>OY821774.1:15000000-16250000 GCA_963682175.1 Triglochin maritima | reverse complement strand
TTAGTCCTATTTACAGAATACAGGGACCTGAATGCAAATTACCCACATCCCGAGCATAAACGCATGCAAAAGACTCATTTCTGTCATAAAGACCAAGCTCAAGATTATCGGGTTACAAATGGAAATGTATCCAAGCATAAAAGCATTCAAGATCTAATTACAAAAAGAACAAGGACTTAAGCACAAAAGTAGCCGGGGACATAATTGCAAGAAGCCAAGGACCTAATTGCAATTCACGAGTTATTATGCAGAAAATCTAAAGAAAAATCAATGTAGATCTCCAAATATATAAAGGAATTAATCCAGAGCTCAAAAGAATGGAAAGAATCAATCCAGACGGGCCAAGGAGGATCAAATCATACCATAAACATTCAACCAAAATCTGGACCTAATCAGAGCATGATTGGCGGCGATTTCGCCGCAAATCACACATACCATGCGGCGTTTCCGCCGCACCAGAGTCGATCCGTGTGCTCCAATTTTGTCCTGTCGTGTCTGGACACGTGTACTTTCCAATTTTATACTTAGGTCCCTTGTAGCAACTATAAATAGCCCCGAGAACGATGTAAAAAGGGTCATTGGTCCTTGGTGGTTGTTCTTATTTTTGTTCCTTAGTTTTAGTAATAAAATTTTGTCTTTTATTTCTTGTTTTTTTTAATTTTCTTTTGTAATTCCTCTAAGACCCCTTCTCCTTCCTCCCATCCATGAGTTTCTAACTCTTTCCAAAGGGTGGAGGTGACGGATTTAGGGTGAAGAGAAGATGAATAAATGTTATTATTTTAATTTCGTGATTAGTATATTTTGATTACTTGAGTTTATGTTAAATCATTTATCATGTAATGCTTCATAACTAACATGATTTATTATAAGTTTCTGAATTCTCTAATCTAAACCCTAAATCTAAACCTCCACCCAACGGAATTCACCTCTTTGTTCTTGTTTTAGTTTTATTTGTTCTTGTTTCTTGCCTTAGATAATAAAAACCAAAAATCTCAAAAATCCAATTTATTCTTCTCTCCTTCTTTCCCCCAATCGATATCACACTAATAACAGATCTCTCCCTCCTTGTGTTCGACCCGTACTTGCCACGTTTTCATTGACGCCGTGCACTTGTGGTATAAAATAAAATTCTCATTAGTGTACGTAATAGTGTAAGTCCTCATGGGTAATGATGCACGAAACCTGACCCTAGGAGAATGAAACTCCAACTAATAAAAAGAAAAAAAGAAGAAAAAAAATGTGAAAAGAAAAAATAAAAAAAATGGTAATGCAAATAAGAACCTTAATAGACCTTACACTTTGTATCACTTGAGGATGCTGAGGTTGTCCATGTCTTTCACTTAATTCCTTGTTTAACTTGCATGAATGGTTCATTAGGCTAGGTGTGGACTGATTACCTATATAGAGTCGGCCCGTAGGATTACCGCGTCCAATGATCGACAAAATATTTCCAACGAGTCGAGTGTCTAGGTTGAATAATGCATCTTGTTCGGATTTTGTGGGTATATCCGCTGAAAACCCTCAGGAGACAACACTCCTCCTCCTTGGCAACAAAGAGGTTTAACGGATTGTTGCACGTGCTAAGTGCAACCGTGATTCCTACGAAAGTGAGTTAGGATTTCTTGTTTCTCGTTTTGCTTTTCTCTTTCTTTGTTTTGCTCGGGACTGGCAAAAACTTAGGTGTGGGGGTATTTGATTGACATCATTTCATGCTCATATTGGTATCTTATATCCATTATCTTACACTTAAGCAATGCTACGTGACGAGTTTTATGTTTAGTTTTCAGGAATAAAGAGGTTTGAAGAGAAGAGCCATGAAAGGACCCAAAAGCAGGAAAAAAAGGACTTAATTGTGAGACCTGGGGACTAAGATGCAAGGGAGAAGGACCTGATCGTAAGACCAAAGGACCTAAGAGCAAAACAGGAAACTCCACACCATCATGGGGAGTATTTTGGCAATTCCATTCGGGTCGGAGCTCCAACAAACCAAGTAGATGCATCCAGGACCAAGAAACACATCAAGAAAAGCTCACAACCAAAACCAAAGCGATCTGGGCTTTATAGATCGTCAATTGGCGGTCTGGATCAGCCCAGATCCGCTAAGCTTTCTCCTGGACTTGTATTAATGTGTGTTTAGGCTATTTTTGGTATTGGTTTAGTCCCACATCGGGGGATTGTCCCGGATTAGCTTTTTCCATGCTTATAAATAGAACTCTTCACCTCCCATTGTATCCATCTCTCTCTCTTTGGTGACATCTTTCCTACTAAGAGTGAAGCCTTGAAGCAAAACTCTGGTGGAGGAAGAGCTGCTTGTAATTTGAGTGAGTTAATAATAGATGTTTTCATTAGCTTGTTAATTCTTGCTTAGTTAATTTCCTTTAATGTGTTTGCTTTGGTGCTTGTTTAGTTTTATGTTTCTTTAATATTTCTTGTTTGATTAGTATAGTTTCATTTCAGTATAATGCTTCATTTTATTAGAGTAGTTAGTTTAAATATGTGTGAGTAGTTCCATCCCCATTTGGGGGGTGGAGAAATATGTGATATAATCATGTAGTGTATTAAGTGCGTGTTATTTTTATCCCTTGAGCTTTATATGATTTCCATAACCATCTAATGGATTTTCACTTTTATCTTTGATATGCTAATGCTCTTGAATGAAGCTTAGCTTATGCTTTGATTAGTGGACCTATTTTATGGGGAATGATAAGGTTAGGATATGGATGAAGTTAATATTGGAAACACAATTTGTAGTGTATGTGCTCTTGTTGCCTTTACCTTAGCTAATGTCTTGTATGTTTTAATGATGTAGTCTTATCTTAATTTATGTGGAGGCATAGTAGGGTCTAGTCTTTATACTTGAGTTCATGTAGTTTCATTCCAATTATTGTCTTGTATTTTTTAATGATGTAGTCTTATCTTAATTCATGTGGAGGCAAAGTTGGATGTAGTTTTATGATTTCATGCACTACATGTTGTGAGGAGCTTAATGAACACACACACACACACACTTCTTTATGTTCACATTATTTCTCTACCCCCTTTGGGGTTTAGTTTTCTTGCTTTTCTTCCATTTCCATTTGCACCTTAGTGTAGTGTAGTATAATACAACTTTCTCTCATTCTTTTACCTCTCGCCTTCGAACAAACCAAGCGTCGACACACCTCCCAGTGGATGACCCGTATTTGCCACCGCTTCAACGCGGTCGTGCACTTGCGGTTAATATAAAACGATCAATCAACCATGATCTTAAGGAGTATTTGGGCAATTAAAGACAAACGAGCTTGAACGAGCGGACCAGGAGTGCACCCCACGTTCAAAATATGACATTTAAGTTACCAAAGAAAATTAGGGCCGATCGGACCCAATTGGATCCAATTGGACCCAATTGGCCCAATTGGACCCCAATTTCTCCCGTGGCTTTGTCTTGATTATATGGGTGCACCAGACTATAGCACAAGTTATTATAGCCGCCAGATTGCTTCCAGATCCGTCCAAACCCTTACTTCTTCTATGAATAGACTTGTAATGCCTCCTTTATTCTTCTTCCTCCCTCTCCTCCTTAGGTTAGTTTCCTTTCTTGTTTAGTAGAGTATGTTTTATTTCTTGTTTATTAGAGTAGGTTTTAGTTTCTTAATTAGTAGTGTAAAGGAGGAGAAGAGGAGCAACATTGTAATCTTTCATTTCAATCTAGTTTAATTATTGTTCTTTACATTATTGTCTTTCCTCTGATACAATTTCCTTTATGCTTGTTCTTTGCTTAATCTAGTTTTCTACATTTTATTTATGGTTTTGTGTTGTTTTTATGTTTTCTTAAGTTTAAAGATGGGTAGGGAGTAGTTCATCCCCATTGGGGTGGAGAAGAAGGTGATGTGATTATGTGATGTATTAAGTATGTGTGCTAATCCTAATCTTTGAACCTCACATGAATTCCATAATCATCTAATGAGCTTTTCACTCTTATCTTTGATGTACCAATGCTCTTGAGTGATGCTTAGCACATGCTTAGATTAGTCGGCATATTTTATGGGGAATGATGATGTGAAGATAAAGAGAAAACATGACATATGCATGCATGTGCTTATGTTGTCCTCATCCTAATTATTGTCTTGTATGTTTTAATGATTGTAACAAATCTTATTTCATATGGAGACATAGTAGGGTTTGGCCATTATGCATGTGCTCATATTAGTCTCATTTCAATTATTGTCTTGTATGTTTTAATGATAATGTTTTATCTTATTTCATGTGGAGACAAAATTGGATTTAGTTTTTTATGGATTTGAAGTATTACATGTTGTGATGAGCACCAATGAACACACACGTACACATATTCTCATTTCTGCATTCTTTCTCTACCCCTAAGGGATTTATTTTTATCGTTTCTTTTCTGATTTCATACGCATCGTAGTGTGATCCAACCCCATTTCTCTCTCTTCTTTTCCCACTCGAGTATTGTGGATTCTGACTCGCACGCGCTCCCTGTGGAGTCGACCCATACTTGCTACTGCTTCATCGTGGTCGTGCACTTGCAGTATTATAACTAAATCAATCAGGTTCCCTCCACCATAGCTTCTGATCTTGACATACGATTTCTTGCGATGTTTTGGTCAAAACTTTGGAAGCGCTTTGGAACCACTTTGAAGTATAACACCACGGCGCACCCCCAAACGGATGGTCATACGGAGGTAGTAAATCGGTCATTGGGAAACATCATTAGATCCATATATGGGGAGAGACCAAAGCATTGGGACGCTGCACTAACCAAGCAGAGTTCGCATACAATAGCTATACTCAGTCAGCAACCGGGTTCACTTCGTGCGAAGTAGTATACCGCGAAGCTCCCCGTCACACTCGACTTGGTTGAGCTTCCTGCTCAAGGGGTGAGGCATCGATTGGAAGAGGCTAATACGCATTATAAGGAGGCCGCAGACTGACATCAGTGAGATAAAGGTTTCAAAGGCAGTGACTTAGTAATGGTGCACCTACTTAAGGAATGATTCCCTTCCGAAGCTAAGGGCAAGCTAGCGCCCCCAAAAATGGGACCACTCAAGATACTCACAAAGATCAATGAGAACACTTATGTTCTAAAGTTGTCCAAGGACATGAACATATTGGCATCCTTTAATGTAAGTGACCTATATGAGTACTACCCACCGGTCGAGGGCCTCTACCTCGATAATATCATGAGGTCGATCTCTTCCGAAGAGCAGAGAACTGATGCAGAGGAAGAAGCACTCGTGTTGATGGAGAAACATGAACGAACCAAGGGCAGAGAATGTGGGAAATGAAAGTAGATAAAAAGAGGAGCCATGCAAGATGAAATGGAGATGAAGCTTCTAGACTCCTTTCCTTCACCTAGCTGTTATGTTGTCTTTTCCCCACTTGTATCTCATTACATTATATAATACAAGTAATTTCATTATACTTCAATTGGGAATCATAAGAGGATTAACATGAAATAATTGATGAAGTAATTTAATATGAATGGTTTTGAGTGATCATTGGATGTTAGCTATGTTATGTCCCCATGTTGGTTTGATCCTTTGACATGAGAAAGGATTTGAAGAATATTATTTAGTTGTAAGTTACTTTGAATAACCTTCACATTCTAAGCAAATTTGTTGTTATTGAATGTTTGAATTTATTTTGGATCATTTACATATCTTGGTAGGGCCATGAATATCTATAAGTTTAAGGTAATAGGAGTGGTCAAACGAAGGAAATGATTTGGTATGTCATGAAGGTAAGATGATTCAGTTATGTTTGTAATTCAATTTGTAGGGGATACCAAATCGGATAATAGGGTAAATCCGATGTGGGGTTTCTACATACCACGTCGGCCAGTTAACTAGAATTCAACCTGGTATGTCATTTTATTTGATTTTTGTCAGAATAATAAAAGGACATACCCAATCATAATTTAAGTTGAAATCGACATAGTATGTATACGTACCACGTTGGTCGATTGCCTAAAAACTGATGTGTATGTCTTTTTATTTGATTTTTTGTCTGAATAATGAAAGGACATACCATGTTGGAATTTAAGTTTAAATCGACGTGGTATGTATACGTATCATGTCACTGGATTGCCTAAAAGCCGACATGGTATGTCATTTTATTTATTTATTTTGTCGAAAATCTATTTAAATAAAATGATATACCACGTCGGTGTTTAGACAATCCCTCGTCGTGGTCAGTCCTATATGTTGGTTTTTTGTCTGAATCTATGTTTTGATGATTTAATCAACCTAATCTTAATTGTAATCAATGTAGAGTAGCACACATATTGCATAGTATATATATTGTTTTGTGTTAACTTCTACTGGTGATCAAAACTCAAGGAAGAAATGAAATTAAGTCAAAACATGTATTAAAGCTATATTGAAGACATGTAATTTGCATTTCTTTGAGTCTTAGGAACTTTGTGTAATTGAGCATACTTGAGCTAAAAACTACTCAAACACACACTAGGTTCCTTATAGAAGTCACACACAAAGTTTTATAAAATTTGGACTTCAATAGATCACTCAAACTTAGACTGGAAAACACCAAACCTTAACCTGAACTGTCTGCCCACATTCGATCGACCGAAACAGACCGTTCGGTCGACCGAATGATCAATTATCTTGTTAGTGTTTTACTGCCCAGTTTGGGTCGACCGTCCAGACCTTTTCGGTCGACCGAGTTAACACAAATTTTCGACCGTTTGTTTTGTCGTTTTATACCAACGGTCGCATTCGTATTATTTCCATACACTCCAAAATACATTTAGTGTATCGGTCGACCAATGGCCTTGTTCGGTCGACCGAACTTATGATATCTTGACAAACCCAAAGTGCTTGTCGGTTTTCGGTCGACTGTGGACCTTGTTTTGGTCGACCGAATTTGATTTTGTTTGTCAACCCCGTAGAGCTTGTTATGAATCGGTCGACCGAACCTATCTCGGTGTTTGACTGATAACTTAAGTGTACCTGAGTTTTAGCCTTAGTTGGTCGACTGTTTCTTAACCGGTCGACCGAATCGTATTCCAAATTGCCTAACGGTCGACCGTTGGACCCGTCTCGTCGACCCAATTTGTTCTAAAATGTGTGCTGCAGATTTTTGTTTTGTGTTTCTTACACAACAACTTACCACACTTAACCCCAACGGCTATAACACCTTAGGAGCTTATAAATAGAGTTGTCTAACACATATTTAGACACCTCCCACTACTATTTGTCCCCTACATTAGAGAGAAATCTCCACACACTCAAAAGCTCAAAACCTTCCACACTTAGTAATCAATTACATATTCTACTCAAGTGTGCTCAAGATCAGAGACTGTTGTTCCACTCAACCATTGTCAAAGAAACAAAGGTCTTGGTGAAAGCCCAAGACAAGAGTATAGACTTCGGTGAGAGCCTGAAGTAATCCTCTCGGATTGTGAGAGGAGCCAAGCTCGATGAGGGTTGTTCGCGAGCTTGAAGACTTGTAAATGCGTTCTCCCCCGGCCCGGAATGGGGAGTGGTTAGTGAAGTCGTGAGCGGAGCTCGGTGATCCAAGCAGAACTTGCAAGAGAGGACTAGGACCCGGGTGGGGTGCCGAACCTCTATAAAAATCCTCGTCTCATTGTGGTTTGCATTATTTACTTCCATTTACCTTGCTTGCTTATTTATTTGTTTTAATTCCGCTGCATATAATTGATTGATTAAATAAGTAGGTAATTAAGGTTAAAAATAATTAGAATTAGAGACCATTACGATCTTACACTATATACCATGTTAGTTTCATTGTTAAAACTGACATGGTATACCTACACACCATGTGGGAGTTATGACCAACGTAAAATCACCTCACCTACCACGTCTAACTCTTACAACTTCGATAGCCGACAGTGGTCAACCCGACGTTATACCTGTAAAAAAACCCTGTCGTATTGTTACGCTGCAGTGTTCATCACAAGTTTTTCAGCATCGTTCTTGAAAAGCCAGTCCCCTAGGCTGTGAAAGACGTTTCCGGTTACGTAGGTTTTGACGTCCAATCAAAATTGCAATGCTAAGTTTGACAATCAAACAGCAACGTCATTCAACAAGAAACTTAACTTTTGGATTTTTGAATTTTTCTATGGTCATCTGCAAAAGACCTCACAAGTTTACACGATATCTAGAATTGCGTCAATTAAGTCAAGTCAGTCAATTCGTACAAAACAAGTATGTTTTCCTTTAAATTGATTACTACTCTAGTCTAGTGTCGATAAAATGCGGGGGACATAAAGGACATTTAACTCTGAATGCACACTTATGTCCTTATGTGTGTATTTAATACTTTTCTCCATATATTTATATTTTTTACCTTTCAAAATTCGCTTGTATGATGGGTCCATTGAAAATTCATTCAATCCGCAAAGTCCGGTTCTTTTTTCGAAAACAAAATCAAATGTCAATAATGAACCACCTTAATTATTATTTATGCACTGCGCAACAAAGAAAAGCCCTTAAAAGCATCAGTTAATGGAAACAATTTTCAAGAGTTTGATGTAAACATAGCCATCCGAATATGAAGAAGTGATGATTAAATCAACATAATTTCCTACAATCCTAGTAGTTAACATCTAAATAACTCTCAAATAATACAAAAGAAGTCACATGCAATGATAGAAATCTTTGTACAAGATGAGAAACAAAAGATAGAAGAAAGAGAGAACACCACATGATGAAGTAATCTAAAGCCTAAGAGATAAGTCAAGCTTCTTCACCTCTTCCTTCCCACCCTTCAATTCCTCATCAACCCCACCAGCCAACCAATTACCTTCAAACCTTGGAACCGCAACTTGCACTCCACCGCCGATATCTCCACCTCCTCGAGCCAAAAACTCGTGCCCGAACTGCCTTCCGGCCATAAATTGTTGCTGCCTAACATAAGCTTGTGGTGGCCATGCATGGCCAAGCATATAACTTGGTTTATGCACCCTAGAGTGCAATTGAATTCCAAGTGATCTCCCACCATAGGACCCAATCCCATGAAGTGGAAGTGATGCCATGCTTTGATACCTATGTTGCTCTCGTTGGTTCCTCTTCGCTAATGTTCTCTCACGTTTGTGAGCGTTTTGGTGGCCTCCTAATGCTTGGGAGCTAAAGAACGTCCTATCGCAATACGTGCACGAGAACATGCGTGGCTTCTTATCGGGTTTTTTGTCCGATGAACGGACAACCACACCACCAATTAAGTTGAGTTCTTGGACCGCTTTTTCAATTCCGGCGTTAGAGAGGCTCAAATCCAACTTGGGTGGTCTTGTTTCCTTCATTTCTTCGTGTTGTTGTTGTTGCATCTTCAGGTTGTTGTCAAGTGTTACTTCTGTGGTGGAGTTTGTGGATGAACTGGAGGCACTAGAGACCATTCTGGTGATGGTGGTTAGAAGAGAAGAACTTGAATTATGTGGTGTTTGAGTTTGAGTTGGGAGGTTAGAATATATATAAGATATTATTTGGGTGGTAGAAAGGATGAGATGTGACAGATATTATTAGAAGTTAAAGTGATCTTCTCATCATGTATGGAAACATATATGTTACAGTTGCATGGTTCCAAAAATAAATATACGTGAGAGCTGTACTTTGGTTGGCTTTGAATCTCACAAAACACCATTAACTATTTTCTTATTTATTTTACCACCGTGTATTATTATTATTATGGAAAAATTGGAATAGTGGGAGCTTTAGACCCTCACATCATGAAACATCACAAACTACTCTCCAAATCTAGACTTCTTTTCTTCTTTGCTGTTGGAACTAATTAGACACTGCCACATGTTATGGATATGCTTTTTATTGGTGGTGTACTGGTGTATGTGATGATTTTGTTATGAAATTGGATGCACCAATCAAGAGTCACTAAATTTCCACCCACGACAAGTTACAAACTAGAAACAATTAATGGAGGCTTTTGTGGGTTTGCATGCAACTTCTCATGGTTGGTTGTTTTTATTTGGGAGAATCGATTTTTTATTCTTCAGGTAGGTCCGAAATTACTTGCACACATTATTTTGCAAATTTAGGCAATTATATGGTTAGATAGATCAAGTTTTTAGAACAAAAATGGGCATACTTGTGTTGGAAATGGTTGTGCCTTTACACAAATTGACAATTAAAGTAGGAATTGACTTCATACCTGATGCTTTGTTAATGATGTGGTCATGATGGGAATTGAAACCTTACCTCTAATTTTTCTTTAAGATTTTTTAGTCCCCTAAGCTTGGGGATACGATCTTACCTGTATATCTTCACTGATATGGGTATATTAAAAGATATGATCTTCACAGAAGAATTAAAGCAATTGAGATTTGTTTTGTCGTTACCAAATGTAAAGAAGAGATCATGGCATATCTATGCTTTTAATTTTAACTTAGTTCTTCGAATTTATGTAATTTTTTTTGTATTGAAGTCTCAATCTCAATCAAAATTCTTGCAATATGTGCATTTGGATCTTACTCATTAGTTCACTCTAAAAAATTCAATTCGAAAAAGTGCGCTTGTATATAATATATATAAGGTGAATGGGAATGATTGTGAGAATCGTTCTCAATTAGTGAAGTTTTGCAAGTTCATTTTAATTCATACTTTTAAGTTAAAATCAACTAAAATAAATTGATTGACAATTGTTTTAGTATTGTTTTAGCCATAGGAAAATCAAAATGTACGTACATAAGTACGTAGCATCACTTGAATTCAATAACATTTTTTCAGAAGTATTATTTTACAATCGAAACTTTTGCTGATGTAACAATCCAAGACCATGTATTTTCCGAACATCCTCCTCAACTTTTGCTATCTTTTAAAATCCTTTTAAATGTCCGGATTTATCAAATTACTGCTCACTCAAACAAAGTTACTCTCTTTTTTGTCAAGCAATTTTTCAACATAAAACCAATATGTTGTTTTTAAAAATGATAATCCCCCTAAAGTTAGTTTTTGTCAAGATGTGTTTAAAATTAAAGATTGTTATGATACAAATTGCGATTAATTGAACCGAGGAACAAACTTAATTGTTTTGAACATTGATCTATTTAAGTTATCATACTATTAAGTTGTGGTAGCAAGTATTTAAATGTCGTTTAAGAGATAAACAAATGATATAGGAAAATAATTTGATTTCATGCCTTGAAGGTCGACTACGATTAACATAATTTTCTTTATTAGGCAAGAGAGGTGTAGGGAGCAAAAGTCTTGATTTGTATTAATCTAGAGAAGGCTAATGATAAAACGCCAAGAAATGTCATGATGGACTCTTGAGAACTTGAATTTGCGAAAAAATTATGTTAACTTAGATATCGATGTGTACGATGGAGTTGTAAATAGTGTATGTGCTTGCAACGGTAAGACTACTGTCTTTCTTGTCAGGATAGGAATTCCACAATGGTTGGTTTTAAGTGCTTATATTTGTGCTCCAGTAATGGATGAAATTATGAAGGACATGCATGTGCGGCCCTAAAGTTTAAGTTTTACGAAGTAGATACAATGTGAGATCCAATAATTTATGCGTTTTGCAAATGATAATCGACGTGAGTAGGGTAGTTGTTGGTAAAAAAAAAATAGAGCCATGGATGGTTACTTAGAATGATGAGTACTTAAGAGTGGTTTATAGAAAACTTGAGTGATCGAGCTGCTTACTAGAGCTGCTTTAGAATATCAAGGTTTTTGATTAAATCAGACTTAGACTAAGGGCAGGAAGTGTAGCTCTAGTGTCACCAATGCATAATAAGAAGAAAAGGTAGTTTCTAAGAAGGATAGCTTTACATATTTAGGAAAGATACTTCAAAAAGATTGAGAAAATTGACAAGATGTTAATCATATGTTTATAGTTGGGTGGATGAAACGACGAGAAACATCATACACCTTATGCGATAGGATAACCCTACCTAAGCTAAAATATAAATTTTACAGGTTTACTATAACAAGTGTAAAAGATAATTCTAGATGAAATGAGAGTTGTGGTCATTGTGTAGTCACATGCAAATGGACAAAATCAGAAATGAGAAGGTCCAATATAAGGTTAAGGTAGTTCCCATTTATGAGAAGCTTATACGTTACTGCTTTAGTTGGAGTGACGAACGAAGGAAGTCACGATTTTGGAGAGGACTGAGGGGGAGACGACGCCGAGTGGTGAGGGAGAGGAGATCTTGAGAGTGATTTTTGTTAGGGTTAGATCTTAGGAATGGATGGTGAGGATACATTGGGGGGAAATATAAAAAAAAAATATTTTCGGATTCGGGTTGGATTGGGTTAACCCGACTCCGCAATCCGAACTCGACCTGAAAACTCGATTTTCAGATTTTTCCAACCCAACCCCAACCCGACCTGATCAGTCGGATTCAGATTGATTTTCAGGTTCAACCCAACCCGTGTGTACCCCTAACTACATGGATACGTACGAGGAGGAGAGTATTGACACACAAGGAAGGCAAGAAGAGATGCATAGACATGCCAAGATTAACTTCCGAGGAAGTAGTCAAAAGAGACTTGGAGGACTTAAGCGTGTGTCGGGATTTGGTTTTGCATAAAAGTGCATGGAAAGATGTGACTTATATGCATGAATTGTAATCTTGATGAGTTTCATACTTTCATTCAAGCATATCTCAATTATGGTTTTTTTTATGGTTGTATTTAACAATTTAGGATGATATATATTTCTACATAAATGAATTTAAGGAGTAATTTTGAAAATTCTCCTCTACTATTTTCATCAAAATATGACTAGTTATATTTTACAATTTTCTTAATATTAATACATTATTGAGAAATGCAGTATTCCCTAAAACGACAAGTATTATCAATTTATCATGTACCACGTACATATATAATGGTAATATGTCAGAGAAAAAAACCCCCCAAAAGGACTCTTAGTCAACAAGTATTAATGATCTTAGGGCCCCATCCAAATAACCAAGATTTCTTCAAAACTCACCAACCAAATGAATTAATATAAGCTTGCAAAAACAAGTTTTGATCTAGGTGTTTGGCTGGGGTTCATCGTCTTCCCAAGAGAAAAGAAATTTGGGGACCTAACATTCATTCTTGCATCATAAGAAACATGAGTCAAGACATAAAATCTTATTTTAACCACAAATCTCAATATTAGCGAACCTTTTTCAATATACTTGGATTCAGTCTTCACTGCTAATTAAAGAAAGCAACAAGACTTTGAATGCCCAAGTGGCAGCAAACAAGACGCAACACGTGTCGATGTCGCGCCAAACTCACAGTTGGATATTGTAGAAGATGGTGATGTGGACAATCCCAAAACTGAATCCCACAGAAGTGCTTCTCCACACTAGCAAACTAAAGCTTGGAGATAAGTATTCCTCCAATGACATCACAAACTTTGTCTCTTCACCTCTAGAAGAAGAGCCCACAATTAGGGAGATGATTGGGACACATAAGCATTTTATCGGCTTTCGAATAAAGATTTGTTTTAGGCCTTCAAAACTTTGCCAAAACATGACATCTTATGTCTATAATTGGAGATAACCTTGCACCTGCCGTCCACTTCAGGTTGAAACAAATCTTGTGTAGATTTGGATGTCCACATCCTTCACCAATCACTTGACTTGTTCCATATAACCATGTTGAGATGCATACAACTCCTAGATGGGATGCACAAGCCAACATCCATCATCAATGCATGGATCAAGTGATAAGGACCAATAATTTTAAACAATTTGGTTCATGTACATGGTTCACCACAACAAGAAGAAATTTAGTGGTCCATTGTAGCCAGAAGAAATTAGTTATCACTTTCAAGTTTCAACCAACTAGACATTTATTTACTTTGCGGAAATTCCGGATATAATCAAACGATCAACACCGTTAAGTGGTATGACTATGAAATCAAATTTGAATGTTCATTGTTGTTTATGTTACCACTACGCGCGTTTGAAGAGTAGCTTCTAGTACAATGATAAACAATAATAAAATTAACGAACTAGTGGTAAACAAAATAATAGTAATTTATGCTTAACTCTACGGAACATGCTAAGCAAGGAAACCAATACAAATGATCAAATATTAGTTATGATCGTAACGATAACAAAGTGTAGTGGGAAATAAAGACTCCATTAATGGATTAATACACTAATATGGGGACGACTTGTCAAACACTATCTCAGGCAAATCTGGAATTTTCTATGTGTTCCAATCCAATTATGTTGCATCTTTTGTTTGACATAAAACTCCAACATTTCCTAAATGATGATGGCATTCCAATAAAAAATTATGCTTAAGTTGACAAAAAAAAACGACTGATATATGGCATAGGTGTCGAGGCTACTAGAAGAAGAAAGTTTCCATACGTTTCCAATTATAATAATTTATGTTTCTACCAAATCAAGAAAAGCCACACATATAAATCTCCGAGACGTCTCAAAAGATTCTCTACTATTTCTTCTTGAGTATAACGCAGGTTATATATCTAGCAACAAATCACAGCAACTTGAACAGATTATTTAGCAACTGGCTCGTCCCATTATGGAATTTTCGTCATAAACGTTTTGATAAAGTAGGGAACACTTTGGTTGATTGCAAATTTATTGATATAATAATAACTGTGAAATTCCACTTAGCCGTTGGTGATAAGTTTGTTCTATTGATATAATAATCTGTGAAATTCCACTTAGCCGTTGGTGCTAAGTTTTGTTACTTTTTATCTCCTTTGTTGTGCCACAAACCGCAAATCTCATGATTGCTTTCGAGTGGGCTTTTGCAAAATATGCAAACCAATCGCAGGATCTTATTATTTATGATTGTTTTGAAAAACTAAAGGTGATTAATGGCGGTCAAATAAATGAATTACACGGAAACGAGATGATGTGATGGTTGAGAATTTCCTCACCTCTAAAACAAGGTTAATTAAAAACAATTGAGGACAAACACCTTCCCACTCAGTGTTAGTTGAATCATTTCATTTGGAGCCTAATGATGTACACGTGTTCCAATATGATCGGATGCGACCTGGTTTTTAAGTGTCCCTCCTGTGTACAAATCAACATTGATAACCAGGGTTATTTTGACAAATTTAGATGGATCGTGGGCGTGTTATCAACTGGTGTTCAGGAACGCTTTGGCGACCGGGTGTGTCCTGTTACCTGGGCGATCGCCTAGGCGTTTGTGCGATCGCCCAATTCTGGGTGGTCATTTTATTACTATTTTTAATTCAATTAAATTTGATAAAATAGATAAAAAAATCAGGAAAAATCGGGAAGAATAGGAAAAAATACACAAATATTATCTAAAAATATCATACATGTTTAGGCTTCAAAAAGACACCTAGTTCCTCGACCAAGACTTCACTAGACACCTCCTCTACCCACGTACACACTTAGGTATACAATTTATTGCTTAGTAGTACGATTACAAAGGTAGTTAACTAAGTCAGAGTTCATACAATAACAGATAAGAGAGAAATTAGAATTACAAGCTAACTAACTAATTCCATTGAACACATTGATCTAATGTCCAACTGGGAACCATATCAAATCCTCCACCACCATCAGAGTCGTCGGAGTGGTTCTCGTTCGGATTGTCGACGTAGACATCATCTTCTTTAGTTTCTTCATCGTCAGATTGCACATATTGCTCGTCGATGTCCATCGGTGGTTGAGAACTCGATGCACCCGGATCTCCAGAACTAATGTGAACGATGACATCATCCATGCCAACACCTAATAACGGTGCGTCAGATGCAGTGGACGTGGATCGACCAAAGCGTCTTCGTGAAGAAGAATGTCCTAAATCTGCTTCCTCGGCATCGACCCATGTAAGCTCCTCTCCAGCGAAGACCCGGTTTCGAGATCAAATTCTATGTTTTCTATGTCTACATAATCATCAAGGCATACACTTTCGTTTTGTAATGTCCTACTGTTTCTAATCATGTATGCAGTTATGTCTTGTTTAACAGAATCAGGAACTTTATCACAAGGTCTAGCATTGCTACCGGGTGTGTGTGCAAGATGTTGTTTGTGACGGGCTATACCACCTTTAGTTTCCTTACCACATAACTCACAGACAATGCAGTTTTTGTCATTAGCACTAATGTAATGGGCAATATTCCAACCGGGGTCATTTGTACGGGTAGGTCTTAGGTCATCGTAACTCTCGTGATGCATGGGGAGACTAGTGTCGGGTACGTAGGCCATATCTTAAAACTAGACTAATATAAAAATTTAGACTGATATGAAAATGAAATATTAATTAATTTAATTCTAAAGAGAAGTTAGAAAGAGTGCACTTGATTTTAGCGGTTGAAGAATGAAGAACCAGATCAGAGACTTCACTTTCCAACTTCAAAACTAAGCACCACACCAGAGACTTAATTGCGAAAACTTGATGATTAGGAAACTTGAAGATTAGAATAGAATGATGAAGAAGAGAATGAGAGAGGTGTGAAAATGAAGAGGTTTGGAGGGGTTTATATAGGATTTGGGAGTAGTGACAATCTTGTAATTTCTTTAAAAAAAAGCAGATAGCCGTTGGATTCTCTCCAACGGCTATCGCCTAGGCGAGGCGACCAATGAATAGGTAAAACCGAAATGATTTTTTATTTAAACACCAATGAATCATCTAATAATGAGCAATTACGCAACAATAAGGATAATTATTTGGTCTGATCCAAACATCACTAGTTAATGCTACCTTATTGTTCATTGACGAAAATAAGTAATCATGATTTCTCTTTGTTTACCGAATTTATCAAATGCAATATTTTAAGCGTTCTTCTACTAAATGGTTTAAATTATGGATTATGGTAGATAATTTATTCTCTAGGGCATTTAGATTCACATATGCTAAATGGTAGTTCATCTCTAATTATGAAATCAAAAATTATATAGTCTACTTTTAATTGGACAATATTTTCTGAAATTTATAATTCCACTAGATGTGTCTATAACTGAATGATGTGAACCCACTACCGATCTAGAATTATTCTTAACTTTACATGAAAGTTGATGTCTACCTAAATGACCGGTTCCTCCAATTGACTTAGCCAAATATACGTGACCACACAATTTACCCAACTCATCGTGTCATTCCTCAAACCCATACCAGACTACTTTTTTTCTTCTAGTACCCATATTACCTTTTGTCTTAGGTGGATTAACAGGAGGGGGAGTGTAGGATTTCGTGTCCCCATGTATGTATATATTTTAAAAAATTTAATACAAACATACAAGATCGATTTCATATTTACATTGATTTTACGTACATGTATTTGTTTATTCTAATATCATGCATTCCTACACATATTAAAATAAACAAAGGATAGAGGATCATACCCAAAGGTTCTCTAAAACCTTTCAGAAGATCTGGAGTTCCGTTGCTCGTCGAATCGCCTGCCGATTCGCCTCCAAGTGTTTACCAAACTTTAAACAAGATTAGAGAAAAAGAAGCTAGTCAATCAATCTCTAATTAAGTTTAGAATCTAGCTAATAACCCCTCTTTAAGCTTCAGAGATTTCTATCTACAAAACTTAAAACTATTAAGAGATTTTCATGGTGATTAAGGGAGAGATTAATGAGAGAGAAAATTTGTGCAATAACATAAAAAAATAGGATGAGAGATCCTTTTATAGGCTCCCAAAACATCCTTATCAAGAACTATTCTTTAGTCATGATCTCTTGTTTATTCTCTCCTAAAATTAATCCCAAATTGCCACATAAGTATCATAAAAAAACGTTTGATCAAATATGGAATTAATCCAACCCATGATCCAATTATTCTCTTAATAATTCAGATTAAAATCGCATTGTTCGGTTAACCGAGACTTCTCACGGTTAACCGAACCATTTGGTTTTAACACACGTTCGGTTGACCGCGAGCTAGACTGTCAACTGAATATACATGAGAATCATTCCCTGGAAAAATTCAGACGATCCGCGTCTTGCTCCGGTCGACCGTTGACTCACCAAAATTTCTCCTGGTCGAATCTCATTGGACGACAGTGTTACCTTCGGTCTACCAAAAATATCCCAAGATAGCTCATGGATATTTTCTCTCGGTTGACCGTTCACGCTCGGTTGACCGAACCAAATTGTTGAGGCACTCTAGACAATTTCGGTCAACCAACTGTGTTTATCCGTTCCCCGTTCGGTTGACCGTTCCGAAGACACCTCGGTCGACCGAACCCTAAACGGTTTACCGTGTTTGACTCTGATTTTGCCTTTATCAAATTTTAGATTTATTTCCAACAAAATTTGATCTTTTGGGGGTTTTAGCAAATTCATATCTTATATAATATATTATCCTATGTAATATTAAATTATTAGACCCCATAATATATACACCTCATATGAATTTATTAATGATTCTAATTATGTCAATTCTCATGACATATTGATTTTTTTGATTCACCATATGTGTCATTTTTCACATGAAACCCGACACATCATATGAACTCAAAATCAAGCTTCTTGTTTCCCAGTTTTGTGGTGTGACCTATAGGAGGATCTAAGCCAAATTGGCAGTGATATTAAACACTTAATATCTCAAACTATAAGCAGTATCTAGCTACACATTATAGTTACTCAATTAGCATAGATGTCTTTGTTCCACTCGAACCAAAACATGATCCATTTAGTGATGTAAGTGCACCACTTGGGTCCGTCCCTTGCCTCATTATATTAAGAATATATACAAAGTAGAAATGTGTCACCTTTGTATTATATTCATTTCTTGAGCTCTTTAAGCTAATTATAACTATGTAACTTAACTCAAGTTACATTTTACACATTATAATTTTTCTCTATCAAGGGACCCACTAATATCATCACTCAATTAAGAGGGGCATTGATAATCGTTTGACTAGATATCTTTTCCAGCACAAGTCATGTTCAACCAACTATTGTATTTATCACTATACTCATTGATAGCTTTTGATAATAATCAAATTAAGCACTTCTTGAGTGAAAAGAATTAAGTCTCATATCTTAGGATCCAAGATACAGTAAAACATTAATGACACGAAACACAATTCCATAATGTTTTACTTGTTAGGTCTATTCAATATATAAAAATAATCTTTTCCTCTTTTATATACTTGTGTCGTTAATTATTTGTAGAGCTACAACAATCGATGACCAACACGACAATCTTATCTCGATGGTTAATGTTCCATGTTAATTACCATGATTGTAAATAACTTTTGATTTATGTAAACCATTATCTTTTAGAGTTTTACGGTTAAGGACCAAATACATCTTCCTTAACACTTCCAAAAGACGAATACCATAATCAAGGAACAAAATGTTTGCACATCATATTCATAACAATTGACATATAAAAGTAAAACTTTTAGAACACATTCTTTTCAGGGAGATGGTGGGTTATCATTATCGTCAGAATCGGATGATAAAAGTCATGGAAATTACTAAATATGCAAATAAAAAATGGATTTTTTCCATAAATTAGTAAGTCATGATTATGG
The DNA here is from genome assembly GCA_963682175.1 of Triglochin maritima. NCBI lineage: Eukaryota > Viridiplantae > Streptophyta > Magnoliopsida > Alismatales > Juncaginaceae > Triglochin > Triglochin maritima. Next base: position 16,230,554 of record OY821774.1, on the reverse strand, counting down.
TTGATTAACTAAAATTAACTACTAAAAAGATTAGAAAAACCTGGGAAATGAAGAGCAGAGAAGTCGCGAAATCAACTATAAATGGTGGTCCATTTATAGCTTAGGCTTCACGCGTTAGTTCAAACTCGACCCGTCTCCACTAAAATCAAAGCAATTAGAGAAACTGCTAAAAATTAGAGTATTTTTGAAGAGATTTGTGTGAAGAGAATGAGAGAGATTAAGTTTTGTGTGAAGATAATAAGAGTGTTGGAGGGTTTATAGGTCGAGTTTAGGGCACGATTCGTATATGTTTCCTTTTACTCGTTGATATAGTTTTCTATAAGGTTATGTTATTGTTTCTATCGAAAATGTAGTTGATTTCATCCATTAATTGGTATTCATCTGAGTTTTGTTGTCTGGGTTGGAAGTGCAATCGTTTTCCTGTGTTATCGACGAGGCTCGATAGGTTCAATTGTAATTCGATAGGTACTCGATAACGGTGATCGATGGAAAATCGGCCCACTTTCCTTTCCCTGAGATATGTTCGATAGTTGTGCTCATTGGAAGTCGAACCATATTCCCTTCGATTTTGATAGGTTCGCTAATTCGATAGGTACTTGATAGCGGTGATCAATGGAATACCAGTCCCCTTTACTCTCACCTCGATAGGTTCAAAATTTGTGCTCGATGGAAGTCAAACTGCTTTCCCTTGATTTCGATAGGTTCGATATCAGTTCGATTCGTTTTGCATGTGAGCTCGATTGAATCAGTTTGACCGTGTAGAACTACAAACTTGATGAGTTCGATATGAGCTCAATTCCATTTTCCCCATGTTTTTTAACTGGCGGTTTTTTCTTGTTTTGTTTTTTTTCAGATGCCGAAGTTAATAGTTTCAACCAAGGTTCATTTCCCCGGCCGTGCGACATACAAGGGTAGTACGCCTATGAATGACATAAAAGAGAAGTTCTGGGAGTACGAGTTGCTGGAAAGGGCAAAGGACTCCTCCTTCAGACAATTTTTCGAGGCGGGCGAATTACAGTTGTCCGGGGTTCTACCAATCAGTTACTGTTGCACAAGATCCCCAGTGGTAGAGATGACAAGGTTCATTTCTATTTGGGCATTAAGACATGTAGATTCAGTAAATATGAGTTTACACTGATCACCGATTTGAACTTCAATACTGTACTGTCGGAGGATTAGTTGCAGGAGCATTGTACGAGTGACCGACTAATTAGGGATTATTTCAATTGGCAGCCCAAAATTCAGAAACTCACGTTGGAGGTGGCATTCAAAAACTATAGAAATGTCGACGACGTCTTCAAGTTAGGATTATGCTTCCCGATTGAAGGTGTCTTATATGCCCGAGTGGGCAACTATCCGTCTGGACAGATATGGTTAAGATGGTTGAGGACTTGGACAACTTCTTCAGTATCCACGAGGGAAGTCGTCTTACCAGAAGCTGCTAATATCATGTAAAAAAGACATGATTAAGCATAAAGAATTGTATGATAACAAGAAGAAGGAAGTAAAAGGGCTTCAGAAAGAGGTCAAATACAGTATATACAATTATGCCACTGCGTTACAGTATTGGGCGTATGAGGCTCTTCAACAGTTCGCCTCGCAGTAGATGTGAACTGTGGACATCAGTGACCTAGGATGCTCAGCTGGACGAGCAATGAGAAAAACTCTCGCAGAAGGATGAGGTTGTATGAATGTTTTCTTCAAAAACAAATGTAAGTTCGTCTTCATTGTGGTTAAATTATATTTTTATTTACTGGAGTGCTTATTTATCTCGATAGTCTCGATAGCAGTTCGATAGACCTCGATAGTTTATATTTGTTGTTAGTGACTGTAGTGCTTAGTTTTCTCAATGGGTTCAATAGGCATTCGATATGACCTCGATAGTTAAAGTGTGTTTTTAATTTATGGATTGGTTAGCTTGCTCGATGGGGTTGACAGAAACTCGATAGGAAGTCGATATTGATTGCTATGTTTTTATTTATCCAAGTACATTGCTCGCTCGACAGACCTGGATAGTTTAGATACGTTGTTAGTTACCGTATTATTTACTAGGTTCGATCGGCTCGATAGGTGCACGCTAGACCTCGATAGTTTAGATTTGTAGTTAGTTACTGAACCTAATCTCATGTTTTATTTTCCTCGCAGTTGATCATGTACACCTTTTTGTTACCCCGTACGCCAGAGATTAAATATTACAACAACCTTATAGAGGGTGATGACCCCCAACCACTCGATCTCGAAAAGGATGTTGATAAAGGTGATAATGAGGTTGCCGAGAGATTGGCTAAGGCTTCCAAGGAGGCGAACATCTTTGCAGATGATGTCTTAGAGGACGATACAACTATTCCCACCTCTACAACAACCCCAATCGCAATCGCAACCGGAACCTCAACCTCGACTGAGGTCGCATCCCTTGCTTACCAGCTTCTTGTAGTAGGTTGGAAGCATCGCAATCATCGATGGTAGCAAAGAAATCGTTGATGGAAGTGATACAACTGACAATGGAAGCAAAATAATTATCGATGGAAGGTCAACTAAAGAGCGTCATGAAGAATCAGTGTTCCATGATGGACCAAATAGATAAGATGGTGGCTTTGTTAGAAGCCCCTCTGAGACCACCAATTTACGACAATCAGTTGCCCACGGCGGACCAGTTGGCTAAGATCGTGTCTTTGATAGAAGCACATTCGAGAGCCCCGTCTGATGAGAATCGGTCATCCGACGATGAAGACGAACTACCCGATGGTTACCTACCTGAAGTAGATCCGTCCAGCCCATCGAGCAACAGGCACCCCCCAAAACATCTTCAAGATATCTACACCGACCCGACCAAGAAACCGTTGTTGGGTTTTAGGCCTTAATCCATGTTTAGATAATTTAATCAACCTAATCTTAATAATAATCAATGTAGAGTAGCACATATTGCATAGCATACATATTGCTTTGTGCTAACATTAACAAGTGATCAAGACTCAAGGAAGAAAGAAACGCAAGTCAAGACATGTAATCAAGCTATTAAGACATGTAATTTTGTATTTATTTTGAGTGTTAGGAACTTGTATATACTAGAGTAAATAACTAATAACATACAAACTAGGTTCCTTATAAAAGTCACACACAAAATCTCATATCATTTCGACTACAATATGTCACCCAAACTTAGACCGGAAATCACTAAACCAAACCTGAACTGCCTGTGCAAATTCGGTCGACCGAACCACTTTCGTTTGACCGATTGTTCTTTTAACCAATAGTGATTTTAACTACTCGACCGGTCGACCGTGACCTTTTTTGGTCGACTGTCTACATGTGTCATTTGACTGTTAGACTTGTTGTATTATACCAACGGTCGTATTCACATTTTTGATCCATACCCCAGAAATACATTTGTCCACCGGTCGACCGTGGACCTAGTTTCAATCGATCGAACTTAGACATCTCCTGAAACCCGTAGTGCCAGTTTTTATCGGTCAACCGAATAAACCTTTTTGTTCGACCATTTGTCCCTGGACTTTCCTGGACAATAATTCTGGACTACATAATTGGTCAACCATCCCACCTTTGGTTCGACCGTTCACTTACATGTTCGTTCGACCACCCTTTGTTCGGTCGACTATTTGTTTCTGGAACTGTCTGGACGCCTTTTCTGGACAGAATCCGGTCGACCATTTTACCTGTTTTGGTCGACCGAGCTTAACTAGAACAGTGACATGTGATTCTCTATTTTGTGTTTCTCACACATTCCTCAACCACTTTTGTCACAACGACTATAACACCTTAGGAGCTTATAAATAGATGTTACCAAGACACAATTCGACAACTCTTACACATCATATTGTCATACACATTTAAGAGAAACTCCCAATCTTTCAATTCCTCAATCCTACTCTTCAAGCCTAAATTACACATATTTGATCAATTCCATTATCTACTCAAAGTGTGCTCAAGTTTAGAGAGTGTGTTCCACTCAAATTGTTTGTCAATGAAGCAAGGGTCTTGGTGAAATCCCAAGACAAAGAGTATAGACTTCGGTGAGAGCCCGAAGTGTTCCTTCTCGGATTGTGAGAAGAGGAGACCAAGTTGGGAGAGGTTTGTTCACTAGCTTGCTGTGTAAAGGCTTAATCTTGGTCTGGAACGAGATTGATAGTAAAGTCGTAAGCGAAGCTCGTGGAGTCGAGCGGAGCTTGTAAAAGAGGAAGTAGGCGGGAGGCCAAACCTTTATAAAAATCTTCCGGTGCCATTGTGGTTTGCATATTTCAAGTCTATACTTTTCCTTATTGTTTCCGCTGCATCTTTGATTGTTTAGATAGAGATTAAACCTTAAAATTTGATTAGATTTAGCGACCCACATCGATCCAATCAAAGGAAAATATGCAAACCACAATTGCACCGGAAGGATTTTATAGAGGTTCGACCTCCCGCCTACTTCCTCTCTTACAAACTCTGCTCGACTCCGCGAGCTCCGCCTACGTCTTCACTATCAATCTCGTTCTGGGCCGAGATTAAGCCTTTACACCACAAGTCTCGCTAGCAATCCTCGCCGAGCTTGATTTCTTCCTCTCACAACCCGAGAGGGAATACTTCGGGCTTTCACCGAAATCCTTGCTTCTTGACAGACAATTGTTGAGTGGAACAATCACTCTCTAACTTTAGGACACTTAGAGTATGATTGGAATAGATCTAAAGTGTGGAAAGTTTAGCTTGGGGAGTAGGATTGGGGATTCAAGGTTTGGGAGATTTCTTTTCGATGTATATGGCAATATGAAGTGTAAGAGTTGTTGAATTGTGTCTTGGAAATATCTATTTATAAGCTCCTGAGGGGTTATAGTCGTTGTGACAAAAGTGGTAGAAGAATGTGTGAGAAATACAATATAGAAAAGCACAGGTCATTGTTCTGGTTAAGTTCGGTCGACCAAAATGGGTAAAATGGTGGACCAGAATTTGTCCATAAAAGGCATAAAGACAGTTCCAGAAACAAACGATCGACTTAACAAGGGGCGGTCAAATGAACATGGCTATAACTTAAGTTATCGGTCGAACCAAGAGTGGGTCGGTCGACCGATTAGGCAGTCCAAATTATTGTCCAGGAAAGTCTAGGGACAAATGGTTAAACAGAAAGGTTTATTCGGTCGACCGATAAAAGCTGGCACTACAAGGTTCAAGATATGTCTAAGTTTGGTCAACCAAAACTAGGTCCACGGTCGACCGGTGGTCAAATGTATTTCCGGGGTATGGATAAAAATGTGAATACGACGGTTGGTATAATACGACAAGTCTAGCGGTTAAATGACACGTGTAGACGGTTGACCGGTCGAGCAGTTAAAATCACTATTGGTTGAAAGATCAATCGATCCAACGGTGGTTCGGTCGTCCAAAAATACAGAGGCAGTTCAGGTTTGGTTTAGTGATTTCGGGTCTAAGTTTAGGTGACCTATTGTAGTCCAAATGATCTGAGATTTTGTGTGTGACTTCTATAAGAAAGCTAGTGTGTATGTGATTAGTTATTTACTCTAGTATGCTCAAGTAAACAAAGTTCCTAAGACTCAAAGGAAATTAAAAATTACATGTTTTCAATAACTTGATTACATGTCTTGACTTGAGTTCATTTCTTCCTTGAGTCTTGAACACCTGTAGATGTTAGCACAAAGCAATATATATGCTATGAAATATGTGTGTTACTCTACATTGATTATCATTAAGATTAGATTGATTAAATCATCAAAACATAGATTAAGACCTAAAAGCCAACAGTGTATTGGTGCCAGCGCTAGAAGCAGCAAAATTGGTTTACGGTCGAGCTGTCAATTGTCGATTGGAAGATGACGATCATATGGTTATGCAATACGTAGAGCGTCGTCCGGTGAATCTTCCTCTCACCGTGATAAGATACGAAAACATGCAGACTTTCGGGGAGAAATGGTCTGTCGGCCTGTTCTACCAGAACGTCAGACCTTGATGTCGAACAATTTTGTGTTTTGTATTTTATGTTATAAACAATTACAGAAATCAAACAATTACGTGTGGACTGTGAAAACTATAACCTCGATTGGGTTCGATACGATCTCCATAAGAGCTCTAGTGATGCGTACTATAACCTCCAATCGTCGATCCATGTCAAGCTCCTATTGAGCAATTCGAGCACTTTTTTTTAAAATGAAAATTTATAGTCTAACTTTACACAACCAACAGACACTAACGTTAGGGGAAACAACTGTTGATCTACTTCGAGCTCCTATCGAGCTAGTTGAGCACATAATTTTAAAATAGGAAAATTTTATAGTCTAACTTTACATCCTGTCTTATTGTGTCCACTTCCGTTGCATCTGTTGCAGTTGCATGATTTCACCACAACTTCACCTAGAGATGGTAGCCATTTTCTCTTTCTCCTTCCTAACTTTTTCTTCTTCGGACGACCAAATGGATTTCTTTCAACATGCACTTTCACTGGCATATTCTTTATGTCATCCAGAGCAATCCATTCGTCCTCATTACCACAATGGCTCATTACCACAAGGGTAAATTGTTTCTTTATATGTCTCCCTCCATGACTCATTGGTGTAAAATGGGGAACATAATAAGTACATGTCGACACCACGATCAAGAGCTGCAACAACTGCATGAACACAAGGTATTCCATGAATTTGGATCATACCACAGAATTACTCGTTTGTCATCAAATTAACCTCACCGTCACTATCCCGCCCTAACACATGAAATTCAAGCTGATTAAGGTTGCAGACTATCAAGAACCTCGCTTTGTCTGCTATTCCAGTCAGACCATGCTCCGCGAGAGGTGATAATTTGGTTGTGCTCGCCTCAATAGCAGCCCATCGTTTGCAAAACCATGTTTGAAGTGTGAACCGAATGTACTCCACCAAAGTCGTGATTGATCATGTTCTTGCTTCCTTGGTTTTGTTTTTCAGGCTTTCAGCGTAATTGGTAGTCATTAAATTGTACTGATTCCTAGGAAAGTAAGAACGACTCCACTTATCGAAACCAATGTCTTCAAGATATTCTCTTAGGGGAGGATCAATATCTTTTATTGTGTCAAAGTGCGTGTGGAAATTTGACTTTCGGAATATGTAGGCCGCACACCACATCTTTTCATGACAGTGATATGTCTTGAACTTTGCAACCACATTCATACAAATGTAGTGGTAGCATGACCGTGATGGGCATCTGGGAATACCGTATCCAAAGCATGAACAATGCTAGCATGCATGTTTGATATAAAAACTAGGTCATCGACGTCCCCAATGACTTTCTTCAATTTATTCATGAAATATGTACAAGAGTTGTAATTCTCGCTATCCACCAGTGCAAATGCAATAGGAAACAAGTGGTTGTTTGCATCCAATGCAATGACACATAGCATTTGCCCACCGTATCTATAATTTCAAGAATGTGCCATCTACACATAACACAGGACGACACCATCTAAATACCCTTCTTGAAGCTCCAAGAGAGAAGAAGCAATACAGGAAGTGACCATCTTCTGTGACAAAATTATTGAGAATTGAACTTAATCCTAGGTGACATCCTAGTCACTAGCAACATCATCTATGGAGGGTGAGTCATCTAGGAGTTGATGACTCAACAAGTTGGAAGGTGAAATGTTGAAAGAAAGGAAGAGACAAAGAGTTTTCTCCATTTTTCCATGATTTTCGTCCTTGTTTAATGGTGCAATTTAAGTAGAGGTTGTAATGATCTTGAATAGTCATCTTTATGTAGTGTATGTTATGTTTATGTTTTAGGCTAAGTTGAAGAGTCATTGTAAGTGCCTATATAAACACAATAGTTTTCCATTTGTAACAAGTCATAGAATGAGTGAGAAAGAGAAAGAAGAAGAAGAATGTAAGTGAGAAAGAAGAAAGAAAATATGAGTGTTTGTTGCAAATCTTGTTTTGCTTTTGAGTGTTAAGTAGTCATTTTCTTCTTTTATTCGTACCCACCAATTGTGTAAATCAAAGTATGGTTCTAGTGATGGCAATAGAAGGCCATCAACATGGAGAACAAGGCGAGCCAAAACCACGCACCAGGTGTGGCTTCTGAACCGCTGATTGGCGGTCTGGGACCACTGGTTGGTGGTCCAAGTGCGCCCGGTAGAGGGCGGCTTTCTGGGGTGGCTTGGTCTGATGCTCCCCGTATTTCTCCCATATCTAACAAAAATCAGTGATCGTGCTTGGATTATTTTGCACCAACATGTACATAGGTAACTTTGAATAAGATTCCTTCGGTGTCCCCCTCATATACGTAAGTGCATTCTCTCTACGTCGTCATGCCTTTTCACAACTCATATTTATGTTGTATTATTCTTTCATATCCCCCCTTATGTCTTTTGCCAAGTATTTAGTACCGTCACTGACATATTTGTTCTTGATTAGGTGGCTGACTACCCAAGGTGCTTCTTGTTGGTGGTCTTTCTGTCTAAGTTCCAATGCACATTGTGGAAGGTAGTGACCTCAAATATGGGTGAGCGTAATTGTTTTTTGCCCCTCAATCTCCAACCACAATTAAGATCCTTGCAGGTGATGTACCACGCATGTTTACCAGACTTCACTACAAACTCAAAATTATTTTTCATTGCAAAGAGAGCAACTTTGGTTTTCAATTCACCATTGCTTTCGAAAGTCTTACCAATGTGAAATTCTCTAGATGATTCACAGGAAGAGGACATATGAGTGTGACTGGAATCCAATATATCTTCTCTTGTTAACATTGGAGCACTCCAACTTCTGTGATCTTCTGGACGACTGTTGCTTGTCCCAAGTGTTTGGTTTCTTGGAGTTCCGAGTTGTGGTTGTCTTTCCGTTGGGGGCTGCAATTGTGTGAGGGGCCAATCTTCACCTTCCCAATTTCCGTCTTCATCACCTAAGTTCACAGCAGGATCGTCATTCACACATGGCTCGTACTCATTACTTGGTGGGGGACATCAACTTGAGGAATAACTATCTCACCGTGGTAGCCATGGGATATGTTTGTGAACAAACTCCCAACCTCACTCCTAACTTCTCCGATAAAATACCACTTGACTTGTTGTGGTATCTTCCACTAATACCAAGGCATAAACGTTTGTTTGCGGGTAAGAAGGATTCCAAGAACATGACATGACATGCTGATCGTGAGAAACCAAATGATCATTTGCTACGTCATTTTGCAGATTCACCTCAGTGGAAAAAAGTAGATTACGACTTTCCTGTGTTTGGTGAAGAATCCAGGAGTGTACGGCTTGGACTCTATACGGGTGGAATGAATCCTTTCAATAGTTTGAGTAGCATTCACAGTTATTGGCATGTTCTGCTTGTAATTTACAATCTACTCATGTGGTTATGCATGAAACGCAAATATATTATGTTATTCTTAATGATTTCTTGTCCGAAACAACTTGGAAACGACATCAATGTGTATTTAAGACCTTTAATAGATGACCTAAAGAGATTATGGGATGACAGAGAGCCAGTTATTGATGCTTATCGTCAGGAGTCGTTTGTAATGCGAGCAATGATATTTGCACGATTAATGACTTTTCAGCTTATGGTAATTTTTTTGGATATTCGGTCAAAGGTCATAAATCTTGTCCAATTTGCGAAGAGAATACATGCTCCTTGCAACTGGTTAATGGTTCTAAGACAATCTATCTTGGTCATCGGAGATTTTTGCCGAACTCCCACCTTTATTGTAGGTTGAAGAAGACATTTAATGGAAAACAGGAGTTTCAGAATCCGCTAGTTGAAATCAACGTCGAAAAGGTGTATGAACGTGTAATGAATGTTGAAAGTGAATTTGGAAAACCGTACAAATGAGCAAGTGACAAAAGTCTTTAGAAAAAAAGATCCATATTTTTTGTCTCCTTTACTGGAAAGCTTTAGAAGTTATACATTGTATTGATGTGATACACATAGAAAAAAACGTTTGTGATAGTCTTGTTGGCACTCTGTTGAACATACCTGGTAAAACAAAAGATGGATATAATGCAAGACTTGATCTTGTTGACCTTGGTATACGAGCAATGTTGGCACCAGAGAAGAAAGGAGACCAGAATTACTTACCTCCAGCAAGTTATACATTGTGTAGAAAGGAGAAAAAAATATTCATTGTCAGTGTTTGTACGATCTAAGGGTTCCACAAGGTTATTCTTCAAATATCAGTAGTCTTTTGTTATGAAGGATTTGAAACTTGTGGGGATGAAGTCTCACGATTGTCATACTTTAATGCAGCAGTTGTTACCTATAGCACTGAGATCTATATTACCGAAAGATGTTAGACATGCAAGAATAAAGTTGTGTTAAATTTTCAACAGAATTTGCAGTAAAGTTGTCGATCCCGTGCAGTTAGAAAAGTTGTAGAATGAAATTGTGGTTACATTATGTCAGTTGGAGATGCTCTTCCCACCTATTTTTTCGACATTATGATTCATCTAGTTATTCATTTGGTTAGAGAAGTTAAATTGTGTAGACCAGTTTTTTAAGGTGGATGTCCTTTTGAGCATTATTTGAAAATGTTGAAAGGTTATTGTAAAAATCGTCAAATGACAGATGCTAGTATTGTTGAGGGATACATAACTGAGGAGGTTATCGAGTTTTGCATTGGATACCTAGCAAACACCAAAGTGTTGGAGTTCCGAAGAATCGTCATGATAAACGTGCCGATGGTAAAACGACTTAATGACAACATATTTTATGTGACGTGCAATTCTAATGAAGTTCAACCTTACCTAAATTAACACATGAAGGTTCTAAAGGAAATAAATCTTTTGTGGAGTGATCAACACGTAATAAATAGTCACAATAAAATTTCATCTCTTGGTTCAAAAATGTGGCTTACAAGCGTGATGTTTCTGAGACAATACAGTGGTTAGCCTACGGTTCTCATTCGGCTGTTATAAGTTACAAGGGATATGATATCAATAGATATTCATTCTACACAGTCTGTGAAGATTCCAAAAGTGTTGTTCAGAATAGTGTCATCACCTTAATAGCAGAGTCTTTGCGTGTGTCTAGTTCTAAAGACAAGAATCATGTATACGTCGACATGTCCTATTATGGTTTAATTGAAGACATATGGGAGCTTGACTTTGTTAAATTCAAAATACTTGTATTTAGATGCAAGTAGGTTGATAATAAGAGTGGAGTTCGAGTGGATGACTTGGGGTTCACTTTAATTGAATTTTCAAAAGAATGATATAAAGGAGAACCTTTTATTCTCGCTTCCCAAGCGAAACAAGTCTTTTATGTGGCTGATCCATGTGATAAGAAATGGGTATTAATTCTGGAAATGAAGGAAAAAAATTGTATCAGATGATAGTCTTCTTGAGTATGAAGAGACACCACATTTCTCTAAGCAAGCACCTGAGTTGAACTTAGTGGACGAGGAAATAAATGTTGAGACTTGTATGTTTAGAGATGACCACGGTGAAGGTATCTAGATTGAAAATCCATTAAGGAAAAAAACAGTGAAGGTGCAGATTTTCTTGTAATACATTGTAATAACCATTTAATGTCTTGATTTTCAATTGTTAATGCCTTGAGTTTACCTTTTATAGTATCATGACTCCGAAAAAGAAACCCACTCCATCAGAGTCTGAAGGCTCAAAGACATAAAGTTCACGAGGTCCTTGTCTCATGAAAGAATTCGTGGGGAGAAGAAATAAAGATGGTAGAGTTCCAATCAAGTTTGATGACCATCTTGAGCCGATAGGCATGCTGTCTGATGTTGAACGTTTTATATTTCTACCGCAAGTGCACGGCCGCGATGAAGCGGTGGCAAGTACGGGTCGTCCTCAGGGAGGTGAGTAGCCTCTTGCTTGTACGAAATCAAGTGGCAAAAATAGGGGGAGAAAGATGTTTATGCTACTCTACACTAAACTACGCTAAGAAGTATGAAATGCGAACGAAAGGAACAAACAATGAACTAACAACTAAGCTAAGAACAAAGGAGGAATGCTGGAATACAGAAATGGAAAACCCCCTAAGGGGTGGAGTGAGTGCACACATGCAAAGAGGTGGGTGTAGAATACATTCTTTAAGCACATGAAGGTGGTGTTTATCAAGCATAGGAAGTGTCTAAATGTTATGGCAAAACCTATCAATCTATTCACCAACTTGGTTGATTAACATTTATATATGCAAGGTGTTTATTTCAGAACCTAAACAAGCATGAGAGGTGTCTAATCATTTTGGCAAAACTCATCAAGTTGTAAATTCTATCCTAAACAAGCAAGCATACATTCATGTTTAATCAACACATTGAAATTAAAGCATTCATCCCATTCTCTAATGCATGTATGTACATCTACTCCACCCCCCAAAGGGGATGAAACTACTCACTAAACATTATACTAATTATTAAACTAAACAAAGAAAGCATATTAACTAAGCTAATAAAACTAATGAAATGAGATTAAGCAAATCAAAACAAGAAACATAAAACAAACAACATAATAAAGAAAACTTGTATTAAAATGACTCACATTAAAAGTAGCATCCTCCTACTTTAGTGTGTGCTTCAAGGCCTCACTTCTAGTAGGAAGAATAGCCACTTAAAATATGGAGTGATTACAAAAGGAGGTGAAGAGTTCTATTTATAGGCATGGAAAAAGCTAATCCGGGACAATCCCCCGATGTGGGACTAAACAGATACCACACATAGCCTAAACATCCTCTAATACATGTGCTGGAGAAATTGGAGCGCATTTGGGCCACAAGTGACCGCCAATTAGCGGTCTTGGACCGCTAATTAGCGGTCTACAGTGTCCGGATCGCTCTGGAATTTCTTGTGGGCTTTTCTGGAAGGCTTTGTTGGTATTTGATGCATCTATGTTGCATGTTGGAGCTCCGACCCGAATCGAATTGGTAAAATACTCCCCATGATGGTGTGGAGTATTCTGTTTTTCTCTTAGGTCCTTTTGTCTTGCAATCAGGTCCTTCTTCCTTGCATCTTGGTCCCTAGATCTCACAATTCAGTCCTTTTTCCCAGCTTTTGGGTCCTTTTATGCTTCATCTCTTCAAACCTATTTATTCCTGAAAACTAAACATAAAACTCGTGACATAGCATTGTTTAGGTGAAAGATAATGGATATAAGATACAAATATGAGCATGAAATGATGTCAATCAAATACCCCCACACCTAACTTTTGCTAGTCCCGAGCAAAACAAAGAAAGAGAAAAGCATGCGAAAAACAAGAAATGCTAACTCACTTTCGTAGGAATCACGGTTGCACTTAGCACGTGCAACAAGCCGTTAAACCTCCTTGTCGCCAAGGAGGAGGAGTGTTGTCTCCTGAGGGTTTTCAGCGGATATACCCACAAAATCCGAACAAGATGCATTAATCAATCTAGCTACTCGACTCGTTGGACTTATTTTGTCGATCATGGGACGCGGTAATACTACGGGTCGACTCTATAAATGTAATCGGTCCACACACCTAGCCTAATGAGTTATTTGTGAAAGTTAGTTAAGGACTTGAGTGAAAGACATGGGCAACCTTAACTTCTGAATGTGATACAATTTGTAAAGTCCATTTTGGTTCTTATTTGACTCTTTTTTTTTCTTTTCTTTTCTTTTTTTTCATTTTTTTTTCATTGGAGCATTTTTTTGGTTGGTGTTTGATTCTCCCAGGGTCAGGTTTCGTGCATCATTGCCTATGAGGACTTACACTATCACGTACACCTTCCCCCAAATCTCCACATAGGGCGATCCCTACCACCCGTGTAACGGGAGTTCGGTCGGTGCATCCCAAGTCAGATGACTCGAAAGCACCAGGCACAAAGTCCCCTCAGACCTACTTTCCCGAGTGATAGCAGCCGTGCGAGAAGAGAGAACACCACTTATTTATCTACATGGGAACCAAAACCCCTACACTTAAGTTTCACAAAAAGAGATTAAGGGCCCTTGCCTACGACAAACTTCCTTATACTAACAGACACGAATTATTTGACTCACTAGGTTCAGGGTGGACTTCTTTAAATGTTTGAGTACTGAAACCCTATGATTACACGCCCCCCGAGGGAAAACCGGGGTGCACCCTAACGACTCGATAAGACCTAAAGCCAGTAAACTAGAAATCCTAATGCATCAAGTTCAAGACAATTTTGGGAGCTTTCTTTTTACTTTGCCTCTCAACGGTTTTTCACATGCTAAACACACGCAAAACCCACAAAAACATTTTCTTTCGCAAACACATGAAGATTTTGAAAGAAATGTGAAAAATTTAAAGCACTAGGCAAGCAAAAGAAGACAAGTCACCCAAGGATCATGGCAAACAGATATATCGATATTAAATGTGGCACACTAACATGACCCTAACAATGCAAACAAAAGAAAATAAAACCAAAGGAAAAAGACTCGACTATGTACACACGTAAAACACCCCCCACACCTACTTCATGCATTGTCCTCAATGAATGTGAACAAGATACTACATGTAGATATGCATGAAAAAGGAAAGATCTCACCAACATGAAGTACAAAGGGACGTTCAGGGTCATGTTGATGAACACAAACCCAAATTCCTTCAAAACCTGTGAGAAGCTGAAGAAGGGAGATAAATATGTGAAGAGATTGGGCCCAAGTACACAAGGGTTGGGGCCCACAACAATCAATGCTCACTGAAGGAGTCTTTTATTACACACTTTTTCTTCTTTTTTGTTGTTTTTTTTTTTTAAAGATATATACATCAACCAAGATATTCTCATAATCATTTGGTCAAGGAACATCAAATGAGAACATCAAGTCAGGAGGACCAGAGACTTGCCGAGATGGGCAAACTCCACTGGTACTCTGAGGTGTCATGAGGGGTGAAAGGTCAAAGCTGAAAGGCTCGAAACCCTCATGATATTGGTTGGGTGTGGGCAACAAAGAATGAAGTTGTGTTGCCTCACTAGGGTTTAATTGCTCATCAAAGAAAACCCTCCAACCAATAGGCGGGTGCATCGGAATGAGTTCCTCAAGCTCATTCGATGGATGCAGCAGACATGCATCACTAAGAATGGGGCTTCTCCCCAAGTCATCCAACAAGGACCTCCCACCATCGTTTAGATCATCAAGCATAAGCTCGGTCATAGGTGGGTCCTTGTTGGAGTCAATATGAAGCTCAAATGGCTCAATGGCCATGGGACATGAGGTAGAGACACCTTCTGGTAAAGGCATATGATGAGGTGTCTCACTCTCACTAGTACTCTCAACTGAATCATGCAACGAACACTCCCTTTGGACATTCATGTTCGAGGCCAGCTCACTCTGTTGCATTGCGAAGACAGGCAATGAGTTTTCGCTGGGCCCACGAACATTCTCAACGGGTTGCATTGGGGTTAGGGGTGTTCGTTGATTTTGTGGTGCTTTCTCCAATTGGCGGATGAGATTTAGATTTAAAGGTTCATCCATGGGTTCCTGTTGCCTACCAGAGTTGAACACATGAAACTCGGCACTCATGTTACCGAATGAGAGCTTCATGAGACCATTTCTACAATTAATCAAGGCATTGGAGGTTGCCAGAAATGGTCTACCCAAAATCAAAGGTATTTGAGAGTGGGTGTTCGCAACAGGATTGGTATCGAGGACAACAAAATCGACTGGAAATATAAAATCTCCAACTTTGATAAGCACGTCCTCGATAATCCCCATGGGAATACGAATGGATCTATCCGCCAGTTGGAGGGTGATCTTAGTTGGTTTCAATTCTCCCAAGTTCAACTGTTGATAAACAGAGAATGGGAGGAGGTTGACCGCTGATCCTAAATCAAGCAAAACATTGCTCAGTCTAGTGTCCCCTATCGTACACTGAATAGTAGGACACCCAGGGTCCTTGTATTTTGTGTAGGTGGGATTGGACAAAAGTGAGCTGATATTTGCAGCCAAGAATGCTTTCTTAGGAACATTGGTCTTCCTCTTGGTTGTGCAGAGATCCTTCAACACTTTGGCATATTGAGGTATTTGTTGGATGACATCCAACAAGGGGATGTTAACCTTTACTTGCTTAAACACCTCTACTATCTTGTCCATGTTGTCACTCTGCTTTTTGTTTAACCTACTTGGATAAGGAGCTTTTGGCAGGTAGGTTTTCTGCTGTGCCTGAGAAGAAAGCTTTGGTGTATTACCCTCACCCTCAGCTTCTTCTTCACCACCATTCCCACTGAGGGGCTGCATAGATGGTGGTGGGTGTGGCAAGGAAATTTGATTGTCAACCTGTTTTCCATTCCTTAAGGTCACAATGGAATTGACATGGTGAACAGGTTCCTCCACATGGTTCACTTGCGTCCCCCGAGGTACCACATTCTTATTTTGCATTTGTTGTTGTTGGTACATGCGGGGGTTAGCCTCAGGCTGGCTAGGAAAAGACCCTCTCTCTCTTTCATGTACAGACTGAGCCAATTGGCCCATCTGAAGCTCTAGAGATTTGATGGTCTGCTGATTTGAAGTGAGAACTTGACTCGTGGTTGACATAAAATTTTTCATTGAGTTTTCAAGTCCACGAGTCAAGGTCTCAAGCGAATTGAATCGGGTTTCCATATTATTGGAATTTGGGAAACCCGATTGATTGGTGGTTTGCGCTTGGGGTGGCTGATAGGAATGCGCATGCATGGGAGGTTGGTGTGATTGGTAAGGTGGTCTCGAGGAGTTTGGAGGACCACCCGGGGCATTAGTTTGGTTCCATGAAAAATTGGGGTGGTTCCTCCATCCAGGATTATAAGATGATGAGTATGGGTCATTCCTGGCTCTATCATAGACGGCGTTGACACGCTCCATCTCAGGAGGAATGGACTCACACTCGCTTTCTACATGACCTATCCTACCACATGAATGACAGGGAACTGGACCAGATGTAGACATGTGAGGTGCACTTTGTTGGTTTTGGAGCTCAATCGAGTCCATACGGCGCATTAAGGCTGCCATGCGTGCATCGGTGGCCGTAGTGGTATCGATAGCAAATGCGGTACCCGATCTAGTCGAGTTTGCATTCGCGATCCTCGCTCCTATACTAGATGATGCAGGTGGTTCCCTCACACTCTCCCACTGCATGGTTTTCTCAGCGAGGTCTTCTAGGAAGGCCCATGCCTCCCTTTCATCCTTTCCCAAGAACTCTCCTTGACACATGGACTCAAGGAGCGTTCTGGACGGGATGTGAAGACCCTCATACACAATCTGACAAAGGCGCCACAACTCAATGCCATGGTGAGGGCATGAGGATAGTAGCTCCTTGAACCTCTCTAGATATGCATGAAATGTCTCGGTCTCAAGTTGATAGAACGAATGGATTTCGTTCCTCAATTTTTGAGTCCGATGATTAGGAAAGTACTTCTTGAGGAATGCAGATTGAAACTCATCCCAAGTCCTAAAGGAATTCGCCTGGTTGCTGTACAACCACTTCTTGGCGTCATCCTTTAGTGCCAAAGGAACGAGCCTAAGATGGATGGAGTCTGTGCTAAGTTGTTGCAGCTTGAACATAGCACAGACCTCCTCAAATTCCCTGAGAAAGATATAAGGGTCACCTTTCCCAGTGAAATGAGGGAGCATGGAAATGAATTGAGGCTTAACCTCAAAATGGTTCCCATTAGCCTCTGGTAATACGATGCATGAGGGTAGAGCGGTACGGCTCGGGTAGCATCGATCACGAAGAGGTATGGGAACGACAACTGGAAGCACAGGTGGAATAGGTGGGTCCAGCAACTGCTCCTCCTCACGGAAATTAGCAGCCATTGGACCCGAACTACGTGCGACACGAGAGGAGGGAGGTGTCGAGAAATCGATGACCGAAGCTGGATTGACAACGCTCCTCGTCAAACGACCACTCTCGTCTCGTGTCCACGAAAGCATGCACAAAGGTGCACACACACAAAACAAAACTTTTTTTTTCTTTTTTTCTTTTTTTTTAACAAAGAATGTGCGTAGAGGAGAAGACGGGGGAACACAGGAGAGAAAGAATGACTCAGGAGAGAAGGGAAGAAGTCCTTATGCTACGGCGGATGGGTACAGGTAGAAGCACACAAGCAAACAAGGCTCAAGCAATCCTAAGGTTGCTATAGGTCCTTACAGCTAGACGACGCCTAACTGCGAGGTCACACGGCCTCAACACGCCTCACCTCCCTACAACGAGGACCACAAAGCCCAGCAAGTGAGCCAAGATCCGGGGATCTCGTCTCTCCTACTATCGACAAAGTGGGCAACGCCGATCAGGTCATGACGGTCGGGACCGGATCACTCTCCTAATGCGTCCGAATTCCTTAAGGCCAATGTCTACTTGATTTTAAAATTAGGCTCTTGATTAGTGTGGTTTTTGGGGCGAAGGAAAGGGTGATGAAATCCCCCACCTTATCTTTTATGGGACAGCCCCTCCTTAGTAGCGTTTTGGAGTCCTAATCTAGCAATCAACTCTCCAAACAAAACGCTCAACTCACACTTGTTTCAATGCACTTCCTACTAACTAATGCATGTTCATACGAAATGCATGAATGAGAGTAGAAGGTGCGTACCTCACGCCAGCTCTCAGCAACAGAAAATAAAGCTAAGATAAAAGACAATCTAAATGCCTAAGTCACATACATGATGCATGGCCTAAACAAAAAGAATGCCTAATCTTTTGCTTTGAGTTTTAGGGTCCAAGTTGCTTAAAGGAGGTTGATTATGGATCTGGGAACAAACTATAAGTCAAAACATGCCAAATTAAATCCCAGATCACTACATCAATTATGAAAACCAACCAAAGAAATAAGAGAGCAAACAGAGCTTACAAGACCGCCAGTTGGCGGTCTCAGGCCGCTGATTGGCGGTCTACAGTGCTCAGCTTGCTTCAAAACTTCTCCAGGTGCTCCTCCTGACCACTCCAAGTCTCCTGAAACAAAGACAAACTACAAAACAAAAATTAAATCCACTCGAATCGTCCAAACAAGAGTCTGGACTGGCACCTCCCCGGCAACGGCGCCAAAAACTTGTTGAACGTTTTATATTTCTACCGCAAGTGCACGGCCGCGATGAAGCGGTGGCAAGTACGGGTCGTCCTCAGGGAGGTGAGTAGCCTCTTGCTTGTACGAAATCAAGTGGCAAAAATAGGGGGAGAAAGATGTTTATGCTACTCTACACTAAACTACGCTAAGAAGTATGAAATGCGAACGAAAGGAACAAACAATGAACTAACAACTAAGCTAAGAACAAAGGAGGAATGCTGGAATACAGAAATGGAAAACCCCCTAAGGGGTGGAGTGAGTGCACACATGCAAAGAGGTGGGTGTAGAATACATTCTTTAAGCACATGAAGGTGGTGTTTATCAAGCATAGGAAGTGTCTAAATGTTATGGCAAAACCTATCAATCTATTCACCAACTTGGTTGATTAACATTTATATATGCAAGGTGTTTATTTCAGAACCTAAACAAGCATGAGAGGTGTCTAATCATTTTGGCAAAACTCATCAAGTTGTAAATTCTATCCTAAACAAGCAAGCATACATTCATGTTTAATCAACACATTGAAATTAAAGCATTCATCCCATTCTCTAATGCATGTATGTACATCTACTCCACCCCCCAAAGGGGATGAAACTACTCACTAAACATTATACTAATTATTAAACTAAACAAAGAAAGCATATTAACTAAGCTAATAAAACTAATGAAATGAGATTAAGCAAATCAAAACAAGAAACATAAAACAAACAACATAATAAAGAAAACTTGTATTAAAATGACTCACATTAAAAGTAGCATCCTCCTACTTTAGTGTGTGCTTCAAGGCCTCACTTCTAGTAGGAAGAATAGCCACTTAAAATATGGAGTGATTACAAAAGGAGGTGAAGAGTTCTATTTATAGGCATGGAAAAAGCTAATCCGGGACAATCCCCCGATGTGGGACTAAACAGATACCACACATAGCCTAAACATCCTCTAATACATGTGCTGGAGAAATTGGAGCGCATTTGGGCCAAAAGTGACCGCCAATTAGCGGTCTTGGACCGCTAATTAGCGGTCTACAGTGTCCGGATCGCTCTGGAATTTCTTGTGGGCTTTTCTGGAAGGCTTTGTTGGTATTTGATGCATCTATGTTGCATGTTGGAGCTCCGACCCGAATCGAATTGGTAAAATACTCCCCATGATGGTGTGGAGTATTCTGTTTTTCTCTTAGGTCCTTTTGTCTTGCAATCAGGTCCTTCTTCCTTGCATCTTGGTCCCTAGATCTCACAATTCAGTCCTTTTTCCCAGCTTTTGGGTCCTTTTATGCTTCATCTCTTCAAACCTATTTATTCCTGAAAACTAAACATAAAACTCGTGACATAGCATTGTTTAGGTGAAAGATAATGGATATAAGATACAAATATGAGCATGAAATGATGTCAATCATCTGATAATTGGAAAAGTTATCTGGGTAGCCTAGCGGGGGCCAAAGTTGACATTTGTTTGTCGAGTTGGGCCGATGTAGATGAGAAGTTGAAGGGCACAATATGGGATGACGTGCAGGTAATGATTCCATTATAAAATCCTGTAGTTTTAGTCTAACTTTTGAGATATATAAAGTTGTTAACGTGTTGTAGGTAGCTTTTGAGTTCCAATCCACTGACAAGTTGAAGAAAAGTGGATGACATACATGTCGGTTCGTTGGAGGGACTTCAAAACAAATTTACGAATAAGTACATATTCAGAGACTATCAGGATAGAAATTCATGCGATGTCTATAACTTTATCACTCTGAATCAATGGGAGAAATTCAGAAAATCCAGAGATAGCCCGGAGTTTGAGGTAACTGAGTTTAATTTAGAATATGAACTTATTAAGTTATTATTTTAAGTGACAATCTAATAGACTTGGTTTTAGGCCATCCGAGCAAAAAAAAACAAAAGATTAGATCTTCTAACAAGTATACGCATCGTATGTCTCGAGCGGGGTACTAAAAGTTAGAAGCACAGATGATGGTTGAAAAAATTACACTAAAGAAACAAGAGGCAATTGACTCTGGTATGAGTGGGGAGCAAGCAAGCAACTTGTCTCCTCCTTCTCTCGTAGCTCGTTGTGATTCTTAGAAGAGAGCGAGAGTAAACTCAGAAGGGGAGTACGTCAGAGACGAGTCGCAAGCGATCGGCTCGAAGATAGTAGTTGTATCACTTGTATATGTTATTAATTCACATTCAGTAATTTTATATTTTTCAATTGTTGGTAAATATATTTTGAAACTTTAGGACTCTCTGAAGTTGAGAGAATCTCAAGGCAAATTTGTTTCGGATGGTCGGAATGATATTCTACGCGAGGCCTTAGGAAATGACGAACACCCCGGTCGTGTGCGGGGGGCTAGGGAGTAGGGTTGGACTGTGACAATATTATGGAAAGACTCAACAGTTTACTTCGTCGACAGGTCATATCAAATTCCAACAAGAGATCACAGATTTGAAAAATACATTGCAGCTTGTTTTAGAGAGATTGGATCGTGATTTGCCTACTTCTCCTACCTGTCGTAGGACCGCTTCTTCCCCGGAGACCAATCCTCTAGTGCAGCCAGTGTTCAACCCTGATCGACAATATGATTTTGTGGTTCATTCTCGAGAATTGGAGATCGTAGGCGGTCCCTCGTTGGGAAAGTTTGAGGATGGATCTAGATGTACCTTATTTGTCGAAGACCCTGATCGAAGATTGGTGGGACACGGGAAAGTTTATAACATATCCAGACACCACTTTACAGAGGTGGGAGAGGGAGAAGTGAAGGTTGCAGTGGGGAGTTTCTTAGATGCTGGTGCTTTGGTGCCAATTCTGGAAGAAGAGATTGTTACCCTCGGCGATGCTATCGGTGGGTTCGTGAGGTGGCCTAGTCATTTATTAGAGCTAAATGACACACACGAGGTATACTTTAATTTTGAAAGACTGTAAATTTCAAATTTGTTAACAATTGTATTTTTAATGGTTGTATATATATTTGTAAGGTATCAAGCCCTTGGAGCAAAGGGTCAAACAACCAACCTCCGATCAACATTAATTTGCTTCCAAGTAGGTGCAAAATGTTGTATCAATGAATGGTAGGTAGGGAATCACAATCCTTAAGTACCTGGGATTTGGAGGAGGTTAAAGGTTTGCCTTCGTCTTTGTACGTCACCAAAGAGGATGTCATACAGTTCTTGGTGATGGATTCATTGTGCATCATGATTATCGACGTGCAAGTGAAGTAAGTGTTTTCTTTGGTATAAGATGAAATGTATTGAATAATTTTATCGTAACTGTAATAAAATGTAATTTTTACTCTTGTAGAAACCTTTATGACGCCAGAAGGCCTGTCTTTCCTGACGATCAAGTATTTGGATTTATCAGTCCATCTACCTATATATACGGGAATGACGATAAATCGGGTCAGCTTGGTGTTAATCGTTTATATTTACCGCAAGTGCACGACGTCGGTGAAGACGCGACAACTACAGGTCGTGTCCATAAGGAGGTGAGTAACTTCTGGTTGGTACGAAATCAATTGGTGAATAAATGGAGAAGAGATTTGAGTATGCTAATCCAAGCTACACTAAACTAGTAAGAAGAAATATGAAAGAAAACAACCAACGAGTGATTCAAACTAAACTAAGAGAACTTAATGCAAAGCTGCAAATCAGGAAGAGAGACCCCTAAGGGGTGGAGTGAGTTCACACATGTAATAAGATGGTACAGAATGCATTCAATAGGCACAATTGTATGTAGTGTTTTTATGTATAAGAAGTGTCTAATGGTTATGACAAAACTTGTCAATCCAATCACTAACCTAGTTGATTAACATTCACATACATAAGTTGGTTATTTCAGAACCTAAACAATCATGGGAGGTGTCTAATAGTTGTGGCAAAACTCATCAAGTAAAGTGTTCTACTCTAAACAAGCAAGCATACATTCACATTTATCAACACATTTCAAAATAAAGCATTCATTTCCATTCTTTAATGCATGTATGAACATCATTTCCACCCCAAAGGGGGTTGGAACTACTTAATACTCATTAAAAGAAGATTGATTGACATCATTTCATGCATTCATTTGTGTCTTATGTCCATTATCTTGCACCTAAATGATGTTACATAACGAGTTTTATATTTGAGTTTCAGGAAATAAACGGGATTGAGGAGAAGAGGCATAAAAGGACCTAAAAGCAAGAAAAAGGACTAACTTGCAAGACTTATCGACTAAGATGCGCAAGAGAAGGGCCTAAATGTAAAACCGAAGGGCGAATGTGAAAATCAAGAAACTCCACACCATCATGAGGAGTATTTTGGCAATTAGATTCGAGTCGACACTCCAATAACCAAACCGAGTGTACCCCATGTGAAGAATTGAAGAACTAAAGAACATATCCGAAAGTGGGTCGGATCTGGGAAAATGTGACCGTCAATTGGCGGTCCAAGACCGCCAGTTAGCGGTCTGTTTGTCTCCGAATCCAACCCGGTTTCTCCAGGACATGGATTATATGTTTATGTGTATTCTGGGAAGGTTTCATTAGTGCCATACCGGGGGATTGTCCTCGGTTACCTTTTTTCATGCTTATAAATAGAACTCTTCCTCCTTATTTGTATTCACACATTGCTTGGTGGCATTCTCTCTACTAGGAGTACTTGCCGCGTCTTCACCAACGTCGTGCACTTGCGGTATTAAAACGATTAAACAAGTTTTTGGCGCCGTTGTCGGGGAGGTGTTCTGTCCAGACTTTGGTTGGGACGATCCGAGTGGTTTTAATTTTTTGTTTGTAGTTTTAGTTTGTTTCAGGGGGCTTCAAAGATCAAGAAATGTTGCCAGGAGAAACCGGGAAAGAAAACAGAAGCAAACGGACCGCCAATTGGCAGTTCTGGCCCGCCAATTGGCAGTTCTGGCCCGCCAATTGGCGGCCTGGTGAGCTCAAAATTTCCTCTCCTTTTTTCTTGTTGTTTCTACATTCACTAGGATATCTAGGAGCTCAACTTGTAATGTTTTGACTTGTATTTTGCTCCCAGATTAACAATTAAGTCCCTTTAATCAACTTGGAAAAACTCAAAGCAAAAGATTAAATTTATTGTCATCTAGGTCATGCATCATTTGTAGACCTTGCACGCATTTGTCTTTTCTTTGTTTTACATTTTTTGTTGTTGATTGCTGACATGAGGTATGTGCACCCAATTCTCTCACTCATGCATGGTTAAAATATGCATTACTTAGTAAGGTGCATCGGGACAAGAGTGAGTTGAGCGTTTGATTGGAGAGTTGATTGCTAGATTAAGACTCAAAACACTACTAAGGAGGGGTTGTTCCATACAAGATGAGGTGGGGGATTTCATCACCCTTTCCTTTGCCGAAAAAATTACTCTTAATCTAAGCCTTAATTCTAAAAGCAAGTAGACATTGGCCCTAGGATTTCAGACGCACTAGGAGAGTGATTAAGTTGAGATCGTCATGACCTGATGGGCGTCGCCTGCCTTGTCGATAGTAGGAGGTACTGGATCTCCGGATCTGGTATCACTTGCTGGGCATTATGGTCTTCGTTGTAGGGAGGTGAGGCATGTCGAGACTAGTGATCTCAAAGTTAGGCGTCGTCTAGCCTAATGACCTATAACCATAAGTTGTTTGAGCCGTGTTTGCTAGATTAGGCTTCTACCCTCACCCTTTACCTACGCTAGTTTTTAGGGATTCTTCCATTCTCCTATGAGTCATCTTCTTCTCACCTTCTTCTACGTTCTAGTCTCCTCCCCTTTACACTCTTTGTTAGCGTTTTAGGGTCGAGTCAATCACTTTTTGCGAGCTTAGCCTCGTGGTGGTGAGAGTGGTCGACTCGAGAGTTTTTTTTGTTGAGATGGATAGTTACATGGGCAACCATCCATATGATTGTTGGGATCAAGACAATTCTCCCTGGTATTCCGGACCCATGCAACCTGGGGTGGCTCAGACTAACACCCCGTATGGTTGGGTCGATCTTAATTGTGTGGTTGAGCAATCTTCATATTGGGGTGATATGAGAGAGGCACCAACTACTAGACCACCACCTAGTTATGTCGGATCATATGTTGGTCAACAAACTCAGACATTACGAGGACATTTGGCCTCTTTCATGCATGTAGTAGATGACAAGTGCGCACTGGTAGCTCCAGTAGTTGTACCGTGAGACTATTGTGGGTTGAGTGGTCATGTTTTCGGGGAATGTCCTTATGTTGCCCCAGAGCCTGAGAATGAGCACACCTTTTCCCAAAATGCTCAATGTGACTGTTACGCATCTGCGTACAACCCGAGAGGGATGGATTCGTGGGGAGACAAATCTTATTCAAATTCTTATAGATCATTTCAACCACAATATCCTCCTCTTGAACACTTAGAAGTCTACCAACACCCTATTCCGAATCATTGGACTCATTCTCAGCCTATCAACATCCAACCCAACAATTTCCCAAATTCTGACTTTAGCCTCACAGTTGACCCCCGGACTTCATTCTTTAGAACAAACCCTCCAAACGTTCATGGAAACCACTCAAAATGTAATGAAATCCACTCAAAATTCCCTGCCAACTATGGAAATGTATGTGAGTCAAATTACACAACAATTAAGTAAACGTGAGGAGAGTGACATTTCTTGTCAAGATGAGGATTTATCTTCTGATATCGAACCACCACCACATCCACAAATTCAAAGCACAATCTTTCAAAGTCAAACTCCTAGTCAGTCTGAGGTACTTGGGGTTTCAATTCACGATCATATGGTGGGGGATTCAATACAAATTATGAAGAACATGGACCAATTTCATTATGAGTCGGCACATGATTGTGCCTTATATTTTTGTCCCGTGTGTAGGATCGTGTGGGTCTATGGGTCCACAAACTAATCACGATTAAGCCCTAATTAACTACTTGGTTGATTGATCAAAGAATTGCAGCGGAAATTAAAAACAAATCAAACACAAGTAGGAAAGCAATGCAAACCACACAAGAAGACACCGGATTTACAGAGGTTCGGCCGCGCCTACGTCCTCTCTTGCAAGCCCCTCTCGAATCCCCGTTCGAGCTCCTCTTGCGTCTTCACTATGCCTCCCCGTTCCGGGCCGGGAGCAACGCCTTTTACAAGTCTTCAAGCTCGCGAACAACCCTCGCCGAGCTTGGCACCACCTCTCACAAACCGAGAGAATCACTTCGGGCTTTCACCGAAGTCCTTGCTTCTTTGTCTTGGGCTTTCACCAAGACCCTTGCTCACTTTACAACAATGGTAACTTGAGTGGAACTCACTCTCTAATTGAGCACAACAATTGCTAGATGATTGTATGATGAATGATGTGGAAATTAGGCTTTGGATGACTAATTTGGAGCTTGGAGGTTGTGGAAAATCTCACTATAGGTTTGACACTTTGGAGTTTTGAAATCTTGTGGAAAACTAAGTGTGAACCTCTATTTATAAGCTCCTAAAGATTTCTAGCCGTTTGGACAAGATTTGATTGGGGTTTGTGCAAAGAACACAAAAAAGAAAATCGGATTCAAAAATTTGTCCAGCAACGGTCGACCGAAAGGTGTATCGGTCGACCGAACCCTTGAGTAAGTTAATGGATCGGTTGACCGAACAAAGGTACTGGTCGACCTTACACTTAAGTTCTATAAGTCACCGGTCGACCGAACAGGTACCGGTCGACCGAACTACAGGGTTCGGTAGAGGGAAAACTCGATCGGTTGAACTAAACTTGTGTCGACCGATAGCAGGTAGATTTTTCCTAATGGAACGGTCGACCGAACAAGGTATTTTGTTCGACCGGTTCAAAAGTATTTGGGGGTGTATTAAGAGAAAAATGTGTATACGACTGTTGTATAATACGACAAATATAACGGTCGTATTTTTACCAGAAATAGCAAACTAAACGGTCGATCGAACATGTCTGGGTAAACGGTTAACCGAAGTGTGATCGGTTGAACTGATTGGTCTGGTATAACAAATAATGTGTATAACCGGTTGACCGAAAGGTGAACGGTCGACCGAACTCAGGCAGACTTGCGACAAATGTTTTAGGTGTTTGTGTGATCTAATGGAGTCCAAATGTTATGATATTTTGTGTGTGACTCCTACAAGGAACCTAGTGTGTGAATGCATGCATATTAGCTTAAGTTATGCTCAATTCACATAAGTTCCTAATACTCAAAGAAAGGTAAAATTACATGTCTTCAATCCTAGCTTGATTACATGTCTTGACTTGATTTTTCTTCTTTCTTGAGTCTTGATCACCTGTAGAGGTTA
Organism: Triglochin maritima; assembly: GCA_963682175.1. Taxonomy (NCBI): domain Eukaryota; kingdom Viridiplantae; phylum Streptophyta; class Magnoliopsida; order Alismatales; family Juncaginaceae; genus Triglochin; species Triglochin maritima. The sequence goes on along the minus strand of OY821774.1, from coordinate 16,203,379 downwards.
GCACAAAGCAATATATATGCAATGCAATATGTGTGCTACTCTACATGATCATAATTAAGATTAGGTTAATTAAATCATCAAAACATAGATTAAGGCCAAAAAGCCAACAATCTCCCCCTTTTTGATGATGGCTACCTATATCTTAATTCTATCTAAATACATGGAATTTGTATATGTAAACTATGCATATAAATGCTTCCCCTATGGATGTGCATAGTTTTTGTTTAATTTTATGCCAAATTCCAAGTTACCCCCTTACTTATCTCTCCCCCTTTGACATCCATCAAAAACAAAAATAATTATGACTTTAAGCATAGAATTTGGATGTCTTGTAATGAAGTTGCTCCCCCTAAATTTTGCACTTCATTACTCTAATAATAGATATAACATTTAAGCTCCCCCTATCAATAAGGCTAAATGGAAACAATGAGTATGATTTTAGTTAAGTTCATTTAAGTTCCTACTTAAGCCTTATTCTAGTATCCATTTAAAATTTGACATTTAAAATCAATGGATGTGGAATGTGATTTGCAATGAATGGGGTTAATGATTTTCAATGAATTGAACTATATGATATGTCAATTAAGCATATGAAGCTAGATTAGAGCTAATTTAACATGAATTGTATAGATAGGAATTTATTCCAATGTTGAATTCTTGATTAGCTCCAATCTCATTTGGTGATGCAACCGGATTCGAATTCGACGCTTTGGCTCACCCGGTCACCACCAATTTCCTCCTAAAGCTCCTACAAGTGTAGACTTTGGTACCCATTTTTGCTTGGGTCCATTAAGTTTAGCTTTTGGTACCCAAATCCAAGTTGATTTTGGTACCTCTACACTAGTTTTTCTCTTCATGGCATTATGATAATAATAATTGTTTTGAACAGGAAAGTTCTTAACATAATAATTACTTGTGTTGCCATGTGGGAACTTATGCAATTTATTTGACAAATTTTTGTTTAATGCATTAAGTTCACTGTTTTTAGTTGCTAGAGATTCATTTAAGCAATTTAGATTTTTAATCATAGAATTATGCTTTTCATTCATGTTAAGCATGTGAATCTCTAAGTTTGCAACCTTTTCATTCATGCAATTTAAGTCATGTAATAATTGTTTGCTTTCTAAATGAGATTTATCAAGTTTAATAAGCAAGTCATTAGTGTCAATTTCTAGCATATGACTATCAATTGCATGAGATGAGGTATTCTTAACATTTAAATTTTCTTCCTTCAAGCATGCATTCTCTAAAGTTAGAACTTCAATTTTAGCAAGCAAATCAACTTTATCATCTAAGATAGATGCATTTTGACATTTAAGATCATGAATTTGCTCATTTGCTAATTGATTAGTCTTGTGAAGTTCTTTATATTTTTCAAATAATCTTTGAAATGCATTTTGTAGTTCATTAAAATCATGGGCATTATCTTTTGAACTACTACTTGAAGAAGAGCTAGAGGATACCTCATCTTCACTTTCTCCATCAGATGAGCTTAATGATGATGAAGATGTTGAGTTAATCTCCATTTTCTTTGCTTGAGCTACATCCTTAGGATTTGCTTCTCCCTTCTTCCCGGTTGGTGAATCTCCTTCACCAAAATTCTTTTCTAATGTTTGCCATATTGAATAAGCACTATCACATGAGCAAACAACATTAAAAAGTTCATCTCCTAATGCACAAAATATGACATTCATAGCCTTAGCATTTAGGGATGCATTTTTCTCATCTTCTAAACTCCATTTACTAAAATCATATCTAGGTGATTCATATGGAGTTTGAATCATAAACCACATGTTAATGTTCATGGATTTAATAAATGATGTCATTTTACTTTTCCATGAAACAAAATTATTTCCATCAAAATATGGTGGTTTACATGATTCTAAAGGTGTGGATGCATTAAGAGCCATGTTAATTTATCGATTAAGAACAAAATTAACGAACAAGGCTATGATACCAAATGTAGGATCGTGTGGGTCTATGGGTCCACAAACTAATCACGATTAAGCCCTAATTAACTACTTGGTTGATTGATCAAAGAATTGCAGCGGAAATTAAAAACAAATCAAACACAAGTAGGAAAGCAATGCAAACCACACAAGAAGACACCAGATTTACAGAGGTTCGGCCGCGCCTACGTCCTCTCTTGCAAGCCCCTCTCGAATCCCCGTTCGAGCTCCTCTTGCGTCTTCACTATGCCTCCCCGTTCCGGGCCGAGAGCAACGCCTTTTACAAGTCTTCAAGCTCGCGAACAACCCTCGCCGAGCTTGGCACCACCTCTCACAAACCGAGAGAATCACTTCGGGCTTTCATCGAAGTCCTTGCTTCTTTGTCTTGGGCTTTCACCAAGACCCTTGCTCACTTTACAACAATGGTAACTTGAGTGGAACTCACTCTCTAATTGAGCACAACAATTGCTAGATGATTGTATGATGAATGATGTGGAAATTAGGCTTTGGATGACTAATTTGGAGCCTGGAGGTTGTGGAAAATCTCACTATAGGTTTGACACTTTGGAGTTGTGAAATCTTGTGGAAAACTAAGTGTGAACCTCTATTTATAAGCTCCTAAAGATTTCTAGCCGTTTGGACAAGATTTGATTGGGGTTTGTGCAAAGAACACAAAAAAGAAAATCGGATTCAAAAATCTGTCCAGCAACGGTCGACCGAAAGGTGTATCGGTCGACCGAACCCTTGAGTAAGTTAATAGATCGGTTGACCGAACAAAGGTACTGGTCGACCTAACACTTAAGTTCTATAAGTCACCGGTCGACCGAACAGGTACCGGTCGACCGAACTACATGGTTCGGTAGAGGGAAAACTCGATCGGTTGAACTAAACTTGTGTCGACCGATAGCAGGTAGATTTTTCCTAATGGAACGGTCGACCGAACAAGGTATTTTGTTCGACCGGTTCAAAAGTATTTGGGGGTGTATTAAGAGAAAAATGTGTATACGACCGTTGTATAATACGACAAATATAACGGTCGTATTTTTACCAGAAATAGCAAACTAAACGGTCGACCGAAGGTCTACCGGTCGACCGAACAGGTCTGGGTAAACGGTTAACCGAAGTGTGATCGGTTGAACTGATTGGTCTGGTATAACAAATAATGTGTATAACCGGTCGACCGAAAGGTGAACGGTCGACCGAACTCAGGCAGACTTGCGACAAATGTTTTAGGTGTTTGGGTGATCTAATGGAGTCCAAATGTTATGATATTTTGTGTGTGACTCCTACAAGGAACCTAGTGTGTGAATGCATGCATATTAGCTTAAGTTATGCTCAATTCACATAAGTTCCTAATACTCAAAGAAAGGTACAATTACATGTCTTCAATCCTAGCTTGATTACATGTCTTGACTTGATTTTTCTTCTTTCTTGAGTCTTGATCACCTGTAGAGGTTAGCACAAAGCAATATATATACAATGCAATATGTGTGCTACTCTACATGATCATAATTAAGATTAGGTTAATTAAATCATCAAAACATAGATTAAGGCCAAAAAGCCAACACCGTGGCCCTTGAGCCACATGATCTTCATGTTGTGCCTCTTAAGGACTCACCTCTGGTGGAGCATGAGCTCCCTAGTACCCTTAGTTTCAAACGACCTGATGAGAGTTTGCCTCTTACTATTGTTCCTGATCATCTTGGAAATAATGGGACACCAAACAATTACATCACCAGTGAGGGTATTGGGAGTACCTTAGAGGATACCTTGGGTAAGAGACCCACTTTTTCTTCGCCTAGTGAGTCGAACATGCATAACGAGGTTCTTGACCTCGTTCCGACCCACTAGCGTGTTGGTTGGATAGTTTGGATTGACGATCATAACTTCAGTACCGCAACGGGGGAAACTCTTCTTCCGTTGCCCCTTATTTCCCAAACTCTTGAGAGGTTCAAGCTCTTTCAGTTTGATCCTTTGAATGAGACGCATTTGCGTCTGATTCATGAACCTCTCATTTCATCTTGTGCTCTTTGTGAGGGGGGAAAACATGAGTATTCTGGCTCCGTGTGGTGTCATGTTCTCTTTCCAAGTGAATTGACCCACTTTTTAGGTTCACATTTGATGTCATTTGACAAATGAAGATGAGAACTTATTTTTGTACATAGTTATATTAAAAAAAGGTACAATAAATGATTCCACCATTGAGCAGTGGTTGTTGTGACCCCAACCCTTGAGGATCTGGGCCCCATTTGTTGACGTACTTGTGTCCCGTCTTAAGTATTTCACATGTTTTTGGGAATTCTGAGTTATGTCTGAAGGGAATGTGTTCTAAAAGTTTTACTTTTAAATGTCAATTATTATGAATTGAATGAGAAATCATTTTGTTCCTTGTTTATGTTATTCGTCTTTTAGAAGTGTTAAGGAAGAGGCTCTTGGTCCTTAACCGTAGAGCTCTAAAAGATATTGGTTTACATAAAACAAAAGATATTCGCAATCATGGTAATTAACATGGGACATTAATTACCGAGTTAAGATTGTCGTGTTGGTCATAGATCATTGTAGCTCTACAAGTGAGTGACGACACGGGTATGCAAAAGAGGAAAATATTACTTTTGTATACTGAATAGACCTAATAAGTAAAATATTATAGAAATGTGTTTCTGTGTCATTAATATTTTACGTTTTCTTCGGTCCTTTGATATGAGACTTATATCCAATCACTTAAGGAATGCTTAATTAGATTAGTGTCTTGAGCTATCAATAAGTGTAGTGTAAAGGCATTGGTTGGTTAAGTACAACTTTTGTTGGAGAAGATAGTTAGTCAAAAGACTATCATTGCCCCTCTTAATTGAGTGATGATATTAGTGGACCCCTTGATAAAGCAAAGTTATAATGTGCACAATGTGATTTGAGTTAAGTCACATATTTATAACTAGCTTAAAGAGATCAAGAAATGAATACTAATACAAATATGACACAATACTACTTTGTGTGTATTCTTAATATCGTGAGGCAAGGGACGGTGATGCATTGCATACATTGCATCATATGTCTTTCATTTAGAGTGTTTTTATATAAATAAATGCTACTAAGGTATTGTTTTGAGCAATTGTGCAGAATTCAGGAGTTACAATGCAATTTACCAATATTCGAGCTAAAACGCGTGCAATGGACTTAGATGGATCACAAAGACCAATTAGATAGAGATTCAAGCTCAAGTTGAAGTCCAATTGATTTCATAAGAAGTCAGGGACTTGATCGCAAATTGGAAGGACTAAAAAGTTATTTTGGAGGAATATTCAAGAAGAAATCAAATTCGGATCTCCAAAGATATGCAATAATTGATTTATACACGTGGAGGCAACCTACAACATACCAAAAACACACCCACAAAAGCACGAAGTGATCTGGACCATCCATGCGGCGGAATCGCCGCATCGAACGGTCAATATGCGGCGGAATCGCCGCATGGGTTGCGATCCGTGCCTCCTATTTTCGTCCAATTGTGTAGTAACACGTGTCCTTCCTGATGCATACTTAGGGTTTCTTGTATCGGCTATAAATAGCCCCGAAATATTGTGTAAGAGGGGCCTTTTGTATTACATTTGAAAGCAATAAAATTCTGCCCTTTTAATTCTCCATTATCTTTGTCTTTCATAAGCTTAGTTTTAGATATATGTTTCTTGTTCTTAATTCCAGTAGAGTAATTTAGTTGTTCTTTATTTTTCTCTTAGAATAATTTGTTGCGTGCTTAGAATAATTGCTTTTACTTTCGTAGATCGTAGTTTAGTATAATATTTCCCTTTTTTCCGTATTCTCTCGATGATCTCCATGACCCCTTCTCCTCATCTTCTCCCCATGGGTTTCTAAAACCCTCCAAAGGGTGGGGGTGACGGATTTAGGGTTAGAGAAGAGAGATCGTTTTTATTTTAATTTCTTGTTAGTGTTTTGATCATATGAGTTTTTGTTAAATCAATTATCATATGATGCTTAATATCTCACTTGATTTATAATAATTTTCGTAATCTCTAATCTAACTTGAAGATTCATAACTCCCACCCACTGGACTCTCATCCATAGTTGTTTCTTCTTAATTTTTTTTCTTGTTGTTCTTGCTTTAGAAAGATAAAAAAAAATTATAAATCCAAAAATCTCAAACCAACACTATTTCTCTTTTGCTTTCCTTAATCAAAGAAAATCACAAAAATATAAGAATCTCTCCCTCCTTGTGTTCGACCAGTACTTGCCACCGCTTCAACGCGGCCGTGCACTTGCGGTATAAATAAAAATCTCAACAAGTTTTTGGCGCCGTTGCCGGGGAGGCGACGAGAACTTCAAGTTTTTTTTGTGATTTCTTTTGTTCTGTTTGGATTTTGATTTTCGCGATCTAACGTTTTCTCGGTGCTTTTCAGGAAGTATTAGAGACGACACAAAAATCCGGAGGCGATCCAAGGCGTGACGGCGGCGAAATCGCCTCCCCAGCAGTGTTATTTGCGGCGGAAACGCCGCACGGATTGGAGATCTGAGCCTGAAATTTTTCCTGGACGCGAACTATCTCTGGCTGGACGCGTAGAGAAGCTGGAAATTGTCGAGAGCGGGCGGCGAACCCGACTGAGCGTGCGTAGGTAACCTTTGTTGCCTTTTCCTCGAAATTTCTATTTTCGAAAAATTTCCTTCTTGGTAGAGTTGCATGTGTAGGGCAAACTTTAATAATTGAAACTAATTCAACTTGTGACCTAAAATTTTTGAAAAATTAGAAAGGCCTTAGTGCATGCATCATTTAGAGATTTTCTCGCATTATGCATGCTAAATTTTGCAAATCAATTCATTGTTGAAGAGTGCTGGAGGCAAGGTACGTGCGCAGTTTTTATCGATTGCATTTAAGCATATAAATTAGTTGCATATAACCCTTGCAATTGTCCCCCACTAAAGACCAATGTTTGACTATCTTTGCTAGATTTAAGTTAAACTATCTTAAGGGCAACTCCGTAGGAAAAGATACGGTGGAGATTTCATCACCCTTCCGTGGCCCACAAATAACAATCCTAAAGTGTCACCCAAGCTTTAAAATTAAAATCAATTAGACATTGGCCCCTAAGGATTCAGACTCAATTAAGGAGAAGATTGGTTTGACTTGCTATGACTTGAAGCTGATCGAATTTAATTTGGTGTCTAGAAAGTGTTTTTGTGTTGACGTAAGTCTTCCAAGCGAAGTGGTTGTCTAATTGGCACCGATTCTGTCGGAAGCGCCCCCACTAGCTATACACGGCCTGGCCAAGTTGGTTTGATTAGTGAGGGAGGTGAATCAAGCAAATCAATTCGACTCAACCAGTTAGGAGTCGTCTAGACTTAAGCTACACTAGGTCTAGGATTGTTTGAACCGTGCTTGTTTAGGAAACTTCTGACCAACCCTCTCATCTATCTTTTAGAGTTAAGTTTCCCTTCTCATCTGAGTCTTCTTTCTCTTCTCACCTCAATTCTCTAGATTAGGATTCCTTTCTCATCTTTTCCCCTTCTATTGTTTTTTTTTTCTTTTTCCTTTTTTTTTTAAAAAAAATATATAAAAATATAAAAAAAAATCAAAAAGTAATTGATTCTTGAATTTGAATTTGGAATTTAAATTTCAAATTTGAATTCAAAAAATTAATTCAAGCCGGTGCACTCAGATTTGGGTTCGGGACTTGAGCAATCGACTCTCACGAGTTCATCTAGATTCCAGTCTAGAGCTTAGCCCCAATCCACCTGTTGCACCACCTCACCCGGATCCAATGGGTGAGAATGTAGTGGACCCACCTGTTGCACCACCTATGACTCTGAGGGATCGGTGCTACCCAACGATGGCTGCTCAGCCATCGTGCATCGTTATGCCCACCATACCGGGTCGCGACTTCGAACTCAAGGCACAATACCAAAGTATGTTGCCCAAGTTCACCTCTAAGGAAGATCCATATCTCTTCCTTAGAGAATTTGAGGAAATCTGCTCCCTTATGCATTACCAGCATATCCCTGAGGAGGCGGTGCGTCTTAAATTCGTGCCTCTAGCACTGAAGGACGACGCTAAAAAATGGCTATATAGTCTAGCCGAAAGATCCATTAGGAGTTGGGCTGAGTTTGTTCAAGTGTTTTTAAAGAAATATTTCCCCAACCATAAGACTATTAGGAATAGGAATGAAATTTGTGCATTCGTTCAATCTGAGAGCGAGCCATTCTATTCCTATTTAGAAAGATTTAAGCACCTTCTGACCCAATGCCCTCATCATGGAATCCCAAGATGGCAATTGTGCCAAATTATTTATGAGGGATTGACACCTACATCTAGAGTTATGCTAGAATCTGTAAGCCAAGGAAGCTTTATGTCCAAAAATGAGAATGATGCTTGGACTTTTCTTGAAGACTTGGCTGATAATAGTATGCAATGGGACACTGGTAGGGCACCAACCAACCCGAGTATTGGATCTACAATAGCCAATCAATCTAGATCAGGTGTCTTAGCTGTAGATGCTTCTATAGCTGCTGAAGCGAAATTAGACACCCTTATGCGTAGGATGGAAACTCTAGAGCTTCAAACCCGACCCCTAGTAAATCAAATCTCTTCTGTTTCTTGCTCTCTGTGTGGTCAACCTGGTCATGTTTTGGAGGAGTGTGCACACAGTTCTTCGGACATGGAACAAGTTAATGCTGCATTTAATCGTCCTAGGAATGACCCTTATTCGTCAACCTATAATCCAGGTTGGCGCAACCATCCCAATTTTTCATGGAGCCAAGGGAATTCAAATCCTGCACCCATGCCTCAGCAAGGCCAACCACCTAGACAACAAATGTATTCAAACAACAACAACAATAATAGTGATGGTCGATTAACTGATTTGGAAAACTTAATGAAAACATTTGTTCAAACAACTACTCAATCTTTTCAAAAGCTAGAGACTCAAGTAAGTCAATTAGCACAAGTTGTAGGTGAAAGACAAAGAGGAAGATTCCCAAGCCAACCCGAGGTGAACCCAAGAATTAACAATCCACATAATCAACATATGGCATATCAACCACATCAACATATGCCATATCAACCACCTCAACCATTTAATCCTCAATCATTCAATCCTCAACACATTAGGCCTCCACCTAATGTACCACATAGTGCACCACCTCCTAATGTGAACAATAACAACAGACCAGTTCATATGGTTCAAGAAGAAGAGCAAAATCAACACATTAATGCTATACTTACATTAAGATCTGGAAAATCTGTTAATAACAATGTCACTCACCCCTTGGCTAATGAGCCTAATAATTCTGTCACACCTGAGCCATCCAATGAGCCACCAATTCAATCTGAGGAACCAATTGAATTTGAACCCACTGAACCTGAAAGAGTATTCATTCCTAAAGCACCATTCCCTAATAGACTTAATAAGAATCATACAAATCAAATGGAGAAAATGTTGGAAGTCTTTAAGCAAGTAAAGGTAAACATCCCCTTATTAGAAGCTATTCAACAAATTCCACCTTATGCAAGATTCTTAAAAGACTTATGCACCAAGAAAAGGAAAACACAAGTACCAAAAAGAGCCTTCTTAACTGCAAATATAAGCTCTATGTTAACCCAACCCACACAAATCAAATATAAAGACCCTGGTTGTCCGACTATTTCATGTGTAATTGGTAACACCTTAATCAATAGGGCCTTGCTGGATTTAGGTGCTAGTGTTAATCTGCTTCCCTACTCTGTATATAAAGAATTGGATATAGGATACCTTAAACAGACTAGGACCACACTCCAATTAGCTGATAGATCTGTTAAGATTCCTAGAGGTGTGGTTGATGATGTTCTGATCAAAGTGGGTGAATTCATATTTCCTGTGGACTTTGTTGTCTTAGACACGGAGCCTGTTGCTAACCCTAGCAATCAAATTCCTGTGATCTTAGGAAGACCTTTTTTAGCCACTTCCAATGCCCTAATCAATTGTAGGAATGGATTGATGAAATTGTCATTTGGGAATTTGACTGCTGAGCTAAATATTTTTAACTTAGGGAAGCAACCTGGAATTTTCTCTGATGAATCGAGTGAATTGAATTACATTCAGGATTGTAGTGAAGATGAGCTGATTTCGGATTACTTAAATTTCACCCAATTGGATGAAGTTGATTTTCAAAAGAACCTGAGTGGTGAGGGCACAATTTGTGACCAAATCAATTATATAGGTTCGAATCGATCTTCACCCAATTGGTCAGCCTTAGGTGGACTTTTAGCCGAACCAAGACCTCAATCCAAACCCTCACTACAAGAACCACCATCACTAGAGTTGAAGCCTCTCCCTACTACATTGAAGTATGCATTTCTAGGACCCTCATCCACCCTCCCAGTTATCATAGCATCGGATTTGACCCCCAATCAAGAGAATGAATTGTTGAGAGTCCTCAGTAGGAATAAAGAAGCTATTGGATGGACCATGGCCGATATCAAGGGGATTAGCCCATCTATAGTCCAACATAGGATCCATTTGGAAGATAATACTCAACCCCGTAGGGATCCGCAAAGGCGGCTTAACCCGGTCCTAACTGAGGCGGTCAAAAAGGAAATACTTAAGTGGTTGGACAATGGAATTATATACCCTATATCCGATAGTGAGTGGGTTAGTCCTGTTCAGGTTGTCCCTAAGAAATCTGGAGTTACAGTAGTTGAGAATGAGCTTAATGAGTTAGTCCCGACCCGTATCCAAACCGGTTGGAGGATTTGCATTGACTATAGGAAACTGAATTCTGCAACCCGTAAGGACCACTTCCCTCTTCCTTTCATAGATCAAATGTTAGAACGGTTGGCCGGATATGAGTATTATTGTTTTCTGGATGGATATTCCGGCTATAACCAAATTCCTATCGCTCCTGAGGATCAGGAGAAAACTACCTTCACGTGCCCATTCGGCACGTTTGCTTTCCGTCGCATGCCCTTTGGCTTGTGCAATGCTCCTGCCACATTTCAAAGATGTATGGTTAGCATCTTCTCTGATATGGTGGATAACTTCATGGAAGTTTTCATGGATGATTTCTCTGTCTTTGGTCCCACTTTTGCCAATTGTTTGAACCATTTGGAATTAGTACTAGTAAGGTGTAAGGAGAAGAACTTGACCTTAAATTGGGAAAAATGTCATTTCATGGTTAAGAATGGAATAGTACTTGGTCACATTGTGTCTAAGGATGGCATTCAAGTGGATAAAGCCAAGGTGGATTTGATTAAGCATCTCCCTCCACCAACAAATGTCAAAGAGATTCGTTCATTTTTAGGGCATGCCGGATTCTATCGAAGGTTTATCAAGGACTTTAGTAAGGTGGCTAGACCATTGACTGAATTATTAGCGAAGGACTCTAAGTTTGAATTTTCTGATAAATGTTTGGAGTCCTTTAACCACCTTACGAGGGAATTAACGTCGGCACCCATTATTCATTCACCCGATTGGACCCAACCCTTTGAGATAATGTGTGATGCATCGGATTACGCTATAGGAGCGGTGTTGGGTCAGAAAATTGAAAAGAAACCTCACGTGATATATTATGCTAGTAAAACATTGAATGATGCCCAATTGAACTACACGGTAACTGAGAAAGAATTTCTAGCAGTCATTTTTGCCTTGGAAAAATTTCGACAATATTTGATAGGCACACATGTGATTATTTACACGGATCATGCGGCAATAAGACATTTAGTGAACAAAAAGGATGCCAAGCCGCGTTTATTGCGTTGGATCTTACTACTGCAAGAATTTGATGTCGAAATCCGTGATAAAAAGGGTTGTGAAAATGTAGTCGCCGATCACTTGTCTAGAATTCCTCTTATCCCAGTGAATAACACACCAGTGAATGAGAACTTTCCGGATGAACAGATTATGGCTGTGTCTGGCGAACCATGGTTCGCCGATATAGTCAATTTCTTAGTAACTGGTGTGACCCCGACTGAATGGTCTAAGAACGATCAAGCCAAATTTAGGTCCCTAGTAAAGAATTTTTATTGGGATGACCCATATCTTTTCAAGTATTGTTCGGATCAAATCATTAGAAGATGTGTTCCTGAGGAGGAATTTGCAAGTATTCTATCTTTTTGTCATGACCAAGCATGTGGAGGACATTTTGGAGCTAAGAAAACTGCGGCCAAAGTTTTACAGTGTGGATTTTATTGGCCCACCCTATTTAAGGATGCATTTGCATTTTGTAATTCTTGCTCTAGATGTCAAATGCTAGGAAAACTCTCTCGTAGAGACATGATGCCTCTGCACCCTATTCTCATAGTTGATATCTTCGATGTTTGGGGTATCGATTTTATGGGCCCGTTTCCAATGTCTTTTGGGAAGGAGTATATCTTGCTAGCTGTGGACTATGTGTCCAAGTGGGTTGAGGCTATCCCCACAAAATCCAATGACAACAAAGTTGTTGTCAAATTTCTGAAGGAGAATATTTTCTCCCGATTCGGTACTCCACGTACCATTATCAGTGACCGGGGTACTCATTTTTGTAATCGATCATTTGAAGCTTTGATGAGAAAATATTCCATAACTCATAAGTAAGCTACCCCGTATCACCCTCAAACAAGTGGACAAGTTGAGGTCTCCAATAGACAAATCAAACAAATTCTGGAAAAAACGGTTAATGCCTCACGTAAGGATTGGTCTGTAAAAATTAATGATGCGTTGTGGGCCTATCGGACCGCTTTCAAGACCAATTTAGGAATGTCCCCTTACCGGTTAGTCTTTGGAAAAGCGTGCCACTTACCGGTCGAATTGGAGCATAGAGCCCTTTGGGCTATTAAGCAACTAAATATGGATTTAGAGGCAGCTGGTAATGCTCGAAAATTGGATTTAGTTGAGCTTGAGGAAATAAGAAATGAGGCTTATGAGAATGCTAAAATTTATAAGGAAAAGACCAAGGTTTTTCATGATAAATCCATCGTTAGGAAATCTTTTTCTCCTGGACAGTTGGTCCTTCTCTATAACTCTCGCCTTCATCTCTTTTCCGGCAAACTAAAGAGTCGTTGGACCGGCCCTTTCATGATCAAAACTGTTTTCCCTCTCGGAGCGGTCGAGATCAGTAATCCGGAGAACAGTGAAAACTTTAAAGTTAACGGGCATCGATTGAAGCCCTACTTAAATCGTCCCTCCAATGTTGCAGAGGAAGTCGTGTTTTTACACGCAATTCCTCATTCTGATTAAGTTTTAGTATATTTCTCAAAAAAAAAACGAAAAAAAATAAATTAATAATTGATACATGACTTATTTTTCTAAATCTAACATATACCACTTTAGCAGTATTCTATCACCATGGTGTTTCCTGAGAAGAACTTCCACCCATTGCTTGTTAGTGATCAAAACGGCACCCACTTTTACGAAGAAATCATAGCACGGAGTTGGAGCTACTTGGTCCATAATAACGATGATGTGTACTGCCCTAGCTTAGTGGAGGAGTTCTATAGCAGTATCACTAACATAGACCTGGACAGTGGGTACATTTTACTGAATTGGAGAAACAAAGTCTGGGCGATTGACCTCAACATCATCTCCAACTTGACTGACATACCACAAGGGGCCTCCACTTTGCCATCCGAGGAACTCAGTTTCTATCGGTCACTCATGGGACCAGATTGTGTGCTTAGCCGTGATCGGGGTATCAAGGGCACATCCATGTACCGGAATGTCTTTACAGCATGTAGGTGGGCATGCCAAAATGTCACGAGTAATACCCACAACACTTCTTTTCGCACCGTTGAGATGGGCATCGTTCACTCCCTGATGACCCGTGATCGCACTTACTGTATGTGCCGACGGCTTCTGACCACCATTGCAGAAGGCCACCAACGCAACTCCCAATCTCTGCCATGCCTCGTCACCACTATCTGCAAGCACTTTATGGCCTATGAGTCTTTCTGGGTGTACGAAGCCGACATGCTCCCTTGTACGGTGGAACGAGAGACATCCTCCTACCGTGGCACTATAGCGGACCTGTGGACACCTCCAGAAATGGAGGATGCTATGCAATCAAGTGAGTCGTCTGAAGACTCCGCAACATTCTGGGCTCAGTCAACCCCAGAAAACTCTGACGAGCATAGGTCCCGAATGTGGGGCGGGATGAAGCGCCTCAATAGCAAACTGAACAAAGCACTCTCCGACCGTGGAGAGTCGTCATCCCGAAGGCGGTAACTTTATTATTTCTTGCATTTCCTATATTATTCAATTTTGCATACATTGAGGACAATGCATGAAATAAGTGTAGGGGGGTGACTAGTTATCTACCTATCTGTTTTGTTTTTTTTTATAATTCTCCAAAAAAAAAAAATCAATGTTTCATGACATAGCTTAAGATTGAACCACCAAAACCCGAGTACAAATTGCATTGAGTCTTTGTTCCTTATTATATAGTTCTGCTTGTAGAAACTATGACATAAATCTAAGTTCCAAAGAAATAACACATTACCCTTAAGACATGTATGCACTTAAATTGGATGAATCAAATCTTTGAAGTGGTTGATAAAAAGCAGAGGTTGAGGAAAATATACCGGGAAGTGTGGACGTTTAATAGCAATTAAGCCTTGAGGAAAATAAAAGTAAAAATAAAGGAATAAAGTGAGGAAAGCACATTTTGCAAAATGATTACAAAAGCCCAAGCCTTTGAGTCACTGGTCCGTAGGGGTATCTTAAAACCCGGTAACTTGAGTCTGCCAGCTCGGGATTATCGACCAAACTCGCTACACGAATGCAAAAAGGGTAAAAGTGTCAGAAAAAGCAAATGTGTTGAATCACGGAAGAAAATAATAATAATAATAATATATATATATATATATATATATATATATATATATATATATATATATACTCAAGGCCCAAAGCTAAAAGAATGATCCATGCCATGGTTGATCCAAATGATACTTCACCACCAGAGGAGGCGTGCAAAATAATTTAAGTGATAACATGTGTAGAAGGGTTAGTGGTGTGAATGTTGGAGGAACAAAGACCAAGTCAAACTTTTTATAAGTTAGATTTGTATAATGAGCATGCAAGAATTCTAAGTGAGATGTATAAGGTTGAGGTGGAGATATCGAGAGCTATTAATGGAATATTGAATTAAGACTTTGTGGGTGTGTCAACTGAAAACCCTCACGAGACAAAACTCGTCCTCTGAGGAAACTTGGAGGTTTAAAGGCTTGTTGCACATGCTAAGTGCAACCGTGATTCCTACGAAAATGAGTTAGGATTTCTGTGCTTTCATACTTATATTTCTGATGTTTTGTTTTGCTCGAGACTAGCAAAATCTAGGTGTAGGGGTATTTGATGCATTGCATACATTGCATCATATGTCTTTCATTTAGAGTGTTTTTATATAAATAAATGCTACTAAGGTATTGTTTTGAGCAATTGTGCAGAATTCATGAGTTACAATGCAATTTACCAATATTCGAGCTAAAACGCGTGCAATGGACTTAGATGGATCACAAAGACCAATTAGATAGAGATTCAAGCTCAAGTTGAAGTCCAATTGATTGCATAAGAAGTCAGGGACTTGATCGCAAATTGGAAGGACTAAAAAGTTATTTTGGAGGAATATTCAAGAAGAAATCAAATTCGGATCTCCAAAGATATGCAATAATTGATTTATACACGTGGAGGCCACCTACAACATACCAAAAACACACCCACAAAAGCACGAAGTGATCTGGACCATCCATGCGGCGGAATCGCCGCATCGAACGGTCAATATGCGGCGGAATCGCCGCATGGGTTGCGATCCGTGCCTCCTATTTTCGTCCAATTGTGTAGTAACACGTGTCCTTCCTGATGCATACTTAGGGTTTCTTGTATCGGCTATAAATAGCCCCGAAATATTGTGTAAGAAGGGCCTTTTGTATTACATTTGAAAGCAATAAAATTCTGCCCTTTTAATTCTCCATTATCTTTGTCTTTCGTAAGCTTAGTTTTAGATTAATGTTTCTTGTTCTTAATTCCAGTAGAGTAATTTAGTTGTTCTTTATTTTTCTCTTAGAATAATTTGTTGCGTGCTTAGAATAATTGCTTTTACTTTCGTAGATCGTAGTTTAGTATAATATTTCCCTTTTTTCCGTATTCTCTCGATGATCTCCATGACCCCTTCTCCTCATCTTCTCCCCATGGGTTTCTAAAACCCTCCAAAGGGTGGGGGTGACGGATTTAGGGTTAGAGAAGAGAGATCGTTTTTATTTTAATTTCTTGTTAGTGTTTTGATCATATGAGTTTTTGTTAAATCAATTATCATATGATGCTTAATATCTCACTTGATTTATAATAATTTTCGTAATCTCTAATCTAACTTGAAGATTCATAACTCCCACCCACTGGACTCTCATCCATAGTTGTTTCTTCTTAATTTTTGTTCGTGTTGTTCTTGCTTTAGAAAGATAAAAAAAAAATTATAAATCCAAAAATCTCAAACAAACACTATTTCTCTTTTGCTTTCCTTAATCAAAGAAAATCACAAAAATATAAGAATCTCTCCCTCCTTGTGTTCGACCCGTACTTGCCACCGCTTCAACGCGGCCGTGCACTTGCGGTATAAATAAAAATCTCAACAGACGGACACAAGTGGTGCACTCCATCACTAAATGGATCGGGTTTTGGTTCGAGTGGAATTAAGACATCTAACTAATTGGGAGCTATAATGTGTAGCTAGATACCGCTTATAGCTTGTGATATTAAGCTCTTAATATCACTGCCAACTTAGTCTAGATCCTCCCATAGGTCACACCGCAAAAACCGGGAAACAAGAAGCTTGATTTTGATTCATATGATGTGTCAGGTTTCTTATAGAAAATATGACACATGTGGTGAACAAGTAAAATCAATTATGTTATATATAACATAATTAGAATCATGATAAATTCATATGAGATGCATATATTATGGGGTGCAATAATTTATTATTGCATAGGATAATATATTGCATAAGTTGTGAATTTGCTGAAACCCCTAAAGTTCAAATTTTGTTGGAAATAAATCCAAAATTTGAAAAAGGCAAAATCGGGTAGAAGTTCGGTAATCCGTTAAGGTTCGGTCGACCGAAGGATCTGTGGATCGGTCAACCGAACGTGGAACGGATGGTCAAGTTTATTGACCGAACTTAACCAAAGTGCCTGGAACTCTGGGTCGGTATACCGAACCAGAAACGATCGACCGAACAATGTCCAGTTCCGATATTTTTGGTTAACCGAATGGCACTTGGTCAAAGACGCGAATTCATCCGAACGGTTAAAGAAGATTTTTTCTCCTTAAGAATCGGTCATCCGTCAAGTGCACGGAAATCCGAACGTGACATATTCGGTTAACCGAGTATGTCTCGGTAGACCGAGTCCCGGTCGATTTTCTGCCTTTGATAATTAAGAGATTAATTTGATCAATGGTTGGATTAGCTCCAAACCTTGTCAAACGTTTTGTGGGTGCATATAATGCATTATGGAATTAGTTTGTGAGAGAAAATGTCAAGAATTCGTGGCTTAAGAATAGCCATGATTGAGAGTAAGATTGGAGCCTATAAATAGGTCCTTATTCTCCTTAATTATGTTAGAAGAATTTTGCTAAATATTTTCTCTCCTAATTCACCACAAAAATCCACGAAAATTCTCTTAGTTTTCTAAGTCTTTGGATGGAGAAATCTCAGAGATTAAGGAAGGGGTTTGTAGCTAGATTCTAAGCTTGTTTGGAGATTGATTGGCTAGCTCTTTTCTCTCCAACCTTGTTTAGGATTTCGGTGAACACTCGGAGGCATCCGGCGCAACGGGAAGCGACGATCGTCTTCTTCAGCATCTCCGGATCATCAAGAAGTTTTAGAGAACTTCTAGGTATGAATTTCGGAGCCCATGTTTGTTTTAATAACTTTTCGAAACTAGTTATTGAAACAAACCGATGCATGCATGAAATAAATCGTAGAAAATTGTAATTGATCCTTATTATGCATAAAAATTCGAAAAATATACATGGATAATTAAACATGAAATCCTACAATGTCCATCAACATGACCATGGAACTTTCCTTGTGCGTCACGTTGGTGAGATCTTTTCTTTTCATGCATAAATCCATGTAGTTTCATATTCACATTCATTGAGGACAATGCATGAAGTAAGTGTGGGGGGTGTTTTGCGTGTGTACGTAGTCGAGTCTTTCTCCTTTTATTTTTGTTTTTTGTTTGCATTGTAAGGGTCATGATAGTGTGCTGCATTTAATATCGATATATCTGCTTGTCGTGAACCTTGGGTGACTTATTTTCTTTTGCTTCACTTGTGCTTTAAAATTTTGACATTTCTTTCAAAATCTTCATGTGTTTTTGAAAGAAAATGTTTTGTGGGTATTGCATGTGTTTGGCATGTGCAAAACCGTTGAGTGGCAAAGTAAAAAGAAAGCTCCCAAATTTTTCTTGAACTTGATGCATTAGGATATCTTGTATACCGGCTGTAGGTCTTATCAAGTCGTTAGGATACACCCCGGTTTTCCCTCGAGGGGTGAGTAATCATAGAGTTTCAGTACTCAAACATTTAAAGAAGTCCACCCTGAACCTAGTGTATAATTCGTGTATGTTAATATAAGGAAGTTTGTTGTAGTCAATGACCCTTTAAATCTTGTTGTGAGAAATTAAGTGTAGAGGTTTTAGTTCATGTGTAGATAAGAAATAAATGAGTAGGTGTTCTCTCTTCTCGCACGGCTCCTATCACTCGGGAAATTAGGTCTGAGGGGACTTTGTGCCTGGTGCTTTCGAGTCATCTGACTTGGGATGCGCCGACCGAGCTCCGTTACACGGGTGGTGGGGATTGCCCTATGTGGAGATGTGGGGAAATGTGTACATGATAGTGTAAGTCCTCACAGGCAATGATGCACGAAACCTGACCCTGGGAGAATTACACTCCAACTAGTAAGAAAGAAGAAGAAGTCGAAGAAGAAGAAGAAGAAGAAGAAAAGAAACAAAAAGAAAAAGAAAACAAAAAGATGGTAATGCAAATAAGAACATTAATGGACTTTATACTTTGTATCACTTGAGGATGTTGAGGTTTTCCATGTTTTTCACTTAAGTCCTTAATTAACTTGCACGAATGGTTCATTAGGCTTGGTGTGTGGACTGGATACATATATAGAGTCAGCTCGTAGGATTACCGTGCCCAATGATCGGAAAAAATGAATCCATCGAGTCGAGTTTCTAGATTGAATAATGCATCAATGTTCAGATTGTGGGTATATCCGCTGAAAACCCTCAGGAGACAACACTCCTCCTCCTTGGCCACAAGGAGGTTTAACGGCTTGTTGCATGTGTTAAGTGCAACCGTGATTCCTACAAAAGTGAGTTAGGATTTCAATGTTTTCCGTATGCTTTTTTCCTTTCTTTCATTTTTTTCCTTTCTTTGTTTTGCTCGGGACTAGCAAAGGTTAGGTGTGGGGGTATTTGCTTGACATCATTTCATGCATTCATTTGTGTCTTATATCTATTATCTTGAACCTAAACAATGTTATGTAATGAGTTTTATGTTTGAGTTTCAGGAAATAAACAGAGTTGAGGAGAAGATGCATAAAAGGACCTAAAAGCAAGAAAAAGGACTAAGTTGCAAGACTTATGGACTAAGATGCACAAGAGAGGGACCCGAATGTAAAATTGATGGGCCAATGTGAAAATTAAGAAACTCCACACCATCATGAGGAGTATTTTGGCAATTAGATTCGGGCCGACACTCCAATAACCAAACCGAGTGTTCCCCATGTGAAGAATTGAAGAACTAAAGAACATATCCGAAAATGGGTCGGATCTGGGAAAATGTGACCGTCAATTGGCGGTCTCGCCAATTAGCGGTCTATTTGTCTCCGAATCCAACCCGGTTTCCCCAGGACATGGATTATATGTTTATGTGTATTCTGGGAAGGTTTCATTAGTCTCATACCGGGGGATTGTCCTCGGTTACCTTTTTTCATGCCTATAAATAGAAGTTTTCCTCCTCATTTATATTCACCCATTGATTGGTGGTATTCTCTCTACTAGGAGTAAAAGTCTTGAAGCAAAAACTCAAGGTGAAGAAGAATGCCACTTGCAATGTGAGTCATGTTAATAAAATAATTTTTCTTAGTTTCTTTTAATATTATCTTGTCTTTTAGTTCTTGCATGCTTCTTTAGTTTAGTTTCCTTTCATTTAGCTTTTTTGATATTTCTTGTTTGCTTAGTTTAATTGTCTTTCATTAGAATGTTTCGTTTTGTTAATGTAGTTTGTAGTGTAATGATTAGTGAGTAGTTTCATCCCCCTTTGAGGGTGGAGATTGAAAGGAATGTGTTCTAAAAGTTTTACTTTTATATGTCAATTATTATGAATTTGAATGTGCAAACATTTTGTTCCTTGATTATGGTATTCGTCTTTTGGAAGAGTTAAGGAAGAGGCGCTTGGTCCTTAACCGTAGGGCTCTAAAAGATAATAGTTTACATAAAACAAAAGTTACTCACAATCATGGTAATTAACATGGAACATTAATTACCCAGATAAGATTGTCGTGTTGGTCATCGATTGTTGTAGCTCTACAAATAATTAACGACACGAGTATATAAAAGAGGAAAAGATTACTTTTATATATTGAATAAACCTAACAACTAAACACTATGGAATTGTGTTTCGTGTCATTAGTGTTTTACTGTGTCTTGGATCCTAAGATATGAGACTTATATCTTTTCACTCAAGAAGTGTTTAATTTGATTATTGTCAAAAGCTACCAATGAGTGTAGTGATAACGGCAATAGTTGATTGAACATGACTTGTGTTGGAAAAGATAGCTAGTCAAACGATTATCATTGCCCCTCTTAATTGGGTGATGATATAAGTGGGCCCCTTGATAAAGCAAAATTATAATGTGCACAATGTGAATTGAGTTAAGTCACATAGTTATAATTTGCTTAAAGATATCAAGAAATGAATATAATACAAAGGTGACACATTTCTACTTTGTATATGTTCTTAATATCATGAGGCAAGGGATGGACACAAGTGGTGCACTTACATCACTAAGTGGATCGTGTTTTGGTTCGGGTTGAACAAAGACATCTATGCAAATTAGGTGACTATAATGTGTAGCTAGATACCGCTTATAGTCTGAGATATTAAGTGTTTAATATCACTGACAATTTGGCTTAGATCCTCCTATAGGTCACACCACAAAACTGGGAAACAAGAGGGTTGATTTTAAGTTCATAAGATGTGTCGGGTTTCATGTGAAAATGGGAGACATGTGGTGAATTAATTAAAATCAGTATGTCATGAGAATTGACATAATTAGAATCATAATAAATTCATATGTGATGTAAATATTATGGGGTGTAATAATTAATTATTACATAGGATAATATATTACATAAGATATGAATTTGCTAAAAACCCCAAAAGATCAAATTATGTTGGAAATAAATCCAAAATTTGACAAAGGCAAAATCGTGGTCAAACACGGTGAACCGTTCATGGTTCGGTCGACCGTGGTATCTTCGGATCGTTTAACCGAACAGGGAACGGGTAAGCGCAATTGGTTGATCGAAATTGTCTGGAGGGCCTCGACAATCGGGTTCGGTTAACCGAGTGTGCACGGTCAACCGAGAAGTGTTATTTTTGGTAGACCGAAGGTGACTCGGTTATCCGATGACTATGTCCCAGGAGCGATTTTGGTGGGTCAACGGTAGACCGATTAAAAGACGTGGTTTGTCCGAATTCTTCCAGGGAATTTTTCTCATAAAGAATCGGTCGACTGTCTAGCTCACGGTGCACCGAACACGTGTTATAACCGAATGGTTTGGTTGACCGAATAATTCTCGGTCTACCAAACAAGAACGATTCTGCCTGAATTATTAAGAGATTAATTAAATCATGGGTGAAATAATTCAAGATTTAATTAAAACGTTTTTTGTGGGTGATTATGTGGAATTTAGATATTAATTTTAGGAGAGAAAAACAAGGGATCATGGCTAAATAATAGCTCTTGATAAGGATATTTTGGGAGCCTATAAAAGGGCACATATTCCTACTTGTTTGAAAAAGAAATGTAAAATTCTTTCTCTCATTAATCTCTCCCTAATCACTACGAAAATCTCTTAGTAAAATTAAGTTTTAGAGATAAGATTCTCAGGAGCTTAAAGAGGGGTAATTAGCTTGATTATAAACCTTGTTAGAGATTGATTGGCTAGCTCCTTTCTCTCTAACTTTGTTTAGAATTTGTTGAACACTCGGAGGCAATTCTGTGGACGATTCAACAGGCAACGCGACTCCGAATCTTCAAAAAGGTTTTAGAGAACCTTTAGGTATGATTCTACCTTTGTGGATTATTTTAATAAATGTAGGTTGCATGTTATTAGAATAATCACAAAACTATGTACATAAAAATTGTTGAAAATATGAAAATGATCTTGTATGTTGTATTAATTTTTTTAAAATATATACATACATAGGGACACGAAATCTTAAAGAGATGATGTTCATACATGCATTAAAGAATGGAAATGAATGTTTGATTTTGAAATGTGTTGATAAATTTGAATGTATGCTTGCTTGTTTTGAGTATAACACTTTACTTGATGAGTTTTGCCACAAATATTAGACACCTCTCATGCTTGTTTAGGTTCTGAAATAACCAACTTATATATGTGAATGTTAATCAACTAGGTTAGTGAATGGATTGATAGGTTTTGCCATAACCTTTAGACACTTCCTATACATGAAAACACTACCTACATTTGTGCCTATTGATTGCATTCTTCACTATCTTATTACATGTGTGCACACACTTCACCCCTTAGGGGTTTTCCTTACTGAATTTCATCTTCCTTTTGTTGTTTATCTTACTTTTAGTAGTCTTGTGCTTTCATCTTTCTCCTTTGTTAGTTTCTAGTTTAATGTATCTTAGGTTAGCATAATCACATCTCTTCTCCCCTTTGTTTCCCACTTGATTTCTGAAGAACCAGAGTCGACACACCTCCTTGTGGATTCGACCCGTACTTACCGCGTCTTCACCGACGTCGTGTACTTGTGGTATTAAAACAATTAAACAAAGACAAAACGAAATTAAGATAGGAAACGGAGACATGTTAATTACTTGAACTAAGATTAAGACAAACAAAACAAGTTAAGCAAGCAAACATTAAAATAAAGACAACATTAAAACAAATTATGAAGAATTATTTTATTTACATGACTCACATTACAAGTAGCATTCTTCTCCACCTTGCGTTTTGCTCCAAGGCTTACTCCAAGTAGAGAGAATGCCACAAATCAATAAGTAAATACAAAAGAAGGTGAAGAGTTCTATTTATAGGCATGGAAAAAGCTAATCCGTGACAATCCCCTGGTATGGGACTAAAAGCATACCAAATATGAACTAAATACAACATAATCTAACACTCGGCCAAGGCATGTGCATTCTAAAGCAATCTTGACCGCTGATTGGCGGTCTGGGACCGCTAATTAGCGGTCTGTATTTGTCTGATCGGGTCAGGATATGTTTGGCTTGGTTATAGCTTGATTTGTTGGTGTTTGATGAACCAGATTTGGTTGTTGATGGTTGGTTTCGGACTTAATTGCCAAAATACTCTTCATTAAGGTGTGGAACTTCTTGATTTGCTCATTGATCATTTTGGTTTTATATCCGGGTCATTCTCTCTTTCATCTCAGTCCATAAGTCTTGCAACTTAGTCTTTTTCCTTGCTTTTGAGTCCTTTTTGAATCTCTTCTTCTCAAACTTATTTATTCCTGAAATTTAAACTCGTTACATAACATTGCTTAGACTAAAAATAAAGGATATAAGACACAAATATATGCATGATATGATGTCAATCACTTGAGACTCTCGTGAAAGAAGAAGACAAAAGATATTATCTGCTCCCTTATCATGAGAGGTAAACTTGTTAATTCAAAGTGGAGTTTTATTTTGTAATAAACTTCTAATTATATATATAACATGGCTCATTGGATGTTTGTTATTGTATGTCCCGCGACTAATTCAGCATATTGGTTTAGACCGTTGGGGTCGAATAAACCAAGGGACTCCATAAAGAAATTTGTAAATCTGTAAGTTCATTTTAGTCATCGTATTTGTAATTCGTGGATTTTTATTAGTATTATTGAATGAAGGTTTTCAATAACTTGTGCTACTCAGGACAATGAAGGTTTACAGAGCATTAGGTGGCAGGAGAACAACCCCAAAAGCGGGAGTAACATGACATGAAATGAGAGTAAGTTCTTTCTCCCATTTTTGTTAATTAAGTTAGGAACACATATTTAGCGAATTTCTATGTTTGTAGTACCGGAAGCAGACTAGAAATACGGAATGTGGTTATTATGTGATGAGATACATGGAGGAAATTCTCGAATTTGCAAGTCAAGACTTATCCCTATCCGAGGTAATATAGATCGCTATTCAGTTGTATAGTTATAGTTTCATTATTTAGATATTAATATTTTTACTTGTATTTTGATAGGTCTTCCCAAAAAGTTGTGATCCCTACTCGCAACAGGACCTCAATAATACTCGCGACCGATGGGCTCGCTATTTTATTAGAAACATGTTGATGAACTAAAAGGTTCTCATGTCACTAACATTGTTTTTGTAATTTAGTTAGCAGGTTCACTTGTATTACAAACATACAATGTTATACCTTAATATAATCGCCTTACTTTTAGAATGATTGTCAAGTGTTTATGTATGAATTAATGTCAAGTGTGTTGAATGATTGTGTATGCTTGTATGTATGTGTTTGTGTATGTATGCTTGTATGTATATGTGGATGAAAGTGTGTGTGTATTTGTGTTTGTGAACGAATTTGGTGCAGGATGAATGTTTTTGCTATGCAGGGCTTTTGGTAAAGGCCTGATTGCTTTTTTTTGTCCAGTTTTAGGAATAGACGTTGGTTGTTTGCATTAGCCGATGTCTATTATTTTGAAAAAAGAAATAGACGTCAGTCGTTATATACGACCGACAACTATTCCTAAAGAATAGATGTCGGATAATAGAACGGCTGACCTTTATATATTAGGTATAGACGTCGGATTTTACACGACTGACGCTTATGTATATACGACGTATACATAGACGTCAGATCTGGGAATACTTATATCCGATGTATATACCCCCTGTATATCCGACGTATATTCCCTTTTCTACAGTAGTGGATGAACGATACCATTATCTTGAAGAAACAAAGAAAATGGGCCTGGATTTTGACTTGAAACGGTGTGTCAACCATAATACTCACCGCCTCTATCTTATCTCACTACTTTAATTTTAAGGTTTAATTGATTTTCAACTTTAGCCTTAAATTTTTTGAATTTTTCTAGTGATTCAGAATTTTCAAGAATAGGGTATACATAAGCATAACGAGAAGAATCATCAATGAACGTAATGAATGATCTATGTCCGTTAAGACTCCGAGTGGGAAAAAGTCCACATATATCTGTGGATAATTTCCAAAAGCCCCCCACTTCGAGTAGCCATTTCTTAGTTCCTTTAACATACTTTCCTTTAATACGTTCAACGCAATAATCAAAATCAGAGAAATCTAATGTAGGGAGAATTTCATCATTTACAAGACGTTGCATTCTGTTTCTACAAATATGACCTAAACGATAGTATCATAATTTTAATGAGTCTCCACTATCACGATTTCATTTGATTCCACGTTTACAACTATTGACACTATTAACATTCATAGACAATAAATACATAGTTGATGAATAGTTGAGATGCAGTTTGTAGATGTCACCTTCTAAAATTTCAGAACCAACAAGACAAGAGATATCATAAAGTTTAAACATCTCATTTCCAAACTGACATGAATATCCACAAATGTCAAGTTTAGACACAGAAATTAAATTCCGAAGAACAAAGGGAATATAAACTACATCATATAATAGAGGACAAAACCATTCTCCAAAACTAAATGAATGGTTCCAATAGCCTCAACTTCAATTTCTTGCCCATTAACAACTTTAAGTTTCCTTCCTCCCTTTGGGAGTTTCATCACAGAATGGAATTCTTGCAATGAGTTCGTAATGTGCGTAGTTACATCAGTGTCAACCCACCATGTATGTGAAGGAACATCAACTAAAAGGATTCATAAATCATAAAGTTAGTTTCATTACCCTTTTTAGCAAGTTATGCTTTGAAATCCTCACACTCCTTCCTTACATGTCCATGTTTCTTACAAAAGTCACACCTTGGAGTAAAAGCAGGCTTTGTACTGTATGTACTTGCTTTGTTGTTAGCAACAACCACCTTCATTTTCTTTTTCCCTTTACCATTATCGTTAAATTTTCTCTTGGTCGGACCACTAAAAGCAAAGTCTGCAAAGTCAAGTTTTTCCATTTTAAATCTTTCTTCTTCAACACACATAGCAATTAATTCGCTCATTTTCTCTTTCTTTTTCTCTGTGTTATAATTGATCTTGAAAGTACCAAAATGCGTAGGCATAGAAGTCATAATAAATGAACTAAAAAACCTTCACAAATTGTCATATCCTTGCCATTTAATTTGGTGGCCATATCACTCATCATCATTATATGTTCACGTATATGGCTAGTCCTATTACACTTGGTTGTGAGCATTTTCATTATAAGAGCACTCACATTAGCCTTAGAAGTATCCTTAAATTGCTCCTCAACAGAAGTCAAATATTCTTTAGCATTAAATACCTTATTAGCACTATCTTTTTCAGGAATTGCTTCTCGATGGCAGGCGTGATGGAACTTTTCATAATCATAAGGAACATCCGATTAGAATGCTCCCACTTTTCATAATTAGCCCTTTGTTCGTTAGAACTTGTGGTCGTTGAAGCATCCATTCGAAATGCATGATCAAGTTCCAAAACACCAAGAAATATTTCTATTTACTCATTCCAAGTGAGAAAATTAGTTCCATCAAGAGGTTCAAATCAAGAGACTTGGGATGTAACATGAGATGTATTCCATGTTGAATTATTTTCAAAATAAACATGATGCTTACTTTCATTAACTACACAAATCACACGAGAAACAAACAACATACTAACATTAATTAACTGTATTCTTACAGTTAACCAATTGAAATTAACATTAAACATCCAATATTATTTTAGTTATTACATAATCGATTTCACATAATTATTAATCTAAGTTGGTACGATTAATAACATGCACACTAGAATACATACATAAATCAATTTATATCACCGTTGGACAGAAAATAAATTGATTTACGAAAACATTAGTTATAAGAAATTTTATATAATAAATGTTGGTAAAATTATATCCATGGTTTATCAAACATAAAAAATGTTGTGATTTAACACCACAAGATAATCATCACAAAAAATTATTTAACAAAAGGGGATCGAAAATTAATGTTGGGAAAATCGACGATTACCAATTATTAAAAATATCATTACATAGTTATCATTTTCATAAGTGCAAAACGTTGCATAAAAGTTGGAAAGAAAAAAAATCACATACATGACATCATCACAATAGTGCTTTTTAGCCACGTGACAATTACTTGGTCATGACTCATGATCATGTATGTAACCGTACGGTAATTAGTTGGTCACGTAGTTGTCTTTAGGTGTTTCCAATTACATAATAAATGAACTTGAAAAGGTTTGCACATATCCATCTACTTGAAGTTTGATCTTTTATTTAATTAATGAATAAAAGAAAATCGAAACGTGGTTAGTTACTGGTTCAACATATAAATTATGTATTTCCAATTTCAACTTTCACAAAGGCCATGAATAGAATGAAATACAAATTTCCAATTTAAAATCATGTTGGATGCAAGATCTAAGGATCACGTGTGGCATAAAAAATGATCACAATTTCACGAGATAGACATTCATGTACAAGTGATCATGAAAGAAAATAGGAGAATCGTAAAACCGGGAAAAAAGAGTCATGTGATTATATTAAAATTAGAAACTGATCACGTTAGGAGTTGTAACCCCTTCCTTTATCGGTCAAACATAATTTACAATGTATAAACAATGATTCATCAATTTCCATATGCCACAGTTTACGCAACAAGATTTAAATGCATTTATTAAATTTTTGGAAACGCATCAATGTAATTCAATTTGGCATGCAATAACAATATTAAACAGGATCGTATTGATTTGAGGCGTGTCAAAATTTCTAAGTATGTATTTTATACAAATTTATGGTGACTCTTGATACCAAATGTTAGAATTTATGTGTTCAAAACATTAAGAACTTAACATAAAACAAAAATTATTCATAAATTAGATATAAAATAACAAAGACAATATATACTTACAATTGGATAGTAAAGACATTATTGAACTTTGATACGGAATCGAAACTTACGGAATTGATTTTCAATTGTTTTTCCTTAGACTTAATGATGAGCTCTTGAATTTGGGAGAAATTTAGGAAGATGAGGGTGGAATAATAACTAGCTTAATAATTAGGACCAAAAACATTTATTTATAGATTTTGTGTGAGGTAGCTTCTTCCATCAAAATAACTACCAACTAACATATATAATGAATATGTATGACTTTAATTAATTAATTAATGAAATATTGTAGGCCACATAATAATAACAAAATCAAAATTAAATGTTTGTAAGAGTTTGCTACTTTTCTTGTATTGAAATCGCCAGAATTGAAGAGGTCCAGAGAAAATCAATGTTCCTCTAGAATTGTTAACAAAAGGAAGACTCTAGGGGAAGAAAAATATAATGGAGCAACACCAAAAATGGAATAGTAGTCTCGACCTAAAAGATCCTATTTTCTAATTAAGATTAGTTGGGCGTCTCATTTATCTAAACGGTCCAACCTACCAAACCAAACAGAACCTATTTCAGTGCAGGTCTTGCGCAAAGACATGCAACGACCTCAATAAAACCATTTGAGTGCAACTTACAATGATGTTCTAAAGTATATGAAGGGAAACCCATGAAAATGATCGACGCTCAAAGTACATAATTAATATAACTTCTATGATTCTAATTAGTCTGCTCGTCTCCTCACTAGCTGTTCAACAACACATTGACATCTACTCTCCAGAGGGTATTGGAAATTACCCACCATATTAGTTCTAAATTGTAGATTTGCTACATGAGTTATTTTTTATTTTATTTTTGCAAGTAGTTGTTATTTCTATTCGATCACTTTATATCCTTTCATCAGAAGAGAATTAATGAGCCCAAGCCCATAAGTGGTGCAACCATGTAACTTGCTATCTGGTCTCTCATTCATTCGACCCGATAAGATGATTTAGATAGATGAACAGGGCTCCCCCAAATTTCGAGATAAACGTCTCGTTTTTCTGTTTTTGATTGTGTTCAATTTTCGGTCAAATTTTTAGCAATCAAATACTTGCACGCTATTCTTGCTGATGTCTAAGGGATTCTCTTCCTATACCTACTACAGAAGATTAGGAATGTCTCGGAGGTCAGGCAAGCAGCCAGCAGTTCCCCCGGTCTACCCGTATACGGTAACCTTACTTTATTTATTTGTTTTTAAAAATAAAAAAAAATTAAAAAAAGTGGGGGGCGTCCGAGGGAGACGCCCCCCCCCCCCCCCCCCCCCCCCGCATGGGGCGGGCGTCCGAGGAAGCCGTTCCCCCCATGGGGGGAGCGGCTTCCTCGGACCCCCGACCCATGCGGGGGGCGTCTCCCTCGGACGCCGGCCACTAGCGGGAGACGTCTGGGGAAGACGTCTTCCCGATGGAGGAGACGTCTTCGGCAGACGTCTCCCCCAAAGAGGAGGCGTCTCCGACAGACGCCTCCACCATAGGGGAGGCGTCTCTCGCAGACGCCTCCACAATTTTTTTTTAAAATTATTAAATCTGATAATTACTTTAATAAATTGTGATAAATCTGAAAATTTAATTTAACAAATTCTTATTAAGTTTAACATTTGTGATATTTAGTTTTAACAATTTTTGATTTAGTTTAACAATTGTTTTAATTTAGTTTAACAAATTTTGATTTAGTTTAACAATTGTGATAATTTAGTTTAACAAATTTTGATTTAGTTTAACAATTGTGATAAATATGATAATTTAGTTTAACAAATTTAACAAATTTGTAATTAAAATTTCAATTAATAGTCATCGGGTCATAGTGGAGGGAAAGGCAAGTCGATACCATTACACGCCTTCCGTTCTTTAGAGGATGATTCAGCACCGCGTCATCCACGTAGACGGGGGATATCTGCTTCGGTCAGGAGGGAGAGAGAGGCATTACGTCGTCGTGAGGAGGATGATGATTCCTTCGATGATGAGCATGTGGACAGTCCCGACGACGGGAGCGACGATGATGACCCGTATGAGTTAGAGCGCCCGGAGGTGGAGAGGCAGGGGGAGTATAGCAGAGGACGTGGTCGAGCGGGTAGTTCTACTTCCGCCGGATGGATGGTGCGGAAGGGTAGGGGTGGGAGGTTTACGACCGGGGATTCGAGCTCGTGCACTGTTGATCCCCGCGCTCAGAAGAAGAAGAGGGTCCAGGACGATTCTTGGATCGTGAGCAATATGACGCCTGGTGGTCCTTTAGATGGGAGCGTCATTCCTAGTTTCTGGGGTCACATCGCTAGACGGATCTGGGACGGAGAGGATCGGAAGGTTCTGAAGTGCCATAATCGGCACAGAGCCTGTACAGCACTACAGGGTTGGCGGTCTACACTGAGTGCTGATATCAGAGAGGAGATTAGTGTCACGCATTTGGGGCACTTACCGTACAGCATGTTCCCTTAGCTCGACATGCCTTTGATTTCTGCGTTTGTGGAGCGGTGGCAGCCTGACACCAACACTTTCCACATGCCTTTCGGAGAGATGACGATCATGCTTCACGATGTTTTCCAGATCCTGCGCATTCCTGTGGATGGTCGTCTGGTTAGTGCTCAGGGGTCGACGTCTGAGCTGAGGTGTTATGTGGCAGAGTTGCTTGGTGTCACACCTGATGGTCTGGCGAGAGATACAGGTTTATGGAGTGGTGGTGGTGTCGACATCGACTCCCTTGAGGACCTATGCAGACGGGCACGACCTCCGCGGGCCGATGATACACAGTTGACGGCGTACCTATTCTTGATGCTCGGAGCCGTCTTGTTTGTCGACAAGAGTGGTTGTCGGATCAGACCACGCGATCTACTGGAGGCTAGGGACCCGGACACCGTTCGTGAGTACTCGTGGGGGTCAGCGACGTTGGCATACCTGTACCGGCAGCTTGGGATAGCTAGCCGTGCGGATTGTTCTGGGATTGTAGGTTGTCTTACGCTGCTGCAGGCGTGGATATACGAGTACTTTCCTGCATTCCGCCCGCATCGTGAGCGGAAGATTATCGACGAGGGTCATCCACGTTCGGGTATGTGGGCCGTCCGGAGCGAGGACAAGAGCGATGGACGATTGCGTTCCATCCGCGCACGGCTAGATCAGATGACTGCATCAGAGGTATCAAACTTTACACCATTTATTTAATTTTAAGATGTATTATTATTAATGTGTTAAACTTTAGGTGGAGTGGTTACCCTATGGTCCTGACCCAGCAGCGGATGTCCCGAGGACTTTATTGATGGGTCTTATTCGTTATTGGGATATCATAGAGCCTTATATGCCCGATCGGGTCTTGCGTCAGTTAGGATATGTTCAGGTGATCCCGGTTGACATCCCGACACCAGAGCATGCGGTGCGGTCTGCGACAGCAGCGACGTACGACGTCAGGTTCCCCGCTTCTACAGCGGAATCGACTTGGCGGACATTTCCGAAATCATGTAGATTGTTCCTTGGCGACTTCAGATGTAGTCGCGACCCCTCCGAGTGTGATGCACGTTATCTTGATTGGTTCGGTAGTTACTAACATCCTATCATCGTCCGTGGTGCCTCCCGGAGAGCAGATCGACCACCAGATAGGACGTGTGGCGATCTGGTAATTTTTTCATTTTATCTATATTTATTTGTACCGTATAATTTGTTTATGTACGCTAATGTTATTGTTATGTGCAGTGGATGGGTAAGATGATACGGGCTGTAGACCCAATCTTGCAGATGAGGGATGAGCTGCCAGACGATGCCAGAGCTGCATGCGGAGATTTGGATGAGATCATACACTCGTGGCATACTCAGTTAGGCATCTCCGACCATGATTCGGATGATGAGTAAGCTGATCTGTTGTACCGTACTCTTAATATTTGCATTTATATTTGTTTATCTGTCGTACGCTTATTATTTGTATTTGTGTTTGTGTTTGCTAACATATCGTACGCTTATTATTTGTATTTGTGTTTGCTTATTTGTCATACGCTTATTATTTTTATTTGTGTTTGCTAACGTATCGTACTATTATATATAATGCAAATAAAGCAAACATATCAAAACATATTACATAATAAAGCAACAATATATAGTGTACAAACATATCAAAACATATTACATAATTGGTACAAACATATCAAAACATATTACATAATTGTTGCCAAGATGCTATCCTATTTTGGTACTCAAGCTCCCATCCAATAACACTCTCATCTCGTACTTGAAACCACAGAGTCGCTATAGGAGGTACGGGGAATCCCTCATTCAAATCCAAACGAATGTAATGAGCGTAACTCCCTAAATGAGCAATAATCAACTCTCTGCACGGTCTCGTCACGGTAGGTGGACTCTCCCAAGGTAGAACTGTAAGACATGGGTACAACGAACCATCATTTCCGAGAGAGAAAAACATAACTGCACACTTGTAAA
Organism: Triglochin maritima; assembly: GCA_963682175.1. NCBI lineage: Eukaryota > Viridiplantae > Streptophyta > Magnoliopsida > Alismatales > Juncaginaceae > Triglochin > Triglochin maritima. Next base: position 16,170,699 of record OY821774.1, on the reverse strand, counting down.
AATTTGCAATGGGAAACAAGTCCGTCCACGTCTCCATGTAGTGATTCTCGCCACAAGGTCCCCCGCCCCAATTAATCCGGTGACGAGCTTGCGCCACACCGTCGTAGTATACGTGCTCATAAAAAGATGGGTTCGCAGCTAGCTCATTTGAAATCGAACGACGGGCGAGTTGCCAATTGTCTTCACCACCGTGAAAAACATCGGCGACACATCGAAATCCACAGTTTCCATCAGCACGTACATCATTCCACTGGTGTAGGAATGGCATAATGATTCCTGGAATCCTATCCGCATATGGAAAGTCGTCTACGTCAGCCCGCCCAGTCACTACAATATAAACAAAAAATACAGTTACATATAATAACAAAAGATACATATTTACTGAAATAAATAACAAAATTATAATAACAATAAATATAGGGATGGTATACCTGATCCTCCCCTCACAGACGAAGAACCAGAAGATCGACCACGACCTTTGCTTCCACTACCGGAAGAACGACCACGACCTCTACTCCCACTACCTGAAGATCGACCACTACCTCGCTCTACATACTCAAACGCACTAGGGTCCCGTCGTGTCGACTTTCCCCTTGGTCGACCTCGTAGCTTTGTTTTTTCTGCAGGCTCTCTCAAATTCGCATGTTCGAAGTGCAGTATCCATATCCCGAGACTCCATTTGATTTCGCCGGTTGTATCTCAAATAACAATCCATCCGACTATCTGATCTTGTTTTGTACGACGACACGACCAAAAAAAACCCAGCTCCGATAGCTACTTGTTTGGCCCATTTACATGCTTCATCGATTGTTTCAAAGATTTGTGTAGTTTGAAATAACTCACTGTAATCCACTCCATCACCACCGAAATCTTCCAACGGAACCTACAAAAATAAAATCGAAATTAAAAAAATCAAAAAAAAATCGGGCGTCTGTATTAAACGCCTACCCCATGGGAGGGGCGTCTGAGTTAAACGCCCTTCCCAAGGGTGAGGCGTCTGCGTAGGACGCCTGACCCTAGGGAAGGGCGTCTACTACAGACGCCTTACCCAAGGGGAGGACGTCTACGTAAGACGCCTCTCCCATTGCGTAGGCGTCTGCGTTAGACGCCTCGGTCAAGGGGAGGACGTCCTACGCAGACGCCCTCACCTTGGGGGAGGCGTCTAATGCAGACGCCCGGCCCAAAATTTGCCCCGCGCCAGGCTTACCTCACCGGATGCATCCCCCTCGCCAGACATTTTCGTGGTGTTTTTACTGATAAATTATGAATATACAAGACCGTTGGCTTAATTTATAGACACGGGACGATATGGGTATTAAATATATTGTTAAGGGCACTTTCGTAATTTCAATGGGCGATTTAAGTAGTTTTGGGGCGACGTTTAGTAGTTCCCTTCTTAAACCACAATTCACTAAATCTCAACCACAACCTTTTCAATCAATGGTGGATGTGCATTTTCTTCTTCTTCTTCTTCAAGTTTGTCATTTATTGTGGTTTCAACTATATATTTATAAATTTTTAAGTTTGGTTTGCAAAAGTTCCATCCTAGCTGATAAATCAGCTCATACATTTATCAAATTTAACGATTATCTGTACAAGCTAGTAAGATAATATGTTTATTTACCTTTCAAAACAATAATTAGACTAGTATGATTTGTTAATTTTCGTGTCTTTTGAATTGTTTTAAATATGAATATAAACAATAGTATAGTTAAATATTAAAAAGTCAATATATAATTAAGAACAATCTACTAACAAAAAATAGAATGCATAATCTAACGTGTATCCCATGATTTTGTAGATTAGTTTGCCCATATTGGTGGAAATGATGTTCTGATTTGAGTTAGTCATGTTATATATGCTTAGACCCAAATAAATCAACCTAGAGATAAGACTAATTAGTAAAATAACAAAAGAAACAATAATTTGAACAAGACAGAAACGACCTTTCGTTTGAATCATTTCTTAATCTCCCAAGTGTATATTCTATATGTTGATTAGCATTTTATGTATTGAGTAAACTCTCTTTTTTCCATGTTGTTATAAGTCGTAGGACAATACAAGGATATATTTGGTTATAGTATTTTTCGTTATTGTTATAAATCTTAAAGGTTCAAGGTTGTCTCTCAACAAGACCAAAATTTCTCAAAAGCAACTTCTTATGATTGCATAATTGCATCTCCAGCTACCATTGATAAGGTACTTCTTAATAAACATGAAATCCACCAATCATTAGAAAGCTCTGGTTTGGATTTGATGAATTCGGACCTCTTCAATTCTCCAAGGATTGAAGAGATCTCAGTCCATGTCTAAGCACATACGGTAATCCACGTTGTACACGTAGACTACTATGAGTCTACATCAATCCTTCAGACGTTCAACATCGAAAAGCAATAAGGTCTTTGCCTCCCAGCTAGGTGGGGACCAAGGCAATGTTTGGATGTAGCTTCTTAAAGTTGCATAGTGATTTTTGTCTTCCGGAAGTTGTACATGTACATCCAAACAACTTTTAAGAAGAGACAAATTTCTAACATTTTTACGTTTTCTCATGTCAAATTTGTATTTACTTGGAGAAGCTAAGGAAACTTCTTTACAGCTTCTCGTACAATATGATATGAAATACTTGTATTTGTCCTCATCACATATGCAAAGTCAACATTTTTTTTGAATTTTCTGTAATTTCACATGTGCACTTATCCCGATGTTAGAAAAGCTGGAAGACAAACTCTGACGTCTACAGTGTAGCTTCTTGGAAAAAACTCTACAATAAAAGTCACATCCAAACATACCCCAAGCAATTGGTACAACTTCTGCTTCTATTGTTGACATTTCTACGGTTCATGCACTTGATCGCAAATTTTCTTTCCGACGTTGCAAATACTTTCTCTATCCTTCAAAGTCAAAATATGTGACCTTAAACCCTTTAGTAAGTCATAGATCCTTCAAACTAAAGATGGGCGTTGAAGGAAAGTAACTGTCACAATCTGCATGCATGTTTGATCTCAACTTGAAGTAGATGAATTCCCTGTTCATTTCCTTGCCTGCAGTCTTCCATGTTGTCGGGCTTTGATGGACATGTCTCGTGACAGTTTTCTGGTAGAAAAATGTTTACGTGTCATATTTTGCCATGTTGACAGCCAAGTAGGTGTAATCGTAAGTGTTAGGGTCTTGGACGGTGTGCGGAGTAGAAGTAATTAAACTAAGATATCTGACTGCAAGGTATTTTACCCGTATGGTCGATTGTTCTGTTTGGTTGCAATTTTTGGGGAAACATTTTTGAAAGTATTTTAAGAAGTATTTTTTCATTATTTTGTGTTTATATCATTGTCTTTCATTTTTTGTCGATATTCTTGTAACGTCAGTTTCCGCTTGTCGGTACACTATTTTCCTTACGACCACAAAAAGTTCCTTGAGCATTTAAAGTTTAATTGAGTACTCATCTGTGGGGGCCTATGCTTATATAGCTAAAATTTGCATCATGTAATCATGTTGCTACGGGGTATCATCCGTTCAATGTCTACAAGTTTGTAGCCAAACAAGTGAAACTACACTTCCATGAATGAGATGACCTATATAGAACGCTCTAAGGGGGTGCTTGGTTGGGATGCTTGGAATGGAATGGATTTCATTCCATTCCATGAATGGGAATGAATTAGAATTCATTCATGACTCATACCCCTAGAATCAAAAACTTACCCATCCACCCCAGAATAAGAATCCATTCCACATTTCACCCCTAACCCTCACAACATTCCCACCCCTAATCCAACCCTCACGACAACATCTCCTTTTCTTCATCCCCGACGCCGACTCCCGCCCCCTCTCTTCATCCCCCCCGATCGTCGTCTCCCTCCCCCTCTCTTCATTCCCCCCGATCGTCGTCCCTCCCCGATCTGACTACACGTCGTCCCCAAACCCTTCCCCCAGGACGACCAACTACACATCGTCCCCGATCCAACCAACTACCGCCCACCCGTTCCTCCGCGGCGACACAGTGGGCATCTACTCCGCGGTGATCCGACGAGCATCCATTCCGCGTCTCCCAGGTTTGCATCCATCCTGCATCACTACTATTTTGCCCCCATCTTGCATCTCCTACTTCATTGCCCGCATAATCTCCTATTTTGTCCTCTTTTCCTGAATTAATCTACTTTGTTTTGAGATAATAGTTGTGTTGTGTTGTAATAACATGTTCTATTTGTGACATTTCCCATTCCTAATGTAATAACATGTTATATTTGTGGCATTTTCTAATGTAATATAACATGTTCCATTTTTCCTTGTATGGATATTGTACATATGTCCTTGTATAAAATTAATTTAGGATGGATGTTAGTCAAACATCTAAGGGTGGAAGGGGGAAAAATAAGCGTCCTTGGACTAAAGCAGAGGAAGAATTCTTACTTGCCTCATTGTTAGAAATGTGTGTTGATCCTTCTTGGAAAGCCAATGGAGGCTTCAAAAGTGGTTATAAGAACAAGTTGGAGAACTTGCTAGATCAGAAATTCCCTGGATGTGGTTTGAAAGCAAATCCTCATATTGAGTCAAAAAACAAATGGTTCAAAGACAAATTCAACATGATCCAGGAGATGTTTCGCACTTTTGGTTTTAGTTAGGATGATGAAAAGAAAATGGTACAATGTGAGAGGCAAGCTTATGAAGATTTTTGTAGGGTATGGTTTTTATTCTTACATACATTATCCTTCTTCATAAATTGTCTTGATTGTCATTTCTAAAGTTTTTCCTTCAGACTCATAAATCAGCTCAAGGATTGCGGGAAGTTTCTTTTCCATACTTGGATACACTTGATATCATTTTTGGTGTTGATCGAGCTAATGCGGTTGTTTCTGAGACTTTTGAAGACGATGTGGGTGGTTAAGAGAAGGAGTTGGTTGACCTCGAAAATGATGAAACTAGTGGTGATCATGAGATGGAGGAAACAGAGTCAGTGAACCAATCAACTCAACCTTTTCCAAGTGAACCAAGTACCAAAAAGGCAAAGAGGGAGAAGACACCAAAGGACAAAGGGAAGAATAAGATGGTTGTGGACTTAACTTCTTCTGTATGTAATATGACGTCTAACTTGTCTAATTTTATGAGCGAAATGAACACTCATCTTTCAACCATTGCAAGTGCTATGTCTACCACTCAGCAACATGAATAGGTTCTCATGGCTCGTTCACAAGCTATTATAGCTCGTGAACAGGAACTGGAGAACCAGAAAAAGAACTTGATAAATGAGCTGCTTAGCATTGATGGGCTAACTAGATTTGAAGCAATGTTGGCTGCAAAAAAATTAGCCTCAGACTCAAGTAATCTTTCTCTCTTTTATGAGAGTCCATACGAAGAGTGCAAGAAAGAATTTGTCATCAACATGATTTATCCTAACTTGTCACCCCATGGTAGTAGTGATGCTTGATATATTATATATGTCTTGTTATCTTTCTCGTAATATGTGTTTGTTATGTTTGTCGTAATTCTAGACATGTGTAATGTACTAGAGACACATTTGGTAAACTCCTGGATGTCTTTTTTGTTATTCGGACATATATGATCTTGTACCTACAATTTGAATGGTTAATATACTATATGGTGGATTTATATTATGGAAGTTGTATATGTTTGTGCAGTTTTTAAATGCAAATAGATTTGAGCAAATATTAATGGTAATTTTTCTCTTTAATATAAAAAATATTGTCTATGAATTATATATTTTAAAGATGTAATATTTTGACTATTGAATACATATTACATGTTGAAATAATAAAGAAAAAAAAGAAAATATATATTCCTGGGATAAACCAAACAACATGAATCGGAGTCAGAATCCATTCATGATATAAACCAAACACTAAAAATCAAGAATGAGAATGATATCCATTCCAGCCTGGAATGAGATTCTTATTCCATTCCATTCTGAGGTAGCCAACCAAACACCCCCTAAGAGAGGCAACACTACCTAAGATGAAGCAAGAATGGATATGTGGGGAGCATGTAATAATGTGTGATTGCCAGGGGGAATATAACGATGCTCCACAAATTGCTAAATAGGAGGTAAGGTGGAGATTGTTAAGTATCATGTTTCAAATTCTGTATAATTTCTTCAACTCATCTAGGACGTGTAGATTCAATGGTAGTAAAAGGTGGACGAACTCTTCATTAGCTGGCTCAAAAATCCAGCAAGGTTGGAATTTTATGTGATGGTGCAACTTTGGATCAATATTGCTAAAATTAGGGCAGTGTTTTCCTATTTTATGGGAGATCTTGGGATTTGTTTCGTTGACAACTTCGCTACATGTTTCCTTGAGTCTGTGAGCAATACCTTCATATGTTTAGTCTAAATGGAACATATATTGTTTTATTTATCCAATAAGCTTGTACAAGAACAACTTTGGACTTTAGGGAAGAAAAGTGAGAGAAAAGAGTTTCGTTGAAGATGTTTCTAAGCTTATGTGTTTTGTAATCTATAAACTACAGGAAACACATGTTTTTACTTGGCAACCAAAAATGTCATCGCAATAGAGGCCTAACAGATATGTTGGTAGGCCATATAGCAACCATAGTAGTTGTCGTATGAATCTTACTCTTCTGGGTTGGACCCTGCGACAGAACCTTAGACAAAGTCACAATAGCCACACGATGACAATATCACACCAAAATCACAACCCCACCTTATCTCGTAACGTCTTTGTCACCACGCCGTTTGGGTCCCACCGTTGTTGCTTAATCGATATGAAGCTTAAAACTGCACGTGCACGACCACGTTGAAGCGGCAGAAAGTACAGGTCGTGTCCACTACGGGGAGCTAGAGCGGGTCGTCGTCGGTCATACTCTAATGGGAAAAGAAATGAAGAGTGGGTGTATTGAAACTAGCTATTCTACATTAACTGAGAAACAAAACCTAATATGACTAGTCTCGTAGAAGGTGGAGAATGCATTCAAAAGTATAGATATGTGACGTGTCTGTGTACGATTAATCACTCATGACATGAATAACATGGAAATTTATAATCACCAAAATCTTAAGTGTGTCTCCACGTGAATTAAGATTTATCACCATCATTAAAACATACAAAATACTACTCAAGATAAAGTCAAAGATAACCACATGTTTACATGTCAATCTTATCTCTTCATCTGCTCAAATCTTATCATCACATTATCATTCCCCATTAAGTACGCACACTAACGAAAACATGTGCCAAGTATCCATTAAGACCATTAACACATCAAAGGAAAGAATAGGAACCCAGTGAAATGGCTATGGAAATCATATGAAACTCCAAGATTAAGATTAAACACACACACACAATACTAACTACATCCACACTTCACATCATCCTTTACCCCTAATGGGGATGGACTACTCCATAATCATGTAAACAACACATGAACAAGTAAAGATCTAAATCTAACCAAGACAATGAAGTAAAAATTACATCAAATGAAAGACAAGAACATAAAAAACATGAATTCTGAACTTGATTAATGGAAGAAAGATTACAATGACTTCCTCTCCACCCATTGGTTACACTACTAAAATAGGAAATAAAACCTACTCTAATGGGAGATAGAGAGGGGAAGAAATGGAAGGGTTACAAGTCTATTTATAGAAGAATTGGTCATTTTTATAAATCTGGAACAAATCCAACGACAGAAATAAACTCTGCCTTATACGGACGGGTGCACCCAAAATCAGAACCCGAGCCACCCCAGAAATCCGGGCGTCAATTACCCAACCGGATTTAGTAATGACAGATTTGGATCCTCTATTGGCGAATCCATTGACTCTGATCCGCCCCCCAATATCAATAGTAACTTAAGTTCACCAATTCATTACGTAGGGTGCGCCATGATCCATTGGTTCGAGCCCGTTTGACATTAATTAATGGAAAACATCTCAAATTCTTGAGTTTGAGGAGCTTTGATATGAAAGACTTATTGTTTGCACTTGGGTCCCTGCAGGTTTTTTATTTAGGTTGTCTTGCAATCAGGTCCTCGAGTATTACAAATAGGTTCAAAATGTTTTCCAATCAGTCATTTCTTCTTGAATTTGAGTCATTTTTTTATATTTCTATTCTTTATTGACTAAATCTTGAAATACATGCAATACAAACCCGAGTAGCAGAAATATGGTGTAAAATAAAAGATATATAACATGAATGCAATGTATGCTCTGCTACCGATTATTGCTTCCCCGTCGTTACGCCATCGACGTCGTCTTCTTTCCCACCCAAAGTTTTCCCATAAGCGTTCCTCATCGTGGACACCTCTCCCTATCACCTCCACTCCTCGTTGTCGATTCTTCTTCCTCGTCTCTCCACCACCACTTAAGTATCCAATTAAAACACTAAATTAAAACCCCATCTTCACATTAAACTGACAATCCTTCAGAGCTCTTTAGCAAACCTCCATCTCCACCTCCAACCCCCACTCTTTTCGAGCTCTCAAGAAAATCTCCATATCCACCTCCACCATAAAATCACTACTCCAACCACCTTTAGACCCCCAAAATCCCCAAATCTGCCCATAGTTGGACCCCTCAAACTCAACCCATATTCCCACCCAGAAACTCCAACCAAACTCCCCTGAACCACAACTCTATATCTTTCCCCAACCCGAAACCCCAACCCATCCTGCTTCCAATCCCAAACTCTATAAAATATTGATTTACAATATGTAGAGCAAGACAATTTCTTTGTAAAAAGCGTGTAGAGTTCACCCTAAAAATTCATACATTCAAAATATTTATTAAAATCAAACAATATGAAATTTAAATTCACCTACATTCTACACTACAAGGATAAACAATAAAAAATCCATTATCAACAAGTCTATAAACCAGAAGAGTGAAATTCAACTTCTTGAAGGGACTACTTATTGAAAACCAAATCTTAATAGGGGTAAGTCAAAAGATTATATTGTCCCATTTCTCAATCAATCCATTTTACTTACATGCTCATATTCTGTTAGGATCGATGACCATCTAATCTCTAGTTAAATGCGGAATTAAAATGGTAAATAAGGGATTAAAGATAAGAACAAACAAACCACAATTGGATGCCAGAATTAGAGATGTTTGGCACCACACCCGGTCCTAGTCCTGCTTGCAAGCCTCAATCGATCATCTGAGCCCCACTTATGGTTCCACTATCTGATCTTTGTTCCGGGTTGAGATCAACACCTTCTACAACACCGGACCTCTTGAACAACCTCGCCTTGCTCGTGTCTTCTCTCATAACCTGAGAGGGAGATTCCTTGAAGCTTTAAAACACTTAGGTGATTCTTTGATATGGAAGTTGAATCACAATTTAAACACTCTAACTTAAGCACACTTGAATATGGATATGAAATTGATATTCAAGTGGTGAAGATGAAGCTTTGAGTGTATTTGAGCTTTGAAGGTTTGGGAACTGAGAGTACAAAACGTATGAATGAATTGAGAGTGTGGATTTATAGTTTGTGTCTCTTGAGTAGTGTTTATATAGGCTTCAAAACTTTTAGAGTCATTGGGGATCGGTAGAATTATGGACCAATGAAAAACAAGAATTTGCTTAAAGCTTAGGAAAATTCTGAGAAGGTTTGCTCGATCATGTAAGGAACGATAGTCCGAAACAAGATGACTGGCTTGGACAAAATGAAGCATTTGGTTGACGGAATAGGATATAGATCATTGTTCACAAACTTCTAGTAACTTTTTCTAATTTAGACCTACTTAAGTTCGGTTCACCGTTTCAAGGTGGATAATAATAATTGATTGGACTTTGATTAATCATGTTTGGTTGACCGTAAACTATTCGGACGATCGAAGTGAGCACGGGTTTTACGTTGACAGTTATGACTCAAATATTCGTTGAAGACAACGGTCATGTGTCAGGTGTAAATAGTCGTTGCGCACCAAAAGCCAAGAAGGAATCAGTTGACCGATATAAGATCGGTCGTCCGAAAGAGGACAAGATAATTCGGCTCAAAGACAATATTATGCGACTATTGAAGTAAAATAAAAAACCGGTTGAAGGCATTTCGGTTGATCGAATGTCGTTCAGTCGTTCGATTGGACAATTCTGAAGGATCGTGTATGGCCCAATCCACTCCTTAATCTCTACTTAAAATGCAACGGAAATAGTAATTAAAACAAGTAGAGTAAGGCAAGAAATCCACAAAGAAGACTCGGCGATTTTACTATCCTCTCCTCGTTCCGGGCCGGGAGATAACGTCTTTACAAAGTAAGCTCGTGAACACCCTCGCCGAGTTTGGTTTCTTCATCTCACAACCCGAGATGATGGATGATCACCGTTACGGGCTGAGATCAAGCCTTACACTTTGACAGGAAAAGGAAACAAGTAACAATCACTCTAACTTGAGCACACTTGAGTAGGATACGAAATTTGGTCAAGTGGTGAAGTTTAAACGTTGAGTGTATAGAATTTTGGGATTCTTGGAATGGGAGGATTCTCTCTAATGTAGGAGGCAAATAGAAATGAGAGAGTTGTCTAAATAAGGTGTGTGAACCTCTATTTATAAGCTCCTAAAAAGATATAACCATTGGCGAATATTTGGAAAAGATTTATGTAAGCTACACAAAAAAGGAAAACTAAGTTCAGCAAATCTGTCCTAAACCGATCGACCAATACCAGTTCAACGGTAGACCGTTTCCATGAAAATAAGGAAACATTTGAACCAACTAAAGATACGGTCGAACCAGACGGCTACAACTTAAGTTAACAGTCGAACTAAAACAGGGGGTGGTCGACCGATCTGAGGGTTTTGGCTAGGTAAAAGGATAATCAGTCGAACATAAGAATAAAATTTGTCTGACCAAAAATAACAGGGAATTTGGGCACACAAATTTGTCTACATCCGGTCGACCGACGCCGTGGCATCGTTCGACCGATGAACAATAGCAAAATAGGGGTTAGGTGTATATATACGAATACGACCATTGGAGAATCCGACAAGTATAACGGCCATCCTAAAAATACGAGTATATCGGTCGACCGAAAGATCATAAAAGGTCGACCGGTGGAACTGGGTAAAATCACTTTTGGTGAACTGGTTAACTGGTAGAAATGGTCGAAATAAAAATGGTTTTGGTCGACTGTTCTGCACATATTGATTAATGTTTTGTGTGAGTGATTTTCCGACTTAGATTTTTTGGGTGATCTATTAAAGTCTCAATGATGTGAAATTTGGTGTGTAATTTCTACAAAAAACCTAGTGTATTTGTGAATATGTTACAACTCTTGTATGTTCAAGTTCACATAAATTACTAAGACTCAAATAAAAGTAAAATTACATGTCTTCAATTAGGTTGATTACATGTTTTGACTTCATCCATTCTTCTTTAAGTCTTGATCACTAGTAGATGTTAGCACAATACAATATATATTCTATGCCTAATATGTGTTATATTACATTTGATTGTGATTAAGATTAGGTTAGTTAAATCATCAAAACATAGATTAAGGTCAAAAAACCAACAAATTCCAGAGAGCAACCTAACATCTACTGATGAGAATGTTTTGGTTATCTGTTAGGGGTTTGGTTGATCGAACTGGGTCGAGATAGAATCTCAGTATTCAAGTTTACATTACATTTTATGGACCCAATAAATATAAAATTACATGACTTGGTCCAAAACTTTGATTACAAGCTTGAGTCTTTGTCCCAATGGTCATTCTCTTGATGAATCTTGATTAACTTATTAAGATGATTGCAAGTATACAAGTATGTATGCAATGCATGTAATCATGTTTGCTTACTTTGATTGATTAGGTTGTTTGATTAAGATTAATTTGATTAATCATTAAAAATAATATAGATTAAGTCCTAAAAGTCAACATATTCATCGTCGGTTCTGTTTTAGCTAAAAGCGATCAAGTCACAAAGAATCTTTCCCAACCCATTCCGCTCCAACTGAAAATCAGCATTAGCAACAACGACGACGAAACTGAAATTGACATTAACAAAATTAATTTCAACACCTAAGGTACATTCACAAAATCACCACATACAACATTAACACAGTCAACAGTACTAGCATAACGTAATTAAAATAATAATTTGTATTATTTTCAAAAATCCATATGAGAATACTTAACTAGGTAAAATCTAAATTTAAGGGGAGCATAATTCAGTTGATATATACTTAATTATGTAAAATTTAAAATCCAGAAGAGGGTAAAATCCAAGTTAGTATACATTCTACCGGGCAAAATCCAAAATTAAAGGGACGGCCCACCATGAACCCTACGTGGCACCACATTGATGGCACTGTAACACATGTCGTGTAGGTATAAGTGTATAACAGTGCTGAAGCCACATAGATAGATGCTTTGTTATTTTTGTGGTGCTTAAATTTGAGTTTCTTGTGCCTTAATAATAAGTACTATAAAATAGTAGAGAATATTAGTAATTTGAATTGTTATTCGATCTTATTTATCTATTAATAAGTACTATAAAATAGTAGAGAATAATAATTTTATGAAATTAACCATTTGGTTTGTCAAACCTGAACTATTAATGTTGATCTCGCATTTCACTTACAAGATACCAATAATCCCATTGTTGACCGTAAAACTTATCTTATTGTTGATGCAATCTTTTATAATCGATAACAAGTAGGCCTGGGAACCGGGGCCGCGCCGGCATGACACTGTTCCAACGGCTTTGAGAGCCGTTGGAGTTTTTTTTATACCTAAACTACCCTCCCTCTACCCTTCCTTATCGACTTCAAAGGAGTTGTTCGTCAGGGTACGTCGTTGAGCTCAAATGACGGGTCGAGTGTGGGAGAGAAGGGATGTGCGAGGGAGAGAGAGAAGAAGAGAAGACAAAACGGATGCGCAAGAGCGGTTTGCAAATGTTCGAAAGAAAGAGATAAAAATGATGATTTGCTTATTTAAAAGGAGAGGGAGAGAGAGAGTAATAGTCGATTTAGGTAGGGGTATTTTGGGGAGAAGTGGAAAGATAAATATATTTTTCAGATGATGTCAAAGTTGAGTTTTCTTTTAGTAGTTAGGTCACTTGAGGCATAAAAAGTCAAATTTTCTTTTGCAAACTACCAACGCTCGATCCCAAACAAAAAGTGTTTTATTTTTGGGATTGCGTTTTCTCAACACAACACTTGTAATTTCAGAAGTTAGGAGTATATTGTTTCTTGTAAGCGCAAGAGAGTTTTTTTTCCGGTTTTAACCATGTCTTGTATTATATCCATAACTTTCTAAATTATTATATTTTTTACTTACCCATTAGATAATTTTCATTATATTTTGCCGACCTAAGTAACTTTATGCATCTTGACCAAATCATGTATTTCATTATATTTTGCCGACCTAAGTAATTCTTATATTTTACCCACAATTTAGAAAATTTCATGTATCTTTCCCAATTTTAAACCAATTTTATTCTCTATCTAGCATTTATAATATTTTCAACCCAATTTTATGTGGCATCACATGTAACCGTTCTGGAATCCAACAATATTTTATTAATACTTTATATATAATATTATAATTAGTAAATTCTCGAATTTTTTTAATTGTCTTTACAAATCCTGACCCCCTAAATTTGATTTCTTGCACCGTCCGTGACCCTAACGTAGGTAATTTCTTGTATCTTAACAAAAATAAGTAATGCATTGTATTCTTAGTTATTTAAATAATTTATCATAATCTACCAGAATATGGTAAATTCTTGTATTTGTACTGATTTGGTGAGAAGTGCCTTCAAAGCAAACATAAAAATGCATGTACTAAATAAACAACATTAACCGTAATTTTTTTAAATAATATTCATTTTAAAAAAATTCGAAAACTAATCACAAAAAAAAAAAAAATCAAAAGTACGCAGATCGCGGGTCGAACCCGCGATCCGCGCAACCACGGATCGCGGGTGCGAACCGCGATCCGTGGGCGAGTTCTTATAAATACGCGGTTCGTCAATTTTTTTTTAAATCCAATTATTTTTTCAATTCCTCCTACATTTCCACTTCTACTCTCCACAGTTTTGAAATTGTGCCCGGTAATATTAATTTTTCTGATCCGTGTGTCTTTCCTGGTGTTATTTGAGATAAATATTTTTTTCATTCTTATATTTATATTTATTAATAATTGGTAATAATATCAAATATTGAAATTATACTCTCTTTACAGTCTTCAAATTGTGCCTGGTGATATCAATTTTCTGATCCGTGTGTCTTTCCTGGTGTTATTTGAGATAAATATTTTTTTCATTCTTATATTTATAGTTATTAATAATTGGTAATAATATCAAATATTGAAATTATACTCTCTTTACAGTCTTCAAATTGTGCCTGGTGATATCAATTTTCTGATCCGTGTGTCTTTCCTGGTGTTATTTGAAGTAATTATTTTTTCATTCTTATATTTATAGTTATTAATAATTGGTAATAATATCAAATATTGAAATTATACTCTCTTTACAGTCTTCAAATTGTGCCTGGTGATATCAATTTTCTGATCCGTGTATCTTTCCTGGTGATATTTGAGGTAATTATTTTTTCATTCTTATATTTATAGTTATTAATAATTGTTAATAATATCAAATATTGAAATTCTACTGTCTTCACAGTCTTCAAATTGTGCCTGGTGATAACTATTTTTTCTGATCCGTGTGTCTTTCCTGGTGTTATTTTAGGTAATTATTTTTTTCATTCTTATATTTATAGTTATTAATAATTGTTAATAATATCAAATATTGAAATTCTACTCTCTTCACAGTCTTGAAATTGTGCCTAGTGATAACTTTTTTTCTGATCCGTGTGTCTTTCCTGGGGGTATTTGAGGTAATTATTTTTTTCATTCTTATATTTATAGTTACTAATAATTGGTAATAATATCAAATATTGAAATTCTACTCTTTTCACAGTCTTCAAATTGTGCCTGGTGATATCAATTTTTGTTATCCGTGTGTTTTTTCCTGGTAAAATTTGAGGTAATTTTTTATTCATTTTTAATTTCTATTTATGTCACATTATTAATAATTGGTAATAATATCAAATCTTGATATAATTTGTAATATAAAACTGATTAAAGAACTTTTCATTGTAGTTAACAAAATGATTGCGGTAAGTGTGTACTTTGGCGGTGAAATAGTTCAAAATGCAAGTTACGGTGTAGAGTACACGATAGGTCCAAGACTTACACTTTCAACGAGCGAAAATGTAACCTTAGAAGAACTTAAGAGTTGGATATATCAAGGTTTGAATGTCGAAGAATCTCAGTACTCGATGAATATTCAATATCGTTGTAACATTGCACCAACCGGTTACTTTTTTTTTAATGTGATGTCTGTATATGATGAGAATTCTTGGAGAATAACCTATGAAACAGCTTATTCCAAAATGGGAATGATGGAGTTATATGTACAGTTGAATCCTGTGGAAATTGAGTGGAGGGTTGAGATGTTTACAGGTAACCAACCGGGTAGTAGTAGTGGTGCAGGTTTCATATCTCAACAATCATGTGATGCAAACACCATAGCAGAAACCAGTCGACCTGCGAATAGAACTTCTGATTTCGTGCCTATACCAACAGATGATGAAGAAGAAAATGATGACGAAGATTACAATATAGATACAGAGAATGAATCATCAGGTGAGGACGACGAGGATGTTGATGAGATTGAGGAAGATGAAGATATTGGTCCGAACGTGAGTCAGTTAAGCCAATACAACCCATTTAGAGGGAGGGGTTCGGTTCACCCTGCTAAAAGCTTTC
Source organism: Triglochin maritima (assembly GCA_963682175.1). Classification (NCBI taxonomy): domain Eukaryota; kingdom Viridiplantae; phylum Streptophyta; class Magnoliopsida; order Alismatales; family Juncaginaceae; genus Triglochin; species Triglochin maritima. Next base: position 16,154,962 of record OY821774.1, on the reverse strand, counting down.
ATGATTGTTCTAGTTGGGTTCCTGCAGATACATCATTTATAGAAAGCAGCGTAATAGTTGAAGGTCCGTTAGCTGAGAATCAAGCATTCTCATCAAAAGACGCTCTGAAGAACGCAATATCGAAATGGCACATTGACAATAATCGGGAGATCAAGGTGCAAGACAGCAGCAAAACCAAATATAGGGTGAGATGTAAAGATGAAAATTGTAGCTGGATGTTGTACGCTACACGGACCGGTTCGGGTGATGCATGGTCTATAAGAAAATGTCCGTATAAGCATATATGCAGGTCCACAGCTGCCCGATTTGATCATGCTCAGCTGACTGCAAAGATGATGGCTGATATCATCCGTGAAGATGTCGAAAATAATGTCTCGCTCCCGATTAAACAGGTGTTTGGTCTGGTAAGAAAAATATTTCCAGGTGTTAATCCAAAGTACAATAAATTATGGCGTGCCCGCGAGATTGCTATTGCATACATGTTTGGAAGTTGGTCGGGTTCATATGCTTTGTTGCCTCAATTGTTAAATGCTATTAAACAATCAAATCCTGGAAGTAAAGTTGTAGTTCATTCTGACCCTTTACCATGCGCTGGTGTCCGTCAGTTTAAATGTGCAGCATGGGCTTTTGGTCCTTGTATTCAGGCATTCAAATATCTGCGTCCTGTTATCAGCATAGACGCCTCATTTCTTAAAGGTAGATATGAAGGAAGGTTACTTGTTGCTGTTGGGTATGACGCTGAGAATCAACTACTGCCTCTTGCATTTGTGCTCGTTGAGAAGGAAAACATATCCAATTGGGGATGGTTTATGAGATGGTTGCGACGAGAGGTGATTGGAGATAGTAAGATATGTGTCATATCTGATCGACATGCTGCAATTAAACACATTTTTAGGAATCCCGGTTACGGTTGGCACGAGGAAGGAAATGAAGCAGTTCACCGTTTATGCGCACAACATCTTGCCGAAAACTTGCTCAAAAATTGTAAGAATCAATATGCAGTTGACGCCTTCAAGGCAGCATGCAGACACAGTAATCCGTGGGATTTCAAAGCCAGTTTGGAACAAATTGAGTATTGGAGTAAAGATGCATTACAATACATAAAAGGGATAGGGAAAAAAGATGAAACAAATGAGAATGAACCGGAGGTTCCTAGTAAGTGGTCGTTGTGTCACGACGGAGGCCAAAGATGGGGAATAATGACAAGCAATGCTGCAGAGTGTCTGAACAATGTTTTCAAAGAAGCTCGTGGTTTACCCATTTGTGCAATTGTAGAGGCGACATACTATAAACTGTTGGAGTGGTTCAACAACAGAAGACAACATGCACGTGTGTTGGCACAAAGATGACACATCTTTTCCGAGAGGGTTACACAAATATTGGAAAAATCTGCAGCAGTTGCATGTCAACATGAGGTGAAAATAACTGATTTCGATACAGGAGTATATGAGGTCATATCCAAACATGAAAGAGTGAGCAGAACTGGAGGTAGGAGGGATCGTAGTTACAAGGTGATTCTACGTGACGGCACCAGACCGAAGTGTAAGTGTCGGGGACTACAAAATACAGGTATCGCTTGCAGTCATGTTTTGGCAGTGTGTGCCGCACGTAACTACAATGCCAATGAATATACACATTCGTACTACAGTGTCAACTCTCTAGTGCACACATGGGAGGGTCACTTCGATGTGTACGGGAAGGAAGAGGATTGGCCTGAATATATGGGAGACAAAATAATACCTGATCGAACTCTCGTCAAGAAAGGAAGGAGAAGGTCAAAACGTTTACCGATGACGATGGATGTCATGGAAGGAAGGATAGGTCCGGGTCATTGTACAGGTTGTGGTTCTATTAATCACCCAAGCGATCGTTGCAATGTAAGGGAAGGTTGAATGTATAGTAATGTTTAATATATTGTAATGTTGAATGTATTGTAATGTTGAATGTATTGTAATGTTGAATGTATTGTAATGTTGAATGTATTGTAATGTTTATAATGTTTATAATGTCTTATTTATAAGTCAAACCATATCAATTAAGATTACAAAACAAAATCATAAGATCTTAAAGTACAACCGCGAGTACAACTGAATTACAATATGAACTACTGCGTGGGAGTGAAAATCTTTGTCTTCATCTTGCGTCGGCACCCTCGACCGACTGGAGTCGCAACATGCACTGATTCTTCTTCATCATCAGAGACGACGTATGGAACCAACTCAGATTGGGGTTGAGTCTGAACAGGTGAATGAGACTCAACAGGTCGAAAAGGTGACTTATTTTGAACAGGCAAATAAGGTGACTGAGTCTCGTAAACTATGGAAGGTACAAGATTTAATTCACAAGTGTACCCTTGGTCAGTGAATGGACTGAATATACCATCCAACAAATTCCCGAAGTCTGTTTGCGGCAACTGAGGGGTATCATAATTACTACCAGGTGTCTGATAAGTTGGATAATCTTCGGGAATCTGGGAAAGCCCAAACTGCGTGGGCTGCGATGGTCCTGCGCCAATGTCACGATATGTTTCAGAATATCCAAACTGGGTTGGCTGCGATGGTCCTGCGCCAATGTCACCATATGTTTCAGAAGATCCAAACTGGGTTGGCTGCGATGGTCCTGCTCCAATGTCACCATATGTTTGAGTCACCTCTAAACTGCGATGAATCTGGGACAAAATCATCGTATGATGCATTGGATAACCTAAAACTATATGTTGTTTGGTCTGCAACTCTAGGTACAGGACAGTCATCACGAATCTCATTATTACCATCATCATCTTCAGGAATTGACTCCACATCTCCAGGTAATCCAGCATCGCACAGTACTCTTTCAAATTCATGCACCTGATCGCAATCGACAGCATCGAGTTGGTGACTCTTCAACAACATTTTACACAATCCCTTAGTTCCACGTTTGTACAACTGCTTGATAACAAATTTAGCCCGTTGAATACCACGTAAGCCCTGCAATTGTAGTTTGAAAATTAGATAATAAAACACAACAAACAATAATCGTCAAAGTCGTTCAAAATACATACCATACGTTGAATACGTGGTCCACCAGGAACGTAACCTAAGTCCTCAATAGAATCACGTGGGGGTGGCAACGGCCTTTCCAAACCGAACTCTATTTGGCCTCGTATGTAGACTGTGTACATACCATTATGCTGAAACCACTGACGATACCGTCGATTTTCTCTCGGATCATATGGTCGACCTTCGTGAACAATATGCGGTCTTTCCCACATTCGTATGTAAATTTCATGCTTCGCTGACCAATCATCTCTCTGTCGGGCCGCATGTACTATCTTATCAAGTCTTTTGAGTTCTGTCCACGGATGAGGTTCTGGCGGTGGCGTCGTCTGATAAAATCCAAATTGTCTCATAGTTCTTTCTGGATAATGCCATGAAATCATCCAGAAATGAATCAAAGGCACTCTCGCAAGCCAATATGCAGCATCAGTAGTAAATACCCGGCCAAGAAGCGACATCATACTTTCATAATACGGCTGCCAGTTTACATGCTCATCCAACATACATTCAAATTCATTTCTGTAATGTGTAAGACAATTATGTGCGGCACTAACCTCATAAGTCTGTGGGTATTGCCACTTAATAGCAAATGGAGGTCGCGAGTCTAGGTCTTCTCCACCTAAACACTCAGCATGACCCACGTGTCTCGGCCGGGCTACGGGAAACCGAGTCCAAGACCAGTGTTGAAGAAGTAACAATGCACCACCAATGTTTCTTTTCCCAGTTTGACATGAAATAGACAAGTTGCGATATAAACATGAAAGCACGGCCGCACCCCAATTGTATACTATCGGCTTGTCCAACACCTGCAAAAATCTCAAATACATAACTGGAACACCTGTCCCAGAGCTATCAGGGAAAACCATGGATCCAAACAAATCTAAAATGAAAGCCCGTGTATATTGTGCCACTTCTTCATCTGTGGGAAATTCTGGCAGATTCCCGTAATTTAGCCGCAACCATTGCAAACTGATGCTAAATCCAGACTCTTTGAACATTTGTGGCTCATCTCCTCCAACCGTTCTTTTACCTTTTTTCATAATCTCGGCGTTTATATCAATCCCAAAGCAATTTCTAATTAACTCACGACTATCTCGATCACTGTGCCCGATTATTGGAATACCACTGATAGGTAGACCCCACAAACAGCTAACATCCTGCAATGTTAATTCAACTTCCCCAACCGGTAAGTGGAAAGTGTGAGTCTCAGGACGCCAACGCTCTACAAGTGCAGTAATCAATCTATTGTCTGTCCTTGTATGTTTTATTTGGGCAAGTTGATATAATCCCAAATTTTTGAGTGCTTGACTAAAACAATCGTGGAAAGGAATTACTGGACGATGTGCACGACATTCCAAAACAGCCTCCGGCTATAATATATTCAAATATATTGTGAAAAATAAATCAATTAAAAAATTGTAATTTAAATATTTACAAAATTAACACAATATACTTTTTTTGTACTTACATTTGTGCAAATATCATTGACTCTGAACATGCAATTTGGTATTCCGAGAAGTGGGGAAATAGACTCTCTATCAACTGCATCATTATACTCACGTTCGTTTTGTACAGAGCGACTTCTACTTAAATGACTCATTTTGTCAAAACAACTGTTCATGAAAATAAAAACAGAATTACTTATAATAATTAAAAAATAATCTACTCGTACATTTCATGACAAATTGCATGTTATAGAAATAATGAAAGTTATAACAATTTAACACATAAATACAACTAATATTACAATTTTAATTTAACAGAAAATAATAAATAACTATTACAAATACTTATATTATATAATAATTTTCGTAAATGTACGTTATACGATTTTTAAATGTATATACAATTAATTTAATTATAAACAGATACATAAATACAACTAATATTTATAATTAAATATAATAGAAAATAACAAAACAATTCCAAATAATTTAAATTTAACAAAGAAATTAAATCTTAATTTAAAATATTCTTAAGTAAAAAATTTGTGTAAAATTTACCTGAGTCCAAGATAAGCTGGGAAATAAGTGTTGTGCGAGCTCCGAATTGTAGAAAAACTAGAAGAGAAGTGTCGTGCGAACCCGAGAAGATAATAAAAACTAGTTGAGATTAACTGATTTTAACTCAAAATTTAATCTGAAAACTCAAAAATTAACTGAAAACTCAAAAATTAACTGAATACTTAATCTGAAAACTCAAAAACTTAATAACTGAAATTAAAAAAAAGTTAAAAAAAACCCGACGGATCGCGCTTTTATAGCGCGATCCGTCGCACGGATCGCGGATCCGATCCGCGATCCGTGGACACGGATCGCGGATGGGACCCGCGATCCGTGGTTGCGGGGATCGCGGGTTCGACCCGCGATCTGCGTATTTTTGAATTTTTTTTTTTTTTTGTGATTAGTTTTCGAATTTTTTTTAAAATGAATATTATTTAAAAAAATTACGGCAACATTAAGGCGTTTATGCTCAACTCCCTCACATCACCCACATTATTCACTCACCTACAAAATAAACAAAAAAGGCAGCGTTGGGAACGCCCACCAACCACATCAACTCCCTCACATCACCCACATAATTCATAATTAGTGATCCAGACAAAAGGGTTACAACTACAACTTACTACTTATGAGTCAAGTCCACCGTCAACCCCAACAACGCGTGGACCCCACTCCGGCCAACAATCATGCTGTTGAACATGAACACGAGCAAATCATTGTCACACCTAGCTGGTACAAGACAGTCTTTGATCTAATTAAGAATGTCCCCAATAGGCGACTTCAGATTGCCTTCTCCTCTGGGTTCAGACAAAACAAAACCAGAGAAGAGACGGGCGTAGTCTTATGCAATTATGGTATTGTAGTCCAGAATTTTGGGGTCACAATTTGGGTTGGAAGTGAGAGATGCCTAGCTTACCAGAATACCAGTCCATATATCCAAACCTGCTCCAATGGGTCAAGATTAGAGTAAGAACTTTGATTTGTTGTAATAATTGAAACGGTTGTTCCCACGCGTAGTTAGTCAAGTATAACTTGAATATTAAGCATTTATACTTTTGACCTATATTCAAACAATCACTAAATTCTCCTAATTCATCCTGTGTTCTGTAAATCAACCCATTTCATGATCTACGTTTAGAGTTTTTTTATGTGCTATGAATGTTAGTCAGGTCAAAAAAGCATGAACAAGAGACGAACCCAAAAAAAATCAACCAATTTCATGATCTGTTCAAACAACAAAAATTAACCTAGAATTAGCACTACTACACTGCTAATCATATTTCAACCTGCCAATCCACCTCAAATTGGTATTTTGTTTGGGTCGTTGGCTGAGTCCGAGTTAAGTAATTCCAAAACAGAGCTTGGATCAGCCCCGTGTCTCATCATCTTGTAAATGCCAGGTAGGGTTCGATTCGTTGATAGGACACACTCGATTACCATCCCATTTGATGTTGCAAATGCTTCAATCTCATCAATTTGGATTATTTGCTTGGGAAAACAGTGATATTGGATCTGTATACTTGAATTTTCAGATTTTACTTGAGTGCACTTGCTGAAACACGAAATTAGTTTTGTGCCCTCCAACTTGACGACGTCTCGTTTCCATTACCTTAACCAGTCTTTAATCTGTCATTTTAACCACAAACTCTCTTTACTCTTAACATTTCCCACTATCCTAATGACCTCCTGCCAAAATAGAAGAATATATCTTCAAGTAGAAATAAATGGGTCGTTACCCACCACCTTTTTTCCCATATTTCTCTTTTGTTAGCTGCAATCAACACGAAACGGTTGGGGGTGGTGGAATATGTCATTCCGGGTGCTTCGCCCAGGTTTCCATGTCAAACCGAGTAGGACATTCCCTTGTGTGACTCTAAGGTGTATGCTTCCATTTTCAGACCACCACAGCACCACAGCACATCACAACACATAATAGTTAGCAACATAACATCAGATAATAATACAAGCAAACACTACAATGACATGACGAATGTAAGGAAAGAGTGAACATTTTTTTTAACAAGACAACATAAACAGAAAAGGAAACATAACCAAACCAACACATGCAACAAAAAATCAGAAAAGCAGTAGCAATCAAAAACCCCAAAATCGAGGAAGTTGGTCTAAAGGAAAGGATATAAAAACAACTTGCCATCGCCGAATGCTGACAATTCCGCTTTGAGTATGCATTGTGCAGCGACGCAGGGAGGGAATGGGGGGGGGGGACTCGTCGGAGAAATTGCGCTGGATAAGCGTCAACCGTCGGGAGTGTCGCTAGGGATTTGGTTTGGGGAATAAACAAATATAAAGAGAAAAATAAAAATAACTATACGAATGGGTAAAATTAATTAACATCACTATTAACATGAGGTAATTCTTCACGTTGTACCAACTAAGCCATTAAAATAAATGGAAAATAAGACGTCGTCAATTTGGAGTGCACCAAACCAATTTTGTGTATAAGCAAGTACACCAAAAGAAAAATCCGAAAACATAAGTGCATAGATCCAATATCACTACTTTGCAAGTGCACCCAAGCAAATAACCCTATAAATTAAGTATTTCTTTCTGTAACCCATTTCTCGGTTTCTCTACTTGTTGGTCCAATTGACAAACGCAATACTTCAAAAAAATTAGATATTTTAGCATAAATAACAAAGAAATGGTGATTGGTGTTATCAATGATGAAAAAAAGCTACACAACATATTTTTGCGGATTCCATTCATCCCTTATAGGTTTGACCCGCAAGGCGCGTATAGGTGATACTTATAGGTCGTGATTTGGATCTTTTACATGTTATGGATTAATGCGACAACCTTAAGTAACAAAGAACGGTGCCTATCAAACATCACTTGTAGTGTTGCATTTATATATTCGTCGTATTTATTGTTCGCTTCTTGGCTTTAATCAATATTTTGATGATTTAATCAAAATAATCTTATTCACAATCAAGTATAGTGTAGCACACATATTGTATAACATATATATTGCTTTATGCTAACATCTACAGATGATCAAGACTCAAGTAAGAAATGAATTCAAGTCAAGACATGTAATCAAGTTATTGAAGACATATAATTTTATATTTCTTTTGAGTCTTAGGGGTATATGTGTAATCTTGAGCATACAAGAGTTAAAATTTATTCACATAGACACTAGGTTCCTTATAGAAGTCACACACAAAATCTCAGATTAATTGAACTTCAATAGATCACCCAAACTTAGACCGGAAATCACTAAATCCGAACCAGAACTGCCTGTGAAAATTCGGTCGACCGAACCACCTCCATTCGACCGAATGATCAATTATCCAATAATGATTTATACAGCTCAACCAGTCGACCGTCTACACGTGTCATTTGACCGGTAGACTTGTTGTATTATACCAACAGTCATATTCACATTTTTATCCATACCCCAAAAATACAAGTGACCAACGGTCGACCGTGGAACTAGTTTCAGTAGACCGAACATAAATTTTTTGACAACCCCATAGAGTCTGTTAGTTTTCGGTCGATCGACCCAACAATTTTGCTCGATCGTTAACTTAAGTGAACTTAAGTTGTAGCCGTATTTCAGTCAACCGTGCTTTGATCGGTCGACCGTCTGTTTTCTGGACTCCATTTCTAGACAGCATCTGGTCGACCGTTAGATCCATTCAGTCAACCGAACTTACCAGAACAATGTGTTGAACTTTTCTGTTTTGTGTTTCTTGCACAACCTTTTACCATACTCATCCCCAACGGTTATAACATCTTAGGAGCTTATAAATAGAGGATTGAACACTTTGTTTAGACATCTCTCCCACACACAATTGTCACATACATTATAGAGAGAAGTCTCCCAATCCTAAAAGCTCATTCACTACACTCTAAGCCTAAATTCCACATATTTGATCATTACTATATCCTACTCAAAGTGTGCTCAAGAATTATAGAGTGTTGTTCCACTTCGCAACGGTTGTTCAAGAAGAAAGGGTCTTGGTGAAAGCCCAAGACAAAAAGTATAGGCTTCGGTGAGAGCCCGAAGTGTTCCTCTCGGATTGTGAGAGGAGGAGCCCGAGAGCTGTTTGCTAGCTTGTTGTGTAAAAATATTAATCTCGGCCCGTAACGAGATTGATAGTGAAGACGTAAGGGGAGCTCATAGAGTCGAGCAGAGCTTGCAAGAGAGGAAGTAGGTGGGTGACCAAACCTCTATAAAAATCTTTCAGGTCACCTTTGGGGTTTGCATTGTCTTTACTTGATTGTTTGTTTAATTCCGCTGCATCCTTGATTGTTCAATCATGTAGAGATTAACTTAAAAGTGATTAGAATTATGGTCATACATGATCATACATTTATTATCATACATTAACACTTTCAAATTTAAGATGTTCAATATTAGGTCTCCCAAGTTTATCTATGCTAGTGATCAAAATCAAGAAGAAAAAAGAAAGAATATTTTCCCCACACTTCGGCATGGGCATAGCGGGGTCAGTCCCTGGAAGGCTGTCACCCTCTATCTTTAGTAGAAACAATTTTAATTTGGATTTACTTAGGGCATGCGTGTGGTAGACCTGGGAGTCGAGCCGGTCCGGCTGGCTAGCCCTGTTGTGCCTGGCCAGTGTCCTGCTGCCCGGCTCGGCCCAACACCGAGGCCTATTGTGTGGTAAGGAAAGTCGAAGAAAAAGAATTCACAAAGTCAAAGGAAAATGTTGGAAAAGGAATATAGCACAATTTTTTTTTCTTTGACTAAGTTTTTGTTGTTTCTCTGTATAAACTGGAATTTGGTGAAAATTAAATTCGAATGCTTAGGCGTTGAAAAGGACTGCTACGTCTGAGAGTTGAGTTTTCACTAGTGTTCACAAAACGACACCAAGATATGAAGATAAGAATTTCCTTGGTTCACCAAAAAAAGAAAATGCACTCAATAAGTTAGCATTACAATTTCCAGTGACCACCACCAAAGTGGACGAATGCAAAATCCCTTCTCCGTTTCTTGGAGAATTACAAGGGCAAGTTGGTCAAATTTTGTGCACGGTTTGTTCTTTCTATGGATGCACCAATTCCACTAGGGCCCATTGCACATGGGCTACTTAAAAGTTCACACCCAGGTTTTGTGATTGGGAAAGGTGCTGTTTTTTTATGAAATTTTTATTTGGATGTTTTCGAATCAATCTTCTATTCTGTTTTTGGTCCTCTTTTTGTTGGTAATATTCTTGAATTTTCACAATTAACTTGTCCGGACATTGTTCAATTAAACTCCAACTAATGCACCGGTGTCGAGCACATTAACCATAATTACCAGTGTAACATCCCCGAACAGCGGAAAATTTAAACTTTTAAAATCAAGGAAACACAATGATAAAAACCATCAAGAGTGGGGACATTACTCGAACAATACCCAAATATATCTGGTGCACCATATTACATAAGAATTTGTCAAAAGAGTGATCACGTCAGAATACCAAATACATAATACATGTAATCACGACAACCTAAAATAGGCAGACGACATGATCTAGTCTCAAAGTGCAATCTCCCTCGGTCACCACCCGCCGGAACCTAACGCGGTCCTGAAAATAAACATAACAACGATGCCTGAGTTTCCATAAGGAAACCCCGTATGACAAACTCACCTATATGCCCTATCATACGAGTATAGCATGACATGAAATACAAAGCAGTAAAACAACATTCCCACCAAGGTCCACACTGGACATCCATCCTACGATCGTTCCACTGCCACACAGGCCCCAGGGTCTACAACCGCCAATGCGTCCACACAGGCCCAACGGTTCACAGCATCGCCGCCGCCACACAGGCCGCACGGTCCACAACATCGCTGTCGCCACACAGGCCGCACGGTCCAACCATCGGGTCTCCGTGGAGACCTGAAAGGAATGTGTTCTAAAAGTTTTACTTTTATATGTCAATTATTATGAATTGAATGTGTAAGTATTTTTTCCCTTGATTATGGTATTCGTCTTTTGGAAGTGTTAAGGAAGAGATGTTTGGTCCTTAACCGTAGAGCTCTAAAAGATAATGGTTTACATAAATCACAAGTTATTCACAATCATAGTAATTAACATGGAACATTAATTACCGAGATAAGATTGTCGTATTGGTCATCGATTGTTGTAGCTCTACAAATAAGTGACGACACGAGTATATAAAAGAGGAAAATATTACTTTTATATATTGAATAAACCTAACAAGTAAAACATTATGGATTTGTGTTTCGTGTCATTAATGTTTTTACTGTGTCTTGGATCCTAAGATATGAGACTTATATCTTTTCACTCAAGTAGTGCTTAATTTGATTATTGTCAAAAACTATCAATAAGTGTAGTGATAAAGGCAATAGTTGGTTGAACATGACTTGTGCTGGAAAAGATAGCTAGTCAAACGATTATCATTGCCCCTCTTAATTGAGTGATGATATTGTTGGCTTTTTGGCCTTAATCTATGTTTTGATGATTTTATCAACATAATCTTAATTATAATCATGTAGAGTAGCACACATATTTCATTGCATATATTTTGCTTTGTGCTAACCTCTACAGGTGATCAAGACTCAAGGAAGAAAGGAAATCAAGTCAATACATGTAATCAAGCTCATTTGAAGACATGTATTTTGTATTTCTTTGAGTCTTTAGGAACTTGTGTAAATTGAGCATACTTGAGCTAAAATCAACTTAAACACACACTAGGTTCCTTATAGAAGTCACACACGAAATTTCACATAATTGGGACTTCAATAGATCACCCAAACTTAGACCGGAAAACACTAAACCTGAACCCTAAGAGTCTGCCCACATTCGGTCGACCGCAACAGGTCGTTCGGTCGACCGAATGATCAATCATACCGTTTGTGTTTTCACTGCCTGGTTTCGGTCGACCGCACCTTCTCTTTCGGTCGACCGTTTGAACTTAATTTTCCGACCGTTAGTTTTGTCGTATATACCCAACGGTCATATTCGTATAAAACCAATTATACCCCAAATACATTTCATGTATCGGTCGACCGAGGACCAAGATCAGTCGACCGAGGACCAAGATCGGTCGACCATTTGTCCATTTCTTGACAAACCCGAATCTCCTGTTGAAAAATGGTCGACCGCTAGACCTGTTTCGGTCGACCGAATATCTAATTGTTTGTCAACCCCAAAGTGCCTGGTACAAATCGGTCGACCGTTTCCTTTTAGGTGTTCGACCGATAACTTAAGTGTACCTAAGTCGTAGCGTTGGGCGGTCGACCGTTTCCTTACCGGTCGACCGAACTTTGTGCAAAACTGCCAAACGGTCGACCGTTCTTCTCGTTTCGGTCGACCGAATTTACTCAGAATTGGGTCCTACAGATTTCTATTTTGTGTATCACACATCAACTCACTCCCAATCAATCCCAACGGCTCTATTCTCTCTAATTCCTATATAAGGAGTTGTAAAACACATTTTAACACAACTCTCCCACTACAAACTTGTCCAATACATTAGAGAGAATCCCAAACACTCAAAGCCTCAAATTTCCACACTTAGAATCAATTCCTTATTTCTACTCAAGTGTGCTCAAGATTTAGAGAGTGTTGTCCCACTCAATTGTTGTTGTCAAAGAAGCAAGGGTCTTGGTGAAAGCCCAAGACAAAGAGCATAGACTTCGGTGAGAGCCCGAAGTGATCCTCTCGGTTTGTGAGAGGTGGAGCCAAGCTCGGCGAGGGTTGTTCGCGAGCTTGAAGACTTGTAAAGGCGTTCTCTCCCGGCCCGGAACGGGGAGTGGTTAGTGAAGTCGTGAGCGGAGCTCAGTGATCCGAGCGGAGCTTGCAATAGAGGACTAGGACCCGGGTGGGGTGCCGAACCTCTATAAAAATCCTACGACTTTGATTGTGGTTTGCATTATCTTTCTTTCTCTACTTTTGTTTGTTATTCCGCTGCGCATGTTCATTGTCTAATCAAGTAGAGAATTAGGATTAACCTTAATTGTTGACTCATAGACCCACATGATCCAACATTTGGTATCAGAGCCTCGTTCGTTAATTTTGTTCTTAACCGATAAATTAACATGGCTCTTAATGCATCCACACCTTTAGAATATTGTAAACCATCATATTTTGATGGAAATAATTTTGTTTCATGGAAAAGTAAAATGTCATCATTTATTAAATCCATGAACATTAACATGTGGTTTATGATTCAAACTCCATATGAATCACCTAGATGTCATATTAGTAAATGAAGTTTAGAAGATGAGAAAAATGCATCCCTAAATGCTAAAGCTATGAATGTCATATTTTGTGCATTAGGAGATGAACTTTTTAATCTTGTTTGCTCATGTGATAGTGCTCATTCTATATGGCAAACATTAGAAAGGAATTTTGGTGAAAAAGATTCACCATCCGGGGAGAAAGGAGTAACCACTCCGAATGATGTAGCTCAAGCAAAGAATCTAGATTCTTATATGAGACTGCTCTTTCCTTTTGCAGATTATTAATGAGAGTGGATGATGAGCTATAAGAAAATTGTGTATTTTAATAATGATTTTTATTAGGGCTGTAAATGGGTAGGATTTTACCCGCCCCGCCTAACGCGGGTTGCGGACAAAAAATTGTTACCCCCCAACCCGCCACCCGCACAACCCGCATAATAAGTGGGGTGGGTTGCGGTTTTCTTGCACTCTGCCCCGCGTAACCCGCAACCCGCATAATACTTATATTTTGTTTGATTTTTTGTATTTTGTTTTGATTTTGTTTGTTCTTAGCTTTGATTTTTTTGTATATAGCTTTAAAAACATACATTGATTGATTTTTACTTGATTTTTGTACTTAGTTTTGATTAAAATAGATAACGTTAAAGAAAATAAATTGATTTTTGTATTTAGCTTCAATAAAAGAATAAACCCACCAACCCGCCCCGCATAGCCTAGTCCATCCTTACGCGGGGCGTGTATCGGATTTTTTTGGACCCCGCCCCGCCTACCCGCTTAACTTTAGCGGGGCGGGTAGCAGTAGGGCGAAAACCCGCCCCACCCCGCCCCGCTTACAACCCTAATTTTTATGAATTAAAGATTTCCGAACTTGTGTAATAAAATGATACAGTTGAATATTGAAATGATATAATGGTGTATTAAACTAATAATATTTGGTCTCATTTCTTGAAAAATAAAGTTACTAACACAAACTTCGTCGATACTCCACATCAAAACTACCAAAAATAGGTGTCGTAACCTGTTGGATTAGCATAGCAAATGTATTAAGTGAGTACATAGTTGTGACTCCTACTATATACAAAATATAGCCACATTGGTTACAAGTATATAACAACAACAAAAAAGATGATATCTACTACAATCATACTTAACTCAGGTATCATCACTACTTCGTGGTCAATATTTCCATAACTTTAACAAATTAAGTAAGATATCATCAATAGTTGCACAGTCATCATGGCAGTCCTTACAAAAAAATTGTGTAATAAAATGATATCATTGTGTATTGAAATGATATATTAGTGTATTAAACATATACTGTTGTGTATTGAATGCATATGGACGCGTATTCACTGAAACTTTTATTTAAGAAAGTGATGCAGTTTTGTAGAGTGCTCAATTTCATTTCTATCTCCAACTTCTCTCTTTCCTCTCTCTCTCTCCTATAAAAAATATGTCTTACTATACTAATTTAGTCTTACAGTTGGTTGTTCGCATCTATGGTAGACTCAAATAGGGATGTCCACAGGCTCCCTAAGTTAACTTCAATTAATCATTTATATGTATGATCACAAAAATATACAAAATCAAACATTTCCCCCTCTCCCCAACACCAATCAATGTCTTAACGCCCATACCATGTACAACAACATGAACCCTCCATCAATTTTCTTTCCTCCACAAGGATCGACAATTCATGTTTATGTACGTATCTCTTTTAGAATCATATGTTGCTCGCTTCTTCCTCCGACGACAACCAACTGTATTTGTGTATTAATCGTATTTTGTTGTGTATTGAACGTATATAGATGTGTATTCACTGGAAACTTTATTTACGAAAGTGATGTGGTTGCGTATTTTAATGATGTAATTGTATATTGAACTTTTAGAGTTGTGTATTTTAATAATGATGTTTCCAAATGTTCTCTAACCAATATATCCAATAGAAAAGCTAAACCATACTAAACAACATTATATTCAACTTATAATGCAATTGTGTATTTTAATAATGATTTTTATGAATTAAAGATTTCTTGAACTTGTGTAATAAAATGATACAGTTGAATATTGAAATGATATAGTGGTGTATTAAACTTATAATATTTGGTCTCATTTCCTGAAAAAGAGTTACTAACACAAACTTCGTCGATACTCCACATCAAAACTACCAAAAATAGGTGTCGTAACCTGTTGGATTAGCATAGCAAATGTATTAAGTGAGTACATAGTTGTGACTCCTACAATATACAAAATGTAGCCACATTGGTTACAAGTATATAACAACAACAACAAAAATGATATCTACTACGATCCTACTTAACTCAGGTATATCATCACTACTTTGTGGTCACTACTTCCATAACTTCCACAAATTAAGTTAGATATCATTAATAGTTCCAAAACCATCATGACAGTCCTAACAAGGAACTCCAATAGACACCATAACTACTACCACAAAAGACAAAACTCCTGACCACAATGGCAGAAAGTCCAAAGATGTCCAAAGAAGGTAGAAACTCAAGAAGTCCAAACAAAGCAGAAACTCCAAAACACTATCAAGAATGATCAACCTGTAATATAAGTCTCAGTTCAAACTCTTGGGACGCATGAATCTCCTTGTTGATGATCAGACAAAATACCATTATAAGATAGGCACCAAACAATATTAGTTTATTCTTGGAAATCAAAAATCAAAAATCTCAACCAACTAAATCTATTGATCTACGTTCAAACCACGGTTTTGCAATTATCCAAACGACGAGGTCAGCAAAATAACCAAAACCACAAAGTAAAGAAGAAGAAAAACACGATCGTCGAATCCAAACAATTGTGGGAGCGGAGAAGAGCGATTAGATCGTACCTTCGATCCTAATATTATCATAACAACATCTAATCTTATTTTTATCATGAGACAACATTACATTAATACTAACATGCAACATTACAACTAACCTGCAACATGTCAGGATATGTCCACATGTAGACAACTAACATGCAACATTACATTATTGCTAATACATTTAGTGCAACATTCAACACAAACATGGTTTCTTCGTTATCTACCAATAAAATAAGGTGATATTGTGGAGAGATGATGAGGTTTTTGTTGAGTGATAACACCGAAGTTGTCATTGACAAAAGTACGGTGATTTTTAAGAACTTTGATGATCTTACTTCATCAGGTCACGAATCACACAACGTTTCATATCCCAGCCACTGTTTTGATCAAATCAAATGAGAAAATTAGAACAAGACCCTTAACATCTATGAGAAGAATCCCCAAAATCACAACTTCAAATAAATCATATTTACTTCAAAACATACTTTAGGAATCACCTGCGGAATAATCGTGGTGGTGGCTGTGGGGTTGGTGGTTGTGGGGGTGGAGAGGGTGGTGGTGGTTGTGGAGGGCGGTTGGAGTTGCGGAGGGGGAGGAGTTTGGGGCCAGGGAAGGATGAGGTTGGGGTCAGGGGGAGGTGGTGGCGGTTAGGGGAGGGGGATGAGGAGAAGGCTGGGGGAGGGGGAGATTACCTGCGACGGTGTGATGCGGTGGCAACAACGGGACGTCGTGCAGGAGGAGGGGGTTTTGGGGATTTTGTTGGAGGGGAACGAATGGATCCTTTGGTGTGGTGTGTTGTGAGATTACTATATTATCCTTAGGTTGTATAAATTGAATGTTGGATAAATCAGCCGTTGGATCTAAATCTAAGGGAGGAAAATATGGGGTCTCATTTTTTTACAATAAGACCTGGTCTCATTGTAAAATTCCTGTATGTGTGTGTGTGTGTATGTATCAATACCGTAATAACGAACTTTAGGATTCTTAGAATAGTTAGCCTTGGATCTGCACAACGCTTTTTATCATAACCAAACTCTACAATGTAATTTTTAGCTACAATAGTGTGTTTCTCTATTGTAAACACAAGAATTTATTTCATTCTAAGCTTTCATAGCCCCCTCTATGTTAGCCCACGTCTTTACTGACATATTCATCGTCGATGCGAAGATGAATGTGTTCTTTATCTCCAAACCAAGGAGGGGGTTTTCATGTATTTACTACCGCTCCGAATTGGATCTAATTGATTGGGTTAATTTTAAGCATGTTACATGAATCGTGGATCCGAATCTCAACTACTACAAGTTGTTATTGTTAAACATCCAACATCAACCCAAGTCCAAGAACTTATATTACTTAACCTAATTATTAGTCCAACCCATTAAACCCAATTTCAAGAGAATTCACACTGTAGATGGTTTTCCTTATCCAACACTACGAAGCTTCCTAGAAGTTTCAAAGTCAAGAAACTTCAACTCTTCCACAAACTTTTATTCATACCAATAAATAGTGGTGTCCTCTCTCATACCAAACCATCCAAGTGAAGAGTTCTCCACAACACAAAGAGTGAGTCTTGTGTAGTAGTGTGAGTGTGTAGTATAGTCCTTTCGTAGTAGAGTGAGAGTAAGAGTCTTATAGTGAGGAGAATAGTCTTCTAGCGAGTTGTGTTGTTGTACCAACAATAGTTGCGCAATACAAGTATCATTGTTCTTTTCTCTCTACTTCTTCTCTTCTCAACAATTGGTATCAGAGCCGTGTTCATGGAGAAGAGCTGCTGGAGGAGTTGAACATCACACTGAAGGAGTTGGTTCAAGTAGTTCAAAACCAATATGTGATGATGGATTTGTCAAACTCATGCGGTAGGATCGAGAGGCTTAATGGAGAAAATATGCGGTAGA
The DNA here is from genome assembly GCA_963682175.1 of Triglochin maritima. NCBI lineage: Eukaryota > Viridiplantae > Streptophyta > Magnoliopsida > Alismatales > Juncaginaceae > Triglochin > Triglochin maritima. Next base: position 16,137,008 of record OY821774.1, on the reverse strand, counting down.
ATCATATTTGTAAGGGCAGGATTTATGAGAAGTTGTTGCTAGGAATGAAACAACACCACATCCTGTAGAGAATGTTGATGCAAATAGGTGGATCCAACACCAAAGTTGTTGGTGTTGAGGGGGAGTGTTAAACATCCAACATCAACCAAAATCCAAGAACTCATATTACTTAAGCTAATTATTAGTCTAACTCTAAATGTTTTTCTTCCTTATCCAACACTAGGAAGTTTTTGTTTGCTTTCTGGTCTTAATCCATGTTTTGATGATTTAACTAACCTAATCTTAATAACAATCAAATATAGTGTAACACACATAATACATAGAAGATATATTGTATTGTTCTAACATTTACAAGGGATCCAGATTCAAGGAAGAATGGAATTGAAGTCAAGACGTGTAATCAAGCTTTTGAAGACATGTAATTTACTTTATTTTGAGTCTTAGGAACTTATGTGAACTTGAGCATACAAGAGTTAAAATTTACTCACATACACACTAGGTTCCTTGTAGAAGTTACACACAAAATTTCAGATCAATTGGACTTCAATAGGTCACCCAAACCATAGCCGGAAAATCACCTAAACCAATCATCTATCTGCATGTGCTTAACGGTCGACTGAAACAAGTTTTCCGTTTGACCGGCTCTAACAGTTAACGGTTTTCTAAATAGTGATTTTACCTAACTCTAACGGTCGACCGACTTTCATCATCCGATCGACTGATTATCCCTATTATACAATGATCGTATTTGTATAATTCTCCTAACCCCTAAAATACATTTGGCCACTGGTCCAACGTTGACCTAAAAACTGTTGGCTTTTTGGCCTTAATCCATATTTTGATGATGTAATTCAACCTAATCTTAATTAGGACATGTAGATTAGCACATGTAGTATAATGGTATATATGTTGTATTTTGCTAACATATACAGGTGATCAATACTCAAGAAAGAAGAAAAATCAAGTCAAGACATGTAATCAAGCTGGATTGAAGACATGTATTTTACTTTTCTCTGAGTCTTAGGAACATATGTGAATTGAGCATAACTTAAGCTAATATCCATGCATTCACACACTAGGTTCCTTAGAGAAGTCACACACAAAATTTCAGATCAATCGGACTTCGATAGGTCATCCAAAACATAGTCGGAAAATCACTAAAACTAAACCTTAAATCCTGTCCGAAAATGTTCGACCGATTGAACCCTTGGTTCGACCGGTTTCAGTAGATTTAGAGTTTTACATGACCATTTTTGTTCAACTGATTTGCCTCCTAGTTCAACTGATTTCAGTAGTGTTTTGCCCAGACTAAAACGGTCAACCGGTTTTGCCATTTTGTTCGACCGTTCCGGGTTTTCATGTGACCGTTTTATTTTGTCGTATTCATACAACGGTCATATACGCATAACACTATTCCCAACCGTTCGACCGAACCATCCATTTGTTCAACCGATCCATTAGTTTTTGTAAGGTTCTGTTCGATCGGTTCCACTTTAGGTCGACCTGTTGGAGACAGTTTTTGCTGAATTTGAATTCTGTTTTGTGTATCTCTTACACAAATCAATCAAATCTTTCCACAACGGCTAGGAATCTCTTAGAGCTTTTAAATAGAGGATCAAACTCAGTTTTACACACAACTCTCCAATTCCTCATAGTTAAATTCATAGAGAGAAATCCCAAATCCTCAAAGCTCTCATTTAGTGATCTTAAACTCAAATCTCCACATTATTCATCACTCAAACATTTAGCAATTGTTGTGCTCAGTTAGAGAAGAGTGTGTCCCACTCATTGAGTTGTCAAAGCAAAGGCTTCGGTGAAATTCCGAAGAAAAGCAAGGACTTCGGTGAAAGCCCGAAGTGATCCTCTCGGATTGTGAGAGGTGGTGCCAAGCTCGGCAAGGGTTGTTCGCGAGCTTGAAGAAGTGTAAAAGGTGTTGCTCTCGGCCCGGAATGGGGAAGCATAGTGAAGACGCAAGAGGAGCTCGAACGGGGATTCGAGAGGGGCTTGGAAGAGAGTACGTAGGCGGGGCCGAACCTCTGGAAAATCTGACGCATCTATTGTGGTTTGCATGTCCTTATCTTTCTTTCTCTACATTTGATTGTTTATTCCGCTGCGCATGTTCATTGCTTAATCAAGTAGAGAATTGTGATTAGCCTTAATTGTGGACCCATAACCCACACGATCCTACAAAAATGGTCGATCGGATGAACACATATTTTGAGCCACAAAGTGCATGTTATTTTCGATCGTACGTTTACATTTCTTGTGTTCGACCGATTACCTTTACCCTGATCAAAACTCCCTGAACAGCCGATCAAGCCATATATTTAGTTCGACCGTTTACTTAAGTGATAGCCGTTTAGGTTCGACCAATGACTTGTTGGGTCGAACATTTCCTTAAGTTCATGGATACGGTCGACCACTCTTCCCGTACCGGTCGACCAGTCTAGACAGATTTGCTAAACTTAAGTTTTCTGTTTTGTGTATCTTACACAAACTTCAACCAAATCTTTCCGAACGGCGAGAAATCTCTAGGATCTTATAAATTGAGGATTACACACCTTAGAGACATCCCTCTCTCACTCCAAACTCAAACTACATTAGAGAGAATCCTCCAAACTCCTAGAATCCCAAATACTACTCTCCAAGCCAAAACTTCCACACATTTGATCAATTTCAATCATACTCAAAGTGTGCTCAAGTTAGAGAGTATTGGGATCCACTCAACCTTGTTGTCAAAGAAGCAAAAGTCTAGGTGAAAGCCTGAGGCAACTTGTAAAGACTTCGGTGAAAGCCCAAAGTGTCCATCTCGGATTGTGAGAGGAGGATCCAAGCTTGGCGAGGGTGTTCGCAAGCTTGAAGTGTAAAGGCATTCTCTCCCGTCCCGGAACGGGGAGTGGATGGTGAAGTCATGAGCGGAGCTCGTGAAATTGAGCGGAGCTTGCAAGAGAGGAAGTAAGATCCAATGGTGGATCCGAACCTCTATAAAAATCCTCTGTCTCCATTGTGGTTTGCTTGTTTCTCTACTCGTTTTAAATTGTTTATTCTGCTGCATGTTTCGTAGAGTTTAAGAAAAATTGATTAGATTGTTTAATGGGTCATACGATCCTACATTTGATATCAGAGCATACATGCTAAATTTATATACTTAACCGTATTTTAGCATGACATCAACATCATCTAATCATGCAGGACTTTGCACAACTAGACATTTTTGCTTAATGAGTCAAATTATGACTATTGGAAGAATAAAATGAAGATTTTCTTGATTTCAAATGACCTTAAGTATTGGATTTTCTTACAAAACTCTTACACACCCGCAAATGAAGAAGAACTTGTCACTTTAACTACAACCAAAATGAAAGAATATGAGATGAACTATAGTATCATGAACATTTTATTTAGTGGCTTAAATGAGAGAGAATATAATAGAATTAGGGGTTTTGATAGTGCTCATGAGATTTGGCATAGACATCGAATGCATCATGAAGGAAATAGTAAAACTAAAGAAATACGAATTAGTCTTCTCATACATAAGTATGAAATTTTCACTATGCAACTCGGTGAGAACATAGCGAGATGAACACTCGTTTCACCGATATACTAACTCTCTCAAAGGTTTTGGAAGAAATTTTAGTGAGAGAGACAACTAGAAAATTCCTCCGATCGCTCAACAACGATTGGGAAGACAAGGTAGTTGCAATTGAGGAAGCACACACTCTTTCCCAACTAAAGATGGAGTTAATTGGAAACATTATGGCTTATGAACTCCAAATAAATCATCGAAAGGAGAAAGAAGCCTCCAAGAAGAACTCAACATTGTCTTTGCATGCAAAATTCGATGAACCAAAGAGAAAATAGGAGAATAGGGACATTGAGGTCCTGACCAAAGACTTATTCAAGTTCCTCATGAAAGATAAGGGAGAAATGAAAGAAAGAAGATGAAGAAGTGAGAAGAAGGAGATAGAAAAAGAGAAGGAGAAGAGTAAAAATGAGAGAAGAGAAAAGGAGAAGAGAAATGAGAGAAGGGAGAGAAGAAGAGAAAAAGAAAAGAGTAAGAGAAAAGAAAAGAAATGAAGGATGAAGCTCGCAAAGCAACTTGGGATGATTCTTCATCACCTTCCTCCACACAAAGTAGAAAAGAAGTCGCTCACACATGCTTCATGGCTATACAAGATGAAGAAAGTGAGGTAGCTTCTAACTCTTATTCTAGTAGATCTTATTCTTGCCCATCTAAATCATATACTAGTGAAAGCTCATATTCTAATCAAAATACATATACTTTTAATGAGCTTCCAGATGATTTTCATGAGTTAGTTACACAATATGAGATCATTTGTGAAAAAGAATAAGAATGCTAGAAAGACTATAAATGATCTCCAATGCCAAATCGAACTAATCGTGAATGAGAAGAATGAGGTGATTTCTAGACATGAAACAAATGCAACAGAACTTGATAGTCTTAAAGCAACACCTATTGATGTTTAACAACTAGATCATAAAGCTTGTAATGTGAAATTAAGAAAAGATCTAGAAAATTTAACAAATGGAACAAAAATGATTGACATACTTCTATGTAGTCAAAAACAATATTTAGATAAACACGGTATAGGATATAATGCATCTCATGCTAAAAACCATGTTTCTTACACTACTTTGAATGTAAAATAATTTTTGTTAATCAAAGTTCCTCAAGTGTGTGGCCTCCCCAGACCAAAATGGCTTGGGTTCCTTAAGCTAACATTCAAGGACCCAAAGTTGTTTGGGTACCTAAATCTACACTTGTAGGTACTTGAAAGAAGATGGGAGATCGGTAGTGACCGATCGAGCTTGCAAAGTCGAATATCAAGCCGGTTGCACTATCGAGAGGAGGATGGAACCAACAATGAGGAATGCTAATTTGGTAACTTTTTTATCACCCTAAGCATATAGATTTGGTTCCTATAGGATATTGAATGCTTAATTGTCATATCATCTATTCAGAATTACATCATATGCTTAATTGCCAAATTTGTTAATGGATGTAAAAGTGGAGAAGAATTGAACTTAATTGATATATTCTTATGCATATTGATAGAGGGAGCTTATTGAAATTCTTTATCTAGAAAGATATGAATCGCAAGATTAAAAGGGAGCAGATTCATTACATTATTAAAAGGGGGAGAAGAAACTAGACATCGTATGATTACATCGTTTAGAATTTGATTGATGTCAAAGGGGGAGAAGAAACTTGAAATTGAAAAATTAATTGAACAAAAACTATGCACATTCACAGGGGGAGCGTCTTATATGCATGGTTTACAAGTTTAAATTTTAAGGATTAAGATACAGGTTGTTATCATCAAAAAGAGGAGGATTGTTGACTTTTTGGCATTAATCCATGTTTTGATGATTTAACTAACATAATCTTACTAACAATCAAATGTAGTGTAACACACATAATGCAGTGAAAATATATTGTATTGTGCTAACATCTACAGGTGATCAAGACACAAGGAAAAATTGAATTGAAGTCAAGACGTGTAACCAAGTTTTTAAAGACATGTAATTTTACTTTATTTTGAGTCTTATGAACTTATGTGAACTTGAGGATACAATAGTTAAAATTTATTCACATACACACTAGGTTCCTTGTAGAAGTCACACACAAAATTTCAGATCAATTGGAGTTTAATAGTTCACTCAATTTTTAACCCGAAACAAATTTTCTGTCGTTTCTATCGATAGTTCACTCAATTTAACGGTTCCGAAGTCCAGTCTTAATCAATATTTCCTTCTCTATCCCTTACCCATACTAAAAGAAACGTTTAATAAACGTTTATCTAAATCTAAAATCAAAATAATCTCATTAATAGTACTTACCTCACAAATCATTCGTCGTTGACACTTACCCTTGTTATCGGAAGGCAATCATGCAAATTACCAGAAGTTTATATGCATTTGCTGATTTGTTCCCACGTTGTCCTTGTTTAATTTGAAGTGTTTGTGGAGGCCAGAGCATGTTTTACACAAAATCGTTTCATATCTGGTGAAAGCAGATTAGAATGTGGATGCTAAGTGGCATCTTTGGTTTACTTTCTTCAATGAAAGCAAAAGACATTATCACCAACGAAAACTCGAATGGTCAGACGACAATCAGAATTTAACTATTTGTCTACATCAAAGAAAAAATCAAATTAAAATTAAATACCGAGATATTATTTCATTTTCTGTTGTAGTGGCGTGAACGACTATCCCAACTTCATCAGAAAGAAAAGAAATATTAACCAATGTTTGAATAGAATATACTACAGCTTGCAGCACTACAAACTACAAAGTCACCAACCTTCGAATTTGAAGACGAAAACCTTTATATATTTGATTCCACATCATCATGTGTTCTCCAAACCAATTAAATTAAATCCTTTACATATTGACAATTAAATCAAAACACCCCAAACATTGAAACATATTATAAAAAGGGAAAGGAAAATAAAATAAAATCCGAACACCAAAGCAAATACAAAATACAACCCTGACCCTATGAAAGGAAATTGAAGTCAACGGCGGAAGTAGACGAGCAAGGAGAAGCCATCTGAATCCTTCATCTCATTCTCCTCCAGACTCTCCCAATCCATGACCGACGACCCGCCGACGGATGACACGGACGATGTGGAAGACGACGAAGAACTCGGCTTGAGGACCCCACTCCTCCTCCTCCGGTGGCTACCGCCTCTCCGGTCGACCACCTCGCCGAAGCCATCATAATTCCCATTCCAAAAACACCCCCACTCCCCCATGCTCCTACTCCTCCCGCCGAACGGCCCCTTCTCGCGGAATACGATCACGGCCTGACCGGAGTTCTCCCCGGAGAACAGCCAATTGTGGACGTCCCAGGAGACCTGGACTCTAGCCCCGCCGGGGAAGTCCACCGTCTCGTTCCCCCGGAACTTCCACTTCAATCTCTTAATATGGACCGCAGTCTTCCCATCGAACAGCACCCGTAGACCAAACGTGTTGTTGTTGTCGTTGTTGTTGTTGTCGTCAAACCCACCGCCCAACTCGACCGACATTCTCCTTACTTTCCCGGCAATCCTCGCTTTAGTGGAGAATGACTTGACCTCACCCGACCCGACAACGTCAACGTACTCTCTTTTGGACAACACCACTTGCCCCTCGACCGGCATCGCCGCTTTCGCCTTCACTTTCTTGTGAACATCCATCTTCTTCGAATCCCCGATGAGGAAGAACATATTACCTTCAACCGACGCAGCAACATAGAAGTCCCCAGCAGGTTCCGGTCCGGCCCCAAAGGTGGCGCGTCTCAAGTCCCAGGCGAAATTGACATTATCGGAAAGGAATTGCTTCGTCCCGCGGCGTTTCCATAGTATCCAGGGGCGGAGGTGGAAGTGGGAGGAGTAGGGGGAGGAGAGCGGGCGGAGGTCGACGTGGAGGGAGAGGCCGAGGGCAGTTCGAGACCACGTCAAGGCGGCGAGGCCGAGCGGGGTCTCGTAGATGGAGGTTGACCGGGTGGCGGCGGAGAGGGAGGTGGAGGGTGAGAAGCAGGAGAGGTCCGGAGTCATGGTTGGCGAGGTGGTGAGATGGGAGGGGTTTGGAGGGAATAATATATTGGATTTGAGGACGGTTCGAGGGTTGGAGACTGGTGGATTTGGTGTTTTGGTTTAGTTATTGTGGAAAGAAATGAAAGAAATAATTTATATAGAGAATGCCTCGAGGGTATTACTGTGAGGTTTGTTTTGGAATGAGAGGTGAATACGTGGATGGTGGAATAAGTATGACTCACTCTGTGACCGCATGGATTGAGGGGGAGGTAGATATACGGTGGAATTGACTAATATGCATAATCATCACCAAATTTAGCTTTTTATCTTGTGTATAAAGTGTTTAAACGGTGGACTGAGATTTTTCTGATGATAGTCGAAATTCCGAATTTCAGATGATTTGACGGCACTGTAGAGACCGAAGGATCGTTGTTAAAGAGCATATTTAACAGCGCCCGGGCTACCCCGGGCGCCTTGCACTCTCTCTCTGCCACGTCATCTCACCCAACTCACCAAAAAAAAAAACCTTACCCATGCCCAGGCTACCCCCACCCACCCTACACTCTCTTTCATCTACATCATTTCTTAATTAAACAAATTTAATTCTCACACAACATTTAACAAATTACATTTTATATAAATATAATTTTAATTACATTATAATTATATTTTAACTCGAAATATTGTTAATAATTACTGGTAAATCACGAAATTATTATTAAATATTACGGAGCCACGTTACATTTAAGACAAACTGAAATAGGAAATATTACAATCAAAGTTAAGAAACAACAGTACATATTACATAAACTAAACTTTTAAATACTACATGACAAACTACGTTAACCGATTTTCAAACCGCTCCTCGTCCGTAGCGTTGCCATATATGCTCAATTAAATCGCCTTTCAGATCCAAATGTTGGTTCCTGTCACGCACTCGATCTTGATTGACAAAAAACTCGTGAATATCCGCTATACGATCGGTCGAATACGACGTTGCCTCAGCTGATGTTCCAGGACGATCTTCCATAAATTCGCGAATATCACCAAAATTAGCATAGCAGTCGCGTTCGTCCTCCACTATCATGTTATGCATGATGATACAAGCTGTCATTATTTTGGACAGAACGTCCTTGCTCCAGGCAAGAGCCGGGTTTCTGATGATCGCGAACCTCGCTTGCAACACTCCGAAAGCGCGTTCAACATCTTTACGCGTTGCCTCCTGCACTTCAGCAAACAATCTGTGCTTCGGGGTGTGAGGGTGAAGGATGGATTGGATGAAGGCCGCCCACTGTGGATAAATACCATCAGTAAGATAGTATCCCATATCATATTGAACACCATTTACCTCATAATTAACAGGTGGTGCTCGGCCTTCTAGTATGTCGTCGAAAACCGGAGATTGTTGTAGGACGTTCAAGTCATTGCATGAACCTGGTATTCCGAAGAAGGAGTGCCAAATCCATAAGTCGTACGATGCCACCGCCTCAAGGATCAGAGTTGCTTTCCCAGCACGTCCTTGATGTTGTCCCTTCCAAGCAGCTGGGCAGTTTTTCCACTCCCAGTGCATACAATCGATACTCCACATCATACCTGGAAACCCACGTTGCTCACCAACGTAAAGTAGTCGTGCCAAGTCATTTGCAGTTGGCCGACGTAAATACTCAGGGCCGAAGATGCGAATAACACCTTCACAGAATTTGAGAAGAGCATTTCTGGATGTTGCCGCACTCATTCGTAGGTACTCATCGATCCCATCAGCGGCAACGCCATATGCTAGCATTCGCATTGCTGCCGTACTTTTTTGTAGACCGGAGTTGCTCATCCTACCAATTGCGTCCGGTGTTCGTTAGAAGAAGACATCAGATGCTTCGATGGCATTGTGGATGCGCAGGAAGACATGCTTTCTCATCCGAAATCTTGTCCTGAAAAGAGTATCAGAATACACAGGGTTGTCAGAGAAATAATCGTCTACAAGGCGTCTGTAACCTAGTTCACGATCTCTATGTGGGTTCGTCGTTCTCCTTCGACGCTGCTTAGGACGTGTAGTCCTTTCGTAAACAACCTGTCCGGCTAATTCAATAGCACGGTCCATTAGATTTAATGTCTCATTCCAGTTATCATCGTCGGATTGACCGGAGTTTAAACTATTATCCGACATTGATGAGAGAAGAAGCTAACAAGTTGAGAAGTTAAGGAAATGTGAGGAATCAGGAGATAAATAGATGTATTTATAGTTGGGAGGGTTTGGATGTATTTGTTGCACTGTTCACGCGTGATTGCACATAGTGTACGCGTGATTGCAAACAGTGCACGCGTAATTGCAAACAGTGCACGCGTGATTGAAAATAGTGCACCCGTGATTAAATATTGCACCCGTGATTAAACAGTGTATTGGTTCTGGAAATTTCTTAATTTTAATCACCTACAAAAAATTATTACCCCACATTTATAACAAATACCCAATCCATTAATAACAAAACCAAAACTAAAAAAAATTCAAAAAAAAAATTAACCAATGGGAGGGGGACACATGTCCCCCTCCCATGGGCGCCCGGGCGTCTGCCTGGGACGCCCACCGCCCGGGCAAGCGCCCGGGCGCCCGACCAGGGCGCCCGGGCGGGGCACCCCCGTTAAGGGTGCCCTAATAAGTATATATAACTTACATGTGAAATATTATCAAAGAATGAAATAAATTATATGAATTTTTCAGCATTGGAGACTGGAAAAACAAGTGCATGTATTTGTCCTCTTTTAGAGGATAAGATTTAACCGTTCTTAGGTTCCATTTTATCACTATTTCCAGTAAAACTTTGCAAATTACACGTTATCAAATAATAAATGTCCTTAACGATCATATAACAAACAAAATAAGTAAAAAATAAATAAATATCAAACACAATTCTCTATTTCGACCCTCACTTTCACTTTTCTCTCCTACATTCTCTACGCTCTCCTCACTCCTATATTTCTCTTTACTACGTTCTCTCTCTCCCCTCTTTCTCAAACTCTCTCTCCTCTCTTTCATCGTCATCGTCGGATTTCTTCCGAGTCACCACCACCGAGTCAAGCACTAACCCACCCCGTTCGGTCCCAACTCCGACCGTCGCAACACGACCGGCCACGACCCGACAGACCAACATGGCCCGGCTCACCAACTCCTTCGCCACGGCCCGCATTGCCTCATGTACCGCCGATGCACTCCTGTACGTAGCAATTTCCACCTTCCCAGAGAACCCGTGACGGACTATCCCGCACGTGTCGTTCAGCATGCCACACATGTGCGTGGTGCAGTAGAAGCGGAGCCTCTCGTTGCCATCGACGCTGCACCGGAATCCACACATGTCTCCGGTGGCCCTCGATTTGATCACTTTCCGGTAATCTAGAACCTTGAAGACGAGGTAAATGAGTGGTGGAGTTCGAAGATTTCTGAGGATGGTCGGAGGATGGAAGTTTGAGAGAGAGAGTGGAGAGAGAAAAAGAGGAGTGAGGAGAATCAGAGAGTTTGACCCAGAGTGGAGAGAGAACGTAGTACAGAGAAAAAGAAGAGTGGGAAGAAGAGAGAGTCTGAGAGAGAGATAATAGAGAAAAATAGGAGCGAAGAGAAGAGAGTTTGAGAGAGAGGATAAAGAAATAAAGAAAAAGAGGAGCGAGGAGAAGAAAAATTCGAGATAGGAAAGAGTCAGGGTTGAAAGGGAGAATTACGTTTGAGATTTTTTTTTATATTTGACATTAATAACATTTATTATTTGATAAGTTGTATTTGCAAAATTTTAACGGAAATAGTGATGGTGTGAGACTTACAAATGGTAGAAGTGCATACAAGTAAAATATTTGAAATCTAAGTTTCACACAAGTAAATACAGAGTGCACAAAGGGGTGTAATCGATCTCTAAACGAGTGATCCGAGTCTGCTCAAGATTGACTCGTTAAAGGTTTCGAGCGGAAAATTCTGAATCTTTTCGACCTGCTCGCGAGCGGCTCACGAGCGGCTTGTTAACCTGAATCTTTTTTTGTTGTATTGAATTGCTAATAATGTTGTCCTAACAATTAAATTATAAGATTACTTAAGACAAATATAATAATAGTTACTAACATAATTTTAAAATTAACACCTAAAATAAACACAATCTTATAAATTATACGACAACATCAACATCTTATAAATAAGATTATACACTTAGATCATACAAAATCAACAAAATCTTAAAATCAAACACAATCTCTTCAATTATAGTACAACTCACAACATCAACATCTTATAAATAAGATCATCCACCTGACTCAAACCTTAATTTATTTGAACTTTTGGTGTAGAAAAGAATGAGAAAAAGAAAAGAAATAATAATAATAATGGAAAACGAAAAATTTAAGACTAATAAGGTTTTGATTCTTATGAGTATTTTGGTTTGGTTTGTTAAATGGATTGTTGTGTTTGGTAAATTAGTTTATTAAATGAGTTTAATACTTAACCGATTGGGTAATTGGATAGAATATTCATGTTAATCAAATAATTAGATATAGTAATCAGGTTTCGAGCGATAAATGAGCGAGCATCGAGCGAGCGGGGTATGCTCGTGCTCGGCTCGTTACTTATCGATTCGAGCAACTTCGAGCAAAATCGGAGCAAAATCGAGCGAACATCGAGCGATCTATCGATCCCGAGTAGAACTTGACAGCCCTAAGTGCACAAGATCAATTATGAATTTATGATCCGTTCAAGATACATGGAATTCATTCACCAAAGATTTAATTATTTGGTCAACGGGGAATGTCTCGGTGCGTAAAAAGTAATGCGCTTTGGACGCATATTGAGTAAAATGAGAGCACTTGTTTTTTGGTTTTTTACTTCTATATGACAAATTTAATCATATATTAAACCTGTTATATGATATGAATTATACCTACCGTAAGTTGATTTGGTGGTTCCCGCATGCAAAGAAGCATTTGATATGGTGATTTGACCAAACATGACTTTTCTTCCAAGGCTTAGTATTTAATTAGCGAAATGCACATCATATTACTAATTATGAATTAATACAGATTAGGGTTTAACAACTTAGTTTTATACTTTCATTGCCCGCCACGTACGCAAAATGGTATTTGTTGTACGTATCAAAGAACGCGTACTACTTCTCCATAATGATGACATACGAAAGGAGTTAGTGCCTTCGTCCTCAAATTTTCTTATTTTTTGGGTCTCTTTAAACAACTTTTTTTTGTGTAAACGCAATTTTATAATATTTTAATGAGTTTTTTATTTTTAAATTTTGCTTATATTTTTTTTTTATGTTTTTGTACTCCAGAAGTTTATTTTTCTACTTTTACTTTTACTTTTACTTTTACTTGGTAACCAACATAAGCAACCTTTGTAAAGACAATAAATCTTCCAACTGCCAAGTATGATAACAGAGAATCAAGAGAAACGTTTTATAATATCTCTACATTTAATAGTTGTGTATTATACATCCACTTCAGAAAAACAAATCATAAATATATGAAAATGTGTTTAACAATTAATGTGCACAAAATTAACTTTACATACCAACTTACTCCAAAATAGTAAAATGAGACTACAATGAATCTTCCAACTAGGCAATATGTTAGTTAATACTAACTTTAACAATTTTTCGACCATATGCATTAACACAATTTTAAAAATAAGGTAATATTATTTGTAACCTTCGATTTCATGGCACTAATACTGTAATGCTCATAATCCGTACTCGGGACACAACAATAATCACAACACAAAAATGAAGTGAAAAAGAGACATTAACTGAAATAACCAACTCGATGCCTCAATTAAAATTTATAATAAAGTCAAAGTACAATGCGAAAGGAAAATACAAGAACTCTGAATCATACTACACACCTACTGACAAGAGTAGGAAAAATACATGACACTGAGCTCAATAGATCCAGTCCACGCGTCCCAAGCACAAGTTGCCTTCACTCACTTACCGCGTCCCACCTGCACACAAACAGGCACGCCTGAGTCTCAAATCAAGACCTAGTACACTACCCCAACCCGACGCCGAACAAGGTATAGTCGTCCCTGACGGCTCACATTGGTCTCGTGTTCCAAGGCGGTCACGCGCCCATTGAGGTCGAGCGTGCACCTCAACCCCCACCGCGCATCCAACCCTCAAGGAAACACTCGACCCGCTCTCACGGCAGAACTGTCACACGTCCTAAGGCGACCACGCGCCCAGCCAGGTCGAACGTGCACCATCGACAAGACCGCGCATCCGGCCCACAAGGCAACACCCTACTCCAACCAAGCACCCGAGCCCATGAGTAATGCTCCCAAACGGCCACCCGTCACAACGCTGGTGAGCTGACCAGTTCCGCATCCGGCTTCGGAAGCCGACCACACGCCCGAGCCCGTGAGCAACGCTCCCTAATGGTCACTCGCCACAACGTGGGTGGACCATTCCGAACCACAACAACACAGGGGGAAAACCGACTCCGGGAATCCAACCACAACACCCGAGCCTGCGAGCCTAGCTCCAGCGGTCACTCGTAACAACGCTGGTAAATCATCCTGGACCGCCCCAACAAGGGAACACCCTAACATCTAGTCATACGTGCCTCACACGCCAATTTCGCTACTCAACTACACACCCGAGTTCGTGAGCAACGCTCCAACGATCACTCGTCACAACATGGGTGAACGATCGGTTCCACAAATCTCTCACACAGACGCTAAACAAAGGTAAATGCAATTTACCCCAAACCTACGGGTCACGCGACCCCAACAAAACATCTCATAATCTCTACTAAGAATCCACGATTGTATAATAATAAACATAAATTCAGAGGGGAAAATCGTAAATTACCCAGTAATGAAAATACGACAATATTCGAAAAATACATAGCAAAAGAGAAATTTTCCCAAATTAACTTATTTCTCACAATAATGAAAAGTCCAACGTTTATCCAACAATTTTTCCAATTATCAATTGATTAAACAAATATTATTAATTTCAGGGTTTTCAAGACAATTAATCAAGTTATTACTAATTTAATCAAATACAAGTAAATCCAGGGTTCTTTCAACAATTATTTTAACTATTAATTACTTAACCAATTACAAATAACTTCAACCCTTATATGCAAAATATCCAAGCCATCTTCAACCCCAACCGAACAGCCCCAACGTCGGCCCTACGGCTACCGCCGCCGGTCGAACTACAGCTCGCGGCCTCAACTCCTGCCGCATCGGCCTCAACTCCGACCTCAACCCCAAAACTAAAACCAAAACCAACACCAACACCAAGCCATAGCCGAAGCTGAACCTGCTAGTCGTCGACCCTGACCCGCCACCTGCCCTACTAGACTCCTGGAACACGCGACCACGACGTCCGTGCACCACCAGGGAGTGTTCCGCTGGACCAGGACGCACGCGGCACTAGCTCGCGCATTGTCCAGTCGGCTTCCCCCTCTCGCCGACGTCGATCCGGCCACAAGAGGCGTCGTTCCCTCCCCCGAACGCCCTAGACTCACATCCGACTCAGGGAACCGTAACTAAGGAGGGTGGGTGGCGTACCTTGACTCAATCGAGTCGAGAATATCTCGCCAGAGAAGGGGACGCCTTCCCCTCCGCGCGCACACGCGGACTCCATACTCGTCGAGCTCCTCGTCGTCGCTGCTGGAGTGGGGTGAGAGAGGTGAGGATGGGAGAGAGAGATGGGTTAGAGATTTGGGGAGAGAGAGAGATGGTTTTTACAAATACCCTCCAACTAAAACACTACCATGTATGATGAATGTCAAAACATACCTCTTCACTGTAAAGTTGAGCTTCAATATCCGACTTTGCCATTTGTTTACCTTGTGAATCTGAAGTATAACTATAAGTTCCTTAGAAGGACTTCAGAAGTTTTTCTTTTTCTTCGAAAGCAAAACATAAAAACGCTTTCGTTAGATCGATTCCCATGGTTTAGTTTAGACTATGACAAATTTCTTGTCTTTCCATCATACGGAATTTTTTGTGTACGCGCATGAATACGCGTACGAAAACAAGGTCCATTGTTCAACTCGATAGCTCAACTCGAATTCGACTCGAAAAATGTTTGACTCTAGTTTAATTTGAAAATGAAGGATCTTGATGAAAAACAAAAAAATCTTCAAACTTAGTTCGGTAAATGAGTCGCTTGAACTCGAACAAAATTGATGCTCGGCTCGATAGCTCGGTCGAAATTTTTATTGCTCTATTTATATATTTTTTTGTATTTGGTAATAATATAAGATAATACTTATTGTTCGAAAATTCGCTAAATTCAGCTCGTTTACACCCCTATTTGTGGTTTAACTTCAATTCACCTTGGTGTACGTGTTCCAAGGTCTTTTTTTCAAGCCGGTCCCACGCTATGATTTTCAATCAGTTTAATTTGGTTGGATACTGGATGTTATCATAAAAATATGAAGATAAAAAATAATAGGGTTTAAAATTATAACAATACACCCATTCAAAGTCATCGAGGTCGTAATAAGTAATAACTATTTGCAGGATCAACGCCTTTTGGGTCTCGGGCCATGTATCATTTCTTCGAATTTTACATATATATCCATTTGACCAGGATGCGAGGAGATAGATAATCAGTGCTTTTTTGGCAAAGTTATATAATAGCAAGCACACAAGTCGAGCATGCTCATTTTATTTCTCCCTACTACTGAAGTGCGACCCGGGAGATTCCATGAATTTTGGTAATGGGGATCCGAATTTGCGAGGACAATCCAAAAAAAAGATAAAAAGATCTATCAACTTAATTACTGAGATACTATGAAAAATCTAAGATGGTCGAAATCCACACTACTACAGAAAAGGGAATATACGTCGGATGTAAGGGGCTATACACGTCGGATATAAGCACACCCCTATCCGACGTCTAGGTGTGTGTCGTCTATACATAGACGTCGGCCATAGTATAGCCGACGTTTATACCTAACGTATATACGTCGGCTATAATTAGACGTCGGCGTGTATTCTTTAATGTATAGACGTCGGTTAACTAGCATACGACGCCTATAATTTAGGGATAGACGTCGGTTAGATAACATACGTCGCCTATACTTTAGGGATAGACGTCGGTTAGATAACATACGACGCCGATACGTTAGGGATAGACGTCAGATTCAATAGAAAGCCGACGTCTATTCCTTTCTTCAGAGAAATAGACGTCGGCTTGTAGATACAGCCGACGTCTATTCCCAAACCTGGAACAAAAAAAAATAGCATCCGACGAAATTGTTTTTAGTCATCGTCGTCGTGTACATACAACTGCACCAAATTCGTTCACCTATATTTGTTCACAAATACTCTTATTTCATCCACATTATCCATATACATCCATATACATCCACAAGCATACATGCACAAACACAAACACAAACACAAACATACAACCATACATGCACAAACATACAAAGCATACATAATTGACATTCAACACACTTGCAATTAATTCATTCTAAAATTAAGGCGATTATATTAAGGCATAAAGTGTAGGTTATACAAGTGCACTTGTTAACTAAATTAAAAAAATACAATTGGCAGGAGAACCTCTTAGTTCGTCAGCATGTTTCTGATGAAATAGCGAGCCCATCGGTCGCGAGTTTCATCGAGCTCCTGTTGCGAGAATGGATCACTACTTTTTGGGAAAACCTATCAAAAAATACAAGTGTGTTGAATATTAATAACTAAATATTGAAACTACAATTGAATATACAATTGAATAACGATCTACATTACCTCAGTTAGACATACGTCTTGAGTTGTCACATCGAGGATTTCCTCCATGTATCTCATCACGTAGTAACCGCATTCCGTATTTCCAACCTGCTTCCGGTACTACAAACATAGGAATTCGCTAAATATTTGTTCCTAACTTAATTAACAAAAATGGGATATAACGTACTCTCATTCCAACCAACCCAACTCAATCCAAACCAAATCAATCCAATGAATATGTTTATCAAATATCAACACATAACACACATGCAAAAAAACTCCGAGAAGAAGTTGCTTATCACGTCTACATGTCAAGAGTGTACATCCACATCAAGACCATACAACTCATGCCATTACACATCATCAATCCATAATTTTGATTTCTTTTTTTTTACTTTGGAAACCATTTGCTACACACCAACAAATTGAATCATTAATTAACTTGGAAAATAAAAGGAATTTTAAATGTTGATATTTGCATCAATACACTTAGATTATCACATTAACCAATAATGATTATCACATTAACCAATATTTGCATCACTACGTTATTATTGTGAACTAATCCTAATTTGGCGTTGGATTCTTGGTCTAAACTAATCCTAAATTAAGGATCTAAAATTGAGCACGAACCAGAGGAGGGAAAATTTGTGATGCCGGAGGAGCTCTTTGTGGTTCCCGAAGACGTCGCGGAGGAGACGGCTGTAAACGACACGAGGAAGCTACATGCGGAGGAGGCTAAGTTAGAGAAAATATGTGGAGAAAGACGAACTTAAAACAACCAAAAACGAACTTAAAACCTACATGTGGAGAGAGACGGAGGAAGACGGAGGAAGAAGGAGAAGAGGGCCGGAGAAGTGGAGGAGCGCTTGGGAGCTCGCTGCGGTGCCGGAGACGGTGCGGATCGGTCGGAGGATGGTCGCGGAGGAGAGTTCGGTCGCGGGACGGCTAGGGTTTGGGTGGGTTTCGACTGAAATGAATGAAAGAAAGCGCATCTGTCCGATTTCTTTAATACCTATATACGTCGGATGTTCCATAACGCCGATGTCTATACCTCGACGTCTATATGGTTGGCGTATAGACGTCGGCCTTACATTACGTCCGACGTCTATAGGCCGACGTCTATACCCTATAGACGTCGAACACACAAGGTACTAAAACACCGACGTCTAAAGGTCGACGCCTATACACTATAGACGTCGGTTAAATGTGTTATTCCCACACCCGACGTTTATAGTGTCGCATAGACGTCAGTTTCTATTCCAGCCGACGTCTATTCTGTCCTCTCCACACTAGACGTCGGTTGTTGTAACAGCCGACGTCTATTTGGCGACGAGTAAAACCAATTCTGCACTAGTGCCATATGGTCAAAACTTAGAAGAGATTGGAATATATGGATATCAATGTTCCACGCGGTTGATATCCAAAATCAAATGATCGGAATATATGAAATCTAAAATAGTCGAAATCCAAATGGTCGAAAACAAGCATTGTTGGTGCTTTATATTCGTAGTAACATTTCCTAAACAAAAAATGTAGCAACATCCGTCATCACAGTACCCAAATTGATGTGGAGGCAGGTTGAAGAAATTTTCCCAGTTACCAAAAAATGTCAAGATCTAATATTGATTACTTACACTTGGCATATATATGAATAACTTTTTCAGATGATAACGAGATCATAATTTTTTGATTCTATTAACACTATATTTTGTGGGCAATGTCAACATGGTGCAGTTCATAAGATTCCTGATTCTAATTCTAATATAACAATATGATGTACTAGGTTCTTGAACAATCCGCAAGCAACAACTCTCTTACATTTTGAATTATAGCTATTTGTCGAATTTATTTTATAATCCGATCGTTTGCGTGAGTTGGTACCAATTAATACTTGGAATTGGTTTTTATGCTTCAAGTTGTTAGTCTTACCGTAATAAACTCATGTCTCTGTACTTTACACTAAATTTCTTTCCTAAGTAATGTGAAAATATTAAAAAAAATATCTTTTAGTGTTGTCTATTTTCTGTAATGACGGATCAAAGGTAACTTTTTAATATTTTGGGAGTATATATGATAAAAAAGTTACTCCAAAAAGTTTTTTTGTAACCACCCATATATACACTCGGGACTCGTGTTGTGCAGTATCGGTACTACCCGTACCCGTGGCACGGGGCTGTGTTGTGCCGGCATGACACGGCTACCTGGGCCAGGCCGGATCCGTGCCTGGGCCGGGAGGGATCAGTGTTATATCCGTTAGCGTCGGATCGAGTTTTTCTGGGTCAGGTCGGGTTTCAATTTTTCCGACATTTTTTAATTTGATGTAAGTATACAATCACAATTGAATTAACAAACACAATTTATTTTTCTCCAAATTAACCAATTTATTTATTAATAATTGTTGACTCAAATCAAGAAACAATATAAATACATAATTGGTTACATATGGAAAAAAACTTGGAGACTAACTAAACTTAAGGAGTAAGAGAAACAATATCAATACATAATTGGTTATATACTTTGCTAATTGTTTTCTACTACCTGTACTCGTAGGTTTAGATGTATTAAGAGGATGTGGATTATGATTATCTTCACCAGAAGTTAAAATCATGAGAATTATTAAATATGCAAACAAAAAGATTTTTTTTTCATAAATGAGATATTCACGGTGATGATTGATGAATTAAAATTAACTACTAAAAAAGATTAGATAAGTCTGGGAAATGAAGAGTAGAGAAATTGTGAAATCGGATAGTTGGCGGTCTATTTCACGTTTTTGCTCAAACTCGACCCGTTTCTACCAAAATCAGAGTAATTAAAGAAATAGTATAGAAAATTTGGAAAAATTTAGAAGAAGATTATGAATTTGGGGCGAAGAAAATTAGAGAAGTTTGTGGGTTTATCTACAAAGGGGTATTTTGGTATATAAAAAATCCAATGGTTATTATAGAGGTTAGGCTGCAGTAACGTACCGTGCCTGTCGGGGTCTACCTATATATATATATATATATATATATATATATATATATATATATATATATATATATATATATATATATATATATTGTTGTATCCACATAACAATGTCTTATTTGGTGCAACAAATGTTAGTGTTTAACAAAGCTCATAACCATGAAATAATCTAAAATTCCGAACTTTGCGGAAGAAAAGTGACTCCTTCAAAAGGTGAAAGGGATTTCTATACTATTTGTGATTATATAACGATTTCTTGAGAAAACTAAGTTATTTTATAATATACACACGCACGAACAAGATTGACCATGTAAAGTTGGTGAATCGGTTAGGTCCGACAAAAATATTAATGCTCCAAAACAATTAAGAGGTGTTGGTATTTACCGTTTATTTTTTTCAACATAAACAGTTTAAAAGCGCAAGTACAGCTGGTATTACTATAGAGTATAGACCGACATTAGACTAATCACATCTGGATATCTAGGATTTGCTATGCAGATACGCAACCCAAGTATTAATTGGAGAACGGATAAAAAGAGTTGACAACTTATGAGCATACTATGAACTTCGGTTTTAAAACTTAAGTTCACAGGTTAATAGGTAGCATGTAATGGCCTAGACTCTATTTTCGATTTTAGAGTGGGATATACATATTTAATTTTGAGCTGTTTTGGACTATTTTTTCCCAAATTACCCTGCATTAGCATTACTATTCGTCGGAGTGGACAAAACTTTGAGCTGTTCCTTGCTTACATGTGAACAAATTCGTCGGAGTGGACAAAACTTTTTCCCAAATTACCCTGCATTAGCATTAATTTTGAGCTGTTCCTTGCTTACATGTGAACAAATTCGTCGGAGTGGACAAAACTAGCTTGTTCGGGTTCCATGACAAAATAAGAGTACATGTTTCTAATCAAAATCGATTGGAGTCAAGTGTTGAATGTTGAAACTAATGTGTTAAAAGTTGTAATATTAGTCTAACTATCAACGCGTGAGACTATTTTCAACCATCTTTTGCACATATAACATCTCATAAGCTCAAAATGTGCGTGAGACATTTTTTGTTATAATTTGAACACTTAAACTCATATTGTTTTTGTATAGGTACAAAAGATAACCATGGTCACTCAATACCTTGTACGTAGTGTTTGAATTGATGATCCCACATTGCTGAAGACAATATATACAATTCAGCTACATAATTATGCTAGAATAGAAGTGTGTGTTGGTTCAGTTCCATAACTATTAAGTCATTAACCTCGTTTTGGGCTAATCCCGTGATTAGTGGAGGGATTAGCATGGGGAAGAGGAGGGGAATAGTGGGCTGGTGATGGGTGATGGTGTAGGGGGCGGTTACTGTTGGGTTTTGTTGGTTTTGAGGAGAAAACCATCATCTCTCTCCATTTCCTCTCTTCTTCTTCACTCAACCATTTCTCTCACCCTTTCTCTCTTCTTGTCCGGCGATCCAGAGCTCGTGAAGGCGACACCGGCGCGTGGAGGTGAGCTTGGAGTTGAGGAGGAGCGGACATGACGCTCGTGTGTGCGGAGGTTGCGGTCGGCGGGCGACGTGGAGCGAACTCCGGTGTGCTCCGTCTTCTCGTCGAGGTATGACGGCTTCTAGTTTGGTTTTGTTGCTTCCGCACGTTGGTGGGATGTTGTTGGTCGGTCGGGGGAGGTCGGAGACCTCCCCGGCGACGAGAACGGCGTAAATCCTCGACTGGCGCGAGGTTGAAGACGACCAACGGTCGACCGGGTCCCTTCGGGCGGTCGACCGATGTAGTGTTTTTGCCCGATTTTAACCATCACCGGTCGAACGATGCCTTGCGGTGGTCGACCGGTTGTGTGTTGTGCTGGTGAATTGTGGCTTCCTGTCGTGTTTCGGTCGACCGGTTCCTTGGGGTCGTTCGACCGGAACTTAAGTGTACTTGATAATTTTGCATGCTGTTCGACCGTTTTCGATATATCGTTCGACCGTTATATGACGTAGACTATTAGGATGACCCTGATAGTTTTCGGTCGACCGGGACCCCTGAGTCGATCGACCGAATAGTCTTTGGTGATTTTGACCAACTCTGGATTTTGACCTTGTAATCGGTCGACCGGTTTTAGACTTCTGTTCGACCATTTGGACTTAAGTGACGAGCAGAATAGTTCGACCGTTGTAGACTTTCGGTCGACCGAACCTATTGGGGACGGTCGACCAGTTAGGCTTTTTCGGTCGACCGTTTATGTGCATAACTGAATTCCTGGTCTTGTGGTTGTCTCAACTCTATCTTCGGAAACCCGTGTGCTCGCTTAGAGCGTGAGCCGGGAGGTGACGGCGGGTACGTGCTCGTACCGCCCAGGGATCGCCGTGTGGAAGAGTGTGGACACTTGGGTTGTGCCATATCCGTATTGGACGTGGTGTTGTCTTACTCTCTGGTGAGTAGCAGACCTGAGGGATCGCGGATCCCAATGCGTGTGACGCATGGCTCGTGGAGCATGATGACCCTGCAGACTACGGTCTGGACCCGTCCGATGTTGTGCCGGACGTATGCTGTACCGCCGATGTTGTGCCGGCGATGCCGCCGAGGTTTTGCCGGCGATGATGGTGCCGACGATGTTCCGGCTTGTGGTTGTGCCGTCCGATGTTGTGCCGGACGTATGTTGTACCGCCGATGTTGTGCCTGCAATGCCGCTGATGTTGTGCCAGCGATGATCCCCGATTGGGCACCTATCCTGGGATGTTGATCGACCGGGCTACGACTCCGTCGAAGGTGGTGTGGACCACGTGGTTCCTTGCGCGGAAGTGCGGACGCTCCTAACCGATCCCTTAGGCTCGTGTAGTCGCGTGTGGGGGGACGCGTCGCGTGCTGTCCGTAAGATCGTATGTGCCTACGGTAGGTTTCCGAGGGAGACCCGTTGTTGTTGCTGGACGGTGAAGGGAATGTGTTCTAAAAGTTTTACTTTTAAATGTCAATTATTATGAATTGAATGAGAAATCATTTTGTTCCTTGTTTATGTTATTCGTCTTTTAGAAGTGTTAAGGAAGAGGCTCTTGGTCCTTAACCGTAGAGCTCTGAAAGATATTGGTTTGCATAAAACAAAAGATATTCGCAATCATGGTAATTAACATGGGACATTAATTACCGAGTTAAGATTGTCGTGTTGGTCATAGATCATTGTAGCTCTACAAGTGAGTGACGACACAGGTATGCAAAAGAGGAAAATATTACTTTTGTATACTGAATAGACCTAATAAGTAAAATATTATAGAAATGTGTTTCTGTGTCATTAATATTTTACTGTGTCTTTGGTCCTTTGATATGAGACTTATATCTAATCACTTAAGGAATACTTAATTAGATCAGTGTCTTGAACTATCGATCAGTGTAGTGTAAAGGCATTGGTTGGTTAAGTACAACTTTTGTTGGAGAAGATAGTTAGTCAAAAGACTATCATTGCCCCTCTTAATTGAGTGATGATATTAGTGGGCCCCTTGATAAAGCAAAGTTATAATGTGCACAATGTGATTTGAGTTAAGTCACATATTTATAACTAGCTTAAAGAGATCAAGAAATGAATACTAATACAAAGATGACACAATACTACTTTGTGTGTATTCTTAATATCATGAGGCAAGGGACGGACACAAGTGGTGCACTCCATCACTAAGTGGATCGGGTTTTGGTTCGAGTGGAATTAAGACATCTAACTAATTGGGAGCTATAATGTGTAGCTAGATACCGCTTATAGCTTGTGATATTAAGCTCTTAATATCACTGCCAACTTAGTTTAGATCCTCCCATAGGTCACACCACAAAACTGGGAAACAAGAAATGGGGATTTTGAGTTCATAGGATGTGTCGGGTTTCATGTAGAAAATATGACACATGGCGTGAACAAGCAAAATCAAAATTATGTTGTGATTTATAACATAATTAGAATCTAAATTAAATTCATATGTGATGTAAATATTATGGGGTGTAATGATTGATCATTACATAGGATAATATGTTACATAAGTTGTGAATTTATTACTAATCCCGAAATGTCAAATTTTGTAAGGGTTAAACCGAAATTTGACAAGTCTGCAGCACACTGCACAAACGGTCGACCGCTAAATAGTAAACGGTCGACCGGATGTGGGACGGTCGACCGCAATATTGCACGGTCGACCGGATGTGTGCACATCGTAACAGGGATTTCGTCTGTTCGTTTTCGGTCGACCGAATTTATCGGTCGGTCGACCGAACTTATCGGTCGGTCGACCGAACATTGTGATGAAATATTTTAATGTTGCGAACGGTCGACCGAGTGTCTAAACGATCGACCGAAACCAGGTCTAAACGGTCGACCGGACCTCGCAGACGGTCGACCGGTCAGACGGTTTTATGCAGAATTAATTTAAGAATTAATTAGATCATGCATGGAATTGGTCCATAATTGATTTAATTCGTGGCTAAGATTATTTATTAATAAATAATGGATGGTTAGATGGAATTTTGCATGGAATCATGGGCAAGTGGTTGCACATGAATAGGTAATTTGGAGAGAACCTATAAATACAAGGTTATCTCATTACCTCCTTAATTAATTCATTATTTTTCTTATGCAAAATCTCTCTCCATAATTCTCCACGAAAATTCCTTAATTCTTAAGTTTAGTTTTAGTTCTTCAGAGGTCATCTTCTAAAGGGAACTAAAGAGGGGTTAGTAATTAGATTCTAAACCCAATCGGAGATTGAGAGACTAGCTTCCCTCTCTCCGATCTTGTTTAGAGTTTGGTGAATACTCGGAGGCATCCGGCGCAGCGAGGAGCATCCCAACCGTCTACGAATCTTCGAGAAGTTTTAGAGAACTTCTAGGTATGAATTTCGGAGCTCCTTCATGTTTGTTTTAATAGAGTTTTTGAAACTAGTTTGTTAAAACAAACCGATGCATGCAATAAATTCTAGAAAATTGAAAATTGATCCTTATTATACATGAAAATTCGAAAAATATATATGTATAATTAAACATGAAATCCTACAGTGGTATCAGAGCATAAGGTTCAATTTTGTTATGATTTATGGTTGTAAACAAATTTAGTTTACCATCTAGGATTTAAACAATTCGTTTTACCGGTTTTTCGGTCTTTAAATGTTTTACTGAAATAATTCTTGTAATAATTCGTTTTAAATGTTTTGAATATTTAAAGGGAACTACTATTCGTCGCCGGAAAACTACTTAAATCGCCCCAAAAATGACCTTTTTGCCCCTAACAAATCAATTAATACCGATATCGTCCCGTGTCTTTAAACAAGGTGTTTGACTCAGTTTTACTCACATTCCCAGTACAAACACCACGAAAATGTCCGGCGAAGCACCAGAATCCGGCGAGGTAACGGGGGCGGAATTTTTTTTCCGACTCGGGCGTCTGGCTAGGCCGCCTCCACATAGGTGGAGGCGTCTGGCTAAGCCGCCTCCACTTAGGTGGAGGCGGTTTAGACAGACGCCTCCACCTAGCTGGAGGCGGCTTAGATGCATGCCTACACCATGGTGGAGGCGTCTGTCTAACACGCCTCCACCTATGTGGGGTGGAGGCGTGTTAGGCAGCCGCCTCCACCTTGGTGGAGGCGACCTAGCCAGCCGCCCGTTTTTTTTTGTTTTTTTTTAATTTTTTCTTAAATTCAAAATTTTCAGGTTCCGTTGCAAGATTTCGGTGGTGATGGAGTAGATTACAGTGAGCTTTTTGACAGTAAAGAAATATTTACAACAATCGAGGAAGGTTGTAAATGGGCGAAACAAATTGCGATAGGAGCCGGATTTTTTTTGGTTATATCATCGTACAAACCAAAAGCAGATAACCGGATGGATTGTTACCTCAGATGCGATCGCAGACGTGAGATGAGTTCTCGTGATACGAGTATTGCACTGCGAAAGAATACGAAAAGAAAAGGTTGCGGTTGTCGGTTTTTGGTAAAAGTGGTGGAGCGACGAGATCGTGATGGATGGGTTATTGTTTCTAGTAGCATGTTTGGGCAGCACAACCACCCATTGGCAGTTTATTCAGAGGGTCACCGACAGGTCAGCGGACTTAGTGCTGGGGCAAAGCAAATTGTTCGGGATATGACAGAGGCACAAGCAAGGTCCCGTAACATTTTGTTGGCGGTAAAGAAGAAATTTCCGGACGATAATCCTAATCAAAGGCACATTTACAACTTCAGAGAGTACATGAGGAGGACGAAATCTGAAGACAGGAATCCCGCGCAGCAGTTTCTCAGAGAGGCAGTGATTGATCGTTTTAAATTTAACCGCAAGTGCACGGCCGCGTTGAAGCGGTGGCAAATACGGGTCGTCCACTGGGAGGTGTGTCGACACTTGGTTTATTCGAAGGCGAGAGGTAAAAAGAAGGGAGAAAGATGTATTACACTAATCTAAACTACAAAGCTGAAATGAAATGCAAAGGAAATGAAGATAAGCAATAAAACTAAACCCCAAAGGGGGTAGAGAACTGATGTGAAAATAAAGATGTGTGTGTGTGTGTGTGTTCAATTAAGCTCCTCACAACATGTGGTGCATGAAATCATAAAACTACATCCAATCTTGCCTCTACATGAATTAAGATAAGACTACATCATTAAAACATACAAGACAATGATTGGAATGAAGCTACATGAACTCAAGTATAAAGACTAGACCCTACTATGCCTCTACATGAATTAAGATGACTACATCATTAAAACATACAAGACATTAGCTAAGGAAAAGGCAACAAGAGTACATACACTACAAATTGTGTTTCCAATATTAGCTTCATCCATATCCTAACTTTATCATTCCCCATAAAATAGGTCCACTAATCAAAGCATAAGCTAAGCTTCATTCAAGAGCATTAGCATATCAAAGATAAGAGTGGAGACCCATTAGATGGTTATGGAAATCATATAAAGCTCAAGGGATAAAAATAACACACACTTAATACACTACATTATTATATCACATATTTCTCCACCCCCCAAATGGGGATGGAACTACTCACTACTCATTACACTAACTAATTTAGCAAAGGAAAACATAATACTGAAATGAAATTTATACTACTTAAGCAAGAAATATTAAAGAAGCATAAAACTAAACAAACAAACAAGCATGCAAATGAAAGGAAATTAAACTAAGAGAGAAACAACATCATTAAGAGAAAACTTATATTATTAACTCACTCAATTACAAGTAGCTCTTCCTCCACTAGAGTTTTGCTTCAAGGCTTCACTCTTAGTAGGGAAGATGGCCACCAAGAGGGAGATAGATACAATGGGAGGTGAAGAGTTCTATTTATAAGCATGGAAAAAGCTAATCCGGGACAATCCCCCGATGTGGGACTAAACCAATACCAAAAATAGCCTAAACACATGCTAATACAAGTCCAGGAAGAATCTTGGCTGATTTGGGCTTAACCAGACCGCCAATTGGCGGTTCCAGACCGCCAATTGGCGGCCTATAAAGCCCAGATCAGGCTGGGTCTTCTGGTGGGCTTGCCTTGGTGTGTTTCTTGGTCTTGGATGCATCTAGCTGGTTTAGTGGAGCTCCGACCCGAATCGAATTGACAAAATACTCCTCATGATGGTGTGGAGTTTCCTGTTTTGCTCTTAGGTCCTTCTGTCTTACGATCAGGTCCTTCCCCCTTGCATCTTGGTCCCCAGGTCTCACAATTAGGTCATTTTTTCCTGCTTTTGGGTCCTTTCAAGGCTCTTCTCTTCAAACCTCTTTATTTCTGAAAACTAAACATAAAACTCGTCACATAGCATTGCTTAGGTGTAAGAAAATGGATATAAGGTACAAATATAAGCATGAAATGATGTCAATCAGGCAGTGCAGCATAAGTATTTGCATTGGATTGTGGCAGATGAAGAAACTAATGTCTTGACTCACGCATTTTTGGCACATCCGACTTCAGTTCAGTTGTTGCGTACATACCCATTCGTGATCTGTATAGATTCGACGTATAAGACGAACAAGTACAAGATGCCTTTGTTTGAGATGGTTGGGGTTACTCCAACAAATATGAATTTCCTCGTCGGATATGCGATTTTGCTGGATGAGACCGAGTCTAGTTACCGGTGGGTGTTGGAGAGGTTGCGAGATCTGTTATTGGATATTGTTAGCCCGACAGCAATAATTACGGACCGGGAGATGGGTCTGATGCGACCAGTGGCAGAAGTTTTTCCTGAGTCAGCTCATTTACTATGCACCTGGCATATCAACAAAGACGTGTACAACTACGCATACCACGTATTCGGCAAGGAGAAACAGCTTGCAGAGAGTTTTAGACGTGGAAGATGGAGGAGAGTCATGCTTTCTGATTCACAGACGGATTATGATAGAGCAGTCCGTAATCTGAAGGATTCTTACAGTTCCTGGCCAGTGCTGACGAAGTATGTGGAAGACACGTGGTTGGTGCATAAGGAAAAATTCGTGTTGAATTGGACGAATCAAGTTCTTCATTTCGGCAACACTACGAACTACAGGGTGGAAAGTGCACATTCGGCTCTGAAAGAGTGGATCACTACATCGACTGCCGCTCTCGACACTCTTTTCGACCGCGTGAACTCGTCTATTGAAATGCAGCTGACAAATATTCGGAACTTTCTTGAAGATTCGAGACGTCGAAATTTGGCACATTACATAGGTCCTCTGTTTCAGCATATAAATGGCTGAGTTTCGCATCACTGCTTGTCGTTAATGACTCAGGAGTTGAAGAGAATGCAGGACTTAAGTGATGAAATTGAATATCGTTGTGGGTGTGCTTTCCTGACAACACATGGGATTCCTTGTGCCTGTACCATGTACGAGTGTTTCGCGTCAGGTGATAGAATTTATTTAGAGCAGATTCATCCATTCTGGAAAACACTTGTTATCGGAGAAGGAGTCCAGATGTCAGAGTTTGTTGATCAGTCAGCACAAGACATCGAGCATTTTCGGAAGCTAGTGGATGAGATCTCGCAGAGCGATCCTGCAGTAATTCGTAGTGCCTCTCGTATTTTATACGAACAGTTACACCCCGATAAGTCGAACTATGGAGAACCCGAAGAAAATACTAAGGTACGAGGTCGACTTAGGGGAAAGTCGACACGTTGGGACCCGAGTGCCTTCGAGTATGCTGAGCGAGGTCGTGGTCGGTCTGGCAGTAGTGGGAGCAGGGGTCGTCGGTCTAATTCGTCTCGATCGTCCTTGAATACGGGCACATGATCTTCTGGTATGTCGATATCTTTGTTGTTATGTTATTTAATATATATTAGTAATCTAAATGGGGTTGAATATATTATCTCCTAATTTTGTTGTTTTAATGAATTGTTATTTACCTATCTTACAGTGTCCGTATGGGTTGACGTGGACAACTTCCCATATAATGATAGACTGCCAGGAATCATTTTGCCATTTCTGCATAGGTGGAATGACGTACGTGCTGATGGCAACTGTGAATTTCGATGTGTTGCCGATGTCTTTCATGGTGGTCAGGAGAACTGGTCGTACGCCCGTCGTGCGATTTCTAATGAGATAGGTGCACATCCTATTTATGAGACAGTCTATTTCGGCCATGTGAGAGAGGCTCGTCAACGAATTGATTGGGGCGGGGGAGGTTGTGGCGAGGATCATTATATGGAGGTTTGGTCCGACTTGTTTCCTATTGCGAATTTTTACAAGTGTGCGGTCATGTATTTCGCAGTGGGAACGGATGGTTCGTTGTTCCCGTGTCTTACTGTTCTACCCTGGGAGTGTCCCTCTACCATGACGAGGTCTGTCAGAGAGTTGGTCATTGCTCATTTAGGGAGTTACGCTCATTTTATTCGTTTGGAATTACTTGATGATTTCCCAGTACCTCCTATAGCGACCTTATGGTATCAAATGCGAGATGAGAGTGTTGTTGGATGGGAGGATCAGTACCAAAGTAGGATGGACTATTGGAACCGGTTACGTTGATTGTAATTTGTAATGTTTTGTAATGTATAATATATCTTGTATTTCTACTTATATCGTGTTGTTTTTTTACCGTATTTTAAATTTAAATATTATTTCATATCTAAAGAAATAAGTTGAAATCTTTTCGTGAAAAATAAATATTAAAAAATACGATAGTCAAAGAAATATGTAGAAGATATGTTCGTCAGAAATAAATAATAAGAGTACACAAATAAACATAAGCATATACCAACAAATGTACTAACAGTGCAACAAAACGAAAGTAAATGCAAGACAACTACAGCTCAGCATCTGAATCATGGTCTGCAATGCCCAACTGGCTGTTCCAATCCTCGATCAGGCGATCCCAATCTGTACATGCAAGTCTCGTCGCCTCACTCGGCATGACGTCTCTCTCTCGCAAGAACGGCTGCGTACACCGTATCGCCCTACTCATCCACTGTATGTAAAATAAAAATTAGCGTACAATAACAAAATATACTTTACAATTAAATATAAAATTAGATAAACTTACCGCATCGGCACATGTCCTATCCAGTGCTCTCTCCGGTCTCGGAATGATACCGCGTACGAGTAGTGGATGTGAGCACCTACCGAACCACTGCAAATAATCTGGAGCACAAGTGGAGGGGTCGCGGCTACGACTCAGATCGGCCAGGTGTAGTCGTCCTAGTCTCGGAAATGTCCTCCAAACCGATTCCGCAGACGAAACGCTGTGTCTGACGTCGTACATCGTGGCAGTCGCAGACCGTACTGCATGCTCGGGCGTCGGAATGTCAACCGGGATCACCTGAACGTAGCCTAACTGACGTAACACGCGATCAGGTATATAAGGCAAATGTAGTCCTCGGCACAGCTACAGCAGGATCGGGACCGTACGGTAACCACTCCACCTAAACGTTTATACGTTAATAATAATAAAATTAAATTTAACTAAACGTGAATGATATATACATCATATACCTGCGATGCAGTCATCTGATCTAGCCGTCTACGAATAGAAAGAAGTCGACTCTCGCTCTTATCCTCCGCCCGGACAGCCCACATACGCGAACGAGGATGGCCACGCTCAACAATCTTCCGCTCACGATGGGAGCGGAAAGCAGGAAAATACTCATATATCCAAGCCTGCAGCAGTGTAAGACAACCCGTAATCTGACCACAATCAGCGCGACTGGATATGCCCAGCTGGCGATACAGATATGCCAACGTCGCCGACCCCCATGAGTAATCAGCAATGGTATCTGGGTCCCTCGCCTCCAATAAGTCGCGTGGTCTCAGTCTGAAACCGCTCTTGTCGAGAAACAATACGCAGCCTAGCAGTAAGAAGAAATAAGCAGTCATCTGCGTATCCTCAGTCCGTGGTGGTCGCCCCCGTCTGCAACACTCGTCCACAGCGTCGATACTAACACCACCGCCACTCCAGAATGAGCTATCCCGCCCAAGACCCTCCAGGCTGACACCCAGCAACTCAGATACATATAACTTCAGCTCAGATGTCGGCGCCTGCGCACTGACCATCGGCCCCTCAACAGGAATGTGCAGAATCTGAAAGACGTCATGCAACATGATCGTCATCTCTCCGAACGGTAAGTGGAAAGTGTTGGTGTCAGGCTGCCACCGCTCCACGAATGCCGAAATCAACGGCATGTCGATGCAGGAAAACATGCTGTACGGCAAGTGACCCAATCCACTGTCGACCACGGTCGCCGTCATATCCTCAGTCATCACTGAACGCCATGCCTGCAATGTCGTACAGGCTCTGTGCCGATTATGGCACTTCAAAACCTTCCGTTCCTCGCCATCCCAGATGCGTCTGGCGACGTGGCCTCCGAAACTCGGAATGACGCTGCCATCTACAGGACCACCGGGAATAATATCCGTGACGATCCAAGACTCGTCATCACCCCTCTTCTTCTTTTGAGCTCGGGCGTCTGCAGTGCACGAACTCGAATCACCGGTCACAAACCGGCCACCTCGATCCTTCCTAATGACCCACTCAGCTGAAGGACCACCGTGTCGCCCCCGTCCTCGACCGGACTGATGTACCGCCTCCTCCAGTGGCCCCAAGTCGTATCGGCCCCCATCGTCACTGTCGTCGTGACTCCTCGCCTCATCTGAATCATCCTCGTCGTCGAAAGACTCTCCAGGTGTCTGACGACGACGTAACAGATCTCTCTCTCTCCTAACTGAAGCAGAAATACCACGTGTACGTGGATGACGAGGACCTGACTCGTCTGCTATACTACGTACCGGGTGTAAGGGAATTGATTTCCCTTTTCCTCCACGGTAACCCGATGACTATTAATTCAATTTAAAATTACAAATTTATTAATGATTTTACTATAATAATTAAACTAATTTTTAACTTAATAATCGATTTATTTAGCAATTATCACAATTAATCAATAATCTGTTACTAAAATCGTACACAACTAATTACTAACATAATAATCAATTTATTTATTAATTAACACATTTTATAATTAATAAACGATTATCGAAACTAATTTAACTCATTATTAACATAATATTCAATTTATTTAAATTTTATCACAATTTATAATCAATTTAAAAACAAATTAAAAAAAATCCAGGCGTCTGCGGGAGACGCCTACCCTACGTGGTAGGCGTCTGCCGGAGACGCCTGCCCTACGTGGGAGACGTCTCCCGCAGACGTCTGTGCCATGGGTCGGGCGACCGCGGGATCCGCCCGACTCAAAAAAAAAAAAAATTTAAAAATTAATTGAAATAAACAAGGTGATTTACCAGATGTGAGTAGTCCGGGGTGTCCGCTGGCTCTTTCCCTGGCCTCCGAGACATCCTATTTGATAAATAAAAGTGTGATATGAAGAGAAAGTTGTGTTAAAAGAGTGAAATGAGGAGTTATATTAGTAGAAAGTGTAGAGGGGCAAAATGGTAACCTTACGGGCGATTTAAGTAGTTTTACGGCGACGAATAGCAGTTCAGTATTTAAAACATGGCATGTAATTATTAGAATTATGATTTGGACATAAGTCTAACTTGCAATAATTTCGTTTTAAGTATAAACGATTATTTTGTAAGAGAATCAACAAAACCGAAAAACTGCGATTCATCTTTCCATTGGAAATTGGATGGACAGCGGTTCATAATTAATTTTTTGAACTATGGATGCATGAAAAATGTTTTTAATGGATTTCAAAACGTTTTTCAAAGAATTGTTTGAGATTCTAGATGCTTGATAAACTAGATTGCATAGTTTATAGCGATATTGCGTGTATGGATGCTCGAATTGTATATGCAGGAATTGTGGGTTTATATGTTCCAAATCAGAAGCTATGAATGTATGTTATTATTATAATACAGGGGCTTGTGTATGTAAAAGCCAAAATTCTCTCTATTTCCGTCTTTTAGATAGTTGCATTTGCATATGAGAGGTTTTTACATAGGACTTGCACTAGTCGGTTTTATCGAATGTGAGGAGCATGTTTATTTTCTGTAAAATCTACATCTCCGGTGCAAGAGGAAGTCGCCGCTGTAGCGCATTGATCGAGGATCAGGGATCGAAGATCAAGGATCAAAGGGAACATATAAACTCACGCGATATGGATTGTGTGAATGTTTAATTTCTGTTTTTATAATTTCTGTTATGCATGTGATGAATGGTGAATGTTAGGATGTGTATAAATTTTAATATGCATGATAAACTAAAATTCAAAATCACATGTTGATAAATGAAATTGTCCAACAAAAATTAAGATTAATTTTTCCTTCTTATTTCAACCACTAGCAGTCATTGATCGAGGGATACTCTGCTCGCCCTTAGCGGGAGATAGCTCCCTCTATCTTTGGGAATAGTGGGAGGTATAAAGGTTGTCTGTTGTTGTGCCACAATTAAATATATGAGGTGTGTTTCACCCTAGTGAACCCCAAGTATGTTTAGTTGTGAATACAATAGATAAACGTATCTCGTATCAAATGAAAATAAGTTTTCTTAACATTACCTAGAGCTCTCGCTCGGTTTTAGGAAAAAGTTTTTCTTACGAGGATAGGTCGCATTCCCTCATAATTAAAACGACAAAAGTCACAAAAGTTTGAAGATGCTAAATGTTGCTAAAATTCAAAAAGGTTGTGATTAGAAAATGTTTTCTTACCTTGATGTTGTAATGTATTCGATAGCCCTTAGCTAGTCTATATTACAATTGATGGGATCTTGGATTACTGCATTTACGAGCAAGATTTTATTTGCAGTATTTACATCATATTCAATATATATGTATGTATGTATTAAAACATAAAATTGACATTAAAACCTATATAATTTATTTTGTAGAAATGTCAAATATCCAACCAATTGTGCGATCTATGATCGAAAAGAACCCTTTGCAAAATGATGGCTCAAACTTCATGAAATGGCAACTCAATCTTAATATCGTGTTGAGGTTTGAAAAACGATCTCATATTTTGGATGGTGAAATCCCAAAATTAAATGAGAAGGCAACCGATAAAGAGAAAGAGGCGATAGCCAAGTGGGAAGACCAAGAGAACCAAGTTCACGGTCTTATACTAGCATCCATGGGTGACCCGCTTCAAGCGAAATACTTGGATTCAAAACCCAAGAAGACCATGGAGGCTCTAACCAAGATGTTCATGGATAGTGCCCGAAAGGAGCGCTATAAGACCACCATCGCACTCACAAGGTGTCATATGGCGGAGGGAACATCGGTATCCATGCATTTTCTCACGATGCAAGGATACCTTGAGAAGTTGTTGAAGCTCTCTTCTCCAATGCCAGTGGACATTGCCGAAGATCTAATTCTTGGCTCTCTAGCCCCGTCCTTTAAGGATTTTGTGATGCACTATCATGTGCGTGAAAAAGGGGTGAGTCTTGAGGAGCTTCACAACGCTCTCAAAACGGCTGAAGTTGATATGGGCAAGAGTATGGACCATAAGGTCCTTGCTATCCATAAGAAGAGCAAAAAGATCAACAAAGGTAAAGGCAAATTTACCAAAGATACGTCAATCAAGAGCGAGGGAGTAGGAGGTGCTAATGGGAGTGTCTCAAGGGAGAAAACTTACAAGTCTCCAACTCCCAACTCGGAGTGCTTTCACTGCGGTGAAAAAGGACACATCCGACCTAATTGCCCCAAGTACAAGGAAGACCTTGAAAATGGGATGATTGAACGTAGGCGCCCGAGAAACGCCATAGGTATGTTTGTTATTGAGATAAATTTAATCACCTCTATCCTTGATTTGGTAATGGTTACCAGATCTTGTGCTCACATAATTTTGATGTGCAGTTATTGAAGGATAGGAAGGAACTCGTTGGGAACGAGATGATATTGAAGATTGGAAATAGTACAAGCATCGCTGCGATTGTACAAGATTCTATGGAACTTCAATAGTCTAGTGATTTAAATTTATGCTTTGTAGAATGTTTGTTATGTACCTTCGATTAGCAAGAACTATTCTGTATCAAGTTTTTGATATGGATAAATTTTAATAAATATTTTAATTCTTGCTTGTCTATATCGAAGAATGGAATTTTCTATGCAAATACATTCATATGGAATGATTTCTATTTGCTTGAAATAAATAATGAACAAACTCAAACAAACAATAACAAAAGAGAAACTAAGATAACTCACGTGAATGATACAATCTTGTAGCACTATCGGATTGGTCAAATAAATGACCAAGAGACTTTTCAAGAAGAAAGGAACGAAAACGAACAACTAATTGGATATGATACATTCTAATGTATGTGGTCCGATAAGTACAAGTGCAAGAGACGGTTTAAGGTACTTCATTTTGTTCACAGACAACTATAGTCATTATGGCTATATTTGTCTAATGGGAAGCAAAAGTGAATTCTTTGACAAGTTCAAGGAATTCGAGGATGGAGTAGTGAATCGACTCAACAAGAATATCGAGTCTCTATGAAAGGTTCGTAGGGGTGAGTGCTTGGAATACCTAATTTGACTCATTCCTAAAGTAGGAATATGATATTGCTCGACATGGTTCGATCAATAATGAGTCAATTTAAATTGCCAATTTACTTTTGGAATTATGCACTACAAATAATGACAAACTCACTAAATAATGTTCCATCCAAATCCGTGGAGAAAATGTCTTGTGAGCTATGGAGTTGAAAGACACCTAAGCTCGACTTTTTCAAGATTTGGGGTTGTGAGGTATACATCAAGAAATTGATGTCGACCAAGCTTCAACCAAAAGCGGATAAGTGCTTCTTTATAGGTTGTCCTCGTGTGACAAGAGGATACTACTTTTGGTATATCACCTCCAATCGAAAGATTGTAGAGAGAGATATGGTTTTTCTGGAATTTCTGGAAAAGAGAGAAAAGTAGTGGGAGTAGAGTTGAGCTTGAGGAAACTCAAGATACTCTACAAGATCATGATGTGAATGTTGCATTCAAAATCATGAAGGCCCAACCGAGATTCATTTGGTTAGTGGGAGCATGAGCGAGAGATCCTTATAAGAAATTGTGAGAGAATCTCAATCATCCTCACCTAGTGTGCGTTCGAGAGTCGAACATGAACCTATTCCTCAAGAAATTGTGGAAGAAGTTCGAGAGACACGAGAAGAACCAAAAGAATAGAGAAGGTCGACGAGGGAAAGGAAGAAACCCAATAAGTATGCAGGACTTCATGAGATTGTGGTACAAGATACCAAAGATCCCTCGACCTTCCAAGAAGCACTGGAAAGGGAAGACTCCAGACTATGGCTTAAGGCCATGGAATCCGAAATAGAATCCATGTATGACAATCAAGTATGGAACTTGATTTGCCTTCCTCAAGAGACACACGAAGAACCAAAAGAACTAAAAAGGTCAATGAGGGAAAGGAAGAAACCCAATAAGTATGTGGGACTTCATGAGATCATGGTACTAGATACCAAAGATCCCTCGACCTTCCGAGAAGCAATAGAAAAGACTCCAAACTATGGTTAAAAGCCATGGAATCCGAAGTAGAATCCATGTATGATAATCAAGTATGAAACTTGATTAGCCTTCCTCAAGAGAAAATATCATTTGGTATAAATGAGCTTTTAGGAGGAAGATAGACATGGATAGTAACTTGACAACCTACAAAGCAAGGCTTGTAGCAAAAGTTATACTCAAATTCAAGAAATTGACTTTGATGAAATTTTTGAGAAGTTGCCATATTAAAATCTATTCGGATTATGCTCACTATTACCACATTACACAATTGTGGGATATGGAAAATGGATATCAAAATGGCGTTCCTTAAACAGGAACTTGGAGGAGGATATGTACATGGTACAACCTCAAGGTTTTGATGATCCAAATAGTAGCGAGAAGAAATGCAAGTTTCGAGAATCCATTTATGGATTGAAGCAAGCATCGGGGAGTTGGAACAAACGCTTTGACGAAGAGGTGAAGAAGATTCACTTCATTCAAAGTAAAGGAGTACCTTGTATATACAAGGAGATTAGTGGGAGCCATGTAGTACTTCTGATCTTATATGTCGATGACATATTGCTCATGAGCAATCATATACCTTTGCATTAGCAAACGAGAAAATTCGTTGAAATCAGTGTATTCAATGAAAAGAAAAGGATGAGGCTCAACACATCTTGAGAATCAAGATACATTGAGATACATCCCGTAGACTCATTGGCTTCAGTCAACGTGCATACATTGACAAGGTCTTTGGAAATGTTCAGGGTGAACAATTCCGATATGGACAATATGCCAATAAGTATGAGTATAGGTGTGCAACTCAAGAAGTCTCAATGTGCTCAATCACACAAAGACTTGGAGTACATGAAGGTATCCCTTATGCTTCGGCAAAAGGAAGGACCATGTACACAATGACTTGCACAAGACTCAATATCTCGTATGCTCTAAACGTGACAAGTGGTCACCAATCCAACGCAAGTCCTAATCGTAGGATTGCGGTCAAGAATATTCTGAAGTACCTTAACCAGACTAAAGATAAGGTTCTTATTTATGGAAGACAAAGGAGAAAATAGCCGAGGGCTGTTTTGATGCAATTCTTATAGGAATTCTAGACAATAAAAGGTTGGAGTGATGATGCGTCATCATTATCGAAGGTGGAGGTATGAGCTAGTGTAGTTAGGAGTAATATCACTACAGCTAACTCAACCACCAACGAAAGACAAAATAAATAAATAGGTGGACACAACAGTGACACAACTGATCCATTCAACAAACCTTCATACCAAGCTAAGAGACGAAATATATTTCGAGTCCATGGATCCGAGGGTCCATGTGGATTGGCTTGATAGGTGATTTGGGAAGGTTACCCTAGTTATTGATGTTTTATGCATTGAGAATGTATGTGAAAGAAAACTTTGATAACAAGTGGGAGATTGAAGGGAATGTGTTCTAAAAGTTTTACTTTTAAATGTCAATTATTATGAATTGAATGAGAAATCATTTTGTTCCTTGTTTATGTTATTCGTCTTTTAGAAGTGTTAAGGAAGATGCTCTTGGTCCTTAACCGTAGAGCTCTGAAAGATGTTGGTTTGCATAAAACAAAAGATATTCGCAATCATGGTAATTAACATGGGACATTAATTACCGAGTTAAGATTGTCGTGTTGGTCATAGATCATTGTAGCTCTGCAAGTGAGTGACGACACATGTATGCAAAAGAGGAAAATATTACTTTTGTATACTGAATAGACCTAATAAGTAAAATATTATAGAAATGTGTTTCTGTGTCATTAATATTTTACTGTGTCTTTGGTCCTTTGATATGAGACATATATCTAATCACTTAAGGAATACTTAATTAGATCAGTGTCTTGAACTATCGATCAGTGTAGTGTAAAGGCATTGGTTGGTTAAGTACAACTTTTGTTGGAGAAGATAGTTAGTCAAAAGACTATCATTGCCCCTCTTAATTGAGTGATGATATTAGTGGGCCCCTTGATAAAGCAAAGTTATAATGTGCACAATGTGATTTGAGTTAAGTCACATATTTATAACTAGCTTAAAGAGATCAAGAAATGAATACTAATACAAAGATGACACAATACTACTTTGTGTGTATTCTTAATATCATGAGGCAAGGGACGGACACAAGTGGTGCACTCCATCACTAAGTGGATCGGGTTTTGGTTCGAGTGGAATTAAGACATCTAACTAATTGGGAGCTATAATGTGTAGCTAGATACCGCTTATAGCTTGTGATATTAAGCTCTTAATATCACTGCCAACTTAGTTTAGATCCTCCCATAGGTCACACCACAAAACTGGGAAACAAGAAATGGGGATTTTGAGTTCATAGGATGTGTCGGGTTTCATGTAGAAAATATGACACATGGCGTGAACAAGCAAAATCAAAATTATGTTGTGATTTATAACATAATTAGAATCTAAATTAAATTCATATGTGATGTAAATATTATGGGGTGTAATGATTGATCATTACATAGGATAATATGTTACATAAGTTGTGAATTTATTACTAATCCCGAAATGTCAAATTTTGTAGGGGTTAAACCGAAATTTGACAAGTCTGCAGCACAGTGCAGAAACGGTCGACCGCTAAATAGTAAACGGTCGACCGGATGTGGGACGGTCGACCGCAATATTGCATGGTCGACCGGATGTGTGTACATCGTAACAGGGATTTCGTCTGTTCGTTTTCGGTCGACCGAATTTATCGGTCGGTCGACCGAACATTGTGATGAAATATTTTAATGTTACGAACGGTCGACCGAGTGTCTAAACGATCGACCGAAACCAGGTCTAAACGGTCGACCGGACCTCGCAGACGGTCGACCGGTCAGACGGTTTTATGCAGAATTAATTTAAGAATTAATTAGATCATGCATGGAATTGGTCCATAATTGATTTAATTCGTGGCTAAGATTATTTATTAATAAATAATGGATGGTTAGATGGAATTTTGCATGGAATCATGGGCAAGTGGTTGCACATGAATAGGTAATTTGGAGAGAACCTATAAATACAAGGTTATCTCATTACCTCCTTAATTAATTCATTATTTTTCTTATGCAAAATCTCTCTCCATAATTCTCCACGAAAATTCCTTAATTCTTAAGTTTAGTTTTAGTTCTTCAGAGGTCATCTTCTAAAGGGAACTAAAGAGAGGTTAGTAATTAGATTCTAAACCCAATCGGAGATTGAGAGACTAGCTTCCCTCTCTCCGATCTTGTTTAGAGTTTGGTGAATACTCGGAAGCATCCGGCGCAGCGAGGAGCATCCCAACCGTCTCCGAATCTTCGAGAAGTTTTAGAGAACTTCTAGGTATGAATTTCGGAGCTCCTTCATGTTTGTTTTAATAGAGTTTTTGAAACTAGTTTGTTAAAACAAACCGATGCATGCAATAAATTCTAGAAAATTGAAAATTGATCCTTATTATACATGAAAATTCGAAAAATATATATGTATAATTAAACATGAAATCCTACAGACGGATGTGCTTGTGGACCCTGTTGAGGGTCGTTGTTGTTGGACCGAGGTCCCGTTTACCCTGTTGAGGGACTTGATGCATTGCAGATGTGATATGACATGCCACTAGTATGATAGGTTTATTTACCGTACTATTGCATGCATATAGGTGAGCTTGGCATACGGGATTTCCTAATGGGAAACTCAGGCATCATTGTTTGATTCATGTTTCAGGACCGCAGTAGGTTCTGTCGGGTGATGACAGCGGGCGCACACATTTTGGGGTCAGGATCCTCATCGGACTCTTTGAGGTCGTCGTAATTACTTTACCTGTCTTTTCATTATATTGTTGTAATCACGTTTTTTGACAAACTCTGTTGTATTATTGGTGCACCGACTGTTGACTTATATGAGTAACATTCCCGTTGATGATTTTATCTCAGAAATCTCTTCATTGTTTAAATTTTTAAATTTCCGCTGTTCGGGATGTTACAATAACTCTCCTCGCAACTTCAAAAATGAAGATGTGGAAAATAAGAAATACTCATATATAGATCTGAGTTAAAGGGAAAAAATAATAATCTAAGGATGAATTTTCTATCTTCATGTAATTATATGTGGACGTATTGAAAAGATTGTGTTTTATAAACAAAAAAAACAAGAAGAATCAACTAAAGATTGTGATACTTTTATTTGATTGCTTTTAAAAAAAATCAAATCAGTACTCATGTAACAACAAAAGAAGAAACAAAAATGTACACATTTATTTAAATGGGAACCCTTCAAAGAGAAGAAAACAATCCGCCATGCTTCTTCACAAAACCTCATGCAGTCACTTCTGAAAAAACTGACCCACCACAAATGTCCAAGTCTTTTTCTTTGTTGCGGTTGGGACATGTAACATGTTCTTCAAAGCATTATTTGCAAAGCAAAGGCGTTTTAGAATAGAAACTAAGAATCATTTTAGTAAGGGTAGATTCCAAAGTGCACCCCAGCAAACCTAAACCATTGCTTAAAGCAAAGCACAACCATGTGCATGTGATCCCCCCCCCCCCCCCCCCCCCCCCCCCCCCCCCCCCCCCCCTGTCCTCCTTGTCTTTATCTTCCCAACTAACATCTCGTTCACAACCCAACAACATGTTTTCTATTGGGATTTGCTGTACAACAACAGCACATTTGACTTTCTTTATTAAACGAAAAAGAAAGCAGAAATGGTTGCCTTTTGAGTTCCAAGTTCGAACCAGCTCATATTCCTTTTTTGCGTTGTCTTCAAACAAATGGGAAATTACTAGGTTGTACCTGAAAGTGTTTCTGGCTTCCCACCATTATCCTTAATTATAAATCCTTAAGTTTAGTTGCTTACATTGCCAATAACAATTGATTAAATGTCATTGTTAAAAGAAATAATGAGCTTGAGTTCTAAATTCATCATCAGTTTAAGAAAAAACTAATTATTATGTCGTTTTCCATGTGTGGGGACTTAATCCACTTGTTTCTTTACTTAAGGTATGATCATATACAGTGGTTGATTTGTAGGGGTAGACACTCCCACCTAAGAAATAAGCGACTCCCTCACGATCACAGTAGGAACTGAGTGGAAGTTCAAATTTTCAATGTTTTTTTAGTTGTATACTTTGGACTTATGTGTGGTAGTGGAGGAGCTATTTCCATGTATAAATTTATAAGTCATTGGAATGCATTCCTAATTTTGCTTCAAGATTTTCAACTTTTTCTTCAAGCCAATTATCTATAAATCATTTCAAAAGTTGAGTTTCTCACCTCCATAATGTTTTCTGTCCATACTCTCTAGGGGCCGAACCAAGGGTTCTATATTAAAGGAGTAGTACTATACAATATTTTTCAAAAAGTATAACAAAATATTATGGGAGTAGTCCCCCCCCCCCCCTGAAAATTTCAAATTATTTAAGGTGATAGTTATATAATATTTTCCAAAAGGTATAACAAAATATCATATGATGACGTCCTTCCTCTTTTAATTTTTTTAAGGAACTAGTAACATACAACATTTTTCTTAACATTTTCCACCCAAAGTTTTTTATTCTTCTTAATATTTCTTTACTTTGATGATGCATTCTTGGCTTAAGTAAAGAGTGGAACCAATAACATGGGGAATGTCGCCCATTCTTTCTCTTAATTTTGAAATAAAGATGGGCCGAAATTGTAAGATGAAAACTTGAATAACCTATTAAAGAAAGTGCACTTACTTGTGTCAGGTAAGAAATTCTGATTCATATTATGGATGAACAATTTATACTTCATGACCGACTACGCCGAAATGGTCAAGAATACACAAGTCTTTATAATTATCGTGTTGAGTTGTTTTACTATATCATAAATACAAAACTTCAGGAATTTATAAACAAGTTGTTCGATGAAATAAATACAAAATTACTCATTTGCATGTTGTGCTTAGATCCAAACTAGTTCGTTTAAGAGGACAATATCCTAATGAATTCTCCATTATAGATCATGTCAGACCTTCTAATAAGCTTCAAACATATATTTTTGATAAGTGTAGCTCAAATGACTTTTGTAACATGGAAGAAATTAGCGTTTTAATCAGTAGAGAAAATGGTTGCAAACACAACCATTGAAAGACCACATTTGGCATAAATATTGTATAGAAGCGTTTGTGGAATTGAATAGAAGATAAATATTAGTTGAATGATAATTTGGTTGCTTATATTGAAAAGAATTTATTCGTTTTCAAAATATGGAAACTCGTCGAGACCGATTGTAATATTTCTAGAAATATATATTAATTATTTTCCTTTATATTTTCACCCCCTCCCCCCCCCCCCCCCCCCGAAACAAATACTGGTTTCACCGGTGATACTCTCTAAAGGATATTAGCTTTATTTGAAACTTTCTCCTCAGAGAAGTGATTTAGAAAACTAATAACAGGTTTTAAATTTGATTTGAGGATGCAAATGGGAGTCATTTAATTTTCTACTGTTTTTCTATTTTTCATTATTCTTTGGGTACGTGAAAGTGAGGGAAATTATTTTACATTTTTTTATTTGTAGATTAAGATATAAATGTTTCTGTGTGCACGTTATTTTGAATTTTTTCCCTTACAAGTTACAAATTAATCAAAGA
Source organism: Triglochin maritima (assembly GCA_963682175.1). NCBI lineage: Eukaryota > Viridiplantae > Streptophyta > Magnoliopsida > Alismatales > Juncaginaceae > Triglochin > Triglochin maritima. Next base: position 16,093,289 of record OY821774.1, on the reverse strand, counting down.
ACATCAGATCCTCAAAAGATACTGCAGTTCCAAAAAGTTCCTAGAAAGATCTTAAAAATGACAAATAAAGAACCAACATGCGAAATTATAAAAATTGATACTTGAAAATTTGTTATATATACCCACCAAGGGTTAGTCTAATTGATATAGCTCAATCAATAATAATGATCTCGTCCGAAAGAAACATGTTACATGATTATCGTAAGGTGGTTCAGTTAATCCAGAGTTTTTTTTTGAAATATTTTAGTTAAAACTTTGGATTTAATTTGTTTACACGAAAACGATTTCAACTAATCACACTCCCAAACAACAAACTTGTTTAGTTGTTTATTGTTTGCATGTTATTTTATTGAAAGAGACAACTGCTTTGTCTCCAAAAGTAGGACTTAGGTCCAACGAAGATCGTCTGTTTGACGTGTGTTATAAGATTCCACAAGCAAGATTAACATCTTGTTTGACAGGGAGTTATTCTAATTGTAATTAAATTGGAAAAGAGAAATGTTAGTATGAAATGGGATCTTGATGATTCGATATCAAAAGGCCAGCGTGGAGGAAGGAACAGTCATTTCAATCCAACCTCGGCTGTGGAACAAAGATTTTCAAGAGTGTCGTTCACATTGAAAGTGCAGATGGGGTTGTGCTTAACGTTGTTCTCATACATGACCTACATGTGCTTTGCAAGTTGTATGATTTTGAGTTAAGGTAGTGGTTGGTCATGTTTAGGATGAAGAATGGACTCCAACTAAACAATAGTTGGGAAAACATAAGTTCTTACCAGAAAGTAGCAAATACGCGGAAAAGACAAAACGCTAATTATTCTCTTGTGAATAATAACCGCCTCACCTTTTCCAAACAAGAAATCGCTAACTCTATTCTTCTGTATTCAATGGCCCAAAGATCTTCAAAATCCCAATAAATTGGGACATGGTCATCTCTGGGAAAACTCGGACCCCCACCTTCTTATCCGGCCTTTTAAGAATTAAGGTGATGGAAATTAGGAAGGCAATTTTCAGATTACCCCCTAGTAAATCTCCTGGCCCTGACGCGGGTTTGACCTATACTGGTATCAGCAATTATGGAACAAATTAAAAAAGTGCACATTGTTGATATGTTAGAGAGCTTTTATCATTTAAACATTTCGCGAAAGAATTCGTTGACCTCAACCAATGTTTGTTCGCACTAATTCCTAAAAGAACAAACAATCGAAATGGTTAAAGACCTACGACCGATTTCTTTGCTAACTAGTACATATAAAATAATAGTCGAAGTACTAGCACAAAGGTTAGCACAACAATTAAATCACGTCATCCAATACTCACAAACCACCTTTATAAAAGGGCGACAAATTATGGATACTGTGATCCCAGCAAATGTGGTGTGACATTATCTCAGTTGAAGCTTGAAGGAGACAAAAATGCATGATTCTAAAGGTAGACTTTGAAAAAGCCATCGAAAAATAGATTGGGACTTCTTGCTTGCAAATCTTAGAGCCATTAGATGCTTGAAATTATGGTGCATACAACTCATTGTAACAACCTCTCGAGCTTTAGTCCTTGTTAATGGAAATTCGGAAGGCTTCTTTAGTGCATCAAACATGCTTCGCCAGGGAGATCCTCTGTCTCCTCTTTTATTCTTGGTGGTTGCCAATTGTTTGGCACATATCCTCCACCTTGGTATAGCTAATGGCCTAATCCGTTGCACCAGCAACGGGGATCGAGGCCCAAAAGTACTCTGTCTTCAATATGGAGATTAGGACTGTGCATCCGGACCATATCGGACCAGATTTTTATCCGGGGTCCGGACCGAAAACCGGACCTGATACCCACGGACCGAATACCGGATCGGACCGAATCGGTCCGGTCCGGTCAAAAACCGAATTTTTTAAAGTAAAAAAAAAAAATTGGACCAGTCCGGACCGGACCGGACCGAACCCGAAATTTTAAAATTTGCCGGACCGAAATCCGAACCGGACCGGATTTTTTCAAAAATTTCCGGACCGAACCCGGACCGACCGGTCCGGTTCGGTCCGGTTGACCCGGTCAATGCTCTGCCCTGATGCAGATGATACCATCCTATTTCTCCACCCTTACAACAACAATATTATAAACGTCGAATGAATCTTGGTGATCTTTAAGTGCATTTCATGGCTTGAAATAAAATTTGAAAAATCGTGTGTGAGAGGAACTAACTTACAAGAAGGTGAACTAAACACTTTCAACAACATCCTGTGACGCAAGGTGGGAACACTACCCTTGAATTGTTATCGCACCATCTCACATCAGTCACATGCTACGAAACAAAGCAAGATAGGATAAAACATTAGAAATCATGAAAGCGAAAGTGCGAAGTTGGCAAATGAAACATTTGTCACTAGTAGGCGAGTCACAATGATAAACGTGGTTCATACAAAATTTTCTTCATGAAAATTCCACGAGGCATAGAGAAAGAAATGGATCAAATGTGACGAAACTTTCTATGGAATAACTCGAGCAACCACTCAACCCTAAAGACTACAACTTAAGCTTACACATCTTAAAAAACTTTGGGAGGTAATATTGGAAAAAAAGGGTAATAATTTGCCAAGACATTATAACAAGCAACTACAACAACAATCATTCAGAACTTGGTTTCTTTCCCGACTTGGACAAAATATTATCTCCATTTTTACGGGATATTGTCTCTTTGATTCCGGTCCTTTGTCCTTTAATAGGATCACAATGGGAAGAGGAGATAGACCCTTCTTTTGGTTCGACTGGTGGTGGTATGGCCACTACCACTAGTAACGAATTATGATCTGACCTCTTTAATAAAAGCAAAGGACAATTCATTATGGCGGAACAATTCTTTAACGGGGATCCCTTCTCACTTGGTTGGGTACGGAAAAGATTCTCTGGAACTACTACGGATCAAGAATCCTTGCTTTGCATCAGGCTGTTTTGGTTTTTTAACCGAGTGTGGAACTAGATCAACGAGTTCGGTCCCGCAATGCCAAAGGCATACTTCGGAGTAAATTAATTTTTTTTATAGTCTTCTCAATGATGGGGGGACTACATATCCACGCTACAAACAGATTTGGAAATCAAAATGTGTTCCAAGGGTAAAAATTTTAGTTGGTTACTCTTTGAGAATAGGGTGCGAGATCTAACTAAGCGCTTATTGATCCTTTAGAATCTAAGGATGCAATGGGTCAGGTTAAAATTGAAAATTGACCCATATGAAACCAAATGTGTCCAATTGGGTCGGGTGTTTTTTTAAATCTCGATTCGGGTTCGGTTATGAAAAATCCATAAATCGACCAACTCGGGTCTGTTTCAGTTTTCAGGATTGGGTTGAACTGAACCCACCTGACAATTGGAATATAATAGTCATTTCAAATAACTATAACTATGTACTCATGACCTTCACATATCTATATTACATACCCATAATTAGAAATTGATCGGATTTGATGGTACTCGACGGTACATGATAGTTGTTCGATAATTTAGTCGACCTACAACGACACGATTACTGAGAAAGTTTTTGACGGTTCGGTTTCCTTCCCTCCAGACGTTACATCAGTAATTAAGAGCGAAGCGTGGAAACTGCACAATGGCGGTACAATGCAACTTCGATATGATGAAGCAAGAGAGTCGTCTTTGTTTGGATCGATGAGTTCGATATGAACTCGATAGTTTACTCGACCAACAACGACACGGTTATTGAGGATGTTTTTTTCGTTTCACTTACCTTTTCCCCAAATGTCAACTCAGCAGTTAAGAGGGAAGCGTGACAACAGTACGAATGTGTGACTCGAGGTGACGCTATGTTGGGATCGATGAGTTTTATACGTACTTGATCGAAGCTCGATAAGTAACACTACTGTCAAGGCACATACGTTTTCGCTAGCCGGGATTCCTTCTATCAAAATACCTCGCCAGTTATCAGCAAAGTGTGAAAAACCATACCAGTGGGAGGCTCGATATGCGTGCGATATGGTTCGAGCTGACACTATGTTGGGATCGATGAGCTCGATATTTACTCGACATGAGCTCGATATTCTCTCAACCATATGAGCGAGGGCGTTTTCAACGATTTGGTTATCTTCTCTCCAGACGTCGCGTCTGTCATCAGGATAGTATAAAATGTCATTCGCTTCTTTCGGCCTTACACCATTGCATTTCACTTCCAACGCTTTCTTCCCTCAACCACATTCCAGTCCCAAAATGATCTGCAACGATGACATCGCCAAGGTCACACCCATCAACGACATCCTCTGCTGCTGCGGTTACCCCGCACGACAGGTGTGTGTCGGGTCCTCAACCGGGGTGGTGCAACAGACGTGGCATTGCAGGGCCCCGCGATGCCAGAAATGCACGTTTACGTGCATGACGCCATGTCTCCAGTTCGACCGCCTCCGGAACCACTAGAGGAGGTCTAGCAGACCTTGGAGGAACTCCATCACATGATAACCGACGTGGAGCGTCATTTGGCCGCCGTACAACACACGGTGGTAGACCTCCTCATCGACAATGGTAGGTTTTAATCGTTTCTTTCTTTATTTTTCAGTTACCCGTGGTTATAAGTTAATGTCCACTGATATTTCGTTATTTGGTTTGCGTAGTTTCCACCCCGAGGACACCAACCCTAAGATCCCCCTTCCTGGAGCACACCTTCCCCAAATGCGGGGCAGTCTGCCTCGCCGAGACACCCATCCTTGACCAAACACCCTCCCCACTACCTGACGTCCATCCTGTCTTCGAAGAACACACCGGGTGGACTAAGAGGAGGGTCAAGTTATTTTAGTTATTCTAGTTAATGTTTTATTCTATGATACTTTTTGGTTTTTGTTGTGTATGTGTTAGTTGCAAACTTTGACAATCTTATTTTTTGTAAATGTGTAGTCAATACACAAGCAGTTATGTTGTTTACGTTGTTTTTTGTTAATATTTGAATGTCGTGAATGGTTTACGTTGTTTTTTGGTAATATTCAAATGTTGTTAATGATGTGACTGTTTCAATCTGCCTCATGTAGATGGTATAGTCGAAGAGGTAATAGAACAACCACTGACCTGTTGGCTTTTTGGCCTTAATCTATATTTTGATGATGTAATTCAACCTAATCTTAATTAGGACATGTAGATTAGCACATGTAGTATAATGGTATATATGTTGTATTGTGCTAACATCTACAGGTGATCAAGACTCAAGAAAGAAGAAAAATCAAGTCAAGACATGTAATCAAGCTGGATTGAAGACATGTATTTTACTTTTCTTTGAGTCTTAGGAACATATGTGAATTGAGCATAAATTAAGCTAATATCCATGCATTCACACATTAGGTTCCTTAGAGAAGTCACACACAAAATTTAAGATCAATCGGACTTCGATAGGTCATCCAAAACATAGTCGGAAAATCACTAAAACTAAACCTTAAATCCTGTCCGAAAACGTTCGACCGATTGGACCTTTTGTTCGACCGATTTCAGTAGATTTAGAGTTTTTACATGACCATTTTGTTCAACCGATTTGCCTCATAGTTCAACCGATTTCAGTAGTGTTTTGCCCAGACTAAAACGGTCGACCGGTTTTGCCATTTTGTTCGACCGTTCCGGGTTTTCATGTGACCGTTTTATTTTGTCATATTCATACAACGGTCGACCGAACCATCCATTTGTTCAACCGATCCATTAGTTTTTGTAAGGTTTTTTTCGACCGGTTCAACTTTAGGTCGACCGGTTGGAGACAGTTTTTGCTGAATTTGAATTCTGTTTTGTGTATCTCTTACACAAATCAATCAAATCTTTCCCCAACGGCTAGGAATCTCTTAGAGCTTTTAAATAGAGGATCAAACTCAATTTTACACACAACTCTCCAATTCCTCATAGTCAAATTCATAGAGAGAAATCCCAAATCCTCAAAACTCTCATTTAATGATCTTAAGCTCAAATCTACACATTATTCATCACTCACACATTTAGCAATTGTTGTGCTCAGTTAGAGAAGAGTGTGTCCCACTCATTGAGTTGTCAAAGCAAAGGCTTCAGTGAAATTCCGAAGAAGAAGCAAGGACTTCGGTGAAAGCCCGAAGTGATCCTCTCGGATTGTGAGAGGTGGTGCCAAGCTCGGCGAGGGTTGTTCGCGAGCTTGAAGAAGTGTAAAAGGCGTTGCTCCCGGCCCGGAACGGGGAAGCATAGTGAAGACGCAAGAGGAGCTCGAGCGGGGATTCGAGAGGGGCTTGCAAGAGAGGATGTAGGCGGGGCCAAACCTCTATAAAAATCTTCCGTGTCGATTGTGGTTTGCTTATTCCTTCCTTACTTGTTTGTTTTGTTTTAATTCAGCTGTATCTTTGATTGTTTAAACAAGTAGAGAATTAGGTGATTAGCCTTAATTGTGGACCCATAACCCACACAATCCTACATTTGGTATCAGAGCATCGTTCGTTAATTTTTGTTCTTAACCGATAAATTAACATGACTCTTAATGCATCCACACCTTTAGAATCATGTAAACCACCTTACTTTGATGGTAATAACGTTAGTTCATGGAAATCTAAAATGTAATCATTTATTAAATCCATGAACATTAACATGTGGTTTATTATTCAAACTCCATATGAATCACCTAGATGTCATATTAGTAAATGGAGTTTAGAAGATGAGAAAAATGCATCCCTAAATGCTAAAGCTATGAATGTCATATTTTGTGCATTAGGAGATGAACTTTTTAATCTTGTTTGCTCATGTGATAGTGCTCATTCTATATGGCAAACATTAGAAAGGAATTTTGGTGAAAAAGATTCACCATCCGGGGAGAAAGGAGCAACCACTCCGAATGATGTAGCTCGAGCAAAGAAAATGGAGATTAACTCAACATCTTCATCATCATCAAGCTCATCCGATGGAGAAAGTGAAGATGAGGTATCTTCTAGTTATTCTTCAAGTAGTAGTTCAAAAGATAATGCCTATGATTTTAATGAACTACAAAATGCATTTCAAAGATTATTTGAAAAATATAAAGAACTTCACAAGACTAATCAAGTAGCAAATGAGCAAATCCATGATCTTAAATGTCAAAATGCATCTATCTTAGATGATAAAGTTGATTTGCTTGCTAAAATTGAAGTTCTAACTTTAGAGAATGCATGCTTCAAGGAAGAAAATTTGAATGTCAAATCTACCTCATCTCATGCAATTGATAGTCATATTCTAGAAAATGATACAAATGACTTGCTTATGAAATTAGATAAATCTTATCTTCAAAGCAAGCAATTGTTACATGACTTAAGTTGCATGAACGATAAAGTTGTTAACTTGGAGATTCACTTGCATAAAATGAATGAAAAGCATGCTTCAATGATTCAAAACCTTAATTGCTTGAATGAATCTCTTAAGAGTAACAACAGTGAACTTATTGCTACAAATGAAATGTTAACTCATAAATTGCATAAGTTCACTCATGGCAAACAAAATAACTTTTATGTTAAGAACATTACTGTTCAAATTAATGTTAAACATAATTATGCCATGAAAAGGAAAATTAGTGTAGAGGTACCAAAATCAACTTGGATTTGGGTACCAAAAGCTAAACTTAATGGACCCAAGCAAAAATGGGTACCAAAGTCTACACATGTAGGATCTTGAGGAGGATATTGGTGGTGACCGGGCGAGCCAAAGCATCGAATTCGAATCCGGTTGCATCACCAAGTCAAGATTGGAGCTAAATCAAAACTCAAGTTGGTATAAATTTCTATCGTCTACAATTCATGTTAAATTAGCTCTAGTCTAGTTTATGTGCTTAAATGTCATACATTTATAGTTTAATTCATTGCAAATCATGTACCCTATTCATTGCAAATCATATATCACATCCATTGTTTATAAATGTCAAAATTTTGAATGGATGTTAGAATAAGGCTTGAGTAGAAACTTAAATGAATTTAACTTGTATCATACTCATTGTTTCCATTTAGCCTTATTGATAGGGGGAGCTTAAATGTTATATCTTTTATTAGAGTAATGAAGTGAAAAATTTAGGGGAAGCAACTTCATTACAATTGACATCCTATATTGAACTTAAACATATATATAATTGTCAATGGGGGAGAAATCTCATTACATATCTTACATTGATTATTGTTTTTGATGGATGTCAAAGGGGGAGAGATAATTAAGGGAAGTAATTAAGGGGGTTACTTGAAAATCGTGTAAAAATGAAAAAAAACTATGCACATCCATGGGGGGAGCATTTATATGCATAGTTTACACTTAAAAATTTCAAGTATTAAGATATAGGTTGCCATCGTAAAAAAGGGGGAGATTGTTGACTTTTTGGCCTTAATCCATATTTTGATGATGTAATTCAACCTAATCTTAATTAGGACATGTAGATTAGCACATGTAGTATAATGGTATATATGTTGTATTGTGCTAACATCTACAGGTGATCAAGACTCAAGAAAGAAGAAAAATCAAGTCAAGACATGTAATCAAGCTGGATTGAAGACATGTATTTTACTTTTCTTTGAGTCTTAGGAACATATGTGAATTGAGCATAAATTAAGCTAATATCCATGCATTCACACACTAGGTTCCTTAGAGAAGTCACACACAAAATTTAAGATCAATCGGACTTCGATAGGTCATCCAAAACATAGTCGGAAAATCACTAAAACTAAACCTTAAATCCTGTCCGAAAACGTTCGACCGATTGGACCTTTTGTTCGACCGGTTTCAGTAGATTTAGAGTTTTTACATGACCATTTTGTTCAACCAATTTGCCTCATAGTTCAACCGATTTCAGTAGTGTTTTGCCCAGACTAAAACGGTCGACCGGTTTTGCCATTTTGTTCGACCGTTCCAGGTTTTCATGTGACCGTTTTATTTTGTCGTATTCATACAACGGTCATATACGCATAACACTTTTCCCAACCGTTCGACCGAACCATCCATTTGTTCAACCGATCCATTAGTTTTTGTAAGGTTTTGTTCGACCGGTTCAACTTTAGGTCGACCGGTTGGAGACAGTTTTTGCTGAATTTGAATTCTGTTTTGTGTATCTCTTACACAAATCAATCAAATCTTTCCCCAACGGCTAGGAATCTCTTAGAGCTTTTAAATAGAGGATCAAACTCAATTTTACACACAACTCTCCAATTCCTCATAGTCAAATTCATAGAGAGAAATCCCAAATCCTCAAAGCTCTCATTTAGTGATCTTAAAATCAAATCTCCACATTATTCATCACTCACACATTTAGCAATTGTTGTGCTCAGGTAGAGAAGAGTGTGTCCCACTCATTGAGTTGTCAAAGCAAAGGCTTCAGTGAAATTCCGAAGAAGAAGCAAGGACTTCGGTGAAAGCCCGAAGTGATCCTCTCGGATTGTGAGAGGTGGTGCCAAGCTCGGCGAGGGTTGTTCGCGAGCTTGAAGAAGTGTAAAAGGCGTTGCTCCTGGCCCGAAACGGGGAAGCATAGTGAAGACACAAGAGGGGCTCAAACGGGGATTCGAGAGAGGCTTGCAAGAGAGGACGTAGGCGGGGCCGAACTTCTATAAAAATCCCCCGTGTCGATTGTAGTTTGCTTATTCCTTCCCTACTTGTTTGTTTTGTTTTAATTCAACTGCATATCTTTGATTGTTTAAACAAGTAGAGAATTAGGTGATTAGCCTTAATTGTGGACCCATAACCCACACGATCCTACATGACCAACGTCGAGCAACCATCGAGCTCAATCGAGGTATAAGGACAAGACTGACTTGGACGTGCGAAGTTGTTCGTTTGAAATTGCACAATGACCATCGAGCTATTATCGAACTAAATTTTTGTTAAGCCCAAAACCCTACAAAGATTGAAATAAATTGTGGTTCGTTTATGTCCTAGACTGTAGAGTGATTATCAAACAACCATCAAACCACAATCGAGGTAAAAGGAGAGAACAAGGAGAGAAAGAAACTTCATTGAGACTTCGTTTGAAAAGACATAAATAAATGGTAGTTCGTTTAACTCCTAGATCGTCGAGTGATTATCGAACCACAATAGAGGTAAAAGAAGAGAAAGAAACTTCATTAAGACTTTGTTTGAAAAGATTGAAATAAATGATGGTTTGTTTAAGTCCTAGACGTCGAGTGATCATCAAACTACCATTGAATCACAACCAAGGTAAAATGAGAGATCACAAACACAAACACAAAGACAAAAACAAAAACACATAAACACAAAAATCGAGCTCAAAATGAGTTATTATTGATAGTAATTATTACTTATGTACAAGGAGAGAACAAGGAGAGATCAAAAACACAAAGACAAGCAAAAAACACAAACACACAAAAATTATATATCTCTTCCCAGTCAATTGGAAGAGAATGGTCTGCTTAGATGTAGCATGCAAGCCCAAAAGAGAGTTTTTCTTATCTATTGGCTCTAACTCAACTTAGCAACCTTCCAGAGAAGCTTCCGCATCCCTGTGTACTTTACGCTCTGGTCGGGTTTATCGACCGGTTGTACCGGTGTTCCATCATCCCAGACAAAGTACCGACAATGAAGGGTTGGCTCCAAGGAGCCACAGATGTATAACTTTTTGCTAATCTTGTTCGGATTGTTGGACCACAACTCCGTTGACTTCAGACTGCACCTACATGTGCGATAGGGACGCAACGAGCTGTACGAGTAGAGGTCGTGGATTGATAACTTCTGGAGTTTTATAACTTTATAAGTCAGAGTAAGATCGAGTTCACACCGGAAGGCGCACTGAAAGGAAAGAATGTCGAACGTTTCCAGAATTTCATTGGGACGATAGTCAGGAGGACACAAGTATCGTCTCCTTAAAGAAGGACAAGGATGTGGCATGACAACAATTAACGGTAATGTTACATACGTACTGAAATTATATTAGTATTGATTTTAATTGAAATCTAATTTTAATTTTTTTCATAGTCACACTAGACAGTTTCAGAGGGGTTCAGAGCCAAAATTATGAAGTCTCTCAACACCAAATGGAAGAAAAAAAGTACTAGGTATACCTTGGCGTTGCGAATATGGAGAAAAAGTACTAGGTATACCTTGGCATTGTGAGTATGGAGACTAAAGAGGCCAGATTGGCGGTTAGACCACCACTTATTTCCCTAGAGGATTGGTCTACTCTGCTGGAATACTGGCCCAACGAGGTATTTATAAAGAAAATTTGTTAAGCTTCTAGTTAATTTATTATCAATGACTAAAAAAACTAACAATTTGGTTTGTTGATGATGCAAAAGAAGAGCGAGACTAACAAGAAAAACTGGCAAATTTAGTAATACCACATTAGTGTGGTACCAAATCGGTATTGCGACATAAAGAGAAAATGGTGAGATTTTTTTAAAATTCTTATAGATTCATTACTTTTTTAATATAAACTAAAACGATTATTGTTTTTAACGGTATTGCAAATTACAGAAAACCAGGACGCTTTTGAGCCTAGTCGTACAAATATGTACATTTGGCTTTATGACAAGAAACTCCATAAAGTGTGGCTATTATTGTAAGTTTAACATTATTATTAGTTTTCAATTAGTTAATATTGTTTGATACATTCATTTGTAAATTTATAATGTTTTCTTCTGTTAGGAACAATTGGAGGCTTTGCGAGGACCGGGTGAGACGACCTCTCAAGGCTCTATCAATATGGCGGCTAGCGCTTAGGATCCAATCATGACTCTTCTCGGAAACGAGCACAGACGTCTGAGGATGTACTCGAGTCTTGTCACCTCAACTGACATATACGGACCACACAGGATGCCATCCCAAGCAGAGGGTGATGCCAGAGCGCAGGTTGAGAAAGGTGAGGAGATGAACATGCTGAAAAGTGAGCTAGCAGAGATGAAAAACCAGCTCGCAAGGTATCAATCAATGGTCGAGTTTTTGATGGACAAAATGGGTTTTAATCCCGAGGTATTGTATTTGTAATTTAATAAATTGTATTACATTTACTAAGTTAGTTTATATGCATTTTAATGGTCTAAGTGACTTAGTGTATAATTTTGAATGGAACATGATTTTTGCCCGCCACCTCCACCACCAACTCCTGACAACGATGACGATCCATCAGGCGGAGCCAGCACAGGAGGTTTGAAAATTTAGTGTTTTATTTTATTTGTCTATTATTATTGTGAAACTTTGTTTTAGTATTTCTGAATTCAAATGGTAATTTTACTGAAATTATAACTTTTGTGTTTGAATCAATATATATGACTTCTTGTGTATAGATGTGTATGAATGTTCGCTGAATCATGAATGAATGTTTGTTTAATGATGATTGAATTGGATGTATTTGAGTATTTGTTGAATGATGATTGTATTGAATGTGTATGAATGTTTGATGAATGAACAAGGAGAAGTGGAACCCGAAAGAGCAAATAAGCTCTTTTCCGTTCTGGACACGACTTACACCGACGGACAGGGATCTGTCGGTGTAGGTTCTGACATTTAATGAAACAAATACACCGATGACACGTATCTTTCAGACAAAGATTTGACATTTGTTAGTAGATGTACACCGACAGTACATATCCGTCAGTGTAACGTACCAATATATATCGCCGACGGTACCTATCCGTTGGTGTAGGTGCACAACCGTCGGAGTACATTTTAGTTGGTGTAACATATACCAAAGGATATGTGCCATCGGTGTAGAGCATTGACGGATGTTCCATCGGTGTTATAACGTCGGTGTTCTTTGATGCACCGAAAGTAGGCAAAAATTATGGCAGGAACTTTCGCGCCAAAAGTAACACTGACGGTCTCTATCCGTCAAAACATCTCTCGGTATAGATATGCACCAACACATTTAACACCGACGACATGTTATCCATAGGTGTTACATTACACCGGCAGAAGATGATATGCACCGACGGATACGTACCGTTGGTGAATCCCTCTATTGTTGTTGTGTTAGAAATCTAACTATCTAACTTTTGATATGTTTCAGGTTCACTTGAATCAATACAACAAAAATATGTTAATTACCATAATAAAATTAAACCGTAGAAATTAAAAAGTAACGTCAACTAAGTAATAACACATATTGTTGTATTAAGGTGACTAATTGATCATTTTAACAACCGCAAGTGCACAGTGTTGGTGAAGACGCGACAAATACGGGTCGAACCTCAAGAAGTTGTGAGCGTTGTTGTGACTATCATACTTGAGTGGAAGACGAGAAAAGGAGATTGAAGGTATATAACTTACATGACAAATGTGACTGAAATCAAAGAAAACAACTAATAAAAATGGGGCCCGTAGGAGGTGGAGAATGAATGCGAAAGTGTAGATGTGTATTCATGTGTGTGTAACATTTAGTGCTCATGACATGCATAACATGGAAATCTTATAATGCCATAATCCTATGTGTGTCTCTACATGGATTAAGATTTATCACTATCATTAAACATACAAAACATTACTCAAGGTGATGACAAAGACAACTACATGATTACATGTTTAATAACATAAAGAATATGAAATCCATAATGACCAAAATCCAACTATGTCTCTACGTGAATTTAGATGTAACATTATTATCAAAACACACAAGACATAAATTAAGATGAGGCCAACAAGAGCACATGCTCTCACATGCCACCCTTATCTCTTTACCACTCCAACCTTATCATCACCTTATCATTCCCCATAAAGTGGACCCACTAGCCAAAACACGTGCTAAGCATCAATTAAGACCATTGGCACATCAAAGGCAAGAGTGAGGAACCCAATAAAATGACTATGGAATTCATGTGAGACTCCAAGATTAGGATCAAACACATACACTATTACAACACATAATTCTCCACCCCGAATGGGATGGATTACTTACTAATCAACATATAAACAAAAGAAACAACAACATAAAAACAACACATGAACAACTAAAGAAAACTATATCTAACCTAAGCAATGGAATAAAAATTGCATCAAATGAAAGACAAGAAGATAAAGAACAAGAAACTAAAACTTGATTAAAAAAGAAAGATTACAAAATGTGCTTCTCCTCTCCTCCCACTACTCTACTAAACATGAAATCAAACATACTCTACTAAACATGAAATAAAACCTACTCTACTAAACAAGAAATAAAACTAACCTAAGGAGGAGAGGAATGAAGGAGGAGGAGGAGGAGGAAGTTTTACAAGTGTATTATAGAAGATCAGAAGGTCATGATGAATCTGGGGACAATCAGACCGCTGTAAATTAGTTCCAAATGTTGCATAATTATTTGTCCCGCAAACCCAACCTACCATAGAAATTTGGGATCGATCTGACAAACTGGATCATTTGGGTCTGATCGACCTCTAATTTCACCAGTAGCTTTAACATACCAGTTTAGAACGTGGGGTGCACCCGGAGCCGTGGGTTCAAACCTGTTTGGTTTTAATTGTTGAATTACTCCTCAGGTCCAGGAGATTCTGGACTTTGCAACCAACAAATTTTTGTTTACACTTAGGTCCTTTTGGGTTTTCACTTGAGTCCTTCCGAACTTACAATCTGGTCCTTGGGCATTACAAATATGTCCAGAAAGCTTCCAAATAAGTCATTTCTTCTTCCATTGAGGTCCTTTTCGCTTCATTTTTCTTCTTTATTACCTAAAACCTGAAACACATCAAACAAACACTCGAGTAGCACAAAATTGGAGTAAAATAAAAGATATATAACATAAGTGCAATGTATGATATACTACTAATCAGTGAAAACCAGTCCTTTGTGGGAACCAATACCTCCACGACATCTATTCCTAAATGAGAACGAGTGTCATCAATGATTCTATGAGTACAACTAAATGTAAATTCTAAAGCAATTGTTGGTACTGAGATTGCCAAATTGTCACAACCATTTTTGCAAGTGTTGGAAACTTAGTTTCATGCTGAGTACAATTCAAGATATCAAATGACAACACATTATTTGTTGACCGGATTAAAGACTCTTCCAAATACATCTGAAGTTCCAATTTTGTTGCACTCGATTCAAACCGAGTGTTAGTACTAGCATATCCAATAAATCCTCCCCTAAATGGTTAGTTAGAATCATAAGTCATTTCTTCTACAAAAGGATTACTACTAGCACATTGTAAACTACTAGGAGCATCCAAATACTCTATGAACAACTTAGTAAGCTTATCTAGTATCTTCTCAATTTTTACATCAGCACAAGAATCATATAAGTGGCGATTTGCATACTGAACAAACACCATTTTGTATCATGGATCAAGTACTAAACCAGAACACAATACCAAACTGCATGAATCCCCATATTTATCAAACATCATTTTCATCATAGTTTCCATTGATCGAATGTACTCGATATGACTCTTATTCCATGTAATCAACATGTAATCGATGTGTCAAACATCATTGAAATAGAAATTAGCAGTGAAATATTTACTACGAGAAAGACAAATTGTGATATCATAAAAGACCTTCAAACAATCTCGTATATTTCTACCCATCTCCCACTCCTCCAATTTTGGCAACAACTTATAATGGTCACCCAATTCTGCTAAACGGTCAAATGCATCTCGAACATCCAAAGCACTGTCAAGCATTACGTAAGTTGAGTTCCATCTAGTCTCAACATCATAAGACACACCCTTATTCCCAGTCAATCGAGTTAAACTCAATGCAACCCTAAACTTATTAACCCAATGTACAAAAGAATTAACATTTTTCACACTATTGCGAATCTTCTCCAACAAAGGACTAATAACTTGCCGCCCCTTCTTCACAATCAAATTAAGAATGTGGGCAGTGCAAAGAGTATGAAATAACTCCCAATTAAGAGGTAGTGCGTTCATTCCATTCAACCTTGTTTTAATAGTTTCCACCACTGGTTCATTATTACTATCATTATCCACAACAATGCTAAACAACTTCTTATCCAAGTTCCCATCCATGATGTGATTTTAAGCCAATCAGCTAAGACATCACTAGTGTGTGGTGTGTTAATGTCCTGAAAAGCAATGATTTTCTTATGCGATACCCAATTATCATCAATACAGTGACATGTAACACAACAATATCCATGATTTTGGTGCTCGGGTGTCCACATATCAATAGTGAATGTGACTCAACTGGTATTCTCATCAAGAGTTTTATAAAGTTTTTCCTTCCATAGCACATAAACATCAAGGGAATCCTTTCTAACTATATTCCTTGAACGACACTTATATGAAGGTTCAACATAACAAACCCACCTTCTAGAATATTCATTCTCGCACAGTACAAATGACAAATCCATCTTCATGATCATCTCAGCAAAATATTCTCTTTCTAGTTTAGGATCATACTTAGGAACTACCAATTTAGAGGAGGATTTACTAAGAAATTGTTTCCTACGTTGGCTCTTGGTCTTTGCATGCAACACTTTTGATGGTTTTTGAGATTGGTAGTACCTTTGGAGCTTGCACTGTCGATTACCATCTTACAGTAATTTAATGTGGCCTTGACAGAAGTATCGCTCAACACTTCTCTTATGTAATGTATCCAAACTTCAGAAGTTAATCTTTTGGTCACTTTGCATCCTTATTGGATTCTTTTGCTTCGTTAACAAAGACATTTGCAGTTCCAACAGGTGTCTCGTTGCTGATAGGTGTAGAACTTGAAATAATACTTGTTGTAGTGCGAGCATTTGAACCAGAAGCACCATCTTCAACTTCCAAATCCTCTTCCATGCTGCAAAAAATGATACACAATGCAATTTATTAAAATCTGAAGCACAATTGTTAGTATTGTGATGAATGTTCAGGAAAGAGCGATATGATGAAAGGGAGGCATAGGTGTTGTGGGTAGTAGTTGGGATATTTTTGTGATGTTTGTAGGAGGGATCATAAAAAATGGTGTCATAGGTGGCTGAGGCGGTTACCGTTAAGGAGGAGGTAGGTGCAGCAGTGACGACGAGGAGGACGGGCGGCGAAAATGAGGCACGACGGGTGGAGGAGGTGACAGGCGGAGGCAACATGAGAGGAGGCGGAGGCGGGGTTAGCGTTAGGCCATTAGGGTTTGCCTTTGGGAAGAAGAGATGTTATATACTTGTTGGGTGTTATAAAATGAATAGACGTGGAAGAAAGAAGATGACGAATTAGGGGAGAACAATTGTTGTATTTCGTCAACTACAAAGTATTACAATAATCTCCTATTTATAAAGGAAAGATGAATGGGTTACAACAAACAAAATGGTGCAAATTACAACACAATAATGGGAATTGAAATCTACAACAATGAGAGAATTACATTGCATTTGAATGTGGAGGTTACAAGAAGTTGTAATGCCAAGTAATAAGGTGACTCATTCACATAGTATGTTTGTTGTGTCATAACACTCCCATATGAATGATCACCTTTTGTTATACGCTTTTCGGCCTCCCTCGTTAAAAAACATTGCCAAGTAAAACCCCGTGGGACAAAAACTTGGTGAAGAAAAAAAAGAGTGCAGAGTGTATAATTCTCCCCCTTAGTGTAATATACATTTACAAACTCCCATAAACAATATGGAGTAATGTTCATGTCTCGTTAAAAACCTTGTTACAAAACCCAGTGAGAAAATAACAAAAGGAAAAGAGTGCATGACATACGTTAACACAATTGTACGAGCTGCCTCGCTAAAAACCTTTAACCAATAAAAACCTTGAAGGATAAAAATTGATAAAAGGAAAAAAAGTACAACTATAGGTCTTCTGGGCTTTATCCTTCAAGGATAATTGTACTTCAGGAATGATAATTAGAAATCTTGTCCCCCTGATTAGTTCATCAACTTGCATACGGATTGCATGTCTCCAAGGTAACTCAAAATAATTTGTGATTTTGTTGTTGATGATTAGACATATAGGAAGCATCACTGAAGTAAATCTTTATCTCATGAATATAGTAAGTAAATATTGATAGATCTGTCAAGAGGTAACGAAAATATGTTGAACGTCATTTGAATGATTTCAAAGAAATATTATGCCTACACAAACAATCATTGTGAATGTATTAGGTCTATTTTTATATGCAATATACTTTATAAAATTCTAGGAAATGAACTTCAGGTCCTAATCCAACCTCTTTAGTTATATATATAACTGGATCTTTGTTTGCACAATACAGATATTCCGTCGTTGATGTGTTTTCCATGTGAACTTTCTTTGCGTAATATCTCTTTATATATTTTAATCATTGTAATAATTTTCTTCTGGAGAATGTATTGTAACGATTCTCTTCTGGAGAATGTTTCGAACTGTAGGTCAAAAAATTATTAACTTTTTTTAGTCATTTATTTCAAAATTGATCATTTAAATATTTCACGGGTGTTTGATCTTTTCAGGAGTTGCTATGACATTTAAGTCATCAATGCACAATGAAAATAATTGTAATTTTTGATCTTAAGTAAGACATGTGGACTAATATGATCACCTTTCATATCATTCTTCAGGATGATATGCACATTCTCTTTGTTTATTCATATGGTGATTGTTTCATAATTATATCGTATTTCTTCATTATAATTTGCCTTGAATAATTTAATCCTTCAGGGACTCTCATAAAAATATCAATATCAAGTGACTTATAGAAATTTGCAGTCACAATATATCGTATATGCTTATTTATATTTATGTTTACATGTCATACTGATTAAGTAACAAAACGTAATGTTATACATTTTGACAGAATGAGTAACATCATTGTGGATGTTGGGTCCTGCGAACCCCCCCCCCCCCCTCTGTAACTACTCGCTTTATAATGTACCACCATGTTATGCTAATGTGATTTCTATTCATATTTCTCAGGAATATAATTTCAGAAATCAGGACTACAAGTACAAATAATATGTTTATTAAGTGAGTGTAGTTCTCCATTCTTTGCCTTCTTTTATTCATTTCAAATACGAATGCTTCTGGCATTCTTATATGTTCTGGATCCAAATTTTCTCTTGAAT
The DNA here is from genome assembly GCA_963682175.1 of Triglochin maritima. Taxonomy (NCBI): domain Eukaryota; kingdom Viridiplantae; phylum Streptophyta; class Magnoliopsida; order Alismatales; family Juncaginaceae; genus Triglochin; species Triglochin maritima. The sequence continues at coordinate 16,074,375 of OY821774.1, read as the reverse complement.
TAGCATGATACTAAGAAGGCGAATTAGTCGTTGATGATAACTTTAAATATTTTATATTTCTCTCTCATATCAACGTAGTTGATTACAATATAATAATCAAATCCTAGTTGTTTCCCAAAATACTAGGATTTGACTGTTATGTATTCTCGGAATTGTTAAATTTGCTAGCTGTTTTTACTTTACCGGGTTGTATTCTTCATGAATAACATCTTCATGAGGTGTAATGAGTGACTAACTTTTATTTTCATTTCTAGAAATAATATATTTTCTAGTCTACGATTCTGGCGTTGGTTGAGCTCAAATATATTTTATCTTGCGGAGATCTCGACTTTATATTATACGCATTATGTCTAGTAATACAAGACTTAGTCACTCATTTGTGATCAATAAATACGTATAACATTTACTTACTGGATATTGCAAGTTAATTATTTTATGAACTTCAGGTTCAATCATACTTGTACCTATATTCTCTAATGAACTTCAGGTTAAATGTAGTACATTTTCTCGGTATTCTTTAAGCTTCTAGCTTTCTCCCCCTAATGCTAAAAAAGTGCCTTTATATATATATATACTTGTTGGACTGAGCAATAAAATGCAGTGTCCTTCAGGAGCTTCAAATATTTTAATATTATCAGGAATATGAATTCTGCTGAAATGTCCAATTTGAGGCCATTAAATTGTTGAGGTGGTAATCAAAAATAATTTATACAAAGGACATCGCAGATGAGAAAGATTTCATTCAAAATTGTGCAAGTAAAATATGGGAATATCATAACAGGATGTATATCTAGCATAAACATAATTTATGAATAATATCAGCAGGTATGCACATTAATGTATCATGTATAAATTTTAAGAACTTATAATGATCCGAGTCTGATGTGGATGTGTCTTCTTCCGGGAAAAGCAGATCATATCATTTATGGGCTGTCAGTTCATCTGTTGTGATCATAACAAACAACTATCGAGCTACGAGAGCGTCCCCGAGTTCTGTGATCACTTCACTGCAGGAAGATAGGTCGAATCTCACTTCAAGCGATCAATGAAATCATACGCAAAGAAGGTAGAACAAGAGAGGCAGCCTTTGGACAAAAAGATGGCGTCGGTATGGAGTCACGTTGTGGATCCCCACTTCCTCTCGAAACCCCTACAAAGTAAACAAGCAGGCATGAGCCAGTTGGATTTCCCAATCGAATAATAAGGTACGATCTAGGCATTCCCGAAAGCACTAGGGTTGACTATTTTTTGGAGCATGGGAAATGGCATCCCCTAGATCAAGCAGCGACGCTGCTCCTTATAGGTTGGGCGGGAGCCGCGGACGTTCGGTTCATACATGTTCCCTTCAGTCGGTTCGCTCAGGTAGTAAGCGATGAAATGCTTCGGGGAGTTGAAAATAAGCATAGATCTGGAGATTCCCGAATAGGTCAACCTTTCAAACTGTTGCTGAATCCTATTGTTAAGAAAAGTGAATTACTATTCTCATTAATAGCATTCAACCACCCAGGTAACCATATGCTTCAGTATAGTGTCTTTTTCACTCCACAAGGATCAATATCAAATCAATGCTCACTATATAGGGAAATTATTTTCTTCCGATGAGTCACGACCCCACGCCACCATCCCTCCGAGGACGACTCCAATCCCCTTCTTGCGAGAGCTGGAGAAGCGTCTACCGGTAAAGCACCGGGTACATATAACAGCTTGCCACCTACGCTCGGAATCCTCTATACCGGCTCTACCGGTGTATAGACGTTAGTAGGCTGATTGCTCCATTTCTTCTTGTTGCCCGTTCCGATCCGAGAATTGAGAGATATTTTGTAAACAAATGGAGTATCATTTATTGTGCTTGGGATGCGTGGACTGGATTGGTTGAGCTCAGCTGTCATGTATTTTCCTGCTCCTTGTTGTGTGTCTGTTCGGAATAAGTTCGGAATAAATTGTGTGTCTTTTCAGATTAAATTGTGTGTCAGTTCGGAATAAGTTGTGTGTCTGTTCGGATTAAATGTTGTGTCTGTCTAGATGAAGTTATGTGTCTGTCCAGATTAAATTGCGTGTCTGTTCGGAATCAGTTGTGTGTCTGTTTTGATTTAGTTGTGTATCTGTTCGGATTAAATTGTGTGTCTGTTCGGAATAAGTTGTGTGTCCGTTCAGAATAAGTTGTGTGTCTGTTCGGAATAAGGTTTGTCCATATCAGGGGTTGTTCCTCTATTCAGATTTTGTAGTTTGTTTTTCCAGATTAAGTTGTTTGTATGTTTAGAATATGAACGTATGTTTGTTCCGTCGTTCTAAACAATTGAACTTTTCCGTTTGAAGGTGTGGTTTTGTGAGAAATTCAGATTGGGGGAGCCCAGACGCGGAGCATATCCACGGATGAAAAGTTGGACGGAATTGTTTGGGAAACGTTTAACACTGAGGAAATGGGAGGAACGTGGAATTACCTTACCTCAGATTTACAACGGCAAGTTCGACCTGATGGGGCTCCATCACTAAGTGAAAGGGAGTTGGAACTTATTAGTTCTGTTCGAACTCCTATTCGAAAGGGGTCAGCTTCAACATGCACTTTGCCAAGGCTCCAACTGACAGACTGCAACATTCCATGTGACCCGCTGCTCCAAGAGTTGGAGCTGAGTGAGGTGAAGATGAAATGGCTGCAAGCCGAAGCTACCCTTAAGAAGGCGACAGAAGAGGTTAACGGCCTGAAGGAAGAACTGAGGATGTCCCAGGAAGAGTGTGGGAGGTTGAGGGAAGAAATTGTATATTTTTAAGGGACAAGGACAAGGACAAGTGAAAATACTTGTGGGGAGAAAGACGAAGATCTAAATAAAGAGGAGGAGAAGGAAGAAGGGAGGAAGAGGGAAGAGAAGAAGAAAGAAGAGAGGAGACAGGAGAAGGAAGAAGAAGAGAGGAAGAGGAGGAGGAGGAGAAGAGGGAGGAGCAGAGAGAGAAGGATAAGGAAGAAGAGAGGAAGAGGGAAGACAAGAAGAGAGAGGAGGAGAAGGAAGAAGAGAGAAAGAGATAGGAGGAGAAGGAAGAAGAGAGAAAGAGATAGGAGGAGAAGGAAGAAGAGAGAAAGAGACAGGAGAAGGAAGAAGAGAGAAAAAGAGTGGAGAAGGAGGAAGAGAGAAAGAGGGAGGAGGAGAGGAAGAAGAGGAGAAGGAAGAAGAGAGAAAGCGAGTGGAGAAGGAGGAAGAGAAGAAGAGGGAGGAGGGGAGGAAGAAGGAAGAGAAGAATAAAGAAGAGGAGAAGGAACAAGAGATTAAGGCAAGGAAACCAAACTGAGGTGTGAAACGACAACGCTCGACGGCCAGCGTGGAGCAGCAGAGGAAAGAAGATTAAGAGCGGGGCAAGAAGAAGAAGGTGGAAGGAGAGCAAAAGAGAAGAGACAGAGTGGCTCAAAGGAGCCTAAAGAAAAAAGGGGAAAAACAGAGGACAATTATAGGTTGGTTGTCCACTTAGGAGGGACAAGGCCTGATGTTGACATGGCTGCATTGGGAACGTTGTCAGCAGATGAGGTCAACATGATATTGAACTTGACCGCAGCCAACAAGGACCATAGAGAGGTGATATGGAGAGGCGATATGTGTAGTCTAACACGCACTGACCTGAAGGAACTTACAACGCCTGGGATGAATATGACCGACCAAACTATCAAAGCTATGCTCTCGGTTCTCGAAGAAAGACGCCCACCACAAAAAGTTATATGCATATCAACATTCAAGTCAGGGCGAATTGTGGGTGGCCAAGGTAGAGCAATTGAAGATTCTATCCTTCTTAAAATAAAAGGTGTGTCTCCAAGAGAGACTGTAATCGTACAACCATGCTGATTTGCAGGTCATTGGACTCTGGTGGTTGTCCACGACCCGTCCAAGGAGATCTTGGCGTTCAAAAGTATCTCTATGGTGCTAGAGTGAGGTGAAGATCCAGAGAAGACCATAGGCGTAGTTGAATGCGCAGCAACGGATGTGGCTGAATACTAGAGGGACCTACTAAAGGTGGACTGACCCTTGAGAATCCTCAGGAAAAATAGCCAACAAAAACAACCGGGGAGCAACGATTGCGGAGCCTATGTTTTATACTGGATAAGGTGCCTAATGCTAAAACTTGACCTGACAAAGGAGAAGGACCCCAACAACATCCACTGTATTAGGGGTGAATTGGTGGTCATGTTACTTAGGGACCGTCGTTCGTGTGTGCAAATTTGAAGTCCAATTTTTTCAGTGTTGAGTTTTTTACATGTACAAATTACAAACTCTTTTTTTCCTTATTTTTTAGTGTTGTGTTTTTTAAATGTATAAATTACAAACTCTTTCCTTTCATTTTCAACGATAGGTTTGTTGGTTGAGATGAAAAGCAACACACCTAAAACCGAACAGTCACACAACTTATAACCGAACAAATCCACACCTTAAACCGAAAAATCGTACAACTTAATCTAGACAGACAACCAACCTAATCTGAACAGATACACCTTAATCCGAATAGTCACACAACTTAAATCGAACAGATCCACATCTTAAACCGAATAGTCACACAACTGAATCTGGACAGACAACCAACCTAATCTGGACAGATACACCTTAATCCGAACAGTCACACAACTTAAACCGAACAGATCCACACCTTAAATCAAACAGTCACACAACTTAATCCGACAGATCCACACCTTAAATTGAAGAGTCACACACCTTAAACCGAACAGATCCACACCTTAAACCGAACGGATCCAAACCTTAAACCGAACAATCACACAACATAAACCGAACAAGCACACAACTTAATCCGAACAGACTGTGTATAACAACCATTTACAGATCTGAACAGATCAACAATTAGAAGTTTCTTGGTTTTACAAGAACTGAAAATAACAAGAAATATTAAATTAAGGAGGAAGTTCCTAGTAATACAAATTCATGTCCCAATCAGAGAAATCAGGATCCCCAGGTTTCGGTGCGACTTCGTGCAGCGATGATGTAACCTTCATCTTGAACTTTCTCTTCTCTTGTTGGGCGTGATTTTTATGGTTTTTAACTATCTTCTCAGCTAAAGACACTCGACGTCTAGTCGGTGGTCTTCCTATACGTCTGACCTTATCTGGATTTAGAAACGATGTACCCGCAGACTCAGGTTCATCAAGTTGAACCAAGAACTGGGTAGTGTGCATACGTGCCTTTAGCAATTCAATACGCTTCACGCCCTGAAGATACATGTCGTGGGAAATGAAGGCTTCTTGTGCGATCCAAACGGCACGACCCATGATGTCGTCGTGACGACGAAGTGCATCCTTCTCCATTACGCCATCGTCTGGGTACATCTTATCTCGATAGCTCCTTCGAATATCCTTCCGCCATCGATTAACGATGTAAGAGTCTGGGAGCAATGCATTAGGATTTAAGCGTCCAAGTACAACAAAAACGTGGCAGCATAGAAGGCCAACTTGCTGAAACATTCTACAATCACATGTGAAGTTCATAGATATGTTTTGTACTAGGAAACATTTCGATAGTAGCTGCTCACCAGCCAAAACACGTTCAGAGACCTTGTAATGAAATGTGTCATTCGTATTTAACTCATGTGTCATGTGCTCACCTCACTTTTAGTCCCACATTGGTGAAGCTAACAAGTTGAAGGATGTTGATAAACATCCTATTCACTGGACCCTTTGTAGGTGGAAAGAAAGGAGGAGAGAATTCTCTACACACACGCGCGCGCCCGTCCGTCCCGTTCCGGTCTGGGGCGGGGCAGGGCGAGGTGAGGCGAGGCAGCGGGGGTTTTGGGGGAAATTAGAGGCTTTAGCCTCAGGGGGATGGGTGTATTTAATTTTTGGACCTCATGTTAATTGTTTTTGCAATTAAGTCACACATTTTATTCCTATCATCTCTCTACGAAAATCGTCCCTCTCCGGCGATTTTAGGTCTCCGAATCCAGAGTTATTCGCCGACCGATTCTTACGAGGTTGCGCGCTGCTTTCGTTGTCTGTCGACTCCGGTGTGCGCCTGATCGACGGTGTGTGATGCATTGCATACATTGCATCATATGTCTTTAATTTAGATTGATTTTATATCAATAAATGCTACTAAGGTATGTGTTTAGTCTTATTTACAGAATACAGAAACCTGAATGCAAATTACCCATATCCCGAGCATAAACGTGTACAAGAGACTCATTTCTATCATAAAGACCAAGTCAAGATTATCGGGTTTCAAATTGAAGCCCATCCAAGCATAAAAGCAATCAAAGACCTAATTACAAAAAGGTCACGGACTTAGTTGTTGGCTTTTTGGCCTTAATCTTATGTTTTGATGATTTAATCAACCGAATCTTAATTAGAGTAGCACACACTATGCATTGCATATATATTGTATTGTGCTAACCTCTACAGGTGATCAAGACTCAAGAAAGATGGAAATGAAGTCAAGACATGTAATTAAAGCTAAATCGAAGTCATGTAATCTTGATTTCTTTTGAGTCTTAGGAACAAAGTGTAATTGAGCATACTTGAGCTAAAATCAACTTAATCACACACTAGGTTCCTTATAGAAGTCACACACGAAATTTCACATAATTTGGACTTCAATAGATCACCCAAACTTAGACCGGAAAACACCAAACCTGAACTGCAAAAGTCTGCCCACATTCGGTCGACCGCTACATACCGTTCGGTCGACCGAGTGATCTTGTCTCTTGTTTGTGTTTTTCACTGCCCATATTTGGTCGACCGTGTTTTACCTTTCGGTCGACCGTCAGTTCATATTTTCCCGACCGTTACTTTTGTCGTATATACCCAACGGTCGTATTCGTATTAAACCAAAAATACCCCAAATACATTTCATGTATCCGTCGACCGAGAACCACGATCGGTCGACCGTTGGTTCATCTCTTGACAAACCCAAAGTGCCTGTCCTTAATCGGTCGACCGCCAAACCTGTTTCGGTCGACCGTTCACACATTTGTTTGTCAACGCCAAAGTGCCTGGTCGAAATCGGTCGACCGAACCCTATCTTGTGTTCGACCGATGACTTAAGTGAACCCAAGTCGTAGAGTTGGGCGGTCGACCGTTGCTTAACCGGTCGACCAAACTGAGTGTAAAACTGCCAAACGGTCGACCGATTGTCCCGATCCGGTCGACCGAATTCAGCCAGAATTGGGTCCTGTCTTTTCTGTTTTGTGTAATCACACATCAACTCATACCCAATCAATCCCAACGACTCTATTCTCTCTAATGCCTATATAAGGAGTTGTAAAACATATTTTAACACAACTCTCCCACTACAAACTTGTCCCAAACTTTAGAGAGAATCCCAAACACTCAAAGCTACAAACCTTCCACACTTAGTGATCATTTCTTAATCCTACTCAAGTGTGCTCAAGATTTAGAGAGTGGTGCTCCACTCAAGTTCTCATTTGTTGTCAAAAGAGTAAAGGCTCCGGTGAAAGCCCGAAGAATCCTTCTCGGATTGTGAGAAGAAGATTCCAAGCTCGGTGAGGGTTGTTCGCGAGTTTGACGGTTGTAAAGGCGTTCTCTCCCGGCCCGGAACGGGGAGTGGTTAGTGAAGTCGTGAGTGGAGCTCGGTGATCCGAGCGGAGCTTGCAAGAGAGGACTAGGACCCGGGTGGGGTGCCGAACCTCTATAAAAACGCTGAGTCGATTTGTGGTTTGCATATTCCTACACTTGCTTGTTTTAGTTTAAATTCCGCTGCATTTCTTTGATTGCTTAAACAAGTAGGTAATTAGGTGATTAGCATTAATTGTGGACCCATAAACCCACACGATCCTACATTAGTTGCAAAAAGCCGAGGACCCGACTGCAAATTACGAGTACCAAAATATTATTTTGGAGAAGTTCTAAAGAAAAATCAATTTGGATCTCCAAATATATGAAGAAATTAATTCAGAGCTCAAAAGAAATGAAAGAAATCAATCTATACGCGCAAAGTACAGCAAAATCATACCATAAACACACAGGAAAAATCCGGATCAAATCTGAGCCAGAATTGCGCGATTCCGCCGCACATTTCATGTAAATTGCGGCGTTTCCGCCGGACCCCTGTGGATCCGTTGGTCGCGCTTTTCTCCAGTTGCGTGTTGACGCGTGTACTTTCCTATTTCATACTTGGGTCCCTTGTATAGGCTATAAATAGCCCCGAAATTATGTTGTTGAGGGAACTTGTTTTTGATTCCATTCTTTAGTAATAAAATTATGTTCGTTTATTTCGTGTTTTTAATTTTCTTTCGTAGTTTCTCTAGGACCCCTTCTCCTTCCCCCCATCCATGAGTTTCTAACTCTCTCCAAATGGTGGGGGTGATGGATTTAGGGTGATGAGAAGATGAATAATGTTATTATTTTAATTTCGTGTTATTATATTTTGATTACTTGAGTTTATGTTTAATCATTTATCATGTAATGCTTTATAACTAATGTGATTTATTATAAGTTTCAGATTTCTCTAAACAAAACCCGATATCTAAACTCCCACCCGCTGGACTCTCATCCATATTTGCTTTATTCTTAGTTTCTTTTTGTTGTTCTTACTTTTGAAAATTAAAAATCCAAAATCTCAAACCAACCTTATTTCTCTCTCTTTCTTTCCTTAATCCAAAATTACAAAAATAACAATATCTCTCCCTCCTTGTGTTCGACCCGTACTTGCCACATCTTCATTGACGTCATGCACTTGCGGTATAAATAAAATTCTCATCAAGTTTTTGGCGACGTGGCCGGGGGGGGCGACGAAGATTTTGTTTATTTTTGGTGATTTCGATTCTATTCTATTTATCGTGTGCGCAATCTAACTATTTGGGTTTGCGTTTCAGGAGACAACGGAGTGCGCGGCGAAATCCGAGCACAGTTGGAGCAAGAAGGGTGCCGAAATCGCCGCATCCGAAGAACAACCTGCGGCGGATCCGCCTCACGTCTGAAGCAACTGGGCTTCAAAATTTTCTGGGGTAATCTCCATCTCTGGGTGGACGCGTAGAGCAAATGGAAAGTTTCCAGAGCGGGCGGCGAACCCGACTGAGCGTGCGTAAGTAACCTTTGTTGCCTCTTTCCTCGTAATTTCTATTTTTGGAAAATTTCCTTTTCGTAGAACTACACGTGTTAGGTTCAAATTCCATAATTGGCAATAATTCAACTCTGATCTAAAAATTTGCGAATTAGAAGGACTTAGTGCATGCATCATATAGTGTTTTGTTTGCATTATTCTTGTTAAATTCTTGCAAATTATTTTTTTTTGTTGAAGAGTGCTGGAGGCAAGGTACGTGCGCGGTTTTTATCGATTGCGTTTAAGCATATAATTTAGTTCGCATACAACCTTGCAATTGTCCCCCAACTAAAGACCAATGTTTGACTATCTTTGCTAGATTTAAGTTAAACTATCTTAAGAGCAACTCCGTAGGAAAAGATACGGTGGGGATTTCATCACCCTTCCGTGGCGCACAAATCACAATCCTAAAGTGTCACCCAAGCCTTAAAATTAAAATCAATTAGACATTGACCCTAAGCATTCATACTCAAATAACGAGACGATTGGTTTGACTTGCTATGACTTGAAGCTGATCGAATTTATTTTAGTGTCTAGAAAGTATTTTTGTGTTGACGTAAGTCTTCCAAGCGAAGTGGTTGTCTAATTGGCACCGACTCTGTCGGAAGTGCCCCCACTAGCTATACACTGCCTGACCAATTTTGTTTGATTAGTGAGGGAGGTGAATCAAGCGAACCAATTCGACTCAACCAGTTAGGAGTCGTCTAGATTTAAGCTACATTAGGTCTAGGATTGTTTGAACCGTGCTTGTTTAGGAAACTTCTGACCAACCCTCTCATCTATCTTTAGAGTTAAGTTTCCCTTCTCATCTGAGTCTTCTTTCTCTTCTCATCTCAATTCTCTAGATTAGGATTCCTTTCTCATCTTTCCCTCCTTCTATTGTTTGTTTCCATTTGTGAAAAAAAAAGTAAATGATTCTTGAAATTGAATTTGGAATTTAAATTTCAAATTTGAATTCAAAAATTGATTCAAACAGGTGCACTCAGATTTGGGTTCGGGACTTGAGCAATCGACTCTCACGAGTTCATCTAGATTCCAGTCTAGAGCTTAGCCCCAATGCACCTGTTGCACCACCTCACCCGGATCCAATGGGTGAGAATGTAGTGGACCCGCCTAGGACTCTGAGGGATCAGTGCTACCCAACGATGACTGCTCAGCCATCGTGCATCGTTATGCCCATCATACCGGGTCGCGACTTCGAACTAAAGGCACAATACATGAGTATGTTGCCCAAGTTCACCTCTAAGGAAGACCCATATCTCTTCCTTAGAGAATTTGAGGAAACCTGCTCCCTTATGCAATACCAGCATATCTCTGGGGAGGCAGTGTGTCTTAAATTCGTGCCTCTAGCACTGAAGGACGACGCTAAGAAATGACTATATAGTCTAGCCGAAAGATCTATTAGGAGTTGGGCCGAGTTTGTTCAAGTGTTCTTAAAGAAATATTTCCCCAACCATAAGACTATTAGGATTAGGAATGAAATTGTTGCATTCGTTCAATCTGAGAGCGAGCCGTTCTATTCCCATTGGGAAAGATTTAAGAGCCTGTTGACCCAATGCCCTCATCATGGAATTCCAAGATGGCAATTGTGCCAAATTATTTATGAGGGATTGACACCTACATCTAGGGTTATGTTAGAATCTGTAAGCCAAGGAAATTTTATGTCCAAACAATGAGAATGATGCTTGGATTTTTCTTGAGGATTTAGCCGAAAATAGTATGCAATGGGACAATGCTAGAGCACTGAATAACCCGAGTATTGGATCTAGAATAGCAAGTCAACCCAAACCAGGTGTCTTAGATATAGATGCTACTGTAGCTGCTGAAGCAAAACTAGTTACCCTTATGCGTAGAATGGAGAGTCTAGAGCTAAAAACCTGACCCCTAGTGAATCAAGCTTATTCTATCCCCTGCTCTAGATGTGGTCAAACTGGTCATATAATGGAGGATTGTGCTGACTTGGAACAAGTTAATGCCACCTTTAACCATTCTAGAAATGACCCATATGCATCAACCTATAACCCGGGTTGGCGTAATCATCTCAATCCTTCATGGAACCAACAAGGTCAACCTCCTAGACAACAACCAAACCCGTACAACCAAAATAATACATCATCTGGGTTTAGTAACAATGGAGATTATGATGTTAGGTTGACAAGCTTGGAAATTTTGGTTAAGACTTTTATGCAAACAACCACCCAATCCTTCCAAAGGGTAGAAACACAAGTCAGCCAACTAGTACAAATTGTAGGTGAAAGAGAAAATGGTCAGTTTCCAAGTCAACCTGAGGTGAATCCAAGACCTAATAATCAATATCAGCCTTATCAACCACCTCTAGGTAGTAACAACCCTAGACCGGTTCAAATGGTTCATGAGGAGGGACCGTTCCAACAAATAAATGCAGTTGTATCATTACGGTCCGGCAAACAAGTTGATAACAATGTGGTAAATCCTAGGGCCCCTAATCAATCTAGCCGTCAAGCACCCACATGTGACCTGACCATTGAACCTGAAGTCCAATTTGAAAAGCCCAACCCACCTAGTCAACCTGACCCTATAGCTCAACCTGAGCGAGTCTATGTTCCTAAAGCCTCATTTCCCAATAGACTCAATAAGAGCTCAAGTGCACAAATGGAGAAAATCTTGGAAGTATTTAAGCATGTTAAGGTGAATATTCCACTCCTAGATATGATTCAACAAATACCTGCTTATGCTAAATTCCTAAAGGATCTGTGCACTAAGAAGAGAAAAACGAACGTCCCAAAGAATGCATTCTTGACTGCAAACATAAGCTCGATTCTGTCCAACTCATCTCCTATAAAGTATAAGGACCCTGGGTGTCCCACAATTTCATGTGCGATAGGAGATACTTTTATCAACAAAGCCCTTCTAGACCTTGGTGCTAGTGTTACATTACTTCCGTTCTCTGTCTATGAGCAACTAAACCTTGGTCCACTAAAACCCTCTAAGACAACCCTTGAATTTGTTGATTGCTCTGTTAAGAAACCAAGAGGTATAGTAGAGGATGTTTTGATTAAGGTTGGTGACTTCATTTACCCAGTGGATTTTGTCGTTCTAGACACTGAACATGTTGTCAATCCTAAGAGACAAATCCCTATAATACTAGGCAGACCATTTTTAGCCACTTCTGAAGCTTTGATAAATTGTCGTAATGGGCTCATGCAACTATGTTTTGGAAACTTAAAAGCTGAATTTAATATCTTTCATGTTGATAGTGAACCAGAAATAGTATGCAATCAAAGTGATGTTGTGATGAGATCGCATATCTATAAGATTTCTGAATCAAATAAATCATCACAAAATCAAAAAGAAAGTGAGAAAAAGGGGAGTAATTCATCTACCCAACCACCATCACTCGAGCAAATAAGAGAACCAACACATGTGAGGGGTGTGGAATCTTTGCCTCAGGACTCTCAGGGCAACATGGGGAACAATTCAACTGGATACATGCACCAACATGGTGACATTCAATCCAGTTCTGACTATGGTTGACTCTGAGCAAATTCAACCCCTCTACCGCAAGTTGACTCAGGTAATAAGTGCATTTGCTTTATCTTTGCATACATTGATGACAATGCATGATTTAGGTGTGGGGGGTGTTTATCTATCTATCTATATATTCGTTTAAAAAAAATTCAATGTTTCATGACATAGTTTAAGATTGAACTACCAAAACCCGTGTACAAATTGCATTGACTTTTTGTTCCTTATTATATAGTTCTGCTTGTAGAAATTATGACATAAATCTAAGTTCCAAAGAAATAGCCCATTACCTTTTAAGACATGTATGCACTTAAATTGGATGAATCAAATCTTTGAAGTGGTTGATAAAAAGCAGAGGTTGAGGAAAATATACCAGGAAGTGGGGACTTCTGATAGCAATTAAGCCTTGAGGAAAATAAAAGGGGAATAAAAGTGAGGAAAGCACATCTTGCAAATTGATTACAAAAGCCCAAGCCTTCGAGTCACTGGTACGTAGGGGTATCTTGAAACCCGGTAACTTGAGTCTGCCAGCTCGGGATTATCGACCAAACTCGCTACATGAATGCAAAAAGGGTAAAAGTGTCAAAAAAAGAAAATGTGTTGAATCATGGGAAAAATACTTTAAGATACTCAAGGCCCAAAGTTAAAAGAATGATTCATGCTATGGTTGATCCGAATGATATTTCACCACCAGAGGAGGCGTGCAAAATAATTTAAGTGATAACATGTGTAGAAGGGTTAGTGGTGTGAATATTGGAGGAATGAAGACCAAGTCAAAAAAATTATGAGTTAGATTTATATAATGAGCATGCAAGAATTCTAAGTGAGATGTATAAGGTTGAGGTGGAGATATTGAGAGTTATTAATGAAATGCTGAATTAAGGCTTTGTGGGTGTGTCAACTGAAAACCCTCACGAGACTAAACTCGTCCTCTAAGTAAAAACTTAGGGGTTTAAAGGCTTATTGCACATGCTAAGTGCAACCGTGATTCCTACGAAAGTGAGTTAGGATTTCCTTGTTTTTATTTTTCTTATATTTTGTTTTGCTAGGGACTAGCAAAATCTAGGTGTGGGGGTATTTGATGCATTGCATACATTGCATCATATGTCTTTCATTTAGATTGCTTTTATATCAATAAATGCTACTAAGGTATGTGTTAAGTCTTATTTACAGAATACAGGGACCTGAATGCAAATTACCCATATCCCGAGCATAAACGCGTACAAGAGACTCATTTCTATCATAAAGACCAAGTCAAGATTATCGGGTTTCAAATTGAAGTTCATCCAAGCATAAAAGCAATCAAAGACCTAATTACAAAAAGGCCAGGGACTTAGTTGCAAAAAAACCGAGGACCCGACTGTAAATTACGAGTACCAAAATATTATTTTGGAGAAGTTCTAAAGAAAAATCAATTTGGATCTCCAAATATATGAAGAAATTAATTCAGGGCTCAAAAGAAAGGAAATAAATCAATCCGGACGCGCAAAGGACAGCTAAATCATACCATAAACACACAGGAAAAATCCGGATCAAATCTGAGCAAGAATTGCGACGATTCCGCCGCACATTACATGTAAATTGCGGCGTTTCCGTTGCGTGTTGACGCGTGTACTTTCCTATTTCATACTTGGGTCCCTTGTATCGGCTATAAATAACCCCGAAATTATGTTGTAGAGGGAACTTGTTTTTGAATCCATTCTTTAGTAATAAAATTTTGTTCGTTTATTTCGTGTTTTTAATTTTCTTTCGTAGTTTCTCTAGGACCCCTTCTCCTTCCCCCCATCCATGAGTTTCTAACTCTCTCCAAAGGGTGGGGGTGATGGATTTAGGGTGATGAGAAGAAGAATGACGTTATTATTTTAATTTCGTGTTAGTATATTTTGATTACTTGAGTTTATGTTGAATCATTTATCATGTAATGCTTTATAACTAATGTGATTTATTATAAGTTTCAGATTTCTCTAAACAAAACCCGATATCTAAACTCCCACCCGCTGGACTCTCATCCATATTTGCTTTATTCTTAGTTTGTTTTTGTTGTTTTGCTTTATAAAATTAAAAATCCAAAATCTCAAACCAACCTTATTTATCTCTCTTTCTTTCCTTAATCCAAAATTACAAAAATAACAATATCTCTCCCTCCTTGTGTTCGACCGGTACTTGCCACATCTTCATTGACGTCGTGCACTTGCGGTATAAATAAAATTCTCATCAGTGTGACCGTTCTATCATGGGAGAAAACCGGCAGACCATCAAACACACTAGTATGTGCGCCGATATTTTCTCTAAGGCAAGTCGCCTTCCGACGGCTCGGTCTTTGAGGTCGTCTCTGATCACTGTTCCTTCGTTTCTTGTTTTCCTATACATGTTTTTGTATGTTGGCTTTATCTGGATCCTTACGGAATATTTATTCGACATATGTAACCCATTGCATTACATGATCATATTTGTAATTGTATCAACAATCTCAGAGAAAATATTGTTAATTATGTCGTCTAATAATTCGTTTGCACCAAAAGTGGACATGTCAGGCATGCCGGAAAAATTTTCCGGGCAGAATTTCAAACGTTGGCAACAACGTATGAAGATCTGGTTGACCGCTATTGGTTTAGTTGATGAAATTGAAAAGACTTTCCACTTTCTGAAACTGAAGATCCCAAATTCAAAGCAGCACAAGAACTGTGGATAGAGAAGGACAAATTATGTCGAGGTTGCATTATGTTGGCTCTGTCCAACGTGCTCTTCGATGTTTATAGTTCGTCCTCCTCTGCTTCTGTGACTGCAAAGGATTTATGGGATGAGTTGGATAAAAAATATAATACTGAGGACTTAGGTCATGAAAAGTATTATGTTGGAAAATTCCTGAAGTTTCAAATGGTTGAAAGCAAGTCAGTTACTGAACATGCTCATCAGTTTATGATTCTAATCCATGGCTTAAAAGAGGCTGACATGAAGCTTCCTAAGAAGTTTCTGGTAATGTCAATTATTTAGAAGTTCCCTCGATCCTAGGAGGACTTCGGGATGTCTCTAAGCATAGGAGAGGAAAACTGACTATGGATGACCTCATGGTTGCTATTGCAATCGAGGAGGAACATCGGGGTGAAAAACCAGTGATGCTTGTAGAATTCCAACCAAAGCCAAACATATTAATTGGATCCTCATCTAAGTCACATTTTAAAGAAAAATCACAACCTATTAATAAGACTAAACCCAAGACCAAAATACAGAAAAAGTCAACAAACAAACCATGTTGGAATTGTGGACAGGTTGGGCACTGGGCTAAGGATTGTCCATCCAAGAAAGCCAAACACCAACAAGGTACCACTGAATCGACTCCACAGGTCAATGTATTGACTTAGGTGGATGAGACCAATAGTAAGTTTGTTTCTGTTAATCCTCAAGTTTTTTCCATTTATGTACCACGTGAGTGGTTGGTTGACACTGGGGCTAATGTGCATGTATGTGCTGACAAGTCCATGTTTGTGTCTTACCAGCCTGTTGATCGTAGATCTGTGGCGACGGGCAATGGGAATGTTGCAAAGGTGCTTGGAATTGGACGTATCGACTTGAAGTTACCTTCAGGACGAGTTCTTTCACTCCACAGGATGCATCATGTGCCTGTTGTTCGTCACAATATTATTAGTGGTCCGTGTCTGGTAGTTGGGGGTTATGAAGTAACATTTAAATGTAACAAAGTTGTGATTACTATTTATGGTACTTTTATTGGCAAGGGGTACTTCTCTTGTGGTGCTTTTTTAAGTCATGTTGAACCTGCTTTTTATAATCGCAATGCTATTTCTGTTAAAGATGTGTCTTCTCCTGTTGTTTATTCCATTGAATCTGGTGATGTTTGGCATAAACGTTTAGGACGTGTGAATTATAAATGTTTAGAAAGAATGATGAATTTAAATATGATTCCTAAGTATGCTATTGAGAATAAAAAATGTCAAGTGTGTACAAGCTAAACAACCGAAAAGACCTTTTCATTATGTGACTAGAAATACTAGTATTTTAGATTTTGTACACACTGATACTTGTGAATTCAATGACATGTTAACTAAGGATAAAAAGAAATATTTTATCACCTTCATTGATGATGATAGTTCAAAGTATTGCTACGTTTATCTTTTGAAAAGTGAAGATGAAGCGTTATCTAAGTTTCTTATTTTTAAGAATGAAGCAGAGACACAAACTGAAAAGAAACTTAAGAGGTTGAGATCTGATAAAGGTGGTGAATATACGTCCAACCTGTTCGAACAAGTGTGTCAGGATTCTGGCATAGTTCATGAGGTGACGGCGTCGTATTCTCCACAATCTAAAGGAATTGCTGAACGAAAAAATAGAACATTATCTGATATGATTAATGCGTTATTGGAGAGTTCAGGATTACCCAAATATATGTGGGGAGAAGCTTTGAATACGGCTTGCCATATTCTGAATAAAGTTCCTCAAAAACATAAGGAGGATAGTCCATTCGAACTCTGGTGTGGTCGAAATCATAGCCTTAAATATCTTAATGTTTGGGGTTGTCTTGCAAAAGTGTTAATCCCTGAACATAAGAGGAAAAAGTTTCGTCCCAAGATTGTTGATGCAATATTTATCGGATATGTGATTAATAGTTATGCGTACAGATTTTTGGTAATCAAGTCCGAGATATCTGGCATAAAAGTTAACACAATTGTTGAATTTCGTGATGCCACATTTTTTAAGGATGTATTTCCCATGAAATCTGGAGTTCCTCAACAAGTTTCTTCTTCAGTTGAACCCTCTACGTCTGGTTCCATCCACGAGCATGTGGAAAGGAGGACAAATGTGGGGGCAAATTTGTCTATTGCCGATTTTGAGTCTTCTCAAGCTCAAGTTGAAATTGAACCAAGAAAGAGCAAACGTTCTCGAATTGCCAAGGATTTGGGAAGTGATTTTATCACATACCACATCAAGGGTGATCCTAACACTTTCAAGGATGGTATGGCTTCATCTGAAGCAAAGCATTGGAAAGATGCAGTTAAGGTCGAAATGGACTCTATTGTCTCTAATGGGACATGGGAGTTGGTAAATCTTCCTCCACGTTGTTCAATGATCGGTTGTAAATGGATATTTAAAAATAAATTAAAACCAGATGGTTCTATCGATAAGTATAAAGCCAGATTAGTTACCAAGGGGTTTAAACAAAAGGAATGAATAAACTATTTCGATACCTATTCTCCAGTGTCTCGTATGACTACTATCCGAGTGCTCTTAGCATTGGCGTCTATATATGATTTTATAATCCATCAAATGGATGTAAAACTAATTTTCTTCATGGTGATCTTGAAGAAGAAATTTCTATGGACCAACCTGAAGGATTTGTAGCTTCTAAAAACGAGAACAAAGTTTGTAAACTTGTTAAGTCTCTTTATGGACTTAAACAAGCCCCAAAATCTTGGCATTAAAAATTTGACAAAATTATATTATCTTTTGGATTCCAGGTTATTGATTCTGACAAATGTGTCTATTGCAAAGTTGAAAGTAATGCATGTATTGCATTGTGTTTATATGTTGATGACATTTTACTGTTTGGCTCTAATCTGAATATAATATATGAAACTAAATCCTTCTTATCTACTAAGTTTTGATATGAAGGATATGGGTGTTGCAAATGTGATCTTGGGTATCAAACTGACTAGGTCAGTTGATAGTATTTCCATATCTCAATCTCACTATGTTGAGAAAATTCTTGAGAGATTTGGCTATACGAATTGTAGATCTGTGAAAACCCCATATGATTCATCAAAACCTTTGTACAAGAACAAGAGTGGTGTTTCAGTTTCACAACTGAGATATTCTCAGATTATAGGTAGCTTGATGTATCTTGCAAATTGCACACGACCAGATATTTCATTCTCGGTGAGCAAACTTAGTAGATACACAAGTTGTCCTGATCGTACTCATTGGGAGGCTTTGGATAGAGTACTTAAGTACTTGAAGGGTACTTCTACCCTTGGGCTGCATTATGGGAAATTTCCAGTTGTACTAGAAGGGTACAGTGATGCAAGCTGGATAGCCAAAAAACTCTAGGAGTAACTGTGTTACAGGGTATGTTTTTACTTTGGGTGGAGGCGTAGTCTCCTGGAGGTCTACAAAACAGACCATGTTGTCTCGATCTACTTTTGAGGCTGAACTTTGTGCTTTGGATACAAGTGGAATGAAAGTTGAATGGTTGAAAGGACTCCTTTCTGAATTGCCAATGACTAGCAAACCAGTTCCTTCAAAATCTGTGCATTGTGATAGTATGACTACTATTGCAAAGTTAAGAAGCTCAAAGTATAACCACAAACAAAGGAGACACATCCAAGTCAGACTGAAGTCTGTAAGGGAATTAATCTCGGAAATGGTGACAACTGTTGATTTTGTTGGTACCAAAGACAATACAGCTGATCCTTTCACCAAAGGACTTGATCTAGCTCAAGTTCTGAAATCCAAGTTGGGGATGGGACTGAGACCCATTATATGACTCATCTAGAATAGCAACCCAACCAATCTGAGTGGAGATCCCACGAAGTTGGTTCAATGCGGTAATAACAAGTTCTTGAGTGAGTCAAGTGCAACTCATTGGTGATACATTGTAGGTCATACATTGTATCTGTGTCAATACCCCAAAGAATTGATATGTTGCTGAAACTGCAAGTTTAGTAAGAGTGTAGACTCTGAATGACTTCAAGTCTTTGAGACAAGATGTTAGCAGTGCATCTTTGTAGAAGCCCAACTATGTGAATACAATTGTGTGGCCGCAATTAGAGGAATGGGGGTCATTCCTTGAAAGCATTCATGAAACAAGATACAAATGCATGGCCGTAAAGCATCAACCCTGTAGATTGCAACATAACCTGCTTAGTGTTGTTCTCAATGGACATCTCCACACAAAAGGTTCAAGTTCAAGACTTCGTTTCACTTAGTTCCTATGGGGGTAAAGTTGAAGGACTCAGGTCATGGTTGAAACCCGAAAGGTATCATTACTGAAAGCACTAGGTTGCAAGGTTTACTCGCTCGATCAACAATGGATTTGTGGGGGATTGTTGGATTATTGAGTTTGGGCTAGGCCCATGAATAACTTAATTGAAGAAATCCAATGTTGAGATGAAGATGAGAACTATTGCCCCATGTGCCATGTGCTCACCTCACTTTTAGTCCCACATTGGTGAATCTAACAAGTTAAAGGATGTTGATAAACATCCTATTCACTTGACCCTTTGTAGGTGGAAAAAGAGGAGGAGAGAATTCTCCACACACGCGCGCGCGTGCCCGTCAGTCCCGGTCCGGGGCGTGGCGTGGCGAGGAGAGGCAAGGCAGCGAGGTTTTTGGGGGAAATTAGAGGCTTTAGCCTCAGGGTGATGGGTGTATTTAATTTTTGGACATCATGTTAATTGTTTTTGCAATTAAGTCCTTGACGGTTAATACATATATATATATATATATATATATATATATCAGTCGGTTTCCTCCTGTAGACACACGTTTTATTCCTATCATCTCTCTATGAAAATCGTCCCTCTCCGGCGATTTTAGGTCTCCGAATCCAGAGTTCTCCGACGACCGATTCTTGTGAGGTTCTGCGCTGTTTTCGTGGTCCGTCGACTCCGGTGTGCGCCTGATCGACGGTGTGACCGTTCTATCATGGGAGAAAACCGGCAGACCATCAAACGCACTGGTATGTGGGCCGATATTTTCTCTAAGGCAATTCGTCTTCCGACGGCTCGGTCTTTGATGTCGTCTCTGATCACTGTTCCTTCGTTTCTTATTTTCCTATACATGTTTTTGTATGTTGGTTTTATCTGGATCCTTACGGAATATTTATTCGACATAACCCACTGTATTACATGATCATATTTGTAATTGTATGCTAGCCTTGAACGTCTTGGTGTTCTCTGAGAGGAAAACGTATTGATTAGAAAAATCTATGTTGGCAAAACGATTGTGAGACATGTAACTAAACTAGAAAACAAAATAAGTCAATCACTAATCGACAGGCCAGAGTGTACACTACCACTGCGACGACACACGTGCTACAAACTTCGGTCCAATAGGACCGCATGATTGAATGTCTTCTATGTGAGAAAATGATTTTGAGTGAAGTAAGAGTAAGCCGTCACAACTTGCATTTCAAAACACTCAAAATTCTAAAATTAACCCTACACTTGAATAGGAATACCTATTCATTTCCTTCAATACAACAAACTCACACACTGCATTCTAGAAACAATATTTTACCTTTCATAATGCTAGAAAAATACAGAATGCGCCTGAAACCAATAATGAGGTAAGAAAACTGTTCGTAAAAATTCAACAAACTTCAAGTCTAAATTAACGTTAAAATTCCTAGCAAAAAGCCACGATTCAATGTTTGAACGAAATTGAAGGAACTTATGACATTTTGAAACATAAATGGTTATTTGATGTTTTGGATCATCATTAAAGGTATGGAGTTCTAATTTTTAGCTAATATAAATGGATTTTACGTGAATACTTCTGACCATTTGGTATAATTATTCAGGTTTTGAGGGACGGCAAATG
Source organism: Triglochin maritima (assembly GCA_963682175.1). NCBI lineage: Eukaryota > Viridiplantae > Streptophyta > Magnoliopsida > Alismatales > Juncaginaceae > Triglochin > Triglochin maritima. Next base: position 16,053,277 of record OY821774.1, on the reverse strand, counting down.
GTCAGAGCAAGAAGCAAGTATTCTTGTTCCCGGAGACATCATAAGCATTAAGCTCGGTGATATTATCCCGGCCGACGCAAGCCTCCTTGAGGGCGATGCTTTAAAGATTGATCAATCGGCTCTTACCGGTGAGTCCTTTCCCGTCACCAAGAACCCAGGCGATGAGATCTTCTCTGGCTCCACATGTAAACAGGGCGAGATCGAGGCGGTGGTGATAGCCACCAGTGTTCACACCTTCTTTGGAAAAGCTGCCTACCTTGTCGATAGCACGAACAACGTTGGCCAATTCCAGAAGGTAACATATCAAATGCCACATTACTTAACTAGTAAGCTCTTAATCAATGATTATAGGCCAAGGTTATGTTAGTTAAGGAGATTAAAAATACTACATTTTCAGCCTTTGACGTATGTATTATGCTATCAGCTCATCAATGTACGCATGTACAGTTATACCTCTGACGCTATTTGTTAAGAATAATGTAAATTTCAGTTGTGCAAATTTATTAAAATCTTAAGCAGTTATGTAGGAGGTAGCTAGTGGACACAAGTTGATTACATGGATTTGTTTTCCATTTTGTGTAATTCATTAATCAATTCCTTCAAATAATAATATGAGTTAAGTTTAAAGGCTATAGGTCGAAAGTCTCATTCAAAGAAATCAAAATTACTAAAAGTTGTTTAATGGTAAGCAAGTAATTTTACGTAAGCGTCTGTTCTATATTTAAACTAGAAGAGCTTGGATTTGCATTGGACAACATATTTATAAACTACATAACTTGATGGAACTTAGATATAAGCTCCAATCTTCCCTCTAGTGACCAAGTCAAAATAATGAGATAAGACAACGAGATTATCATTAATTTCACCATCAATTTCTACGTACATAATGTGACATTACACGATTGTTCGATTTATTTAGGTTCTCACCGCCATCGGAAACTTCTGCATCTGTTCGATTGCAGTTGGAATGCTGGTCGAAATCATAGTAATGTACCCTATCCAGCGCCGTCGGTACAGAAATGGCATCGACAACCTGTTGGTGCTCCTCACTGGTGGGATCCCAATCGCAATGCCAACTGTTCTATCCGTCACCATGGCGATCGGATCCCACCGGTTGTCGGAGCAAGGCGCCATCACAAAGAGAATGACCGCCATTGGTTGTCGGAAATGGCGGGCATGGACGTGCTTTGCAGCGACAAGACCGGAACTCTCACTCTCAACAAGCTCAAGGTTGACAAAACCATGATCGAGGTAATCACACCAAGAGTTTTCAAGTATTGTCAATCTTGACTATTGTAAGACCAGAAATCTATGAACTGATCGCCGGACTAGCGCTAATTGATTTGTTATTGCTAATTGTTTTGACACAAACGAAATGGCATGGAATATGAGTTGCATGAGTTTCCTGTAGGTGCTTAGTAAGAATGTGGACAGAGACATGGTTGTTCTGATGGCCGCAAGACGCCATCGACGCGTCGATTGTTGGAATGCTGGAAGACCCCAAAGAGGTCAACATCAATTCATAATCTCTATATCCAATTCAGGCCCTATCTATATAACAAAATTTGTCAAACACTTCAAACCTCTGATACCATAGGCAAGAGCCGGGATAACTGAAGTGCACTTCTTCCCATTCAACCCGGTCGACAAGAGAACCGCAATTACCTACCAACGCCAAAGGAAACTGGCACCGGGCAAGCAAAGGAGAACCGGAGCATATTATGGAGCTATGCAAGATGAGCCCGGAGGCGGCAGCCAAAGTTCATGCATTAATCGGCAAGTTTGCCGACCAAGACCTCCGGTCCCTCGGGGTGGCCATCCAGACCGTACCTGAGAAGACGAAAGACGGTGCAGGGTCGCCGTGGGAGTTCCTGGGGCTGCTTCCACTTTTCGATCCCCCAAGGCACGACAGTGCCGAGACCATCCGGCGGGCGCTTAATCTCGGAGTGAACGTGAAGATGACCCCGGAGTTTTCCCAGGAATGTGCAAGAATTTTTACAAAAGTTTTTCTATAATATAATATGTTTTTCTATAATATAATATGTTTTTCTATAAAAGTTTACTAAAGAAACATTTCATTCAACTTACAATTAACTTACCTAAGTAAAGCTAGTATGGTTGCCAGATCTATAGAATTGAAATAATCATCGAACTCAACGAAAGCGTAACACATTTTTCCTGCAAACTCTTATTAAGTGAGTTTTTATTGAACTCAACTAAAGCGAGTTTAGTTAAGTATTGGAATAACCAAAATCAAACGATAGATAACAATTTGTTTTCCTACTTCTTTTAAAATATTTTTGTTGTGAACGCCAGAGCACAAGTACAACATTGTGAAGAAGCTCCAAGGCTGGAAGCACATCTGTGGCATGACGGGCGATGGCGTGAATGATGCCCCCGCGCTGAAAGCGGCAGACATCGGTATTCAAAAATAGGTATGAAGAAAATCCATACCAAAAAACAGCTCGATCTGAACCTTTAACCTTTGGTTGAGTCTTCGTTGCACTTACTTGTGAGCCGAGTTATCCTATCTGATGTTTTACTAAGGAACTTATTTAAAATTCTAGGAATAAAAAAACCGTAGTTATATACCGAACCAATTTCACAGTTTTTAAAAGAAAATTGTGTGACAAAGCAAAATGTTGTCACCATTTTTTTCCCGACTAGGAATCTTGTTACTGATTCCGAAGACGATGCGATTTTCAATTGTTTTTAGGAGATCTGTTAGAAATGGTATAACAACTGTTGAAAATGATATAATCCGATCTCACATGACTTGTATACATGCACTAATTTGCAACATGGTTTTGTATATGTAGACGAGCTTTGGAGTGAGGTCGATTCGAAACAAGAACGAGGAGATGATGGCGGCTGTGTATTTGCAAGTGATCATTGTGAGCCAAGCGCTTATTTTTGTGACAAGATCTGGGCGTTGGTCGTTTGTGGAGCGACCCGGTCTCTTATTGATCGCTGCCTTCCTTGCTGCTCAACTGGTAATTCCTTTTGGTTCCTTTTCTTAAAAGTTATTTATATTTTTTTTCCTCCACTTCTGTTCAGCAAATAGTCTAACATTGCTAAATTGTCCTAGACTAGTTGACCTCTTATTACTCATGAACGGTTGATATGAACTTCAAACACTTACCATGAATTGAATCGCATAAATTTCTTCAGGTGGCAACTTTGATTGCCGTCTACGCAGACTGGGAGTTCGCGAGGATTAAAGGAATGGGATGGGGATGGGCAGGAGTGGTGTGGCTCTTCAGCATTGTCACCTACGTACCACTCGATGTCCTCAAATTCCTGATCCACTACGTGCTTAGCGGCAAGGCTTGGGACAACCTCCTCCAGAGCAAGCTAACGAACACCACAACTTACTTCCATTGTTTTGGTTTTTACCTATGGAGTTTTAGTAATCATGTTGTGTTTGAACTGGTTCAGATTGCTTTCACGACCAAGATGGATTACGGCAGAGGAGAAAGGGAGGCCCAGTGGGCAATTGCAAAGAGAACCGTGCATGGGCTTCAAACTCCGGCTGCCAACAGCGGTCTTTTCGAGGAAACGACCAACTACAACGAGCTGTCAGTGATTGCCGAGCAGGCCAAGAAACGTGCCGAGGTTGCCCGGTAATAACCACTACATCATAGATAAATACTGGACAATATAACAGGATTCCGAAACGTGGTGGTTGTTAAATATATTTAACATGTATAGTAGTACTCGAAATATTACCGCCATTGCATGATATTCTAGCTATAATGTTCTGAAATTAGCAAGATGAAAATAAGTTTTGAGAGCTTGAAGTTTTTCTTTACTAAAAAGTAACTTTGAAGTTAAGTTTCTTTATAGACTCATTGATGGTAGCTTATTATAAGGTTTCAGTGAAAGAAAGTAGTTATGGGTAACTGATCGTACGCCAAGGGCTTTGGATCAAACTACTAATTACAATTTGTAAAATGATTTTTTTGCCTTTAGAATGCTTATTAAGTGTTTTAAGAAAAAAGTTCAATCCTGCAATTCAACTGCAAATCGCTCCACAACAAGTGTGACTACAATTTGGTTGGCTTAAACTACTTATCTTACCATCATTCACATATATAAGTTGACACAAGTTTAAATGAGATGCTTACTGGTGTTTCTGTTCTGCTCCATTCAGGTTGAGAGAACTTCATACCCTCAAAGGGCAAGTGGAAGCTGTTGTTAAGCTCAAGGGACAGGACATTGAAACCATTCAGCAGCACTACACTCTCTGAGAAACAAGAGACACCATTCTAAGATAGAATTTTCTTCCTTCATTATTTTCCTTCCCGGTATAGAATGTGATCGAACTAATCAGTAATCAGATCATTAATGTTTCTTCTCCTCAAATTAAGGTGAAATTGGATTAGATACCCGACAATTGGAACATAATAGTTGTTCTAGTTTCCCTTCATATCCATGTCTTAGTCTCCACTGTAACTGAACCTTCCTGCAATAAAGATATGTTTTCTTTTTTGTTGGCATAATTGTTCGACGATTCAGTGGGACCTTGTTCTGGCAGCAGCTAAAGATGAATAATGCTATCCTTGTTATCATGTTTGAGAATAAATAATGATTGTTGTTTAACATATTAATGATTGATAGTCATAACTACTATTCCTTTTGAGAAGAAAATGCAGTTAGGTGTCTGTAGTTCCTCCAACCCCTACATTCCACATGATAATAAAAAACTGACAGATCTTAACCCACCAGAGAAAGTACAATAATAGATGTGTTTGTATTCTACAAGTATAAACAAATTATCCTTTACAATCTATGTTTGGATTTATGTGGGGCCACATTCGTCGCTGGATTGAAGAGGTAAACCAGTTGGATATTCTAAAAGAGACCTCTGTCCGTATATTAGCACCGTCAGATGAAGAGGCAGAACAACAAGAAGTCCTGGATCGGGTCTTACCAACGATGTCGAGGTTGGACGATCCAATACATTGGACTGTCACTCCTAGGTCGATAATCGGTTTCCCAACAATGAGGCTATAGATTGTACATAAGAAAGCATTAGTAAACTGAATCTTTGTTTTCACAAGCATCTGCACATCCCTCTGCTGTCAAACTCAAGTCTTATATAGTGCAGACAACTCCTACAGAATGAGCTAGATTTCCTCTTTAACAAGTTCCATCCCACCATATTCATTCCGTAGTAAGGGTATTCAAGGTGTCTGTAGACACCTTGAATCGGCCAACTTCTGGATCCATGTCATTGGACTAGTCGAATCGATTTGGTAATTATCCATAAGCTTGATGTAGTTAACACAATTGGACACAAGTTGACCTGGTTGAGACACTTTTGGACGACATCCTTGGTTATAGAATATTAAATTCTTCGTGTACCTAAATACAATTTTGTCAATTTAATGACAAAAATGTTAACCCAATGGTTCAATAGCAGGCTCTTAGCTCGAGCCTTGAAATCCATGTAAATTCTCATTGTTAGCTCAGCAGGAGACAAATATTGCGTTGGATTTTCAAAAGGAAAATTTTACTTTTGTATGCTCAAAGTGACCAAAAATCGAAAAAAACCATTCATTTTGACATTCTCTGAAAAATATACTTATGTTTCCACATATCCCCAAAATATTACTACCTAAATCGTAGGGGAAATCGTGGGTTCATTCCCCTCTTTCTCTATCTTTTCCTTTAAATAAGTAAATCATTCCCTCTGTCTCTTTCTTTCGACAGTTGCAAACATCTCTCTCATGCATCTATTGTCTTTCTCTCTCTTGTTCGTGCATCCCTTCTCTCTTGCACTCGACCCGTCATTCGAGCTGAGCGTCGTACCTTGTTGAACAACTCGTACATTGAAGCCGACGACGAAGGTCAGTTTTAGGGCATGTTTTGTTTGTGTTTCTTTTCAGGATAATTTGCCCCTGTGACCTATTCCTTCATATCACTTTGCACCCCTAAGCTTTCAAAGTCGACAGTAAACCCCCCCCCCCTTGAACTTCTGTCGGATTCAATACCAATATGACCTAAATTCCAACTTCGAAAGTGGTGGGGGGGGGGGGGGGGGTGTTACTATCAACTTTGAAAGTTCAAATGTGCAAAGTGATATCAAGACATAGTTTAGGGCGCCAAACTGTAATTAACCTTTTTTATTTATTGATATAGTTTTATAAGGTTAGGTTATTGTTTATAGGGAGAATAAATTAAATTGTCAAAATAGGGAAGTCAAATGTTACATAAGGTCAATCACTGTACAAGTTCTATTAAGAGCCAAAAATTTAATATATTTCCAATTTTATCCTTAAAATACCCCCACCCCATCACCACAATCTCACATCCCAAACAACCCCACCAAATCTTCCTCATTCCTACACAGAATCCCAAAAATTCCAACCTGCTGACGACCCCGCCCCTCGGACCACCGTTCCCACTCGCTTCGACCGAACGACCCAATTCGTTTGGTGAAAACAAGACAACTCATTTGGTGAAAACAAGACAACTCGTTTGGTGAAAACGACCCAGCATGTTGATGCATCATGTGCGGGACTGGTGTTTCTCGTGCAAGATTGGTGCGTCTCAGCTTGTTTGGGTGGAAAAACGACAACTTTATTTGGTGGAAAAAACTTACAATTATCATGTAGATAATTGTAAGTTTTTTGTTAAACAAACAATTTGAAGATTATCAAAAACTACATAATATAAGTCAAATGTGTTCAAATGTTGTTTGTTCATCATCACAATCCAGATAATGATGACTCCCAATAGAATTGGTTAAGTAAAAAAAATTAAAATTAGTGTGAAATGAAACACAAAATGAATTAACTAAATATTTAAACACTGAAATGTATCAGGAGACTTATTATGTCATCTGAGTCACCGGCCAAGTTCTGTTTAAAGATTGAGGTCATTTTTCCTCATTCTCCACTAAGAACATGACATGTATTCAAACCTCAATGGTTGAATGTTTATGTTATTATTTTTGTGACACTGTTTTTTCTCTTGATTTTGGATATCAAAATATCAAACAAGGATAAACTCATATGTTCAACATCTAATCAATCTTCCTTTTCCGTCTTCCACTTTTTTGTCACTTTATTTTCATTTTCGAAATTGCTCTTAATTTGGGATTTCAAATATTATTGATCAAAATTTAATGTGATTTATGGTTCATATGGTTGATTTTTCAAATATTCATGAATTAAAGTTTATACAGACACCCCTTTTGTATTTTTTTGGGTCCACCGTTGTCTTCAACTAAACTTGTTACATCTCTTTAGCGTTTTTCACTTGCCTTAGTTCTTATGCCAAATGCTCTTTGATATATATCTTATTAGTCAAAACTCTTTGATTGATCTTTTCTCGGTCTGTACTTATGTGCAATTGCACATGTATTCACAAAAAATACACGAATCACTATCAACCTATTTTGACAAAGTTTTGATAATATGATGAGATTTAAAGTTTAAATCAAGTTCGAGCTTAGTACATAAATAATAGTGCACTAAGATCCCTAAATGTTGTGGCAGAAAGGCAAGTGTAAGTTGTTGTCTCTCACCTCGACGCCAAACACAATATTGTAGTGAGTGCCTTGTGGGGTCTACTGTTATGATTTTTCCTTAAATTTTGTTGTTCTTTTTTTTGTTAAACGCAATACCACATATTCTTAACTCATTCATACTTTACTAATTATTATTTATAGAGATATTTATCACGGTAACAACAAACTTGACCTTAAACAAGAAATCTGAAGCATCTAATCTAATCGAAATAAAAATAGAGAAACTATAAGGAAGTAGAATGCAAAAGGCCCAAGAAAAAAAGAGAATAAAAGAGCAGGAGGATCTTAGAGCATATTTAACAGCGCCCGGGCTACCCCCGGGCGCCCTGCACTCTCTCTCTGCCACGTCAGCTTCTCTCTCTGCCACGTCAGCTCACCCAACCCACCCAAAAAAACCCCTTACCCATGCCCAGGCTACCCCCACCCACCCTACACTCTCTTTCATCCACATCATTTCTTAATTAAACAAATTTAATTCTCACACAACATTTAACAAATTACATTTTATATAAATCTAATTTTAATTACATTATAATTATATTTTAACTCGAAATATTGTTAATAATTACTGGTAAATCACGAAAATATTATTAAATATTACGGAGCCACGTTACATTTAAGACAAACTGAAATAGGAAATATTACAATCAAAGTTAAGAAACAACAGTACATATTACATAAACTCAACTTTTAAATACTACATGACCAACTACGTTAACCGATTTTCAAACCGCTCCTCGTCCGTAGCGTTGCCATATATGCTCAATTAAATCGCCTTTCAGATCCAAATGTTGGTTCCTGTCACGCACTCGATCTTGATTGACAAAAAACTCGTGAATATCCGCTATACGATCGGTTGAATACGACGTTGCCTCAGCTGAAGTTCCAGGACGATCTTCCATAAATTCGCGAATATCTCCAAAATTAGCATAGCAGTCGCGTTCGTCCTCCACTATCATGTTATGCATGATGATACAAGCTGTCATTATTTTGGACAGAACGTCCTTGCTCCAGGCAAGAGCCGGGTTTCTGATGATCGCGAACCTCGCTTGCAACACTCCGAAAGCGCGTTCAACATCTTTACGCGTTGCCTCCTGCACTTCAGCAAACAATCTGTGCTTCGGGGTGTGAGGGTGAAGGATGGATTGGATGAAGGCCGCCCACTGTGGATAAATACCATCAGTAAGATAGTATCCCATATCGTATTGAACACCGTTTACCTCATAATTAACAGGTGGTGCTCGGCCTTCTAGTATGTCGTCGAAAACCGGAGATTGTTGCAGGACGTTCAAGTCATTGCATGAACCCGGTATTCCGAAGAAGGAGTGCCAGATCCATAAGTCGTACGATGCCACCGCCTCAAGGATCAGAGTTGCTTTCCCAGCACGTCCTTGATGTTGTCCCTTCCAAGCAGCTGGGCAATTTTTCCACTCCCAGTGCATACAATCGATACTCCCCATCATACCTGGAAACCCACGTTGCTCACCAACGTAAAGTAGGCGTGCCAAGTCATTTGCAGTTGGCCGACGTAAATACTCAGGGCCGAAGATGCGAATAACACCTTCACAGAATTTGAGGAGAGCATTTCTGGATGTTGCCGCACTCATTCGTAGGTACTCATCGATCCCATCAGCGGCAACGCCATATGCTAGCATTCGCATTGCTGCCGTACTTTTTTGTAGACCGGAGATGCTCATCCTACCAGTTGCGTCCGGTGTTCGTTGGAAGAAGACATCAGATGCTTCGATGGCATTGTGGATGCGCAGGAAGACATGCTTTCTCATCCGAAATCTTGTCCTGAAAAGAGTATCAGAATACACAGGGTTGTCAGAGAAATAATCGTCTACAAGGCGTCTGTAACCTAGTTCACGATCTCTATCTGGGTTCGTCGTTCTCCTTCGACGTTGCTTAGGACGTGTAGTCCTTTCGTAAACAGCCTGTCCGGCTAATTCAATAGCACGGTCCATTAGATTTAATGTCTCATTCCAGTTATCATCGTCCGATTGACCGGAGTTTAAACTATTATCCGACATTGATGAGAGAAGAAGCTACAAGTTGAGAAGTTAAGGAAATGTGAGGAATCAGGAGATAAATAGATGTATTTATAGTTGGGATGGTTTGGATGTATTTGTTGCACTGTTCACGCGTGATTGTACATAGTGTACGCGTGATTGCAAATAGTGCACGCGTGATTGCAAACAGTGCACGCGTGATTGAAAATAGTGCACCCGTGATTAAATATTGCCCCCGTGATTAAACAGTGTATTGGTTCTGGAAATTTCTTAATTTTAATTACTTACAAAAAATTATTACCCCACATTTATAACAAATACCCAATCCACTAATAACAAAACCAAAACAAAAAAAATTCAAAAAAAAAAAAATCACCAATGGGAGGGGGACACGTGTCCCCCTCCCATGGGCGCCCGGGCGTCTGCCCGGGACGCCCACCGCCCGGGCAAGCGCCCGGGCGGGCGCCCCACGGGCGCCCCGCCCGTTAACGGGGGTGCGCCCGGGCGCCCGACCAGGGCGCCGGGCGGGGCACCCCCGTTAAGGGTGCCCTTACGGCCTTACTTTCCCCACTTCCTCTCTCTCTCATCTCCATCTATATATACGTCCATGTGACACTCCACGCGTGTCCTGTTTCCTCCCCACTCTCCCCAACCCATCCCATTCCTCCCCCTTCTTTCTCCCACAAACCATGGTTAGGTGGAAAGAAGCCGCCGCCGACAACCCCCTCCTCACTGCGGCCGAGCTCTACTTCATGGCCCACCCCAACGAGCGCGTGCCCTGGCGCCGCTTCCTCTCCTCGCCTCCCCCTCCACCCCGCCGATGGGGCCGGAGGAAGCCCAGATCCTCCTCCAAACCCTCCCCTTCTCTGACGGTCGAGGAGGAGAAGGCCCCGGGGAGGGCCAGCCCTACCACGCCTCTCTCCTGGAACCCCTGCGACTTCGCCCCGAGATCGGCCGACCCTGCCGGATCCGGCAAGGTCTGTTCTCTTTTCTGACCGGAATGCCCCTCGGCTCGGAGGATATTTACACGGTGGTTTTTTGTTTCGACGGATCGATGTTTGGGTGTTTTTCGTTCGATCTGTATTTTTAGGTTTGTCGAAGGGCAATTCAGTCATTTTGACGCCGTGTTCTGTTTTGTTTTTATTATCTTTCCACGTCTGTCGTCTGTCTTGTCATCTATGGGTGGTGGTGTGGTTTCGTTTTAAGGGAGTGGAGTCGCAGACGATGGGGCCCACAGCGAGGTGGATAGAGAGGGGAGTCCAAGGGTAGATTCGGAAACATAAGTGGCAGTTGAGTTAATGAGGGAGACGTGGGGGCGTTGTGCGTAGGCCTGGCAATTTCTGACACGACACGATAACACGACACGAACACGACACGATATTGTGACACGATTTTTACACGACATGACACAAAATTTTTTGTGTGGTTGAAATACTTTATTATGATGATTTATGAAGATATAAACATAAAATAATTAGTACACGATTTGACACGAACACGACACGATTACACGATATTTTAGTTTTTTACACGAAACCGACACGAATAACGTCTTTTGTTAGGAAATTAACTATTTTTAACTTGATAATGACCAATTAATATGTTAATTATATAGAAAAATATTAATATAACATGTCACTTAACTAATTTCAATCTAAACATGATGAAATTTCTTCAAATTGTACTTAACACGATAACACGAAATCCTGACACGATTACGAAACTGTCTGACACGAAAGTACACGAACACGACACGATTGCCAGGTCTAGTTGTGCGGCTCAGCCCATCGGGTGGCAATGACCGTTCTGCCCTTCTCTCTTTTAGTTTCCGTCCTCGCGAAGCCAACTTGCGTGGGGAACAAGTTCTGATCTCCTTTGTTAAGTTTGTTGTTGGGATCGGGTCGGATCTGTGTCGGATTTGGTCGTACCCCGTTGGACTGCATGTCTGATATTTTCTTTTCTTTTCTTCTGGACTTGTATGTAGATGGTAACGGAGCTGAAGGAATGCGAGAGATCGTTGTTGGAGAAGAATATGCTTCTAAGAAAGGTGGGTTTTGTTTTGTTTTTTTGGAAAATTTTGATTTTTTTACTGTTGAACCTTTCAAAGATGGAGAATATTGTCCACGTATCACTTGTTAGTTAAATAGTTGTTGTCCCTACCAGTGACCTGATTTATGGTTTTGTCTTTCTTTATTGGTATTATAGAGGTTGGAAGAGCACAGGACGACCCAAGAGTTTCTGGCCATGGAGAACAAAAGATTGAAGAGATTGGAGGTGATTGGGTTTTTTCTTTTTTAATTTTAAAAACGATCTTCCTTTTGGGTTTTGTTTTTTTTAAAATGGTCCTACTCTATTTTGTTATTTACATTCATGGTCCTGGCTATTTTCCAAAGGGTGGATCTACCGACCCTGTTTGTTTCCTTTGGTTTTGAGTTGTTAAAGGAGTGGTTTTCTTTCCTGATTTGGCGGTTGGTTTGTTTTTCACTTTTAAATTTCTTGGTTTTAATAAATTGTGGCAATCATGCCTATCTAAAAATAAGTAAGTTATGACAACTACTCTGTTTTTTAGTGAACCTGGACAATATACTATTTAATATTTGTATTGACTCCTCTCACGGATAACTTGTGGCAGATGTGAAGGTTTTAGATGTCCATGTTTTATGGTTTTCAAACTCATGTTTTGGACCACCAGTAGCTTATATATTTTTTTACGACTGCAGACATTTACTGGGAAAAAAACTGTAGGGCTCATCATGTCATCTAGCACTCTAATAACGGTCTAATAGGTTTGTATATGCTTGCAGCTGATATGCTATACTGTTCTTGATGGTTTTGTCGGTTGGAATCTTGTCACACCAAACTCGTAGCTTGAACTTTTTGGGAGTGGTTATTTTGTTTAGTGTATTTCTTAACGCGTATTAGTATATAATCAGGCTACTATAATTTCCAACAGTTGTAGCAGAAATGGCATATCAGTTTGTCAGTAATGTATCAAAGATTGGTTTTACCATTTTATGGAAAAAGATTGAGAAGTTTGTTGGTTTCATTCCCATTCTCTTCTCTTGCGAAAGTTGTTTCTCTTACGAAAACTTTGTGCTTTTGTAGATGAGGTACTGTTTTTTAAATAGTCAAACCTGCAACTTCATTCGTGGCTAATTTGAAATGCAACTTTTTTGCCCCTGGCGGTTTTCAGCTAACTATATACGTTTTTTGTTCATTTTGTTGTGTGCCATTACTTTTTGAGTGAGTCAATCATATTTGCAGGTTATATATCCAACAATTACGTCATTATTACAGTATTAACACTAGATTCCTCGTCTAGTCTGCCATTGGACTAACCTATCCCATTTGTATTAGTGTTCATTTGGAATTTGTACAAATTGTGTAATTCTTTTTTTCTTCTTTTGGACTGTTGGCGTTTATATTAGCATGAATATACATGAGTTAACAATTATTGCAATGGTCCTGCAGTCAAAACTCCATCACCCTCCTCCGGTCACAGAAACAAATGGGGCATCTAAAGGAGCAGAAGAATCAAAACGAGAAGAGCGCCTATGTCTACCGTTTGATCTCAACCTGCCATGCTCTACGGAGTTGGACGAGGACATTAACCACGACATGTCTTGTTCATAGGTTGCCAAGGGAAATACTTACAAGACGTAGTGGGCAGACAGCTCCAATTGTACATAGGCACGGTGGAGACATGATCACAAGCAGTTGACAGTTCAGCATAAAACATGCACCCAAAATTAGCATAGGGTTTCTAGCTTCTACTTGTTTGGTAACACGAAGGATGTTGTGGGTACCTCAAACTGTCCTACATTTTATTCTTTGGGTCAGTAGTTGGTGTAAAGTAGCTCTTCTTTTGTTCAATACTTTGTCTTATTATGATTGCTTTATGCCTTTGATAACTATTGAAGGTTATTGCTCAAGAAAACTTAGGCTAAACAGTTTCTCGATTGAAAGGTCATCAGACCGTTGTTTATACATCACTATTTTAAGCATTGGCTTATTTATTTATTAGTGAATTGTTGTGGTGGAAGCATCTGATTGTTTTTTGGATTCCTAGTGTTGGCATTTCCTTATAATTGTTCGGGTCTCAAATCGGCAGCATTTTATAAAGTTGACTCGAGCTGCACTTGTCACTATTTTTGCTATGTGAGATTTCTTTTATGACTCAACCACTTAGATTCTGTACTTCGTTTTTCCTGTACTTGACTACTTGTGTTGGGATTTTCGGTCAAATGTGTCAAGAACAATTTAAAGAAAAATTATCATAATTAGATAAACACAATAGTTAAGTAAAAAATTATATTGTAAAAATAATATCTTAGTCGAATATTATCAAGTGACACTCACGTAAGTCGTGGAAAAAATAAATATATCGTGTTGAATTGTGTATCATATTTTAAGTTTATCCTTCACAAATCACCGTAACAACACATTTTTATTGTGTATCATATTTTATGTTTATCTCTACAAATCATGATAACACCACATTTTTACTGTATCATATTTTATGTTTATATCTCTACAAATCACGATTACAACACATTTTTATTGTGTATTATATTTTAGGGTCAAACTCTAGTGAGCCCATGACTCATCAAATTTAGTTTAAGTCCCCTACAATCTCACCATTGGATCTTATTTACAGTTAATCTCACCATTCATTAGCATAACCGTTTTTTTCTTAATCTACCTTACAATTTGAAATGAGTGGTGGATATTGTGGGGGCTTGATGTGAATTAAATTTATACCGCAAGTGCACGACGTCAATGAAGACGTGGCAAATACGGGTCGAACACAAGGAGGGAGAGATTTGTTATTTGTGCGATTTCGATTGGGGGAAAGAAGGAGAGAAGAAATAAATTGGGTTTTGAGATTTTTGGTTTTTAATTATCTAAAGCAAGAAACAAGAACAAATAAACTAAAACAAGAACAAAGAGGTGAATTCCGTCGGGTGGAGGTTTAGATTTAGGGTTTAGATTAGATAATTCAGAAACTTATAATAAATCATGTTAGTTATGAAGCATTACATGATAAATGATTTAACATAAACTCAAGTAATCAAAATATACTAATCACGAACTTAAAATAATAACATTCATTCATCTTCTTTTCACCCTAAATTCGTCACCTCCACCCTTTGGAAAGAGTTAGAAACTCATGGAGTGAGGAAGAAGGGGTCCTAGAGGCATTACAAAAGAAAGGTAAAAACAAGAAATAAAAGACAGAATTTTATTAATCCAAAGAAAAGACTACAAATAAAAACAACAACTAAAAACTAGGTCTAAGGCCAATGACCCTTCTAACATCGTTCTCGGGGCTATTTATAGTTGTTACAAGAGACCTAAGTATATAATTGGAGAGTACACGTGTCCAGACACGACTGGACAAAATTGGAGCACACGGATCGCCAGGCGGGCGGCGGAATCGCCGCACGTTGTATGTGTTGTGCGGCGGAAACGCCGCACAATATAGTCAGATTATTTCCGGATTTTTGCTGAGTGTTTATGGTATGATTTGATCCTCCTTTGCGCGTCTGTATGATTTCTTTCCATTCTTTTGAGCTCCGGATTAATTCCTTTATATGTTCGGAGATTTACATTGATTTTTCTTTAGATTTTCTCCAAGATAATATTTTGGTGCTTTAATTGCAATTAGGTCATTGTCTTTTTTGCAATTAAGTCCCCGACTACTTTTGTGCGTAAGTCCTTGTTCTTTTTGTAATTAGGTCTTGAATGCTTTTATGCTTGGATACATTTCCATTTGAAACCCGATAAGCTTGAACTTGGTCTTTATGATAGAAATGAGTCTTTTGCACGCGTTTATGCTCGAGATATGGGTAATTTGCATTCAGGTCCCTGTATTCTGTAAAATAAGACTAAACACATACCTTAGTATCATTTATTGATATAAAAGTAATCTAAATGAAAGACATATGATGCAATGTATGCAATGCATCAAATACCCCACACCTAGATTTTGCTAGTCCCTAGCAAAACAGAATATAAGAAAAAATAAAAATAGGGAAATCCTAACTCACATTCGTAGGAATCACGGTTGCACTTAGCATGTACAACAAGCCGTTAAACCTCCAAGTTTCCTTAGAGGACGAGTTTTGTCTCGTGAGGGTTTTCAGTTGACACACCCACAAAGTCTTAAATCAACATTCCATTAATAGCTCTCAATATCCCTAGCTCAACCTTATACATCTCACTTCGAATTCTTGTATGCTCATTATATGAATCTAACTCATTAAAAATATGACTTGGTCTTTGTTCCTCCAACATTCACACCGCTAACCCTTCTACACATGATATCACTTAAATTATTTTGCACGCCTCCTCTGGTGGTGAAGTATCATTCGGATCAACCATGGCATGGATCATTCTTTTAGCTTTGGGCCTTGAGTATATATTTTTTTCTTTTCTTTTCTTCCGTGATTCAACACATTTGCTTTTTGACACTTTTACCCTTTTTGCATTCGTGTAGCGAGTTTGGTCGATAATCCCGAGCTGGTAGACTCAAGTTACCAGGTTTCAAGATACCCCTACGGACCAGTGACTCAAAGGTTTGGGCTTTTGTAATCATTTTGCAAAATGTGCTTTCCTCACTTTATTCCTTTATTTTTAATTTTATTTTCCTCAAGGCTTAATTGCTATTAGAAGTCCACACTTCCCGGTATATTTTCCTCAACCTCTGCTTTTTATCAACCACTTCAAAGATTTGATTCATCCAATTTAAGTGCATACATGTCTTAAAGGGTAATGGGTTATTTCTTTGGAACTTCGATTTATGTCATAATTTCAACAAGCAGAACTATATAATAAGGAACACAAAATCAATGCAATTTGTACACGGGTTTTGACAGTTCAATCTTAAGCTATGTCATGAAACATTGATTTTTTTATTTTTTTATTTTTATTTTTATTATTATTATTATTATTTTTATTTATTTATTTAATTTATTTTAGAAATGAAAGACAGCTATATAGATAAATATATACGTAAACACCCCCCACACCTAAATCATGCATTGTCCTCAATGAATGTGAGCAAGATACTACATGGATTTATGCATGAAAAAGGAAAGGTCTCACCAACGTGAAGTACAAAGGAAAGTTCATGGCTCTGTTGATGGACAAAAACCCGAATTCCCTCAAAAACCTGTGAGATGCTAAAGAATGGATAAATACAACATATGATTTTTTTATATTATTTATTGTTATACATATATAAGTATGTACAAACATAAGTTCCCATCTTCATTTGTCAAGAGACATCAAATGGAAACTTCAAGAGTGGGTCAGTGCACCTGAAAAGGAAACATGACACCACGTGGGGCCAGACAATGCATGTGTGGGCCGCCTTCACAAAAAGCGCTAGATGAAATGAGAGGTTCATGAATTGGACGCAAAGGCGTCTCATTCAACGGATCAAACTGAAAGAGCTTGAACCTCTCGAGAGTTTGAGAATTAAGGGGCAACGGAAGAGGAGTTTCTCCCGTTGCGGTGTTGAAGTTATGATCATCAATCCAAACTCTCCAACCAACTGGCTGGTGTGTCGGAACGAGGTCCAAAACCTTGTTAGGCATGTCTGACACACCAGGCGAACAAAAAGTGGTTCTCATACCCAAGGTATCTTCTAAGGAACTTCTAATACCCTCATGAGCTATGTAGTTGTTTGATGTTCCATCATTTCCAAGATGATCAGGAACAATGGTGAGATGCAGACTCTCATCCGGTTGTTTGAAATTGAGGGTACTAGGGAGATCTTGCTCCACCAGAGCTGAGTCCTTAAGAGATGCAACATGAAGATCATGTGGCTCAAGGGCCACGGGACAAGAAGATAGGACACAATCCTGTGCCGACTCATAATGAAATTGGTCCATGTTTTTCTCAATATAAATCGAATCCTCCACTAAGTGATCGTGAATTGAAATCCCAAGTCCCTCAGACCGACTAGGAATTTGACTTTGAAAGATTGTGCTTTGAATTTGTGTATGTGGTGGTGGTTCGATACTAAAAGATGAGTCCTCTTGTTGACACGAAAAGTCACTTTCCTCACTTAATTGCTGCGACATTTGACTCAATTGCAGTACCATATTGTCTACAGACTGTTGAGTAGTTGTCATGAACGTATGGAAAGCTTGTTCCAAGGTATCAGGTATGTGGTCAACTATGAGGTTTGAGTCAGAACTCGGGACATTTTTAGGTTGGGTGTTGGTAGACTGAGGATGAGTCCAATGATTTGAAGTGGGTTGTTGGTAGAGTTCTGGGTATTCGGGAGAAGTATATTGGGGCGAAAATGACGTATAAGAATTTGGATATGAATTGTTTCCCCACGAATCCATCACTCTTGGGTTATATGCGGATGTGTAACGGTCATATCGAGCATTTTGGGAAAATGTATGTTTATACTCAGGCTCTGGGGGAACATAAGGACATTCCCTGATAACATGACCACTCAACCCGCAACAGTTGCACGGTACGACTACTGAAGCCACCGGTGCACTCATGTTATCAGCCCAACGCATGAAGGAGGCAAAAGTTTGTTGTAATGTGTCAGTTCGTTGAACAACATATGATCCAACATAACTAGATTGTGGTCTAGCAGTCGGTGCCTCTCTCATGTTACCCCAATATGAAGATTGCTCAGTTATACAATTAGGATTGTCCAGACCATATGGGGTGTTAGTCTGAGCCACCCCAGGTTGCATGGTTTTAGAATACCAGGAAGCATTGTCCTGGTCCCAACAATGATATGGATGGTTGCTCATGTAACCATCCATCAGAACACTCTAGAGTCAAGTACTCTTACCCTTATGAGGCTAAGCAAGCACAAGTTCTCGACTCGACCCTAAAATGCTAATAGAGAATGTAAAGGGGAGGAGACTAGAACGTATAAGTAGGTGAGAAGAAGATGACTCGGAAGAGAAGGGAAACTTAACTCTAAAGGTAGAAAAGAAGGTCGGTCAGAGGTTTCCCAAACAAGCACGATTCAAAAAATCCTAGACCTAGTGTCACTTAGATCTAGACGACTCCTAACTGGTTGAGTCGAATTGATTTGCTTGATTCACCTCCCTCACTAATCAAACCAACTTGGCCAGGCCATGTATAGCTAGTGGGGGCGCTTCCGACAGAGTCGGTGCCAATTAGACAACCACTTCGCTTGGAAGACTTTCGTCAACACAAAAACACTTTCTAGACACCAAATTAAATTCGATCGGCTTCAGGTCATAGCAAGTCAAACCAATTCTTCTCCTTAATTGAGTCCGAGTCCTTAGGGGTTAATGTCTAATTGATTTTAATTTAAGGCTTGGGTGACACTTTAGGATTGTGATTTGTGGGCTACGGAAGGGTGGTGAAATTCCCACCGTATCTTTGCCTATGGAGTTGCCCTTAAGATAGTTTAACTTAGATCTAGCAAAGATAGTCAAACAATGGTCTTTAGTGGGGGGCAATTGCAAGGTTGTATACAAACTAAATTATATCCTTAAATGCAATCGATAAAACTCGTGCACGTACCTTGACTCCAGCACTCTTCAACAAAAATTAATTTGCAAAAATTTAGCAAGAATAATGCATACAAAACACTAGATGATGCATGCACTAAGGCCTTTCTAATTTGCCAATTTTAGGTCAGAGTTGAATTATTGCCAATTATGGAATTTTTGCCCTAACACGTGCAATTCTAATAAAAGGAAATTTTCTGAAACTAGAAATTACGAGGAAAAGAGGCAACAATGGTTACCTATGCAATGCTCAGTCGGGTTCACCGCCCGCTCTCGAAATTTCAAATGCTCTATGCGTCCACCAAGAGATGGTACGCGTCCCAGAAAAGTTTGAAGCCCAGAAGCTCCAAGTGTGCGGCGATTCCGCCGCAGGTTGCTCTTGGTATGCGGCGATTTCGCCGCTCGTTAAGCTCAGAAGGTGCCCGGATTTTGCCGTGCACTCTGTTGTCTCCTGAAACACAAATCCAAATATTTAGATCGCGCACAAGATAAACAGGATAAAATCGAAATCAACAAAAAACAAAATCTGCGTCGCCTCCCCGACAACGGCGCCAAAAACTTGATGTGAATTAAATTTATACCGCAAGTGCACGACGTCAATGAAGATGTGGCAAATACGGGTCGAACACAAGGAGGGAGAGATTTGTTATTTGTGCGATTTCGATTGGGGGAAAGAAGGAGAGAAGAAATAAATTGGGTTTTGAGATTTTTGGTTTTTAATTATCTAAAGCAAGAAACAAGAACAAATAAACTAAAACAAGAACAAAGAGGTGAATTCCGTCGGGTGGAGGTTTAGATTTAGGGTTTAGATTAGAGAATTCAGAAACTTATAATAAATCATGTTAGTTATGAAGCATTACATGATAAATGATTTAACATAAACTCAAGTAATCAAAATATACTAATCACGAACTTAAAATAATAACATTCATTCATCTTCTCTTCACCCTAAATCCGTCATCTCCACCCTTTGGAAAGAGTTAGAAACTCATGGAGGGATGAAGAAGTGGTCCTAGAGGCATTACAAAAGAAAGGTAAAAACAAGAAATAAAAGACAGAATTTTATTAATCCAAAGAAAAGACTACAAATAAAAACAACAACTAAAAACTAGGTCTAAGGCCAAGGACCATTCTAACATCGTTCTCGGGGCTATTTATAGTTGTTACAAGAGACCTAAGTATAGAATTGGAGAGTACACGTGTCCAGACACGACTGGACAAAATTGGAGCACACGGATCGCCAGGCGGGCGGCGGAATCGCCGCACGTTGTATGTGTTGTGCGGTGGAAACGCCGCACAATATAGTCAGATTAATTCCGGATTTTTGCTGAGTGTTTATGGTATGATTTGATCCTCATTTGCGCGTCTGGATGATTTCTTTCCATTCTTTTGAGCTCCGGATTAATTCCTTTATATGTTTGGAGATTTACATTGATTTTTCTTTAGATTTTCTCCAAGATAATATTTTGGTGCTTTAATTGCAATTAGGTCCTTGTCTTTTTTGCAATTAAGTCCCCGGCTACTTTTGTGCGTAAGTCCTTGTTCTTTTTGTAATTAGGTATTGAATGCTTTTATGCTTGGATACATTTCCATTTGAAACCCGATAAGCTTGAACTTGGTCTTTATGATAGAAATGAGTCTTTTGCAAGCGTTTATGCTCGAGATATGGGTAATTTGCATTCAGGTCCCTGTATTCTGTAAATAAGACTAAACACATACCTTAGTATCATTTATTGATATAAAAGTAATCTAAATGAAAGACATATGATGCAATGTATGCAATGCATCAGGGCTTAATTTAGAAAAGTTGAGCCTTGGGCTCACTAGAGAATTCCTGTTATATTTTATATTTATATCTCCGCAAATCATTGTAACAAAACATTTTTATCACAAAACAATTCATGTCAAGTGATGTTAAAATCGTGTTTGTGCCTTGTTCGGATTAAATCGACAAGTCAAACTAACGGTGACTCAACAATGGATACACCAAAATGTGTATTTTTTGTGTCCAACATGGAGTTTGATCCCAAGACCCGACGAATTGTTACTCTTTGAAACCAATTGCATTGCATCATGTGGTAGTTGAGATGTTGAATTTAAAGTGTTGGAAAGTTGATCGGTGGTCAAACCAAATTTATATGTCTATTTCAGAAGAAGTGGAAAGTTAGGATTCGTAGAATGCATACTTAAAAAAACGAAAATATATTATAAAGTCATTCACTGAGTTTCCATTGACTATTTTTTGCCTAAAAAAGAATACTAAATGTCATATTTATCTTTTTTTATTTTTGTCCTAATTACAAATCATATCAATTTTCTTCCCAACATCCATATTTCTCACAACTCTCTATCCCAACATATTTCTCCTTTAAATCCTATCACCTCCCTCCAACCATCGTACCTAATACACTGGACTATTAAGATCACTTTCCATCATGAAAGCTTTATTTTGGTCTTTTTTTATTTTAACACAAAAAAGACCAAACGAGCCGAACGACCTAAGTCGTTTTCAACCGAACGAGTTGAGTCGTATCTATAGAATCGTGTGGGTTATGAGTCCACAATACTAATCACTATTTTACACTAATTACCTACTTGTTTAAGCAATCAAGATATGCACATCAAAATTAAAACAAAACAAGCAAGTAGGGAAGGAATATGCAAACCACAATCGACACGAGGGATTTTTATAGAGGTTCGGCCCCCACCCGGGTCCTAGTCCTCTCTTGCAAGCTCCGCTCGGATCACCGAGCTCCGCCTACGACTTCACTAATCACTCCCCGTTCCGGGCCGGGAGAGAACGTCTTTACAATCTTCAAGCTCACGAACAACCCTCGCCGAGCTTGGCTCCACCTCTCACAATCCGAGAGGATTACTTCAGGCTCTCACCGAAGTCTATGCTTGTGTCTTGTGTTTTCACCAAGACCTTTGCTTTCTTTCACAAACAATGAGTGAGACAATACTCTCTAATTCTTGAGCACACTTGAGTAGAAATAAGGAATTGATCACTAAGTGTGGAAATTTGGAGGCTTGGAGTGTTTGAGATTCTCTCTAATGTATTGGACAAGTTTGTAGTGGGAGAGTTGTGTTAAAATGTGTTTTAGAACTCTGTTTATAAGCCTTAAAGAGAATAGAGCCGTTGGGATTTGATTGAGTGTGAGTTGATGTGTGATACACAAAACAGAAATCTGCAGGACCCAAATCTGAGTAAATTTGGTCGACCGAATCGGGACGAACGGTCGACCGTTTGGCAGTTTTGAACTAAGTTCGGTCGACCGGTTAGGTAACGGTCGACCGCCCAACGCTACGACTTAGGTACACTTAAGTGATCGGTCGAACACCTAAAGGGAAACGGTCGACCGATTTGTACCAGGCACTTTGGGGTTGACAAACAGTGATGTATTCGGTCGACCGAAGCAGGTCTAGCGGTCGACCGTTTTTCAACAGGAGATTTGGGTTTGTCAAGAGATGGACAAACGGTCGACCGATCATGGTCCTCGGTCGACCGATACATGAAATGTATTCAGGGTATTTTTGGTTTAATACGAATACGACCGTTGGGTATATACGACAAAAGTAACGGTCGGAAAAATAAGTTCAGGCGGTCGACCGAAAGGTAAAACACGGTCGAC
Organism: Triglochin maritima; assembly: GCA_963682175.1. NCBI lineage: Eukaryota > Viridiplantae > Streptophyta > Magnoliopsida > Alismatales > Juncaginaceae > Triglochin > Triglochin maritima. The sequence continues at coordinate 16,030,575 of OY821774.1, read as the reverse complement.
CAAAACCGGGCAGTGAAAATACATATAGGATACTTGATCGTTTAATAAACGGGACAACTAAGGGTATGAAAATTTAACCGTTTAATAAACGGGACGGTAATGATATGACATTCCACCTGCCCATTTATCTGTTTAACAATTAATTTTAAATAATATATATATAATTGCATAACTTTATAAAATATGTCAGTGTGTTGAACAATTGTGTGTTTTATGTATTATGTTATTTTGATTTTGTCATTGTGGGGAACAAATTGCATGTTTTATGTCATTTGTGGATGTTTGAACTTAAATGTTGTAGGATTATAAGTTTTTAGCTAATTATCGGTTTATCCATTTAATAGATTTTCACCCATTTACCTAGTCTATTTATCAATTTTAGTATCCAGTGAGTTTTACCTATATAACCATTTACCCGTCTGAAACGCTTAGTTAAATGGGACACGTAGAGTCATAAGCAATAGTAAAAATAGACGAGTTTTTAATGGAAATGCAAACGGTATAAGTAGACCGTTATAGATATAGATAAGTCATTAACCCACCCATGAATCGTTCATTCCATGAATCGTTCATTTACAACTATAGCAGTCATGATTTCCAACCACAAGACTTGAAGCTTCCGGGGTTTGACTGGATAAGCAACTTCTAGCCCGACGATTTTTTCCTTTTGCCTGTTTGTTTTAGCAACTTGGAGCCGGTGTTTAAATTGTGAAATTACAAAAGTAATTTTAATTTAAATCCAATATATTGGCAAAACTAACAATTATTTTATTAAGTAAATTGCCCAAATAGTCAAATGATGACTTTAACATAATTATTAAATAACAACAATTTTTGTAATCATACGTCATTAGAATTAGAAAGAATTTCTTGAGCCAAAACATAGAGTTTGCAATATCTTCTCTAAAATCATCCATATATTGTTTATCTTGCGAAGTAAAACCAGCTTCACCGTAGGAAATTGTTGAATTTCGACTGCTACAATCGTCATGCTCAAAATCTTCATTATTTTCCCAATTTTTCCAAAGATCATCATTCTTATCAGTCACTCTGATAAAATTATGCAAAAGCTGCGCACGCAACTACAATTTAGCTTGAGTTCGTAGTGAATAATTAGGCATATTTTGCAATATTATCCTTTTTTTAGTACTCCAAAAGTACGTTCTATCACAGTTCTGCAACATGAGTGCAGAAAGTTAAATGCTTCTTTCTTACAACTTGGTTTAGCGTTTCTATTATTCTGGGCATGATATCAATGATTTCTGTGGAGCAAGAAAGCCTGGAAGATTTGTATACCCGGCATCCACTAAATAATACATATTTGCCACCAAAACGAAATTGAACCTCTTGGAGGGATGGGATATTATGAGGTTGGATCCGAGATCGTATCCACTAGAATACTGTAGTCGTGTGTTATTCCTTCATGCCCCTCTCAGATGAGCGTGAATCGCATATCATGATCACAGATAGCCAACACGTTTTGGGTTGGATAAGATTTCCGTCCATAATATAATGGTTGTTTTTCTTTAGGTACAGACGCAAAAATGTGAGTTCCGTCTAATGTTCCTTATACAACCTTTGAAGTGAGGCCAATACTTGGGTTTACATCTTAGAGGTTCGTCAGCAACTTCAAAAGAGGTGGGTGCTATAAGTTCCTCTGCGTATAACATCATTGCTTTTAATACCTTGTGAAAAACTCTTGAAATTGTTTCTCAAGATCTTTGCCAATATTCACACATATTTATCTATCTTTTATTATGCCCTTGTTCGACACATAATCTTCTAAAAATTGCACTCTCTTGTTGCGTCCATGAATGTTTTTCATATTTGTTTCATTCTTGACTTTCCACTCATTATGCAATAGCTAAAATATGTTAAAAACTAACCGAAAAATGTCAGATACAAATAATTAGCATACTAAGTATGAAAACTATTTCACTAACCTTGAATTCTACTTATGCGTTGATGCGTTTCGTAATTCGCAGATGATGTATTTTGATACTTGAAGGCCGTAATTTTTTTATATAATAATAAAAATAAAAAAATTTCGAAATTTAGGAAAAAAATTTTTTTTTTTCCAAAAGTACTCCGATCCGTGGAGCACGGATCGCGGGTCACACCCGCGATCCGTGTTCCCGCCAAAAATTTTTTTTTTTTTTTTGATTTTCGGTTTTTTTTTTGTTTTTTTTTCTGTTTTTTTTTTATTATAATTATTTGTAATCTTTTTTTAAATCTTTTTTTTTCAAAATAAGTTTTCTAATTTATATTATTTTTCTAAATTTTTCAAAATTATTTTTAATTTTTCCAATAATCTACCTCCAAATCACGTCGATAACCCGGCGTATTGAAATGTTAGGGTATTTTATACAATATAAAAACAAAATTTCTTAGTCAGAATAATAAATTATTTACAACTGAATATTAAACAAACCATAAAACTAATTAAAACAAAAAATTGGTAACGTTGTCAAAAATTCGTAGGGTGTACACACATTACAAACATTTTGGAGGTCGATACAGCAAAAAATTAAAAACACAATTAAAAAATTTAAAAAATTAATAACAATTACAAAACATATTTTGAAAGCAAATATGATAAAAAACATAGTTAAAACGATTTTAAAAAAATCAAAACATCAAAACACTACGACTAAAATCCAGGACTTTTTTTATTTTCTTTTATTGTTTTTGTTTTTTTCGGTTTTCTGTTTTAGTTTTTTTTCTTCTGTTTTTTTTTTAATTATTTGTAATCTTTTTTGAAATCTTTTTTTTTCAAAATATGTTTTCTAATTTATATTATTTATTAAAAAATTTTAATTTTGTTTTTAATTTTTTCAAGAAACGACCTCCAAATCACGTCGATAACTCGGTGTGTATTGAATTGTTAGGGTATTTTATACAATATAAAAACAAAAAATTCTTAGTTAAAATAATAAATTATTTACAACTGAATATTAAACAAACCATAAAACTAATTAAAACAAAAAATTGGTAACGTTGTCAAAAATTCGTAGGGTGTACACACATTACAAACATTTTGGAGGTCGATACAGCAAAAAATTAAAAACACAATTAAAATTTTTTAAAAATTAATAACAATTACAAAACTTATTTTCAAATATATATATATATAAAACATAGTTAAAATGATTTGTAAAAAAACAAAACATAAAAACAAACAGAAAACCGAAAAAAACAAAAACAATAAAAGAAAATAAAAAAAGTCCCGGATTTTAGTCGTAGTGTTTTGATGTTTTGATTTTTTTAAAATCGTTTTAACTATGTTTTTTATCATATTTGCTTTCAAAATATGTTTTGTAATTGTTATTAATTTTTTAAATTTTTTAATTGTGTTTTTAATTTTTTGCTGTATCGACCTCCAAAATGTTTGTAATGTGTGTACACCCTACGAATTTTTGACAACGTTACCAATTTTTTGTTTTAATTAGTTTTATGGTTTGTTTAATATTCAGTTGTAAATAATTTATTATTCTGACTAAGAAATTTTGTTTTTATATTGTATAAAATACCCTAACATTTCAATACGCCGGGTTATCGACGTGATTTGGAGGTAGATTATTGGAAAAATTAAAAATAATTTTGAAAAATTTAGAAAAATAATATAAATTAGAAAACTTATTTTGAAAAAAAAAGATTTAAAAAAAGATTACAAATAATTATAATAAAAAATAAAAACAGAAAAAAAAACAAAAATAAAACCGAAAATCAAAAAAAAAAAAAAATTTTGGCGGGAACACGGATCGCGGGTGTGACCCGCGATCCGTGCCTCCACGGATCGCGGGTTACACCCGCGATCCGTGCCTCCACGGATCGCGGGTTACACCCGCGATCGGAGTACTTTTGGAAAAAAAAATTTTTTTTTCCTAAATTTCGAAATTTTTTTATTTTTATTATTATATAAAAAAATTACGGCTTGAAGGTCGTACTAATAGACCTTCAAATTGAAAAATTCATGTTTAACGGAAGATATTTATACATTCACATAGTATACCTATTTTTCCTGCCGTTTTGAATGGTAAAAGATTATCTTCGAACGACAAGTAGTTTTTTCCCCAAAATAAACGAATGACTATGTTGTCACGTGCATTTGTACGTACAAATTAACGACTGTTATTATTATGTTCAAATATCAACCCTAATTTGTCGGACTTTAAGATAGATTATTGATGCAGAATAACAATTTTCACCAAAAAATAATGTTAATTAATTAGGGGTTACCGAACGTCATTCACGAATTACTTAAATCGTTTGCATCAATTACCATATTATAATTAATTTTTCACTTAATTCACATTCTGTCGCGTCTCTTAAAAGAATTCTCATCTCTCAGTAACCCTCACTCTAACAGTACTAACACCAAGGAAATGTCTAGCGAACTGTCTGAATCTGGCACGATAAATCTAGGAAAAAAATCAATTGGGGCGTCTAGTTAGGACACCCCCACCATGTGGGGGGTGTTTTGCTCAGATACCCAGTTTTTAAAAAAAATCTTAAATTTATACGGTGTGTTATTTCAAATTATTTCAGGTTTCATTGCAAAATTTCGGTGGTGACAGGTGGATTACAGTGAACTTTTTGTAAGTCATGAAGTATTTTCAGCATGCGAGGACGCTATAAAATGGGCAAAACAAGTTGTCATCGGAGCCGACTTTTTTTGAGTGGTATTATCCTATAAACCACAACAAGATGGTCGGATAAATTATTATTTGAGATACGATCGCAGAGAGGAAATGGAAACCCGGAATATGGATACCGTAGTACGGAAGAACACGAAAATGAAAGGTTGAGGATGTCGTTTTTTGATAACGGTGGTCGAGCAATTGGAGCGTGATGGATGGTTCATAGTGACTGATAGTTCAAATGGTCAACATAACCACAACTTTGTTGTTTATCCAGAACATAACCGACAGATCAGCGGTCTTAGTCTTGTGGTTAAGAAAATTGTTCGTGATATAACTGAGGCACAATCGAAATTGCATAACATCTTGTTGGCCCTAATGGAGAAATTTCCGGAGGACAATCTGTGTAACAACTTGGGGGAGGCGTCACTGCCACACACCTCCCCCAAAATTTTTGTTTTTTTGTTTTTTTGTAGAGGTAAATGTTTTACCGTAATCAAATCTAACGGTGCGTCTGCCGGTGCCTTTCCTGCTTTTCGAGATATATTTTTTTTGTGGTTGAAATTTGATGTGGGAGGAAAATGAAGAGAGAGAGAGTGGAATGAAGGGAGGAAATAAGTAGAAATGAGAGAATGACAAAATGATAATTGACACGTGTGATTTAAGTAATTCGCGAGCGACGTTTACAATTCAATAACTAATTACCATATATTTATTTATTTTTTAATCATTAGAAATTTTAACTCATTTACGATGTTTTATAAATTTATTTTAATGACAATTTCCCCCGTAAAATGACGGATGAATACCAAGATTTATCATATACTTTTAGCACATTTTATGTTTTGATAATCGTTATTTCAATCATACAATATTTGCAATATACTAATTAATATGTCATAATGTATCAAAATAACTTTATAGAAATGATATTATCACATTGTACACTCTAACAAGAAGTGAACGTGTGTTAGAGAATTAATTTTAATAATGGAAACCTATATTATGAAACTGCGAGAATTAAATGCAAATCTTCCATCCCTTCGCGAGCACCCCGAGTTTCATCGAGAAATCTTAATACACAAAAAAGAACCCATCATTTATCTCCATTACCGCTCTTCAAATCTCCTAAAATCTACACTCAAATCCTCCATATCCGAAGGGCGAGTTCGTCCACAATGTTTCCCCTCCAACCAAGTAGCACGACAATCTAGCCGTGGCCTTTTCTTGCGGCTTGGAGTTGGGGAAAAATGGCGACCTTTAGTTGCCACGACTTGTAGGCAAAGATGAAGTCGCCATACCAAACGTGTTTGCGACCTCCTGCCACTCCTAGTCGCGCGACTACGGATTGAAGTCACCGTTCAATCGTTGTGTAAGTAGAATCGGTCCAAAGTTTCAATTGTTACCCACTTGAAAGATGTGGATCAGAGGTATAGACTCTCGCGTTGAACTGTTAATTTTACACGAAAGAAAATATCCCATAGACAAGACATTACAAAAATAGTATTTGGGTCAGGAATTTTTTAATCATGTTCGTGTCTCGTATATTATACACGATTTTTTTTTGTTTCGTTTTCGTGTTTAGCGTTTGAGTACACGTAAGACTCGAACATGCGTTTAAAAAGATACACGTGCAAGATGCAAGAGCAGGTGGTGGCACTGGCCACCGAGATATCTAAAAATATTTTTTTTCGATCCTAATTTCCAGTCAATTCCGTAACGCGTAGGGATGACAATAGGTATCTAGAACCGGTCAAACTGAATTAGGGTAAAACGGATATAGGTTGGATATGGTTACCCAACTTCAGAATCGACCCGGTTTTGGTTTGATTCGATTCCAGTTCTAGCTACTAAATCTGGATCCGAAACCAGTGTATTATTAAAATAAAAAAAATTAATCGTACAAAGTTGTAAAAAATGAAAATAACAGTTTTACAAGTAAAATTGAATTCCTTACAGATTTGGTGTCGGATCCGATTCCAATGGATCTAGTTTTGGGTACCCAAGTTGGGAATCGACTTGTATCTGGTTTGGTTTTGGATACCTCAAATAAAAGACAGATCCGATTCTGATTCTCCCAATACCCGAACCCGAACTGATCCGTTGTCACCCCTAGTCACACCCAAACCCAATCATTTCCTCCTCCCTATTGACGATGAAGTGATCATGAAATATTTTCAAGACGTGAAGTCTAGAAGAATGATTTTGTAATGACTTTTATTTGTGTTTTTTATGTTAAATTAAATAGTTAATTAGTTGTTTAAATGATGTGTCGTGTTTTATGGTTGTAAAAATTTATTTTAGATGTTTGAATTTTAATGTATTCAGGTTTGGAAAAATGTTAAAAATAAGAAGGATATTTTCAAATTTTTATTTTTAATTAATTAATTTATTTAAATTGTCATCTTTAAGTTGTGTATTTTCAAAAAAAAAGACAAATGTGGAGAGTCTGCACCACCCAAAAAAAAATCGGATCCACCTCTGGGTGCAGCATATCACTCCACCAATCAGCGTTACATGTTATTCTTGCATTTTGTAAAATATAACCTTATTTGAAGTGAGTACTGCAGTGCTCGCAAATCTTTAGTCATACATCGAGCTAGAGTAAAATGCATCAGACTCTTGCGCATGTAAAATCAGAATCACCCCTACTCATTCAATATACTAAATCTCATGCTTGTCTATCCCACTTGGAGAATTTCTTGTTCTAAACTTAAGGTTGTTGTGGTTTAGGGTTTGACCCATTAATAATATTTTTTTGTGTTTATTCGTGTCGTTTGGTGTTTACCCGAAATGAACCGGTCATGTTTGTACTCTCCGGTAGGGTATACAAAATTATTTTCATGTAGGCCAATTTGATTTGTGCATGTGTAAAATCACCGATGAAAATACACGAAACAACGTTGTCAAGTCTACTCTCATGATAACCCATGGATGATGGGATGCGGATTTGAGATCCACCATTTAAGTAAAATTAAACCCAATCACTTATAAAGTTATACTATTGTACATCCATTCAGGCTGTCATCCACTTTAGTGTCCAGCTTTTAGTATTAATTTCTTATAATTACTTCTCATGCATGACACAACTTAACAAAAAAGAGACTTTCTCTCTCCTGACTTCCGGGTTCGTGAACTGTTTTTATAATAGGAAAATGATTTATGAACTTCTTTTAACATGTCATTTACGACTCCCACGAAGTGGAGAGACATGATTCCTTTAGAGTTGCCGTTAACGTGCAGTTATTTTTCAACAATATTAAATTTGTTGATAAATTAATAGCGTGACAATCTAGGCGTCTCTTTATTTCCAATGTACGACAGCTTATGTTTCCAATGCATGCATTACATATTATGTTTCCAATACATGACAATTTGTGTTTCCAATGCATGACAAATTGTGTGTCCCGCACGGGACAGATGTATGTCATGCATTAGAAACACGATATGTCATGCATTGGAAATACAATTTGGCATACATCGGAAATCGTATTTTTAAACAATAAAATAAAAAACACAAATGATAACATTGATGGTGACGTGAAGCGCGTCACGGACGCACCGCGTCTATGTATCAGGACTCTTTACAATAAATTTTACTTTTCAAATTAGAAACCTCCCCCAAAACTCTAGAAATCCTCTCCCCACCCTCAACGTGAAACCAAACAACTTCATACTTCAATTTCATCCTCGATTCTGACAACTCTTGACTCGTTTGCTCGACCGTGATTCCGACGACACCAGACACCACTCATGATCTACTGATCACTCCACTAAACTTCGATTCCGACAACTCTGGACTCCACTATCAACGTCGATTCCGACGAATTTGAACTCCTTCGATCAACCTCTGAATTCCAATGAATTTGTTGGTTGTATTTTTTAGTTTCATAACGTTGTAGCGTTTGGTATGTCTTAAGGTGATGGGTTTCCGGTTGAACGTACTGAAAACTTGTGATTTATGTGACTTCTGATTTATCAATACTCTGAGAAGCATCTTGGTAACAATGTTGTTGAACACATTGTAGACGTGGTTGAAATCTTTTTTTTTTGAATGAGATGAAATATTTTGAAATCTCAAAATTTTAATATTAATATTTGTGATTATGTTTTTTGTTGTATTGTTGAATTCACAAACAAAATTGAGATTAAGTGTTTAAAGTTAAAATTTAACATAAGGTTCCTATGAAGTAGATAACTCCTTATAAGTTGTTTTTTGTTGATATCTCACTGGAGAATTACTGTATGTATATGTATATATATATATACAAAGAAAATTTTAAGTGAGTCAGGGGCTTACTTTTTATTTTAAGCCTCCACCATATCTACCACTCATCTAAAATTGTATGTTAGATTAAGGTTATGAGTGTTATGCTAATAAATGATGTAATGGTGGATATTAATTGTAGATTAACCATAATTTAGATCTAACGGTGAGATTGAAGGGGTTTAAATTAGTAAGATGAGTCATGAGCTCACTATATCTTGACTATATATATATACAGAAATATTACAATGTAATATAATGAGACCCCCTATTTTCCTCCCTCAGATCTTGATTCAGTGGTTGGTTTATCCAGCATTCAATTTATACAACTAAAGGGTAATATGGTAATCACACACACCACACCGTTTCTTCCCATTTCTAACCCTCACCCCCTCCAACACCTCAGCCATCATAACCCTCTCGACCACCCTCACCTCCCCGTCCACCTTCCCCACTACCTGGACATCTGCGTATGACCGAAGATCACCTGCTCCGGCGACCGAATCACCGTCATCCAGCTCAGCAACCTCTCCTTATCCGGCACTCTCCCATCCCTCTCCAACCTCACTTCCCTCACCCACCTCTAGCTCCAGAAGAACCTCCTCTCTGGCCCCCTGTCGGACCTCTCCGGGCTGAAGTCCCTCCATGTCCTCCTACACGGAAATCGTTTTTCCTCCGTTCTGGTTGGCTTCTTCGAAGGCCTTTCCTCTCTCCATGCTTCTTCGGAGAATTTATCTTACCTATTCATTGTGTTAACCTGATTCAGTGCGTGCGGATTGCACAGTACCACTACCGCCATCATCATCTCCTATGTCTCCCCTGTTCCAACACTTTCATCACTTTCACCAAACACATCACCATGCACGAGAAGGTCAGCTGCCCATCCTTAATTTTCTTGATGTGTCATTCTCACGTACTCACTAGCATTGGAACTTGATGGGAAGTTGGAAACCACCCTACAATGGAAAAGTGGCTAGAAATGGATCTAACATTTATGATTTATCTTAGCTATTCATTTAGTAGTAATAAACAATTCAGTTACATCCATAATTTCATGTGATTTTTTTCTACCTTTAGTTCTTTATCTCCTTTTTTAGGAACAAACTTATTATTTTCGATCACATTTTCGTGTACCAATTTGACTTGTTCGTATAAGTGTGTTTGATTGGCTAGTTAGTGTCGCAATGACATACCGAGGATATAATCATTTGTTGGTATTTCTATTTTTTGTTTTTGGGTGCATCGTCGATTATTGTAGTGGAATTTTATAAATATGTGGGTCTTCAATATGATTGATGTTGGGATAAATATTATCAAGTTAACATATGAAAATTTTCAGAATAAGTTGAAAATAATATGTTATATTTTGTAACGAAGTGCTGGTGTTGCAATTCTGAACAGCAGTATGCCCTAACATTCTAATTTGGTTGTTTCATCTTTCAAAAGTGATGTTTTTAATCAACTCATAATTCATGGTCAAGTGACATCAACATTGTAGGATTTCATGTTTAATTATACATATATATTTTCGAAATTTTTATGTATAATAAGGATCAATTACAATTTTCTTTGATTTATTTCATGCATGCATCGGTTTGTTTTAACATCTAGTTTCAAAACTCTATTAAAACAAACAAGAGCTCCGAAATTCATACCTAGAAGTTCTCAAAAAACTTCTTGAAGATTCGGAGACGTTGGGGATGCTTCTCGCCGCGCCGGATGCCTCCAAGTATTCACCAAACTCTAAACAAGACCGGAGAGAGAGAAGCTAGTCTCTCGATCTCCGATAGGGTTTAGAATCTAATTACTAACCCCTCTTTAATTCCCTTGAGAAGATGGTCTCTTAAGAACTAAAACTAAACTTAAGAATTAAGGGATTTTCGTGGAGAATTATGGAGAGAGAATTTTGCTCAAGAGAAAAATGAATGAATTAAGGAGGTAATGAGATAACCTTGTATTTATAGGTTCTCTCGAAATTACTTATTCATGTGCAACCCCTTGCCCATGATCTCATGCAAAATTCCATATAACCATCCATTATTTAATAATAAATAATATTAGCCACGAATTAAATCAATTATGGACCAATTCCATGCATGATCTAATTAATTCTTAAATTAATTCTGCATAAAACCGTCTGGACCGGTCGACCGTTACGAAGGTCCCCGGTCGACCGCTCGAACCCAATTTCGGTCGACCGTGCGAGATTCGGTCGACCGTTCTTAACGTAGAATATTTCATCGCAATGTTCGGTCGACCGACCGATAGATTCGGTCGACCGTTCCGAACAGACGAAAATTCTCTGTTATCGGTCGAGACACGTCCGGTCGACCGTGCACCTTCGGTCGACCGTTATCCATTAACCGGTCGACCGTTTGCACAGTCTTGCAGATTTGTCAAATTTCGGTTTAACCCCTACAAAATTTGACATTTCGGGATTAGTAATAAATTCACAACTTATGTAACATATTATCCTATGTAATGATCAATCATTACACCCCATAATATTTACATCACATATGAATTTAATTTAGATTCTAATTATATTATAAATCACAACATAATTTTGATTTTGCTTGTTCACCCCATGTGTCATATTTTCTACATGAAACCCGACACATCCTATGAACTCAAAATCCCCATTTCTTGTTTCCCAGTTTTGTGGTGTGACCTATGGGAGGATCTAAACTAAGTTGGCAGTGATATTAAGAGCTTAATATCACAAGCTATAAGCGGTATCTAGCTACACATTATAGCTCCCAATTAGTTAGATGTCTTAATTCCACTCGAACCAAAACCCGATCCACTTAGTGATGGAGTGCACCACTTGTGTCTGTCCCTTGCCTCATGATATTAAGAATACACACAAAGTAGTATTGTGTCATCTTTGTATTAGTATTCATTTCTTGATCTCTTTAAGCTAGTTGTAAATATGTGACTTAACTCAAATCACATTGTGCACATTATAACTTTGCTTTATCAAGGGGCCCACTAATATCATCACTCAATTAAGAGGGGCAATGATAGTCTTTTGACTAACTATCTTCTCCAACAAAAATTGTACTTAACCAACCAATGCCTTTACACTACACTAATCGATAGTTCAATACACTGATCTAATTAAGTATTCCTTAAGTGATTAGATATAAGTCTCATATCAAAGGACCAAAGACAGTAAAATATTAATGACACAGAAACACATTTCTATAATATTTTACTTATTAGGTCTATTCAGTATACAAAAGTAATATTTTCCTCTTTTGCATACCCGTGTCGTCACTCACTTGTAGAGCTACAATGATCTATGACCAACACGACAATCTTAACTCGGTAATTAATGTTCCATGTTAATTACCATGATTGCGAATATCTTTTGTTTTATGTAAACCAATATCTTTTAGAGATCTACGGTTAAGGACCAAGAGCCTCTTCCTTAACACTTCAAAAAGACGAATAACATAAACAAGGAACAAAATGATTTCTCATTCAATTCATAATAATTGACATTTAAAAGTAAAACTTTTAGAACACATTCCCTTCAATCTCCCACTTGTTATTAAAGTTTTCTTTCTCATACATACTCAATGCATAAAACAATAATAACTAGGGTAAACCCCATTACATATCAATCATCAAGCCAATCTACATGGTTCCTCAATCCCATGGACTCGAAATGCATTTCGCCCTTGGCTTGGGATAAGGGTTTTGTGAATGGATCAGCTGTGTTGCTGTTGGTGTCCACCCATAACAGATTTATTTTGCCTTCGTCGATGAGGTCACGCGTCACGAAGTACTTACGATCCATGTACTTCACTTTGTGGTGTGATTTGGTATCCTTGATTTGCGAGATAGATGCACTATTGTCGCAAAATAGCTCTATTGGTCCCTCGCTCGAGGTAACTACTCCAAGCTCTTCAAGGAACTTCTTAATCCACACTCCTTCCTTGCTCGCTTCAGCGACAGCCATCACTTCGGAAGCAGTGGTTGAGTCGGCAGTAGTGCTTTGCTTCCAACTACGCCAACTCACAGCTCCACCATTCAGAAGGAAGACGTATCCTGATTGCGACCTTCTATCGTCTGGATCACTCATGAAACTCGCATCCGAGTAACCCTCAGAAATCAATTCTCTTTGTCCTCCATAAACAAGAATCTTATCCTTAGTCCGGTTAAGGTACTTCAGGATATTCTTGACCGCAGTCCAATGCTCAGGACCTGCGTTGGATTGGTGACGACTTGTCACGCTTAGAGCATACGAGACATCTGGTCTTGTGCAAGTCATCGCGTACATGATCGACCCAATTGCCGAAGCATAAGGGACATCCTTCATGTACTCTAAGTCCTTACGTGATTGCGCACGTTGAGACTTCTTGAGTTGCACACCCATACTCATTGGCACACTGCCCTTTTTGGAGTTGTTCATCTTGAACCTTTCCAAGACCTTGTCAATGTATGCACGTTGACTGAGGCCCATGAGTCTGCGAGATCTATCTCGATATATCTTGATTCCCAAGATGTATTGAGCCTCACCCATGTCTTTCATCGAAAATGCAGATTTCAATGAACTTCTCGTTTGCTCAAGCAAAGGAATATGATTGCCCATAAGCAATATGTCATCGACATATAGGATTAGGAATACTACATGGCTCCCACTAACCTTCTTGTATACACAAGGTTCTTCCTTACTTTGAATGAAGTGAAGCTTCTTCACTTCCTCGTCAAAGCATTTGTTCCAACTCCTTGATGCTTGCTTCAATCCATAAATGGATCTTTGAAGCTTGCATACCTTCTCGCTATTCTTTGGATCTTCAAAACCTTGAGGTTGTACCATGTACACATCCTCCTCCAAGTTCCCATTCAGGAACGCCGTTTTGACATCCATTTGCCATATTTCATAATCGTGAAATACGGCAATAACGAGCATGATCCGAATAGACTTGAACATGGCAACCAGTGAAAAAGTTTCATCATAGTCAATTCCTTGAACTTGAGTGAAACCCTTCGCTACAAGCCTCGCTTTGTAGGTTGTCAAGTTCCCATCCATGTCCATCTTCCTCTTAAAAACCCATTTATTATGAATGACCTTTTTCCCTTGAGGAAGGTCAACCAAGTCCCATACTTGATTATCATACATGGATTCTATTTCGGATTTCATGACCTTAAGCCATAGTTTGGAGTCTTCCCTTTCCATTGCCTCTTGGAAGGTTAAGGGATCATTGGTATCTAGTACCATGATTTCATGAAGTCCCATATACAAATCGGGTTTCTTCCTTTCCTTTGTTGACCTTCTAAGTTCTTTTGGTTCTTCTCGTGTCTCTCGAACTTCTTCCACAATTTCTTGAGGAGTGGGTTCACGTTCAACTCTTGAACGTACACTTGGTGAGGATGATTGAGATTCTCTCACAATTTCTTGTGATGGTCTCTCGCTCACGCTCCCACTAACCAAAGGAATCTCGGTTGGGCCTTCATGATCTTGAATGTCATCATTCATGTCATGATCTTGTAGAGTATCTTGAGTTTCCTCAAGCACAACCCTACTCCCACTACTTTTTACTCTTTCTAGAAATTCTTTTTCCAGAAATGTGGCATCCCTCTCTACAATCACTCGATTGGAGGTGATATGCCAAAAGTAGTATCCTCTTGTCTCACGATGATAACCAATAAAGAAGCACTTATCTGCTTTTGGTTGAAGTTTGGTCGACATCAATCTCTTGACGAAGGTTTGGTCGAAAAAGCTAATCCGGGACAATCCCCCGATGTGGGACTAAACAGATACCACAAATAGCCTAACTATCCTCTAATACATGTGCTGGAGAAATTTGACGTATTTGGGCCAAAAGTGACCGCCAATTAGCGGTCTTGGACCGCTAATTAGCGGTCTACAGTGTCCGGATCGCTCTGGAATTTCTTGTGGGCTTTTCTGGAAGGCTTTGTTGGTATTTGATGCATCTATTTTGCATGTTGGAGCACCGACCCGAATAGAATTGCAAAAATACTCCCCATGATGGTGAGGAGTATTCTGTTTTGCTCTTAGGTCCTTCGGTCTTGCATTCAGGTCCTTCTTCCTTACATCTTGGTCCACAGATCTCACAATTCAGTCCTTTTTCCCAGCTTTTGGGTCCTTTTATGCTTCATCTCTTCAAAGCTATTTATTCCTGAAAACTAAACATAAAACTCGTAACATAGCATTATTTAGGTGAAAGATAATGGATATAAGATACAAATATGAGCATGAAATGATGTCAATCAAATACTCTCACACCTAACTTTTGCTAGTCCCGAGCAAAACAAAGAAAGAGAAAAGCATGCGAAAAAAACAAGAAATCCTAACTCACTTTCGTAGGAATCACGGTTGCACTTAGCACGACCGTTAAACCTCCTTGTCGCCAAGGAGGAGGAGTGTTGTCTCCTGAGGGTTTTCAGCGGATCTACCCACAAAATCCGAACAAGATGCATTAATCAATCTAGCTACACGACTAATTGGACTTATTTTGTGGATCATGGGACGCGGTAACACTACGGGTCGACTCTATATATGTAATCCGTCCACACACCTAGCCTAATGAGTTATTCGTGAGAGTTAGTTAAGGACTTAAGTGAAAGACATGGGCAACCTTAACTTCTGAATGTGATACAATGTGTAAAGTCCATTTTGGTTCTTATTTGCTTCTTCTTTTTTTCTTTTTTTTCTTTTTCTTTTTTTTTCTTTTTCTTTGGAGCATTTATTGGTTGGTGTTTGATTCTCCATGGGTCAGGTTTCGTGCATCATTGCCTATGAGGACTTACACTATCACGTACACCTTCCCCCAAATCTCCACATAGGGCGATCCCTACCACCCGTGTAACGGGAGTTCGGTCGGTGCATCCCAAGTCAGATGACTCGAAAGCACCAGGCACAAAGTCCCCTCAGACCTACTTTCCCGAGTGATAGGAGCCGTGCGAGAAGAGAGAACACCACTTATTTATCTACATGGGAACCAAAACCCCTACACTTAAGTTTCACAAAAAGAGATTAAGGGCCCTTGCCTACGACAAACTTCCTTATACTAACAGACACGAATTATTTGACTCACTAGGTTCAGGGTGGACTTCTTTAAATGTTTGAGTACTGAAACCCTATGATTACACGCCCCCCGGGGGAAAACCGGCGTGCATCCTAACGACTCGATAAGACCTAAAGCCAGTAAACTAGAAATCCTAATGCATCAAGTTCAAGACAATTTTGGGAGCTTTCTTTTTACTTTGCCTCTCAACGGTTTTGCACATGCTAAACACACGCAAAACCCACAAAAACATTTTCTTTCGCAAACACCTGAAGATTTTGAAAGAAATGTGAAAATTTTAAAGCACTAGGCAAGCAAAAGAAGACAAGTCACCCAAGGATCATGGCAAGCAGATATATCGATATTAAATGCAGCACTCTAACATGACCCTAACAATGCACACAAAAGAAAACAAAAAATCAAAAGAAAAGACTCGACTATGTACACACGTAAAACACCCCCCACACCTACTTCATGCATTGTCCTCAATGAATGTGAACAAGATACTACAAGGATACATGCATGAAAAAGGAAAGATCTCACCAACATGAAGTACAAAGGGACGTTCAGGGTCATGTTGATGGACACAAACCCAAATTCCCTCAAAACCTGTGAGAAGCTGAAGATGGGAGATAAATACGTGAAGAGATTGGGCCCAAGTACACAAGGGTTGGGGCCCACAACAATCGATGCTCACTGAAGGAGTCTTTTATTACACACTTCTTCTTTTTTTTGTTTTTTTTTCTTTTTTTTTGTTGTTTTTTTTTTCTTTTTTTTTTAAAGATATATACATCAACCAAGATATTCTCATAATCATTTGGTCAAGGAACATCAAATGAGAACATCAAGTCAGGAGGACCAGAGACTTGCCGAGATGGGCAAACTCCACTGCAACGTACAAAAACTTGTTGTACGTTTTATATTTCTACCGCAAGTGCACGGCCGCGATGAAGCGGTGGCAAGTACGGGTCGTCCTCAGGGAGGTGAGCAGCCTCTTGTTTGTACGAAATCAAGTGGCGAACAAAATGGAGAAGATGATTGATTATGCTACTCTACACTAAACTACTCTAAGAAGTATGAAAGGTGAAAGAAGCAAACAAACGATGAAATAAGAACTAAACTAAGAACAAAGGAAGAATGCTGGAATACAGAAATGGGAAAACCCCTAAGGGGTGGAGTGAGTGCACACATGCAAAGAGGTGGGTGTAGAATACATTCTTTAAGCACATGAAGGTGGTGTTTATCAAGCATAGGAAGTGTCTAAATGTTATGGCAAAACCTATCAATCTATTCACCAACTTGGTTGATTAACATTTACATATGCAAGTTGTTTATTTCAGAACCTAAACAAGCATGAGAGGTGTCTAATCATTTTGGCAAAACTCATCAAGTTATAAATTCTATCCTAAACAAGCAAGCATACATTCATGTTTAATCAACACATCAAAAATAAAGCATTCATCACATTCTCTAATGCATGTATGTACATCTACTCCACCCCCAAAAGGGGATGGAACTACTCACTGAACATTACACTAATTATTAAACTATGGAAAGAAAGCATATTAAAACTAAGCTAGAATTAAAAGATGATTAAACTAAAACATGCATAAACAATAAAAGAAGCATAAAACAAACAATGAAAGAAACACAAAACTTTATTGATAAAATGACTCACATTAAAAGTAGCATCCTCCTACTTTAGTGTGTGCTTCAAGGCCTCACTTCTAGTAGGAAGAATAACCACTTAAAATATGGAGTGCTTACAATAGGAGGTGAAGAGTTCTATTTATAGTCATGGAAAAAGCTAATCCGGGACAATTCCCCGATGTGGGACTAAACAGATACCACAAATAGCCTAAATATCCTCTAATACATGTGTTTGAGAAATTTGAGCGTATTTGGGCCAAAAGTGACCGCCAATTAGCCGTCTTGGACCACTAATTAGCGGTCTACAGTGTCCGGATCGCTCTGGAATTTCTTGTGGGCTTTTCTGGAAGGCTTTGTTGGTATTTGATGCATCTATTTTGCATGTTGGAGCTCCGACCCGAATAGAATTATCAAAATACTCCCCATGATGGTGAGGAGTATTCTGTTTTGCTCTTAGGTCCTTCGGTCTTGCAATCAGGTCCTTCTCCCTTGCATCTTGGTCCCTAGATCTCACAATTCAGTCCTTTTTCCCAGCTTTTGGGTCCTTTTATGCTTCATCTCTTTAAACCTATTTATTCCTGAAAACTAAACATAAAACTCGTGACATAGCATTGTTTAGGTGAAAGATAATGGATATAAGATACAAATATGAGCATGAAATGATGTCAATCAAATACCCCCACACCTAACTTTTGCTAGTCCCGAGCAAAACAAAGAAAGAGAAAAGCATGCGAAAAACAAGAAATCCTAACTCACTTTCGTAGGAATCACGGTTGCACTTAGCACGTGCAACAAGCCGTTAAACCTCCTTGTCGCCAAGGAGGAGGAGTGTTGTCTCCTGAGGGTTTTCAGCGGATACACCCACAAAATCCGAACAAGATGCATTAATCAATCTAGCTACACGACTCGTTGGACTCATTTTGTCGATCATGGGATGCGGTAATACTACGGGTCGACTCTATATATGTAATCAGTCCACACACCTAGCCTAATGAGTTATTCGTGAGAGTTAACTAAGGAATTAAGTGAAAGACATGGGCAACCTTAACTTCTGAATGTGATACAACGTGTAAAGTCCATTTTGGTTCTTATTTGACTTTTTTTCTTTTTTTTCTTTTTCTTTGGAGCATTTATTGGTTGGTGTTTGATTCTCCCAGGGTCAGGTTTCGTGCATTATTGCCTATGAGGACTTACACTATCACGTACACCTTCCCCCAAATCTCCACATAGGGCGATCCCTACCACCCGTGTAACGGGAGTTCGGTCGATGCATCCCAAGTCAGATGACTCGAAAGCACCAGGCACAAAGTCCCCTCAGACCTACTTTCCCGAGTGATAGGAGCCGTGCGAGAAGGGAGAACACCACTTATTTATTTATCTACATGGGAACCAAAACCCCTACACTTAAGTTTCACAAAAAGAGATTAAGGGCCCTTGACTACGACAAACTTCCTTATACTAACAGACAAGAATTATTGACTCACTAGGTTCAGGGTGGACTTCATTAAATGTTTGAGTGCTGAAACCCTATGATTACACGCCCCCCGAGGGAAAACCGGGGTGCATCCTAACGACTCGATAAGACCTAAAGCTAGTAAACTAGAAATCCTAATGCATCAAGTTCAAGATAATTTTGGGAGCTTTCTTTTTTACTTTGCCTCTCAACGGTTTTGCACATGCTAAACACACGCAAAACCCACAAAACATTTTCTTTCGCAAACACATGAAGATTTTGAAAGAAATGTGAAAATTTTAAAGCACTCGGCAAGCAAAAGAAGACAAGTCACCCAAGGATCATGGCAAGCAGATATATCAATGTTAAATGCGGCACACTAACATGACCCTAGCAGTACACACAAAAGAAAAGAAAACCAAAGGAAAAAGACTCGAATATGTACACACGTAAAACACCCCCCACACCTATTTCATGCATTGTCCTCAATGAATGTGAACAAGATACTACATGGATACATGCATGAAAAAGGAACGATCTCACCAACATGAAGTACAAAGGGACGTTCGGGGTCATGTTGATGGACACAAACCCAAATTCCCTCAAAACCTGTGAGAAGCTGAAGAAGGGAGATAAATACGTGAAGAAATTGGGGCCCAAGTACACAAGGGTTGGGGCCCACAACAATCGATGCTCACTGAAGGAGTCTTTTATTACACACTTTTTTTTCCTTTTTTTGTTTTTTGTTTTTTTTTGTTTTGTTTTGTTTTTTGTTTTGTTTTTTTTGTTTTTACAAGATATATACATCAACCAAGATATTCTCATAATCATTTGGTCAAGGAACATCAAATGAGAACATCAAGTCATGAGGACCAGAGACTTGCCGAGATTGACAAACTCCACTGGTACTCTGAGGTGTCATGAGGGGTGAAAGGTCAAAGCTGAAAGGCTCGAACCCCTCATGATATTGGTCGGGTGTGGGTAACAAAGAATGAAGTTGTGTTGCCTCACTAGGGTTTAATTGCTCATCGAAGAAAACCCTCCAACCAATAGGCGGGTGCATCGGAATGAGTTCCTCAAGCTCATTCGATGGATGCAGCAGACCTGCATCACTAAGAATGGGGCTTCTCCCCAAGTCATCCAACAAGGACCTCCCACCATCATTTAGATCATCAAGCATAAGCTCGGTCATAGGTGGGTCCTTGTTGGAGTCAATATGAAGCTCAAATGGCTCAATGGCCATGGGACATGAGGTAGAGACACCTTCTGGTATAGGCATATGATGAGGTGTCTCACCCTCACTAGTACTCTCAACTGAATCATGCAACGAACACTCCCTTTGGACATTCATGTTCGAGGCCAGCTCACTCTGTTGCATTGCGAAGACAGGCAATGAGTTTTCGCTGGGCCCACGAACATTCTCAATGGGTTGCATTGGGGTTAGGGGTGTTCGTTGATTCTGTGGTGCTTTCTCCATTTGGTGGATGAGATTTAGATTTAAAGGTTCATCCATGGGTTCCTGTTGCCTACCAGAGTTGAACACATGAAACTCGGCACTCATGTTACCGAATGAGAGCTTCATGAGACCATTTCTACAATTAATCAAGGCATTGGAGGTTGCCAGAAATGGTCTACCCAAAATCAAAGGTATTTGAGAGTGGGTGTTCGCAACAGGATTGGTATCGAGGACAACAAAATCGACTGGAAATATAAAATCTCCAACTTTGATAAGCACATCCTCGATAATCCCCATGGGAATACGAATGGATCTATCCGCCAATTGGAGGGTGATCTTAGTTGGTTTCAATTCTCCCAAGTTCAACTGTTGATAAACAGAGAATGGGACGAGGTTGACCGCTGATCCTAAATCAAGCAAAACATTGCTCAGTCTAGTGTCCCCTATCGTACACTGAATAGTAGGACACCCAGGGTCCTTGTATTTTGTGTAGCTGGGATTGGACAAAAGTGAGCTGATATTTGCAGCCAAGAATGCTTTCTTAGGAACATTGGTCTTCCTCTTGGTTGTGCAGAGATCCTTCAACACTTTGGCATATCGAGGTATTTGTTGGATGACATCCAACAAGGGGATGTTAACCTTCACTTGCTTAAATACCTCTAATATCTTGTCCATGTTGTCACTCTGCTTTTTGTTTAACCTACTTGGATAAGGAGCTTTTGGCAGGTAGGTTTTCTGTTGTGCCTGAGAAGAAAGCTTTGGTGTATTACCCTCACCCTCAGCTTCTTCTTCACCACCATTCCCACTGAGGGGCTGCATAGATGGTTGTGGGTGTGGCAAGGAAATGTGATTGTCAACCTGTTTTCCATTCGTTAAGGTCACAATGGAATTGACATGGTGAACAGGTTCCTCCACATGGTTCACTTGCCTCCCCCGAGGTACCACATTCTCATTTTGCATTTGTTGTTGTTGGTACATGCGGGGGTTAGCCTCAGGCTGGCTTGGAAAAGACCCTCTCTCTCTCATGTACAGACTGAGCCAATTGGCCCATCTGAAGCTCTAGAGATTTGATGGTCTGCTGATTTGAAGTGAGAACTTGACTTGTGGTTGACATAAAATTTTTCATTGAGTTTTCAAGTCCACGAGTCAATGTCTCAAGCGAATTGAATCGGGTTTCCATATTATTGGAATTTGGGAAACCCGATTGATTGGTGGTTTGCGCTTGAGGTGGCTGATAGGAATGCGCATGCATGGGAGGTTGGTGTGATTGGTAAGGTGGTCTCGAGGAGTTTGGAGGACCACCCGGGGCATTAGTTTGGTTCCATGAAAAATTGGGGTGGTTCCTCCATCCAGGATTATAAGATGATGAGTATGGGTCATTCCTGGCTCTATCATAGACGGCGTTGACACGCTCCATCTCAGGAGGAATGGACTCACACTCACTTTCTACATGACCTA
This sequence comes from Triglochin maritima, assembly GCA_963682175.1. Classification (NCBI taxonomy): domain Eukaryota; kingdom Viridiplantae; phylum Streptophyta; class Magnoliopsida; order Alismatales; family Juncaginaceae; genus Triglochin; species Triglochin maritima. The sequence continues at coordinate 16,008,611 of OY821774.1, read as the reverse complement.
TCCTACCACATGAATGACAGGGAACTAGACCAGATGTAGACATGTGAGGTGCACTTTGTTGGTTTTGGAGCTCAATCGAGTCCATACGGCGCATTAAGGCCGCCATGCGTGCCTCGGTGGCTGTAGTGGTATCGATAGCAAATGCGGTACCCGATCTAGTCGAGTTTGCATTCGCGATCCTCGCTCCTATACTAGATGATGCAGGTGGTTCCCTCACACTCTCCCACTGCATGGTTTTCTCAGCGAGGTCTTCTAGGAAGGCCCATGCCTCCCTTTCATCCTTTCCCAAGAACTCTCCTTGACACATGGACTCAAGGAGCGTTCTTGACGGGATGTGAAGACCCTCATACACAATCTGACAAAGACGCCACAACTCAATGCCATGGTGAGGGCACGAGGATAGTAGCTCTTTGAACCTCTCAAGATATGCATGAAATGGTTCGGTCTCATGTTGATAAAACGAATTGATTTCGTTCCTCAATTTTTGAGTCCGATGATTAGGAAAGTACTTCTTGAGGAATGCAGATTGAAACTCATCCCAAGTCCTAAAGGAATTCGCCTGGTTGCTGTACAACCACTTCTTGGCATCATCCTTCAGCGCAAAGGGGACAAGCCTAAGATGGATGGAGTCTGTGCTAAGTTGTTGCAGCTTGAACATAGCACAGACCTCCTCAAATTCCCTGAGAAAGATATAGGGGTCACCTTTCCCAGTGAAATGAGGGAGCATGGAGATAAACTGAGGCTTAACCTCAAAATGGTTCCCATTAGCCTCTGGCAATACGATGCATGAGGGTAGAGCTGTACGGCTCGGGTAGCATCGATCACGTAGAGGTATGGGAACGACAACTGGAAGCACTGGTCGAACAGGTTGGTCCAGCAACTGCTCCTCCTCACGGAAATTAGTAGCCATTGAACCCAGACTGCGTGCGACACGAGAGGAGGGAGGTGTCGAGAAATCGATGACCGAAGCCGGATTGACAACGCTCCTCGTCAAACGACCACTCTCGTCTCGTGTCCACGAAAGCATGCACAAAGGTGCACACACACACAAAACAAAACTTTTTTTTAAACAAAGAATGTGCGTAGAGGAGAAGACGGGGGAACACAGGAGAGAAAGAATGACTCAGGAGAGAAGGGAAGAAGTCCTTATGCTACGGCGGATGGGTACAGGTAGAAGCACACAAGCAAACAAGGCTCAAGCAATCCTAAGGTCGCTATAGGTCCTTACAGCTAGACGACGCCTAACTGCGAGGTCACACGGCCTCAACACGCCTCACCTCCCTACAACGAGGACCACAAAGCCCAGCAAGTGAGCCAAGATCCGGGGATCTCGTCTCTCCTACTATCGACAAAGTGGGCAACGTCGATCAGGTCATGACGGTCGGGACCGGATCACTCTCCTAATGCGTCCAAGATCCTTAGGGCCAATGTCTACTTGATTTTAAAATTAGGCTCTTGATTAGTTTGGTTTTTGGGGCGAAGGAAAGGGTGATGAAATCCCCCACCTTATCTTTTACGGGACAGCCCCTCCTTAGTAGCGTTTTGGAGTTCTAAATCTAGCAATCAACTCTCCAAACAACGCTCAACTCACACTTGTTGCAATGCACTTCCTACTAACTAATGCATGTTCATACGAAATGCATGAATGAGAGTAGAAGGTGCGTACCTCACGCCAGCTCTCAGCAACAGAAAATAAAGCTAAGATAAAAGACAATCTAAATGCCTAAGTCACATACATGATGCATGACCTAAACAAGAATGAATGCCTAATCTTTTGCTTTGAGTTTTAGGGTCCAAGTTGCTTAAAGGAGGTTTGATTATTGATCTGGGAACGAACTATAAGTCAAAACATGCCAAATTGAGTCCCAGATAACTAGATCATTTAGAACAACAAAAGCAAGAAATTAAAAGATGAACAGAGCTCACCAGACCGCTGATTAGCGGTCTCAGACCGCTGATTGGCGGTCTGAAGTGCTCAGGTCGTCTGGAAATTTCTCCAGTAGCCTCCACTTGCTATTCCCAGTCTCCTGAAACAAATAAAAACTACAACACACAAATTAAATCCACTCGAATCGTCCAAACAAGACTCTGGACTGGCACCTCCCCGGCAACGGCGCCAAAAACTTGTTGTACGTTTTATATTTCTACCGCAAGTGCACGGCCGCGATGAAGCGGTGGCAAGTACGGGTCGTCCTCAGGGAGGTGAGCAGCCTCTTGTTTGTACGAAATCAAGTGGCGAACAAAATGGAGAAGATGATTGATTATGCTACTCTACACTAAACTACTCTAAGAAGTATGAAAGGTGAAAGAAGCAAACAAACGATGAAATAAGAACTAAACTAAGAACAAAGGAAGAATGCTGGAATACAGAAATGGGAAAACCCCTAAGGGGTGGAGTGAGTGCACACATGCAAAGAGGTGGGTGTAGAATACATTCTTTAAGCACATGAAGGTGGTGTTTATCAAGCATAGGAAGTGTCTAAATGTTATGGCAAAACCTATCAATCTATTCACCAACTTGGTTGATTAACATTTACATATGCAAGTTGTTTATTTCAGAACCTAAACAAGCATGAGAGGTGTCTAATCATTTTGGCAAAACTCATCAAGTTATAAATTCTATCCTAAACAAGCAAGCATACATTCATGTTTAATCAACACATCAAAAATAAAGCATTCATCCCATTCTCTAATGCATGTATGTACATCTACTCCACCCCCAAAAGGGGATGGAACTACTCACTGAACATTACACTAATTATTAAACTATGGAAAGAAAGCATATTAAAACTAAGCTAGAATTAAAAGATGATTAAACTAAAACATGCATAAACAATAAAAGAAGCATAAAACAAACAATGAAAGAAACACAAAACTTTATTGATAAAATGACTCACATTAAAAGTAGCATCCTCCTACTTTAGTGTGTGCTTCAAGGCCTCACTTATAGTAGGAAGAATAACCACTTAAAATATGGAGTGCTTACAATAGGAGGTGAAGAGTTCTATTTATAGCCATGGAAAAAGCTAATCCGGGACAATTCCTCGATGTGGGACTAAACAGATACCACAAATAGCCTAAATATCCTCTAATACATGTGCTGGAGAAATTTGAGAGTATTTGGACCAAAAGTGACCGCCAATTAGCGGTCTTGGACCGCAAATTAGCGGTCTACAGTGTCCGGATCGCTCTGGAATTTCTTGTGGGCTTTTCTGGAAGGCTTTGTTGGTATTTGATGCATCTATTTTGCATGTTGGAGCTCCGACCCGAATAGAATTGCCAAAATACTCCCCATGATGGTGAGGAGTATTCTGTTTTGCTCTTAGGTCCTTCGGTCTTGCAATCAGGTCCTTCTCCCTTGCATCTTGGTCCCTAGATCTCACAATTCAGTCCTTTTTCCCAGCTTTTGGGTCCTTTTATGCTTCATCTCTTCAAACCTATTTATTCCTGAAAACTAAACATAAAACTCGTGACATAGCATTGTTTAGGTGAAAGATAATGGATATAAGATACAAATATGAGCATGAAATGATGTCAATCAGTAGCATTTATTGATGTAAAGTAATCTAAATGAAAGACATATGATGCAATGTATGCAATGCATCAGACTTGCTTGTCCCTACCCTTGCCCATGTCAACTTCAGCAGTTTTGAGAGCGTTGTCAAGCTCCTCAAGACTCACCCATTTTTCACGCACGTGATAGTGCATCACAAAGTCCTTAAAGGACGGGGCTAGAGAGCCAAGAATCATATCTTCAGCAATGTCCTCGGGCATTGGTGAAGAGAGCTTTGCCAACTTCTCAAGGTATCCTTGCATCGTGAGAAAATGCATAGATACCGATGTTCCCTCCGCCATATGACACCTTGTGAGTGCGATGGTGGTCTTATAGCGCTCATTTCGGGCACTATCCATGAACATCTTTGATAAAGCCTCCATGGTCTTCTTGGGTTTTGAATCCAAGTATTTCGCTTGAAGCGAGTCACCCATGGATGCTAGCATAAGACCGTGAACTTGGTTCTCTTGGTCTTCCCACTTGGCTTTAGCCTCTTTCTCTTCATTGGTTAATCTCTCATTCCACTTTGGGTTTGAACCTTCCAAAATGTGAGATAGTTTCTCAAACTTTAACACGATGTTGAGTTTGAGTTGTCAACTAATGAAGTTTGAGCCATCATTTGCTAAAGGGTGTTTTTCTATCATGGATCGTACGATATGTTGGATGTTCGACATTTTTCTACCAAATAAATCATACAGGTTTTAATGCCAATTTTATGTTTTAATACACATGCATACATATATCGAATATATAAATGTAAATGTTGCAAATAAAAATCTTGCCCATAAATGCAACAATCCAAGATCCTATTAACTGTAATATAGACTAGCTAAGGACTATCGAATACATTACAATATCAAGGTAAGAAATCATTTTCTAATCACAACCTTTTTGAATTTTAGCAATATTTAGCATCTTCAAACTCTTGTGACTCTTGTCGTTTTAATTATGAGGGAATACGACCTATCCTCGTAAGAAAAACTTTTTCCCAAAACCGAGCGAGGGCTCTAGGTAATGTTAAGAAAACTTATTTTCATTTGATACGAGATACGTTTATCTATTGTATTCACAACTAAACATACTTGGGGTTCACTAGGGTGAAACACACCTCATATATTTAATTGTGGCACAACAACATACAACCTTTATATCTCCCACTATTCCCAAAGATAGAGGGAGCTATCTCCCGCTAAGGGCGAGCAGAGTATCCCTCGATCAATGGCTGCTAGTGGATGAAATAAGAAGGAAATTTATTCTTAATTTTTGTTGGACAATTTAACATGTGATTTAGAATTTTAGGTTATCATGCATATTATTAATCATACACATCCTAACATTCAACACATTCATCACATGCATATCAAGATAAAAACAGAAATTAAACATTCACACAATCTACATCGTGTGAGTTTATATGTTCCTTTCGATCCTCGATCCTCGATCCCTGATCTTCGATCCTCGATCGATGCGCTACAGCGGCGACTTCCTCTTGCACCGGAGATGTAGATTTTACAGAAAATAAACATGCTCCTCACATTCGATAAAACCGACTAGTGCAAGTCCTATGTAAAACCTCTCATATGCGAATGCAACTATCTCAAAGACGGAAATAGAGAGAATTTTGGCTTTTACATACATAAGCCCCTGTATAATAATAATTACATACATTTGTAGTGTCTGATTTGGAACATATAAACTCACAGTCCTGCAGAGCAACTCAAGCATCCATGCACGCAATTGCTATAAACTATCAATCCTAGTTTATCAAGCATCTAGAATGTCAAACAATTCTTTGAAAAAACGTTTTGAAATCCATTAAAAACATTTTTCATGCATCCATAGTTCACAAATTAATTATGAACCGCTGTCCATCCAATTTCCAATGGAAAGATGAATCACAGTTTTTTCGGTTTTGTTGATTCTCTTACAAAATAATCGTTTATACTTAAAACGAAATTATTGCAAGTTAGACTTATGTCTAAATCATAATTATAATAATTACATGACATGTTTTAAACATTCAAAACATTTAAAACGAATTATTATAAATAATTATTTCAACAAATATTTAAAGACCGAAAAAACCGGTAAAACGAATTGTTTAAATCCTAGATGGTAAACTAAATTTGTTTACAGCCATAAATCATGAGAAAATTGAACCCTATGCTCTGATACCACTGTAGGATTTCATGTTTAATTATACATATATATTTTCGAAATTTTTATGTATAATAAGGATCAATTACAATTTTCTTTGATTTATTTCATGCATGCATCGGTTTGTTTTAACATCTAGTTTCAAAACTCTATTAAAACAAACAAGAGCTCCGAAATTCATACCTAGAAGTTCTCAAAAAACTTCTTGAAGATTCGGAGACGTTGGGGATGCTTCTCGCCGCGTCGGATGCCTCCAAGTATTCTCCAAACTCTAAACAAGACCGGAGAGAGAGAAGCTAGTCTCTCGATCTCTGATAGGGTTTAGAATCTAATTACTAACCCCTCTTTAATTCCCTTGAGAAGATGGTCTCTTAAGAACTAAAACTAAACTTAAGAATTAAGGGATTTTCGTGGAGAATTATGGAGAGAGAATTTTGCTCAAGAGAATAATGAATGAATTAAGGAGGTAATGAGATAACCTTGTATTTATAGGTTCTCTCCAAATTACCTATTCATGTGCAACCCCTTGCCCATGATCTCATGCAAAATTCCATCTAACCATCCATTATTTAATAATAAATAATATTAGCCACGAATTAAATCAATTATGGACCAATTCCAGGCATGATCTAATTAATTCTTAAATTAATTCTGCATAAAACCGTCTGGACCGGTCGACCGTTACGAAGGTCCGGTCGACCGCTCGAACCCAATTTCGGTCGACCGTGCGAGATTCGGTCGACCGTTCTTAACGTAGAATATTTCATCGCAATGTTCGGTCGACCGACCGATAGATTCGGTCGACCGTTCCGAACAGACGAAAATTCCTTGTTATCGGTCGAGACACGTCCGGTCGACCGTGCACCTTCGGTCGACCGTTATCCATTAACCGGTCGACCGTTTGCACAGTCTTGCAGATTTGTCAAATTTCGGTTTAACCCCTACAAAATTTGACATTTCGGGATTAGTAATAAATTCACAACTTATGTAACATATTATCCTATGTAATGATCAATCATTACACCCCATAATATTTACATCACATATGAATTTAATTTAGATTCTAATTATGTTATAAATCACAACATAATTTTGATTTTGCTTGTTCACCCCATGTGTCATATTTTCTACATGAAACCCGACACATCCTATGAACTCAAAATCCTCATTTCTGTTTCCCAGTTTTGTGGTGTGACCTATGGGAGGATCTAAACTAAGTTGGCAGTGATATTAAGAGCTTAATATCACAAGCTATAAGCGGTATCTAGCTACACATTATAGCTCCCAATCAGTTAGATGTCTTAATTCCACTCGAACCAAAACCCGATCCACTTAGTGATGGAGTGCACCACTTGTGTCCGTCCCTTGCCTCATGATATTAAGAATACACACAAAGTAGTATTGTGTCATCTTTGTATTAGTATTCATTTCTTGATCTCTTTAAGCTAGTTGTAAATATGTGACTTAACTCAAATCACATTGTGCACATTATAACTTTGCTTTATCAAGGGGCCCACTAATATCATCACTCAATTAAGAGGGGCAATGATAGTCTTTTGACTAACTATCTTCTCCAACAAAAATTGTACTTAACCAACCAATGCCTTTACACTACACTGATCGATAGTTCAAGACACTGATCTAATTAAGAATTCCTTAAGTGATTAGATATAAGTCTCATATCAAAGGACCAAAGACACGGTAAAATATTAATGACACAGAAACACATTTCTATAATATTTTACTTATTAGGTCTATTCAGTATACAAAAGTAATATTTTCCTCTTTTGCATACCCGTGTCGTCACTCACTTGTAGAGCTACAATGATCTATGACCAACACGACAATCTTAACTCGGTAATTAATGTTCCATGTTAATTACCATGATTGCGAATATCTTTTGTTTTATGTAAACCAATATCTTTTAGAGCTCTACGGTTAAGGACCAAGAGTCTCTTCCTTAACACTTCAAAAAGATGAATAACATAAACAAGGAACAAAATGATTTCTCATTCAATTCATAATAATTGACATTTAAAAGTAAAACTTTTAGAACACATTCCCTTCAAACATGTAGAGTTGCATAGATGCCAATTTTGGTCCTCTCACCATTGTTACATACTTACATGGGAGAATTTATAGTTTGGTATATTTTTTAAGGCATTAGCAAAGATTCTTAGGTTTTGTATTACATATATATCAGTAAATAGTTATTTATGGATTCATTATTTCTCATCCCATGCACATATTTCAATTAGCATCAAAGTAATAAACATATGGACATGTAATTTGAATTCTTATACAGTCAAAGCTAAGATTTGGCAATAGAAATGAGGATATTTGAACTTTCAGTACTATTTTTCTTCACGGTCCTACCATTCGTATAGTTTATTATTAATCTGGAATTTCAGATTCTTAGTTGATAAAAAACTTGCGATCATGATCTGAAATTTCTACCCATCTATGCCAACGTCATGCTGCATATATATCATGGTACACATCATGATACTTGGTTGATATAAGTAGTAGTGTGAAATATAATTTTTCAGCAAATGCCAATCACAATGTTTGGATAAAAGGGTGGATTTATGAGCAACTTGTGCTTCTTGTTAAGACTTAAAATACATTGAAGTACATACAAATGATGCTAGTTTCTGCATATTTAGAAGCTGTTAGAGCAAATTTTTGTTTCTTTTTCTAACACGTGCTCCTCTTTAATTTGTAGTTGCGGTCCCATCTGCTAAGCTCTTCAGACTCACATTCATCTCTGCAGAAGGCGTTGGTATCAATCAAACAGAACACCTCGCAATCGCAATTGCAATAGAGTTGTGCTACATACTATTATGCGGTTGTAAAGCAGTCCTTAGAGAGTTAAGAGTGGCCAAGGAAGGTTCTACAAGCATTTGAGTTAGGCAACTGATCTATTGATCCACTAATTGACGGTAATTAAAAAAGAACCCATTACTAAAGGGTTTTTTTAATTTATGTATTGTCTATTGGGTGTAACATCCCGAAACAGCGGAAAATTTAAAATTTTAAACCATCAAGAGATCATCAGAATAAACTCAACATCGGGAATGTCACTCAATAAATCAACCGTCGGTGCACCAATAATACAACAGAGTTTGTCAAAAGACGTGATTACAATAATACAATGAAAAGACATATAAAGTAATCACTCAACCTCGAAGAGTCCGATGAGGATCCTGGCCCCAAGATTTGTGCGTCCGCGGTCACCACCCGACAGAACCTACTACGGTCCTGAATCATGAATCAAACAACAATGCCTGAGTTTCCCATTAGGAAACCACGTATGCCAAGCTCACTTATATGCATGCAATAGTAAGGTAAATGAACCTATCATACTATAAGCATGTCACATCTACAATGCATCAAATCCCTCAACAGGGTAAACGGGACCTCAGTCCAACAACCACGACCCTCAACAGGGTACACAAGGACATCAGTCCGGCAATAACCACAACGGACCACAACGGGTCTCCCTCGGAAACCTACTGTAGGCACATACGGTCTTACGGATAGTACGCGACGCGTCCCCCCACACGCGACTACACGAGCCTAAGGGATCGGTGAGGAGCGTCCGCACTTCCGCGCAAGGAACCACGTGGTCAACACCACCTTCGACGGAGCCGTAGCCCGGTCGGTCAACATCCCAGGATAAGTGCCCAATCGGGGATCATCGCCGACACAACATCAGCGGCATCGCCGGCACAACATCGGCGGTACAACGTACGTCCGGCACAACATCGGACGGCACAACCACAGCCGGAACATCGTCGGCACCATCATCGCCGGCAACAACCTCGACGGCATCGCCGACAAAACATCGGCGGTACAATATACGTCCGACACAACATCGGACGGGTCCAGACCGTAGTCTGCAGGGTCATCATGCTCCACGAGTCATGCGTCACACGCATTGGGATCCGCGATCCCTCAGGTCTGCTACTCATACAATGAGTCCAATCAATCCATCAAATAGTCACAATCCATACATGGAGGTGACGCGTCCCGGACACCCACACTCTTCCACACGGCGGTCCCTGGGCAGGCACGCGTAACGCGCCCACCGTCACCTCCCGACTCACACACAAGGCGGGGAGACGGGTTTCCGTGGACAGAGTTGGCATCAGAAAGGGAACCAGGATTTCTGTCCTGTGCAAAACGGTCGACCGAAAAAGACCACTCGGTCGACCGTTTTCCTCAAGGGAATCGGTCGTCCGGAAGTGACATCCGGTTGACCGCTACCACAGGGGAAAACGGTCGACCGAATGTGACAGCTCGGTCGACCGCTTCCACAAGAGAATCGGTCGACCGAAGCATCTGCAACGGTCGAACTATTTGCGCAACACAAAATTCTAACGGTCTACCGAAGGTCTGAAACCGGTCGACCGAACGATGTCAAAATCCGGAGTCTGGTCAACATCAAAATCGAATCTATCGGTCGACCGACTCAGGGGTCTCGGTCGACCGAAAACTAACAGGGTCATCCTATTATTTCTACGTCATATAACGGTCGACCGAACACATAAAAACGGTCGAACAACATGCATGATAAAATCCAATAAACTTAAGTTCCGGTCGACCGAAACACAACATACATACAAAAACACATGCATTCGGTCGACCGTTGGTCGTCTTCAACCTCCCGCCAGCCGAGGTTTTCCTCGGAAAACAACACCGAAGAGGTCTCCGACCTCCCCGTCCGACCAACACAACCCTCCCACAAGGGTGAGCAACGACAAATCAAACTAAAAACTGGCATACCTCGACGAGAAGGACGACGAAGAACACCGGAGTCGCTCGACGTCCCTCGCGACCGCAACCTCCGATCTCGCGCCTCCACTGCTCCCAGCACCCCACGACACGCCGGAGCAACTCCTTCGACCTCTGGACGTCGGAGAGAAGCAAAAGAAAATGAGAGAGTGAGAGAGAGAGATGAAGAAGAGAAACGTATTCTTCACTTAAACCCAAAACCAAATCTTGCACCAACAGTGACCTACTCATCCAACCCATCACCTCTCTTCCATCAACAGTACTCGCCACATTTCTCTTCCCCATGCAAACCCCTCTAAGCCGAGGTTAACCCTAAACATGGGTTAGGATCCTAACATTGGGTCTATTGGGTATACAAGTCATAAATATTGTGTATGATATTATATTACATGTCTAGATCCTTTGTAGTTGTTGTTTAATGTTGTCTTATTACAAAGTAATATTAAGTAGACATTCACTTCCAAAAATAAATTATTTACTTCCAAGAATAAACTAATATTGTTTATTGCCTAATTTAGAATGATATTTTGTCAGTCATCAACAAGGAGATTCATGCATCCCAAGAGTTTGAACTGAGACTTATATTAGAGGTTAATCATTCTTGACAGTGTTCTGGAGTTTTTACTTTATTTGCACTGCTGAAGTTTTTAACTTCTTTGGACATCAGGAGTTTTGCCTTTTGTGGAAGTAGTCATGATGTCTACTGGAGTTCCTTGTTATGACAGTCATGGTGGTTGTGGAAGTATTGATGATATTTGACTTAATTTGTGGAAGTAGTGACCACAAAGTAGTGATGATATATGAGTTAAGTAGGATTGTAGTAGATATTATCTTTTATGTTGTTATTATATACTTGTAACCAATGTTGCTACATTTTGTATATAGTAGAAGTCGCAACTATGTACTCACTTAATATATTTGCTATGTTAAACCAACAGGTTACGACACCTATTTTTGGTAGTTTTGATGTGGAGTGTCGACGAAGTTTGTGTTAGTAACTTTTTTTTCTAGGAAATGAGACCAAATATTTGGTTTGTTTCGTAGTTCCTCTAGTATATCATATGCTTCCAGTGAAACATATAATATATATATGCGTTCAATACACAACATTATAATTTGGGGATACTATTCGTCGCCGGAAAACTACTTAAATCGCCCCAAAAATTACCTTTGTGTCATTACAAAATCAATTAATACTCATTTCGTCATGTGTTTTTAAACAAGGTTTTTTACTCAATTTTACTCACATTCCTAGTACCAAGACCACGAAAATGTCGGGTGAAGCACCTCGAACCGGCAAGGTAACGGAAGCGGATTTTTTTTCCGACCCGGGCGTCTGGCTAAGACGCCTCCACCAATGTGGAGGCGTCTTAGCGAGGCGCCTCCACCTTGGTGGAGGCGTTTTGGGCAGACACCCATTTTTTTTAATTTTTTTTTAATTTTATGTTAAATTAATTTTTTTCAAGTTCCGTTGCAAGATTTTCAGTGGTGATGAAGTAGATTACAATGAGCTTTTTGATAGTAAAGAAATATTTACAACAATCGAGGAAGCTTGTAAATAGGCGAAACAAGTTGCAATAGGAGCCAAAATTTTTTTGGTTATATCATCATAGAAACCAAAAGTAGATAATTGGATGGATTATTACCTGAGATATGATCACAGACGTGAAATGAGTTCTCGTGATACGAGTATTGCACGGCGAAAGAACACAAAAAGAAAAGGTTGTCGTTGTCGTTTTTTGGTAAAAGTGGTTGAGCGACGGGATCGTGATGGATGGGTCGTTGTTTCTAGTAGCACCTATAGGCAGCACAACCACGCACTTGCAGTTCATTCAGAGGGTCACGGACAGGTCAGCGGACTTAGTGCTGGGGCCAAGCAAATTGTTCGTGATATGACAGAGGCACAAACAAGATCACGTAACATTTTGTTGGCGGTAAAGGAAAAATTCCCGGAGGATAATTCCAATCAAAGACACATTTATAACTTCAGAGAGTACATGAGGAGGACGAAATCTGAAGACAGAAATCCCACGCAGCAGTTTCTCAGTCAGGCAGTGCAGCATAACTATTTGCATTGGATTGTGGCAGATGAGGAAACTAATGTCCTCACTCACGCATTTTTGGCACATCCGACTTCAGTTCAGTTGTTGCGTACATACCCATTCGTAATCTGCATGGATTCGACGTATAAGATGAACAAGTACAAGATGTCTTTGTTTGAGATGGTTGGGGTTACTCCAACAAACATGAATTTCCTCGTCGGATATGTAATTTTGAAGGATGAGACCGAGTCTAGTTACCGGTGGGTGTTGGAGAGGTTGTGAGATCTGTTATTGGATATTGTTAGCCCGACTGCAATAATAACGGACCGGGCGTTGGGTCTGATGCGACCAGTGACAGAGGTTTTTTCTGAGTCTTCTCATTTACTATGCACCTGGCACATCAACAAAGACGTGTAAAACTACGCATACTACGTTTTCGGCAAGGACAAGCAATCTGCAGAGATTTTCAGGCGTGGAAAGTGAAGGAAAATCATGCTTTCTGATTCACATACGGATTATGATAGAGTCGTCCGTAATCTGAAAGATTCTTACAAGTCCTGGTCAGTGCTGCCGGAGTATGTGGAAGACACGTGGTTGGTGCATAAAGAAATTTTTGTGTTGAATTAGACGAATAAAGTTCTTCATTTCGGCAACACAACGAACTGCAGGGTGGAATGTGCACATTCGGCTCTGAACGAGTGAATCACTACATGGACTGCCGCTCTCGACACTCTTTTCGACCGCGTGAACTTGGCTATTGAAATGCAGCTGACGAATATTTGGAACTTTCTTGAAGATTCAAGACGTCGAATTGTGGCAAACTACATAGGTCCTTTGTTTCAGCATATAAATGACCGAGTTTCGTATAGCTGCTTGTCGTTATTGACTCAGGAGTTGAAGAGAATGCAGGACTTAAGTAATGAAGTTGAATATCGTTGTGGGTGTGCTTTTCTGACATCACATGGGATTCCTTGTGCTTGTACCATGTACGAGTGTTTTGCGTCAGGTGATCGAATTTATTTAGAGCAGATTCATCCATTTTGGAAAACACTTGTCATTGGAGAAGGAGTCCAGATGTCAGAGTTTGTGGACTAGTCAGCACAAGACGTCGAGCATTTTCGGAAGCTCATTGATGAGATTTCGGAGAGCGACCCTGCAGTAATTCGTAGTGCATCTCGTATTTTATACGAACAGTTACACCCTGATTAATCGAACTATGGAGAACCCGCAGAAAATATTAAGGTATGAGGTCGACCTAGGGGAAAGTCGACACGTCGGGACCCGAGTGCCTTCGAGTATGCTGAGCGAGGTCGGTCTGGCAGTAGCGGGAGCACGGGTCGTGGTTGGTCTTCCAATTCGTCTCGATCATCCGTGAACACGGGCACAGGATCTGGTATGACGATATCTTTGTTGTTATTTAATATATATCACTAATCTAGATAGGGTTGAATATATTATCTCCTAATTTTGTGGTTTTAATGAATTGCTATTTCTCTATCTTACAGTGTCTGGACGGATTGACGTGGATAACTTCTCATATGTTGACAGACTGTCAGGAATCATTTTACCATTTCTGGAGAGGTGGAATGACGTACATGCGTATGGCAACTGTGGATTTTGATGTGTTGCTGATATCTTCCATGGTGGTCAAGACAACTGGTCGTACGCCCGTCGTGCGATTTCTAATAAGATAGGTGAACATCCTATTTATGAGAGTGTCTATTTCGGCAATGTGGTAGAGGCTCGTCAACGAATTAATTGGGGCGGGGGAGCTTGTGACGAGGATCATTATATGGAGGTTTGGGTCGACTTGTTTCCGATTGCTAATTTTTATAAGTGTGCGGTCATGTATTTCTCAATGGGAATGGATGGTTCGTTGTTCCCGTGTCTTACTATGCTACCTTGGGAGAGTTTGTCTGCCATGACGAGACCTGTCAGAGAGTTAGTGATTGCTCATTTAGGGAGTTACAGACATTTTATTCATTTGCAATTAGCTGATGATTTCCCAGTACCTCCTATAACGACCTTGTGGTATCAAATGCGAGATGAGAGTGTTGTTGGATGGGAGGATCAATACGAAAGTAGGATGACGTATTGGAACCGGTTACGTAGTACATTTTGATTGTAATTTGTAATGCATTTGTAATGTCTAATATATCGTGTATTTGTACTTATATCGTGTTGTTCTTTTACAAGATTTTAAATTTAAGTATTATTTGATATCTAAAGAAATAAGTAGAAAATATGTTCGTGAGAAATAAATATGAAAAATACGATAGTCAAAGAAATAAGTAGAATATATGTTAGTAAGAAATAAATAATAAGAGTACATAGATAAGCATAAGCAAATACCAACAAATGTAGTAATAGTGCAACATATAATAAAACGATAGTAAGAGCAAGTGAACTACAACTCAGCATCTGAATCATGGTCCAAAATGCCCAACTGGTTGTTCCAATCCTCGATGAGGCGATCCCAATCTGTACATGCAAGTCTCGTATCCTCAGTCGGCATCATGTCTCTCTGTCGCAAGAACGGCTGCGTATACCGTATCGCCCTACTCATCCACTATATGTAGCAAAAAATTAGTGTACATTAACAATAATAACAAAACATACATTACAATTACAAATAAAATTAGATAAACTTACCGCATCGGCACATGTCCTATCCAGTGGTCTCTCCGGTCTCGGAATGATACCGCGTACGATAAGTGGATGTGAGCATCTACCAAACCACTACAAATAATTTGCATCACAAGTGGATGGGTCGCGGCTACGACTCAGATCATCCAGGTGAAGTCGTCCTACTCTCGAAAATGTCCTCCAAACCGATTCCGCGAATGAAACGTTATGCCTGACGTCGTACGTCGTCGCAATCGCAGACCGTACTGCATGCTCGGGCGTCGGGATGTCAACCGGGATCACCTGAACGTAACCTAACTGACGTAACACGCGATCAGGTAAATAAGGCTTTGTGATATCCCTATAACGAATAATGCCCATAAATGTAGTCCTCGGCACAGCTACTGCAGGCTCAGGATCATACGACAACCACTCCACCTAAATGTTTATACAAATAATAATAAAGTTAAAATTTAAATAAACGCGAATGATATATACATTATATACCTGCGATGCAGTCATCTGATCTAGCCGTCTACGAATAGAAAGAAATCGACCCTCGCTCTTATCCTCGGCCCGGACAACCCACATACGCAAACGAGGATGACCACGCTCAATAATCTTCCGCTCCCGATGTGGGAGGAAAGCAGGAAAATACTTAAAGATCCAAGCCTACAGCAGTGTAAGACAACCCGTAATCCCAGAACAAACAACACGACTCGATATACCCAGCTGGCGATACAGATATGCCAACGTCGCTGACCCCCATGAGTACTGATTAATGGTATCTGGCTCCCTCGCCTCCAATAGGTCGCGTGGTCTGACTCTGGAACCGCTCTTGTCGACAAACAAGACGCAGCCTAGCAGTAAGAATAGGTAAGCAGACATCTGCGTATCCTAAGTCTGTGGTGGTCGCCCCCGTCTGCAACACTCGTCCACAGCATCGATACTAACACCACCGCCACTCCAAAATGAGCTATCCCGCCCAAGACCCTCTAGGTTGTCACCCAGCAACTCTGATACAAATAACTTCAGCTCAGACGTCGGCGCTTGCACACTGACTATAGGACCCTCAACAGGAATGTGCAGAATCTGAAAGACGTCATGCAACATGATCGTCATCTCTCCGAACGGCAAGTAGAAAGTGTTGGTGTCAAGCTGCCACCGCTCCACGAAACCCGAAATCAACGGCGTGTCAATGCAGGAAAACATATTGTACGGCAAGTGACCCAATCCACTGTCACTAACGGATGTCGTCATATCATCAGTCATCACTGAACGCCAAACCTGCAATGTCGTAAAGGCTCTGTGCCGATTATGGCACTTCAAAACCTTCCGATCCTCGCCATCCCAGATGCGTCTAGCGATGTGGCCTCCGAAACTCGGAATGACGTTGTCATCTAGAGGACCATCGGGCATCATATCCGTGACGATCCAAGACTCGTCCTAACCCCTCTTCTTCTTCTGAGCTTGGGCGTCTGCAGTGCACGAACTCGAATCATCGGTCACAAACCGGCCACCTCGACCCTTCCTAATGACCCACTCAGTCGAAGGACTACAATCTCGCCCCCGTCCTCGACCGTTATGATGTATCGCCTCCTCCTGTGGCTACAAGCCATACCGGCCCCATCGACACTCTCGTCGTGACTCCTCAACTCATCTGAATCATTCTCGTCGTCGAAAGAATCCCCAGGTGTCTGACAACGACGTAAAAGATCTCTCTCCTAAGTGAAGCAGAAATACCATGTCTACGTGGATGACGAGGCTCTGACTCATCTGCTACACTACGTACCGCGCGTAAGGGAATTGATTTCCCTTTTCCTCCACGGTAACCCGTATGACTATTAATTCAATTTTAAAAAAATTATTATTAATGGATTTACTAAAATAATTAAACTAATTATTAACTTAATAATCAATTTATTTAGCAATTATCACAATTAATCATTAATCCTTTACTAAAATCGTACACAACTAATTATTAACTTAATAATTATTTTATTTAGCTATTATCACAACTTTTAATCAATAATTTCTTGCTAAAATAATTAAACTAATTATTACCTTAATAGTCGATATTTTGTAATTATCACAATTTATAATCAATAAAGGATTTACTAAACTAATTTAATTCATTATTAACATAATATTCAATTTATTTTAAATTTATCACAATTTATAATCAATTTATATAAATTAAAATATATAAAAATTGGGGGAGACGCCCCAACGTTCGGGGATGCTTGTGCCGGAGCCGCTGGAACCGGCTCCCCCAAGGGTACTCCACAAAGGGTACTCCACAAAACTGCATCACTTTCTTGAATAAAACTTCAAGTGAATACACATCTTTATGCGTTCAAAACACAACAGTATATGTTTAATACACCAATACTTCATTTCAATACACAACAGTATCATTTTATTACACAAGTTCTCCGGAACGTATAACCGGATCTGAACACCACACCTAACAGAAATAAGTAGTAGAAAAAATGATATTTCGCAGAATGATGCAAGTCTACAAACTTGAAGGCAACAACGATTATCTCACAAATTTACAGATCTATAATCGATTTTTTTGAGCTATAGTTCGTAACAAGTCGGATCTAACTATCTTTGTCGTTTTAAGCATAAAAAATAATCTTTGAAAGGAACGAAAACGGAGGTGAGATCCGGAGCTAAAGCGCGATCATAGAACAAGTACGTTTTTTGTTTTCCGAGAAAAAATGGAATTTCGAGTCCGGATTGGAGGGAATGCGAGAAAGAGTAATAATCTGTAAGTGGGAAAAGGAAGATTACGAGACTTGGATTTGCATTTGGAAAAAAGACGTCGAGATCGGAGATCGGAAGGAGACGTGCCAACTCTGACATCTTTTGGAAGGTTGCTGGAGGCGTCACACGTAGTTGGGTGTGATTGGGAACGACCGAAGGGGGACGGGATGTGTGCGATTGGGAATGAATGAAAGAATGTATGAGGAGAGGAAGAAGGAGACGGAGTGATTACAAAATTGTCATTTTCATCTTTCACCGTAAAATATGATATTGATGGTGCATGTTTGTGGTCTCATTATATTAAATGGAGACATGATCTCATTCTAATACCGCATATATAGAGAGAGAGTCAACAAAAGTTTCTATAATTAACAATGTATCTAATGATATACCAACAAAAGTTTTTATATTTGTTTCGTTAATGTTCTGAAAAAAGGTTGGACCGTGGGTGGAGTATAAAAATTTAATTTATGTTTGTTACATGTTATAAATTAAGTAAGAATTTATGAGATAAGAGTTGTTGTTTTTTTCATCTTATGAAATTATTATTGGTTTTAGGTGTACATTACTCATTACACTATTCAGAAGGAAAAAGGTAAAGAAATATGTTGATGCAAATATATTCCGAACGATAAGCATTCAGAAATGGTAAGAGAGGGTAATGAAGTGTGTGAAGTTGAAAATATTATGATGTTGTCAAACTAATTATATTACCAAATAAAGATTTTGCATGTGTAATTCACCATCTTCAATAAAATAAAACGAGTTTAGGGAAAAGTAATTTTAACTCTTAAAGAGAAGTGATTGGAAAAAATAATATAAAAATTATTGATAACAATGAGGAGGCCACAAATCATTTTTATAAAAACAAATGGCCAGTTGACTAGTCAACTTTAAGCTTGATTCCAATACTTTTGAATAAAATGTAGTGGTAATCCACTCAGGTACGCACTTGTCAAAACATGAAATTATCCTACTCCACTCCAAGTTTACTGAGCAATTTCGATCTTACCTGTTATGACTTTATTTTGACCACATAGGTGAATACATTTATTATGTAATCATGTCAACGGCATGGTGAGTCGATTAGTTAAGGAAAAGAAGAAATAAGTGGATTCTATAAATCCTTTAATTTCACGGTTGGTTGTGAAACAATATATGTCTTGTAAACCGTCTTCCTCAAACGATATTAGTGCTCCTGATTAGAGCCATTCTCATTGAAATCTCTCTCATTTTCATGTTTATTGTAAGTGACCGGGAGCTCTGAGCATGAGACCACCAACCGGCACCCCCACCATTTATCCATGAAAAACTTTACACTAATGTCGAATGAACCCTGGAGTCGAGAATGATACGTTGGAGTATAGAATGAGGTGTTATGATACAACGACGAAATATCTTCTTGGTAGGGGTGAGCAACCGGTCTGAACTAGACCGGAACCGGATCGGCTCCGGACCCGAAGTGAAGATCGAACCGGTCCGGTCCAAAATCCATTTTTACCTTAAAGTTTCACAACCGGTCCGGTTGACCAGATTGGAACCGAATGGGCTCCGGATCCCAAACCGGCTGGGTCCAATCCGGACCAAAATCCTGACCGACTGGTCCGGTCCAAAAACCAGACCAGACCAGACTGGTTGTTGCTCACCCCTACTCCCTCGGGTCTTCGAGCGTGAGATGTCAATGAATCTCATATCTTGATCCCACGTCATCTAAAAATTAAGACTCACAGCAAGCAACACTGTAAGAGACCCACGAAATATCTCACATTTTTGGAAGCCTTACTTGAATAAATATGAATTACTCAGTTACAGTTGAACAATCTCCAGTATCAATCTTTTCCCAAGTGAGCCGAAAAAAAACACAACAAAAAACATATATTATGAGCTCATCGAAATATTGGCCACAGAAGGGGTACTTTTGCGGAACAGCATATTAAGAAAATGAACCTTAGAGGTGAACCAAGATATACAGTAATTATATACGAAACATATTTTCTTCTTTTTGACCATTTTTGTCTTTGAGGAAACATTAGATATCTTTCCCAAACTCAACCGAATTTTCTGTTCCATAATTTCATGTTTCAAGAACATGACTGAATAATTGATGGGTTTTTATTATAAAGAAACGAAAAGTCACTCTGACCTGATATTATTAGCAACTTCACGGTCGACTGTGATTCTTGTTTCTAGTTCATAAGCAGTTCAGTCATAGTTCAGAACTTGGAATTATAAAGTTTCCAAAATGAACTCAAACAGTGTTTTAAATTGTTCAAGTATGATTATTAAATATATTTTACCATTTAATTTGAAAAACCTAAGTGGGCCATCAAATAGCCATTTCTCATCAATGAATTGGAAGAAGACAAAAGTAATGAGATAACTACACAACCCTTTTTATATATGGTTTCAGTCATATAATACCTAAGGAATCATAATCAAGAGTGTACATCTGAAGTTCATATTATTTAGAAATTGATGAGTAGATTTAATTATCCTTAATACATAAAACAAAGTAGTAGCTCAGGCAGAACTGAAGACCAGGACAAGGTAAATGAGAACCATAGGATGTAAATGACAATGCAACAATGTATAATCATTTATTAAGTAGCCGAAAACGCAAGAATTCCAACCCTTCACTTGTACATATTATCAGCTTATTGGTATAAATCAATCGAATGCTTTTACCACAATCAGGGCTTTACAACAATATATTATAACAATGTACACCAGAATACTTGTAATCCTAGTTTCAATAACTTCTTGTAAAATAAAATATGCAACTGAGGTGATAAAAATATAGGTTGCTTGGTTTCATACTTCCATAGTAAAAGCTCCAAATCTTGCACCAGGCTTTCAATACTGCCGACACCACAATGCTTGTAAACCTGGAGCTTGGACGTCTTGGTTGATATAGAAGTGTAGATACAGTGAAAGGAGGAAACCTGATGGTTGCAAAGTCGTTTCGATACAGTACTTATGAACCTCTAAACTTTACTTTGTATGGCAGGCCACAAACCAAATCCAATACCAAAATATTGATCACGTCGTATGCTCTTCAACTGCATCGTTACCGTTTCCGTTTACTCTTGACAGCAGAAGAAGATGGGTTGCTGTGCCAATTTCTCTTCCTTTGGTTGATGAACCAGTTATTGATTTGTTTCAGCTGTAACCCAGTTTCCTGAACCAATCTCGCCTTGTCGTCCTCCTGAAAAAATTGTAAAAGAAGATTGTTTACACCCATCATCTTTTACTATTGGAAAATCTAATAAAATAAATAACCAATCTGTGTTGTATGTCCATCAATAAATAAGAAGGCTGTAATTTGAAGGGAAAAAAAGATAAATTTTGCACATGAACAAGCAAATTACGCAATGCTTACTGTAGGGTATGGCCATTTTGAGTGATCCCGCCACCAAGCCTTCAAATGGGATGTAGTGTCCCCTGGGAGCTTTCCGGCTCTTCTTTTTCGTAAAATCTCCTCTCTGATGTCAACAAGTTTCTCCTTATAGCCCTACAATTAAACCAATTTTGTTGAGATTCTGCCAGACACATTGAAATCAAGAGTACTTGTCTCACCTGTTTTAGTTCATGCTTCAATTCTTGTCTCACTCGTTCCATCAAGGATCGTTCACTTTCAGTTGGAATGAGAGGACCAAAGCCCATTCCGTCAGTTCCATCTAGGCCTCCATCAAATAAGTTGGCCTCACCATCAGCTGCTTCATCGTCGTCATCTGACATAGTTGCACCTGTGCCTTCTCCGGGAGAAACACCTGCTTATCAACTCAAAACGTAGTCTTAGTTTGATAGAAACAACTTTGGATCACTAAGAGAAGAGACTTCAAGGGAAAACATATATTTATGTGTTAAAGGCAATATATTCAAGTTTACAATTTCCTTCTTCTTTTTCGTGGCAAAGGGAGAGCATAATGGAGTATCCGATGAAAACTAACCTCTTACAGACCACACATACGAACTCTTTTTCATGGCAAAGGGAGAGCATAATGGAGTATGTTTATAAAAAAAGCATAATGGAGTATCTGATGAAAACAAACCTCTTACAGACCACACATACGAACAGGCAAAAGTGTTCCAATTTGTGTAGAACTACTCTGAAATAACATTTGTTTGTACTTGACATAAATAAAAGAATGTTCAAAGCAATCGATTCAGTAGAACTACACATGATAAGACCACAATGCTGCAAAGGAAAAGCTACCCAGTGTCGTTAAAGCGCCTGGGAAATTTTGAGATTCAAATATTGATTAGTAATCACTTGATATTGTTAGCACAGCAAAAGATGACACCTTGATCTTTTTAACCATACATCATTGATGTTGCACCGATTTTAATTCCAATAGTTTCAGAGCTTTCAAGATCATTTTATCTTTCTTTTTTCAGATTTTAGTGAATTCAGATATGTGGGCTCGAATAGCTCATAAATATATAAGGTTTGACTCTAGAACTACAAACATTACCTGTAAGACTTTGTAAAGACTGTTCAAGCTCCCAGCAAGCCATCACTGCCTCCATAGCATGGACACGAACATGTTGTTGCAGTTGTTCTTTGAAGGAAGAGAGAAGCAAAACATAATGTGTCTGACCAACAACAAAAAGAAAAGTCACATACATGTTATGGTATTTAGTAGGAAAGTCACATACATTTTAGTAGGAAACTAAAATCCATCCTACATCTTTTTCTTTATTTTTTAACATGTTACCGTTATACTTCATATTCCAAAGTGACCTTAAGGAACTATGGTACATAAGGAACGGCCGCATCATAGATGGGACAGGTAACAGGGTGAAAAACAAACTTTTATCTAATCAGTAAAAAGGTACTATTAAAAAAAACTTTTACCTAATCAGTAATAAGGTGCGATGAAGTGTGATTACATTTTTTTCCAAAAAAAAGTATGCAATGTAAACTAGTATCAATATCACTATGGCCTCTGAAAATTGTTTATTCAAACTTGATGTGATGATGAGTAAACAGAATACCCCGACAAAAAAAAATTCAAATTAAGTATCAAATTTAACTTATTAGAAGTATGACTGCAGAAATGCTTCTCTAATGACCACCACACAGCAGTTTGGAACAGTTGTAACTAATAAATGAGCAAACGAAAAGATTACTTCAATGGTTTGAATATATACAAACAATTACACAAAACAATTCAAAACATGCCTGCAGATTACAGATTATTGTCCAATTATAGAGTAGATATGAATTTGACCGCGAAAGAATAACAAAAAAGATTACGATCAACAAAACAAAACAAAACAGAGAAAAATAAATCCATCCTGCAAACTAAGAAAATCCTTATCCCCCTCCATGAATTCTTTGGCACAAAATCAATTTTAGTCAATAACATATAACTACTACAATTTCCCCCCTAAAAAAAATCATGCAACAACTCCACAGATTCCAAATCAAATTCGACGCCCAATCAAAATTCACTCTACCCCGGACGAAATAAATTCAGACCTGAAAAACCCCAACATCTATTCCGAAACCAAAAACCAGAAATCAGAGAAAACGAAATCACGACCATAAACTGGTTAAGCTCCTTATCATCCTCAGCCATCATCTGGTGGCCAAGCACGGAGTACTTGGCCACAACGCTCTGCGACTGCTCGAGTTGCGCGTCGATCCTCGGCAACTGATCGACCGGCGTTGCGATCCTCAAACACGCGACGTGCGCCGCAAGCAGCTGCTCGTAAAGCGGGTGGGCGAGAATCTCGGCCTTACACCTCGCGTTCTGCCACGTGACCTCCCCTCCTCCTCCGGCGTGGTCCCCGCCGGCGATGATGGAGTCACTTGACACGGGGATGGGGCCGGGGGCGGGGGAGGTGGAGGAGTCGGAGGTGGTCTGGAGGTGGAGGAAGCTGCCGTCGGCGTAGGGGGGGTTCTGCTGGCGCATGATGGCGCTGCTGAGCCACGTGGGCGGCGGGTGGATTTGCTTGGTGTCGTCGGGGGACGGTTGGAGGACGGCCGACTGGGGGTCGGTTAAATGCTGGTCACCGTACATGTCGTGGGAGATGTGGGTGTGGTACGCCATCGGATGGACGGGACGGGACGGGATGGGATGGGAGAGGAGGGTTGGTTGGGTTTTATGGATTGGAAATTTGTTTGTGACTTTGTGGACTTGTGGTGGTAAATAAATTTGTAAAAGTGAGTGAGGGAGAGATTCCCTCTCTTTTTATGTGTGTGTGTCTAATTCTATTCGGTTTGGTTTGTTGCCTGTTTTCTTTTCAACAGTGGTAACTTTGTGTTGGGGGTTAGATAGTTGATTGACTTGACTTGACTGATTATGGTTAAATTTGATGAAGACAGACCGAGATTAATTTCTCTCATCCTTTGTAAATACATATGATCAAAAATTAGTAACTCATTCTAGTTATTTGACTAGTAGTGCTTACGAATTCGAAGAAATTCTCGTTTCTTTCGACAACTGGCTTCAAAAATAAACACCAACTCACTTATTGAGATGGAACACAGAAGCCGTTTTAAAATATCGATTTGTTTTATCAGAACACAGAAGCGACTTTTCCCGTTTTCTTCTTCGACTCTTCGTGAATCGTGACAACCAAAAGACCAATAATACCGGATATAATTTTGTTACATTGCGTTGCGTGTAAAAAGTTAAGAAGAATGACGACATCGGGGAAGAAAAGGGGGGCGCGAAGGGAGTAGGCATCGCGGGGCCCACGCGACAGCAATACTCATCCGTCCCATCGACACGTGGCGGACCGTGAGAACGAGGACCACTTCAGTGGAACAGCCGCCTCCAGCACGCATGCGAGTACGCCGAACCCCGTCGGGTGCCACGTCGGAGTGTGGTCCCGACTCTCGCTGTCGGGTGTGGCATCGCCCGCTTTATCACGCTCTCTCTTTATTTTATTTTATTTTATTTTTCCTTTTCATTTTTAAGTATATATGGGTGGTGGTCCCGTAACAGGGATAAAGAGTCGTGGTCCCCCGTCTTGGGTTGGTGGTGGGGACCAGTCCACAACGCATAGGTATGCATGGCACGAGGTTCCCGTTTTGGTGCTGTGACCCATATGACGACTTACTTTTCTTATCGACGTGGTATAAGATAGTGAAAGATTCTTTTTTATGATTTGTTTTTCTGCAATTAAATCATTACATTCATCTAGATTTGATATTGTATCTGCACCTAACCATGATAGAATTTTTATGTATATTATCATTATGCTCTTCACGTATTCCGTATACCATTAGATTTAAACCTTCCATTCTCTCAAGAGACTAATTAGTAATTAGCCCTTATTTTTTTTAGTTGAACGTCCCAATCCTACTCTAAGAGCTAAATTTTCTAAAAACAAGAATGAACTAAGGTTACGTTTCGGAATAAATTCATGGGTGTGTTTCTTAAAATCCTTTGCCAAACAACAAATAGACCGTTGAGATTTTTGGGGGTAATGTGTAGGACTATTAAATTTGGGTAGTATTACAACATAATGTTGATGACATTTTCAGAATACTCATTTTCCTATTCATTTTTCTTGAATGCTGCAAATTTGAACTAGCAGGCGTGAGCTTAGTCTGAAATTAATTAGACAAGCCACTAGCAAACTTTAGGCTTGTTAATTAGAATAACAGAACTAACTTAGCTCGGCTTGTAAAATGTCATCAAAATAAATATTATATGTTTATTTAATTAAAAATTATATATTTTAAAATTATTGTTTAACTTATGAGATATAATAACATATTTTCGAAAGACCAAGATGTAATAAAAAATATGATTACGTGTTCTATATCATACATTAACAATTTGTTATTTAAAATCTTAGTTTCAAAATTATTAATTATTATTCACGATTGACCAAAATAGATTGCCTCGTGATAAGAATGTTGAGTGTTCAATTTAAACTCGAGGTCGATTTATATCCTAACCAGTAGTCTTAAAACAAATTTATGCTCGATAAACATAACAACATGAGATTGACCAAGTTTAAATGAGCTTAATTGGGTTCAACTCATTTGCACCACTATTTCTCTCTTCTTCAGGAATAAGGTTGTAGGTTTCTTCATGAATCCTAAATATTGATTTTACTACCTCATCCATTCAACTATATAAACTTTACAAATCAACCTATTATATAGAACAAAAGTTCAAACCCAATTTACCCTCTCTAGTCTCTACACTTTTTTGTCTTTTCAGACCATTATTACATCAGGATCTTGTTCTTTATTTTTTAAAATTGACATCATGTGATATATTCATACTGTTCTTTTGTTGTATTATTTCAAATAAAAATTACCAGTCAAATTTTATGTTTGGTTTCACATCTCAAATGTGGGGGGTTTGTTCCATGTCAATGTTTTGGTATCTTTAACTATAACTTTTCTTCTTGTTTTTGCTAAGGGGTAGTATTATGGCTTTTTTTTTAAAAAAAATCTTCTATATCCACACAAAATTCCATTAGGAATAGGTTCCCCGCAAATTCCAATTGAAACCATTTTTAACTAGTGATCAAATCATCTCCAAATTCTGATTATTAGAAATAATTTCAAAAAATAAAAAAATTGCAGCTTAATTTATAAGAGATGGAAATACTTGATAAAGCGTAAGAAGCGAGAAATTAGTTTTTTATATATTTTGATACACAATGTTCTTATTATTTTTACTTTTAACTACCAATTTGCCATGGTTTTTGTGAAATGACTAATTTGTAATTAAGAAAAGTTTACTTTTTAAATTGAAAAAACTTTAATCAATAAATGAGAAAAAGATAGAATCCTGAACATGTTCTCAAAATTCTAAAATATTATGCAAGAATGTTAAAATGGATCACAAATTATTTTGTTTTAAGAATGCATTATACAATAAAAATAAGGATGACAAGTAAAATTAGGGTATGATTGGTTCGAAGAAGTGGGAGAAAATCTAGAAGTTTAGTTCTTAGAACTAGAGCTCCCAGATCTTTTGACTCCAGTCCCCAGAAGTTATTAGAAGTCTAGTTCACGTAATCGGTTAAAAAATGTATATTTAATTTGATATCATGAAGAAAAAAATCCTTTTTTGTACACTAGTAAAAGAATAATTTAAGGTAAATTGTTAATAGTTGGAATTCCTCTGGATTTTTAGTAGAAGTAGCCTGAGGGGTGAGGGGGATTCACCTCTATTATAAATTTTGGAAATTGTAGGGCTTATGAAATTTCAATTCCATAATTTTTAAGTTTTCCTACAAATCAATCATCCTAACTCACCTCAGAAATGCAATTCTTTCACTTCCTTAAGTTTTCCTACAGACCAAACACATCTTAAAGTAGAAAATAGTTTTGGGTTACCATTTTTACTTTTTGAAAATGGGATCTCAGATATCATTTCTATTTCTAATACATTGCCAAATATTTTTCACATCTTGTGAAGCTACAATTTTTTTATTTTTTGGATATTATTTCCAAAAAATGCTATAATCTATTGACAACCCACTTTGAGTATAATGGGTAGCACATTTCCAATAATTTGACAATGCATGATTCAAATACATTTTTCATCAACTTAAGGTATTACTTTTTTGTCTTACTAGTCCAAGATACCATGATGATTGTTTAACGTAGTTAGTAAGGCAAATAAGATGTTTACCCAAATATAAAGCAATATATGCTATAACATGAAATGATAATTTAGTTAATAAAAACAAAAAGATTTTACGATAATTTACCTTGATTATTTTCTTTTCTTGTATTTTAACCTGATAAAGTTCCATCAGTTTTTCATCGATATTGACGTGTTTACAATTCTTATTAGAAAAAGAAAAGTAATATACATGTGACATTCATGCGCAAGGTAGAACAAAGAGCGTAATATAGAAAACTCAACCCCGAAGCTTAGCCGACGAAGAAGTCCCTAACTGTGAGAATTTGATTTTTTGTAGAGTAGTTTCCACAAACAACTCAATTAAGCAACTTTTTTAGGGCGTAAAATACTCAATTCATCATAATGCATCACTACGTTTAGTCGTTTGCATTCTCGAATTTAGCAACCTTCTTGTTAACACCATATTTATTATATGGTCGTCTGCTGGTTGACGTGCTTCGTTGGGTTGGATTCTCAACCATAAACAGATTCAACCACATTAATTCGGTCCGCGGATCTAGTTAACCACCTGAACCACATAATTAATATTTAATGATGGATCTTGTTCAATCATTTATGTCTGAATGTGGTGGCTGCAATACTTCTATTTATTTTCAGCATATACCTATATACGAAATGCAATGTTTCTTTCCAAAATTCCAAGTGTAGAATCTATTGTTTCTAAACAACCTTTATACGAAATGGAAATGGATGTTTTGTCAAAACTTACATTTTCCTCTTGCACACTCTACTGTAAAGAAAAGTCAAACAGGCAAGTTTACAGCTTCTTAACTACCTTGGAGCTGCTACGGTTTACAGTGGATCTCAATATCTAAACATCAGAATAGATCCCCGGGAGATGGGCTCCCAGCACGATAATCGAGATATATTTTGTATTGAAATGCTCATAAGATGAGTTTTTGACCGTTTCTCCACTTGTTGAATTTTTGTAATCATTCTACTTCTGTTTATTTTCAGCATATACCTGTATAATCTTTCATTTAATCAAAGTTTGAGGATAATAGGGTTGTAAATGGGGCGGGTAAAACCCGCCAACCCTACCCGCCTAAGTCGGGTAGCGGTGTAAAAAATCCAAACCGCCACCCGCCAACCCGACTACTAAATGGGGCGGATAGCGGTTGTATTTTATACCTGCCTCGTTTACCCGATTACCCGCATAAGAATAAATTAAATAATTAATATTATATATATACACTTATATACTATATACATATCCGTATTTTCTAATCCCTAATTTACTAATAGTGTTATAAAGTTATAGTTATTTATAATTTTATGATATTCATTACATGAGTAATATTTTTAAGGTGTTAATGTGTCGTATTTTTAATTTATGGTGTTATGCAGAAAAAGAAAAAAAAACATATAAAAAATCTATATATCCATCAACCCACCCCGCATAACCCGCGTAACTCGTTTACTTGATCTTAGGTGGGTCGGGTAGCGGTTAAAAAACATTCACCCGACCCGACCAGACCCGGCTACCTTAGACGGGTCGGGTAGCGGTGGGTTCAAAACCCGCCCCGACCCGACCCGTTTACAGCCCTAGAGGGTTATTTATCTCATATATCATTCGGAGATCAATCCCGAGTAAAAAAAATTTAAATTTAAATTTTTTAAAAAAAATAAAAAACATGTTTTTAGAAGAAAAAAATTGAAAAAAAAATTAAAACGAATTTATAATGAATTTTAATTTAATCAAAGTCCTGGGGTAATTTAGGAATTTCCATTTACAAGACATCACCCACTACCAGAAGTCTTCTGTATATCCAAACAACTCTCAAACATCAAGAAAAAGTTACTCCTAAATCCATATTCGCATAAGCTGACTTCTGATCAGAACTGACATTTAGGAGGGGGTTGTGCACAGAGAATCTCACGGAATGGAAAGGAAAGTAAAAAAAAAAATCCGTTTGACTGACCCAAAACGAAGTGTTTGTGCGTGCTGGGGGAATTCAACCCAACTTTCCTTTGGATTCCGAACTATAAAACAGACTTTCTCCTAGTTTTTCTCCCCTTCACATCTTCGAATCCAAAGGAAACCTAATTTCATCCTTCCTTCCACACGATTTCTTCCTCCCACCCAATTTCTTACTTTGTCACCTCTTACCACTCTGACGCCTCCGTTGGTCTGACCCTTCAACGACTCTGACGTCCTCGGTTGCTAATTGCAATTGTCTGAGATTTGGAGCTCGACGACTCTGATGACCAACGCTCTTTTCTCCGGTGACGACCATCAGGAGGAACCTTTACATCGCCAAAATTTCGGGCTAGGGTTCCTCTGCACCTCCTTTTGGATTTAGGGCTACAGTCTCACTATGGTCGTCAGTTCATTGATTTTCATGGTCCTAGAAAACCAAATTATGATAATCACTTTCCCAATCCTATTTCTGAACTTGTAGCAATACAACACTTGTAGTGGAAGGATGAACGTGTTCAAGGTCTTCTCTTTCAAAATCCATTTTTCCTTGGATATCTCTCAACATCTATGTTTCTTACATTAAAAACAATTCCTTATATTCAGCAATTCCTATAGTTTTTGCACTCAACTGAAGATATGGTTGAAAATTTTCTTCAAACTTTCACTGTCTATCTGTCTTCTTACTAAATATTGCAAAAAATAAAATGCTACAAGCAGTATAGTCAGCAATTAGGCCACCGATACCGACGTCTTGCGTTCCTGAGTGTAGGCAACTCATGGAATAGTGTTGGCATTGTGATCCTCTACAGCGGTCGTCTTTCATTGAAATCGCAAACCACTTGCGCCTTATTTCTACTGCATATCCTAGTAGTCACTTGATTCCATATATATATGTTTTTATTGTTTTTTGGTCTATTCTAATATCTTGTTTGATTTTGAGATTAAATATCAGTCCTAGTTTGAAGTATCTCTCTATTTTAGGAAAAATGGTGTAGAGATTGATAGTATCCTATTTATAATTTATGATCTCAGATGTTTGTTACTTCACCTAACAACCCTAGTATTTTTAGATGGTGTTTCAGTGTAGATTCCAGATGTTGTTTAATGTGATTAATGATGTGATTAATGTGACTGATATTGTGAATATTACATGGAACTCTTGTAGTATGAAGTTGAATTATGAAGTTCTACCATGTATTTCTTCATTTTAAGGTTCATAGATCAGGAAGGGAATCCGACTGTGCACAGGAGCTACTTCCAATTCATCTTCAGCTAAGCGAGTCTCAAAATCAAACTCATGACATGCTGCAAGCTTCAAGCTTAGGCTAATCAATGTATACATTATACATATATATTTTTTGTAGATTATTTTGCCAACATATATATTAATATATCCTTGATTATTTTGCAGATTGCAACTAGGCTATGGAGGCAACAACTGAGAACTGTGTTGAAATTTCTTCCCCAGAAGATATGTTGTGGCACCCTTTAATCTACTTGTTTTGTAATTAATTGATGTGTTAACATGATGGAGTCTGTAATTAATAAGCCAAACTTTGTTGTGTGGTCAGTGTTACTTTGTTGTCAGTAATATATTGTGGTGGAGCTTTTCAGCGGCTTGGATGTGGATTTTACAATCTTTTGCATTTGCATAATTGGACTATTTTGATTACCAGGTTTGATGCACTTACAATCTGCAAATCTCATGTGTACATAAACACAATCATAATTCATAAGCATTTTCAACTCTATATTGATAATTGAATTTAGCCAACACATAAATTTTCCAAATCACAATTAACTAACACATAAAAACTAACATTCTGAGGAGCAACCTCAAATTCCCAAATGGAAGAACATAGCGAAGAAGAGGTAGAAAAAATCAGGTTTTTATTGTAATATTATTGACATTAATAAAGCAACATATTTTCATTTATAAATTAAATGGTTTGAATTGTAAAATTATTGAGACTATAGAAACATATTTTTATTTATAAATTAAACTGCAATTACAAAGTCTCTCGTATTGGTGGTAGGCACAAAAAACAGAATCTATTTCTATCGGATTCCAAAGACAGACACAAACAATAGAATGTGTTTTCTGTTAAATTCCAGAGGCAGATACAAACAACAGAATTCAGTCAAAAGGAAACTATTTTTTATTGGATTCTATTTTCTTCTGCTTTCCAATGACTTCGAAAATCAATTTCCAGAACTTTCCGTGCCACTAACACTGAAACACAGCCTAAACACCCTACAAATAATCTACAAGTCAAATAGCGTGGTGGGTCAGATGTTGCTTCTTCATTTGGTTAACCACATAAAGTATAGCAATTGAATCCAACCATGGCGACTAAAATGCACCAGAATCAATTATCTTATTCATACACGGAATTCTAATTAGTATGCTAACATTATTGGTTCAAATATATTCTGCATAAAGTGTTGAAAACATATTCTGCATCTACTACGTTCAAATAATAATTGGAGATTTCTGAGAAACTTATGTTTGGTGCCACCCTTAGGTCATCCTTAATTCCAATCCAAAATCTTCCTATAATTACAGTTTCTCTCTGCAGCAAAAAATATCATGCAACTCACAACTCAACTTATTTTTTATTTCTTAACCACAACTTCACTTTCAACACTCTCTCTCTTCCTTAAAAAATTATTAAAAAAATTGACCAACCCGGAAAGACCACGTGGTCTCACCCGGGTCGCGACCTGGGTCTACTGATCGACCCAGGTCACGGCCCAACCAGGACCATCCCTGGTAAGGGCTTTGGGGTCAGGACTTGGCCCGACCCGACCCCAAATTTCTCCTGGTTAAGGATGCCCATAGGACCTGACGATCCCAACCCAAACCTAACCTGGTGTGAGTGTGTGACACTTCAGGATTTAGTCTTTATCTGTGGTCACCAAGTGGTACTAAGGTGCCGTTACCACTGTTTGACAAAAAAAATTCTAACACGAAAACTTGAAAGTGTGAATGATACTCTAGAAAAGAAGAATTAAACTTGTAGGATGACTTTCGAGATTGATAATTTGAAACATTTTAAGAAGTTAGGAACTTATATTCTAGGAAATAAAAATATGTATTTAAAATGACTTTCAGAATTCCAACCCTAAAATAAAGAGAAGTCGTGAAAATAAAGTTACCGACTTTTATGAACTTCCTTGATATCAATCACACCCAACATTTTACGAGATTTACATGAATTCAACATCACACAATCAATAACCAAACGTGTCCTATATAATCGGTCCAAACCTGTCCTATATAATCGGTGACCGACTTAACTATTTGTTGTTTTGTTGCATTTAACATGGAGCCAAGCATCAGTATCCCCAATAGATCTACTCTTATTTCAGAGCAAAAAAAATCCATGATGAAATCACACCTACCGACTCATGTTAGAAGAAAAATAAAATCCCAAAGTTGTCAACTATCAAAATAGTCTTGTGGTGGGGTCTGGTGCTGTCCAATTCCCTGGATTTATGGTCTCATTAGAAAAGTCCATGCTTGGTCATTAATGAAGCATTAGTTGCAGCCAAAAAGAACTTAACGTACAATAATACTAAGACGTGGAAGCTATTATTTTAATGAACCAACTTTGTCAATACCCAGCCCCAGGTGTAGATCAAATGAAGAAGCTTAATTTGTTTTCCAACACCATCAGTACAAGACAAAAGATTAGATATAAAAAATTTAGTAGTACCTAAAAGATTAGGCTGTCTTTGTCTGTTTGTGGATATGTTTCAGATCCTTAGGCATGGACATGTGGCAGTCAGAAGAATGGTACTAGAAATGAGTAATATACCCACCAATAATGATATTGCTCTCCCCTATCAAAAGCTTGCACTTGTTTGGGAAGGTCATTTGTTATTTATTTTAGAAAGATTGGTTTGCCACGGTCAGAAATTTAATATCTCAACTTGATACCTATCCTTGCAAGGAGATAAGATTTCTCGGTATCCATTCGAGTCTTACTTGACCACTATCATTAATTAGATGATACATTACTATGTTAAGTTTCAATTTGGTCACCTCGGGGTTTCGTCAACCAATGGTTGGTTGTAGGTTCAAAATTTTAGTGCTACTCACTTTTGAATTGAAATGATGTTCACTAATTACACGCTTAAAAAATGACCCTCTTAAATTCTGTTGTGAGCGTGAGTTTGGCATGTTTCTTGAGTGTCTTTCACTCTCTCTCCCAGGACCAATATTGAAATATGTTCCGGCTGATATATAACTCATTCGTTTGGATGAAAACTATGTCTAATGATTCTAACACCAGACTAATCTAATCACCACCGGACTGTGTTCAAATAAAAAAGCAAGTAGGAATTGAGTTGGTACCTAATCCTCAACGTAAACGTTATCATACTTGGGTGCAGAATATTCCAATCACCTATCCAGCCATTTTATATTTACCTTTATTATTATTAATAATCCAAAACTTAAATACGCAATCATAGTTCGGACTTATTATTTTGGTTAATATTTATGGGAAAAGAATTGTTTGTGAGATAACTTGAATAATGCGGCTTGTCCAAAACTGTTTCTTTTAGTTGATCTCGAAAAACAGACAGGAATGCTAATACTTCAAGGCTAATTTAGGTGGTGGATCTTGAAACTTAAAATATTTAATTTCTCAAACCTTATATTTTCCTAAAACCACAATTTTAAAAATGTGTTTTGAATAACTTTTGGAAGTGTTCGAGAAAATATCGTATGAAAGGTACTTAGATGATTTCACACGAGTTGGATGTTGGAAGATATTCCCGTGTATAATGCAAAATAATGAAAAGTGGGATCAAAAAAAAAATATTACATTTGAAACAACAATTATTAGTATTTTAATCATTTACATGTTTCTTCTTTGGATTTTTATTGCTACAGTATACCTCCCAAAAGACGTAATTGACGATATACACTAAATTTTTTACTATCGTCTGAAGTGCACCTGTAATAATATTTGCATATATGTCCTCAATCATTAGTGGGTTCCACTCCAATACTGTTTCAGTTCAATATCGTTAGATATCTTACAAATTAAATATAATAAAATTACAAATATCTTTAGTATTAAAAACAAAAACAAAAATTAAAAACAAAAAGGGAATGTAATATGAGATATAGTCAAAGAATGGGATCGATGCATCTCTCTTGTTCCAGTTATGATGTCAAGTTCCAAAACACAAACAAGCAGCCACCATCAAGCTTCAGCAAAACCCTATAAGTTTGTCCAAGTCAACCGACCAACTCAGATGCAGGGCAGATCCAGCAGATTTTTTTGGATGAGGCAAACTCTAAAATCTGGGGGGAAATTGGGATTTTTTTGATATAAATTTTTTTTTTTGGGGGGGGGGGGGAATTTGGAAATCTAGGTGGGGCAGGTGCCCCACCTGCCCCCTATGTGGCTCCGCCACTGCTCAGATGGACTAAGAGCATATGCTAATGGCAGATTAAAACAACGAGTTGAATCCCCTTTCTCACCACCACCAATATCACCAGCAACATATTTCTTCCCCCGGAACATTTAATTCTCCTCGAAGATGTGCTCTATGTTGTCCTCTAACGTTTGGGAGAAGAAGGTGGGGGTGGGGAGGGTTGAGGTGGGGGTCGGGAGTGAGTGAGGGGGCGGAGGAAGACGAAGACGAAGAGAGGAGAGAGAGGTGTTTGATTTTTAGGTTTTTTTCATGTTTTTTTAAATATTAAAATTATTTGTAATTTTATAAAATTTAATTTCTAAAATGCTAATGATGTTAGACGAAAATGGTAACGAAGTGGGTCACACTAATGACAGATATGCATATAAGCAAATATATTTGACTTAAACGTGCATTTTAGACAATAGTAAAAAAGCACGTACACATCACCAATTAGTCTCGCAGGAGGTGCGCTGTAGCAAAAAAACTCTTTTTTGTTTTACTATTTTTGCCCTTGATCAAGATAAGACTACATTACTATCGTGCACAATCTGCAAACAAATATAGTAATCAATTATTCATTTTGAGTACATCCCATTAGTTGGACCACATCAAAGTATTACTTCCAATTAACTTTGTCATTACATTTTATAATTTTATCGACCATTACCACTATATGCTCTTGTATATATCAGGCCGAACTTCATTCAAATAACATCCATTATCCCTTCCCGCCAATTAAATAAACATCCATTATCCCTCTAAAATCCTCCGAAGCCATCATGTTACACAAGATGCCTCCGAAGAGAGAGCACTTTTTTGCGTGTTAACGATCTAAGAGTTAGTTTGCCGAAATCTTGAAACACCCACACGCTAGAGCTGTAAACGAGCCAAGTCTAGCCAGTTTGAGCTCGGATAGTTTAATAAAGAAGCAGAGCTTGTGCTCGACTCAAGTTTAATAAACGATCATGATGTTCTGCTTCAACTCGGCTCGGTTAGAGCTTGTGAGCTGCCCGGCTGGTTTGCTCGTTAACAAGATCGCTCAACAAACTGTTAAGACTCGTTTAGCTCGTTAAATCTTGTTGAAGTCTTGATTAACATGTTATATAACTTAATATTTATGCATTACATATAACATTAACATACAACTTGTAACATTAAAATAAGATGCATTTATAAATTATACTATGTAATTTTAGCTAATTAAATTACAGTTAATAGTATGTATATATGTAACATGTAGGTGTATAAGTTCAAACGAGCGTAAATCGAGCTAAACGAGTAGAACTAGGTTTTGTGTTTAAGCCGAGCTCCAGTCAAGTTTTCTTGAGCCCAAGCTCGAGCGAACACACGAGTTCAAGTAGAATTTGACAACCCTACCACAAGCTATTAGTCCCTGCTGAATTTTTCCTACTTCTTTTTGGACACTTCATAATAATATAATATATATTATAAATATAATGTTTAAATTTTTAGGATTAACAAAATAAATCTTGTTTAATTAACTTATACTTTTGTTTAAAGCGTCTATGTGGACTTGTGGCGAAACTAATCGGATTTTTTTTGGTTTTACATGTTTTATTTTGTTATGGTTTCACATGTTTTGATTCATAACGATACATGTTATGGAAACATAATTAACATTTTACTGATGGGAGTCTCTTTTTTCAATTCTTTTGATTGAGTTTACAATTATTACTAGTCAGTTGATACTTGTTTGTCTATCTAAAAGTGAAATGCTATTTGTGGTGCAAGTTTAACTTGTTTTGATTTGTCAATATATGTCAAACCCACTAAACTCATCTCGCACCGGAGCCACCGTTAAGTGGGGACTGGGGAGGGTAGCAGTCAACTTGTCTTGCTCCACTAACCTGCCAAAGTTTGACGGGACGGGTAGCGATGGGCGGAAAACCTTCCCAATGCCGCCCGATTTGCAGCCCTAGCCACGGCTTGTTGCGTTCCTCACACGCCAATATTATTACTCTAAGTCCACGTTCTTCTCACACAAACGCTGCAAGGCAAACACATAACTTCACACTTTGACACACGTCGCATTTACCTCCTCTTCTACCTTCAAATGTTGGTACGTACGTAGTAGGTCGGCACCTAGTTTTCGTTAGTTTTAACTATTAACTTAAAAATATTCATAAATTAACCTCCATTTGGATCTATTACAGTATTCCAAAATTTCTCTAAAAACAATGAAACTTACTTTCTATAATGAAAATAATGTGGCTATGAGCTTGACTATGGTAATTCAGTTTTAGCAACTCTAAAGTCATTTTTATAACTTAGTTAAATCACATGTATTTTTATCTGCTAATTTCAGTATTAATTATTTTTAAGTTCAATCCAAGATAATTTTATCGTTAATCTAAGATGTCTAAATTTGAATATCTACAATTTATAGGATTTGAAGTGGTTAGATCAAGTTCTATGATGGTCTATTTGATTTGATTTTTTATACCTCATGTTACACGATAGAATTTCATAAAAGATAATTCATCAGAAGTAGCGAAAAATGAAATTTTATAGCCAAAAATGATGATAACGGTCTATTTGAGTGTCGATTTTGAAGAATCGAATTCGCACACGTCTCCAAAAATCTTATTCATGGAACAATCGATTCTTTTATTTGTGTGGGTTTGGCAATATGTAATCGATTGTATTGTTGCTAAAATGACCGAAATGTCATATGCATATTTAAAAATACTCAAAATTTTCAAAATCTAACCTAAATCAACTAATAAGTAACAAATCAAACTTCAGAAATTCCACGTAATAATAAAATGGTGGTAGGGTCTTAGGATAGTCTTGTGGGTCTAGATGTGGAAATATGTTCGAGATTACAAGAGTGACAATTTTTTAGAATATTAAATGGTGGATGGTGTACTTTTTAAACATGTCTTGGGCAACTATGACATTTTAACTCCGAAATCATGAATAGTTTGTGAAAAATTCCTGATTCTTGGAGGAGATAGTTGTGAGAGCGTAAATTTAAAGATGTAAAATTGATTCCTCCCATGGAATTGATTATGGAAGTTGGTGTTTGGATTAATTGATATTCCTGATAGATTTTGAATAGTCGATCACTCCTTGTAATCTTATATAAATTAACGTTCCCTTAGGTGACTCATAGCCTCATTGTACCCTTCAATTACTAATCTGTGTCAAATATTTGTGACTTCTGCAATCCAAAGAGAAACATCCTTAATTGTACAATGGCAGGTTCTAAAAATAGGTGGTGTGAAATGACTTGGAATGGACTAAATCAAAATGACTGT
This sequence comes from Triglochin maritima, assembly GCA_963682175.1. Taxonomy (NCBI): domain Eukaryota; kingdom Viridiplantae; phylum Streptophyta; class Magnoliopsida; order Alismatales; family Juncaginaceae; genus Triglochin; species Triglochin maritima. The sequence continues at coordinate 15,970,395 of OY821774.1, read as the reverse complement.
CTAACTATTTACGTTCTTATTCAGTGTGAAATAGTAGACGATCGATTGTGTATCAAATCATTGGTTACTAGGCATACAACTGCTATTGAAAGTTTGTTTGGTGAAATGGTGAAAAAATGTATCTTATAATTTGGTTCTTAACATTTGTTTTGATGAATTTGAACTTTTGACAAGTTTCTTAAAGAGGCAAGGTGACCCCCTAGAACAAACTTCGGGTTTGTCCCCTACCACGTACGGTTTGGAGGTGCAGTCGCTGATCTGGACGGTGTTGGGTTCAGCAAACTGGGGAGATGCTTCTCAGCCGTAAAATGCTTAAGTTCTCACCTGGCTTGCGTGCAGTCAAAATTTGGATTGTAACCTTAAGACTTATTTCACTATGTCCCTAATGTTTGGTTTGAACACACATCAATGTAAGACTTGAATGAATTATATCTTCTGGTCTTTGTTGTGGTTCATAGCGAAAGACTTTAATTAATGGTATTAGCATGCTTATCGAAAAAAGAAATGGTGTAAAAATGTCAACGTAGAAATGAGAAGATTTTGAGTATTCAATGGAGATAATCCAAACGAATTTGGAGTAACTGGTTTAAACCAATTTGGTTTCAAAAAACAAATACTTTATTAAAAATAATCCCAAGGGATCGATTATAAGTATAAAATTCCTAAAAGTATTTAATCCTTTTAGAGCATAAGAATTGAAAATTAGTTCCATCATAACAATTTCAATGTCAAAACTTCATACAGATAATTTAGGAATCACTGAATTAATTTCACCATTGTCTGTTTACGACTTAAAGTTAAACTTTTGAGTCATCCTGCATTTCAACACCTGCACAATTGAAATTGATATTGAAAACCATCACATGAGAGCAGAGAATTAAGTGTAGGGCCAAAAGATAAAAATCATGTCAAAATCAGTGGAACCCTTCTCCAAAGTTGATAAAACTCCCAACTTCCATTGACCAATCATATTCTAGTCGCATCAATTACCACATCACTCATGTAATTGATAACTTGCATGATATACTTGAGTTTCCTTCCATGTACATTTCATTTAAGAAATTATATCAAAATTAATCTTCTTTGACTAATAAATTTGAGTTTACTAAGGCATCATTAAGATTTCTTAAAGGCAAAGAATATCTTGCCAAACACATTAACATGCACCATCAAAACTTAAAACACCCATCTGATGACCATCTAATGCAAGGGCTTAGTTGTTGGGGTACTGAAAGGATTAAAATTAGATGTTCTGAAACAGACACCGAAGTATGAGTATCAGTACTCTTTGGTGATCACCATTCAATCAGGAAGATCAGTTCACATATTAACATTATTGGTTCCATATTTTGAAATGTTGGGTCGACAATTGTGTTCTAGCATTCTACCAAAAATCTGTAGCATTACTTTTACTTCCAACCTTTGTCATTCTAGATTTGCATTTTGATAACTTCAACTTCCAATGTAACACTGGAAGTCTGGAAAATATATTTAACTTTAATTTGGAACCATATGAATTGAACATGAACGTGACAAGTTAGCTGTATGCCGAACTGAATTAGTTTCATCAGGTTTGAGGAATTGCAGTGAACTTTTTTAGCTTCCGTAGATACAGACCATTAGCACAATCACACACTTCGAAAAACCAAAACGTAAATCTGAAACACGATTTCAAAAGTCTAACAAATAAAGAAGACACAAAGCTTAAGATTAGTATTTGGGCAGGGGCCGCGCGAACGCGTACCCCCAAAGAAAGAAATAATGACGTACACTCTCCCACTTGGGGAGATGTTAGAAGGGTGCGCCACCAAAGTGCAATGGAAGCCACCATCCCAGGTCATGAGCCTTTTTGATCACTCAAGGGACCCCGTCCAGGTAAGTGACCACAAACGTTGTAGTGTTCTGCTTATATACCATTTCGTTTCCTCTACCTTTCCTTCTCTCCCGATGTGGGACTAATTATCATAAGCCTAATGATTGGCTTAGCAGCTGACACACATATATTTCTAGCTAACGTTTTTTAGATCTCTATAGAATTCGTACTTTTAATTTAGGGTCCTTTGGATTTTGATTCCAAAGAATCGATTTCACCTTGATTCAATTTTGGCTGCAAATCCAATAAAATTAGATTCTTACATGAACTGACGTTGGTGGAATATACCACAGCAGCTGGCACACATATGTATTTCTAGCTAACGTTTTTTAGATCTCTATAGAATTCGTACTTTTAATTTAGGGTCCGTTTGGATTTTGATTCCAAAGAATCGATTTCACCTTGATTCAATTTTGGCTGCAAATCCAAGAAAATTAGATTCTTACATGAACTGACTTTGGGGTTTCATCTATTTGACAAATTTATGATTCTACTCCCTCTAAAATGACGAATCTACCCATAAAATAAAGAGCCGTGATAGACGGACGCGCGCGTCACGGACGCGCTTTACGTGGATCTGTACAACTCAGATATTTTTCTTTGAGTCAGCGTCCAGTTAGCGAAATTTCTCTTCGCGCGTTTTGGTTTTTTTAAAAAACGCCGGTTCTTTAAGTTGAACGATTCATTTCCCAATACACAGATAAGACAGTGTGCAGACCCTAGGACATCGTGCAGTCTCATTATTCGTGCAGAGCCCACACTTATCATAATAAAATATTTGTTTTTAAGTTTTACGTTGGATCAACTTAATTTGTCTAGCTTACTTTATGTGTGTGTGCAGTTTACATTATGTGTTTTTCCTGTTTACGTTATGTGTATGTCCGGAATAAGTGTATATTACTGTACGGAATAAGTGTATTTGCTGTCCGGAATAAGTGTATTTGTTGTCCGGTTTAAGAATAAAGTGTCCAGAAATAGAACATAAAGTTTGTCCGGAATAAGTGTATTTGCTGTCCGGAATAAGTGTATTTGTTGTCCGGAATAAGTGTATTTGTTGTCCGTAATAATAATAAAGTGTGTCCAGAAAAAGAACATAAAGTTTGTCCGGAATAAGTGTATTTGCTGTCCGGAATAAGTGTATTTGTTGTCCGGACTAAGTGTATTTGTTGTCCGGTTTAAGAATAAAGTGTGTCCAGAAACAGAACATAAAGTTTGTCCGGAATAAGTTGATTTGTTGTCCGGAATAAGTGTATTTGATGTCCGGAATAAGTGTATTTGCAGTCCGGAATAAGTGTAGTTGTCCAGAATAAGAAGAAAGTGTGTCCAGAAACGGAACAGAAAGTTTGTCCGGAATAAGTGTATTTGCTGTCCGGAATAAGTGTATTTCTTGTCCGGAATAAGTGTATTTGTTGTCCGGTTTAAGAATAAAGTGTGTCCAGAAACGGAACATAAAGTTTGTCCGGAATAAATGGATTTTCTGTCCGGAATAAGTGTATTTGCTGTCCGGAATCGGAATAAGTGTATTTGCAGTCCGGAATAAGTGTATTTGCAGTCCGGAATAATATATGACTTCATTATTGTCGAAATAAACGAATCAATATATGGAATGCAATAATATGATGTCAAAACAAAAAAACGTGAATTTTACCCCCGCACAAACTCAACAAACCTCCCACTGTATATTTTACCCCACAAGAATTACGTTTAGGAAAAAAATAGCATCTCAGATTTCCTATTTATGTAGAAAGTTTGTCCTGTTTATGTAGAAAGTTACAAAAATTACAAAAATAATATATCTTCTCCCAGTAAATCACACACAAACAAACAATACAAACACACACAAATTACAAAGATAATATATATTTTCCCAGTAAATCAGAAAGAAGATGTAAGACTTAAACATGATCGTCTCATTCACGCTGCTTACGTTGTGAAGAACCTTGGGAGTCGACATCAGACGCTTCTTCGACGTAATATCTTACTCGAAATGGTAATTTATTACGGAGAGATGTACGACATAAACCGAACAGACGTAAGTCTTCACCACGGAGCGTTGTACCTCTCTCCGGAATAAATCACAATTTCGAGCAAGATATTATTTCGAAGAAGCGTCTGATGCCGACTCCCAGGGTTCTTCACAACGTAAGGAACGTGAATGGGACGGTCGATGACACTCTTTCTTTCTTCTTCATTCTTTTTCTGTCATGACTCCAACAATGCAGCAAAGTTGTTGTGGTGCGAAGTCTTCACCACCGAATCGTCACATTCACGATGCTAACGCTGACAAGAACATCGGGAAGTCTTCGCACCGTCCCATTCACGCTGCTTACGTTGTGAAGAGTCCTGGGAGTCGGCATCAGACGCTTCTTCGACATAATATCTTGCTAGAAATGGTGATTTATTCTGGAGAGAAAGAATGAAGAAGAAAGAAAGAGTGTCATCATATTTGTATTTGGGTGGAGAGAGAGAACGTGCTGAGTTGAAACGCATTTAATGTGATTTGAGTGGACATCAGGAAGAAAAAACAAAAAAACATTCATGTTTTGGCCACGTAAGGACTGACATGGATATCCACGTAGAGCGCGTCCGTGACGCCCTGCGTTCAACAAACATTTCCCTAAAATAAACTCATGGTTCCTCTCATTTTTCTCCTTTAAGTTTCTTCCAACTCCATCAAAACAAAGGAGAACCCGTCACCGCCTCCATAAGTCTGTTTGGCTAATGATTCTCGTGAAGTAATTCTTGGTTAGAATTGATTCTGATCCTTTATTACAAAATCCGATTCTACTAGGAAGCAACTCGTTGTTTGAATTGCTTTGACGGATACTAAGATTTTGGTAAATGAAAATGTTGATTATTTCATCGCTTCATTATCTTGTGCTATCACCAAATTAATTGTTCCAACGAGAATTGTGCTATCACCTAGAAAAATCTTAATTGTTCCAACCAAACCAAGTATCCACGAGAATCAGTAGTTGGCAAAATATTTGGAAAGAGCTAAGAAAGATTGACGGAGACAACATAAAATAAAGAGAAGAGATAAGGATGTAGATGGAAAAGAAGTAGACGTGAAGAAGAAAGATTAGTAAATCAATTGTTTGGTGAGTGGTTGATGTTGTAAAAATTTCAACTAGGCATGGATGGTTAAGACATTTAAAGGCTCATGAATTATGAATCATGAACAGTACTTCAAAATCATGAAGGTCCTGTGTTGGATGTCTGGACTTCAACAATAGATTCGTGAAACACAAACTTTTATAAAAATATCACATCCAACGCAACCCAGATTATCGACAAATTGAAACTGCGTTTCTTGAAGTTTTTGGATTTTCAATATGAAAACAAGAAATCAATTCCAACCTGTTTTCTCAAGTTTCTCACTGATGCACATGGGTTCCATTTCGAAAGTGCCCCAACTACTTAACTAATTGACACCATTTGCCATCAACCTAATCAGGTGTGAAACTTTATGTCGAAAATCCGTCAATCCGACTCACTCCGTATTTAAAATCAAAAGTTTTATCCGAGAGAAAAAAAATTGCAACCGAATTTGTATTCGGATATAAACATCCGTAAAAAAACAAAACGAATATGAATATTAGTACATCCGATTCGAATAATATTCTCTTCGTATTTTATATGCACATATAAATATAGATAATAATATATAAAACATATATGAATTAAATTATCTTATTTATATTATGTTTAATATTTTTTCATGTAGGCAAAAAATAAAGGGTTGAGATTTATTCTTGCTTAGATCAATAGTAATCTAAGTATAAAAGAATCTAAGTATCTAGATTAGGTGGTTATATATTTATATGGATGTGTATGTATCGCTGAAAATGAGTGATAGAAACATGAATATTTTTTTTGGAAGTGTCATACAATTTTGTGGTGAATTTATACTCTAAACATTGGTATTTTGGAAGTGTTGGTGTTCTTCTTTGTAACGAAGTAGGAGTTAGGTAGCTATATTATGTATAGGTATTATGCTTGCTGGAAGTGAGAATGCATGTATTTTGGAAGTGAGAATACATGTGTTACTGATATTTTATTACCTAAAAATCATGTCTTATTTAGTGGTATTACCTAAGAACGAGGTTCAATCAAAAAATGTTTTCAAGTCTATTCAGATTTTTCAACGAATTCGGATATACGACGGATAGGGATTCATATCCATCTCTCATAAATCTGATCGAATTCGGATTCGGATTCGAATACAAGTAAAAAACGGATTTGAATTCGGATACAGACACATTCGCTTCGTATCCGCTCCGTTTTCACTCCCAAACCTAATTACATGTTTGCCTCGTCCGTTACACAAATTGCACTCCCTGCCATACTGAATAAACACAATCATATCTTCAACTTCGTCCCAAAACTTCACCCCCTCCTTCACTCTCTCCTCCAAATCAATGACAAAGGATATTAGATTTTAGGAGTTTGATAGGATTCCGACGAGGAATCCTATCAATTTTGTCAACTACACCGCCGACAGTGGCGGATTTGGATTGGGTCCACAACGTGACCCCTTCCAGAGGACAATTCAAGTGTATTTCGAGCTTCACGAAGCTCCAATGGAAGGATTCGAGCTCCTCTAGGTCCAATCGACATACAATTTTTGGGCTAAATCATGGACGCCTTTTTCCTTTTTTTGCTTTCTATATATATGGGGGAAAACCCTCTCTAGTGATTAGAGAATGCAAAAACCCACCATAATCTAATTACATTTAATCTTGAGTTAATGACACTCTCAATTTGATTAATCGTTCACTACAATAAATTAACAGAAAATGCAACAAAAATACGAGAAAATAAAGAGGGCTGACGGATGGGAAAGGAGAACAATATTGGGTCAACTATCGGATTTGGTAATCGGGTTTCTCCTTCTCTTACTACGACAGCAGCTCGATCAAACTTAACCTTTTTAACCTCCACCGTTGGATCCAACAGAAACCAGCTCAACTACTCAACTGATTCCTTTACTTGTGGACCCCATTTAATGACTAACGAAAACCCCCTCCTCTCACAATAGTAACAACTCTCTTCCCTGCCATTAGATGTGAATCCAACGATTCTTAACATTCCCTCCCCCTTAGCTTAGTCCTTGTCCTCAAGGACAAAGGAAGGGAACTTCCTTCTACTTTTTTTCCAATTCCTCCCATGTTGCATCTTCCTCTTTTCTACCCTTCCACTAAATTAGCAATTCCACTCTTGCCTTATTCCCTTTCTTGCACAATCTCTTGCCTAAAATATTTAATGGTTCATTCTCCCTTCTTATTTATTGCAGATTTTGTGGTAATTTAGTAACAATTGGGTGGTTCCCATGGGACTTCTTCAACTGTGACACATGGAACACATTATGGATCCTAGATTGTAAGGGGAGTTGAAGTTTGTAAGCCATTGTTCTTAACTTCTTAACCAGTGAATATGATCCATAGTACTTAGTTGCCAACTTGTGGTTGATTCTTCTTGCCATTGAGTCTTGTCTATAAGGTTGCAACTTTAAGTAAACATGATCTCCCACTTCAAAATTCCGCTCAGTTCTTACTGAATATGTTTGCTGCTTTATCCTGACTTGAGCCTGTTCTAGTTGTAACTTGAGCTCTTTGAGGATCTCATCCCTAGATCTTAGTGTCAAGGCCACATTCTCCACCTTAGCAATTCCAAGAACATAGGAGATCAAAGGTAGGAGGAGGTTTACCATAAACTGCTTCAAATGGTATTGTGTGAGTTGATGTGTGATAGTTGGTATTGTGCCAAAATTCAGCCCAAGCTAACTCCTTGCTCCATTCCTTAGGTTGAGAATAGCAGAAGCATCTGAGGTAGGACTCTAAACTCCTATTAATCACTTTTGTTTGACCATCAGACTAAGGGTGGTAGGTTGTAGTCAAATTTAGTTGGCTTCCTTGTAGTTTGAACAACTCCTGATAAAACAGACTGGTGAACATTACATATCTATCACTCACAATGAATTTTGGAAATCCATGTTGCTTGACCGCTCTAGAGGTGAACTCTTGGCTACAATTAAAGTTGTGTAAGAGTGTTTAAGTGTCATGAATGAGTGTCATGAAGTGAGCATACTTACTCAATATGTCCACTACAACTATGATGCAATTTTTATGATGAGAGGGAGGGAGCCCTTCAATTAGAGGTAATGGCTGGAGTAAACCAGTTGGGGAAATAGTTTCTCCTTTGCATCTTTGACAAGTATCACACTGTTTTATGTGTTCCTTTACAACTTTGGACATGCCCTTCCAAAAAAAGCTTTAATCTTTGCATAGTTCAAGTATCCTTAACGATCAGCTAGAGGTGTGTTGTGGAATTCATATAAGAGTTTAGGGATTATGTGGGATCCTTTGAGCAATATAATCCTCCCATATATTATAGGACTCCACCCCGCACTTTGTACTTCATGTAATCAAGCTCTCCCTCCTTCCACTTGGCGAGAAGTTCCTGGTAAGCTGGGTATTGTTCATACAATTCTTGAACCTCTTCAAACCAATTGAGAATGATGTGAGCTATAGCTGCCATTGAAGGTTTGCCCACCACTGATTCCTCTTCTTCCCCCTTCCTTGAAGGTGCAACTGTAACTGCATTTAGTTTTCCTTTCTTGTACTCCACCTTGAAATCTAACATTATCAATTTAACAAGTCATTTATGTTGAGAATGATGTTGAATTTATTTGTTCTAGTGAATATTTAAGGGCATGATGGTCAATTTTGACAATAAATGGATTATTCAGAAGATAGGACTTCCACATCAGTACTGGTAATACTAGTGCTTTCAGTTCTTTTTCATATGTAGATAGGTGTACTTTATTGCCTCTAATCCCTTACTCATATAAGAAATATGCTTGCCCCCTTGCATCAACATAGGACCTACTCCCATCCCACATGCATCACACCTTATTTCAAATGGTTGTTGAAAGTCAAGAGTGCCTAGGAAAGGAGCTTCCATATATCATTGCAGACTTTAAGGTTTCAAATGACTTCTGAGCTGCCTCATTCCAACTAAACTTCTCTGACTTGAGTAACTGAATCAATGGTGAAGCAATAACCCTATAGAGTTTGATAATCTTTCTGTAGTAACCAGTGAGACCCAAGTACCCCCTCAAACCCTTGAGAGAATTTGGTGTAGGCCAGGCTTGCACAACTTGAATTTTATCTGGATCAACTAAGACTCCATCCACTGAAATGATTGTAGGATCGTGTGGGTTATGGGTTCACTAATCACTTTTTAAGCTAATCACCTACTTGTTTAAGCAATCGATAAGCGCAGCGGAAATTTAAAACAAAACAAGCAAGTGTAGGAAATATGCAAACCACAAGAAGTCGGGTCGATTTTTATAGAGGTTCGGCACCCCACCCGGGTCCTAATCCTCTCTTGCAAGCTCCGCTCGGATCACCGAGCTCCGCCTACGACTTCACTATCCGCTCCCCGTTCCGGGCCGGGAGACAACGCCTTACAACCGTCAAACTCGCGAACAACCCTCGCCGAGCTTGGAATCTTCCTCTCACAATCCGAGAGGGACACTTCGGGCTTTCACCGAAGTCCTTGCTTCCTTTTACAACAATTGAGAACTTGAGTGGAACAACACTCTCTAAACTTTGAGCACACTTGAGTAGGATGAAGAAATGATCACTAAGTGTGTGAGGTTTGAAGCTTTGAGTGTTTTGGATTCTCTCTAAAGTTTGGGACAAGTTTGTAGTGGGAGAGTTGTGTTAAAATGTGTTTTACAACTCTATTTATAAGCATTAGAGAGAATAGATCCGTTGGGACAAGATTTGGTTGGATATTGTGCAAAGAACACAAAGCAGAAAATCGGGCTGCAAATCTGTCCAGAAACGGTCGACCGAAAAGGTGCAACGGTCGACCGAACGCTTGGGTTCGATAGGGATACGGTCGACCGAAATATGAATCGGTCGACTGAACACTTAAGTCAATTAAGAAAACGGTCGACCGAACAGGGTTACCGGTCGACCGAATAAGCGTTTCGGTAGAGGAAAAACTGGATCGGTCGAACGAAATCGTATCGACCGATAGCAGGGAATTCTTGACAAGGTTAACCGGTCGACCGAACTTGGCACATGGTTCGACCGATTGGTTAAGTATATGGAGGTGTATATAGTTTTAATACGAATACGACCGTTGGGCATATACGACAAGAATAACGGTCGGAACAGTAAGTTCAAACGGTCGACCGAAAGATATGGTGCGGTCGACCGAAACTAGGCAGGAAAACACAAATTGGATTACTTGATCATCCGGTCGACCGAACGGCATGTTGCGGTCGACCGAATGTGGGCAGACAGTTAGGGTTCAGGTTTTGTGTTTTTCCGGTCTAAGTTTGGGTGATCTATTGAAGTCCAAATAATGTGAAATTTCGTGTGTGACTTCTATAGGGAACCTATTGTGTATGTGATTGGTTTTTAACTCTTGTATGCTCAATTTACACATGTTCCTAAGACTCAAAATAAATCAACATTACATGTCTTCGATTTAGCTTTAATTTACATGTCTTGACTTCATTTCCTTCTTTCTTGAGTCTTGATCACCTGTAGAGGTTAGCACAATACAATATACATGCAATGCAATATGTGTGCTACTCTACATCATCATAATTAAGATTAGGTTAATTAAATCATCAAAACATAGATTAAGGCCAAAAAGCCAACAATCTCCCCCTTTTTGATGATGGCAACCTATATCTTAATTCTATCTAAATACATGGAATTTGTATATGTAAACTATGCATATTAATGCTCCCCCTATGGATGTGCATAGTTTTTGATCAATTTTATGCCAAATTCCAAGTTACCCCCTTAATTATCTCTCCCCCTTTGACATCCATCAAAAATAATAAATATTTAAGACTTTAAGCATAGAATTTGGATGTCTTGTAATGAAGTTGCTCCCCCTTAATTTTGCACTTCATTACTCTAATAAAAGATATAACATTTAAGCTCCCCCTATCAATAAGGCTAAATGGAAACAATGAGTATGATTCAAGTTAAGTTCATTTAAGTTTCAACTTAAGCCTTATTCTAACATCCATTTAGAATTGACATTTAAAATCAATGGATGTGATAAATGATTTGTAATGAATAGGGTATATGATTTGCAATGAATTAAACTTCTAAAGATATGACAATTTAGCATATAAACTAGATTAGAGCTGAATTTTCAGAAATTTCAAGGATAGAAATTTATACCAAACTTGAATCTTGATTAGCTCCAATCTTATTTGGTGATGCAACCGGATTCGAATTCGACGCTTTGGCTCACCCGGTCACCACCAATTTCCTCCTCAAGCTCCTACAAGTGTAGACTTAGGTACCCAAACAACTTTGGGTCCTTGAACATTAGCTTTTGGGATCCAAACCATTTTGGTTTTGGGTGCCCACACACTTGAGGAACTAGATTTAACAAATACATGCTTGCCATTTAAAGTAGTATGAGATACATGGTTTTTCAAATGCACATTGTATCCTAAACCATGTTTAGCTAATGATTGTCTTTGACTACTCAAAAGCATATCAAGCATTTTTGTTCCTTTAGTGAACATTTCAAGATCTTTTCTTAATTGCATATTTGAGGCTTTAAGATCTACATGTTCATCAATAATGGGTGTTTTACTTAGACTAGCAAGTGATGATTCATTTGATTCAAGTCTAGCAATCACCTCATTCTTTTCATTCATGATTAATTCAATTTGGCATTTGAGATCATTTATAGTTTTTCTAGCATTTTTGTTCTTTTCACAAATGATCTCATATTGTTTAACTAAATCATGAAATGCATTTTGAAGCTCATCATATGTATATGATTCATCATTAGTATTAGAATTAGAGCTAGCACTAGAATATGATTTATTTGAACATGAATTGCTTCTAGTGGTGTAAGAGTTAGAAGATACCTCACTTCCTTCATCTTGAATTGCCATGTAGCACATATGCGCATATTCCTTTGTTGATGAAGGTGCGGTTGATTTGGATGACGACGACGACGTATCGTCCCAAGTGGCCTTGTGAGCTTCCAACCTCTTTTCTTTTCTCTTACTCCTCTCCTTTTCTCTTCTTCTCTCCCTTCTCTCATTTTTCTTTTCCCCTTCTCTTCTCTCATTTTCGCTCTCCTCCCTCTCTTTTTCTTTTTCTCTTTTCTCACTTCTTCTACCTCTTCTTTCATTCTTTTCTCCCTTATCCCTCTTGAGGTATTTGAAGAAGTCTTGGGCAAGGACCTCAATGTCCTCTTCTTCCACCCTCCTTGGCTCATCAAAATTTGCATGCAAAGCCACCATGGAGTTTTTCTTTGAAGCTTCCTTCTCTCTTCGATGACTCAATTGGAGCTCATAGGCCATGAGATTTCCAATGAGTTCCTTCATCTTCAATTTTGAAAGATCGTGCGATTCTTCGATTGCCACGACCTTGTCTTCCCAATCGTTGCTCAATGACCGGAGGAATTTTCGAGTCATCTCTCCTTCATTTATCCTTCTTCCAAGAATCAAAAGAGAGTTAGTGATATCGGTGAAGCGAGTGTTCATGTCGCTTATGTTCTCACCGATTTGCATAGAAAATATTTCATATTTATGCATGAGGAGACTTATCCTAGTTTCTTTGGTTTTGCTATCACCCTCATGATGCATTTGTAACCTATGCCATATTTCATTTGCACTTTCACATCCCCTAATTCTATTGTATTCTCCCTCATTAAGGCCACAATAAAGAATATTCATAATTTTTGAATTCATTTCAATTTCTTTCATTTGAGCCCTAGATAGAGAATCTAAATCATCTTCATTTGGGGGTATGTATGGATTTTGAATAAACTTCCAATACTTAAGGTCATTTGATATTAAAAAGATTTTCATTCTATTTTTCCAATAATCATAATTTGACCCATTAAGCAAAGGAGGCCTTGTGGTGCATAAACCCTCTAAGTGATTAGATGTGCTAGCCATGCTAAAAATACGATTAAGTATAGAATTTAGCTAACAAGGCTCTGATACCAAATGTGGGATCGTGTGGGTTATGGGTTCACTAATCACTTTTTAATCTAATCACCTACTTGTTTAAGCAATCGATAAGCGCAGCGGAAATTTAAAACAAAACAAGCAAGTGTAGGAAATATGCAAACCACAAGAAGTCGGGTCGATTTTTATAGAGGTTCGGCACCCCACCCGGGTCCTAATCCTCTCTTGCAAGCTCCGCTCGGATCACCGAGCTCCGCCTACGACTTCACTATCCGCTCCCCGTTCCGGGCCGGGAGACAACGCCTTACAACCGTCAAACTCGCGAACAACCCTCGCCGAGCTTGGAATCTTCCTCTCACAATCCGAGAGGGACACTTCGGGCTTTCACCGAAGTCCTTGCTTCCTTTTACAACAATTGAGAACTTGAGTGGAACAACACTCTCTAAACTTTGAGCACACTTGAGTAGGATGAAGAAATGATCACTAAGTGTGTGAGGTTTGAAGCTTTGAGTGTTTTGGATTCTCTCTAAAGTTTGGGACAAGTTTGTAGTGGGAGAGTTGTGTTAAAATGTGTTTTACAACTCTATTTATAAGCATTAGAGAGAATAGATCCGTTGGGACAAGATTTGGTTGGATATTGTGCAAAGAACACAAAGCAGAAAATCGGGCTGCAAATCTGTCCAGAAACGGTCGACCGAAAAGGTGCAACGGTCGACCGAACGCTTGGGTTCGATAGGGATACGGTCGACCGAAATATGAATCGGTCGACTGAACACTTAAGTCAATTAAGAAAACGGTCGACCGAACAGGGTTACCGGTCGACCGAATAAGCGTTTCGGTAGAGGAAAAACTGGATCGGTCGAACGAAATCGTATCGACCGATAGCAGGGAATTCTTGACAAGGTTAACCGGTCGACCGAACTTGGCACATGGTTCGACCGATTGGTTAAGTATATGGAGGTGTATATAGTTTTAATACGAATACGACCGTTGGGCATATACGACAAGAATAACGGTCGGAACAGTAAGTTCAAACGGTCGACCGAAAGATATGGTGCGGTCGACCGAAACTAGGCAGGAAAACACAAATTGGATTACTTGATCATCCGGTCGACCGAACGGCATGTTGCGGTCGACCGAATGTGGGCAGACAGTTAGGGTTCAGGTTTTGTGTTTTTCCGGTCTAAGTTTGGGTGATCTATTGAAGTCCAAATAATGTGAAATTTCGTGTGTGACTTCTATAGGGAACCTATTGTGTATGTGATTGGTTTTTAACTCTTGTATGCTCAATTTACACATGTTCCTAAGACTCAAAATAAATCAACATTACATGTCTTCGATTTAGCTTTAATTTACATGTCTTGACTTCATTTCCTTCTTTCTTGAGTCTTGATCACCTGTAGAGGTTAGCACAATACAATATACATGCAATGCAATATGTGTGCTACTCTACATCATCATAATTAAGATTAGGTTAATTAAATCATCAAAACATAGATTAAGGCCAAAAAGCCAACAATGATATGCCCCAATTACCCCACCTACTGTTGCCCAAAGGCACATATGGAAAGCTTGACACATTGTTGAACGTTTTAATTTAAATCGCAAGTGCACGGTCGCGTTGAAGCGGTGGCAAATACGGTTCGTCCTCAGAGAGGTGAGCAGCCTCTCGTTTGCACGAAATCAAATGGCGAAAAATTGGAGAAGAGAGTTGATTATGCTACTCTACGCTACACTACACTAAGAAGTACGGAATGCGAAAGAAACAAACAAACGATGAAATACCAACTAAGCTAAGAACGAAATGTTGGAATTCAGGAATGGGAAAACCCCTAAGGGGTGGAGTGAGTGCACACATGCAAAGAGGTGGGTGATGAACACATTCTTTAAGCACAAATGAAGGTGGTGTTATCATGCATAGGAAGTGTCTAAATGTTATGGCAAAACCTATCAATCTATTCACCAACCTAGTTGATTAACATTTACATATACAAGTTGTTTATTTTAGAACCTAAACAAGCATGAGAGGTGTCTAATCATTTTGGCAAAACTCATCAAGTTATAAATTCTATCCTAAACAAGCAAGCATACATTCATGTTTTATCAACACATTGGAATAAAGCATTCATTCCATTCTCTAATGCATGTATGAACATCTACTCCACCCCCCAAAGGGGATGAAACTACTCACTACACATTACACTAATTATTAAACTAAGCAAGGAAAGCATATTAACTAAGCTACTAAAGTAAAGCAAAGTAAGAAATTAAACAAAGTAAAGCAAGAAATATGAAACAAAGTAAAACAAGCAAAATGAAACTAATAACATAACAAAGAAACTTTTATTAACAAATGACTCACATTTCAAGTACCATCCTCCTACTTTAGTGTGTGCTTCAAGGCCTCACTTCTAGTAGGAAGAATAGCCACTCAAAATATGGAGTGATTACAATAGAAGGTGAAGAGTTCTATTTATAGCCAAAGAAAAAGGCAATTCGGGACAATCCCCTGACGTGGAATTAAACAGATACCAAAGATAGCCTAAACATCCTCTAATACATGTGCTGGAGAAATCTGAGCTGATCCAGAGTGATCTGGATCGCCAATTAGCGGTCCAAGACCATCAATTGGCGGTCCATAAACTTTGGATCGAGTTGGTATTTGTTGTGGGCTTTTCTTGGTGTATTTGCTGGTCTTGGATGCATTTACTTGGTTTGTTGGAGCTCCGACCCGAATCGAATTGTTAAAATACTCCCCATGATAGTGTGAAGTATTCTGTTTTGCTCTTAGGTCCTTTTGTCTTACGTTTAGGTCATTCTCCCTTGCATCTCAGTCCTCAGATCTCACAATTCAGTCTTTTTTCCCAACTTTTGGGTCCTTTTATGCTTCATCTCTTCAAACCTATTTATTCCTGAAAACTAAACATAAAACTCGTAACATAGCATTGTTTAGGTGAAAGATAATGGATATAAGATACAAATATAAGCATGAAATGATGTCAATCACACATAATTGGTTTTCCTTTAACAACTCCAATGTTTGAGTTAAATCGTTCAACTGCCTTCTCCAGTCATAACTGTATATGAGAATGTCGTCAAAGAATACTAAGATGAACTTACTAGGTAGGGTCTGAAGACATCATTCATCAAGTGTTGAAAGGTTGATGGTGCATTGGTCAACTCAACTGGCATCACTAAGTACTCATAGTGTCCATCATGGGTTTTGAATGCAGTTTTATGGATGTCATTCCTCTGCATTCTGATTTGGTGGTAACCTGACCTCAGATCCAGTTTAGTGAAGTAGGTTTCCCCATGTAACTCATCTAGCAATTCATCAATGAGGGGAATGAGGTACCTAACCTTCAAAGTGTTCAAGTTAAATGCTTTATAATCAACACACATCCTGCACCCACTATCATGTTTCTTGACTAACAACACATGTGAAACAAAAGCACTAGGACTGGATCTGATAATTCCACTTTTCAGCCCTTCTTTTATGGTTTCCTCAATGATGTTTTTTGATATGGGGAGTGTATGTAAGGAGCCAGTTTAACTGTCTTAGATTCAACAATTAGTGGTGTATGGTGATCATAACTTCTGTAAGGTCACGATCCTTTGGTTCAGCAAATACCTCATTAAATTGTAGCAACACCTCCCTCAACTCAGTAGGTTGAATCTCTTGCAGCTAATCACGACTATCAACCTCTTTCTTTTAACACATGTCTATTGCATGCAGCTAGAGCAAGTACAACTGAGTTAATTGCCTCGTTTCCTTCTGAAATTGTTCCTCAGAAATCCCCCTAGGAGTGGATGCTTCAGACGTTTAGTTCATACCTTTTATTGTTCAACTGAAATTACATAGTTTTGCTCTTCAAGTTACAAGTCATAGTGTTCGAACTACTCAACCAGTCAGCTCCCAAAACCACTACATATGCCCCTATAGCCAGCACATGAAACTTGATAGCAATGTCCAGTGCTTCCAGCTTGAGAGTGGTCAACTCAGTAGACCCAAACCAGACACCTTTTCTCTTGATGCAACCATAACAGATTGTGTGCCTCCTCGTTGTAGACATAGCCCCAATTTTCTCACCACTTTCTGGTATACAAAGATTGTTGTACTCCTACAATCAATGAGCATTGCCACTTGCTTCCCCTAGATGATGCCCATCATCCTCATGGTTGAATCCTTGATTGACTTGCCTACCCATGGAATACAAAGATATATGAGGAACTTCTTCTTCAACCCTAACTGATAGGCTCTCTTCTTCCTCATCTAACTCTTCTTCCCTACATAACTGCATACCAAACATTCTGTTGGGATCACACTTATGATTCCTACGCCACTATGATCACAGTAATAACATAGGCCTTTTTTTCTCTCATCTTTTTGAGCTAACGACACCTCCTAGCAAGAGGTAACACCTTTTGATTATTAGGGGTTCCTCTAGTCATGGTAATAACTCCCCCGTGACCAAGTGTAGGAAGTGTTGGGTTTAGGTACTCCTTGGTTATAACTGAACTTAAGTGATTCCTTCAAGTACTTCAGTTTCTTTTCTTGTAGCATTGCTAAGCTCATAGATCTAGACAATGTGTCTGGTTCAGAAGACTCCACCTTAGCTCTAATATCTGGTTTGAGACCCCCAAGGAAAGTCAAATTTGATCTTGATCCACTAGACAACACTTCACACAACCTTCTGAATTATTTGTTATACTCCTCTACCCTCCCCCATTTACTCAATTGTTTAATAGAAGTGGAAACATTATCATAAGGGGAAGCATAGTTCTTCTCTAATTTACAGCAAAAGAAATTCCACTCCCTATTTTCATGATTTTTCAACATCCACCAATACCATTTGAGGGCATCACCATATAAGTAACTTGAAGTACAAAACACCTTTTGATGGTGAGGGATGGAGTTTACTAAGAAATACTTTTGCACCTTAAGATCCACTCATTAGAGTTTGTGGATCCATCATAATCAAGCATTCTTGCCCTCCCATCAATTAGCATATCATACATTGCATTCATAATATATATCATTTATTTTACCCAACTTTGTGTTACTCGAGTGTTTGTTTGAAGTGTTTCAGGTTTTAGGCAATAAAGAAGAGAAATGAAGAGAAAATAACCAAAATGCAAGAATGAATGACTGATTTGGAAGTCTTCTGGACATGTTTGTAATGTTTAAGAATTGAACTTAAAATCAGGAGGGACACAAGTTAAAACTTGGAGGGACCTAAGTGAAAAGAAAAATATGTTGGGTACAAAAGGCCATAATATCATGAACCTGATGAGTAATTTAACAATTTAAACCAAACGAGATCTAACCAACGTCTTTGGGTGCACCCCACGTGGTAAAATGGTACACTTAAGCTGCTAGAGAAATTTGGGGCTGATTACACCTACCTAATCTGCCATTGGCGGATCCATGGCGGATTTGGTTGGTCGGATTACGCTAGAATTTCTCCAACGGATCGGCATGTCGGGTTAGAACACTCTAGAATGTCTAAATTTGATATTCAGCAGTTCGATTGCGTCCAAAAAAATCTAGACCTTCTAATCTTCTATTAATACACTTGTAACCCTTCCATATCTTTTTCTTTCCTCTCCTCCTTAGGTTAGCTTTATTTTCTTTTTAGTAGAGTAGGTTTTATTTCTTGTTTAGTAGAGTAGGTTTTAGTTTCTTGCTTAGTAGTATAGTAGAACAGAAGAGAGCAACTTTGTAATCTTCATTTTCTTAAACAAGTATTTTCATGTTTATGTTGTTATCTTTCATTTGATGCAATTTTTGTTCACTTGACTTGGTTAGCTTTAGTTTTCTTTACTTGCTTATGAGTTGTTTTGTTTTTGTTGTTTTCTTGGTTAGAGATGAGTAGAGAGTAGTCCATCTCCATTGGGGGTTGAAGGTTAAGTGAAGTGTTGATGTGTTGTATTAGTGTGTGTGTTTAATCCTAATCTTGGAGCCTCACATATTTTCCATAGTCATTTTTTGGGTTCCTCACTCTTGCCTTTGATGTGTTAATGGTCTTAATTGATTCTTAGCACATGCTTTGGCTAGTGGGTCCACTTTATGGGGAATGATGAGGTGAGGATAATACTGGAGTGGATAAACAGTTAATGATGGTATGTGGGAGCATGTTCTCTTGTTGTCATCATCTTAATTAATGTCTTATATGTTTTAATGATGGTGTTAAATCTTAATTCATGGGAGACATAGTTGACATTGTGGTCATTATGGATTTTATGTTCTTTATGTCATTAAATATGTAATTATGTGGTTGTCTTTGTCCTCATCTTGAGTAGTATTTTGTAAGTTTAAATGATGGTGATAAATCTTAATCCATGTAGAGGCACACTTAGGATTGTGTCATTATAAGATTTGCATGCTATGCATGTCATGAGCACTTAATTGTATGCACACACAACACACATCTACACTTTTGCATTCATTCTCCACCTTATACGGGATTCGTTTTTTACTAGTCGTTATTGTTTCGTGTCGGGCCTATATTAGGTACCCCCATTCTTCCTTTCCTCTCCCATTCGAGTATGGTGGGAACAACGACGCACATAACCCCTCGTGGACACGACCCGTACTTGTCGTGTCTTCACCGACACCGGGCACTTGCGGTATTGAACTGATAAAATCACAATTACTCTTCACTGTGAATTGGCTCCATAAGAACAATCCTTCATATTTGATCCCTTGTGAAATGATCGTCCTCTTGATAGGCACGGGAAGTATGAGTCTCTAAGGCCTCAAGTTTGCTAGAGATGGTGAGCAGATCTCCAGTAAACTGACACGAGAGGTTCCCGATCTTTAGATCCATGCTATCGATCCTTCCATTCTAAGTTGTTATCAACTTTAAGATCTCCCCATTCTGGATCGCAATCTTTTCCTCAACTGACAAGTGTTGCTCCAGACTAACCCCATTGTTCACTTCACTGCCTTGCTCTGTCATCCTATTTTGTCCCAAGAGGCTCGAATACCAGTTTGATAGGATTTCGACGAGGAATCCTATCAATTCCTTCGTCTACACCTCAAACAATGATGGATTTGGATTGGGTCAACAACTTGACCCTTTCCAGAGGACAATTCGCGTGTATTCGAGCTACATGAAGCTCCAATGGAAGGATTAGAGCTACTCCAGTCCCAATTGGCACATAATTTTTGGTCTAAATCGTGGACGCATTTTTCCTCTTTTTCCTTTCTATTTATATGGGGGGAAACCCTCTCCAGTGAAGGGAGGATGAAAAAAACTCACTGTAATCTAATTGCATTTAATCCCGAGCTAATGACACTCTCAATATGATTAATCATTTACTACAAGAAATTAACAAAAAATGCAACAAAAATATGGGAAAATAAAGAGACCTCGCAGATGGGAAAGGAGAACAGTGCTGGGTCGGCTATCAGGTTTCTCCTCCTCCTGCTACGACAACCGCTCGATCGAACTGAACCCTTTTAATCTCTACTGTTCGATCCAACAAACAACCAGCTCAACCACCAAACTGATTCCTTTACTTGTGGATCCCACTTACGATAACAAAAAAATGCCCTCCACTCACAACAGTAATAGTTCTCTTCCCTGCCATTAGATGCGAATACAACGATTATTTGAGTTGCCCGACATATACCCTTCTTCCGTCTCCGTTCAAACTACTCTGGTCGTCAACGTCAACGTTTTTCTTAAATCGGTAAGACAAACTAATTTCTTCTATGCACACCTTATTTCTCCCAAAATTGATTTGATGAATTACACATACATACACACATGAATGAAAACCTTCAACTCCCATAACACAGATGAGAGGTATGGTGATGTATTTATAATGTATTCAAAACTTAGTCACCAAGTATATAATGAATTTAGACTTATTACACTTAGACAAATATAGGACTTCATACATAATTAGACTAGATACATAATTGATAGACTCAATACATATGGGCTAATTGGGCTTCTTTGATAATGGGCCTGATACTCCCCTGCAAGCTGATGGTGCCGAAGTAACAGAAAGCTTGGACCACAAGATGACTAGGCGATCGGATGAGAGAGGTTTGGTGAGTAGATCTGCTAGCTGATCCTTTGTGTAGATGAATCAGACGCCTAGTTGTTTGTTTTCGATGCGTTCTCGAATGTAGTGGAAATCGATTTCAACATGTTTGGGGCTATGAAATAATGGGTTGGAGGTGAGATATCGAGTGCTTAACTTGTCACACCATAGTACCGGTGGTCGAGTTATGTTAATCCCAAGCTCCTTTAGAAGGTTTTGGATCCAGACTAGTTCTACTGCTGCACAAGAAACTCCTCTGTATTCTGCCTCAGTGCTTGATTTTTCTATTGTTGGTTGTTTCTTGGATCGCCATGCAATTAGATTTTTGCCAAGAAAGATGTAATATCTAGTGGTGGAGCGTCAGTCATCAATATCTCGCACCCTAGCATCCGAAAATGCTATTAAAGCTCTCAGTTCGATGGATGTAGACTTTTGAAAGTTAAGAACATAATTAATTGAGTGTTTTAAATATCGTAGAATTTACTTAACCGCATGCTTGAAATTAAGTTTAACCGCAAGTGCACGACCGTCGGTGAAGACTGGGCAAGTATGGGTCAATCCACCGGGAGGTGTGTCAACTCTGATTCTTTAGAAATCGAGTGGGAAAGGAGATGAGAAATTGTTGATTATGCTAACTACACTAAGCTATGAATAAAATGACAATTAAACTAAACCCCCATGGAGTGGAGGTGTGTAGGTATGTGTGTGAGTGTGTCTTAATTTCAGTTAGGAACAAGTGTAGTTTGTGTGGTCTACAAGTATAAGTTAGAGTAGAATCTAAGTGTAGGATACACAACACTACATGACAAATCATAAACATGCATATCTCAAATAAAGTTGAAGTTGATTTTAGATTATCAAGCATGCAATAAGTACCTAATGTGGCCATTAGATCATCAATCAATCTTAGATACAACCTAAATCATTCATGTGAATGTACATCAAACATGGATCCATACATAACATGTCATTCTCATCAAACCTTTATAAGCAACAAGATAAACCCTAAAGCTAGCATAAGATAGTACATAGTGTGGACATTATCTCTTCTAATATAAGTTTAAGCATGCTACACATATAGATTTATATTAAGCATATGAAATGACACAAATAAAAGAACTCATCACTATCACATAATCTACATCACCTCCACCCCCAAAGGAGGATGAAACTACTCACTGCTCATTAAGAAAAGGAGACAAAACGAAATTAAACTAAGCATGCAAGAATTGAAAAGATGCAATAGAAAACTAACAAAACTTCTTTTATTACTCACTCGCATTACAAGTAGTATCTCTCCACTAGAGTTTCGCTCTAAAGCTTTACTCCAAGTTGAGAGAATGACAACCAAGCAAGGAGTGCATTACAAAGGAGGAGGAAGAGTTTTATTTATTGTCATGGAAAAAGATAAACATGGACAATCCCCCGATATGAGACTAATGTACTACTTAAAATAGACATAAAACACTCTAATATACAACCATGATAAACTGTATCGGATCCGGAGCAGATACAACCTCCAATTGGCGGCCCAGATAGCTCTGATCTTGTCCTGGTTTCGAAGCCACATTGCTGGGTTGATTTCGTCATGTGTAGTGCACCCGAAGTGGTTGCTGGAGTTTAGGTCTGAATCTAATTGCCCAAATACTTCTCATGATGGTGTGGAGTTTCTGAATTTGCTTATTGGTCCTTTTGGTTTACATTTGGGTCATTCCCTCTTGCATATCAGTCCATAAGTCTCACAATTCAGTCTTTTTTCTTACTTTCAGGTAATTTTTGTGTCTCTTCTTCGCAAACATGTTTATTTTTGAAACTTAAACATAAAACTCGTTACGTAACATTACTTAAGTTCAAAATAAACAATATAAGACACTAATATATACATGATATGATGTCAATCACTGCAGCCCAATGTTCATTAGTCGGATTATGTATGAATTGACAAACTTTATTTACATGGAAAGAAAGTTTAGGTCAAGTTAAAGTTAGATATTGTAATACTCCTATTGTGCTTCTATAAAGGAAGGTATCAGAAAATGGAGATCCACTATACTTTGCAAGTTTAGTGGATGGCAGGAGTAGATATAGGTTTAGGTTGGTCCATTTTTATTTTAATTAATAAATCTTCAATATATTTCTTTTTGTGATAATAATAATAAACAATAGAAGTTTTATATGCTTCTATGCTTAGGAAATAATGCATGTTTGAGCCCATATGGCAGGTTTGAGTAGATATAGGTTTAGCTTGGTCCGAAAATAAATTGTTTAAGGTCAACACCACTTGATTTAGAAGGTCATACACCAGTAGCATGATGGTATGAGCTCCTGAGGAAAGAAAAAAAAGAGGAGTCAGATTTAAAAGCATAAAACCTAAGGAAAGTAATTTATCAGACAATCATTTGAACCTGGGGTTTGTCATCAAGTTGATGAATAAGCCAGTTCATGATATTGCAATGGTAATATTTTCATAATATTTTTTATAATTTTTTCATAATTTTTTCATAATATTTTTTCCAGAAGAACAAGGGACTAAAGACCCGGTATCATTTTTAATCAGAGCATTATATTCAGCGTCCATTGCCTCTCACCACCTACCATCCTTGGTTGCTTGGGTGTAAGAAGTAGGTTCAGTTTCAGGGAGGCTAGTGGAAGGTAGTGGATATTTGGTGACGGAGAAAACATGAAAATCAGAAAAGCATTTTTCTCGTCTAGCTGTAGGTGGAGGATTTGGAAGGTTTTGTGGATAAATTGGTTGGTAACTAATATACGTATAGCTGGAGAAGTACTGGTTGGGGCGGCAAAGGGGTAAGTGGCAATGAGGTTGTACTAGGTTGCTGCAGAAGTGGTATGGCAGAGGTGATAGGATCACTTCTACCAAATATCTCTTCTTGAGAAATTGATGGTTCATCATGGAAATGGAACTTGGTTTCATAAAAGATAACATTGCGAGAAATAAACATACGTCCAGAGGTGATTTCAAAACATTTATAACCTTTATGAGAATGATTGTATCCTAGGAAAACACATTTTTTGGAACGTGTTGTGTTTGAAGTTTGTTTTTCATATAGGGTCTAAGGCAAGGAAGACAAGTACATCCAAAAACTTTAAGAATATTATAATCAAGAGATCTACGAAATAATTTTTGAAATGGACAAATATTGCCAAAAACTGTGGAAGGAAGTCGATTAATCAAAATACAATAGTTGTAAAAACATCATCCCAAAAATGTTGAGGACCAGAAGCATGTGTTAAAAGAGAAATCAACATCCACAATATACCTGTGTTTTCATTCAATTGCTCCATTCTTTTCATGAGAGTAAGGACAAGAAATGTGATGAATAAAACCAACCGATTATAAGAAAGTATTGGCAGTTCGAAACTGACCTCCCCAATGACTTTGAAAACATTTGATTTTAGTTGAAAAGAAGTTCTCAACTTGAATTTTAAAAATTTGAAAAACTCGAAGAACATCAGATTTGACAGACAAAGAGTATATCCATTTATATTTACTATAATCATTCAGAAAACTAATGTAATAACAACATCCTGTAGAGGAAACAATTGGGGCAGGCCCCCAAACATCAACATAAATTAATTGCAATGGAGCAGAACTAATAGAATCAGAACTAAAGTGAGGTTGGATATTGTTTTTCAGCACGAATTTCATGATTTAGAAGCATTCCATGGAGGTCTTCCACAGACACGGGCTCAGAACGAGTCTTAATAGACACCACAAATGGGTCATACTCAAGTCCCAAACCAGTCCGTATGTGGAGAACTAAGTTAAAATCAGTCACAGGATTTGCGATAGCAGAGAGGTGATTAGTAATGGACCTCATGTTCTGAAGGTATGCGGAGATGGTGGAATCACCTTTCTTGGTTGTTTGAAGCTTGGGGCAGAGTTGTATTATTCGAGCTCTTGAAACAAAGATAAATGGTTTCTTAAGCTTAACCCAGGTGGCTCTACTTGTATTACGTCCCACCACATTAGCAAAAATGTTTTTGGTTAGGGACGTGAGTAGCCATCCAAGAAGTAGTTGATCTTATCGTTGCCATTGGAGATAGGCAGGACTGACAGAAGCAAAATTTGGATCAAATGAATCATCATTTCCGTACATGGGGGACAAAGACGCAAACCATAAATAAAACCAAACAAATCATTACCCCAAATGATGAGGATCATCTGAGAACGCCATAGAAGGTAGTTTTTGTGATCAAGACAAACATATCCTTAAAATGAGGGATTAAAAAAAGAGTTGAAGGAGCTGAAGCAGTAGCCATGGTGGAACAACTAGATCCAGAGGACTGGCTAGAAGGTGTCATTGCTCCTGTAGTCAGACAAGAAATCACTTTGAGAATAGCAGGGAAAAACAAAAATAGTCGGTAAACGAAATAAAATATATCAGAGAGATTACTTAAAAACCTCGCAATAAAGAAAAAAATAAGGATAACAGACTCCAAATATGTATACAAGACATCGTTCATAAGTGTTTATCTAAGAATGCAATAAGTTTACAGGTAGATCTTAAAAAGAGGATCAAGGCATGCAAGAGATTAAAACCAGAGAGTTCAGAAACTAAGAAAATAGAAAAGACTTCTGTTTGACGGAGGAAATAACGTTTGACTATTAAGCTAGGAAACAAAAGTTGACGGAGTTCTTTCTCTTCTTTTTTAACACATAGCTCTCTTCTTTTTTTTAACACGTTTGACTATAAAACCAGGAAACAAAATATATATTTGGCGGAGGAAAACACTTCGAGAGGAGTAGGAAAACAGAAAACTAGTCGGTAAACGAACAACATATCAGAGAGATTTCTTAAACAACCTTGCAACAAAGAAAAATAATCATAACAAATGCAAAATATATATACAAAAATGTTGTTCGTTATTAAAGCAAGTGTTTATCTAGGCATGCAGTAGATTAACAGATAGACCTGAGTAAAAGGAAAGGATCAAGACATGCAAATGATAAAAAACAACTTCAGAAACGAAGAAGACAGAAAGATTTGACTATACACGTTTGACTCTAAAACCAGGAAAAAAAATTGTTTGATGAAAGAAAGAAGAAAGAACCAGCCTAAAACGCACCAATATTGATATTACAGGAACCGATCAAAAGGAAAAACGTAGAAAGGTAGTGAAAATCCAAAAAATGGATTAAGAACATAAGTACTACAAGATTAGAGTGATCGACTATCTACACCAGGTTTTCTCTAGATCGTCGAGTATTTGCCTGTTCAAGAAGGAAGTTTGCTCCACAAGAGAAAGCACGAGAAAGAACAAAATAGAAACACAATCTGCGGGCCGGATATTGGCTTCAGAAGCACAATCTGCGGTAGTAGTGAGGAGGAATGTGCGTCGTTGAATCGGTTTGGGAGTTAGTGAGTTTTTTTTATTGGTGTAAAGTAGAAAAGAATAAAGAGTGGGTTGTTGGATCAGTTTGGGTGGTGGGTTGGGCTAGAAGCAAACGTAGGTGGGGGTTGGGTTTTGGATCAAGGGTTTTAACCTTACTAAAATTGCTCTTGATACTATGTTGAATTGCAAACACATACGCACGTCAATGAAAACCATCAACTCTCATATCACAAATGAGGTGCGGTGATGTATTTATAATGTATTCAAAACTTAGTCACTAAGTATACAATGTATTTAGACTCATTACACTTAGACAAATATAGGACTTCATAAATAATTAGACTACATACAAAATGGATAGACCCAATACATATGGGCTAATTGGGCTTCTTTGATAATAGGCCTAATAATATATTCAATTATTTGTCACGGGATTTTGTCTTCATGTTTGGATACGTTTTTTGGTTGAGTTTGTTGACTTTTTGGCTAATAATCGATAATCTGTTTTGCTGATTAACTAACATATCAGTAAACACATGTAATCCATTAATATCATCGCATGTATATATTGTATTTCTAACAGTTCAGGAAGCAAGTGTGGATGAAGACAAGAAATTAAGAATAAAGAGTATATAGGTTTACATTTCTTGTTCTTAGTCTATAATGTAACTTCGCACTTGAAATCATTGATGAATTGCATTGCATGACCCTTAGGGAACCTAGAGAAGTCTCACAATTAAGTCCATACCAAATTGACTTCAATAGGACATCGACGAAACATATAAATTCCCATAAAATAAGATTTCTAGGTCCAATCGGTCGACCGGTAGGCCATCTGGTTCGACCGATTCTAATATGTGCTTTCACAGTCTTAATCGGTCGACCAAATTCTTTTCACCGTTTGACCGTTTCTTTCTTGTCAACTAAGATTACCCAATTCGACCGATACAAATCTCACTCACCTATCATATCTTGACACGTGTCCTGGTTAGAGCTGAATCTGGTCGACCAAAACCTATGTTTTGTTCGACCGTTTGCTTTCCGTAATTATCTTCAATATTACTGGTATACTTGTCGTATTGTACCATTGGTCATATACATATACTCACCTAACCCCTCTTTTGGATTTGGTCTACCGGTCGAATGAGACCGTGTAAACGGTCGATCGTTTGTCTCTGGACTTTTCTGGACATTAATTCTGGACTGCCAAAACTCCCTGAACGGTCGACCGTTCCACATTTTGGTTCGACCGTTTACTTACTTAAGTGGACTTAAGTTCTTGCCCAGTTGGTTCAACTGCCCTTTGTTTGGTCGACCATTTTGTTCCTAGATTTCTCTGGACTTGTCTGGACTTCATTCCTGGGCAGCATCCGATCGACCGTTGTATGTCGGTCAACCGAACTTATCCCGAATAGTACCCTGAACTTTTCTGTTTTGTGTATTCTTACACAACCATATACCAATTTAATTACAACGGCTACATTGAGTTTAGAGCTTATTAATAGAATTGAGAACACATTTCTAAGATACCAATCTTTCTCCAAGCTCAAATCTTCATACTACTTCCAAAGTTGCCCTAAACATGCTTGTGCTCACATCTTCCCACTTGAAACAAACTCATTGCTTTCATCATTCATTTCAAGTGCCCAAGATCAGGTTACTAAAGTTTTTCTACAAAAGTTGTACTAGCTTCTGGAGTGAAGCTCTTCTGGATTGTGAGAAGATGGTCCAAGCAAGGTGAGGTTGTTCGCAAAGCTTGTGGTGTAAATGCGTGATCTCGGCCCGCAATGGAGATCAAATTAGTGGAGGACACGAAGTTGCTCGAGAAAGAGAAATTTATAAGAGAGGACTAGGATGCGGTGGTTGGATCCAAACCTCTATACATCCGTGTGTCGGTTTGCACTCTTCTATCCTTTGTTTAATTGTTCTAGCTTTTAAATTTGCAATAGTTGTTTACAGAACTCGATTAGTCTATTCACCCCCCCTTAAACTAATATTAGGGCATAGTAGATCCTACATTTGGTGTCAGAGCCTTGTTAATTGCATATAAACAAATTCACATTTATTGCAATGACCCAACAACGTGAGGGATTTGACATCGGTAGACTACCTTTGTTTTATGGACAAACTATGCATATTGGAAGAAACACATGATAATCTTCACACAATCATATGATGTTAAGTTATGAGTGTTCTTTCAAATATCATACACTCTAAACAATGAATTAGAACTCTTGATCAATGATGAATTAGCTATGGTACAAATGAATGCTAAACTCATGAATATACTCATGTGTAGTTTAACCGAAGAAGAGTACGGTAGAATCAAAGCAGGTGATTCCGCATTTGAAGCATGACATATGTTAGAGAGTCATTTTGAAGGTCGATCATTCGTTAAGGAAACTAGGATAGATTTATCCATGCAAAAGTATGAAATGTTTGCAATGAAACTGAATGAATCCATAAGCGAGATGCACACTCGCTTTACTCATATCACTAACTCCTTGAAGAACCTTGGTAAGATTTTGGTTGAAAGTGACATGGTACGCAAGTTTCTTCGGTCTTTAACTTTGGAATGGGAAAAGAAGACTACGGCAATTGAAGAAGCCAAATATCTCTCAAAGTTGAGGATGGATGATCTTATAGGAAGCCCTATGGCTTATAAGATTCAAATGGAAGAAAGAAGAGAGAAGGAAAAGGTGTAGGATTTCGTGTCCCTATGTATGTGTATATTTAAAAAAATTTAATACAAACATACAAGATCGATTTCATATTTTCATTGATTTTATGTACATGCACATGTTTATTCTAATATCATGCATTCCTACGCATATTAAAATAAACAAAAGAGAGAGAATCATACCCAAAGGTTCTCTAAAACATTTCAGAATATCCGATGCTCCTTTGCTCGTCGAATCGCCTGCCGATTCGCCTCCAAGTGTTCACCAAACTCTTAACAAGATTAGAGAAAAATGAGCTAGCCAATCAATCTCTCTAAGCTTAGAATATAGCTAATAACCCATCTTTAAGCTCCTAAGATTTCTATCTCCAAAACTTAGAACTATTGAGAGATTTTCGTGGTGATTAAGGAAGGGATTAAATAGAGAGAATTATATTTCATGTAATAAAACAAGTAGGATGATGAGTCCTTTTATAGGCTCCTGAAACATTCATATCAAAAACTATTCTCTAGTCATGATCTCTTGTTTTTTCTCTCCTAAAATTAATCCCAAATTGCCACATAAGCATCCTAAAAACGTTTGATCAAATCTGGAATTAATCCAACCCATGATCTAATTATTCTCTTAATAATTGAGGCAAAAATTGCATTGTTCGGTTCACCGAGAATTCTTCTCGGTCAACCAAACCATTCGGTTTTAACACATGTTCAGATGACCGTGAGCTAGATGGTCGACCGGTTACCCACCAAAATTTCTCTTGATGAATTTCTTCGGATGACCTGTCACGTTCGGTCTACCGAAAATGTACCAAGATAGCTCCTGGATATTTTCTCTCGGTTGACCGTTCAAGCCCGGTTGACCGATCCCAATTCTCCAGGCACTCCAGAAAATTTCGGTCAACCAAATACGTTATCCGTTCTCCGTTTGGTTGACCGTTCCGAAGACACCTCGGTCGACTGAACCCTAAACGGTTTACCGTGGTGACTCCGATTTTGCCTTTGTCAAATTTTTGATTTATATCCAACAAAATTTGACATTTTGGGGTTTTTAGAAAATTCATATCTTATGTAATGTATTATCCTATGTAATATTAAATTATCACACCCCATAATATATACACCTTATATGAATTTATTCATGATTCTAATTATGTTAATTCTCATGACATATTGTATTTATTGATTCACCACATGTGTCCCTTTTTCACATGAAACCCGACACATCATATGAACTCAAAATTAAGCTTCTTGTTTCCTTGTTTTGTGGTGTGACCTATAGGAAGATCTCAACCAAATTGGCAGCGATATTAAACACTTAATATCTCAAACTTTAAGCGGTATCTAGCTACACATTATAGTTACCAAATTAGCATAAATGTCTTTGTTCCACTCAAACTAAATACTATCCATTTAGTGATGTAAGTTCACCACTTCTGTCTGTCCCTTACCTCATGATATTAAGCATATATACAAAGTAGAAATGTGTCACTTTTGTATTATATTCATTTCTTGATCTCTTTAAGCTAATTATAACTATGTAACTTAACTAAAGCTACATTGTGTACATTATAATTTTGCTTAATCAAGGGGCCTACTAATATCATCACTCAATTAAGAGGAACAATGATAATCGTTTGACTAGCTATCTTTTCCAGCACAAGTCATATTCAACCAACTTATGCATTTATCATTATACTCATTGATAGCTTTTGACAATAATAAAATCAAGCACTTCTTGAGTGAAAGGATATAAGTCTCATATCTTAAGGATACAAGACACAGTAAACCATTAATGACACGAAACACAATTCCATAATGTTTTACTTGTTAGGTCTATTCAAAATATAAAAGTAATATTTTCCTCTTTTATATACTCGTGTCGTCAATTATTTGTAAAGCTACAACAATCGATGACCAACACGACAATCTTATCTCGATGATTAATGTTCCATGTTAATTTCCATGATTGTGAATAACTTTTGATTTATGTAAACCATTATCTTTTAGAGCTCTACGGTTAAGGACCAAGCGTCTATTCCTTAACACTTCCAAAAGACGAATACCATAATCAAGGAACAAAATATTTGCATATCCAATTCATAATAATTGACATATAAAAGTAAAACTTTTAGAACACATTCCTTTCAATCTCCTACTTGTTATCAAAGTTTTCTTTCACATACATTCTCAATGTATAAAACAATAACAACTAGGGTAACCCTCTCTAATAACTCATCAAACCAATCCACATGGTTCCTCTGACCCATGGACTCAAAATGCATTTCACCATTGACTTGGGATAAGGATTTGGTGAATAGATCAGTTGTGTTGCTATTTGTGTCCACCCATAATAGATTTATTTTGCCTTCGTCGATGAAGTCATGTGTGACAAAGTACTTGCGATCCATGAACTTCACTTTGTGGTGTGATTTAGGAACCTTGATTCGCGAGATAAATGCACTATTATCGCAAAATAGCTCTATTGGTCCCTCGCACGAGGGAACTACTCCAAGCTCATCAAGGAACTTCTTAATCCACACTCCTTCCTTGCTTGCTTCAGCGAGAACCATTACTTCGGAAGTGGTGGTTGAGTCGGTCATAGTGGTTTGCTTTCAACTACGCCAGCTCACAACTCCACCATTCAGAAGGAAGACGTATCCTGATTGTGACCTTCTATTGTCGGATCACTCATGGAACTCACATCCGAGTAGCCCTCGGCTATTTCCCTTTGTCCTCCATAAATAAGAAACTTATCTTTGGTCCGGTTAAGGTACCTCAGAATATTCTTGACCGCAGTCCAATGCTCAGGACATGCGTTGGATTGGTGACGACTTGTCACACTTAGAGCATACGAGACATCGGGTATTGTGCAAGTCATCGCGTACATGATCAATCCTATTGGCAAAGTATAAGGGATTTCTTTCATGTACTCCAAGTCTTTACGTGATTCTGCACGTTGAGACTTCTTGAGTTTCACACTCATACTCATTGGCACATTGCCCTTTTTGGAGTTGTTCATGCTGAACCTTTCCAAGACCTTGTCAATGTATGTACGTTGACTAAGGCCAATGAGTCAACGAGATCTATCTCTATATATCTTGATTCCCAAGATGTATTGAGCCTCACCCATGTCTTTCATTGAAAATGTTGATTTCAACGAATTTCTCGTTTGCTCAAGCAAAGGTATATGATTTCTCATGAGGAGTATGTCATCGACATATAAGATCAAGAACACCATGTGGCTCCTGCTAACCTTCTTGTACATACAAGGCTCTTCCTAACTTTGGACGAAGTGAATCTTTTTGACTTCTTTGTCATAGCGTTTGTTCCAACTCCTTGATGCTTGCTTCAATCCATAAATTGATCTTTGAAGCTTGCATACTTTCTCACTATTCTTTGGATCTTCAAAACCTCGAGGTTGTACCATGTACACATCCTCCTCCAAATTCCATTAAGGAACGCCATTTTGACATTCATTTGCCATATCTCATAATCATGAAATGCGGCAATAGCGAGCATAATCCGAATAGACTTGAACATGACAACCGGTGAAAAAGTTTCATCATAGTCAATTCCTTGAACTTGAGTGAAACCTTTTTCTACAAGCCTATCTTTGTAGGTTGTCAAGTTCCTATCCGTGTCCATCTTCCTCTTGAAAACCCATTTATTTTGAATGGTCTTTTTCCCTTGAGGAAGGTCAACCAAGTTCCACACTTGGTTATCATACAAGGATTTTATTTCGGATTCCATGGCCTTAAACCATAGTTTGGAGTCCTCTCTTTCAATTGCTTCTTGAAAGGTCGAGGGATCATCGGTATCTAGTACCATGATCTCATGAAGTCCCAAATACATATCGGGTTTCTTCCTTTCCCTCGTTGACCTTCTAAGTTCTTTTGGTTCTACTTGTACTTCTCGAACTTCTTCCATAATTTTTTTGTGGAATTGGTTCGTGTTCTATTCTCGAACGTACACTAGGTGGGGAAGATTGAGTTTCTCTCTGAATTGTTTGCGAGGGTCTCTCACTCACGCTCCCACTAATCAAAGGAACCTCGGTTGGGCCTTCATGATCTTGAATGTCATCATTCATATCATGATCTTGTAGAATATCATGAGTCTCCTCAAACACAACTCTACTCCCACTACTTTTTATTCTTTACAGAAATTCCTTTTGTAGAAAAACGACATCTCTCTCTACAATCACTCAATTTGAGGTTATATTCCAAAAGTAGTATCCTCTTGTCTCACAGGGATAACCTATAAAGAAGCACTTATCCGCTTTTGGTTGAAGTTTGGTCGACATCAATCTCTTGACGTAGGCCTCACAACCCCAACTTGAGAAAATTGATCTTAGGTGTTTTACCACTCATAGCTCATAATGTGTTTTCTCTACGGATTTGGATGGAACATTATTTAGTGTGTAAGCCGCAGCTTCTACTTCATAACTCCAAAAGTAAAGCGGCAATTCAGCTTGACTCATCATTGATCGAACCATGTCGAGTAATGTCCTATTCTTCATTTCGGATACCCCATTCCACTAAGGTGTACCGGGAGGGGTGAGTTGTGGTACAATACCACACTCCTTTAGGAATGAGTCAAATTCGGTACATAAGTACTCACCTCCACGATTCGTTCGTAGAGACTTGATTTTCTTGTTGAGTTAGTTCTCTACTTCATTCTTGAATTCTTTGAACTTGTCAAAGGATTCACTTTTGTTTCTCATTAGATAAATATAGTCATACCGACTATAGTCATCTGTGAATGTAACGAAATACCTAAAACTGTCTCTCGCACATGTACACATCGGACCACATACATCAGAATGTACAAAATCCAACAAGTTATTCACTCTCGGACCTTTCTTCTTGAAAGGCCTCTTGGTCATTTTGCCCATTAGGCAAGGTTCACACGTCTCCACTGATTTAAAATCAAGTTGACCAAGAAGGTTATCTTCTTGCAATTTCTTGATGCATTTTTCATTTATGTGACCAAGACGATGGTGCCACAAGAGTGTATCATTCACGTTAGTTGTTTTTGTTGGCTTTTTTGTCTTAATCTATGTTTTGATGATTTAATTAACCTAATCTTAATTATGATCATGTAGAGTAGCACACATATTGCATTGCATATATATTGCTTTGTGCTAACCTCTACAGGTGATCAAGACTCAAGGAAGAAAGGAAATCAAGTCAAGACATGTAATCAAGCTCATTTGAAGACATGTATTTTATATTTCTTTGAGTCTTTAGGAACTTGTGTATATTGAGCATACTTGAGCTAAAATCAACTTAAACACACATTAGGTTCCTTATAGAAGTCACACACAAAATTTCACATAATTTGGACTTCAATAGATCACCCAAACTTAGACCGGAAAACACTAAACCTGAACCCTAACTATCTGCCCACATTCGGTCGACCGATACAGGCCGTTCGGTCGACTGGGTGATCAATTTATCCTGTTTGTATTTCCCTGTCTTGTTTCGGTCGACCGCACCATTTCTTTCGGTCGACCGTTTGTGCTTAATTTTCCGACCGTTACTTTTGTCGTATATACCCAACGGTCGTATTCGTAGTAAACCAAAAATACCCCAAATACATTTTATGTATCGGTCGACCGAGGACCACGATCGGTCGACCGTTTGTCCATCTCTTGACAAACCCGAATCTCCTGCTGAAAATCGGTCGACCGCTAGACCTGTTTCGGTCGACCAAATATCCAATTGTTTGTCAACCTCAAAGTGCCTGGACGAAATCGGTCGACCGAACCCTGTCTTGTGTTCGACCGACGACTTAAGTTTTCCTAAGTCGTAGCGTTGGGCGGTCGACCGTTGCTTAACCGGTCGACCGAACTTTGTGCAAAACTCCCAAACGGTCGACCGTTCTTCCCGTTTCGGTCGACCGAATTCAGCCAGAATTGGGTCCTGCATTTTCTATTTTGTGTAATCTCACATCAACTCACACCCAATCAATCCCAACGGCTCTATTCTCTCTAATGCCTATAAAAGGAGTTGTAAAACACATTTTAACACAACTCTCCCACTACAAACTTGTCCCAAACTTGAGAGAGAATCCCAAACACTCAAAACCTCAATTTCCACACTTTAGTGATCAATTCCTTAATCCTACTCAAGTGTCCTCAAGAATTAGAGAGTGTTGTTCCACTCAACCTTTGTTCAAGAAACAAGGACTTCGGTGAAAGCCCGAAGTGTTCCTCTCGAATTGTGAGAGAAGAAAGTCAAGCTCGCGAGGTTGTTCGCGGAGTTTGTTTTGTAAAAGGCGTTCTCTCCCGGCCCGGAACGGGGAGTGGTTAGTGAAGACGTAGGCGGAGCTCGCGGAGTCGAGCGGAGCTTACAAGAGAGGACTAGGACCCGGGTGGGGTGCCGAACCTCTATAAAAACCGACGCGTCATTGTGGTTTGCATTTTCGCTTTCGTTACTTGCTTGTTTTGTTTAAAATTCCGCTGTGCATCTTGATTGCTTAAACAAGTAGGTAATTAGCCTTAATTGTGGACCCATAGACCCACACGATCCTACATTTGGTATCAGAGCCTTGTTAGCTAAATTCTATACTTAATCGTATTTTTAGCATGGCTAGCACATCTAATCATGTAGAGGGATTATGCACCACTAGACCTCCTTTGCTAAATGGGTCAAATTATGATTATTGGAAGAATATGATGAAAATATTCCTAATTTCAAATGACCTTAAGTATTGGATGTTTCTCCAAAATCCATACACACCCCCAAATGAAGATGAATTAGATTCACTCACTAGGCCCAAAATGAAAGAAATTGAGATGAACTCAAAAATTATGAACATTCTATATTATAGGCTAAATGAGGGTGAATATAATAGGATTAGAGGGTGTGTTAGTGCATATGAGATTTGGCATAGATTGCAAATGCATCATGAGGGGGATAACAAAATTAAGGAAACTCGCATTAGTCTCCTCATGCATAAATATGAGATTTTTTCTATGCAAATCGGTGAAAACATAAGCGAAATGAACACTCGCTTCACCGATATCACTAAATCTCTTTTGGTTCTTGGAAGAAAAATCAATGAAGGAGAGATGACAAGGAAGTTCCGCCGGTCACTTAGCATCGATTGGGAAGATAAAGTCGTCGCAATTGAAGAGGCGCATGATCTTTCTAAATTAAAGATGGAAGAACTAGTTGGAAATGTCATGGCTTATGAGCTCCAAATTAACCATCGAAAGGAGAAGGAAGCCTCCAAGAACAAAATCACCTTGGGATTACATGCAAACATTGACAAACCAAGGAAGAGTGTAGAAGATGAGGACATTGAAGTCCTAGCAAAAGACTTCTTCAAATACCTCAAGAAGGATAAAGAAGAAAAGAATGAAAGAAGAGGTAGAAGGAGTGAAAAGAGAGAAAAGAAGGAGAAGGAAGAGAGTGAAAATGAGAGAAAAGAGAAGGAGAAGAAAAATGAGAGGAGGGAGATAAGGAGAGAAAAGGAGAAGAGTAAGAGAAAAGAGAAGAGGTTGGAAGCTCACAAGGCTACATGGGACGATTCATCGTCATCCAAATCAACCACACCTTCATCAACAAAAGAATATGCACACATGTGCTACATGGCAATTCAAGATGAAGGAAGTGAGGTAGAATCTAACTCTTGCTCTACTAATTCATGCTCAACTAAGTCATATTATAGTGATAGCTTACATTCTAGTGTTAATGAAGAAACTTATACACATGATGAGCTTCAAAATGCATTTCATGACTTAGTTAAACAATATGAGATCATTTGTGATAAAAACAAGAATGCTAGAAAGTTAATCAAAGATCTCCAAAGCCAAATTAAAACATGCATGAATGAGAAGAATGAGGTGATTGATAAATTTGAAAAGAATGCATCAAATGTTGATAAATTAAAAGCAACACCCATAGATTGTGATCAACTAAATCTTCAAGCTTGTAATTTGCAATTAAGAAAAGATTTAGAAAGATTCACAAATGGAACTCATATGCTTAACATGTTATTAGGAAGTCAAAGGCAATCCTTGCAAAAACATGGTTTAGGTTACAATTAAAAATTGAAAAACCATGTATCTCACACTACACTAAATGGCAAGCATATGTTCATTAACCATAGTTCCTCAAGTGTGTGGGCTCCTAAAACCAAAATGGTTTGGGTTCCCAAAGCTAACATTCAAGGACCCAAAGTTGTTTGGGTACCTAAATCTACACTTGTAGGAGCTTGAGGAGGAGATTGGTGGTGACCGGGTGAGCTCAAGAGTCAAATTCAATTCCGGTTGCATCACAAATTGAGATTGGAACCAATTCAAGCTTCTAGTTGGTATACTTTCCAATCTTCTAAATTTTTCGATAATATTGGTTCTAGTCTAGATATTCTATGTGCTTAAATGTCATACATTTAGAGCTTAATTCATTGCAAATCATTAACCCTATTCATTGCAAATCATATATCACATCCATTGACTATAAATGTCAAATTTTGAATGGATGTTAGAATAAGTCTTGAGTAGAAACTTAAATGAACTTAACTTGAATCATATTCATAGTTTTGATCTAGCCTTATTGATAGGGGGAGCTTAAATGTTATATCTTTTATTAGTGTAATGAAGTGCAAAATTTAGGGGGAGCAACTTCATTACAAGACATCAAAAATTCTATGCTTAAAGTCTTAATTAATTGTTGTTTTTGATGGATGTCAAAGGGGAGAGATAAATAAGGGGGTAACTTGGAATTTTGTACTCAAATTGAATAAAAACTATGCACATCCATAGGGGGAGCATTAATATGCATAGTTTACATATACAAATTCCATGTATTTAGATAGAGTTAAGATATAGGTTGCCATAATCAAAAAGGGAGAGATTGTTGGTTTTTTGGCCTTAATCTATGTTTTGATGATTTAATTAACCTAATCTTAATTATGATCATGTAGAGTAGCACACATATTGCATTGCATATATATTGCTTTGTGTTAACCTCTACAGGTGATCAAGACTCAAGGAAGAAAGGAAATCAAGTCAAGACATGTAATCAAGCTCATTTGAAGACATGTATTTTATATTTCTTTGAGTCTTTAGGAACTTGTGTATATTGAGCATACTTGAGCTAAAATCAACTTAAACACACACTAGGTTCCTTATAGAAGTCACACACAAAATTTCACATAATTTGGACTTCAATAGATCACCCAAACTTAGACCGGAAAACACTAAACCTGAACCCTAACTATCTGCCCACATTCGGTCGACCGATACAGGCCGTTCGGTCGACTGGGTGATCAATTTATCCTGTTTGTATTTCCCTGTCTTGTTTCGGTCGACCGCACCATTTCTTTCGGTCGACCGTTTGTGCTTAATTTTCCGACCGTTACTTTTGTCGTATATACCCAACGGTCGTATTCGTAGTAAACCAAAAATACCCCAAATACATTTTATGTATCGGTCGACCGAGGACCACGATCGGTCGACCGTTTGTCCATCTCTTGACAAACCCGAATCTCCTGCTGAAAATCGGTCGACCGCTAGACCTGTTTCGGTCGACCAAATATCCAATTGTTTGTCAACCTCAAAGTGCCTGGACGAAATCGGTCGACCGAACCCTGTCTTGTGTTCGACCGATGACTTAAGTTTTCCTAAGTCGTAGCGTTGGGCGGTCGACCGTTGCTTAACTGGTCGACCGAACTTTGTGCAAAACTCCCAAACGGTCGACCGTTCTTCCCGTTTCGGTCGACCAAATTCAGCCAGAATTGGGTCCTGCATTTTCTATTTTTTGTAATCACACATCAACTCACACCCATTCAATCCCAACGGCTCTATTCTCTCTAATGCCTATATAAGGAGTTGTAAAACACATTTCAACACAACTCTCCCATTACAAACTTGTCCCAAACTTGAGAGAGAATCCCAAACACTCAAAACCTCAATTTCCACACTTTAGTGATCAATTCCTTAATCTGACTCAAGTGTGCTCAAGAATTAGAGAGTGTTGTTCCACTTAACCTTTGTTCAAGAAGCAAGGACTTCGGTGAAAGCCCGAAGTGTTCCTCTCGGATTGTGAGAGAAGAAAGTCAAGCTCGCGAGGTTGTTCGCGGAGTTTGTTTTGTAAAAGGCGTTCTCTCCCGGCCCGGAACGGGGAGTGGTTAGTGAAGACGTAGGCGGAGCTTGCGGAGTCGAGCGGAGCTTACAAGAGAGGACTAGGACCCGGGTGGGGTGCCGAACCTCTATAAAAACTGACGCGTCATTGTGG
This sequence comes from Triglochin maritima, assembly GCA_963682175.1. Lineage (NCBI taxonomy): Eukaryota > Viridiplantae > Streptophyta > Magnoliopsida > Alismatales > Juncaginaceae > Triglochin > Triglochin maritima. The sequence continues at coordinate 15,931,207 of OY821774.1, read as the reverse complement.
TTTGCATTTTCGCTTTCGTTACTTGCTTGTTTTGTTTAAAATTCCGCTGTGCATCTTGATTGCTTAAACAAGTAGGTAGCCTTAATTGTGGACCCATAGACCCACACGATCCAACAGTTTTAAGTCTTTTGTTATTGATATTTAAGATTTGTCTATTATTCAATTCAAGAAAATAGAGATCATTCCTCACGAATGCATTTGCATAGAAAATTCCATTCTTCGATATAGACAAGCAAGAATTTGAAATATTTATATTAAAATTATCCATATCCAAACATGATACAGAAATAATCTTCTTGCTAATAGAACTCACATAACAAACGTTCTATGAATATAAGTTTAAACCACTAGATAATTGAAGCTCCACAAAACCTTGTGTAATTGCAGCAACACTCACACCATTTCTTACCTTCAAGATCATCTCGTTCTTCACGAGTTCCTTCCTATCCTTTAGTAGCTGCACATTAGAAATTATGTGAGCACAAGATCCGATATCAGTTACCCAATATTGGACAGAGTTTACTAAATTTATCTCAATAACAAATATATCTTTGGCCTTTTTTGGGCATTTACGCTCAATCACTTCATTGTCAAGGTCTTCCTTGTACTTGGGGCAATTTGGCCGGATGTGTTCCTTTTCACCGCAGTGAAAGCACTCCGTGTTGGGAGTCGATGATTTCAAAGAATTCCCCCTTGAGGCACTCACACGAGCACCTCCTACTCCCTTGCTCTTCATTGGCGTATTTTTGGTGAATTTGCCTTTACCTTTGGTGATCTTGTTGCTCCCTCCATGGACGGCTAGGACGTGCTTGTCCCGACCCTTGCCCTTGTCAACTTCAACCATTTTGAGAGCATTGTGAAGTTCCTCAAGACTCACCCCTTTCTCACGCACATGATAGTGCATAATGAAGTCCTTGTAGGATGGGGCTAGAGAGCCAAGAATCAAATCTTCCACAATGTCATCGGGCATCGGGGAAGAGAGTTTCGACAACTTCTCATGATATCCTTGCATCGTGAGAAAATGCATGGATACCGATGTTCCCTCCGCCATGTGGCACCTTGTGAGTGTGATGGGGGTCTTATAACGCACTTTTCTAGCACTATCCATGAACATCTTTGTTAAAGCTTTCATGGTCTTCTTGGGTTTTGAATCTAAGTATTTCGGTTGAAACAAGTCACCCATGGATGCCAACATTAGACTTTGAACTTGGTTCTTTTGCTCTTCCCACCTGGCTTTTGCCTCTCTCTCGTTATCGGTTGCCTTCTCATTTAATTTTGGGATTTCACCATCCAAAATATGAGATAGTTTCACAAACTTAAACACGATATTGAATTTAGTTGTCAGCTTATGAAGTTTGAGCCATCATATGCCAAAGGATGTTTTTCAATCATAGATCGCACAATAGATTGAATATTCGACATTTCTACAAAATAAATTATATGAGATTTAATATAAATTTTATGTTTGAAAATCAATACCGCAAATAAAAAATTGTCCATAAATGCAGCAATTCAAGATCCTATCAATTATAATACAAACTAGCTAAGGGCTATCAGATATAGTATAAAATCAAGGTAAGAAAACATTTTCTAATCATAACCATTTCGAAATTTTGCAACATTTGCATTTTCAAACTCTTATCACTTGTTTTAATTAAGAGGGAATTTGACCAATCCTTGCAAAAAACAACTCTTTTTTCTCAAAACCGAGCTAGGGCTCCGAGTCTTGTTAAGAAAACTCATTTTATTTGATACGAGATACGTTTATCCATTGTATTCACAAATAAATACACTTGGTGTTCACTAAGGGTGAATTGCACATTGTACATCTATTTATGGCACAATAATAAATAACCTTTTATCTCCCGCTATTCCCAAAGTTGGAGGGAGCTATCTCCCGCTAAGGGCGAGAAAAATATCCCTCGATCGATGTCTACTAGTGGATGAAATAGGAAAGAAAAATACTCTTAATTTTTGGTTGGACAATTTAAACATTTACATGTGATTTTAGAATTTAGGTGATCATGCATATTTATCATCTATACACATCCTAACATTCATTCATACAATCACATACATGTCAAGCACACAAACATAATATATCCATTCACACAGACATTCATGTGAGTTTGTATGTTCCCGCGTCCTTGACTTTTGCGCCTTCTCCTCGACTTCCTCCTGCACCATGGATGTTGATATTACAAAAATATAAACATGCATCTCACAATTTCAAAAATTATCTAGTACAAGTCCTATGTAAAAACTCTCTCATATGCATGGAAATAGAAAAATTTCTTTTACATATACATAAACCCATGTGATTGAATAATAATAATATACACATTCATTCACACATGGCTTCATCGGAACATACAAACTCACATATCCCTGCATAAGACAACTCGAGCAATGCATGCACATATAATATAAATTACTCGATTTAGTTTATCATGCATCTCTAAATCAAACAATTCTAAAACCATTTAAAATCCTTTATAAATGATTTTATGCATCCATAGTTCAAAATACAAAACATTTGAACCGTTGTTTATCCAATTTCCAAAATAATTTTTTTAAGGAAAGATAAACATATACCTTTTTCGTTTTGTCGATTCCATATAAAATAATCATTTAATTAAAAACGAAAAATTTAGGTATTAGACATAAGTCGAAATTTTAATTCTAACATTCACACGTTGTGTTTCAAAACATTTAAAACTACGAAAAGAATCAATTCGAATTAAATCAACAAAACTATCGAAAAACTCGAAATAGAACATGAATTGTTTCGAGTGTAGATGGTAAACTAACATTAACTATATAGTCTAATCATTGAAAATATGAACCTGACTCTGATACCATTGTAGAATTTCGTGTCCTTACGTATGCGTATATTTTAAAAAAATTAATACAAACATACAAGATCGATTTCATATTTTCATTGATTTTATGTACATGCACTTGTTTAATTTAATATCATACATTCCTACATATACTAAAATAAACAAAAGAGAGAGAATCATACCCCAAAGGTTCTCTAAAACATTTCAGAAGATCTGATGCTCCTTTGCTCGTCGAATCGTCCGCCGATTCGCCTCCAAGTGTTCACCAAACTCAACAAGATTAGAGAGAAATGAGCTTGCCAATCAATCTCTAACTAAGCTTAGAATATAGCTAATAACTCATCTTTAAGCTCCTAAGATTTCTATCTCCAAAACTTAAAACTATTGAGAGATTTTCGTGGTGATTAAGGAAGGGATTAGATAGAGAGAATTATATTGCATGTAATAAAACAAGTAGGATGAGGAGTCCTTTTATAGGCTCCTGAAACATTCATATCAAAAATTATTCTCTAGTCATGATCTCTTGTTTTTTCTCTCCTAAAATTAATCCCAAATTCCCACATAAGCATCCTAAAAACGTTTGATCAAATCTGGAATTAATCCGACCCATGATCTAATTAATCTCTTAATAATTGAGGCATAAATCACATTGTTCGGTTCACTGAGAATTCTTCTCGGTCAACTGAACCATTCGGTTTTAACACATGTTCGGATGACCGTGAGCTAGATGGTCGACCGTTGACCCACTAAAATTTCTCTTGGTGAATTTCTTCGGATGACCGTGTCACGTTCGGTCTACCGAAAATATCCCAAGATAGCTCCTGGATATTTTCTCTCGGTTAACCGTTCAAGCCCGGTTGACCAATCCAATTCTCCAGGCACTCCAGAATATTTCGGTCAACCAAATGCGTTATCCGTTCCCCGTTTGGTTGACCGTTCCGAAGACACCTCGGTCGACTGAATCCTAAACGGTTTACCGTGCTGACCCTAATTTTGCCTTTGTCAAATTTTGGATTTATATTCAACAAAATTTAACCTTTTGGGGTTTTTAGAAAATTCAAATCTTATGTAATATATTATCCTATGTAATATTAAATTATCAAACCCCATAATATATACACCTTATATGAATTTATCCATGATTCTAATTATGTTAATTCTCATGACATATTGTTTTTATTGATTCACACATGTGTCCCTTTTCACATGAAACCCGACACATCATATGAACTCAAAATTAAGCTTCTCGTTTCCTTGTTTTGTGGTGTGACCTATAGGAAGATCTAAACCAAATTGGCAGCGATATTAAACACTTAATATCTCAAACTATAAGATGTATCTAGCTACACATTATAGTTACTAAATTAGCATAGATGTCTTTGTTCCACTCGAACTAAACACGATCCATTTAGTGATGTAAGTGCACCAATTGTGTCCGTCCCTTACCTCATGATATTAAGAATATATACAAAGTATAAATGTGTCACTTTTGTATTATATTCATTTCTTGATCTCTTTAAGCTAATTATAACTATGTAACTTAACTCAAGCTACATTGCGTACATTATAATTTTACTTTATCAATGGACCTATTAATATCATCACTCAATTAAGAGGGACAATGATAATCGTTTTACTAGCTATCTTTTCCAGCACAAGTCATGTTCAACCAACTTTTGCATTTATCACTATACTCATTGATATCTTTTGACAATAATAAAATCAAGTACTTCTTGAGTGAAAAGATATAAATCTCATATCTTAGGATCCAAGTGATGCATTGCATACATTGCATCATATGTCTTTCATTTAGATTAATTTTATATCAATAAATGCTACTAAGGTATGTCTTTAGTCTTATTTACAGAATACAGAGACCTGAATGCAAATTACCCATATCCCGAGCATAAACGCATGCAAGAGACTCATTTCTATCATAAAGACCAAGTTCAAATTATCGGGGTTCAAATTGAAGTCCATCCAAGCATAAAAGCATTCAAAGACCTAATTACAAAAAGGTCAGGGACTTAAGCACAAAAGTAGTCAGGGACTTAATTGCAAAAAAATCTAGGACCCCTTCTCCTTCCCCCCATCCATGAGTTTCTAACTCTCTCCAAAGGGTGGGGGTGATGGATTTAGGGTGATGAGAAGAATAATGATGTTATTATTTTAATTTCGTGTTAGTATATTTTGATTACTTGAGTTTATGTTGAATCATTTATCATGTAATACTTTATAACTAATGTGATTTATTATAAGTTTCAGATTTCTCTAAACAAGACCCGATATCTAAACCCTCACCCGCTGGACTCTCATCAATATTTGCTTTATTCTTAGTTTGTTTTTGTTGTTCTTGCTTTAGAAAATTAAAAATCCAAAATCTAAAACCAACCTTATTTCTCTTTCTTTCTTTCCTTAATCGAAAATTACAAAAATAACAATATCTCTCCCTCATTGTGTTCAACCCGTACTTGCCACGTCTTCAATGACGTCGTGCACTTGCGGTATAAATAAAATTCTCATCAAGTTTTTGGCGCCATTGCCGGGGAGGCGACGAAGATTTTGTTTATTTTTGGTGATTTCGATTCTATTCTTTTTATCGTGTGCGTGATCTAATTATTTGGGTTTACGTTTCAGGAGACAACGGAGTGCATGGTGAAATCCGGGCACAGTCGGAGCAAAAAGGGCGGCGAAATCGCCGCACGTGAAGAACAATCGGCGGCGGATCCGCCGCACGACTGAATCATCTGGGCTTCAAAATTTTCTGGGGTCGTCTCCTTCTCTGGGTGGACGCGTAGAGCAACTGGAGAGTTTCGAGACCGGGCGGCGAACTCGACTGAGCGTGCGTAGGTAACCTTTGTTGCCTTTTTCTTAGTATTTTTTATTTTTGGAAAATTTCCTTTTCGTAGAATTGCACGTGTTAGGTTCAAATTCCATAATTGGCAATAATTCAACTCTGACCTAAAAATTGGCAAAAATAGAATGACTTAGTGCATGCATCATATAGTGTTTTGTTTGCATTATTCTTGTTAAATTCTTGCAAATTAATTTTTGTTGAAGAGTGCTGGAGGCAAGGTACGTGTGCGGTTTTTATCGATTGCATTTAAGCATATAATTTAGTTCGCATACAACCTTGCAATTGCCCCCAATTAAAGACCAATGTTTGATTATCTTTGCTAGATTTAAGTTAAACTATCTTAAGGGCAACTCCGTAGGAAAAGATACGGTGGGGATTTCATCACCCTTCCATGACCTACAAATCACAATCCTAAAGTGTCACCCAAGCCTTAAAATTAAAATCAATTAGACATTGGCCCCTAAGGACTCAGACTCAATTAAGGAGAAGATTGGTTTGACTTGCTATGACTTGAAGCTGATCGAATTTAATTTGGTGTCTAGAAAGTGTTTTTGTGTTGACGTAAGTCTTCGAAGCGAAGTGGTTGTCTAATTGGCACCGACTCTGTCGGAAGCGCCCCCACTAGCTAGCTATACACTGCCTGGCCAATTTGGTTTGATTATTAAGGGAGGTGAATCAAGCGAACCAATTCGACTCAACCAGTTAGGAGTCGTCTAGATTTATGCTACATTAGGTCTAGGGTTGTTTGAACCGTGCTTGTTTAGGAAACTTCTGACCAACCCTCTTATCTATCTTTTAGAGTTAAGTTTCCCTTCTAATCTGAGTCCTCTTTCTCTTCTCATCTCAATTCTCTAGATTAGGATTCCTTTCTCATCTCCCCCCTTCTATTGTTTGTTTCCATTTTTGGAAAAAATTTTTTTTTTTTTAAAAAGTAATTGATTCTTGAAATTGAATTTGGAATTTAAATCTCAAATTTGAATTCAAAAATTGATTCAAACCGGTGCACTCACATTTGGGTTCGGGACTTGAGCAATCGACTCTCACGAGTTCATCTAGATTCCAGTCTAGAGCTTAGCCACAATCCACCTGTTGCACCACCTCACCCGGATCCAATGAGTGAGAATGTAGTGGACCCACCTAGAACTCTGAGGGATCGGTGCTACCCAATGATGGTTGCTCAGTCATCGTGCATCGTTATGCCCATCATACCGGGTCGCAACTTCGAACTAAAGGCACAATACATGAGTATGTTGCCCAAGTTCACCTCTAAGGAAGACTCATATCTCTTCCTTAGAGAATTTGAGGAAATCTGCTCCCTTATCCAATACCAGCATATCTCTGAGGAGGCAGTGCGTCTTAAATTCGTGCCTCTAGCACTGAAGGACGACGCTAAGAAATGGCTATATAGTCTAGCCGAAAGACCTATTAGGAGTTGGGCCGAGTTTGTTCAAGTGTCCTTAAAGAAATATTTCCCCAACCATAAGACTATGAGGATTAGGAATGAAATTGTTGCATTCGTTCAATCTGAGAGCGAGCCGTTCTATTCCTATTTGGAAAGATTTAAGAACATGTTGACCCATTGCCCTCATCATGGAATTCCAAGATGGCAATTGTGCCAAATTATTTATGAGGGATTGACACCTACATCTAGGGTTATGTTAGAATTTGTAAGCCAAGGAAATTTTATGTCCAAAAATGAGAATGATGCTTGGACTTTTCTTGAGGATTTAGCCGAAAGTAGTATTCAATGGGACAATGCTAGAGCACCGAATAATCCGAGTATTGGATCTAGAATACCAAGTCAACCCAAACCAGGTGTCTTAGCTGTAGATGCTACTGTTGCTGCTGAAGCAAAACTAGCTACCCTTATGCGTAGATTGGAGAGTCTAGAGCTAAAAACCCGACCCCAAGTGAATCAAGCCTCTTCTATCCCTTGCTCTAGATGTGGTCAAACTGGTCATATAATGGAGGATTGTGCGGACTTGGAACAAGTTAATGTCACCTTTAACCATTCTAGAAATGACCCATACGCATCAACCTATAACCCGGGTTGGCGTAATCATCCCAATCTTTCATGGAACCAACAAGGTCAACCTCCTAGACAACAACCAAACCCGTATAACCAAAATAATACATCATCTGGGCTTAGTAACAATGGAGATTATGATGTTAGATTGACAAGCTTGGAAAATTTGGTTAAGACTTTTATGCAAACAACCACCCAATCCTTCCAAAGGCTAAAAACACAAGTCAGCCAACTAGAACAAATTGTAGGTGAAAGAGAAAAGAGTTAGTTTTTCAAGTCAACCTGAGGTGAATCCAAGACCTAATAATCAATATTAGCCCTATCAACCACCTCTAGGTAGTAACAACCCTAGACTGGTTCAAATGGTTCATGAGGGACCGTTCCAACAAATAAATGCAGTTGTATCATTACGGTCTGGAAAACAAGTTGATAACAATGTGGTAAATCCTAGAACGTCTAATCAATCTAGCCATCAAGCAACCACATATGACCTGACCATTGAACCTGAAGTCCAATTTGAAAAGCCCAACCCACCTAGTCAACCTGCCCCTATAGCTCAACCTAAGCGAGTCTATGTTCCTAAATCCCCATTCCCCAATAGACTCAATAAGAGGTCAAGTGCACAAATGGAGAAAATCTTGGAAGTATTTAAAGCAAGTTATGGTGAATATTTCACTCCTAGATATGATTTAACAAATACCTGTTTATGCTAAATTCTTAAAGGATCTGTGCACTAAGAAGAGAAAAACGAACGTACCAAAGAAGGCATTCTTGACTGCAAACATAAGCTCTATTATGTCCAACTCATCTCCTATAAAGTATAAGGACCCTCGGTGTCCCACAATTTCATGTGCAATAGGAGATACTTTTATCAACAAAGCCCTTCTAGACCTTGGTGTTAGTGTTAACTTACTTCCGTTCTCTGTCTATGAACAACTAAACCTTGGTCCACTAAAACCCTCTAAGACAACCCTTAAATTTGTTATTGCTCTGTTAAGAAACCAAGAGGTATAGTAGAGGATGTTTTGATTAAGGTTGGTGACTTCATTTACCCAGTGGATTTTGTCGTTCTAGACACTGAACCTGTTGTCAATCCTAAGAGACAAATCCCTGTAATACTAGGCAGACCCTTTTTAGCCACTTCTGAAGCTTTGACAAATTGTCGTAATGGGCTCATGCAACTATCTTTTGGAAACATAAAAGCTGAATTTAATATCTTTCATGTTGATAGTGAACCAGAAATAGTATGCTATCAAAGTGATGTTGTGATGAGATCGCGTATCTATAAGATTTCTGAATCAAATAAATCATCACGAAATCAAAAACAAAGTGAGGAAAAGGGGAGTAATTCATCTACCCAACCACCATCACTCGAGCAAATAAGAGAACCAACACATGTGAGGGGTGTGGAATCTTTGCCTCAGGACTCTCAGGGCAACATGGGGAACAATTCAACTGGATCCATGCACCAACATGGTGACATTCAATCCAGTTCTGACTATGGTTGACTCTGAGCAAATTCAACCCCTCTACCGCAACTTGACCCAGGTAATAAGTGCATTTGCTTTATCTTTGCATACATTGAGGACAATGCATGATTTAGGAGTGGGGGGTGTTTATCTATCTATCTATCTATATATTCTTCAAAAAAAATCAATGTTTCATGACATAGCTTAAGATTGAACTACCAAAACCCATGTACAAATTGCATTGAGTTTTTGTTCATTATTATATAGTTCTGCTTGTAGAAATTATGACATAAATCTAAGTTCCAAAGAAATAACCCATTACCCTTTAAGACATGTATGCACTTAAATTGGATGAATCAAATCTTTGAAGTGGTTGATAAAAAGCAGATGTTGAGGAAAATATACCGGGAAGTGTGGACTTCTGATAGCAATTAAGCCTTGAGGAAAATAAAAAGGGAATAAAAGTGAGGAAAGCACATCTTGCAAAATGATTACAAAAGCCCAAACCTTCGAGTCACTGGTCCGTAGGGGTATCTTGAAACCCGGTAACTTGAGTCTGCCAGCTCGGGATTATCGACCAAACTCGCTACACGAATGCAAAAAGGGTAAAAGTGTCAAAAAAGCAAATGTGTTGAATCACGGAAAAAAACTTTAAGATACTCAAGGCCCAAAGTTAAAAGAATGATCCATGCCATAGTTGATCCGAATGATACTTCACCACCAGAGAAGGCGTGCAAAATAATTTAAGTAATAACATGTGTAGAAGGGTTAGTGGCGTGAATGTTGGAGGCACAAATACCAAGTCAAAAATTTTATGAGTTAGATTTATATAATGAGCATGCAAGAATTCTAAGTGAGATGTATAAGGTTGAGGTGGAGATATTGGGAGTTATTAATGAAATATTGAATTAAGACTTTGTGGGTGTGTCAACTGAAAACCCTAACGAGACAAAACTCGTCCTCTAAGGGAACTTAGGGGTTTAAAGGCTTGTTGCACATGCTAAGCGCAACCGTGATTCCTACAAAAGTGAGTTAGGATTTCCTTGTTCTCATTTTTCTTATATTTTATTTTGCTAGGGACTAGCAAAAATCTAGGTGTGGGGGTATTTGATGCATTGCATACATTGCATCATATGTCTTTCATTTAGATTAATTTTATATCAATAAATCCTACTAAGGTATGTGTTTAGTTTTATTTACAGAATACAAGGACCTGAATGCAAATTACTCATATCCCGAGCATAAACACGTGCAAGAGACTCATTTCAATCATAAAGACCAAGTTCAAGATTATCGGGGTTCAAATTGAAGTACATCCAAGCATAAAAGTATTCAAAGACCTAATTACAAAAAGGTCAGGGACTTAAGCACAAAAGTACTCAGGGACTTAATTGCAAAAAAACCGAGGACCCGACTGCAAATTACGAGTACCAAAATATTATTTTGGAGAAAAAATCAATTTGGATTTCCAAATATATGAAGAAATTAATTCGGAGCTTAAAAGAAAGGAAAGAAATCAATCCGGACGCGCAAAGGACAGCTAAATCATACCATAAACACAAGAAAAATCCGGATCAAATCTGAGACAAAATTGCGGCGATTCCACCGCACACTACATGCAAATTGCGGCGTTTCCGCCGCACCCCTTTGGATCCACGGGTCGCGCTTTTGTCCAGTTGCGTGTTGACGCGTGTACGTTCCTATTTTGTACTAGGGTCCCTTGTATCGGCTATAAATAGCCCCGAAATTATGTTGTAAGGGGTACTTGTTTTTGATTCCATTCTTTAGTAATAAAATTCTGTTCGTTTATTTCGTGTTTTTAATTTTCTTTCGTAGTTTATCTAGGTCCCCTTCTCCTTCCCCCCATCCATGAGTTTCTAACTATCTCCAAAGGGTGGGGGTGATGGATTTAGGGTGATGAGAAGAAGAATGATGTTATTATTTTAATTTCGTGTTAGTATATTTTGATTACATGAGTTTTTGTTGAATCATTTATCATGTAATGCTTTATAACTAATGTGATTTATTATAAGTTTCAGATTTCTCTAAACAAGACCCGATATCTAAACCCCCACCCGCTGGACTCTCATCCATATTTGCTTTATTCTTAGTTTGTTTTTGTTGTTCTTGCTTTAGAAAATTAAAAATCCAAAATCTCAAACCAACCTTATTTCTCCCTCTTTCTTTTCTTAATCGAAAATTACAAAAATAACAATATCTCTCCCTCCTTGTGTTCGACCCGTACTTGCAACGTCTTCATTGACGCCGTGCACTTGCGGTATAAATAAAATTCTCATCACCAAGATACAGTAAAACATTAATGACACGAAACACAATTTCATAATGTTTTACTTGTTTGGTTTATTCAATATATTAAAGTAATCTTTTCCTCTTTTAAGCTAATTCGAACAAATTTGGGTACTAAAGTCTTTCCTTGTTTCCTTGATTGTAGATAAAAGCAAGGAGAAAGGGGAAGTGGATTCCCGATAGCGGGTGCTCGAGGCACATGACGGGAGACTCCCAAGTTCTATCAAGCGTAAAGCCTAAGAAGGGTGGAATCGTCACATTTGGAGACAACACTAAAGGTCACATTGTCGGCATTGGAAATGTTGGCAATACTTCTACTCTTACTATTGAAAAAGCCTTGCTAGTAGATGGTTTGAAGCATAGTTAACCGATAAGAACTTCTTAGTTGTGTTTGATAAACCTACATGCCATATCATTTCCAAACATAACATGAAAATCGTTTTCAAAGGTTATTGATCAAATAACATTTACATTGTGCAGGTTGATAATCTTAGCAATATGAATATTGAAACTTGTCTTGTTGCCTCACATGACGAAGCTTGCTTATGGCATAACCGTTTGGGACATATTTGTAAGAACCTCTCTCCTGCTATAATATTAATAAGTCCACTCTCCTCGGTTATGCATAATTTAGTTCTTAGAATGTCAATTTGTGTTATGGTATGTTTGTTTAAGTATATTTGATCGGATTTCCCATTGGTCGATCGGGTGCGACACATCGAGCTAGTGCGCGGTGGGTTGACTTGATCACCTCATTTTGGGCCCTGGTGTGTGTAGAGCCGGCCTTGGGATGAGTGGAATGGGAAGAGAGCTTGGGAGTTACACGAAACTTTCAAGGGAGACTTTTGGGTGTCCAAGTTGGCACCATTCTTGGCAAGTCTTGAAGTGGCTTGATAGCTAGGAAGTTGGAGGGTTGTGTGCACAAATATAAGGCCCTCCCAGCCGTCCTCTTCCTCCCTTTCCATCTTCTCACGCACCACTTCAGACCACTCATTCCTCTTCTCCAGCTGATTGGTGGGCTGATCTCCGTAGAGTTGGGAGCTACGTCAAGTGCAGCCTGGTGCAGCTAGAAGAAGAGATTGTGGGCAGAATCTCCGGAAAAGCTTGGGCAATCTTTCTTGCCGATCGGGTATGCTCCTGTACCCTTAGTATGATAGGAAGCATGGAGTGCTGGATGGAGATTAGTCCAGCACAAATAGAGTGGTCGGTTTGAGGTTTGGAGTTGCACAAATGGAGATCTACCCGGTAGGGTGGACTGATGTACACTCTCCAAATTTTCAGAGGTTGGCTGAGCACCTCTCTCTCTACCACGACTTATGCCTCATGATTCCTTGGTGGTTTGTTGGAAAACCAGAGGTGGTGAGGCTGGGCCGTGGAGATCTAGAGGGGAGGGGTTTGGCGTGCATGTTGTGCTTCTTGCTAGTCAACTTGTGATGTTGTTTTGTGAGCTTCAAATATTATACTTGTGTGTGATATTGTGATCATGTCCAGACATGTATGTATGAGATGTTTCTGATATTATGTCACATATTTATATGTTATTTCATGAGTTTAGTCAGATATCATTGTAGGACTCGTTGCTGATTTCTGCCCTTACGTCAATGCATGATCTAGCTAATAGGTCTAGATAATATTGCATGAATCATTCTGATTTTAGTCCAGTAATGATCAACAAACATATATGCTCTGATTTGTCAATCCCCCATGATATATTCATGACATTCCATCTGAAAATAAGTCGCATATGTTCATCTAGATGTTAATGCAACAAGTATAGTTGCCTGTCTCGACTTGAATATTGCGATGAGTTAACCCAATCTGATTTTATTCAAACCAGGTTTAGCTCAGGTGTATGATCTGATTTTAGTATGACTTAACCAATATATCATGTTATGCCTTCACATGAGACTAGATTAGGATTCATCTATGATATATGCTATTCATACTATGACATCTAGTATTGTGCAAATCTACAAGCATGTTTATCAATATATCTGTATCGACTATGAAGGTACTTAGACTCCTGATTTCAGAGGCATGTTTTATATATAGGACTACTGATACATTTATGAATTGATTCCTAGCCATCTAATCTCTGACCATGTTCGGGACCAGAAATTCTAATGCATGCGTGTTCTGAAATGATAGTTGGTGTATGCTATCGATTACCTGTAGTGGTTGATCATCACGTAATCTGCTGCCATACATGTTTTGTTATTCTGTTAATACTGATATATCACTGATATGAGCTATTGTGTTGTGATTGTGGTTGAACTTTAGGATTCACACCTTATGACATCCTTATCATGACCCGTAGATGACTCGATGTGTTGCTTACCTTGAGTTGCCAATCCGAGTATGTTTGCTTGCTGATTTTGTGCTTGGTTTTTGTTGGGATGTTCTGATTTTGTTTCGTTTGGGGCTGTTAGGAGGGTATCCGGATACTCTTCCTTGAGCTCATTCCATACACTATAGATGCATTAGATTTTAGATGCTTAAGTAGCTTGCATCGCATTTAATCTGATTAATAATTCTGGGCACATTCTGTTTTGGGCCGACGGGCCACGAGTGGGTCCTCTAGCTAGAGAGGCCATTCGCATAAGACCTTCATGTTTGGAGGCCAGGCGTAAGATAAGTCCTGGGCAGGCGCGCTACCATTCTGTCTCAGGGTAGGTGTTCCTAAGTTCGCGATGGCACCATGTAGGTCACTTGCCGCGAATTGGGACACTTATCCGGCGCACCGCTTTGTGCCGAGCGGTGGGTCACTGTCGAGTGACCACCTTTGACCAGCGAGGCTGGTGTTCTGGTTCCTATTGAGGAATGTTTCGGGTGCGCCCGACCGGCATGACTTATGGAGTCGTAGCCTTCGGTTGCATTATGTGCTTTTCTGTTTCTGTTTTGGATGCTTGTCTTAATTGGACCCCATGCATAATTTTGTATCATGTTGTGTTGGCCAGGAGCATACTGGGTTTTCTTAATTGAAAACTCACGCATTTGTTAATGCGGTGCTTGCAGGTACTTAGATTCCTACAGGGTAGACTGGACGAGTAGTCGAAGATTCTGTACACGAGGGACACGTCGACCAGATTCTTCAGTTTGTCTTTTGCTTCCGCATTATGTATGATGTATTTCCCTTTTGAACTCGATGTAATGTATTTGACCTTGTTACCATATATGGATAATCTCTCACTTTTCAATCATGTTTTATGTTAGTCTATCCATGTATGATCTCTCTACGTATTGTCGAGTTGTTGTTGGTCTGTCTTTTGTAACTCCTTCGGTCGTCGCGGAGGTCTCTGATCGCGACACTTGTAGTCTTTCCCGGTGTGCGTACCTGCGAGATCGGGGGCGTTACAATATTAGTATGTCACAATTGCAAAAATTGGCAAAACTTGAATTGGTTAGAGGACTACATAAAATTGATTTAAAAAAGGACAAGCTTTGTGATGCATGCCAATTTGGAAAATAATTTACATCTTCCTTCAAATGTTTAAATGTGGTGTCAACTTCAAAACGTCTTGAGCTTTCTCATTTAGATCTTTTTGGACCCTCACGAACCGTAAGTTTAGGACGGAAAAGATATGCTTTTGTAATTGTTGATGATTTCTCAAGATTCACTTGGGTTTTGTTTTTGGCAAATAAACATGATACTTTTGGAAGATTTAGAAGTTTTTGCAAATGTGTTCAGAGGGGGAAAGCTTCGAACATTATCTCCATTCGTAGCGATCGTGTAGAAAAATTTGAAAATGAGTCGTTTCAAAACAATTATGAAAAATATGGAATTGAGCATAACTTTTCTTTTCCGTGCACTCCTTAACAATATGGGGGTAGTTGAGAGGAAAAATAGAACTCTTCAAGAAATGGCAAGAATCATGTTTGTGGGAAAAGGGATTCCAAAATATTTTTGGTGTGAAGTCGTTAATATTTCTTGCTACGTTTTAAATCGTATTGTCATTCAACCCATTTTGAAGAAAACGGATGCATTACATACATTGCATCATATGTCTCTCATTTAGATTAATTTTATATCAATAAATGCTACTAAGGTATGTGTTTAGTCTTATTTACAGAATACAGGGACCTGAATGCAAATTACCCATATCCCGAGCATAAATGCGTGCCAGAGACTAATTTCTGTCATAAAGACCAAGTTCAAGATTATCGGGATTCAAATGGAAATTCATCCAAGCATAAAAGCATTCAAGGACCTAATTGCAAAAAGGCCAAGGACTTAAGCACAAAAGTAGTCAGGGACTGAATTGCAAAAAGCCGAGGACCCGACTGCAACTAAAGCACCAAAATATTATCTTGGAAAAATTCTAAACAAAAATCAATTTGGATCTCCAAATATATGAAGGAATTAATTCGGAGCTCAAAAGAAAGGAAAGAAATCATCCAGACGTGCAAAGGATATTGAAATCATGCCATAAACACACAGGAAAAATCCGGATTAAATCAGCGCATATATTGCGGCGAAATTGCCGCATCCTACGTGTATTGTGCGGCGGAAACGACGCCCCCTTGTGGATCCGTGGCTCCGGATTTTGTCCAGTCGTGTCTTGCCACGTGTACTTCCCTATTTTTTACCTAAGTCCCTTGTATCGGCTATAAATAGCCTCGAAACGTTGTGTAGAGGATGTTCTTAGTTTACGTTCTTAATTTTAGTCTTAGTTTTTGTTCTTCTCTTTAGCAATAAAATTCTGTTATTTTATTTCTTGTTTTTAGTTTTCTTTTGTAGTTTCTCTAGGACCCCTTCTCCCTCCCTCCATCTATGAGTTTCTAACTCTTTCAAAAGGGTGGAGGTGACGGATTTAGGGTGAAGAGAAGAAGAATAAAAGTTATTATTTTAATTTCGTGTTAGTATATTTTGATTACTTGAGTTTATGTTAAATCATTTATCATGTAATGCTTTATAACTTGGTGTCTAGAAAGTGTTTTTGTGTTGACGTAAGTCTTCCAAGCGAAGTGGTTATCTAATTACCACCGACTCTGTCGGAAGCGCCCCCACTAGCTATACACGGCTTGGCCAAGTTGGTTTGATTAGTGAGGGAGGTGAATCAAGCAAATCAACTCAACTCAACCAGTTAGGACTCGTCTAGATTTAAGCGACACTAGGTCTACGTTGTTTGAACCGTGCTTGTTCAGGAAATTTCTGACCGACCCTCTTTTCTATCTTTAGAGTTAAGTTTCCCTTCTCATCTGAGTCTTCTTTCTCTTCTCACCTCAATTCTCTAGATTAGGATTCCTTTCTCATCTTTCTCCATTCTATTGTTTGTTTCCATTTTCAAAAAAAAAACACAAAAAAAAATTGTATTTAATTCTTGAAATTAAATTTGGAATTTAAATTTGGAATTTGAACTCAAAAATTGATTCAACCCGGTGCACTCAGATTGGGATTCGGGACTTGAGTAATCGACTCTCACGAGTTCATCTAGATTCCAGTCTAGAACTTAGCCCCAATCCATCTGCTGCACCACCTCACCCGGATCCAATGGGTGAGAATGTAGTGGACCCACCTGTTGCACAACCTATAACTCTGAGGGATCGATGCTACCCAGCGATGGCTGCTCAGCCATCATGCATCGTTATGCCCACCACACAGGGTCGCGACTTCGAACTTAAGGCACAATACATGAGTATGTTGCCTAAGTTCACCTCTAGGAAGACCCATATCTCTTCCTTAGAGAATTTGAGGAAATCTGCTCTCTTATGCAATACCAGCATATCCCTGAGGAGGCAGTGCGTCTGAAATTCGTGCCTCTAGCACTGAAGGACGACGCTAAGAAATGGCTACATAGTCTAGCCGAAAGATCCATTAGAAGTTGGGTTGAGTTTCTTCAAGTATTCCTAAAAAATATTTCCCCAACCATAAGACTATGAGGATTAGGAATGAAATTGTTGCTTTCGTTCAATCTGAGAGCGAGCCGTTCTATTCCTATCTAGAAAGATTTAAAAGTGTGCTGACCCAATGCCCTCATCATGGAATTCCAAGATGGCAATTGTGCCAAATTATTTATGAGGGATTGACACCCACATCTAGGGTTATGGTAGAATCCGTAAGCCAAGGGAACTTCATGTCAAAAAATGAAAATGATGCCTGGACTTTTCTTGAGGATTTAGCTGAAAACAATATGCAATGGGACAATGCTAGAACACCTCTTAACCCGAGTATTGGATCTAGAATAACAGGTCAACCCAGACCAGGTATCTTAGCTGTAGATGCCAACATAGCGGCTGAAGCAAAACTAGCTACCCTTATGCGCAGAATGGAAAGTCTAGAGCTACAAACCCGACCCCGAGTGAATCAAGCCTCGTCTATCCCTTGCTCTAGATGTGGTCAGACTAGTCATTTAATGGAGGATTGTGCGGACTGGGAACAAGTTAATGCCACGTTTAACCATGCTAGAAATGACCCATACGCATCAACCTATAACTCGGTTTGGCGTAATAATTCCAATTTCTCATCAAGCCAACAAGGTCAACCTCCTAGACAACAACCAAACCCGTATAACCAAAATAATACATCATCTGGGTTTAGTAACAATGGCGATCATGAGGTTAGGTTGACAAGCTTGGAAAATTTGATGAAAACCTTTATACAAACAACCAACCAGTCCTTCCAAAGGCTAGAGACACAAGTCAGCCAACTCGCGCAAATTGTAGGTGCAAGAGAAAAGGGTCAGTTTCCAAGTCAACCTGAGGTGAATCCAAGATCAAATAATTCATATCAGCCCTATCAACCACCTCTAGGAAATAACAACCCTAGACTGGTTCAAATGGTTAATGAGGAAGGACCGTTCCAACAAATAAATGCAGTAGTATCATTACGGTCCGGAAGACAAGTCGATAACAATGTGGTAAATCCTAGAACGTCTAATCAATCTAGCCATCAAGCAACCACATATGACCTAACCATTGAACATGACGTCCAATCTGAAACGCCCAACCCACCTACTCAAACTGAACTCATAGCTCAACCTGAGCGAGTCTATGTTCCTAAAGCTCCATTCCCCAATAGACTCAAGAAGAACTCAAGTGCACAAATGAAGAAAATCTTGGAAGTATTTAAGCAAGTTAAGGTGAATATTCCACTCTTAGATATGATTCAACAAATACCTGCTTATGCTAAATTCTTAAAATATCTGTGCACTAAAAAGAGAAAAACGAACGTACCAAAGAAGACATTCTTAACTACAAACGTAAGCTCTATTCTGTCAAATTCGTCTCCTATAAAATATAAGGACCCTGGGTGTCCCACAATTTCATGTGCAATAGGAGATACTTTAATCAACAAAGCCCTTCTAGACCTTGGTGCTAGTGTTAACTTACTCCCGTTCTCTGTCTACGAGCAACTCAACCTTGGTCCACTAAAACCCTCTAACACAACCCTTCAATTTGCTGATTGCTCTATTAAGAAACCAAGAGGTATAGTAGAGGATATTTTGATTAAGGTTGGTGACTTCATTTACCCAGTGGATTTTGTCGTTCTAGACACTGAACCTGTTGTCGATCCTAAGAGACAAATCCCTGTGATACTAGGCAGACCATTTTTAGCCACTTCTGAAGCTTTGATAAATTGCCGAAATGGGCTCATGCAACTATCTTTTGGAAACTTAAAAGCTGAATTTAATATCTTTCATGTTGATAATGAGCCAGAAATAGTATGCAATAAAAGTGATGTTGTGATGAGATCGCGTATTTATAAGATTTCTGAATCAAATAAATCATCACAAAATCAAAAAGGAAGTAAGAAAAAAGGGAGTAATTCTTCGACACACCCACCATCACTCAAGAAAATAAGAGAACCAATACATGTGAGGGGTGTGGAATCTGTGCCTCAGTGCAACATGTGGAACAATTCAACTGGATCCATGCACCAACATGGTGTCATTCAATCCAGTTCTGACTATGGTTGACTCTGAGCAAATTCAATCCCTCCACCACAGTTGACGCAGGTAATAAGTGCATTTGCTTTATATTTGCATACATTGAGGACAATGCATGATTTAGATGTGGGGGGTGTTTATCTATCTTTATATGTTGTTAAAAAAAATTCAATGTTCCATGACATAGCTTAAGATCGAACTGCCAAAACCCGTATACAAAATGCATTGAGTTTTTGTTCCTTATTATATAGTTTTGCTTGTAGAAATTATGACATAAATCTAAGTTCCAAAGAAATAACTCATTACCCTTTAAAGACATGTATGCACTTAAATTGGATGAATCAAATCTTTGAAGTGGTTGATAAAAAGCAGAGGTTGAGGAAAATATACCAGGAAGTGTGGACTTCTAATAGCAATTAAGCCTTGAGGAAAATAAAAGTAAAAATAAAGGAATAAAGTGAGGAAAACACATTTTGCAAAATGATTACAAAAGCCCAAGCCTCTGAGTCACTGGTCCGTAGGGGTATCTTGAAACCCGGTAACTTGAGTCCGCCAGCTCGGGATTATCGACCAAACTCGCTTCACGAATGCAAAAAGGGTAAAAGTGTCAGAAAAAGAAAATGTGTTGAATCATGGAAAAAAATATACTTTAAGATACTCAAGGCCCAAGGCTAAAAGAATGATCCATGTCATGGTTGATCCGAATGATACTTCACCACCAGAGGAGGCGTGCAAAATAATTTAAGTGATATCATGTGTAGAAGGGTTAGTGGTGTGAATGTTGGAGGAACAAAGACCAAGTTAAAAATTTTATGAGTTAGACTTGTATAATGAGCATGCAAGAATTCTAAGTGAGATGTATAAGGTTGAGGTGGAGATATTGCTATTAATGGAATGTTGAATTAAGACTTTGTGGGTGTGTCAACTGAAAACCCTCACGAGACAAAACACGTCCTCTAAGGAAACTTGGGGGTTTAAAGGCTTGTTGCACGTGCTAAGTGCAACCGTGATTCCTACGAAAGTGAGTTAGGATTTTCCTGTTTTCAGTTTCTCTTATATTCTGTTTTGTTAGGGACTAGAAAAATCTAGGTGTGGGGGTATTTGAAGCATTGCATACATTGCATCATATGTCTCTCATTTAGATTAATTTTATATCAATAAATGCTACTAAGGTATGTGTTTAGTCTTATTTACAGAATACAGGGACCTGAATGCAAATTACCCATATCCCGAGCATAAATGCGTGCCAGAGACTCATTTCTGTCATAAAGACCAAGTTCAAGATTATCGGGATTCAAATGGAAATTCATCCAAGCATAAAAGCATTCAAGGACCTAATTGCAAAAAGGCCAAGGACTTAAGCACAAAAGTAGTCAGGGACTGAATTGCAAAAAGCCGAGGACCCGACTTTAATTAAAGCACCAAAATATTATCTTGGAGAAATTCTAAAGAAAAATCAATTTGGATCTCCAAATATATGAAGGAATTAATTCGGATCTCAAAAGAAAGGAAATAAATCATCGAGACGTGCAAAGGATATTGAAATCATACCATAAACACACAGGAAAAATCCGGATTAAATCAGCGCATATATTGTGGCGAAATCGCCTCATCCTACGTGTATTGTGCGGCGGAAACGCCGCCCCCTTGTGGATCCGTGGCTCCGGATTTTGTCCAGTCGTGTCTTGCCACGTGTACTTCCCTATTTTATACCTAAGTCCCTTGTATCGGCTATAAATAGCCCTGAAACGTTGTGTAGAGGATGTTCTTAGTTTACGTTCTTAATTTTAGTCTTAGTTTTTGTTCTTCTCTTTAGCAATAAAATTCTGTTATTTTATTTCTTGTTTTTAGTTTTCTTTTGTAGTTTCTCTAGGACCTCCTCTCCCTCCCTCCATCTATGAGTTTCTAACTTTTTCCAAAGGGTGGAGGTGACGGATTTAGGGTGAAGAGAAGAAGAATAAAAGTTATTATTTTAATTTCGTGTTAGTATATTTTGATTACTTGAGTTTATGTTAAATCATTTATCATGTAATGCTTTATAACTAATATGATTTATTATAAGTTTCTGAATTCTCTAATCTAAACCCTATATCTAAACCTCCACCCAACGGAATTCACCATCCTTGTTCTTATTTTAGTTTTATTTGTTCATGTTTCATGCTTTAGAAAATTAAAAACCAAAATTCTCAATACAAAACTTATTCTTCTCTCCTTCTTTCCCCTAATCGAAAATCACACAAATAACAAATCTCTCCCTCCTTGTGTTCGACCCGTACCTGCCACGTCTTCATTGACGCCGTGCACTTGCGGTATAAATTTAATTCTCATCAAAAACTCATTTTGAGCTTTGGCATAACCGTACTCCTAAAATCTCATACTTCAATGTTTTTGGTTCAAAATATTTTGTCCTCAACACTAAAGACAATTTGGATAAATTTGATGTGAAATCCGATGAGGTCATCTTTATAGGGTATTGTGATAGGAGTAAAACTTATAGAGTCTACAATAAATAAACTAGTTATTTTGAGGAATCTCTACACATAAATTTTGAGGAGTTGGCATGTGTAGATAACTCCTCTCTTGATGATGATTGCATGTACATCATTAGACAGGTATCATCACAAGATGTCATACTTAAGTCTCATCAAGAACCTTCAAGTTCTCCATAAGAGGACAAAGAGAAACTTCCCAATGATTGGATCTATAGAAGGGATCATCCGAAGGACTTTGTGATAGGAGATGTTTCTCAAGGTGTGACAACACGTTCTAGAGCTCATGTAGTTTGTGACTCATATGCATTCATCTCTACATTAGAACCCAAGAAAGTAGAACAAGCTTGTAATGATGAGTTTTGACTAATGGCGATGCATGAAGAGCTAAATCAATTTGTTCGAAATGATGTTTGGGAACTTGTGGAAACACCAACTAACCAATCGATTATTGGAACTAAGTGGATATTTTGAAACAAACTTGATGAAGACAGGAATGTAGTTCGAAACAAAGCTAGACTCGTTGCTCAAGGCTACCACCAAGAAGTGGGGATAGACTTTGATGAAACTTATGCTCTCATTGCTTGTATGGAGGCCATTCTCATGTTGTTAGCCTATGCATCTTGTATAGACATAAAACTATTTCAAATGGATGTCAAGAGTGCATTTTTAATGGCTTTATCAATGAAGATGTTTCTGTTACACAACCCCTCGGCTTTGTAAATGAAACTTACTCAACCCATCTTTTTAAATTTAAGAAGTCTCTTTACGGACTCAAGCAATCTCCTAGAGCTTGGTACGAGAGGTTGAACAACTTCTTAATTAATAAAGGTTTCTCAACGGATAAAGTAGATATCACTCTTTTCATAAAATCTCATAATCATGATCTATTAGTACAAATCTTTGTAGATGATATTATCTTTGGTGCAAGTAACCTTCGTCTTTGCGAGGAATTCTCTAAGTCTATGCAGGGGGGGTTCGAGATAAGCTTAATTGGTGAACTAAATTTCTTCCTCGGACTTCAAATCGAGCAAACTCATGATGGAAACTTCATACACCAAGCAAAATACACAAATGAACTTCATAAACGCTTTGGTCTTGAAGATAGCAAGTCATACAAGACTCCCCTGAGCACTAGCACTAAAATAGACAAAGATGAAAATGGCAAGCATGTGGACATCAAGAAATATCGAGGTATGATCGGATCCTTTCTCTACCTTACTACTAGTCACCCCGATATCATGTTTGTCGTGTGTTTATGCGCTCGTTTTCAAGCATGTCCAAAAGAATCTCACTTAAATGCTTTAAAATGAATTTTTCAATATCTCAAAGGTTCTCAAGATTTTGGTTTGTTTTACCCCAAGACTAGGGTTTTTTGATCTTGTTGCTTACAACGACGCCAACTATGTCGGTTGCATTCTAGACCGTAAAAGCACTAGTGACACTTGCCAATTTTTGGGAAAATCTCTTGTATGTTGATTTAGTAAGAAACAAAATAGTGTTTCATTGTCAACAACCGAGGCTGAATATATCGTTGTCGGTTGTGCGTGTGCACAAGTCCTATGGATTAGGCAAACCCTCAAGGACTTTCAACTTGAGTTTCAAACTACTCACATCTACTTTGATAATATAAGTACAATTGACCTTTCAAAAAATCCTATTTTGCATTAAATAAATAAGCACATAGAAGTAAGACATCATTTTCTTAGAGATCATGCAACTATGGAAGACATAAAACATGTATTCGTCCCTAGAAATGATCAATTAGTGAATATTTTCACAAACATCTTAATGTTGATCAATTCCATTACATAAGACTCAATCTAGGCTTGTGAAACTTAAATGATTTATAACTTTGTTATCTCAGGCCACCTTTCAAAAATTGCATCTTGATTGGGTCATTCATTAAGTCTCTTGGTTGCTTGATGTATTTTGGGTTGTGTTTCTTTCCTCTGGTTATTTTTGGTCGACCGGAATAGGTGTTCTGTTCGACCAGTTTCTCCTTAATCGATGTGATCCTTAAGTTCACTTAAGTGATCGGTCGAACATTTATATTGGTTCGGTCGATCGGCGTTGCTAAATCTTTGTTCAACCGAATATTCATCCAGTCTTACATTCCCTTTGTTTTTTGGTCCTACAGTCGACCGCGGCTTCACTCTTGTGCGACCGGAATCGTCCAGGTAGTGTATACCTAATCTGTTTAGTCGACTGGTATGCTTTCTTGTCCGACCGAACATTGCCAGAAAGTGTGTGTATTTCTCTTCCATACCCGTTCGGTCAACCGGAGTGCCACAGTTGTATGACCAAATATTTCCAGGCTCTTTGAACCTTCTCATATCAGTCGACAATTTGTCCTTTCGGTCGGACATTCACCCCAAATTAACTTAATCTTTCCCTTAATTTTATCCGTTCGGTCGACCGTTGTACCCTACCAGTCGACCGGTGCCGCTTTTTCTGCTTTTTTAGGGCAAATCAGGTCCTCGTTTTCACTTTTACCCTCTCCATCTTTCTAACCCAAGCTGCCCCATCTCCGTCCGGTCGACCATCCCCCTCTTCCGGCCCTCCATCTTGCCTTTTTCCACCATCATTCGCCTCCCCTCGTTTTTCTCTGCCACATTGTCTGTTCTCCACCATCTTCCTCCTCAATGGGTCGTAAGAAATTGGTTGCTCGCAAGTCTTCCAGCGTGGCAAGAGACGTCATGGCCACCGAACGCCGAACTAAGAGGAGACACGATCACCCTCCCTCATCCTCTGGTGCGCGACATCCTCCGGCCACTCCAACTCATCCATTCTTTCCTATCGACGATGTCGCCAGGAGGCTTAGGACAACAATTTCTCATTTGCTCCTTTCATCCCGTGCCGCAAGGTTGAGGTAGATGATTTTACTGATTTTTCCTTAAGAGCACATTTAGATGCAAATAAGCTCACTTATAGCCAAACAAGACTAGCATCTAAACCTTACTACCCTTTCCTTGTACAACAATTCTATTGCAATCTGAGAAAAGTCCCAAATCGCCACATAATGGCTACTATCATTATTGGGACTCAATACAAGATTACACTTGAAGTGATTGCCTTAGCCCTAGGTATGGAGTCTTTTGGTATTCATATATACTTAGACCAACCTCAAGCCGCACTACCCGGTACACAAGTTGAGCAAATGGTAGATGAGTTATATCCTGTCCCACCAAAACGGGTAAATGGAAGATTTAAACACTCTGCCTCTCTCTTGCTTCCCCAACCCCGCATCTTAGCACAAATTGTCTCCTACAACCTTTACCCAAAATTTGGCCACTATAATGGGATTTCAAATACTGAACTTATTTGCATTTATTGTATCTTTAAGAAGATTGCGGTAGATTGGCCTCTCTTCTTTTTCATGCATATGTGGCATCGGAAAGGGAGGTATCTTCCTTATCCTATGTGGTAGTCGGCTCTCTTTTTGCATTTGAAGATCAATGTCTCTGCATTCTCTTCGGCGATCTACAAGTACCCCATTGATAAGACCACCTTACTCAAGATGAAGATGATCGCCCCCTCTTCTCCACAACCTTCCTCTGACGAAGAATTTGACACCGAAGTAGACAATGAAGAAGCAGAAGATGAGGTTCCTACTGGCCCACGTTGGGTGCCACGTTCAACCCCGCAGGAGTCAGGTAACTCGTGGGCTGAGGGAGAAACAACTGCATGGGCTGCTGGTCGAAATTGGTCAGCTACTAATTCCTTCGACGCTTATGCGTGTCAACAGCTTTCTGACCATCTTGATCACTTTGAGGCTTCCACCTCTGCTCGTTTTGATGCATTTGAGCCGTCATCCAATACTCGCTTTGATGAACTCAAATCGATTGCTACTTCCTCTTCTGCTCAACTGAATCGTATTGAAGAATCTCTTAACTCCATCACTTCCTACTTTCGTGATCAGCGTCTCGCTTGTTCTTGTGATGTTATTTTGTTTGTTTGTTGCTTTCACTTTCTTTTAAAGTTATTTTGCACTGTTGTGCTAATGTCGTTCTTGCTCTGAATTTGGGTGGATCCTTTGTTATCAATATATTTATTATATATTGATATGTGTTTTGGAGCTTTACATGTGTGAATGCCTAAATACTTTTGAGATCACTAGACATGTTTATTCACTCGACATTGTTTCTTTTTGGCGTATTTATGTTTCCGCCAAATCATCTCACGACAAACGTTCAATAAATATCACTATCTATTCATGGGTATCTTCTTTTTGATCATGCCAAAGTGGGAGAAATAAATGCATGCATCTGAGATAGGGGGACCAATGAGATAAGGGAGCTCAGTATTGATAAAAAAATTAAAACAACATGTATTTAGATTGATAGGTTGTCATCATCAAAAACTTGATTAAACATTCTAATTATAACCGCAAGTGCACGGCCGCGTTGAAGCGGTGGCAAATACGGGTCGATCCACAGACAGGTGTGTCGACTTTATTTTGTTCGAAGGTGAGTGGGAAAGAAATGAGAGAAAGGAGTTATGGTCAAACTACACTACAATGCAAAAAGGAAATGGAAGATAAGCAATAAAAATGTGAATACAAAGATATGTGTATGTGTGTGTGTTCAATTAAGCTCATCAAAACATGTAGTGCATGAAAATCATAAAACTACATCCAACTTTGCCTCCACATGATTAAGATAACACAATATCATTAAAACATACAAGACAATAATTGGAAGGAAGCTAAATGAACTCATGTATAAAGACCAAACCCTCACTATGCCTCCACATGAAATAAGATTACACAATCATTAAAACATACAAGACATTAACCAAGCTAAAGGCAACAAGAGTACATGCAACTACAAGTCATGTTTCCTTTATTAATTCCATTCATATCCTCACCTCATCATTCCCCATAAAATAGGTTCACTGGTCTAAGCATATGCTAAGCTTCATTCAAGAGCATTAACATATCAAAGACAAGAGTGAAATCTCATTAGATGGTTATGGAAATCATATAAGTTTCAAAGGATTAAGATAACACACACCTAATACATCACATAATCACATCATATATTTCTCCACCTCCCAAATGGAAATGAAACTACTCACTAATCATTACACTACAACCTAAATTAAAATGAAACATTCTACTGAAATGAAATTAAACTAAGCAAACAAGAGATATTAAAAAAGCTAAAAGGACATAAAACGAAAAAAGCATGCAAGCATATGAAAGGAAATTAAACTAAGAAAGAAACAACATAACTAAAGGAAAACATCTATTATTACTTACTCAATTACAAGTAGCCTCTCTCCACCATGGTTTTTGCTTCAAGGTTTTAACTCCTAGTAGAGAGGATGGCCACCAAGAGAGATTGGGTACAAGAGAGGAGGGAGAGTTCTATTTACAGCCATAGAAAAAGGTAATCGGGGACAATCCCCCGGTATGGGAATAAACAAATACCAAAAATAGACTAAATACACACTAATACGCGACCCTACAAAATCTTAGCGGATCTGGATCAAAACAGACTGCCAATCAGCGGTCGTGGACCGCCAATTGGCGGTCTATATTGTTTGGATCCGGCCGTTGTTTCGTGAGAGATTTTCTGGATGTCTTTGTTGGTCTTTGATGCATCTACTTCGCTTACTGGAGCTCCGACCCGAATAGAATTGCCAAAATACTCCCCATGATGGTGTGGAGTATTCTTGTTTGCTCATTGGTCCTTCGATCTTACTTTCAGGTC
Organism: Triglochin maritima; assembly: GCA_963682175.1. NCBI lineage: Eukaryota > Viridiplantae > Streptophyta > Magnoliopsida > Alismatales > Juncaginaceae > Triglochin > Triglochin maritima. Next base: position 15,903,613 of record OY821774.1, on the reverse strand, counting down.
CTTTGATCTTGCATCCTAGTCCTTGAGTCTCTCAACTTAGTCTTTTTCCTTGTTAATAGGTCCATTTATAGTCTCTCCTTCTCAAACACACTTATTCCTAAAAACTAAACATTAAACTCGTTACATAGCATTGTTTGGGTGAAAGATAATGGATATAAGACACAAAGATATGCATGAAATGATGTCAATCAAATACCCTCACACCTAACTTTTGCTAGTCCCGAGCAAAACAAAGAAAGAGAAAAATGAAAGAAAGGAAAAAGCATACGAAAAATAGGCAAAACCTAACTCACTTTCGTAGGAATCACGATTGCACTTAGCACGTGCAACAAGCCGTTAAACCTCCTTGTCACCAAGAAGGAGGAGTGTTGTCTCCTGAGGGTTTTCAGCGGATATACCCACAAAATCCAAACATAGATGCATTGATCAATCTAGAAACTCGACTCGATGGACTCATTTTTATCGATCATTGGACAAGGTAATCCTACGGGCCGACTCTATGGATGTATTCAGTCCACACACCTAGCCTAATGTACCATTCGTGCAAGTTAACTAAGGACTTAAGTGAAAGACATGGACAACCTCAACATCCTCAAGTGATACAAAGTGTAAAGTCCATTAAGGTTCATTATTTGCATTACCATTTTTTTCTTTTTTTTCTTTTCTTCTTTTTTTTTCTTCTTTTCTTTTTATTAGTTGGACCTTCATTCTCCCAGGGTCAGGTTTCATGCATCATTGCCTATGAGGACTTACACTATCCCATACACCTTTCCCCACATCTCCACATAGGGCAATCCCTACCACCCGTATAACGGGAGTTCGGTCGGCGCATCCCAAGTCAGATGACTCAAAAGCAACAAGCACAATGTCCCCTCAGACCTACTTTCCCAGTGATAGGAGCCGTGCGAGAAGAGAGAACACCTACTCACTTATTTCTTATCTACACATGAACCAAAACCCCTACACTTAATGTCTCACAACAAGATTTAAAGGGTCATTGACTACAACAAACTTCCTTAAATTAACAGACACGAATTATTGACTCACTAGGTTCGGGATGAACTTCTTTAATTATTTGAGCACTGAAACCCTATGATTACTCACCCCCAAGGGAAAACTGGGGTGCATCCTAATGACTAGATAAGTCTTAAAGCCACTGTACTAGATATCCTAATGCATCAAGTTCAATACAATTTTGGGAGCCTTATTTTTACTGTCTCTCAACGGTTTTGCACATGCCAAACACACAAAACCCACAAAACATTTTCTTTCGCAAACACATAAAGATTTTTGAAAGAAATGTGAAAATTTTAAAGCACTAGGCAAGCAAAAGAAGACAAGTCACTCATGGATCATGGCAAGCAGATATATCGATATTAAATGCAGCACACTAACATGACCTTATCAATGCATACAAAAGAAAACAAAATCAAAAGAAAAGACTCGACTATGTACACACGTAAAACACTCCCCACACCTACTTCATGCATTGTCCTCAATGAATGTGAGCAAGATACTACATGGATTTATGCATGAAAAATGGAAGATCTCACCAATATGAAGCGCAACAGGAAGTTCATGGTTATAGTGATGGACAGAAACCCGAATTCCCTCAAAACCTGCGAGATGTTAAAGAAGGGATACAAATACGAAAGAAATGGGGCCCAAATACTCAAGGGTTGGAGCCCACAACAATCGATGCTCACTGAAGGAGTCTTTTCTTCTTTTCTTTTCTTTTTCTTTTCTTTTCTCTTTTTTTATTTTTTTATTTTTTAAACTATGTATAACAATGGGCTCACATCTTCATATGTCAAGGGACATCAAATTGGAACTCGCCATCTCTCGAGGCAGAAATGCACATGCATGGGCTCACAACATACAAAACAGAATTGTTTGACCACCTGACAGGAGGCATGAATGAGAGGTGAACCTCTGTCTGGTTGTTTGAAATGAAGGGTATCAGGTGGTTGATTCTTAACCCACATGGGTCCTCAGCAGATACAGAATGAAGAGCATGTGGCCCAGAGGCCATAAAAATAGTATCTTATGGCTCAAGAGACACATGATCGAAAGGATGTGGCTCAACGACCATGTGATCAAAAGGATGTGGCTCAAAAGCCACGGGTTCAAAAGGATTTGGCTCAAAGGCCACGAGATCACAAGGATGTGGCTCAAAGGCCACGTGATCAGACGATAAGGCACCATCTTGTGCCAACCCAGGTGAAACATCTTCACCATCTTCAGGGTCTCCATCGAACAACTCTCTGAAATACTTGAAGGTGCCCTCAACTTCAATTTCATCCATGCCCTGGATAAGGTTGACCCCAACAGGGTCATTGAAGGCACCTGACTTCTTGCCGATGGTGAAGATGTTGAAATCAGCGCATCAGACCATTGCGACAATTGATCAAGGCATTGGAAGTTCCTAGAAATGGTCGCCCCAGAATAACATGAATTTGTACAAGTGAGTTTGGCACAGGTTCAATATCCAAAACAAAGAAGTCGAATAGATAAATGAACTCTCCCACTTTGATCAGCACATCTTCCACCACACCCCTCAGTTTCTTCATAGACCTATCAGCCAATAAAAGAGTGGTTTTTGTTTGTTTGAGGTCTCCAAGACCGAGTACACAATGCATTAAGAACTCCTTTAAGAACCGAGTACACAATGCTCCAATGACTGGAAATGTTAAACTAGAGATATGATAAGTGGACACCGGTGAGTATGTTACGATGCTTGTAGAATGCATAAGGAGGTCTTTCTTAAACTATGTCACATTATGAAAGTGAACGGTCTACTAAAACCCACCCGCGAGATTAGTTTGGAAGAACTGATGCACATGTTCTTATATGCCTTAGGACACGCCTATGTTAATCGGGCGTTATAAGATATGTTTTGTCAATGGTGGAATGAAATTTTGTTATGCAATTGTAAGAAAATATATAGCTTTAAATTTTCTTCTTAACTGCACTGCTGGATTTCATCCTATATTAGTGTTCACATCCAAAACGTTTGGGGATCAACATTAAATTGGTGATTCCAAAACAATTGCAACACTTTTTTATTTAAAAAAATTTACTCCCCACTTGAATAGTTTTGTAGCACGACGAGGTAGAATAGAAGTGTTTCTGCCTTCCTCACTTGCTTCCTAAGTTAGCAGAAAACAGAAGGTTCATCATAATCAATTGCTTAAGCATATGCCTTAGCTAATGGGATTCTAACAAGTTAAACCCTATGAGTCATATGTAATACATGTTCTGCGCGCAACATATCGTCCCAATTTTGGTGCGCTTGGATTGGAAGGTGTGATTACCCTCATTCAAAGTGTACCCTTAAGCTTCATCTATTTCTCAAGATGAAGCCACAATGCCTAATTTTATGTGTCCTTCCTCAAAGCAAGAACCGGTTCTATATGAAATTTCCTAGAGGTATTTCTCAGCATCCGTTGATGGTCTCCCACCCAGGAGTTGTATTCTGTTGTACAGTCATATGATTGACCGGGTGTTGTCCTCCATTTTTCTCTTTTTTCGTCATACCTTTTCAATTGTGTACTTTAATGGTTGATATTTATCTCTCTAAGTAACTATCAGGAAAATATCTCATAAAAACAAAAAATCAGGACAAGTATGGTTACAGTCTTGCAAGAAAGTTGTTAGGTGTTGGTCGTAATGATTTCAATGGTAATCGAGATGACCAGATGTAGCAGCCGATTGTATATATTTATGTTCGACCGTTAGACATAAATGTACCTTTTAGAATGCTAGATTTTGGTGGAACTGTCGACGAATAGTTGAGTGGTTGAAACATGTTTAAAAAATATTGTGAAAGGATAGAAGTTTAACTAGCTATTAGGAACATGCTTAAATTTCTAAATAAACATTTATTGTGACAAGGCTATCTGTTTTATCAATGTAGTGACGTGTTAAAAATTTGAATATCTTTGTAATACAGTTATTGCTTGGATGTGCCATATGTAAAATAATTTGCAGCACAAATGTTTGAAATGTTTTGCTACTTTGTCTATGAAATGAGTTTCATGAGTGAATTGAGTAATTAATACCAATTTGACACAGTAAATACTAAAAGCACGAGCAGTATCCTAATGTGATGCACTTAATGATGTCTTATATGAAAATTGAAAAGTAGTGTAACAACTATGATGTCTTTGTTATAAAATAATAGAACAAAGAACAAAGAAGATGATGATTTGAGGGAGAATAATTGTTTGTATTTTTTCATCCACAAAGTATTACAATGGACTCCTATTTATAGGCTATAGGAGGCAAATGAAATGGTGTATGTTACAAGTGTTTACAAATGAGAATGTGATAGGTTGAATGAGTATTGGGAGGAGAAGGTGAATCATCCAATGACCTTTGGATTTCATAACACTCCCCTTGGAGGATCACATTTACACGTTAAGGATGTTGTCTCGTTAAAAACATTACCAAGAAAAATCCGATGGGATAAAAACTTAGTGAAGGAAAAAAGAGTACAACGCCTATGATGTTCCCCCTTACTTCAACATACATTCTTCAAACAACGAACACCAATTTTGAAGTTAAACTTCTTGATTGGATCTGATCAATTGTCACTTGATTGGTCTGCCTCATCAAAAACCTCGCCAAGTAAAACCATGTGGGACAAAACTTGGTAAAGGAAAAAAAAGTGCATCGTATAATTCTCCCCCTCAATTCAACATACATTTATAACACTCCCTTAGATAATATGCGTTATGTTTATGTCTCATTAAAAACCTTGCTACAAAACTCTGTGGGAAAAAGTAGCTAAGGAAAAGAGTGTATAACATACGCTAACAAAATTGCGCAAATTGCCCCATTAAAAACCTTTAACCAATAAAACCTTTTAGGACAAAAATTGGAAAAAGGAAAAAAGAGTGCAACTACAAGCCTTCTGGGCTTTATCCTTCAGGAATATCCGTCCTTCAGGGACAATAAATACAAATTCACTCCCCTTAATTCATAGTTTATCAAACTTACGCATATATTTTACAAAGTTCTTAAATACAAAAGTGCATGGGGATTCAATAAACAAATACATGATAGTTTAACGGATTTAATGGAAATTTACTATATTTCTCTTAGATAATAAGATTGTGAAATATGTTTGCGCAGTTTTTCTCAAATAATATGCTGGGAGTAACATAAATTGTGGTAATTTTTGTAAAATATAAATATGTTACCTCAAAAGATATTATTTATGGACAATTTAAAGATGTCTCATAATTATATTGATGTCAAGCTATATAAGTGTAAGAATCCATAACTATTTCACCAACTTACATAAAGTTGTAATGACTCCACGTAATGACACCAAGATTTGTGATAATGATTGATGTGTAATGGACATGTAGGAAACATCACTAATATAAATCTTTGTCGCATGACTAGATATTTGTAGATCCTTGAAAGTCATATAAATATTTTCAGAAAAACTTTTATTGTGAACATGATAAGGAACTTCAGGTTCTATAAGAATTGGATCTTTGTCGATATACAATAGATGTCCTTTGTTAATGTGATTTCAAGATGAGCATTTAGTAGAATATTTTTCTTCAATATTCCATTTCTACAATTAAATCATTGTACTAATTCTCTTCTGGAGAATGTTCCAACTTCAGGTCGAAAAACAATTGGTTTATGTCTAGTCATTTATTTAAAATTCCGTCATTTAAATATTTTACAGTTTTTCAAAAACTCCGTTGGAGGCCCTATGACATCAAGTCATATGCATATAATAAATAATAGTAAATTTTATTATTGGGTGAAACATATGGACCGCTAAGATCAACTTCGTATCATTCTTCGGGATGACTTTGATTGAAGAGGTTTATGCACACTCTTACTTGTTTCTTCGTATAGTGATCTTTGTATAGTGCATCTTTTGATTCTTCTTTATTATATAATATACTTTGTCATCTTTATCCTTCATGGACTCTCATATAAGTACCAATATTAAGTGACTTATAAAACTTTGAAGTCACAACATATCTTATATGCATATCATATTGATCATGTAACAGAACGTATTATCAATATTATGAGAGAATGAGTAACATCACGTTGGATGTTGGGTCCTGCGAATACCTTTATATACCTCTCGCTTTATATTGTATCACATTGTTATTGTGATTTCTATTTGTATCCTTCATGGATATAATTTCAGAAATCAAGACTACAGGTCCAAATAGTATATTTATTATATATTATTCGCCTTCTTTTGTTTATATCAAATACGAATGTTTCTGACATTCTTATAATATCATAGGTTTTGCATCCAATTTTTCTCTTGATATAGCATGCTATTAAGAAGGCGAATGAATTGTCGACAATAATTTTAATAATTATTTAATATCTCTCGTATCAACATATATAGTTGATTGCAAGTTTTACGTCAATAATAATCAAATCCTCGTCGTTTCCCAAAATTTTAGGATTTGACCGTTCTGTATTCCCGTAATTTCATTAATCTTTTGTTTAGCAGCTGCATTTTTTTACGTGTTTATAATCTTCAGGAATAACCTCTTCAGGAGGTGCAATGAGAGTGACTAACTTTTATTTCATTTCCACAAATAATGTATGTTATGGTTCACGCTTCTGGTGTTGGTTGAGCTCAAATATATTTTATCATATATGTGGAGATCTCTACTATATATTATGTTGTTTATGTCTAGTAATATAAGGCTTAGTCGCTCTTTTGTGATCAATAAAAATGTATGACAATTACTTGCTAGATATTGCAAGATAATGATTTTATGAACTTCAGTTTCAATCATACTTGTACGTATATTCTCTTATGAACTTCAAGTTCAATATAGTCCATTTTCTTGACATTCTTTAAGCTTCTAACTTCTCCTCCTAATGCCAGAAAATGTACATCCTATATATATGATTATTGGATTGGACAATAAAACTTAGCCCTTCAGAAGCTTTAAATCGCAGGAGGGAAACAATTTATTCATTATTGTACAAGTAAAGTAGGATAAGATTCATAACATGTTGTATATCAACCATAAAAATTAATGAATAATATTAGCAGGTATATATGCACATTAATGTATCATGTATAAATTTTAAGATCCCATAATGATCAATATTGAGAGATATTTTAAAAACAAATGGACTCTCATTTTATTGTGCAAATCGGTCGACAAATTTGACCTCATTTTGGTCGTGATAGAAGTCAACAAAATTATCTAAAGCTTTACAAAAACAATACCAATGATGACATCCATAATTAATATAAGAGATGATTTTATTTAGTCACTTCTGGGCATGTTTCGTCTCTTTGACGTCATCTTTATTTCATACTTCTTATTTGCACAAAATTTAGTACACTACTTATGCTTTTGTTTTCACGATACTTTGTAATGTGTGCTTCCGACACACCAAAACATAAACAAGAAATGTATCGTGATTTTCCAACAACTCTCATGACCTTCAATCATCGGTGATGCATAACCCAAAAAAGTATTGGGTCATTAATTTGTAAAGTGATCAATAGATTTTTTTTACTACTAATCTCTATATATCTATGAACTTCTGGTCATAGGGTTTGATTTAGAGATCGACGTGCATTTTTACTCAATTAGTTATTTGCAAGTCGTTTAGATGGTCATACTAATCCTTCAGGGATTATCATAAAATTTCATAACCCTCTTTAAATGAATAATCTCTAAATCTTGGTATAGTAGCATTTTATGAATATTAAGATATTCACCTTCTGGGCAAATGAATATCATTTTCAATAACATTGATCACTTGTAACATGGTGATTCAAATTCCATTATAATGTAGCACATTGTACTATATATATACATCTATCAAGATGGATATTATGTGCTCACGAGATGAATGCTCGTAACAACAAGTAACAATCACATACTTGAACCACTTTACAAATATTATTTTAATGAACATGATACTAAGAATTCATATAACTTATACTGAGCAAGTGAATCGATATAAAGTTGCATGATATATATATCATTTAATTTTAAAAGCACTATTAAATATGTAAATATTTCTTTTCATGCTTCATTGGCTCGAGAAATCATGAAATTTTGATCAACAAGTCGATATTTTGTCCAACCACAAAAACAGACATGATATTAAATCATAATACTTTTAAAATCATTTTAACAAATAATATAGCACAAGAAAATCACAACCTCCATTTTATCTTGATTTGATGCTTCTTTTCTCTAGTCATTGGTATTTTAAAAGGCAATGAGTTGGGTTCAACATCCATAATCCATGATAAGACGTCATTCTTATCCATGATCGAGCATGTAATGAAAAGTCATTTGTTTGCACATTAAAACATGATTTGGAGTATATATTAAAGATTTAGCCTCAAGGCTAGAATATAGTTTGTACATCAAGATTTTCCAATGATTACTAGTAATGACCCAACATGAATTGTTGTGTTATATAATTACTTGTTGTAATATCTAATACAAGCATTAATCTAGTACAATGATAGTGGTATATCAATTTGTAATAATTTCGGAACAAATCATGGATATATATACAAACATACACATAATCATATCACATGTCGTAAATATATACGAATTGCTAATAACCAATGTGTCAAGAAATATGCAAAATATATCAACTAAGTCATGCCATTCGAAATAAGTGTCACACATTAATAAAATTACATATGAGTAAAGATTTTTTCTTTCCGGAATTCAACTAATACCCTCATTGCAAAGTCCAAGTGTTGATCAAAATATTATGCATGCATAGCTTATATTATACTATGTAATTTCTGGAAAACATGTATGGATAAATAGTACAACAGAATTAATATAAAAGACGGTCAATGAAAATAATATAGGATATTTTCAAATAAAATAATCAAGGCCAATATAATCCACTTTGATACGAGGTGTTATGACTTAATGTCAATGTATAAATCATTTATAACAAATTAAAGAGATTTAAAAATCTAACGTTTCAGATTTTCAAAGTCACACATTAATGCATGACACTAAAAATAATGAAAAAGTGTGATATTTATCTTAAAATATATTGAATTTTTTTCTTACAATATTACTCATGAAAAATTGAAGATAATTTAATTTGCAAGAGTTACTTGTCTAGGTCAAATTTAATATAGAATATATTTCTTTTTAGATGGTTTACCATAATTCATATTGATGATCCATTGATATATACAAAATCCGTAAGCATCAATAAAATTTAAAATAAGATTTCTAAACTAACAAACGATATCATATTGTCTCACGAGAAACCATTGATCAAATCATATCGTGTGGAAGAAAATGGTGCGAGGAATCGTAATGAAGAAACTAATTCAGCTATAAATGGTGTGAAATATGTCAATATATAAATAATATATATACGCTAAATATGCATAAGACCGGGATAAGAAGACCTTAGAAGAGATTGAGTTCTCTTGACTGACATAGCTTCGTGCTGATAACGTGTTATAAAATAATAGAACAAAGAAGATGATGATTTGAGGGGGAATAATTATTTGTATTTTCTCATCCACAAAGTATTACAATGGTCTCCTATTTATAGGCTATAGTAGGCAAATGAAATGGTGTATGTTACAAGAGTTTACAAATGAGAATGTGATGGGTTGATTGTGTTATGAGAGCAGAAGGTGAATCATCCAATGACCTTTAGATTTCATAACAGTCTTGTCAATAGTGGATTGAAATTTTGTTATGCAATCATAAGAAAATGTTATAGAATTATATAGAGGTTTAAAAAAAATTCTTCTTGAATGCACTGTTAGATTACATCCTATATTAGTGTTCATATTCAAAAAGTTTGGGGATCAACATTATATTGGTGATTCCAACACAATTCCACCTTTTGGATTGGTTAAACTAACAAAATACCATATGGATGAGCGGTTTAATGGGTTACAAGCATTAATCTACAATGGTCTTTGTGGGATCCTAATCCTAATTGAATTTTACTGTTGTTTAGGTGGTGATTAGGAGGAGATGAGTTTGGAGGGCTGAGATGGAGTGTTGGTGGATGAAGGGTTGAGATGGTTGGGAGATTAGATGGATGGTGAGGATTGGATTGGAGAAGATATTTTAGGTGACTCTTCCCCCTTCTCCCTCCCTCACGTTTCCCTCACTCTCTCTCACTTCTCTCTCCCTCAGTTGGTGCTCCGGCGAGAGGGTGATCTCCGACGAGTTGGGGTGATCGGAGCCGTTTAGTGGTGGAGGTGAGTTGGTTGGTTGGTTGGTAAACTCATCTCGTTGGTTTCTTCTTTTGTTCTCTCTCAACCTAACTCATTTCTGTGGTCGTGGTTGGTGAGTGGAGGTTGACGAGGTGGATTTGTGTCTGTGGTATGTCGAGGAGGTGTTGATGGTTGATCGAGCGTGAGGTTCGTCGACGGATCGTGATTTCGGGGAGAAGTGCTCGTGGAAGCGTCGTCGTGGTTCTTCGAAGATTTCTTCAAACCTTCACGGTATGTCAACTCGCTCAATTTAGTAGTGTGAGTATTTGGAAGTCGACGGTAGGCCTTCCAGCTCGTCGCAAGTAAACATGCAGCAAATTTTACTGCCTGATCGGTCGACCGGTTGATGCAAACGGTCGACCATTCTTAATGAGATTTTGGGTTCTGCCTGACATCGGTCAAACGATGCCCTTGGGGCGGTCGACCGATTGTGCACTGGAGGCAAGCCTGGTAGGTTTCGGTCGAACGGGTCTCATTTGTCGTTCGACCATGTGCACTGTCATAGGTCAGCTGGGGGAGCGCTGGTGCTCTTTGTGAAGAAGAAGGATGGATCACTGCGGATGTGTGTTGACTACAGGATGCTGAACAAGGTTACCGTACGGAATCAGTATCCTCTCCCCAGGATTGAGGACCTGTTTGACCAGTTGCAGTCAGCGAAGGTGTTCTCGAAGATTGATCTGTGATCCGGTTATCATCAGTTGAGGATCAGAGAGGCAGATGTGCAGAAGACTGCTTTCAGGACGAGGTACGGGCATTACGAGTTTTTGGTGATGTCGTTCGGGTTGACGAACGCGACTGCAGCGTTTATGGATTTGATGAAGAGGACGTTCAGTCAGTACCTCGATCGGTTTGTGATTTTTTCGTAGACGACATTTTGGTCTACTCGCCAGATCTGGAGCAGCATCGAGAGCACTTGAGAGTTGTACTTGGTATTTTGAGAGATCATCAGTTGTATGCCAAGTTTTCGAAGTACGAGTTCTGGCTGAGCAGTGTCGCCTTTCTGGGACACATTGTATCTGGAGCTGGGATTTCAGTAGATCCAGCGAAGGTTGAGGCCGTGACACAGTGGAGAGCCCCGACTAGTGTGGCAGAGATCAGGAGCTTTGTGGTACTCGCGGGGTACTATCGCCATTTTATTCAGGATTTCTCCAGGTTGGCATCACCGTTGACGACTTTGACGCGGAAGGGCATCAAGTTCGTATGGTCCCAGAAGTGCGAGGACAGTTTCCAGGAACTGAAGAGTCGGCTGATGACTGCTCCAGTTCTGACATTTCCTAATGGTAGCGGTGGGTTTGTGATTTATAGTGACGCGTCCGACGTTGGACTGGAATGTGTACTCATGCAGCACAGGCAGGTGGTTGCGTACGCTTCGAGACAACTGAAGGAGCACGAGAGGAACTACCCCACTCATGATTTGGAGTTGGCAGCAGTTGTGCATGCGTTGAAGACTTGGAGACATTACTTGTATGGTGAGCAGTTCAAGGTTTTCACAAATCATCAGAGCCTGAAATATCTATTTTCGCAGAAGGAGTTGAATATGATGCAGCGTAGATGGTTTGAGTTGATTAAGGATTATGATTTCACCATGTTGTATCATCCGGGGAAGGCAAATTCGGTTGCAGATGCGTTGAGCAGGAAGGTGGAGGTTAACGCGGCAGGCCTTTGTATCCAGGAGTGGAAGTTGTTGGAGGCGCTGGCCGAATGGAGACCGTCCACTGATGAGTCGCGAGGTGTTGTGATTGCCGGGATGAGAGTGGAGCCTCAGATAGTCTCGAGTATTGTTTAGGCTCAGAGTTCTGATGATGAGTTAGATGGGTTGTTACAGTTAGCTGGCAGAGATGGATCAAACTTCAGTATTGGAGTTGATGGTGGGCTGAGGTTCAGAGGTCATGTCTGGGTGCCGAAGGGTGGAGATATGAGGAAGGACATTTTGGAGGAGGCGCACAGATCCTGTTATTCGATCCACCCGGGCAGCACAAAGATGTATAGAGATCTTTAGAGGAATTTCTGGTGGAAGAAGATGAAGACGGAGATCGCAGAGTTCGTTGACAGATGCCTGATTTGTCAGCAGGTGAAGATGGAGCACCAGAGACCTGCAGGACCGATCCAGAGGATCGAGCTTCCAGAGTGGAAGTGGGAGCACGTGACGATGGATTTTGTCACCGGGTTGCCGAGGACGAGAGGATTCCATGATGCGATTTGGGTTATAGTCGATCGACTGATCAAGTCGGCACACTTCTTAGCTATCCGGAACACTTTACCTCTGGAGGGTCTAGCTAAGTTGTATATTGAGGAGATCGTCAGACTTCATGGAGTGCCAGTGAGTATTATTTCGGATCGAGATCCAAGGCTCACTTCCAGATTCTGGGGGAGTTTGCAGCAGGCCCTGGGGACTCGGTTGAAGTACGACATTCCATCCGCAGACAGACGGTCAGTCTGAGAGGACCATCCAGACATTAGAGGTTATGTTGCGAGCTTGTACTCTGGATTGGGCAGGATATTGGGATGAGCATTTACCGTTGATCGAGTTTGCATATAACAACAGCTACCATTCGATTGGGATGGTACCATACGAGGCTCTATATGGGAGACCGTGTAGATCGCTGGTATGCTGGAGTGATGTAGGCGAGAGGCAGCTAGTTGGTCCTGAGATTGTGCAGATGTATGCTGAGAAGGTTGATGTGATCAGGCAGAGACTGGCGACAGCTCAGAGCAGGCAGAAGAGCTACGCTGATAGGCGTAGGCGAGAGTTGAGATTTGAGGTAGGCGGCCATGTCTTCCTGAAGATTTCACCATCTCAAGGAGTGATGAGGTTCGGGAAGAAGGGGAAGATCAGTCCGAGGTATGTCGGACCGTTTGAGATTCTTGATCGGGTGGGAGAGGTTGCCTACAGGGTTGCGCTGCCACCGGTTGATGCAAACGAAATCACGGTATGTTAACTCGCTCACTTTAGTAGTGTGAGTATTTGGAAGTCGACGGTAGGCCTTACGGCTCGTCACAAGTAAATATGCAGCAGATTTTACTGCCTGATCGGTCGACTGGTTGGTGCAAACGGTTGACCGTTCTTAATGAGATTTCGGGTTCTGCCTCAGATTGGTCGAACGATGCCCTTGGGACGGTCGACCGGTTGTGTATTAGAGGCAAGCCCGGTTGATTTCAGTCAAACGGGTCCCCTTTTCCGTTCGACCGTGTGCACTGTTATAGGTCGGCTGGGGTGTTGACCATCTAAACGGCCGACCACCTGTGTGACTTTGTCCGACTGGTGACTTAAGTTGGATTAGTGGTCGGTTCGACCGAAGGTGGTTCGGTCGACCGGACTTGATGTGGAGCGTGGGAGAATTCCCTGGTGGAATTCGGTCGACCGAGAGTGCTCGGGGGTTCGACCGTATTCGTTGGTGAGAGTAGGGGGATTTCCCTGGTGAAATTTGGTAGACCGAGAGTGCTCGGGGGTTCGATCGGGTTTGTTGTTGTGTGTGAGGGATTATTCCCTTGTGACTTTCGGTCGAACGTGGCCTTTGCCTTTCGACCGATTGGTCGTTTTGTTCGTTGAACCTGGGAGGCGACTTCTAAACGATCGACCGGGGCCTGACTTTGGTTCGACCGAACGAGTGTGGTTGGTGGGAATTGGTAGACCGATGGAGTGTCGATCGAGGCAATTGCCTTGTGTTTGTGAGATTCGGTCGACCAGGACTTTTGGTTCAGTTGACCGTTTGCGTCCCGTTTTGCACATTGGAGGTGTGGTTGTTGTGGTCGTCCGTGTGGGACGAGTTGGGGTGTCGATGTTCTTCCGGCAGGTGTGCTAGTGGGCACGAGTGTTGCGGTGGTTGGGTGAAAAAGCCCTGGAACCCCGTAACTGTGTAAGAGTTGTGGTTGGATGAAAGAGCCCTGGAGCCCAGGTTGGAAATGTGTGTGTTGCGGTGGTTGGGTGAAAAAGCCCTGGAGCCCCGTAACTGTGTGAGAGTTGTTGTTGGGTGAAAGAGCCATGGAGCCCAGCTAGTCTGTGCGGGGTTGGGTGAAAAAGCTGTGGAGCTCCGTAGTGCGTTCAGGTTGGGTGAAAGAGCCCTGGAGCCTGAGCATGGACCGCGTGTTAAGGGTTGGGTGAAAAAGCCCTAGAGCCCTTGGACGTTTGGGTTGGGTGAAAAAGTCCTAGAGCCCTTGGTCGTGTCGTGGTACCTGAGAATGGGTGAAAAAACCCTAGAGCCCAGCTTAACGACGAGTGTGTTGCGGTGGTTGGGTGAAAAAGCCCTGGAGACCCGTGACGGTGGTGTGTGTTGTGGTTGGGTGAAAGAGCCCTGGAGCCCAGCCCGGTTGTGGTGCTTTTCTTGTTGGTAATATTGCATGCTACGGTGCTTTTCAGATCATGCATTGTAGAGTTTGGCATACGGGGTTTCCTTCTGGAAACTCGAGCTTTGTGGCATGTTTGTTTTTCAGGCCGTGATCGGCGTTAGGTGGGGTGGTGATCGAGGAGAGGAGCGCTGCTACCTGATCCTGCTTCCTCTCATTTTGAGGCCGAGTGGTTACTTGTATTCATTTGTTTAGCCTTTTGATGTAATCACAATTTTGAAATATTTGGATATATATATATATATATATATATATATATATATAATATGTTGGTGCACATTCTTCTTTGTGTTTGAGTAATATCCTCTGTTGATTGATGTTTAAAAATTTTAAAAAAAATTCCACTGTGTTGAGGATGTTACAGTCTTGTTTATTAGATGGGTTGATTAAAAGGGTAAAAATACTTCAGAATTTGCGTACAATTTTTGAATTATTACTGCATGATCCTGCCATTGGTGGATGCACATGCTGAGTTGTAGGGGTCATTATTGTAACATCCCGAAACAGCGGAAAATTTAAAAATTGTAATCAAGACACAGGAACTCAACAATCAAAGACGGGACTGTTACTTCTCATAAACAATAGCGGTGCACCAAAATTACATCAGAGTTTGTCAAAATAATACATGATTACAACAAAACGACAACGGAAGATAAAACATAATCATGCCGACCTCAGTGGTCCGAGAAGAGGATCTGACTCCAAAATGCGAGTGCCCGCCGATCACCACCCAACTGGACCTACTGCGGTCCTGAAAATATATAACAACAATGCCTGAGTTTCCAGAAGGAAACCCCGTATGCCAACTCACCTATATGCATGCATTACACAATGAACCTATCATACTAGTAGCATGTCATGGCATCGACAGAAATGGAAAATAGTTCCCCCGAAGGGTAAAACAAGACATCAGTCCGACAATCAACAACGAGTCTCCCGAGGAGACCTACTGTAGGCACATGCAGCCTTACAGCACGCGACATCGTACCCCCCACACGCGGCTACACTACTCAGGGGTTCGGCAGGGAGCCTCTGTCACGCCTGCGCGCCGATAGAATACAGATCTGCAAATCTCAGTTGTCGGAGCCACATGGACCAACGGGGCCGTCGCCCGGAAGATATAACAACAACATCTCGGTAGGTGCCCAGCCGAGGAAAACAACATAGCCGGCACAGCCTCGGCCCAACAATCATCATCGCCGGCACAACCTCGGTGACATCACCGGCACAGCATCGGTGGTCCATCACAACGTCCGGCACAGCATCGGACGGGTCCAGACCGAAGTCTGCCAGGTCATCAGGCTCCTCGAGCCGCAAACACCAACCGTGCCGCTATAAAAGCAGGGCAGCGACCTCCGTAGCCCGTGGGCCGGTAGTCACCTCACCCAACGCCAGTTGCGTGCCCGCACAACATCAACACTGGGATCCGCGATCCCTCAGGCCTGCTATACTACAATAAGTCCAATCAATCCATCACAAGTCACGGTCCATACACGGAGGTGACGCGTCCCGAACACCCACACTCTTCCCAACGGCGGTCCCTGGGCAGGCACGTATCACGCACCCACCGTCACCTCCCGGCTCACGCACAAGGCGAGGACACGGGTTTCCGTGGACAAAGTTGGCGTTCAAAAAGGGAACCAGGAATTCTGTCCTGGGCCCAAACGGTCGACCGGAAGAGGTGATTCGGTCGACCGTTTCCAGAAAGGAATCGGTCGACCGTACTCCTAAAACGGTCTACCGCTGCGCTCAAAACAGAACCCCCAACGGTCGAACAAAGGTCTAAAACCGGTCGACCGAACGAGGTCAAAATCCGGAGTCTGGTCAACATCAAAATCGGATCTATCGGTCGACCGACTCAGGGGTCCCGGTCGACCGAAATCCTACAGGGTCAACCTAGCATTCTACGTCATAAAACGGTCGAACGCAACCAACAATCGGTCGAACCAGCATGCGATAAAATCCAGTACACTTAAGTTCTGGTCGACCGACCACAAGACCCCGGTCGACCGAAACACAACAGGCAGTCCCAACTCACCAGCAAATACGCACTACCGGTCGACCGCCACACGGCATCGTCCGACCAGTGAAGGTTAAAGTCGGGTAAAACAGTACATTCGGTCGACCGCCCGAAGGAACCGGTCGACCGTTGGTCGTCTTCAACCTCGCGCCAGCCGAGGTTTTACGAAGAAACATGCCGCCGGAGAGGTCTCCGACCCCTCCCCGACCGACCAACACCTCCCCCACGCTTGGGGAGCAAGAAAACCACACTAAGGAGACGGCATACCTCAACCAACGACGTCTCCCTCGTGCTCAGCCTCCGCGCGAAAGCCTTCCTCGCCCGTCTCATCCGCGACAGCTGCTCACCACCGTGCACACCAACAAGGAAAGGAAGAAATGAGGAAGGAGAAGAAAAAAAGAAGAAGAAAGAGGAACTTGATTTATAAACCCAGATGCTACAGTACAACCCATCACTCTCTCCCCTCATCCACAGTGCTCGTCCCTTCACCTCCCCATGCAACTCCTGTACATTTGCCTTCCCCATGCAAACCACACCCTTAAACCCGGATTAACCCTAAACCCGGGTTAGGGTTCTAACAATCCACCCAACTTAAAAGGATTTCGTCCCGAAATCAAAGCAAACACTCACTGAAAAGCTCTGGATACTGCCTTCTGACATCCTCCTCGATATCTCAAGTGGCCTCGCGCTCGCTGTGATGCTGCCACCTGACCTTCACCATCGGAATGGTCCTCCTCCTGAGCTGGTGATCCATGCGATCAACAATCTCGACTGGCCTCTCCTCGAGCGACAAGTCCTGCTAAATCTCTGGCACTGCTATCTCAATAACGTGCGACGGATCCGCTACGTACTTCCTCAACATCGACACATGGAAGACATTATGCAGACCTGAAAACTGCGGCGGCAATGCAACTCGGTCGAGGATCTCAAAAGGCCCAACATACCTCTGGCTGTTTTACCCGTCTCCAACTCGGTCGAGGATCTCAAAAGGCCCAACATATCTCGGACTGAGCTTCCCCTTCTTCCCAAACCTCATCACACCTCTGGCTGGGGAAATCTTCAGAAACACGTGATCGCCCACCTCGAAACTCAACACCCGTCTGCGTCGATCATCATAACTCTTCTGCCTGCTCTGTGCTGTGGCCAGCCTCCTCCTGATCACATCCACCTTCTCTGAGTACATCTGCACAATCTCTGGCCCCACTAACTGCCTCTCGCCCACATCACTCCAGCATACCAGTGATCTGCAAGGCCTCCCGTACAACGCCTCGTACGGTGCCATCCCAATACTCGAGTGGTAGCTGTTGTTGTAGGCGAACTCTATCAGCGGCAGGTGCTCATCCCAGTGCCCTGCCCAATCCAGTGTGCATGCTCTCAGCATATCCTCCAGGGTCTGAATCGTCCTCTCGGACTGACCATCGGTCTGCGGATGAAACGCTGTACTGAATCTCAGACGCGTCCCCAAAGCCTGCTGCAGACTCCCCCAAAATCTGGAAGTGAATCGAGGATCTCAATCGGAGATGATGCTCACTGGCACTCCATGCAACCTGACTATCTCCTCTACGTACAACTTAGCTAGACCCTCCAAAGGCAACGTGGTCCTGATCGCTAAGAAATGCGCTGACTTGGTCAGTCGATCGACTATCACCCAAATCGCGTCGTGGAATCTCCTCGTCTTTGGCAATCCCGTGACAAAATCCATCGTCACGTGGTCCCACTTCCACTCAGGAAGCTCAATACACTGCATCGGTCCTGCTGGCCTCTGATGCTCAATCTTCACCTGCTGGCAGACCAAGCATCGCTCCACAAACTCTGCAATGTCCCTCTTCATGCCCTTCCACCAGAAGTTCCGCTGCAGGTCCTTATACATCTTCGTGCTCCCCGGATGAATGGTGTATCTAGCTCTGTGTGCCTCCTCCATGATGTCACCTCTCAGCCCATCAACCTCCGACACCCAGATCCGACTCCTGAACCTCAGACCACCATCAACCCCCACACTGAAGTCTGATCCATCTCTGGAAGCCAACTGTAGCAGACCAGCTAACTCATCATCCCCCTGCTGAGCCTGAACCAACCGTGAGACAGTCTGGGGCTCCACCCGAAGCCCAGCAATCACTGCTCCCTCTGAACCCTCGGTGAATGGACTCCACTCTGACAATGCCTCGAGTAGCCTCCACTCCTGGATGCACAGATTCGCAACTGAAACCTCCACCTTCCTGCTCAGCGCATCTGCAACCGAATTCGCCTTCCCCGGATGATAGGAAATGGTGAAGTCGTAGTCCTTAATGAACTCAAGCCATCTGCGCTGCCTCATATTCAGCTCCTTCTGCGAGAACAAATACTTCAGACTCTGATGATCGGTGAAGACCTCGAACTGCTCGCCATACAGATAGTGTCGTCAGGTCTTCAACGCGTGAACTACTGCCGCCAACTCCAGATCATGAGTAGGGTAGTTCTTCTCGTGCACCTTCAGCTGCCTCGAAGCGTACGCGACCACCTTCCCATGCTGCATCAGAACACAACCCAAGCCTATCCCTGATGCATCGTTGTATATCACATAGCCTCCACTGCCACTCGGTAGCGTCAGAATAGGTGCTGTCGTCAACCGCCTCTTCAGCTCCTGGAAGCTGTCCTCGCACTTCTGGGACCAAACGAACTTGACGCCCTTCTGCGTCAACGCTGTCAGCGGCGATGGAAGTCTGGAGAAATCCTGGATGAACCGTCTGTAATACCCTGCCAGTCCCACAAAACTCCTGATCTCCGTCAAGCTCGTCGGGGCTCTCCACTGAGTCACAGCCTCGACCTTCGCCGGATCCACCGATATCCCATCCGCTGACACAATATGCCCCAGAAAAGCCACCTGATCCAACCAAAACTCGCACTTCGTGTACTTGGCATAAAGCTGCTGATCCCTCAAGATGCCAAGCACAATCCTCAGGTGCTCTCGATGCTGCTCCCTGTCAGACGAGTATACCAAGATGTCATCCACGAATACCACGACAAATCTGTCAAGGTACGGCTGGAAGGTCCTATTCATCAAATCCATGAATGCTGCAGGTGCATTCGTCAGTCCAAATGGCATCACCAAGAACTCGTAGTGGCCGTACCGTGTCCTGAAGGCTGTCTTCTGAACATCTGCATCTCTGATCCGCAACTGATGATAACCCGAACGCAGATCGATCTTCGAGAACACTCTCGCCGTCTGCAACTGATCAAACAAATCATCAATCCTGGGCAAAGGGTACCAGTTCCGAACGGTAACCTTATTCAGCATCCTGTAGTCAATGCACATCCGCAACGATCCATCCTTCTTCTTCACGAAGAGCACAGGCGATCCCCATGGAGAAACACTCGGTCGAATGAACCCGGACTCCATCAACTCCTGCAACTGCTTCTTTAGCTCTGTCAACTCAGCAGGTGCCATCCGATACGGTGCCTTCGACTGAGGTGTCGTACCCGCTACCAACTCGATGCCGAACTCGATCTCTCGGTGCGGCGGTAACGCTGGAATCTCTGCTGGAAACACATCCGGAAACTCCTGCGCAATCTCTATGTCCTCCAGCCTCCTCGTCTCAGGCTCAGGAACTACCAGCGTTGCCACAAACGCTCTGCATCCCTGCTGTATCAGTCTCTGTGCCTTAACCGCAGACACAATCAGACGACCTCCTCTGCTCCTCGCACCTCTGATCAGAACATCAGGCAAGCCCTCCATCGGAATCAGAATCTTCTTCTCGCAGCAAAAGACCTGCACGTCGTACTGTGACAGCCAGTCCATCCCCAGTATGACGTCGAAGTCCACCTTCGGTAACAAGACCAGATCTGCCGGAAAATCGTGGTCTCCCGAAGCAATTGTGGTGTCGGGGAAAAAGCTCCCCACAGTGCCCACCTAACCCATGGGCGTGCTGACCTCCAAAACATCAGTCAGCAGCACAGGGGTCCGACCCAACTCGCCAGCAAACTTCTCCGAAATGAAGGAGTGAGTGGCGCCACAATCAAACAACACTCGAGCTACTGAACCAGAAACTGAAAGCGTACCTTCCACGACGGTGTTGGAGTCCCTCGCCTCCTCAGCCTGAATAGTGAAGACTCGCCCGGTCTTCCTGCTCTGCCCTGGTGAAACAACTGATCGGCTGCCTCCGCCTCTGCCTACTGCTGGTGGTCCTGGCCTCCTGCTCGGCTCTCCCTGCCTCTGAGGACAATCACGGACGAAATGCCCCATCTGACCGCAACCCATACACGCTTCAGTCCGACGGGGACACTCCTGTCCTGGATGGAACCTCCCGCAGTAAGTGCACGCTCCAGACTGACGTGCTCCTCCTCTATCAAACCTGGGCCTCTTGCTCGGGTTTCCTGCCCCACGACCAGCTACTCTGCTACCGGTGCTCACTGGCGCCTTCCGCGCCTCCTGAATACACTCCCTCTGGTCCTGCTCGATGATCGTAGCATGCTTCACCGCATCTGCAAGGGTCCGCGGCATGCTGTTGATCACACGAGATCGAAGCGGCTGCCTCAGTCCCTTCACGAACTTCCTCGCCCGCTGCTCTGGGGTCACACAGATCTCTGGGCAGTAACGCTCCAAAGCGTTGAACCTGCTGATGTAGCTCGCCAGAGTCATCTCCCTCTGCTCCAGCGACATAAACTCCTCCCTCTTCTGATCCCTGACATGCTGGGGGAAGTACTGCTCATGGAACACCTCCAAGAACTCCTCCCAGCTGACATCTGCACGGTCATCAAACAGAACTGTGGACGTGGACCTCCACCAGTTGGCAGCCTCGCCATCGAACACATAGGTGACCAGCTCTACCATCCTCTCAGGTGCTACTCCAATAGCGCGGAAGATCTTCTCCATCCAGAAGATCCAGTCCTCCGCAACCTCTGGGGCCCTCCTGCCATCAAAAGTCGGCGGGTGCTGACGCATGAACCGATCGTGCTCAGCTCCCACTCCGCCCTGGGCGCTCTGAGCTGCCTGACGCTCCAGAAACTCGCCCAACCTGTCCCAATGAGCACCAGATGTGTCGTCACTGGGATCATGATCGCGTGGAGAACTCCTCACGCGCCTAGGTGCCATCTGACAGAAGAAACAATCACAACTTCAGCCATGAGATATAAAATGCATGAGTCCTATTACTACAAGGGTGATTTCATTGGGAACCGCATAGGAATCGACCGCTCTGATACCAAGTTGTTACATCCCGAAACAGCGGAAAATTTAAAAATTGTAATCAAGACAATGGAACTCAACAATCAAAGACAGGACTGTTACTTCTCATAAACAATAGCGGTGCACCAAAATTACATCAGAGTTTGTCAAAATAATACATGATTACAACATAATGACAACGGAAGATAAAACGTAATCATGCCGACCTCAGTGGTCCGAGAAGAGGATCCGACTCCAAAATGCGCGTGCCCGCCGATCACCACCCAACTGAACCTACTGCGGTCCTGAAAATATATAACAACAATGCCTGAGTTTCCAGAAGGAAACCCCGTATGCCAACTCACCTATATGCATGCATTACACAATGAACCTATCATACTAGTAGCATGTCATGGCATCGACAGAAATGGAAAATAGTTCCCCCGAAGGGTAAAACAGGACATCAGTCCGACAATCAACAACGAGTCTCCCGAGGAGACCTACTGCAGGCACATGCAGCCTTACAGCACGCGACATCGCACCCCCCACACGCGGCTACACTACTCAGGGGTTCGGCAGGGAGCCTCTGTCACGCCTGCGCGCCGATAGAATACAGATCTGCAAATCTCAGTGGTCGGAGCCACAGGGACCAACGGGGCCGTCGCCCGGAAGGTATAACAACAACATCTCGGTAGGTGCCCAGCCGAGGAAAACAACATAGCCGGCACAGCCTCGGCCCAACAATCATCATCGCCGGCACAACCTCGGCGGCATCACCGGCACAGCATCGGTGGTCCATCACAACGTCCGGCACAGCATCGGACGGGTCCAGACCGAAGTCTGCCAGGTCATCAGGCTCCTCGAGCCGCAAACACCAACCGCGCCGGTATAAAAGCAGGGCAGCGACCTCCGTAGCCCGTGGGCCGGTAGTCACCTCACCCAACGCCAGTTGCGTGCCCGCACAACATCAACACTGGGATCCGCGATCCCTCGGGCCTGCTATACTACAATAAGTCCAATCAATCCATCACAAGTCACGGTCCATACACGGAGGTGACGCGTCACGAACACCCACACTCTTCCCAACGGCGGTCCCTGGGCAGGCACGTATCACGCACCCACCGTCACCTCCCGGCTCACGCACAAGGCGAGGACACGGGTTTCCGTGGACAAAGTTGGCGTTCAAAAAGGGAACCAGGAATTCTGTCCTGGGCCCAAACGGTCGACCGGAAGAGGTGATTCGGTCGACCGTTTCCAGAAAGGAATCGGTCGACCGTACTCCTAAAACGGTCTACCGCTGCGCTCAAAACAGAACCCCCAACGGTCGAACAAAGGTCTAAAACCGGTCGACCGAACGAGGTCAAAATCCAGAGTCTGGTCAACATCAAAATCGGATCTATCGGTCGACCGACTCAGGGGTCCCGGTCGACCGAAATCCTACAGGGTCAACCTAGCATTCTACGTCATAAAACGGTCGAACGCAACCAACAATCGGTCGAACCAGCATGCGATAAAATCCAGTACACTTAAGTTCCGGTCGACCGACCACAAGACCCCGGTCGACCGAAACACAACAGGCAGTCCCAACTCACCAGCAAATACGCACTACCGGTCGACCGCCACACGGCATCGTCCGACCGGTGAAGGTTAAAGTCGGGTAAAACAGTACATTCGGTCGACCGCCCGAAGGAACCGGTCGACCGTTGGTCGTCTTCAACCTCGCGTCAGCCGAGGTTTTACGAAGAAACATGCCGCCGGAGAGGTCTCCGACCCCTCCCCAAACGACCAACACCTCCCCCACGCTTGGGGAGCAAGAAAACCACACTAAGGAGACGGCATACCTCAACCAACGACGACGAAACGCCGGAGCAACACTCACGCCTCCGCCGTCACCTCCGGTCTCCCTCGCGCTCAGCCTCCGCGCGAAAGCCTTCCTCGCCCGTCTCCTCCGCGACAGCTGCTAACCATCGCGCGCTCCAACAAGGAAAGGAAGAAATGAGGAAGGAGAAGAAAAAAAGAAGAAGAAAGAGGAACTTGATTTATAAACCCGGATGCTACAGTACAACCCATCACTCTCTCCCCTCATCCACAGTGCTCGTCCCTTCACCTCCCCTTGCAACTGGCATTAACCTTGCTGTATCCACTAACTTCCAAAGATGGGTGTTCTCCAACAAAAAAATTCAATAGTTCACTTCATAATCGGTGGGAGATAAATTTAGGAACGACTGTTTAATCACTTGGGGAGAGAGAGATATGTTTTCCACAATAGACAATCTAACAATGACAATATAGTGCAATGAACTGCTCATAAAATAAATAAGACTTATAGTGCAACTTTTTTATTATTTTAAAAATGTAAATGTAAGGTTGAAATGTTTGATGTTCCTATTGAGATATTTAAATAACTATTTTAGAATTTAAAATTTAGTATCAATGATTACTTGGGCATTTTTTTTAATAAAAAAATTAGCCCCCATTGGAAAAGTTTTGTAGCATGACGAGGTAGAACAGAAGTGTGTTCTGCCTTCCTCACTTGCTTCCTAAGTTAGAGGAAAACAGATGGCAGAAGGTTAATCATAATCAATTGCTCAAGCATATGTTTAGTGGATGGGGTTCTAACAAGTTAAACCCTATGAGTGAGTCATCATATGTAATACCTGTTCTGCGCGCCACATATCGTCCCAATTTTGGTGCGCTTGGATTGGAAGGTATGATTACCCTCATTCCAAGTGTACCCTTAAGCTTCATCTATTTCTCAATATGAAGCCACAATGCCTAATTTTGTGTCCTTCCTCATGGCAAGAACCACCTCTATATGAAATTTCCTCTACTTATCAGGAGTTGCTGCGCCAACACCTCAGCCATTCTTTATGGTTCCTGCTCATTCATCTCAGTTCACTCAGGGTAGTGGTTCAGAACAAAACAATGTTCAAAAAGAACCATGAGAATTAAAACATGAGGTATGCATTGAACTTCAGTTGCTTCTTATGAGTTTCTATTTTTGTAAGTTCATCCAATTGCAATTGCCTTTTAACAGGTATCCTTAGATTGCAGCAGGACTAAGAACCGAAACACTGCCACCAAGTGGTGGGCTTCCAATCTTGCCTTGCAAATTATCATCTTTGCTTTCTAGAGGTATTTCTCAGCTTTCGTTAATAAAAAAATTATTTACTATTCTGCAAGAGTTTTCTTTTGTCTAAAGAAATTGTATTGCGGTATTTTATTAGTAACTCACGTTACCTTTACTTTTACTGCAGTCTGGTAAATAAGCATTTACTTGGAAATTTGATTAGATGCTAGTAGAGCTGCTCTGTTCCTTTTTTTGCTATCAAAAGCTTTATCTCTCAGGAGTATTAGCGATTCTGACTTTCAATTCTCATATTCACAGGTTTTTTCAGATTTCATGGTCTACCAAATTGCCAAGTCTGAGTCATTTCATAGTTGAATCTGTGACCTGTGAGCATAAGCAGGTGTCACTCGTTCTATTACATTGTATATAGATCCCGAAGTCCCCCATGCCCCACAGGAACTCATTTCAGAGTGGTGGAGTGTGAACTGTTGGATGCCGGAGGCACAGTCCGGCAACCTACAGTGATGTTGCATGAACCTTGAAGTTTGGAATTGAAATTATTCTTTCCAAACTTCAGGAATTTGTATTCTGTTGTACAGTCATATCAAGGTATCTCATATATACTAGTTTCTTAGGGTGGTGGGATGGTCTCCCACCCAGGAGTTGTATTATGTTGTACAGTAATATGGTTGGCCGGGTGCTGTCGTCCATTTCTCTCTTTTTCTCATTATACTGCATTAGATCTTGTAAACAATAGATAGGTACTTTGGGTGTGCATAACTGATTCACTGTTTAGGATTCAGGAAGTCATTTTTCTTATTTGATATAACTTGAAATTTTTGTGATCGACATGGTGTTGCGTACTTCAAAAAAACGTACGCTTATTTTTGTTTGAATTTTCAATTATGTACTTTTATGGTTGATATTTATCTCTCTAAGTAACTATCAGGAAAAGTATTTTATCAAAAAAATAATCAGGACAAGTATGGTTACAGTCTTGCAAGAAAGTTGTTAGGTGTTGGTTGTAATGATTTCAATGGTAATCGAGATGATCAAATGTAGCAGCCGATTGTCTATATTTATTTTCGACAGTTGACATAAATGTACCTTTTAGAATGCTAGATTTTGGTGGAACTTTTGACGATTAAGTGGAGTGGTTGATAAATTGGAAGCTCACATTCCCTCAGTCCAACGGCAAATTCAATTTTTATGATCGCCATTTGTAGAACAATTTTTCCCCGTTCTACTTCATTGTTTTGCTTTCCAAGACCTCCTCCCTCCCATATGCATGCAGTACTTGTGGCCAGGAGGCCCAGAACTAGTAGAATTTGAAGCCTACAAATAAAACTTGTATCAATGTTGTACCCATTCAATACCCTTGATATTCTTCTCTTCTTCAGAGTTTGCTATTGATAACAATCCTACATTTATCACTCCATGGGAAGACGGAATTTCGGTTTGAAACTGAATGTACAGAATTTGAAAATAAGAACTAATATAAAGTGGCTGAATGTTTTAGCAGGCAACCTTCCTGAGAGACCCGATACATAAACAATGAATATGACTCGAACCAGACAGACACAAAGCTTAAGAATAATATTGGGCAGTGAACTTTTTTAGCTTCCGTAGATACAGACCATTAGCACAATCACACACTTCGAAAAACCAAAACGTAAATCTGAAACATGATTTCAAAAGTCTAACAAATAAAGAAGACACAAAGCTTAAGATTAGTAATTGGGCAGGGGCCGCGCGAACGCGTACCCCCAAAGAAAGAAATAATGACGTACACTCTCCCACTTGGGGAGATGTTAGAAGGGTGCGCCACCAAAGTGCAATGGAAGCCACCATCCCAGGTCATGAGCCTTTTTGATCACTCAAGGGACCCCGTCCAGGTAAGTGACCACAAACGTTGTAGTGTTCTGCTTATATACCATTTCGTTTCCTCTACCTTTCCTTCTC
Source organism: Triglochin maritima (assembly GCA_963682175.1). NCBI lineage: Eukaryota > Viridiplantae > Streptophyta > Magnoliopsida > Alismatales > Juncaginaceae > Triglochin > Triglochin maritima. The sequence goes on along the minus strand of OY821774.1, from coordinate 15,876,822 downwards.
TCCCGATGTGGGACTAATTATCATAAGCCTAATGATTGGCTTAGCAGCTGGCACACATATGTATTTCTAGCTAACGTTTTTTAGATCTCTATAGAATTCGTAATTTTAATTTAGGGTCCGTTTGGATTTTGATTCCAAAGAATCGATTTCACCTTGATTCAATTTTGGCTGCAAATCCAAGAAAATTAGATTCTTACATGAACTGACGTTGGTTGTGCATTCTGCACTAGTGTATACTCTATCATAGTCGGAAACTAATCACTCCATAATAGGTGCATACCAGTGGTTAAAATACCGAAACTTTGGTTCTGGTCATCCTTTTGTACCTACAATATTTTGAGCCTTAGGTTTGGATTTTGGATACCACGAGGGAGATCATCTGTTTAATTTATCTTGAATTCTCATGTACATAAATGATGGTAAATTAATGCACATAGTATGGAAAATCCATGTATACCGTGGGGTAAATCCATTGGCAAAAGTTTGTGTACAATATGAATGTCAAAGTATTACTTCTCTTAAATTTGTAAGTTAATGAAATGTGCAGTAGAGAGTAATTTGCACATAGTTACGAAGGTAAATCAAAATAGAGAGTATGATAAATCCATTTCGTGGAATTTATCACTAGAAATTGTTGCATGGTTCCACGCATACGATGTTAATTTAACCTATGTAAGAGGGTAATTCAATATAAATAAGAGTAATTGCATCAATAAATGGTAAATCACATATAGAACTTAATGTAATGAATTTTATATGTGTCGTAGTGAATGAACTATGGATCTTTAAGACAAAGCATGGAACCATGCGTAATAATGTGGCAATCAACATGAACAAGTTAGAGGTATGTGACCAAGTCTAATCAACATTACAAGTTCAGAGAATTTGTGTCAATCTCGACTTTTAATGTACATAACAAATGGTAAATACATGCACAAAGTAGGCAAATCCAGTAGGGTAAATCCAATTACTTCAACACCATGTACAGAACTTCGTGTACAATATGATTTCAACATTCAACATGACAATTTCTATTTCTATCATGTTATGTTGGCCATGTGAAGAAACAACAGTTGAAGTGTGTGTAATTATTTAAGGAACAACAATAAAGTGAACGCAGAATGTTAGGTGGAAGTTTACAGAGTTACGAATTAATGAAAATAGAAGTCATGGTTACATTGGACAAATCACTGTGACAACGGTTAAGATAGGCCTAAACATTGTTTAATACAGTTCGTAGATAGTTTTTTGGGCAAGTTTGTACAACAATGAAAAGAAGCTTGTTTGTACGGTTTGTTAGTTTTGTGTTCTAAAAATTATCTTTTGTTGATTACTTTTACATGTTATGTTTATGAATTGAAGGTATGTGTGTGTATCTTTTGTTCCATGAGTTTGATGTTTTATAGAAGTGTTCAGGAAGATTCCCTTCGTATTGAATCGTAGAACTCTATATGATAACAAACATGAAACTCTAAAGTGTTCACAATCTTGGTAATTAGCATAGAATACTACTTTACAATGAAAAGATTGTCGTGTTGATTAAAGTACATTGTAGTTCTACAAATGTTGATAAAAGATTATCATTTAATAACACGAGTGTTTGACAAGTTTCATACATTGAACATGACCTAACGAGTGAAAACCTTATATGGATTGTATTTGTGTCATTAATGTTTTCACCGTGTCTATGAATTCTAAGATATGAGACTGTATCTTTTCGCATGAGAAATGTATAACGTAATTACTATTAAAAGTTGCTTACCTGGAAAGAATTATAGGTCAACAGTATCATTGTCCCTCATTTATAATGAGTAATGATATCAATGGGTCCTTTGGTAGAGTAGAATTATAAATGCATTCAATATAATTGAAATGATACCAACTATATATTTATAATTTACTAAAGAGAGACCCCAAAAAAGAATATAATACAGACCCTACTTTGTATGTTATTCGTGATATCATGAGGTAATGAATAGACACAAGTAATGTTATTTTAATATTGCTACAAGATCGTGTTTTGTAAAATGGTTACATTTTATCTGTGTTGATTGGGTGACTATAATGTACATCTAGAGTACCGCTAATAGTTTATGGCAATAAAATATTTCATACCCTTACCAATCCAACCCGGATCCTCAATAAAGATCACACCAATGGAGCGAGAAACAAGAGAAGTATTTTACACATTTTATATGATATGTTATATTTCATATGATATGAAATTAAATGCATGGGATAAGATGGTAAAATGAAATGTTACATGTTGTAACATTTAATATGAGTTCATGAGATGTGTACATAATCAAGATTTGTGTGTGTGTGTATTCCCCGTTCAAGAGTGATTGATGAAGAAAAGACTAGTAGATCTCTAGCAAGATCTTGAACTAGTCCTTGTTTGGTTCAAGGTGAACCTTTGAGGCAAAGGTGTGAAGATTCTTCAAGAGCTCTAGTGAAATTCGTTTTCACAGGGTAAATATATGAAATCTAAATCTTGAATCTCCATTTAGATGTATTTGCATAAGTGTAGATTAGGTTAGTAATCTTGTATCACTACTAGAAATATGGGAATCATCGATGTATATATATCCTTCGGTGATTTATCCGTCAGTGAAGGATAGGTAGCACCGATGGATATAACTATCCGTCGGACATTCATACTTCCAACGGACATAATTAATAACATTGATGGATAACGACGGTCGGACAAAGTTTTACCATTTGATGATCATACACAGGGGATCGATACCGTCAGTGTAGGTTTTCGCTTAAGAAAAATGAGAGCGTTGAAAACTTTTCACGTAAGAACTTACTTCGACAAATAAATTTGTTAGCACCGCACAAATATAGGTCGTCGGTTCACCAGTTCTTCAAATCACCGATGGATAATATATGTCGGCAATTACTTTGAAAATCAACTGTTTTGTGGTCTACTACACCGACGGATAACATCCATCGGGTAAAGTTTTACCATTTGATGGTCATACACCAACGGATCGATACCGTCAGTGTAGGTTTTTGCTTAAGGAAACCGCGGACGTTGAAAACTTTTCGCGCAAGAACTTACCCCGACGGATGAATTTGTTAACACCAACGGATATAAGTCTTCGGTGTACCAGTTCTTCAAATCACTGACGGATAATATCCATTGGAGATACTTTGAAAATCGACCGTTTCGTGGTCTACTACACCGACGGATCATAACATAACACTGATGGATATAGTCTGTCAGTGAATGCTATATTAGGAGTTCGAGTTGGGCATCCCTTCCATTTCGTTTATTCCCCAACACACAAAAAACCATAACCCCCGATCCCAACCCGCCGCCCTCCTCCGTGCACGCGCCGACCTCCTCGCCACCCTTCTTGTCGTTCCTCCGTGTGCACGTCCCCTCCTCAGGCAGTCCCCTCCGAACACTACCACCTCCCTAGCCTGCTCGTCCCCTCCACCCCCTTCCCCGACTGACCCTCTCCCCTTTTGCCCATACCAACCCCCACCACCTCCCTATCCGATGTTGAACCCGAACCCCAACTAGACTGAACCGGGAAAACCCCACCAACCTCTGACCCCCAACCAGACCCCTCCTGCCCCCACCTCTCGCCCACACCTTAACTGGACCCCCGGTTAAATTGTGATTTTGTATGATTAATTAGATTGAAGTTGTGATTAATTAGATTAATTTTTTGATTTTGTATGATTAAAGTACGTTCAATTAGAATATATATGTTATTTTGTATGATTAAAGTACGTTGAATTGGTGAAATTATATGATTAATGTTTGATTAGTCTAGATTAATTTTGTGATTTTGTATGATTAAAGTACGTTGAATTAGTGAAATTGTATGAAATTGTATGATTAATGTTTGATTAGTCTTATGATTAATTTTGTGTGATTAATGTGACATTTAGTGAAACAAAAATAAGTTAAGTATGATTGAAACTATAGTAGGAGAACTTTTTATAGGCAATGAGTGAACTTTTTTTCTATCTCATCTTGTTTATACATACAATTTTAGTAGTCGAAGTTGAAACTTAGACCATTAATAGAAGAACTTGAAGAAGAAATGTGTCCTTATGTTATATGATTAAATAAATGTGTGTACCAGTGAAGTTAATGAAGTTAAACGTGTCCTTATGTTGTTTGATGGAACTGAATTTTGGCTTTGTTAATGAAGCGATTAAATGTAATATTCTGAGTAGACCGGTGAAGATCCTTTTGATTGTGAGGAAGTTGGTTGGAAATTTGTGATTCGAAGTAGACCTCAGGATTGGATTGTATTTAGGATTGGATTTTGGATATTATGCATGGAGTAGTACATCCTTAGAGAATTGTATTTAGGATTATATTAGATTTGAATATGTTTGGATTGTAGGATTTAAGTTTGATGAATTGACGATGTTGTGATGATTGTAGTTGAAAAGTAAACATTTTTTCTTGTCAATACAGGTTTTCTGGAAGAAAAAAAATTGCTATAGAAAATATAGGGGAGGTTCTGCCAAAATTTAGTTAGAATTTCAAATAAATTTTGATGTGTTTGACTAGTAAATTGATTGGAATTTCAGATTTGAAATTGAAGTACATATATGATTTTTCCTTAAGGATTTAATTTCAATTTTAGGATTCACTTTCGGATTTGATTTTGGATTACGGATTCTATCCTGAATTACAAATTTCATTTTGCATTTATATTTAGATTTATGAATCGATATTAGATTTGGATTTATGAATCGATATTTGATTTTGGATTAAAGGTTGGATTCAATTTGAATTTTGTGATCAATTTTGGATAACAATTTTTTATCTTATATTATTCGAATTATGGCTTCAGACAGAAGTTGGATGTATGACCAAAGAGTTAGTCGAACATTTCCTGATAATTTTGAGGCATTCCTGAAACTAGCATTTAGTTTGAAGAACTAGTACATTCAAGATGGAAGGATCTTGTGGCCGTGCAAAAAATATTACAACAACAAATGGGCAACTAGATGGGACGTTATCGATGACGTTGTCGTTAACGGTTTTGCTCTAAATTATGAGTAGTGGGTTTTTCACAGAGAATCCTTTGCTAGTACGAGTGCCCAAATGATAGTCCTGACAAATGTAGCTCCTACAACAGAAAGTGAGTCGAGTGAACATGAGATAGATGACATAGAAGGGATGCTACACGCCGTCGTCGTAGGTGGTAATGTCAACGATGATGCGCCGAGACACGGAATAACGGCATACGCTCAGAAGTTTCTAGATTACTTGGGAGACGGAGAGCAGCCATTCTATTCGGGATGTAAACCAAAATTGACCAAGTTGTCGTTTGTCACCAAAGTGTTTCATATGAAGAGAACTTGTAGATGGTTGGACACTTTGTTCAACAAATGGTTAGCGTATCAAGCTAAATTACTGCCAGAGGGAGCTTGTCTGCCAAAAGATACGTATGAGACGAAGAAATTGGTTCAAAATTTAGGATTCTATTATGAAAACATTCATATGTGCAAGAATCATTGCATTATGCACTGGAAAGAGAATGAGAATGTCAATTCATGTGCGATATGTGAAGAATCTCGTTGGTTAACAATGGAGGGGAAGATGAAGTAGACATGCAAGAACTGAGTATTAAAAAATCCCAAAAAAATCACGTTGCGGTTTTACGACACTTCCCATTGAAGCCAAGGCTTTGTAGGTTGTATCTTTCTACTGATACTGCAAATTTGATGAGATGGCATTCGAAAGAATGTCAAAAAGATGGGAAATTACGTCATCCAACTGATTCTACGTATTGGGTTGAGTTGGACAACAAACATCCAAGTTTCACTTCAGAGATAAGAAATGTAAGGCTAGGGTTGGCCGCTGACGGCTTTCAGCCTTTCAGCCAAACTCAACACAGCATATGACCCGCAATTCTTGTGTCATATAATCACCCATCGGGGATGAGTATGAAGCATCGATTCTTTATTATGTCGTTGATCATACTCGGTCACCCTAGTAACAAGATGGATATTTGCTTGCAACCGCTAATCAAAGAGCTGAAAGAAGTTTGGGAAGAAGGTTGGGATACTTATGACGTTTACACTAAGTTGTGTTTCACGTTAAGGGCTACCTTGATGTAGACTATAAATGACTTCCCTGCTTATGTCAATCTGAGTGGGTGGATGACTAAAGGATATAATGTGTGTCCCTATTGTATGAAAGATACTCATTCCATTTATCTGAAGCGTAGTGGGAAGAATGTGTATTTGGGTCATCGTTGATTGCTTGAACCAGATCACCGTTGGAGGAGAAACAAGAGAGCATTTGATGCTAAAGAGGAACATAGAACTTCACCAGAATACAAATATGGGGAAGAAGTTCTCGACAACTTGCGAAACTGTTTTATAGGTGACGGGAATAACTGGACAAAAAGAAGTATTTTTTCCAACTGCCATATTGGAAAAGATCTTTTAGTGCGGCACAATATTGATGTGATGCACATAGAGTGGAATGTTTGTGATATTTGTTGAAGACAATATTAACCCCAAAAGGAACCAAAGATAACGCAAAATCAAGGAATGACTTGAAAGAAATGGGTATAAGACGAGATATGTATGTCACACGTGATGAGGACGACAAAGTGACGTCTTATCGACCAGCTTCTTTCTGGATGAGCGCTACTGAGATGCAAAATTTTTGTAGTGTTCTTCATTCAGTGAAGGTGCCCGATGAGTATTAATCCAACATATCTCGATGTGTTAACGAGAAAAGGTGCAAGATTAACTCACTAAAAAGTCATGATCATCACATATTGATGCAAGAATTATTACCTCTGGCCATTAGAAAGAGTCATGGAGTTAAAGAGGTGCGAGAAGCAGTTATCAACCTGAGTCAATTATTTCACAGTTTGTGTTCTAAAAAGTAAACACCACTGAAGATTTTCAACGACTAGAGTTGAACATTGGTCTCATTCTCTACCAGCTGGAAATGATATTTTCATCGAGTTTTTTTGATGTAATATTGCATTTACCTATTAACCTAGCTTGGGAGGCACGATTGGCAGGACCGGTTGAATATTGTTGGATGTATCCGTTTGAGAGATATATGAACAGGTGTAAGGGGTATGTTCGAAATAGAAATAGACTGGAATGATCAATTTCCGAACATGTTCTCGCAGAGGAGTGCACCACCTTTTGCTCAAGATACTTGAAAAGTGTGGAGACAGTTTTTAATAAGCCTTTGAAAAATGATGGAGGTGAAAACCCGTTAGGCACCGGCAAAATGTTTGTTCTGGACCCTGTCGATCTTGAAAAAGCTCACAATTTGGTATTGAATAATATTGTCATTGTTGATGAATATCAAGAGTAAGTTAGGACTACACTTGTGTTATTTTAGCAATGTCTTTAACTCATTGTTAACACACAATTACACATTCGACTATTTCAGGTGTTTTAACTGTTACACCGCTTTCCTTGCAGTAGGAGTACATCACAATCGATGACAACAATCAAATGTTTGACATAAGACTTTTAGTGAGTGGTTTAGGGAGATTGTTCGAAATGAAAGGTGTGGAAACATCAATATCTAAGCACTTGCTCAAGGTGCGGACAACGTGGGGAGGAGGTATTCAGGATATATCTTCAATGGGTTTAGGTTTCGTACACAGAAACGTGAGTTGAAAGCCAAAACACGGAATAGTAGAGTATTTATAAATGCAACAACAGAAAATTACTCCACAACACAAGATAGGAATCCTGTCATTGCACCTGTCGACTACTTTGGTGAATTGCAAGACATAATCGAACTTCAGTACTATGATGATTTGAAGTTTGTTTTGTTCAAGTGCAAGTGGCACGATGTTTTGGGTCGAGACAACACTACTAGAAGTGATGAATATGGGTTCACATTGGTGAATGTGAATCAATTTCTGAAACCATAAGAACTTTTGTACTTGCATCTTAAGTAGAGCAAGTTTTTTATTTTGTTGAGCCGAAAGATAGAGAAATCGACGAACAATGGTAAGTGGTTGTGCGAATGTTTCCAAGAGATTTATATAACATGGAGGACGATGAATCTGAAGATTCAGAGTATGGTCGAGGATATCTTGTGCAAGATAGATTTCAAATTGACGATATTAGTTTGGTGGAGTTTGTGAGACATGATCTAGAGTCACTTGTGGTGGAGTAGTTCATTATTTAGCGAGTAGGAAAATCAATGTTCTCTTACTTTTAAACTGTATAGAAGAAATAATGACAGTATGCAAAATTGTTATGTTATTTAATTCAGATATGGCTCGACGACGCAACACTCATCTAAAGGACAGGGATGGCACATCTATACGTCGTCGGCGTATAGATTCGCAAAAGTCTGATGAAGAGGCTCCCATAGACGAGATTGAGTCTTCACCCTCTCCAGGTGAAGCCAGTACGAGTAGGAGTAGAGGATGTTGTCTCACTCAGTGCTTGGAAGAATGATTGAAGAAGGATCAATCTCCGATCGATTTCACATAAGAGGGGGTACCCAGAGGACCCATGGCCGAGAGTTTCAAGATTTTTATTGGGTCACTTGCGTGGAAGTCACAAATATTTCCCACGTGTTATGCAGATTGGAGACTAGTGCCCAAGAAAGACAAGGACATGGCATGACAACATATTTTAGTAACATTTCATACCATTGTAACTTATTTTATTATCTATTTCATTTAATAACAATCTAACGTTGTTTTACAAGCACATTGGATGGTTCCTGAGGGATTTAGAGACAAGGTCATGAGGTCTCTAAATAAGAAGCTTAAGGAATACAAATTTGACCTCCACAAGAAGCGGGTGTAGTCGGCATAGACCCGGGAGGAGCGGAAGGCCAAACGACCACAAAGCATCTCCGTCGAGCATTGGTCCACTCTTTTAGATTATTGGGTTAGCGAAGTTTTTCAGGTATACTTTGATTTTAATAATTTTAATGTTATTCAATTAATATGAAAACTAACATTGTGTTTAATTTTTGATGCAGAAAAAAATGAGATCAACAAGAAAAACCGGGCGAACCTAATTATACAACATACGTGTGGTGCGAAGTCTGTCGTGCGACATAAGGAGAATGTGGTAATTGGTTAAATTTTTTGTCTAAATTTGATTCATTTCATTTATTTTTGTATGCAATCTAACACCTTTTTTATTTTTGTTGCAGATTGCAGAAAACTTGGGTGCTCCGGAGCCCACACTGATAGACATGTGGATTAAACTCCAAAACATGAACCATCTGGAAGCCGCTCGACTCATTGTAAGATAATTACATGTATAATGATTTATAATTATTATTATGTTTCACGTTTGTATTGAAGTTTAACTGTTAAAATATATTATTTCGGCAACAGTTAAGACTATGAGAGGATCGGGTGAGACAAGCTCTCAGGGTTCTATAACCTTGGTCGCTCCTGGTGATCCGGTTGGCACCGTGTTGGGCGATGGACATGGACAGGTTCATATGTGTTCCAGCTACGTCACGCCTGCGGATGTGTACGAGGCTTGTGGGATGCCAAGCAGAGCAGAACGCAGTGCCAGAGCGGACATGGAGCGGAAAGACGAAGCAGCTGCGGAGTTGAAGCGCGTCGGCAGTGAGCTCGCGATTACTCAAGATAAGTTGAAGACGACGGAATCCGCGCTCAGTAAGATGCAACTTCAAATGAACTTTCTGCTCGAGAAGGCAAGTTACCAAAAATATATACCAAAAATAGACTAAAATACATCCTAATACATGACCCGACAAACCGCATGGGATCCGGACCAACCAAGATCGCCAATCAGCGGTCTATATGGTTCAAATCAGGTTCTGGTTTGGAGTGTGGTTTCCTGGCTCGATTTCTTCATGTTTGATGCATCCTAATCAGTTGTGTAGCTTGAGACCCGAATCCAATTGCCAAAATACTCCTCGTGATGGTGTGGGGTTTCTTCATTTGCTCATAGGTCCTTTGGTTTTGCATTCAGGTTCCTCTCTCTTGCATCTTAGTCCATAAATCTTGCAACTTAGTCCCATTTCTTGCTTTTAAGTCCTTTTATTGTCTCTCCTTCTCAAACCTACTTATTCCTGAAACTTAAACATTAAACTCGTTACATAGCATTGTTTGGGTGAAAGATAATAGATATAAGACAGAAAGATATGCATGATAAGATGTTAATCAAATACCCCCACACCTAACTTTGCTAGTCCCAAGCAAAACAAAGAAAGAGAAAAATGAAAGAAAGGAAAAAGCATACCAAAAATAGGGAAATCTTAACTCACTTTCGTAGGAATCACGGTTGCACTTAGCACGTGCAACAGGCCGTTAAACCTCATTGTCACCAAGGAGGAGGAGTGTTGTCTCCTGAGGGTTTTCAGCAGATATACCTACAAAATCCGAACATAGATGCATTATTCAATCTAGAAACTCGACTCGATGGACTCATTTTTATCGATCATTGGACACGGTAATCCTACGGGTTGACTCTATATATGTATTAGTCCACACACCTAGCCTAATGAATCATTCGTGCAAGTTAAATAATGACTTAAGTGAAAGACTTGGACAACCTCAACATCCTCAAGTGATAAAAGTGTAAAGTCCATTAAGGTTCTTATTTGCATTACCATTTTTTTTTCTTTTTGTTTGTTTTTCTTACTTTTTTTTCTTTTTCTTACTAGTTGGATTTTCCTTCTCCCAGGGTCAGGTTTCGTGCATCATTGCCTATGAGGACTTACATTATCACGTACACCTTTCCCCACATCTCCATATAGGGCAATCCCTACCACCCGTATAACGGGAGTTCGGTCGGTGCATCCCAAGTCAAATGACTCGAAAGCACCATGCACAAAGTCCCCTCAGACCTAATTTCCCGAGTGATAGGAGTCGTGCGAGAAGAGAGAACACCTACTCATTATTTCTTATCTACACATGAACCAAAACCCTACACTTAATGTCTCACAACAATATTTAAAGGGTCCTCGACTACAACAAACTTTCTTATATTAACAGACACGAATTATTGACTCACTAGGTTCAGGGTGGACTTCATTAATTGTTTTAGTACTGAAACCCTATGATTACTCGCCCTCCGAGGGAAGACTGGGGTGCATCCTAACGACTAGATAAGTCCTAAAGTCACTGTACTAGATATCTTAATGCATCAAGTTCAAGACAATTTTGGGAGCTTTCCTTTTTACTTTGCCTCTCAACAGTTTTGCACATGCTAAACACCCGCAAAACCCACAAAAAAATTTTTCACAAACACATGAAGATTTTGAAAGAAATGTGAAAATTTTAAAGCACTAGGTAAGCAAAAGAAGACAAGTCACCCAAGGATCATGACAAGCAGATATATCGATATTAAATGCAGCACACTAACATGACCCTAATAATGCACACAAAAGAAAAATCAAAGGAAAAAGGCTCGACTATGTACACACGTAAAACACCCCCCACACCTACTTCAAGCATTGTCCTCAATGAATGTGAGCATGACACGACATGGATTTATGCATGAAAAAGAAAAGATCTCACCACTGTGAAGCACAACGAAAGTGTTATGGCCATGTTAATGGACATAACCCCGAATTCCCTCAAAACTTGTGAGATACTAAAGAAGGGATGCAAATACGTGGAAGAAATAGGGCCCAAATACACAAGGGTTGGGCACACAACAATCAATGCTTGCTCATGGAGTTTTTTATTGTACTCTTTTCTTCTTCTTTTTGTTCTTTTTTTCTTTTTTTAATATAATTATGTACAAAAATAAGTTATCATCTTCATTTATCAAAGGAAATCAAATGAGAACCTCAAAAGTATGTCAATGCACTTGGGAAGGGAACATGACACCACGTGGGGCCAGAATACTCATGTTTGGCCCCCCCTCATAAAGAGCACAAGATAAAAGGAGAGGTTCATGAATTAGATGCAAAGACGTCTCATTCAAAGGATCAAACTGAAAAGGCTTGAACCTCTCAAGAGTTTGGGAAATAAGGGGCAACGGAAGAAGAGTTTCTCCCGTTGCGGTACTGAAGTTATGATCGTCAATCCAAACTCTCCAACCAACAGGCTGGTAGGTCGGAACGAGGTCAATAACCTCGTTAGGCATGTACGACTCACCAGGCAAATAGAAAGTGGGTCTCTTACCCAAGGTATCCTCCAAGGAACTCCTAATACCCACATTAGCGATGTAATTGTTTGATGTCTCATCATTTCCATGATGGTCAAGAACAATAGTGAGAGGCAAACTCTCATCAGGTTGTTTGAAATTAAGGGTACTAGGGAGCTCATGCCCTACCAGAGGTGAGTCTTTAATAGGCACAACATGAAGATCATGTGGCTCAAGGGCCACGGGACAAAAAGATAAGGCACAATCCTGTACCGACTCATAATGAAGTTGGTCCATGTTTTTCTCAATTGGAATTGAATCCTTCACCAAGTGATCGTGAATTGAAACCCCAAGACACTCAGACTGACTACGAGTTTGACTTTGAAAGATTGTGCTTTGAATTTGTGGATATGGTGGTGGTTCGATATCAAAAAATAAATCTTCATTTTGACAAGAAAAGTTACCCTCCTCACATTCACGTAATTGCTGCGTCATTTGACTCACTTGCAGAACCATATTTTGTATGGACTTTTGAGTGGTTCCCATGAATGTAAGGAAAGTATGTTTGAAGGAATCATGTATGCGATCAATTATGAGGTCCAAGTCAGAGTTTGAGAAATTTTGGGGTTGGGTCTTAATGGGTTGAGAATGAGTCCAATGATTCGGAGTGGGCTGTTGGTAGAATTCTGGGTATTTGAGAGGAGGATACTGGGGGGAAATGTTGTATAAGAATTTGAATAAGAGTTGTCTCCCCCTAAATCTACACTTGTAGGTGCTTGAGGAAGGAATTGGTGGTGACCGGGTGAGCTCAAGAGTCAAATTCAAATCCGGTTGCATCACCAAATGAGATTGGAACCAATTCAAGCTTCAAGTTGGTATAATTTCCTATCCTCTAATTTTTTTCGATAAAAATTGGTTCTAATCTAGGTTATATGTTTAATTCATTGCAAATCAATAACTCTATTCATTGCAAATCATTTATCACATCCATTGTTTTTTCTCAAATTTTAAATGGATGTTAGAATAAGGCTTAAGTTGAAACTTAAATGAACTTAACTTGAATCATATTCATAGTTTTCATCTAGCCTTATTGACAGGGGGAGCTTAAATGTTATATCTTTTATTAGAGTAATGAAGTGCAATATTTAGGGGGAGCAACTTCATTACAAGACATCCAAAATCAATGCTTAAAGTCTTAATTGTTGTTGTTTTTTATGGATGTCAAAGGGGGAGAGATAATTAAGGGGGTAACTTGGAATTTGGCATAAAATTGAACAAAAACTATGAACTATGCACATCCATAGGGGGAGCATTAATATGCATAGTTTACATATACAAATTCCATGTATTTAGATAGAATTAAGATATAGGTTGCCATCATCAAAAAAAAGGAGATTGTTGGCTTTTTGGCCGTAATCTATGTTTTGATGATTTAATTAACCTAATCTTAATTATGATCATGTAGAGTAGCACACATATTGCATTGCATATATATTGCTTTGTGCTAACCTCTACAGGTGATCAAGACTCAAGGAAGAAAGAAAATCAAGTCAAGACATGTAATCATGCTCATTTGAAGACATGTATTTTTGTATTTCTTTGAGTCTTTAGGAACTTGTGTAGTTTGAGCATACTTGAGCTAAAATCAACTTAAACACACACTAGGTTCCTCATAGAAGTCACACACAAAATTTGGACTTCAATAGATCACCCAAACTTAGACCGGAAAACACCAAACCTGAACCCTAACTGTCTGCCCACATTCGGTCGACCGATACAGGCCGTTTGGTCGACCGGATGATCAATTAATCTTGTTTGCGTTTCCCTGTCTAGTTTCGGTCGACCGCACCTTTTCTTTCGGTCGACCGTTTGTGCTTATTTTTCCGACCGTTACTTTTTTCGTATATACCCAACGGTCATATTCGTATTAAACCAAAAATACCCCAAATACATTTTATGTATCGGTCGACCGAGGACCACGATCGGTCGACCGTTTGTCCATCTCTTGACAAACCCGAATCTCCTATTGAAAATCGGTCGACCGCTAGACCTGTTTCGGTCGACCGAATATCCAATTGTTGTCAACCCCAATGTGCCTGGACGAAATCGGTCGAACGTACCCCTTTCTTGTGTTCGACCGATGACTTAATTTTTCCTAAGTCGTAGCGTTGGGCGGTCGACCGTTGCTTAACCGGTCGACCGAACTGAGTTCAAAACTGCCAAACGGTCGACCGTTCTTCCCGTTTCGGTCGACCGAATTCAGCCAGAATTGGGTCCTGCGTTTTCTGTTTTGTGTAATCACACATCAACTCATACCCAATCAATCCCAACGGCTCTATTCTCTCTAATGCCTATATAAGGAGTTGTAAAACACATTTTAACACAACTCTCCCACTACAAACTTGTCCCAAACTTTAGAGAGAATCTCAAACACTCCAAACCTCAATTTCCACACTTTAGTGATCAATTCCTTAATCCTACTCAAGTGTGCTCAAGTTTAGAGAGTGTTGTTCCACTCAACCTTTGTTCAAGAAGCAAGGACTTCGGTGAAAGCCCGAAGTGTCCCTCTCGGAATGTGAGAGGAAGAATTCAAGCAAGCGAGGTTGTTTGCGGTGCTTGTGGTGTAAAGGCGTTCTCTCCCGGCCCGGAACGGGGAGTGGTTAGTGAAGTCGTGAGCGGAGATCGGTGATCCGAACGGAGCTTGCAAGAGAGGACTAGGACCCGGGTGGGGTGCCGAACCTCTATAAAAATCCCTCGACTTGTTGTGGTTTGCATTATCTTCTTTCTCTACTTGTTTTGTTTATTATTCCGCTGCGCATTTGATTGCTTTATCAAGTAGAGTTTGTTTAGGATTAAAATCGGTAAATTAGCCCTAATTGTGGACCCATAGACCCACACGATCCTACATTTGGTATCAGAGCCTTGTTAGCTAAATTCTTTACTTAATCGTATTTTTAGCATGGCTAGCACATCTAATCATGTAAAAGGTTTATGCACCACTAGACCTCCTTTGCTAAATGGGTCAATTTATGATTATTGGAAGAATAGGATGAAAATATTCCTAATTTCAAATGACCTTAAGTATTGGATGTTTCTCCAAAATCCATACACACCCCCAAATGAAGATGAATTAGATTCACTCACTACGCCCAAAATGAAAGAAATTGAGATGAACTCAAAAATTATGAATATTCTATATTGTGGGCTAAATGAGGGTGAATATAATAGGATTAGAGGGTGTGTTAGTGCATATGAGATTTGGCATAGATTGCAAATGCATCATGAGGGGGATAGCAAAACTAAGGAAACTCGCATTAGTCTCCTCATGCATAAATATGAGATTTTTTCTATGCAAATCGGTGAAAACATAAGCGAAATGAACACTCGCTTCACCGATATCACTAAATCTCTTTTGGTTCTTGGAAGAAAAATCAATGAAGGAGAGATGACAAGGAAGTTCCTCCGGTCACTTAGCATCGATTGGGAAGATAAAGTCGTCGCAATTGAAGAGGCGCATGATCTTTCTAAATTAAAGATGGAGGAACTAGTTGGAAATCTCATGGCTTATGAGCTCCAAATTAACCATCGGAAGGAGAAGGAAGCCTCCAAGAACAAAATCACCTTGGGATTACATGCAAATATTGACCAACCAGGAAAAGTGTAGAAGATGAGGACATCGAAGTCCTAGCAAAAGACTTCTTCAAATACCTCAAGAAGGATAAAGGAGAAAAGAGTGAAAGAAGAGGTAGGAGAAGTGAGAAAAGAGAAAAGGAGAAGGAGAAGGAGAAGGAGAAGGAAGAGAGTGAAAATGAGAGAAAAGAAGGGGAGAAGAAGAAGGAGAGAAGGGAGAGGAGAAGAGCAAGAGAAGAGAAGAGAAAGGAAGGAGGAAGCACACAAGGCTACATGGGATGATTCTTCAGCACCATCTTCATCGTCGTC
Source organism: Triglochin maritima (assembly GCA_963682175.1). Lineage (NCBI taxonomy): Eukaryota > Viridiplantae > Streptophyta > Magnoliopsida > Alismatales > Juncaginaceae > Triglochin > Triglochin maritima. Next base: position 15,860,814 of record OY821774.1, on the reverse strand, counting down.
TTCCTTGCAAAGTAGAAGAGAAGTGGCTCACTCATGCTTCATGGCTATTGAAGATCAAAGTGAGGCAGAATCTAACTCTTGCTCTAGTAATTCATGCTCAACTAAGTCATATTATAGTGATAGCTCACATTCTAGTGTTAATGAAGAAACTTATACACATGATGAACTTCAAAATGCATTTCATGACTTAGTTAAACAATATGAGATCATTTGTGATAAAAATAAGAATGCTAGAAAGATAATCAAAGATCTCCAAAGCAAAATTGAAACATGCATGAATGAGAAAAATGAGGTGGTTGCTAAACTAGAAAACTTTGCATCAAATTTTGATAAATTAAAAGCAACACCTATAGATGTTGAACAATTAGATCTTCATGCTTGCAATGTGCAATTAAGAAAAGATCTAGAAAAGTTCACCAATGGAACTAATATGCTTAACATGCTATTAGGAAGTCAAAGGCAATCTTTGCAAAAACATGGTTTAGGATTTAATGCAAAATTGAAAAATCATGCTTCCTATACAACTTTAAATGGAAAGCACTTAGTGGTAAAGCACACTTCCTCAAATGTGTGGGCTCCTAAAACCAAAATGGTTTGGGTTCCCAAAGCTAATATTCAATGATCCAAAGTTGTTTGGGTACCTAAATCTACACTTGTAGGTGCTTGAGGAAGGAATTGGTGGTGACCGGGTGAGCTCAAGAGTCAAATTCAAATCCGGTTGCATCACCAAATGAGATTGGAACCAATTCAAGCTTCAAGTTGGTATAATTTCCTATCCTCTAATTTTTTTCGATAAAAATTGGTTCTAATCTAGGTTATATGTTTAATTCATTGCAAATCAATAACCCTATTCATTGCAAATCATTTATCACATCCATTGTTTTTTTGTCAAATTTTAAATGGATGTTAGAATAAGGCTTAAGTTGAAACTTAAATGAACTTAACTTGAATCATATTCATAATTTTCATCTAGCCTTATTGACAGGGGGAGCTTAAATGTTATATCTTTTATTAGAGTAATGAAGTGCAATATTTAGGGGGAACAACTTCATTACAAGACATCCAAAATCAATGCTTAAAGTCTTAATTGTTGTTGTTTTTTATGGATGTCAAAGGGGGAGAGATAATTAAGGGGGTAACTTGGAATTTGGCATAAAATTGAACAAAAACTATGAACTATGCACATCCATAGGGGGAGCATTAATATGCATAGTTTACATATACAAATTCCATGTATTTAGATAGAATTAAGATATAGGTTGTCATCATCAAAAAGGGGAAGATTGTTGGCTTTTTGGCCGTAATCTATGTTTTGATGATTTAATTAACCTAATCTTAATTATGATCATGTAGAGTAGCACACATATTGCATTGCATATATATTGCTTTGTGCTAACCTCTACAGGTGATCAAGACTCAAGGAAGAAAGAAAATCAAGTCAAGACATGTAATCATGCTCATTTGAAGACATGTATTTTTGTATTTCTTTGAGTCTTTAGGAACTTGTGTAGTTTGAGCATACTTGAGCTAAAATCAACTTAAACACACACTAGGTTCCTCATAGAAGTCACACACAAAATTTGGACTTCAATAGATCACCCAAACTTAGACCGGAAAACACCAAACCTGAACCCTAACTGTCTGCCCACATTCGGTCGACCGATACAGGCCGTTTGGTCGACCGGATGATCAATTAATCTTGTTTGCGTTTCCCTGTCTAGTTTCGGTCGACCGCACCTTTTCTTTCGGTCGACCGTTTGTGCTTATTTTTCCGACCGTTACTTTTGTCGTATATACCCAACGGTCATATTCGTATTAAACCAAAAATACCCCAAATACATTTTATGTATCGGTCGACCGAGGACCACGATCGGTCGACCGTTTGTCCATCTCTTGACAAACCCGAATCTCCTATTGAAAATCGGTCGACCGCTAGACCTGTTTCGGTCGACCGAATATCCAATTGTTGTCAACCCCAATGTGCCTGGACGAAATCGGTCGAACATACCCCTTTCTTGTGTTCGACCGATGACTTAATGTTTCCTAAGTCGTAGCGTTGGGCGGTCGACCGTTGCTTAACCGGTCGACCGAACTGAGTTCAAAACTGCCAAACGGTCGACCGTTCTTCCCGTTTCGGTCGACCGAATTCAGCCAGAATTGGGTCCTGCGTTTTCTGTTTTGTGTAATCACACATCAACTCATACCCAATCAATCCCAACGGCTCTATTCTCTCTAATGCCTATATAAGGAGTTGTAAAACACATTTTAACACAACTCTCCCACTACAAACTTGTCTCAAACTTTAGAGAGAATCGCAAACACTCCAAACCTCAATTTCCACACTTTAGTGATCAATTCCTTAATCCTACTCAAGTGTGCTCAAGTTTAGAGAGTGTTGTTCCACTCAACCTTTGTTCAAGAAGCAAGGACTTCAGTGAAAGCCCGAAGTGTCCCTCTCGGATTGTGAGAGGAAGAATTCAAGCAAGCGAGGTTGTTCGTGGTGCTTGTGGTGTAAAGGTGTTCTCTCCCGACCCGGAACAGGGAGTGGTTAGTGAAGTCGTGAGCGGAGCTCGGTGATCCGAGCGGAGCTTGCAAGAGAGGCCTAGGACTCGGGTGGGGTGCCGAACCTCTATAAAAATCCCTCAACTTCTTGTGGTTTGCATTATCTTCTTTCTCTACTTGTTTTGTTTATTATTCCGCTGCGCATTTGATTGCTTTATCAAGTAGAGTTTGTTTAGGATTAAATTCGGTAAATTAGCCCTAATTGTGGACCCATAGACCTACACGATCCTACACATATGATCCAACGTAACTAGATGGTGGTCTAGCAGTCGGTGCCTCTCTTATATTACCCCAATATGAAGATTGCTCAGTCACACAATTAAGATTGTCCCAACCATACAGGGTGTTTGTCTGAGGCACCCCAGGATGCATGGGCCCGGAGTACCAGGGAGAACTATCCTGGTCCCAACAATGATATGGATGGTCGCCCATGTAACCATCCATCTCAACAAAAAAAACTCTCGAGTCGACCACTCTCACCACCACGAGGCTAAGCTCGCAAAAAGTGTTCGACACGACCCTAAAACGCTAATAGAGAGTGTAAAGGGGAGAAGACTAGAACGTAGAAGTAGGTGAGAAGAAGATGACTTAGAGGAGAAGAGAAGAATCCTTAGAGCTAGTGTGGGTAGTGGGAGAAGGTAGAAGCCTAATCTAGCAAGCACGGCTCAAACAATTTATGGCTTCTAGGTCATTAGGTTAGACAACGCCTAACTTCGAAATCACTAGTCTCGACATGCCTCACCTCCCTACAACGAAGACCACAATGCCTAGTAAGTGATACAAGATTCGGAGATCCAGTACCTCCTACTATTCTACTATCGACAAGGTAGGCAACGCTGATTAGGTCATGACGGTCTCAACTAGATCACTCTCCTAGTGCATCTAAAATCCTTTGGGCCAATGTCTACTTGCTTTTAGAATTAAGGCTTTATTAAGAGTGATTTGTGGGGCAAAGGAAAGGGTGATGAAATCCCCCACCTTATCTTGTATGGGACAACCCCTCCTTAGAGTGTTTTGATCCTAAATCTAGCAATCAACTCTCCAATCAAACGCTCACCTCACTCTTGTCCCGATGCAATTCCTACTAACTAATGCATGGTCATACAAAATGCATGAATGAGAGTATGAAATGCGTACCTCACGTAAGGACTCATCAACTGAAAGTAAGCTAAAATAAAAGACCACTACGTGCCTAAGTTAAGTATATGATGCATGACCTAAACAAGTAAGAATGTCTAATCTTTTGCTTTGGATTTTAGTGGTCAAGTTGATTAAAGGGGATTGATTGTTAATTTGGAAGCAAACTAAAAGTCAAAACATGCAAGATTACGCTCCCAGACAACTACACTGAAACACAAAACAACCAGAACAAAATGAGACCAAATGAAGCTCATCAGGCCGCCAATTGGCGATTTCAGACCGCTGATTGGCGTTCACTATTGTGTCTTTCGTTCTCCAATTCCTCCAGTTGCCTCCCTTTGATCCTGAGGATCCCTGAAAGAAACCAAAACTAAAAACTAAAAATTAAAACCACTCGAATCATCCAAACCAAAGTCTAGACAGAACACCTCCCCGACAACAGCACCAAAAACTTGATTGATACGTTTTAATTAACCGCAAGTGCATGGCCACGTTGAAGCGGTGACAAATACGGGTCGATCATCAGGGAGGTGTGTCGACTTTATTTTGTTCGAAGGCGAGTGGGAAAGAAAGGAGATAAAGGAGTTATGATCTAAACTACACTACAATGCGAAAGGAATTGGAAATACACAATAAAACTAAACCCCATAGGGGGTAGAGAAAGAATGTGAATACAAAGATATGTGTATGTGTGTGTTCAATTATGCTCATCACAACATGTAGTGCATGAAAATCATAAAACTAAATCCAACTTTGCCTCCACATGAAACAAGATAAGACAATATCATTAAAACATACAAGACAATAATTAGAATGAAGCTAAATGAACTCATCTATAAAGACCAAACCTCACTATGCCTCCACATGAAATAAGATTTAGACAATCATTAAAACATACAATACATCAACCAAGGTAAGGGCAACAAGAGTACATGCAACTACAAGTCATGTTTCCTTTATTAATTTCATCCATATCCTCACCTCATCATTCCCCATAAAATAGGTTCACTAGTCTAAGCATATGATAAGCTTCATTCAAGAGCATTAACATATTAAAGACAAGAGTGAAATCTCATTAGATGGTTATGGAAATCATATAAGTTTCAAAGGATTAAGATAACACACACCTAATACATCACATAATCACATCACATATTTCTCCACCCCCCAAATGGGAATGAAACTACTCACTAATCATTACACCACAACCTACATTAACAAAATGAAACATTCTACTGAAAGGAAATTAAACTAATCAAGCAAGAAATATTAAAGAAGCTAATTGAAAAGACATAAAAGTAAAGAAGCATGCAAGACATATGAAAAGAAATTAAACTAAGAAAGAAGCAACATAACTAAAGGAAAACTTTATTAATTTCAAACTCGCAATACAAGTAGCATCTCTCCACCAGGATTTTTGCTTCAAGGCTTTTACTCCTAGTAGAGAGGATGACCACCAAGAGACTGATGAATACAAGGGAGGAGGAGGAGTTCTATTTAAAGTCAAAGAAAAAGGCAATCGGGGACAATCCCCCGGTATGAGACTAAACATATACCAAAAATAGACTAAATACATCCTAATACATGAACCGAAAAACCGCATCGGATCCGGACCAACCAAGACCGCCAATTGGCGGTCTATATGGTTCAGATTGGGTTCTGGTTCGAAGTGTGGTTGCCTGGCTCGATTTCTTCATGTTTGATGCATCCTAATCGGTTGTGTAGCTTGAGACCCGGATCCAATTGCCAAAATACTCCTCATGATGGTGTGGAGTTTCTTCATTTGCTCATAGGTCCTTTGGTTTTGCATTCGGGTCCCTCTCTCTTGCATCTTATTCCATAAGTCTTGCAACTTAGTCCCATTTCTTGCTTTTAAGTCCTTTTATTGTCTCTCCTTCTCAAACCTACTTATTCCTGAAATTTAATCATTAAACTCGTTACATAGCATTGTTTGGGTGAAAGATAATGGATATAAGACACAAAGATATGCATGATAAGATGTCAATCAGCAGGGTCATGATGTCACACCTCTTGCACACTGTTGTCACGACCGAGATGAGATGACGATCACGGGCCTACAAAGCGGAGCTGGGATGAGAGGTTTGACGGCTTAGTCGCTGCATTTAATATGTTACTTTTATCATGTATAGAATGAATGAATCAAACTCATTTTGAATGAATGAATGTTTCATCGAATGTTTGGTTTTGACTTGAGTTCTTGAATGTATATGAATGGATGTGTGAATGGTTGTGTTGTTGTGAATGAATAGAACACATTTGATTTTCTTTAAACATGAAAAACTGGAATTCGGGAAGAGCCAATTGGTTCTTTTCGAATTCTGGCAGGAGCTTACACCGATGGATTTTCATCGATGTAAACGAAGTTCACTTTTTAATACACCGACGGATATCCATCGAAGCACATCGACTAGACTTATACTGGCGGTAGATATCCGCCGGTGTATATCCTCATTCGTCGGATAAGAATCTACGAATTTATTGGTCGGTGTCCCTACACCGATGGATAGTTCGGTCAGACTAGTACACCGACGGACTATTCGTCGGTGTTATCCTCTCCGACGAAAATCAGGTACAAAAAATTGGTGGGAAAATTGGCGCCAAAAACTATTCCGACGACACTTTTCCGCTGGTGGATCCGTTGGTGTACAAGTACACCGACGCAAGTAACTCCGACGGCTGTATATCTGTCGGTGTAACGTAACACCGATGGATGAATATGTACACCGATGGTTAATGTCCGTCGGTGAAGACCAGTTCTCCTGTAGTGTATGCAAAGTGTTTGATTAATTGTTTGTTTAAAGTTAACAATAGAGACGATCTGTTTTGATGAATAAAAGGGTGATTTTTTTTGTTTGTATCTCCATAATCCTCATGAAATTCCAACACAGTTATCTTGGGTGTTATCCAAAAATTGGTTGGGGGTTCCATCTTCATTTTGAAAACAATAGTGTCGCTACACGTGGGAGATTATTGGTTTGTGTTGGTTATTTATTCAATTTACTTTTCATTGTTGGTTATTTATTTAGTTACATTTTCTGTTATTTATTCCTTGGGTTCCATCTTTATTGTGTATGATTCGCGTATCCATCCCGTTATGAAAAATGATGAAAACCCTTGAAAAATGATATAACCACATAATTACCATGTGTCTTTGTAGGAATCTACAATAGCGGAAAACCCAAGTAGGTGATCCTGTGGTTGTGTATTTACTAAAGCATCGTGATCAGTGTGGTTATTACTTGGTTTGTGATCCACCGCGTGAGCGCGGTAAGTGTTATTTGTTGTCACAGGTGAAATGACATTTAAGTATTTGTGGTCACGGGTGAAAGAACATTTATAAATAAAACTCTACCAATAGCTGAATCATAATTAGTAGAATTATATAATAGAAGTTTAAAAGAACATATACTTTGGAAGGTTATAATGGATGTGTAATTTTATGTAAGATACAAGACAGGGTAGACGATGATAGGAATAAAGGTAATGTCAAGTACGAGCAAGGGTAATTCCATATTTGGGTAGTTATAATTCATGCATTGAGTGCTTCCAGGACAACATCAAGATATCTGCTCCTCGTTTGTTGGTCTTACGCATTTTATCAAATTAGGATCTAATACTTTTTGCGGTTGACACATCGAAACTTTCGTACTTGTTGCACAATACTTAATAAGATTGGCTTCCGAATTGCTTTATAGATATCTTGGAGTTGCAAAGACACACGTATCCTTTGAGTGTTGCATTGAAGACATGCCTGCAGAATTAGTTAAAATTTTGATTATGTAACTGAAATTATCCTTTGATATATTGAAATTTATTCTAAGTTAACTATGAAATTACTGCTCAGAATACTTTGTACAAACTGGGTCTGAACTTGAGTTTGTCTTCCTTCATGTCCAACCAATCAAAACTTGTAAATAACATTCTATAGTAATTTAGGGATTCAAAATACTCAATAATCACATAGAAAAAACCTACCTCTCGAAATTAGAATGCCCAATAGCCCCATTAATCTCTACCACATAATGTAAAGTAGCCTAGCTATATAACATGAACACAAAAATACCCTATCACACCCACTAAAACACCCATATGTGTTTCCCAAAAATACCCAAAAACCTAATAAAACACCTTACCTTTTATTCCATGTTACTCATACACATATCTGATTATCCAAAATATCCAAAACACATTAAAAGAAATCCATATTCAATAATGCATCGACCAACTATTGCTTGAGTCGTAATTCACATCTATAGGTACGAGGAAAATAAAGTTTAAGAGATGAAAGAGTGTACCGTTATGTGTTAAACAACATTAATGCGTGACAACCAACATTATTGCACGAGAGAAAACAAGTTTAGGATATGTTAATTGTTAAAATATCATGCATTAATTATCCCTCAAAACAACATGTATTAATGCATGAGAGGAAGAAAAACCAACAGCAGCAGCAGGGTTGTAAACGGGGCAGATAATACCCGTATATTAGGTTACCCACCAAATCGGGTACGAGTATGGGTACAAAAAATCATACCCGTTTAAAAATTCTTACATGTTTACCCGGTTAATAAACAGGTTAGATACGACATACGAGTACACGCATTACTCATACATGTATACTTGTTAATATATATTATATATTTTTATATTAAAAATCTAATAAACAAAAACCTAAAATCGAAATAGTTACATGTATTTTTAGACCTAATGTTACATGTATTTAAAACAATAATAGTTGCATGTATTTTTATAGTTACATGCAAATAGAGCTAATGTATTTTTAACCTTAGTTACATGTATTTTTACATGTTTGTTTGACATTTGTTTGTGTGTGTTTGTGATTTTTATGTTATTGTCAAGATTTTTTTAATAGGTTATACCCGCTACCCGTTAACCTGCCTCGTATGAGTTGGGTACGAGTACAAAAAATTTGGGCCATGTATATACCGTTAATTTAGCTAGGTATTGGTATGAGTAATAGCATACCCGACCCGTTTACAGGTCTAACCACCAGCACATGTTGTTGTAAAAGGAAAACTAAAATAAGAAAGGCACCACAAATGTAAATAAATAGATTTTTAAAATGACGTGATGAAAATGATGAACAACATCAATGCACCCTAAAATGGTGGGTCAGTGTTATTTGTGCATTTCTAAGAACACCAAATGAAAGTAGAGTATTTCTTAGAGATTTTGTACTGAATTGTTAAACGTCGTCCCAAAATTACTTAAATCGCTCGTGCGAATAACTGTTTTGCCCTTTTTCCTTTTTCTACTTATATATCTCTGCATTCCACTCTCCTACCACCACTCTCTCTTCATCTTCCTCTCATAATCATCAAAAATAATGTTTCGGAGGTCAGAAAAAGAGTCAGCGGACGCCCCGGTGTACTCAAATCTCGTAAAATATTCAACTTCTTTTAGTAAAAAAAATAAAAAAATTAGGGGGCGTCCACTGGAGCCACCCCCTCCCCATTAAGGAGGCGTCTGGCTTAGACGTCTGCCCCATGGGGGTGGCGTTTGGCTTAGACGCCCTTTTTTTAATAACAAATCTTAAAATTATACGTTGTATTATCTCAAATTATTTCAGGTTCCGTTCCAAGATTTTTGACATTAATGGGGTGGATTACGGTGAGTTTTTTTGTAAGTCGGGAAGTTTTACCAAATACCACCTTGACAGGTCTTAATCACTAGCAAAAAAACTCATTGTAATCTAACAAATTACCACCGAAATCTTGCAACGGAACCTCAAATAATTTAAGATAACACACCGTATAAATTTAAGATTTTTTATTAAATTTTTTTGGACAAAATGGTTTTTTTTTTGAAATGTTATTGTCAGGATTTACCCCATTGGGGGGCATTTTACTCGGACGCCCCTACCAAATATTTTTTTTGAAATTGGCGTGATGTAGACGTTTATCCAGACATTTTCGTGGTGTTGGTACTGGTAAAGTGAGGAATACTTAGACAGAAGCCTTAGTTTAAGAGACGAGACGAAATGAGTATTAAATGAATTGTGAATGGCAAAATGATAATTAGACATGCGATTTAAGTAATTTTGGGACGATGAATAGTAGTTCACGTTTTGTACGTAAACTGTCATGTGAAAGTACAAAAATTATTTTTGCATTTATCATTGTTATGTTAAGCAACTGAATGAGAACACTTTACAGGAATTTAATGGACGGACTGAATGGAAAAATACGGTGCTTACTTGTCTTCTCCGCCAATTTTTGGAGTGTCCTCCGGCTAGCAACGTCTATCTTTGTGGCGTGGGGATGAGTAGGATGAGAGGATATTTGAGAAGAAGCAAGAAATTAATGAGTTTCCCCCCAAATCTATGGCTCGAATTCAAAACAAAATGGGACATTAAGAGCATAAATAGCAGTGTCTGAACTATGGGTGTCTTGTTTCTTCTCTTTGTCACGTCAGTTTTTCTCTCTGCCACGTAAGTCCACCCAACCCACCCAAAGATTTCTCTTAATCATGCCCAGAAACACCTCAAATACCCTACATTCTCTCCCCTCTACATCATTTGGAGATTAATCCTAGGTTAAAAACAATCAAAAAATCTACAAAATCAAAACAAATAAAAAATATATTTTCCGGAAAAAAATGATAAGATATTTTAAAACGAATTTAAAATGAATTTCTAACGATTTTTAACCAAAAATAATAATAATTTAACGAATGGGAAGGGGACACGTGCCCCCCACCCATCCTTTCCAAACTCCCACCCAGCACGGATGATCGGGACGCCCACTGCCCGACCATCCGCACGGGCGAGGACGTGGCCAGTGCTGGTGGACATTTTGTGTGGATGTGGAGGGCGGATGAAGCAGGCGTTCGGGTGGATTTCTGTCGTTAACAATGGTCTAATGGTGTTGTGCAAAATGGTAACATTGGCTGGTAGACTGAAAAGAGAGATCTGGTTCTGATTTTGGAGAGAGAGTGGCTTTCCGGAGAGAGAGTGTGAGTGGCATTGATCCTGATTTTGGTTTGTTGGTGTTATTTGCAGACATGGATTCTTTGTCCTAGTTGGACTCGACATGTCACGGTGTATAAGTTTGGGTGGGAAGATGGGTCAAGGAATCCTTCTATCCTTCTCTCAAACGGGGGGGGGGGGGGTTTTCAAATTTGAGGTTCAAATTTCTCGAATCTCAACCGTCAATTCCAATCGTACGGTGGATTTTTCATTCATCCTCATAGGTAAAATTGCAATGTCATTGTTAAGATATTTCACGAACAATAAGTAATTAGCTCCTACTAACTAATGTCCACAATTAATTTAATTAAAAAGTAAAGATGAAAGATCAAATTCAAAGAGGATGACTCGTTCTCGACTCATTGAACTTCCCTAATATATGTAGATGCAATATTCAAAGTGCGACCCAACCAATTATAGTTATACCCCCATACCTTTTGAGGAAACTCACACCCCACCAAGATATGGCCGTTGTCCTCACAAGCTTGCTCAAAAAGAGCACACCACAACAAGACCATCATACCTCTAGGCCATATAAGAATATGGGTGAGAAGATGACTCATGAGAGCTTTCCAAAGCACCATCTTCGGGATTCAATCTTTGTCACACCATGTTGTGCCTCTCAATCAACTGTCTAGGAGGCGAAACAAGCTACAACGTATGCTTCAATTTGACGGGTTGCTGCCCTTGCCCATCCAGCCATGTTAGCGCATCACTTTCATCACTACGGGGAGCGCAAGAATTTGAATCCAAGGCAATGCCATGTGCGGGGAACACATCAGAGTAAGATTCCATTCCCCATCACACACAAAGGGAATCGCCATAATATTTATCGGCATGGTCTTATCATAACGTAGGCGCTCTTCAAATTCTTCACACATAAGTGGTTTGCCAAGCCAAGAATCTTCAAAAAATAGCACGGAGTCACCAGTACCCACTTGTATCAAAATTTCTCACGTACGTACTAAATCACAAACTCGCAGAATACCCCTCCACACCCAAGAACAAATCGTAATAGGATGAGCTAACCATATACACTTCCTACGCATACTTATTCTTAATCCAAACGAATCCAAAGAGACTCGTTATGAGAGGCTATAATCTATTGCAAGTGTCCAAATTATGCAAGCCAATACCTCCCACTTCCTTCAGTAAGCAGCAATCATGCCATGAAACATTGATCCCTCGCTTACAAGTTCATGCAAAACATATCGAGGTGGTAAAAAGAAGTGCTCCAATATGTACTATAAGTAGTAAGAACCGAACACACCAACTCAACTCATCCAGCATGGAGAGAAGAGCACGCTTCCATGTCCCCAAATGCCTCCAAACTTTCTTAATCAGCCGCTCAAAAACTTGTTTAGAGATGTAAACAAATGTAAGCCCAAAGTACATGATTGGTACGTAGCAGCTCCATCGCTTGCATACGTAAGCCCAAGTACTAGACACATTGCCACAAAAAGAACAATTGGCTTTTGTCATTGTTAAGAATGATACCCAATTGTGTTGCAAATATATCAAATAAAGGATCAGACCTCCTTGCATTTACCCTATCTGCTTTCACAAATACCAGGAGATCATTAGCAAAAAGCAAATGTGAAATTACTTCATCACCTAATCGCATCAACTCTATGTTCCTAAGGTTTGCTTCTCGTTTGATGGAAGCACTAAGAAGCTCTATACATAGTACAAAAAGATAATGGCCAATAGTATTTCCCCGTCGAAGTCTGTTTGTGGCGTGAAAAGGATCCCAGAACAAGCCTTTTAACGAGACAACAAACGTGCTTTGGATACATTCCCGTATCCATCGACACCACTTTGTCAGTATACTCACTCTTGTGCAGGACTTGAAGAAGAAAGTCTCAGGAAACAAGAGTCATAGGCCTTCCGCGGATCAAGCTTCATACGTGCACACCATGCCCCCCTATCTATATGCATACGGTGACATAATTCATGTGAAAAGATATTACTATCAGAAATGTGGTGGCCCTCCGCAAAGATACTGATTCGACCACACCAGTACCATAAGAATTTTCTTCATCCTATTAGCCAAAATTTTAGAGATAAAGCGATAAATAAGGTTGCAAAGAGTGATATGTATATATGTAGTCGCTTAGTGGGTGTTGTTTCTTGGGAATGAGAGTGATCGAAGTCCGATTGAGTTGCTTGAGCATGCGTTTACTAGACATAGAAGAACTCGAAGCACCAAAGACATCATGTTTGATATTCGACCACGAGGCATAGAAAAATATGACATTAAAACCATCAGGATATGGTACCTTGTTGACATTTCAAGCATAAGGATCTTCGAGTCCGTGAGAGTGGGGGATCAATATTCGAGTCAAGAGAGTCAACCTGCACATTGTTCGAAAATAGATTCGCAAAATACCTGCTAAAACAATCCTGGATCGCATCATCATTATCAAACTATGGTTGAAAAAATTAAACTCGATTATCACCAATTTATGAGTTCAACTGATGTAAAAAAAAATGCTTAACATTTTTAACATCTACTAACCAAAATCAGGTAGTGAAATGTAAAAACAAATAGTTGTTGCATGGTCAGGTGGGTGACAATCTTAATTATTTATTATCAGGTAATACTTTGCGTTTGATCAAGGAACAACATAGAAAGTTTTATCGAATTTCTACAACAACAAAAAACTAAAGGGAAGTTTGGATAAGCATTTAGGAATAGATTCTTCCTTTTAGAATCGATTCTTACATAAAATCCCAAGAATCTAATTCTTCATCTGAAGCCGATTCCTCATGTGATGTGTTCAGTTTGATTCTCTCATTTGTTCACAGGTCTTAAGGAAATTGCAAAATACCTTATTTGTTTGTTGGAGCCTTTACTTCTCAAACAAACAAAAATGAAAAAGAAGATGAAAGAGAAATTATGAATCAACCAAGTCAAACCCCAAGAAAATGACTTACACACCCTTCATATTGTAAAAAAATAAAATAACATGATGAAATGGAATGGAAGCTAATAAAGTTCGTAACTCTTGTAATTTGCAATAGAATTGTGTGTTAAAATTTGCATCTTATGTTGTACTTTGAAGCTTATCATGGATTTTTGGTACTTGTTGTGATTAACATATCAAGTAGCCATATTATTATTGTTACGAAACATATCGTGTTATGTTATACTTTTTGCTAATTACTTTTTTAGATGTTATTTCGTATGTTAACAATTTTAAGTTATATATGTATTTGAAACATACAAAATAACATCTACAAATAATTTCCAATGATTTTTTGTTTTAGTTTAGTGGCAAACTTGTAATTTTTGTTTAGTTAATCATACAACCTACGAGGACAATGTAATAATTTGATATCAAGAATCCATGAAGAATATAGTGAAACGGTAAAAAAATGGATTATGGGAGAGGAGAAAAATGTGAGCATGAATTAAGGGTGTAGAATCGATTATGAAGAATTAACTTTTGTTTGAAAGTATTTGGTTGACAAAATCTAATTCTTTTCTGAAAGATTTTTAGAATCAACTTCTAGAATCTAACCATAACAACCCCTAAAATAAGAATACTAACTAAACTCTAATTTACCAAAACTATGTCAGTTTGAACTTTGAAAGGGATCGATGGTTTTATTGTTGAAAATTATCACGTAGCTTAAAATAAACATTTTGTCTAACCATTCGAAATCATCACGTAGAATAATAAAACACCTTACCCTGTTCGAACCTAATTAATCAAGGGAAGCATATACTGTTAGACCCTAACCTCTGATTTGGGCTAATCCCGGGTTTAGTGGGGGATTAGCATGGGGAAAGAGGGAAGGAATAGTGTGGTGTGATGGTGTAGGAGGAGTGGGGGATGGGTTGGCTTGGGTTTTGTGCTTTTTGAAACAAAACTCATGCACCTTTCTCTCTCTCTCCCACATTGTTGTTCTCTCTCACCCTTTCTTCTTCTCTTCTGGCGACCAGGAGGCGTGGAGGTTGCTCCGGCGTGAGGCGCGGAGTTCGATGTGCGAGGAAGCGAGCGTGCGGTCGCGGATCGGATGTGGTTTAGTGGTTTCTCCGGCGGGCGTCGTTGATCTCCTCTTGAGGTATGTCGTCTTCTTAGTGTGATTTTGTGGTTCACCCTCGTGGGAGGGTTGTGTTGGTTGGTCGGGGGAGGTCGGAGACCTCTCCGGCGACGTGTTTTGCGTAAATCCTCGGTTGGCGCGAGGTTGAAGACGACCAACGGTCGACCGGGTTCCTTCGGGCAGTCGACCGATGTAGTGTATTTTACCCAACTTTAACCATCACCGGTCGAACGATGCCTTGTGGCGGTCGACCGGTAGTGTGTTTTCCTGGTGAGTTGGGATTGCCTGTCGTGTCTCGATCGACCGGTTCCTTGGGTTCGTTCGACCGGAACTTAAGTGTACTGAATTGAGATGCATGTTGTTCGACCGTTTTATATTTATTGTTCAACCGTTATTGTAGGATCTACTAGCCCCTAAACTTAGTCTAAAGGGGGGGGTGAATAGACTAATTACGGTATTAGTGATAACTATGCCAAATTCAAAATATGAGACAATAATGAAGAAGAGATGAACAAACAAACCACTACTCCGGATGTATAGAGGTTTGGATCCAACCACCGGATCCTAGTCCTCTCTTACGAATTGCTCTTACTCGAGCAACTTCGCGTTCTCCACTAATCCGATCTCCGTTGCGGGCCGAGATCACGCCTTTACACCACAAGCTTTGCGAACACCCTCGCCTAGCTTGGACCACCTTCTCACAACCCGAGAAGAGCTTCACTCCGGAAGCTTGTACAACTCTTGAAGAATAAAACTTCAGCAACTAATCTTGACACTTGAAAATGATGATGCAATCTAATGAGGATGGTTTCAAGTGAGAAGATTTGTGAGCACAATGGTTTTTAGCACTTTGGAAGTAGTAATGAGATTTTGAGCTTAGAGAAAGATTGGGAGTCTTGAATGAGTGTTCTAAGCTCTATTTATATGCTCCAAACAAGTTCTAGCCGTTGGGGATTAAGTGATGGAGAGTTGTGTAAGAAAACACAAATCAGAAAAGACAGCACAGGTTTCTGGCGACTAACGGTCGACCGGATCGAGTTACACGGTCGACCTATTCAAGGCAGTGCTTCATTCGGTCGACCGAAACTGATAACGGTCGATCCAACGGGGCTGGAACTTAAGTGATCGGTCGAACGGTTTCGAATACCAGTTCGACCGAAAAGAGACAGTAACTCCGGGTCTGGAAAAGACTTAAGGTTCGGTCGACCGTGAAAAGAGTTTCGGTCGACCGGTAGGCATGTTTGATTTGAGACCCGATAAAACAAGTGTAATCGGTCGAACGAGGTAAGTGCAACGTTCGACCGAATCTGCCCAGTAGAAAAGAGACGGGGAAGAAACATGATTCGGTCGACCGTAATGGGAAGTCTGGTCGACCGGAACACTAAATCCAAACTTAGGTTAGTTAGAAAAATGTGTATACGACCGTTGGAGTATACGACAAGTATAACGGTCATAATAAATACAAATACGGAAATCAATCGGTCGAACGGATATAAACTTTCGGTCGACCGAAAGTCCTACCCAGAGGACACGTGTCGAAATGAGATAGGCTGAAGGATTTGTATTTGGTAAAATAATTTCTCACTCGACAAGGTCACACGGTCGAACAGAACATATATTTCGGTCGACCGAAATATAACAGTAAAACAGGATATGAAGACACGGTCGAACGGATGAAGGAATTTGGTCGACCGATTTCTAACAGGAAAAATTGATAGGCTGAACGGTCGACCGGATGAAGTAATTGGGTCGACCGTTGTGAGACAAATTTTGTTGCCTGGGAAGGTCTGGAGAAAAACGGTCGAACCAAATGGTTCTACCGGTCGACCGATTTAGTTCAGTTTTCCTGTTCTTTGGTTCTAATGAGTTTGGTTGAGTTTCTAATGAAGTCTAGGATATATGGAAGATAATGTGAGACTTCTATAAGTATCCTAAGTGATGTGTAATGCAATGAATCATGAGTTTCATGTGCCAAGTTACATTTAGAGCCTAAATACATGGAATTGAAACCTAGCTACTCTTCGATCTTCATCTTTAGTTTAACTCAAACTTGAATCCTGAAATGTTAGATAACACATATATATGCAAGTAATAATAATTGATACATGTTTTTATTGAGAAGTTGATTAATCATCAAAACGAATTAACGATTATTAGCCAAAAAGCCAACAGTTATATAACGTAGACTATTAGGATGACCCTGGTAGTTTTCGGTCGACCAGGACCCCTGAGTCGGTCGACCAAATAGACTTGTTGATTTTGACCAACTCCGGATTTTGACCTCGTGTTCGGTCGACTGGTTTTAGACTGTTGTTCGACCGTTTCGACTTAAGTGACGCGCAGAATAGTTCGACTGTTGTAGAATTTCGGTCGACCGAACCTATTGGGGACGGTTGACCAGTTAGGCTCTTTCGGTCGACCATTTGTGTGCAGAACTGAATTCCTGGTCCTTGTGTTGTGTCAACTCTGTCCACGGAAACCCGTGTCCTCGCTTAGAGCTCTAGGTAATGTTAAGAAAACTTATTTTCATTTGATACGAGATACGTTCACTAGGTAATGTTAAGAAAACTTATTTTCATTTGATACGAGATACGTTTATCTATTGTACTCACAACTAAACATACTTGGGGTTCACTAGGGTGAAACACACCTCATATATTCAATTGTGGCACAACAACAGACTACCTTTATATCTCCCACTATTCCCAAAGATAGAGGGAGCTATCTCTCGCTAAGGGCGAGCAGAATATCCCTCGATCAATGGCTGCTAGTGGATGAAATAAGAAGGAAATTTATTCTTAATTTTTGTTGGACAATTTAACATGTGATTTAGAATTTTAGGTTATCATGCATATTAATATTCATACACATCCTAACATTCACCACATTCATCACATGCATAGCAGAAATTAAAAACAGAAATTAAACATTCACACAATCCACATCGTGTGAGTTTATATGTTCCCTTCGATCCTCGATCCTCGATCCCTGATCTTCGATCCTCGATCGATGCGCTACAGCGGCGACTTCCTCTTGCACCGGAGATGTAGATTTTACAGAAAATAAACATGCTCCTCACATTCGATAAAACCGACTAGTGCAAGTCCTATGTAAAAACCTCTCATATGCAAATGCAACTATCTAAAAGATGGAAATAGAGAGAATTTTGGCTTTTACATACATAAGCCCCTGTATAATAATAATAACATACATTTGTAGTGTCTGATTTGGAACATATAAACTCACAATCCTGCAAAGCAACTCAAGCATCCATGCACGCAATTGCTATAAACTACAGAATCTAATTTATCAATCATCTAGAATTCTCAACAATTCTTTGAAAAATATTTTGAAATCCATTAAAAACATTTTTCATACATCCATAGTTCACAAATTAATTATGAACCGCTGTTCATCCAATTTCCAATGGAAAGATGAATCGCAGTTTTTCGGTTTTGTTGATTTTCTTACAAAATAATCGTTTATACTTAAAACGAAATTATTGCAAGTTAGACTTATGTCTAAATCATAATTCTAATAATTATATGCCATGTTTTAAACATTCAAAACATTTAAAACGAATTATTATAAAGAATTATTTCAACAAACATTCAAAGACTGAAAAACCGGTAAAACGAATTGTTTAAATCCTAGATGGTAAACTAGATTTGTTTACAGCCATAAATCATGAGAAAATTGAACCCTATGCTCTGATACCACTGTAGGATTTCATGTTTAATTATACATATATATTTTCGAAATTTTTATGTATAATAAGGATCAATTACAATTTTCTTTGATTTATTTCATGCATGCATTGGTTTGTTTTAACATCTAGTTTCAAAACTCTATTAAAACAAACAAGGGCTCCGAAATTCATACCTAGAAGTTCTCAAAAACTTCTTGAAGATTCGGAGACGTTGGGGATGCTTCTCGCCGCGCCAGATGCCTCCGAGTGTTCACCGAAACCCTAAACAAGGTTGGAGAGAAAGGAGCTAGCCAATCGATCTCCAAACAAGCTTAGAATCTAGCTACAAACCCCTTCCTTAGCCTCTGAGATTTCTCCTTCCAAAGACTTAGAAAACTAAGAGAATTTTCGTGGGTTTTTGTGGTGAATTAAGAGAGAAATTAATTATTGAATTGTATGTTACAATTAGGGAGAATAAGGACCTATTTATAGGTTCCAATCTTACTCTTAATCATGGTTATTCTTAAGCCACGGTTTTATGACAAATTCTCTCACAAATTAATTCTATAATGCATTATATGCACCCACAAAACTTTTGACCAAATTTGGAGCTAATCCAACCATCGATCAAATTAATCTCTTAATAATCAAAGGCAGAAAATTGACCGCTGTTCGGTTTACCGAGTCCCACTCGGTTAACCGAATTTGTCACGATCGTTTAACCGAGTACGTGACGGATGACCGAATCTTAAGGGGAAAAATTCTCCTTAACCGATCGGACATATTCACGTGTAAGACCGAGTGCTATTCGGTTAACCGAAAATATCGGAACTTGACATTGTTCGGTCGACCGTTTCTGGTTCGGTACACCGTACCAAAGCTCCAGGCACTTTGGTCATGTTCGGTCAATCAATTACGATTATCCGTTCCACGTTCGGTTGACCGATCCATAGATCCTTCGGTCGACCGAACCTCAACGGATTACCGAACTTCTACCCGATTTTGCCTATTTCAAATTTTGGATTTATTTCCAACAAAATTTGAACTTAAGGGGGTTTTAGCAAATTCACAACTTATGCAATGTATTATCCTATGCAACAATAAATTATTGCACCCCATAATATATGCATCTCATATGAATTTATCATGATTCTAATTATGTTTATATACAACATAATTGATTTTACTTGTTCACCGTGTGTCATATTTTCTATGAGAAACCCGACACATCATATGAACCAAAAATCAAGCTTCTTGTTTCACGGTTTTTGCGGTGTGACCTATGGGAGGATCTAAACTAAGTTGACAGTGATATTAAGAGCTTAATATCACAAGCTATAAGCGGTATCTAGCTACACATTATAGCTCCCAATTAGTTAGATGTCTTAATTCCACTCGAACCAAAACCCGATCTATTTAGTGATGGAGTGCACCACTTGTGTCCATCCCTTGCCTCATGATATTAAGAATACACACAAAGTAGTGTTGTGTCATCTTTGTATTAGTATTCATTTCTTGATCTCTTTAAGCTAGTTATAAATATGTGACTTAACTCAAATCACATTGTGCACTTTATAACTTTGCTTTATCAAGGGGCCCACTAATATCATCACTCAATTAAGAGGGGCAATGATAATCTTTTGACTAACTATCTTCTCCAACAAAAGTTGTACTTAACCAACCAATGCCTTTACACTACACTGATCGATAGTTCAAGACACTGATCTAATTAAGTATTCCTTAAGTGATTAGATATAAGTCTCATATCAAAGGACCAAAGACACAGTAAAATATTAATGACACAGAAACACATTTCTATAATATTTTACTTATTAGGTCTATTCAGTATACAAAAGTAATATTTTCCTCTTTTGCATACCCGTGTTGTCACTCACTTGTAGAGTTACAATGATCTATGACCAACACGACAATCTTAACTCGGTAATTAATGTTCCATGTTAATTACCATGATTGCGAATATCTTTTGTTTTATGCAAACCAATATCTTTTAGAGCTCTACGGTTAAGGACCAAGAGCCTCTTCCTTAACACTTCTAAAAGACGAATAACATAAACAAGGAACAAAATGATTTCTCATTCAATTCATAATAATTGGCATTTAAAAGTAAAACTTTTAGAACACATTCCCTTCAATCTCCCACTTGTTATTAAAGTTTTCTTTCTCATACATACTCAATGCATAAAACAATAATAACTAGGGTAAACCCCATTACATATCAATCATCAAGCCAATCTACATGGTTCCTCAATCCCATGGACTCGAAATGCATTTCGCCCTTGGCTTGGGATAAGGGTTTTGTGAATGGATCAGCTGTGTTGCTGTTGGTGTCCACCCATAACAGATTTATTTTGCCTTCGTCGATGAGGTCACGCGTCACGAAGTACTTACGATCCATGTACTTCACTTTGTGGTGTGATTTGTGATCCTTGATTTGCGAGATAGATGCACTATTGTCGCAAAATAGCTCTATTGGTCCCTCGCTCGAGGGAACTACTCCAAGCTCTTCAAGGAACTTCTTAATCCACACTCCTTCCTTGCTCGCTTCAGCGACAGCCATCACTTCGGAAGCAGTGGTCGAGTCGGCAGTAGTGTTTTGCTTCCAACTACGCCAACTCACAGCTCCACCATTCAGAAGGAATACGTATCCTGATTGCGACCTTCTATCGTCTGGATCACTCATGAAACTCGCATCCGAGTAACCTTCAGCTATCAATTCCCTTTGTCCTCCATAAACAAGAATCTTATCCTTAGTCCGGTTAAGGTACTTCAGGATATTCTTGACCGCAGTCCAATGCTCAGGACCTGCGTTGGATTGGTGACGACTTGTCACACTTAGAGCATACGAGACATCGGGTCTTGTGCAAGTCATCGCGTACATGATCGACCCAATTGCTGAAGCATAAGGGACATCTTTCATGTACTCTAAGTCCTTACGTGATTGCGCACGTTGAGACTTCTTGAGTTGCACACCCATACTCATTGGCACACTGCCCTTTTTGGAGTTGTTCATCTTGAACCTTTCCAAGACCTTGTCAATGTATGCACGTTGACTGAGGCCAATGAGTCTGCGAGATCTATCTCGATATATCTTGATTCCCAAGATGTATTGAGCCTCACCCATGTCTTTCATCGAAAATGCAGATTTCAATGAACTTCTCGTTTGCTCAAGCAAATGAATATGATTGCCCATAAGCAATATGTCATCGACATATAGGATTAGGAATACTACATGGCTCCCACTAACCTTCTTGTATACACAAGGTTCTTCCTTACTTTGAATGAAGTGAAGCTTCTTCACTTCCTCGTCAAAGCATTTGTTCCAACTCATTGATGCTTGCTTCAATCCATAGATGGATCTTTGAAGCTTGCATACCTTCTCGCTATTCTTTGGATCTTCAAAACCTTGAGGTTGTACCATGTACACATCCTCCTCCAAGTTCCCATTCAGGAACGCCGTTTTGACATCCATTTGCCATATTTCATAATCGTGAAATGCGGCAATAGCGAGCATGATCCGAATAGACTTGAACATGGCAACCGGTGAAAAAGTTTCATCATAGTCAATTCCTTGAACTTGAGTGAAACCCTTCGCTACAAGCCTCGCTTTGTAGGTTGTCAAGTTCCCATCCATGTCCATCTTCCTCTTAAAAACCCATTTATTATGAATGGCCTTTTTCCCTTGAGGAAGGTCAACCAAGTCCCATACTTGATTATCATACATGGATTCTATTTCGGATTCCATGACTTTAAGCCATAGTTTGGAGTCTTCCCTTTCCATTGCTTCTTGGAAGGTTAAGGGATCATTGGTATCTAGTACCATGATTTCATGAAGTCCCAGATATAAATCGGGTTTCTTCCTTTCCCTTGTTGACCTTCTAAGTTCTTTTGGTTCTTCTCGTGTCTCTCGAACTTCTTCCACAATTTCTTGAGGAGTGGGTTCACGTTCAACTCTTGAACGTACACTTGGTGGGGATGATTGAGATTCTCTCACAATTTCTTGTGATGGTCTCTCGCTCAAGCTCCCACTAACCAAAGGAATCTCGGTTGGGCCTTCATGATCTTGAATGTCATCATTCATTTCATGATCTTGTAGAGTATCTTGAGTTTCCTCAAGCACAACCCTACTCCGACTACTTTTTACTCTTTCTAGAAATTCCTTTTCCAGAAATGTGGCATCCCTCTCTACAATCACTCGATTGGAGGTGATATGCCAAAAGTAGTATCCTCTTGTCTCACGAGGATAACCAATAAAGAAGCACTTATCCGCTTTTGGTTGAAGTTTTGTCGACATCAATTTCTTGATGTAAGCCTCACAACCCCAAATCTTGAGAAAACTGAGCTTAGGTGTTTTACCACTCCACAGCTCATAAGGAGTTTTCTCCACGGATTTGGATGGAACATTATTTAGTGTGTAAGCCGCAGTTTGTAGTGCATAACTCCAAAAGTAAAGAGGTAATTCCGCATGACTCATCATTGACCGAACCATGTCGAGCAATGTCCTATTCCTCCTTTCGGATACCCCATTCCACTGAGGTGTACCGGGAGGGGTGAGTTGAGGTACAATACCAAACTCCTTTAGGTATGAGTCAAATTCGGCACTTAAGTACTCACATCCACGATCTGTTCGTAGAGACTTGATTTTCTTGTCGAGTTGGTTCTCTACTTCATTCTTGAATTCTTTGAACTTGTCAAAGGATTCACTTTTGTTTCTCATTAGATAAACATAGCCATAACGACTATAATCATCCGTGAACGTAATGAAGTACCTGAAACCATCTCGTGCACTAGTACTCATTGGACCACATACATCGGAATGTATCAAATCCAACAAGCCACTCGCCCTTGTACCTTTCTTCTTGAAAGGCTTTTTGGTCATTTTTCCCATTAGACATGGTTGGCACGTCTCCAATGATTTAAAATCAAGTAGACCAAGAAGGTTAGCTTCTTGCAATTTCTTGATGCGCTTTTCATTTATGTGACGAAGACGATAGTGCCACAAGAGAGTATCATTCTCGTGAGTGGTCTTAAGTCATTTGTTATTGATATTAAAGATTTGTTTATTATCCAATTAAAGCAAATAGAGACCATTCCTTATGAACGCATTTGCATAGAACACACCATTCTTCGATATAGACAAACAAGAATTTGAAATATTTATATTAAAATTATCCATATCCAGACATGATACAGAAATAATATTCTTGCTAATCGAAGGTACATAATAAACATTCTTTAGACATAAATTTAAACCACTACACAATTGAAGCACCACAGAACCTTGTGCAACCGCAGACACGTTCGCACCATTTCCGACCTTCAATTCTACCTCGTTCCGTACGAGTTCCTTCCTATCCATGAGTAGCTGCACATTAGAAACTATGTGAGCACAAGATCCGGTATCAATTACCCAATCCTGGACAGATGTGGCTAAATTTATTTCAATAACAAATATACCTTTGGCCTTTTTGGGGCGCCGACGTTCAATCACTCCGTTGTCAAGGTCTTCCTTGTACTTGGGGCAGTTTGACCGGATGTGTCCTTTTTCACCGCAGTGAAAGCACTCCGTATTGGGAGTTGGAGATTTCTGAGATTTCCCCCTCGAGGCACTCGCACGAGCACCTCCTACTCCCTTGCTCTTGATTGAACCACTTTTGGTAGATTTGCCCTTTCCTTTACCAATCTTATGGCCCCTCCCATGGACGGCAAGGACTTGCTTGTCCCTACCCTTGCCCATGTCAACTTCAGCAGTTTTGAGAGCGTTGTGCAGCTCCTCAAGACTCACCCCTTTTTCACGCACGTGGTAGTGCATCACAAAGTCCTTAAAGGACGGGGCTAGAGAGCCAAGAATCATATCTTCAGCAATGTCCTCGGGCATTGGTGAAGAGAGCTTTGCCAACTTCTCAAGGTATCCTTGCATCGTGAGAAAATGCATAGATACCGATGTTCCCTCCGCCATATGGCACCTTGTGAGTGCGATGGTGGTCTTATAGCGCTCCTTTCGGGCACTATCCATGAACATCTTAGATAAAGCCTCCATGGTCTTCTTGGGTTTTGAATCCAAGTATTTCGCTTGGAGCGAGTCACCCATGGATGCTAGCATAAGACCGTGAACCTGGTTCTCTTGGTCTTCCCACTTGGCCTTAGCCTCTTTCTCTTCATCGGTTAATCTCTCATTCCACTTTGGGATTGCACCTTCCAAAATG
Organism: Triglochin maritima; assembly: GCA_963682175.1. Taxonomy (NCBI): domain Eukaryota; kingdom Viridiplantae; phylum Streptophyta; class Magnoliopsida; order Alismatales; family Juncaginaceae; genus Triglochin; species Triglochin maritima. The sequence goes on along the minus strand of OY821774.1, from coordinate 15,836,141 downwards.
TGAGATAGTTTCTCAAACTTTAACACGATGTTGAGTTTGAGTTGCCAACTAATGAAGTTTGAGCCATCATTTGCTAAAGGGTGTTTTTCTATCATGGATCGTACGATAGGTTGGATGTTCGACATTTTTCTACAAAATAAATCATACAGGTTTTAATGCCAATTTTATGTTTTAATACACATGCATACATATATCGAATATATAAATGTAAATGTTGCAAATTAAAATCTTGCCCATAAATGCAACAATCCAAGATCCTATTAATTGTAATATAGACTAGCTAAGGGCTATCGAATACATTACAATATCAAGGTAAGAAAACATTTTCTAATCACAACCTTTTTGAATTTTAGCAATATTTAGCATCTTCAAACTCTTGTGACTCTTGTCGTTTTAATTATGAGGGAATATGACCTATCCTCGTAAGAAAAACTTTTTCCCAAAACCGAGCGAGAGCTCTAGGTAATGTTAAGAAAACTTATTTTCATTTGATACGAGATACGTTTATCTATTGTACTCACAACTAAACATACTTGGGGTTCACTAGGGTGAAACACACCTCATATATTCAATTGTGGCACAACAACAGACTACCTTTATATCTCCCACTATTCCCAAAGATAGAGGGAGCTATCTCTCGCTAAGGGCGAGCAGAATATCCCTCGATCAATGGCTGCTAGTGGATGAAATAAGAAGGAAATTTATTCTTAATTTTTGTTGGACAATTTAACATGTGATTTAGAATTTTAGGTTATCATGCATATTAATATTCATACACATCCTAACATTCACCACATTCATCACATGCATAGCAGAAATTAAAAACAGAAATTATACATTCACACAATCCACATCGTGTGAGTTTATATGTTCCCTTCGATCCTCGATCCTCGATCCCTGATCTTCGATCCTCGATCGATGCACTACAGCGGCGACTTCCTCTTGCACCGGAGATGTAGATTTTACAGAAAATAAACATGCTCCTCACATTCGATAAAACCGACTAGTGCAAGTCCTATGCAAAAACCTCTCATATGCAAATGCAACTATCTAAAAGACGGAAATAGAGAGAATTTTGGCTTTTACATACATAAGCCCCTGTATAATAATAATAACATACATTTGTAGTGTCTGATTTGGAACATATAAACTCACAATCCTGCAAAGCAACTCAAGCATCCATGCACGCAATTGCTATAAACTACAGAATCTAATTTATCAATCATCTAGAATTCTCAACAATTCTTTGAAAAATATTTTGAAATCCATTAAAAACATTTTTCATACATCCATAGTTCACAAATTAATTATGAACCGCTGTTCATCCAATTTCCAATGGAAAGATGAATCGCAGTTTTTCGGTTTTGTTGATTTTCTTACAAAATAATCGTTTATACTTAAAACGAAATTATTGCAAGTTAGACTTATGTCTAAATCATAATTCTAATAATTATATGCCATGTTTTAAACATTCAAAATATTTAAAACGAATTATTATAAAGAATTATTTCAACAAACATTTAAAGACCGAAAAACCGGTAAAACGAATTGTTTAAATCCTAGATGGTAAACTAGATTTGTTTACAGCCATAAATCATGAGAAAATTGAACCCTATGCTCTGATACCACTGTAGGATTTCATGTTTAATTATACATATATATTTTCGAAATTTTTATGTATAATAAGGATCAATTACAATTTTCTTTGATTTATTTCATGCATGCATTGGTTTGTTTTAACATCTAGTTTCAAAACTCTATTAAAACAAACAAGGGCTCCGAAATTCATACCTAGAAGTTCTCAAAAACTTCTTGAAGATTCGGAGACGTTGGGGATGCTTCTCGCCGCGCCGGATGCCTCCGAGTGTTCACCGAAACCCTAAACAAGGTTGGAGAGAAAGGAGCTAGCCAATCGATCTCCAAACAAGCTTAGAATCTAGCTACAAACCCCTTCCTTAGCCTCTGAGATTTCTCCTTCCAAAGACTTAGAAAACTAAGAGAATTTTCGTGGGTTTTTGTGGTGAATTAAGAGAGAAATTAATTATTGAATTGTATGTTACAATTAGGGAGAATAAGGACCTATTTATAGGTTCCAATCTTACTCTTAATCATGGCTATTCTTAAGCCACGGTTTTATGACAAATTCTCTCACAAATTAATTCTATAATGCATTATATGCACCCACAAAACTTTTGACCAAATTTGGAGCTAATCCAACCATCGATCAAATTAATCTCTTAATAATCAAAGGCAGAAAATTGACCGCTGTTCGGTTTACCGAGTCCCACTCGGTTAACCGAATTTGTCACGATCGTTTAACCGAGTACGTGACGGATGACCGAATCTTAAGGGGAAAAATTCTCCTTAACCGATCGGACCTATTCACGTGTAAGACCGAGTGCTATTCGGTTAACCGAAAATATCGGAACTTGACATTGTTCGATCGACCGTTTCTGGTTCGGTACACCGTACCAAAGCTCCAGGCACTTTGGTCATGTTCGGTCAATCAATTACGATTATCCGTTCCACGTTCGGTTGACCGATCCATAGATCCTTCGGTCGACCGAACCTCAACGGATTACCGAACTTCTACCCGATTTTGCCTATTTCAAATTTTGGATTTATTTCCAACAAAATTTGAACTTAAGGGGGTTTTAGCAAATTCACAACTTATGCAATGTATTATCCTATGCAACAATAAATTATTGCACCCCATAATATATGCATCTCATATGAATTTATCATGATTCAAATTATGTTTATATACAACATAATTGATTTTACTTGTTCACCATATGTCATATTTTCTATGAGAAACCCGACACATCATATGAACCAAAAATCAAGCTTCTTGTTTCACGGTTTTTGCGGTGTGACCTATGGGAGGATCTAAACTAAGTTGGCAGTGATATTAAGAGCTTAATATCACAAGCTATAAGCGGTATCTAGCTACACATTATAGCTCCCAATTAGTTAGATGTCTTAATTCCACTCGAACCAAAACCCGATCCATTTAGTGATGGAGTGCACCACTTGTGTCCGTCCCTTGCCTCATGATATTAAGAATACACACAAAGTAGTGTTGTGTCATCTTTGTATTAGTATTCATTTCTTGATCTCTTTAAGCTAGTTATAAATATGTGACTTAACTCAAATCACATTGTGCACATTATAACTTTGCTTTATCAAAGGGCCACTAATATCATCACTCAATTAAGAGGGGCAATGATAATCTTTTGACTAACTATCTTCTCCAACAAAAGTTGTACTTAACCAACCAATGCCTTTACATTACACTGATCGATAGTTCAAGACACTGATCTAATTAAGTATTCCTTAAGTGATTAGATATAAGTCTCATATCAAAGGACCAAAGACACAGTAAAATATTAATGACACAGAAACACATTTCTATAATATTTTACTTATTAGGTCTATTCAGTATACAAAATTAATATTTTCCTCTTTTGCATACCCGTGTTGTCACTCACTTGTAGAGCTACAATGATCTATGACCAACACGACAATCTTAACTCGGTAATTAATGTTCCATGTTAATTACCATGATTGCGAATATCTTTTGTTTTATGCAAACCAATATCTTTTAGAGCTCTACGGTTAAGGACCAAGAGCCTCTTCCTTAACACTTCTAAAAGACGAATAACATAAACAAGGAACAAAATGATTTCTCATTCAATTCATAATAATTGGCATTTAAAAGTAAAACTTTTAGAACACATTCCCTTCACTACGGTCTAGACCCGTCTGATGTTGTGCCAGACGTATGCTGTACCGCCGAGGTTGTGTCGGCGATGCCGCCGAGGTTTTCCCGGCGATGATTGTGCTGACGATCCGGCTTGTGGTTGTACCGTCCGATGTTGTGCCGGATGTATGTTGTACCGCCGATGTTGTGTCGGTGATGCCGCTGATGTTGTGTCAGCGATGATCCCCGATTGGGCACCTATCCTGGGATGTTAACCGACCGGGCTACGGCTCCGTCGAAGGTGGTGTAGACCACGTGGTTCTTTGCGCGGAAGTGCGGACGCTCCTCACCGATCCCTTGGGCTCGTGTAGTCGCTGTAGGATCGTGTGGGTTATGGGTTCACTAATCACTTTTAATCTAATCACCTACTTGTTTAAGCAATCGATATGCGCAGCGGAAATTAAAAACAAAACAAGCAAGTGTAGGAAAATGCAAACCACAAGAAGACGTGTCGTTTTTATAGAGGTTCGGCACCCCACCCGGGTCCTAGTCCTCTCTTGCAAGCTCCGCTCGGATCACCGAGCTCCGCCTACGACTTCACTATCCGCTCCCCGTTCCGGGCCGGGAGACAACGCCTTACAACCGTCAAACTCGCGAACAACCCTCGCCGAGCTTGGAATCTTCCTCTCACAATCCGAGAGGGACACTTCGGGCTTTCACCGAAGTCCTTGCTTCCTTTTACAACAATTGAGAACTTGAGTGGAACAACACTCTCTAAACTTTGAGCACACTTGAGTAAGATGAAGAAATGATCACTAAGTGTGGAAGGTTTGTAGCTTTGAGTGTTTGGAATTCTCTCTAAAGATTGGGACAAGTTTGTAGTGGGAGAGTTGTGTTAAAATGTGTTTTACAACTCTATTTATAAGCATTAGAGATAATATATCCGTTGGGACAAGATTTGGTTGGATATTGTGCAAAGAACACAAAGCAGAAAATCGGGCTGCAAATCTGTCCAGAAACGGTCGACTGAAAAGGTGCCACGGTCGACCGAACGCTTGGGTTCGATAGGGATACGGTCGACCGAAATATGAATAGATCGACCGAACACTTAAGTCTATTAAGAACACGGTCGACCGAACATGGTTACCGGTCGACCGAAGAAGCGTTTCGGTAGAGGGAAAATTGGATCGGTCGAACGAAATCATATCGACCGATAGCAGGGAATTTTTGACAAGGTTAAACGGTCGACCGAACGTGGCACCTGGTTCGACCGTTTGGTTAAGTATATGGAGGTGTATATAGTTTTAATACGAATACGACCGTTGGGCATATACGACAAGAATAACGGTCGGAACAGTAAGTTCAAACGGTCGACCGAAAGTTGTGGTGCGGTCGACCGAAACTAGGCAGGAAAACACAAACTGGATAACTTGATCATCCGGTCGACCGAACGGCATGTTGCGGTCGACCGAATGTGGGCAGACAGTTAGGGTTCAGGTTTTGTGTTTTTCCGGTCTAAGTTTGGGTGATCTATTGAAGTCCAAATAATGTGAAATTTCGTGTGTGACTTCTATAGGGAACCTAGTGTGTGATTAAGTTGATTTTAGCTCAAGTATGCTCAATTACACTTTGTTCCTAAGACTCAAAAGAAATCAAGATTACATGTCTTCGATTTAGCTTTAATTACATGTCTTGACTTCATTTCCTTCTTTCTTGAGTCTTGATCACCTGTAGAGGTTAGCACAATGCAATATATATGCAATGCATAGTGTGTGCTATCCTAATTAGGATTCGGTTGATTAAATCATCAAAACATAAGATTAAGGCCAAAAAGCCAACAATCTCCCCCTTTTTGATGATGGCAACCGATATCTTAATACTTGAAAATTTTATATGTAAACTATGCATATAGATGCTCCCCCTATGGATGTGCATAGTTTTTGTTCAAGTTTTATCAAGTTTTTCAAGTTACCCCCTTAATTATCTCTCCCCCTTTGACATCCATCAAAAACAATAATTATTTAAGACTTTAAGCATAGAATGTGGATGTCTTGTAATGAAGTTGCTCCCCCTAAATTTTGCACTTCATTACTCTAATTAAAAGATATAACATTTAAGCTCCCCCTATCAATAAGGCTAAATTGAAACAATGAGTATGAAGACATTTAAGTTCAATTAAGTTTCTTCTTAAGCCTTATTCTAACATCCATTTAGAATTGACATTTAAAATCAATGGATGTGATAAATGATTTGCAATGAATAGGGTAAATGATTTTCAATGAATGGAACTTATAAGGATATGACAATTGAGCATATAAATTAGATTAGAGCTAAATTTTCAGAAATTTTAAGGATAGAAATTTATACCAAACTTGAATCTTGATTAGCTCCAATCTCATTTGGTGATGCAACCGGATTCGAATTCGACGCTTTGGCTCACCCGGTCACCACCAATTTCCTCCTCAAGCTCCTACAAGAGTAGATTTGGGTACCCAAACAACTTTGGGTCCTTGAACATTAGCTTTTGGGATCCAAGCCATTTTGGTTTTGGGTGCCCACATACTTGAGGAACTATGGTTAATGAACATATGCTTACCATTTAGAGTAGTGTGAGATACATGGTTTTTCAATTTAAAATTGTAACCTAAACCATGTTTTTGCAAAGATTGCCTTTGACTACCTAATAGCATGTTAAGCATATGAGTTCCATTAGTGAATCTTTCTAAATCTTTTCTTAATTGCAAGTTGGAAGCTTGAAGATTTAGTTGATCACAATCTATAGGTGTTGTTCTTAATTTTTCAAGATTTGATGCATTCTTTTCAAATTTAGCAATCACCTCATTCTTCTCATTTATGCATGTATCAATTTGGCTTTGGAGATCTTTGATTAACTTTCTAGCATTCTTGTTTTTATCACATATGATCTCATATTGTCTAACTAAATCATGGAATGCATTTTGAAGTTCATCATAAGAATAAGTTTCTTCTTTAGAACATGAACTATCACTAGCATATGATTTAGATGAGCAAGAATGTGATCTACTAGAGTAAGAGTTAGAGGATACCTCACTTCCTTCATCTTGAATTGCCATGTAGCACATATGTGCATATTCCTTTGTTGATGAAGGTGTGGTTGATTTGGATGACGATGAAGACGATGAATCGTCCCAAGTAGCCTTGTGAGCTTCCAATCTCTTCTCTTTTCTCTTACTTTTCTCCTTTTCTTTTCTCCTCTCCCTTCTCTCCTTTTTCTTCTCCCCTTCTCTCCTCTCATTTTCACTCTCCTCCCTCTCTTTTTCTTTTTCTCTTTTCTCACTTGTTTGATTCATGTTTCAGGACCGCAGTAGGTTCTGTCGGGTGGTGACAACGGGCACACACATTTTGGGGTCAGGATCCTCTTCGGACTCTTCGCGGTCATCGTGATTGCTTGTACATGTCTTTTCATTGTATTGTTGTAATCACGTCTTTTGGCAAAATCTGTTGTATTATTGGTGCACCGACTGTTGATTTATCTGAGTAACATTCTTGTTGATGAGTTTGTTCTGATAATCTATTGATTGTTTAAAATTTTAAATTTCCGCTGTTTCGGGATGTTACTGTTGGATTTCTAGTTTAATTGTTGATTGACATCATTTCATGCTCATATTTGTATCTTATATCCATTATCTTTCACCTAAACAATGCTATGTCACGAGTTTTATGTTTAGTTTTCAGGAATAAATAGGTTTGAAGAGATGAAACATAAAAGGACCCAAAAGCTGGGAAAAAGGACTGGATTGTGAGATCTGGGGACCAAGATGCAAGGGAGAAGGACCTGAACGCAAGACAGAAGGACCTAAGAGCAAAACAGAATACTCCACACCATCATGGGGAGTATTTTAGCAATTGGATTCGGGTCGGAGCTCCAATAAACAAAGTAGATGCATCCAAGACCACCAAATACACCAAGCAAAGCCCAGAACAAGATTCAACTCGATCCGGAAAATTTGGACCGCCAATTGGCGGTCCAAGACCGCCAATTGGCGGTCACTTTGGGCCCAAATCCACCAAGTTTTCTCCTGGACGTGTATTAATGTTTGTTTAGGCTATTTTTGGTATTGGTTTAGTCCCACATCGGGGGATTGTCCCGGATTAGCTTTTTCCATGCCTATAAATAGAACTCTTCACCTCCTATTGTAATCACTCCATATTTTAAGTGGCTATTCTTCCTACTAGAAGTGAGGCCTTGAAGCACACACTAAAGTAGGAGGATGCTACTTTTAATGTGAGTCATTTTATCAATAAAGTTTTGTGTTTCTTTCATTGTTTATTTTATGTTTCTTTTATTGTTTGTGCATGTTTTAGTTTAATCGTCTTTTACTTCTAGCTTAGTTTTAATATGCTTTCTTTGCTTAGTTTAATAATTAGTGTAATGCTTAGTGAGTAGTTCCATCCCCTTTGGGGGGTGGAGTAGATGTACATACATTCATTAGAGAATGGGATGAATGCTTTATTTTTGATGTGTTGATAAAACATGAATGTATGCTTGCTTGTTTAGGATAGAATTTATAACTTGATGAGTTTTGCCAAAATGATTAGACACCTCTCATGCTTGTTTAGGTTCTGAAATAAACAACTTGCATATGTAAATGTTAATCAACTAAGTTGGTGAATAGATTGATAGGTTTTGCCATAACATTTAGACACTTCCTATGCTTGATAAACACCACCTTCATGTGCTTAAAGAATGTATTCTACACCCACCTCTTTGCATGTGTGCACTCACTCCACCCCTTAAGGGTTTTCCCATTTCTGTATTCCAGCATTCTTCTTTTGTTCTTAGCTTAGTTGTCATTTCATTGTTTGTTTCTTTCGTTCGCATTTCATACTTCTTAGAGTAGTTTAGTGTAGAGTAGCGTAACCAACTCTCTTCTCCATTTTTTCGCCATTTGATTTCGTGCAAACAAGAGGCTGCTCACCTCCCTGAGGACGACCCGTACTTGCCACCGCTTCATCGCGGCCGTGCACTTGCGGTTTAATTAAAACGTTCAACAAGTTTTTGGCGCCGTTGCCGGGGAGGTGCCAGTCCAGACTCTTGTTTGGACGATTCGAGTGGATTTAATTTTTGTCTTGTAGTTTTCGTTGTTGCAGGTGACTCAAATTGAGAAGGGGAAGCATCTGGTCAAGTTTGGAGGTGATCTGAGAGAAGAAGACCGCCAATCAGCGGTATTCAACCGCCAACTGGCGGTCTGGTAGCTTCATTTCGCCTCTAAATTTTTGTGGAGTATTTCTTTATCTGTTATAGTGATCTGGGACTCGATTTAGCATGTCTTGACCTATAGTTTATTCCCAGATCAAGAATCAAACCTCCTTTAAGCAACTTGGACCCTAAAACTCAAAGCAAAAGATTAGGCATTATTCTTGTTTAAGGCATGCATCATGTATGTGACTTAGGCATTTAGATTGTCTTTTATCTTAGCTTTATTTTCTGTTGCTGAGAGCTGGCGTGAGGTACGCACCTTCTACTCTCATTCATGCATTTCATATGAACATGCATGAGTTAGTAGGAAGTGCATTGCAACAAGTGTGAGTTGAGCGTTGTTTGGAGAGTTGATTGCTAGATTTAGGACTCCAAAACGCTACTAAGGAGGGGCTGTCCCATAAAAGATAAGGTGGGGGATTTCATCACCCTTTCCTTCGCCCCAAAAACCACACTAATCAAGAGCCTAATTTTAAAATCAAGTAGATATTGGCCCTAAGGATCTTGGACGCATTAGGAGAGTGATCCGGTCCCGACCGTCATGACCTGATCGGCGTTGCCCACTTTGTCGATAGTAGGAGAGACGAGATCCCCGGATCTTTGCTCACTTGCTGGGCTTTGTGGTCCTCGTTGTAGGGAGGTGAGGCGTGTTGAGGCCGTGTGACCTCGCAGTTAGGCGTCGTCTAGCTGTAAGGACCTATAGCGACCTTAGGATTGTTTGAGCCTTGTTTGCTTGTGTGCTTCTACCTGTACCCATCCGCCGTAGCTTAAGGACTTCTTCCCTTCTCTCCTGAGTCATTCTTTCTCTCCTGTGTTCCCTCGTCTTCTCTTCTACGTACATTCTTCATTTGAAAAAAAAAAGAAAAAAAAAGTCGTGGTTTGTGTGTGCACCTTTGTGCATGCTTTCGTGGACACGAGACGAGAGTGGTCGTTTGACGAAGAGCGTTGTCAATCCGGCTTCGGTCATCGATTTCTCGACACCTTCCTCCTCTCGTGTCGCACGTAGTTCGGGTCCAATGGCTGCTAATTTCCGTGAGGAGGAGCAGTTGCTGGACCCACCTGTTCCACCTGTGCTTCCAGTTGTCGTTCCCATACCTCTTCGTGATCGATGCTACCCGAGCCGTACAGCTCTGCCCTCATGCATCGTATTGCCAGAGGCAAATGGGAACCATTTTGAGGTTAAGCCTCAATTCATTTCCATGCTCCCTCATTTCACTGGGAAAGGTGACCCCTATATCTTTCTCAGGGAATTTGAGGAGGTCTGTGCTATGTTCAAGCTGCAACAACTTAGCACAGACTCCATCCATCTTAGGCTTGTCCCCTTTGCGCTGAAGGATGATGCCAAGAAGTGGTTGTACAGCAACCAGGCGAATTCCTTTAGGACTTGGGATGAGTTTCAATCTGCATTCCTCAAGAAGTACTTTCCTAATCATCGGACTCAAAAATTGAGGAACGAAATCAATTCGTTCTATCAACATGAGACCGAGACATTTCATGCATATCTAGAGAGGTTCAAGGAGCTACTATCCTCATGCCCTCACCATGGCATTGAGTTGTGGCGCCTTTGTCAGATTGTGTACGAGGGTCTTCACATCCCGTCCAGAACGCTCCTTGAGTCCATGTGTCAAGGAGAGTTCTTGGGAAAGGATGAAAGGGAGGCATGGGCCTTCCTAGAAGACCTCGCTGAGAAAACCATGCAGTGGGAGAGTGTGAGGGAACCACCTGCATCATCTAGTATAGGAGCGAGGATCGCGACTGCAAACTCGACTAGATCGGGTACCGCATTTGCTATCGATACCACTACGGCCACCGAGGCACGCATGGCGGCCTTAATGCGCCGTATGGATTCGATTGAGCTCCAAAACCAACAAGGTGCACCTCACATGTCCACATCTGGTCCAGTTCCTTGTCATTCATGTGGTAGGATAGGTCATGTAGAGAGCGAGTGTGAGTCCATTCCTCCTGAGATGGAGCGTGTCAACGCCATCTATGACAGAGCTAGGAATGACCGATACTCATCATCTTATAACCCTGGATGGAGGAACCACCCCAATTTTTCATGGAACCAAAATAATGCCCCGGGTGGTCCTTCAAACTCCTCTAGACCACCTTACCAATCACACCAACCTCCCATGCATGCACATTCCTATCAGCCACCCCAAGCGCAAACCACCAATCCATCAGGTTTCCCAAATTCCAATAATATGGAAACCCGATTCAATTCGCTTGAGACCTTGACTCGTGGACTTGAAAACTCAATGAAAAATTTTATGTCTACCACAAGTCAAGTTCTCACTTCAAATCAGCAGACCATGAAATCTCTAGAGCTTCAGATGGGCCAATTGGCTCAGTCTGTACATGAGAGAGAGAGAGGGTCTTTTCCTAGCCAGCCTGAGGCTAACCCCGGCATGTACCAACAACAACAAAAGCAAAATGAGAATGTGGTACCGCGGGGGAGGCAAGTGAACAATGTGGAGGAACCTGTTCACCATGTCAATTCCATTGTGACCTTAAGGAATGGAAAACAGGTTGACAATCACATTTCCTTGCCACACCCACCACCATCTATGCAACCCCCCAGTGGGAATGGTGGTGAAGAAGAAGCTGAGGGTGAGGGTAATACACCAAAGCTTTCTTCTCAGGCACAGCAGAAAACCTACCTGCCAAAAGCTCCTTATCCAAGTAGGTTAAACAAAAAGCAGAGTGACAACATGAACAAGATATTAGAGGTATTTAAGCAAGTGAAGGTTAACATCCCCTTGTTGGATGTCATCCAACAAATACCTCAATATGCCAAAGTGTTGAAGGATCTCTGCACAACCAAGAGGAAGACCAATGTTCCTAAGAAAGCATTCTTGGCTGCAAATATCAGCTCACTTTTGTCCAATCCTACCTACACAAAATACAAGGACCCGGGGTGTCCTAATATTCAGTGTACGATAGGGGACACTAGAATGAGCAATGTTTTGCTTGATTTAGGATCAGCGGTCAACCTCCTCCCATTCTCTGTTTATCAACAGTTGAACTTGGGAGAATTGAAACCAACTAAGATCACCCTCCAATTGGCGGATAGATCCATTCGTATTCCCATGGGGATTATCGAGGATGTGCTTATCAAAGTTGGAGATTTTATATTTCCAGTCGATTTTGTTGTCCTCGATACCAATCCTGTTGCGAACACCCACTCTCAAATACCTTTGATTTTGGGTAGACCATTTCTGGCAACCTCCAATGCTTTGATTAATTGTAGAAATGGTCTCATGAAGCTCTCATTCGGTAACATGAGTGCCGAGTTTCATGTGTTCAACTCTGGTAGGCAACAGGAACCCATGGATGAACCTTTAAATCTAAATCTCATCCGCCAATTGGAGAAAGCACCACAAAATCAACGAACACCCCTAACCCCAATGCAACCCATTGAGAATGTTCGTGGGCCCAGCGAAAACTCATTGCCTGTCTTCGCAATGCAACAGAGTGAGCTGGCCTCGAACATGAATGTCCAAAGGGAGTGTTTGTTGCATGATTCAGTTGAGAGTACTAGTGAGAGTGAGACACCTCATCATATGCCTATACCAGAAGGTGTCTCTACCTCATGTCCCATGGCCATTGAGCCATTTGAGCTTCATATTGACTCCAACAAGGACCCACCTATGACCGAGCTTATGCTTGATGATCTAAATGATGGTGGGAGGTCCTTGTTGGATGACTTGGGGAGAAGCCCCATTCTTAGTGATGCAGGTCTGCTGCATCCATCGAATGAGCTTGAGGAACTCATTCCGATGCACCCGCCTATTGGTTGGAGGGTTTTCTTCGATGAGCAATTAAACCCTAGTGAGGCAACACAACTTCATTCTTTGTTGCCCACACCCGACCAATATCATGAGGGGTTCGAGCCTTTCAGCTTTGACCTTTCACCCCTCATGACACCTCAGAGTACCAGTGGAGTTTGCCCATCTCGGCAAGTCTCTGGTCCTCCTGACTTGATGTTCTCATTTGATGTTCCTTGACCAAATGATTATGAGAATATCTTGGTTGTTGTATATATCTTTAAAAAAAAAGAAAGAAAGAAAAAAAACAACAAAAAAAGTGTGTAATAAAAGACTCCTTCAGTGAGCATCGATTGTTGTGGGCCCCAACCCTTGTGTACTTGGGCCCCAATTTCTTCACGTATTTATCTCCCTTCTTAGCTTCTCACAGGTTTTGAGGGAATTTGGGTTTGTGTCCATCAACATGACCCTGAACGTCCCTTTGTACTTCATGTTGGTGAGATCTTTCCTTTTTCATGCATGTATCCATGTAGTATCTTGTTCACATTCATTGAGGACAATGCATGAATTAGGTGTGGGGGGGTGTTTTACGTGTGTACATAGTCGAGTCTTTTTCCTTTGGTTTTATTTTCTTTTGTTTGTATTGTTAGGGTCATGTTAGTGTGCCGCATTTAACATTGATATATCTGCTTGCCATGATCCTTGGGTGACTTGTCTTCTTTTGCTTGCCGAGTGCTTTAAAATTTTCACATTTCTTTCAAAATCTTCATGTGTTTGCGAAAGAAAATGTTTTTGTAGGTTTTGCGTGTGTTTAGCATGTGCAAAACCGTTGTGAGGCAAAGTAAAAAGAAAGCTCCCAAAATTGTCTTGAACTTGATGCATTAGGATTTCTAGTTTACTGGCTTTAGGTCTTATCGAGTCGTTAGGATGCACCCCGGTTTTCCCTCGGGGGGCGTGTAATCATAGGGTTTCAGTACTCAAACATTTAAAGAAGTCCACCCTGAACCTAGTGAGTCAAATAATTCGTGTCTGTTAGTATAAGGAAGTTTGTCGTAGGCAAGGGCCCTTAATCTCTTTTTGTGAAACTTAAGTGTAGGGGTTTTGGTTCCCATGTAGATAAATAAGTGGTGTTCTCTCTTCTCGCACGGCTCCTATCACTCGGGAAAGTAGGTCTGAGGGGACTTTGTGCCTGGTGCTTTCGAGTCATCTGACTTGGGATGCACCGACCGAACTCCCGTTACACGAGTGGTAGGGATCGCCCTATGTGGAGATTTGGGGGAAGGTGTACGTGATAGTGTAAGTCCTCATAGGCAATGATGCACAAAACCTGACCCGGGGAGAATCAAACACTAACCAATAAATGCTCCAAAGAAAAAGAAAAAAAGAAAAAAAAAGAAAAAAAAGAAAAAAAGAGAGTCAAATAAGAACCAAAATGGACTTTACACGTTGTATCACATTCAGAAGTTAAGGTTGCCCATGTCTTTCACTTAATTCCTTAGTTAACTCTCACGAATAACTCATTAGTCTAGGTGTGTGGACCGACTACATATATAGAGTCGACCCGTAGTATTACCGCATCCCATGATCGACAAAATAAGTCCAACGAGTCGTGTAGCTAGATTGATTAATGCATCTTGTTCGGATTTTGTGGGTGTATCCGCTGAAAACCCTCAGGAGACAACACTCCTCCTCCTTGGCGACAAGGAGGTTTAACGGCTTGTTGCACGTGCTAAGTGCAACCGTGATTACTACGAAAGTGAGTTAGGATTTCTTGTTTTTCGTTTGCTTTTCTCTTTCTTTGTTTTGCTCGGGACTAGCAAAAGTTAGGTGTGGGGGTATTTGATTGACATCATTTCATGCTCATATTTGTATCTTATATCCATTATCTTTCACCTAAACAATGCTATGTCACGAGTTTTATGTTTAGTTTTCAGGAATAAATAGGTTTGAAGAGATGAAACATAAAAGGACCCAAAAGCTGGGAAAAAGGACTGGATTGTGAGATCTGGGGACCAAGATGCAAGGGAGAAGGACCTGAACGCAAGACAGAAGGACCTAAGAGCAAAACAGAATACTCCACACCATCATGGGGAGTATTTTAGCAATTGGATTCGGGTCGGAGCTCCAATAAACAAAGTAGATGCATCCAAGACCACCAAATACACCAAGCAAAGCCCAGAACAAGATTCAACTCGATCCGGAAAATTTGGACCGCCAATTGGCGGTCACTTTGGGCCCAAATCCACCAAGTTTTCTCCTGGACGTGTATTAATGTTTGTTTAGGCTATTTTTGGTATTGGTTTAGTCCCACATCGGGGGATTGTCCCGGATTAGCTTTTTCCATGCCTATAAATAGAACTCTTCACCTCCTATTGTAATCACTCCATATTTTAAGTGGCTATTCTTCCTACTAGAAGTGAGGCCTTGAAGCACACACTAAAGTAGGAGGATGCTACTTTTAATGTGAGTCATTTTATCAATAAAGTTTTGTGTTTCTTTCATTGTTTATTTTATGTTTCTTTTATTGTTTGTGCATGTTTTAGTTTAATCGTCTTTTACTTCTAGCTTAGTTTTAATATGCTTTCTTTGCTTAGTTTAATAATTAGTGTAATGCTTAGTGAGTAGTTCCATCCCCTTTGGGGGGTGGAGTAGATGTACATACATTCATTAGAGAATGGGATGAATGCTTTATTTTTGATGTGTTGATAAAACATGAATGTATGCTTGCTTGTTTAGGATAGAATTTATAACTTGATGAGTTTTGCCAAAATGATTAGACACCTCTCATGCTTGTTTAGGTTCTGAAATAAACAACTTGCATATGTAAATGTTAATCAACTAAGTTGGTGAATAGATTGATAGGTTTTGCCATAACATTTAGACACTTCCTATGCTTGATAAACACCACCTTCATGTGCTTAAAGAATGTATTCTACACCCACCTCTTTGCATGTGTGCACTCACTCCACCCCTTAAGGGTTTTCCCATTTCTGTATTCCAGCATTCTTCTTTTGTTCTTAGCTTAGTTGTCATTTCATTGTTTGTTTCTTTCGTTCGCATTTCATACTTCTTAGAGTAGTTTAGTGTAGAGTAGCGTAACCAACTCTCTTCTCCATTTTTTCGCCATTTGATTTCGTGCAAACAAGAGGCTGCTCACCTCCCTGAGGACGACCCGTACTTGCCACCGCTTCATCGCGGCCGTGCACTTGCGGTTTAATTAAAACGTTCAACAATTGTACATATTTATTTTCGAAATTTTTATGCACAATAAGGATCAATTATAATTTTTCTATGATTTGTTTCATGCATGCATCGGTTTGTTTCAATAACTAGTTTTAAAACTTTATTAAAACAAACATGGGCTCCGAATTTCATACCTAGAAGTTCTTTAAAACTTCTTGATGATCCGGAGACGATGTGGATGCTTGTCGCTGCGCCGAATGCCTCCGAGTATTCACCAAACTCTAAACAAGATTGGAGAGAGAAGAGCTAGTCTCTCAATCTCCAATGGGGTTTAGAATCCAATTACTAACCCCTCTTTATTTCCCTTGAGAAGAAGATCTCTGAAAACTAAAACTAAACTTAAGAATTAAGGTGAAATTCGTGGAGAATTATGGAGAGAGAAGTTTGCACAAGAAGATAATGAATTAATTAATGAGGTAATGAGATAAACTTGTATTTATAAGTTCTCTCCAAATTACATATTCATGTGCAACATCTTGCCCATGATTTCATGCAAACTTCCATCTAACCATCCATTATTTGCTAACAAATAATCTCAGCCACGAATCAAATCAATTATGGACCCATTCCATGCATGATCTAATTAATTCTTAAATTAATTCTACAGAAACCTTCTGGATCGGTCGACCGTTTGGAGGTTCGGTCGACCGTTCGACATTCGGTCGACCGTTCGCAACAATAAAATATTTCATCGCAATGTTCGGTCGACCGACCGATAGATTCGGTCGACCGTTCCGAACAGACGAAAATTCCTTGTTATCGGTCGAGACGTGTTCGGTCGATCGTTCCGAACAGACGAAAATTCCCTATTATCGGTCGAGACGTGTTCGGTCGACCGTGCACTGATTGATCAACCGTTTACTGTTAACCGGTCGACCGTTTTTGCACAGTACTGCAGACTTGTCAAATTTCGGTTTAACCCCTACAAAATTTGACATTTCGGGATTAATAGTAAATTCACAACTTATGTAACATATTATCCTATGTAATGATTAATCATTACACCCCATAATATTTACATCACATATGAATTTAATTTAGATTCTAATTATGTTATTAATCACAACATAATTTTGATTTTGCTTGTTCGCCCCATGTGTCATATTTTCTACATGAAACCCGACACATCTTATGAACTCAAAATCCTCATTTTTTGTTTCCCAGTTTTGTGGTGTGACCTATGGGAGGATCTAAACTAAGTTGGCAGTGATATTAAGAGCTTAATACCACAAGCTATAAGCGGTATCTAGCTACACATTATAGCTCTCAATTAGTTAGATGTCTTAATTCCACTCGAACCAAAATCCGATCCAGTTAGTGATGGAGTGCAACACTTGTGTCCGTCCCTTGCCTCATGATATTAAGAATACACACAAAGTAGTATTGTGTCATCTTTGTATTAGTATTCATTTCTTGATCTCTTTAAGCTAGTTATAAATATGTGACTTAACTCAAATCACATTGTGCACATTATAACTTTGTTTTATCAAGGGGCCCACTAATATCTTTACTCAATTAAGAGGGCAATGATAATCTTTTGGCTAACTATCTTCTCCAACAAAGTCATACTTAACCAACTAATGTCTTTGCACTACACTCATTGATAGCTTAAGACACTAGTCTAATTAAGCACTCCTTAAGTGATCGGATATAAGTCTCATATCAAAGGATCAAGGACACAGTAAAATATTAATGACACAGAAACACATTTTTATAATATTTTGGTCCATTCAGTATACAAAAGTAATATTTTCCTCTTTTGTGTACCCGTGTTGTCACTCACTTGTAGAGCTACAATGATCTATGACCAACACGACAATCTTAACTCGGTAATTAATGTCTCATGTTAATTACCATGATTGCGAATATCTTTTGCTTTATGTAAACCATTATCTTTTAGAGCTCTACGGTTAAGGATCAAGAGTCTCTTCCTTAACACTTCTAAAAGACGAATAACATAAACAAGAAATAAAATGATTTCTTATTCAATTCATAATACTTGACATTTAAAAGTAAAACTTTTACAACTCATTCCCTTCAGTTACATATACAATATATACGTTTATTTGGTCACATAACTTGCAATGGGTCCTCGGCCTTTCAGGGCAACGACACAGACATTGTCGACCTGAGAGTGGTTCATCGGATCAACTTTGAGGGCAACGGGTCTCCAGCCTTTGAGGACAAAAGTATGGACATTGTCATCCTAATAGCGATCCAAGGTTGTGTTGTTACCGAGGATGTTTCCGGTTGTGGTGCATGAGACATGTGTGAGGGTTGGGCATGAGGACCCTTGAGACTCGTCATTGTTTCATGTCTGCTGAGGTTGGGAGAGTGTTCCGTGAGGCTCAATGCGATGACGATAGTTGTTTACTACATTTCATACCATACATGCTTATAATTGTCTAGTTCATTTATGTGATAGAAGTTTGACATATGGGATTTCCTTATGGGAAACTCAAGCATAGTTCATATTTTATTTCAGACTGTGAGCGATGCTAAGAGGTGGTGATTGAGGAAGAACGTGTCCAGAACTATATCATGTTTTTCCCTTTTGAGGTTTTAGTGATTACATATACATTTTCCTTTAGCTTTTGTTGTAATCACCATTGAACTCTCAGATATATATTATGTACTCTCAGATATATATTATGTATATATGTTGGGACACCGGTTGCCTGTGTTTTCCCGTAATATCCTCATATTTGAGTTTATGTTAAAATTTTAAATTTCATGCGTCGTTGAGGATGTTAGAATGTTTGCCTCCATTTTTACTTTCAAGAGGAAGGGTCTTAAAATGGATTAATTGCAATTTACTCTTTGACTTCCGGTCTTCGACACTTAAAACATAATAGTCTCCGCACACCTCCCCCGCAACAATTTCACTAGTTGGTAATTTACCTTTTTTATCATTTCCAACCTCAAAAATACCTCAACTCGAAAATCCAAAGTTACCTCAAAATTTTGTAAAAATATATTTTAAAAAACAATGTTAAGAATAAATAAGATACTCTTTAATGTTTTTCTAAAAAATATTGTGGTAATTTTAGATTTTCAGGTTAATAATAGTTTCGTCATCTTATGGGGTCAAAACTAACATACGAGAGACAAAGTGCCAACAAATAAAAGAAAAAAAATGAGAAACAAACTTCTACATTTTAAAAGTCAGATGTACAAAGTACCAACTACTGAAAGGTCAAGAGGTCAAAAGTAACTCACACCCATCACACAAAATTATACAAATAGAATCTAAGTAACCTATAGCCAGAGTTATAATTATGGAAACGATAAAATAGAAATGATTATAAGGGAATTTTCAAAAGAACTTAGAAAGTTATTCAGCAGTCTATTCCATCACTGCTAAACAAAGAGAACACCACCTGCCATAAATCTTCTGTATTTAGGTAACTAATCAAATTGCCGTAAATAACAAAAACAAGCAATGACTGGATACCAATAATGGAATAATTAAGTGACATCACAAGACAACTCCCTTGCAAAGGAAAACCATCCTTTCTGACATGACTATGAGACGAGCCGGTAACAAGATGGTGGTTAAAACCTTAAATAATCAACCAATGCAGAGAGCAAGCACCAAATACGCCATTTAAGGAAGTTTCAACTCCACGGCAAACTCAATGATTGATTTCATATAAACGAATGGGGGAAATACAGGGAACCAACAGATTTCTGTTGTACATCGATATGAACTGTCCACGAACACACCTCATGCTGGTAGGATGTTGGGCGCATGCAACAGCGTATGCCACGAATTGGTTGGTGATCAGTGCGTAAAAATCCTATAATAATTTATTCAAG
This sequence comes from Triglochin maritima, assembly GCA_963682175.1. NCBI lineage: Eukaryota > Viridiplantae > Streptophyta > Magnoliopsida > Alismatales > Juncaginaceae > Triglochin > Triglochin maritima. The sequence continues at coordinate 15,816,370 of OY821774.1, read as the reverse complement.
AGCCCAAGCCAATGAGCAAGCTCCCATTTAATAAAGGGATAAATCGATGTTAAAATAATAAAAGACAAAATAAAAACAATAGAATATATGGCAGCCAATAAGTGTATTAATAATCTTTACTAAACGCAAAATTTACATTGCAACAACTATGTGGTACATAAAATGTTGTGTTTTCTCTTATATATTGTACTCACGGTCAAGGATGAAGCCAGTTCCATAAATGTAATAAGCACTAAACACTTGTTTCTTTAAAAAAATTGACTTTTCTTGATACATTTTACTCTTACTCCTAATGGTCTAATACCCTAGGATATAAAGATGTATTCCTAGGAGTCAAACTCATGATCTGATTATTCCAGACCACAAAAAGTACCAACTGACATTCTGTGTAGTTAAAATAGTCAACAAATTAGAGACATTTGAAGAAAAGAAACCATAAAAATATCGGTTGGTACTTTATGTGACCTGAATAGTCAAGTCATGATTATGACCCTCAACTATACCTTTTGGAATCCTAGAATATTGGGAGATTAGAAGTAAGAGTAGGATAACGAGATATAGAAAAAGAAACAAGTCTAGAGGGTTTAAACATCTTCATGACAAAGAGCAATCAGTCTAGAGGTCTCAAAGTTCTTTTAAAATATCAAAAAACCTAAAGGATAATAGCAAAAGAACCAAGTCTAAAGGACTTAAACTTCTTCAAAACAAGAAACATGGTTAGTAATCAAAAATTCACATGGGATAATTATTATGTCAAGGGAATCACTAACCTCATCCAAGGGTAATTACCCTCCTCTCTAGGGTAATTAAGGGAATTAAGGGAATGATTCATTTTTCTCTCATCTTTTGGATGAGGATACTTGTTGGGTTAAGTAGAACTAAAAATCAAACCAATTGGGTCAGATGGGTCGTATTTTTCCAAGTCATGCCTTGTGATCAAATCCATATACCTTAAAATAAATAAAAATTCATTAAGAAACCCTTATTATTGTAAATCAATACAAGAGGAACGATTACCCTTTTCGACAAAAAACCCCTCGTACATTTACCTCAGAAATCAATTCCCCTTAACAATTATCGTCATTTCAAACGCAGCAGGAATAAATTTCCCACACACAAGCACAAATTTGTTCGATTGTTTGTGTTAACTGACATATAAATGGAATTATTTGCATATAGACAAATTTATTGTCTCATAATAAGTGTGAAGCTTTAAGCTATTTATAATCACAATGCCAGTAGTAGTTCAATTTTTTTAATTTTTCCTATTAATATTTTTCCTAAAAAGAAACATGATATGCTAGTTTATATCATCGAACCCAATTTTTTATAAAAATTATTCCTTCCTATCCAATCAAATGTTCATAAGGTGTTGAATTTTTTAATACTATAGCATGATGTTTTATGAAATCGAATTATAAATTTATAATGACAATAATCCTTCATATAATTACAAATATTGTGCCCGAACCCGGTAATAACTTATTTCAACACAAAAGTAATTTTATGCTGAAAAAATATCTAATAGAGTTGCATTGAGATAATTGAGTGTAAATATTAAATTGGTGTCATAATGCTACAACAATTTATTATCATTAAAAGATAAAAAATGACCAATTTTTTATATCTAATTATAGGTGAAAGTAGTAAAAAAATGTTTCAATGTCATGAGCTACCAGTGGTAGCACAACACCACGAAAAGACATACAAATAGTAGTTTAGAAAGCCATAGCTCTTTCTTTTATATAAGTTTTAGTCAAGAAAAGCCGTTTACAATATCCTTTTTACATCTAATAAAGTTCAAACCTCTTTCCATAGTCGTGTTAAACGTTAACACTCTTCCTCCCTATCCTTTGTCCACCTCGCCCTTTGGATGCAATAAATGCCTCAATAGGGCACACACAATTTTGTCTAAATTTCACCTTTAATTGTCGGATGTCTCTAGAATTCGAAAATAGCTCTACATCTTTGAATCCACAGAGCTAATTAAATAAGTTGAGTTCAATACGTAAACATTCTTTAAACCATTTCATGCATTTTAACTTCGACATTCCAAGTTTCCGACGACATCCTCTTCCAATTAAATGGAAAATTAGCACCAAATATGCAAATGACATCCAAAAACAACGTTAATTTGGCACCAAAGCTTTGTTCTCTGTCACAACAGAAAGCAAGTTGAAACAATTTCATACCCGGTTCCTACAACTACTCTCTTAAAACGATAAGAAAAAGGGAAATGCACACTTTGAGTTCACAAAGCTCAGACGAAGCAGTGAGGGTTTCACGCCTACAATATAACTTCGAATATCCACACCTTCACTATAGATGAAATTCAAGTTATCTATTTCATTTGGCAGTTCCTAATAGTGGACCTCTTCATTCATAAGCACCTAAACCCGTCAACCGAACAAACTAAGATAAAATTACCGAACTCTAACAAACACAGATGAATAGTAACACAAAACCAATTTGCACATAACAGCACCGAAAAGGGAGGGGGAAAAACTCAAAACAGAACCATACCACAGAAGTATGAAAACCGAACAGCACGGGGCATCATTCCAAGGCGACGGTGGCTCCGATCTCCTTAAGCTTGGCAGCGATCTGCTCGGCCTCCTCCTTAACAACCCCCTTCTTAACCACAACCGGAACCTTCTCCACCAGATCCTTGGCCTCCTTGAGCCCCAGATCCGTGAACGCCCTCACCTCCTTGATCACCTTAAGCTTAGCGGTAGCGTCGAACTTCTCCAGCTTGATGTCGAAGGCGGTCTTCTCGACGGCGGGGGCAACGGAGGAGGAGGCGGAGGGGCCGGCCTGGGAAGGCGCGGAGGCGGCGGGGCCCCAGCGGTCGAGACCGAGCTTGAGGCGGAAGAGGATGGAATAGTCGTAGCGCTCGAGCTTGTTGAGGTCGAGGAGCTCGTCGGCGATGCGGTCGAGTTTCTGGGATCGGGTCTCGGTGGCCGCCGTGCAGAGGCGGCGGAGGAGGGCGGTGGAGAACGACAGCATGGTGAGCCCGCTTGGGAGAGGTGGGTTGGTTAGGGTTTTCAGTTCGGGCTTTGGCCCTTTTGGGCCATGGGATGATTATGGATGTTAAACTTTTGGCGAGACGGTTTGTTGATCTCGTCTCGAAAAATATTCGACTCTATTTTAACTTCAAAATAAAAAATCTTGATCAAAAATCAAAAAATTCAAACTTAGCTCGGTAAACGAACCATTCGAACTCGAAAAAAATTGATGTTCGGCTCGACAACTCGTTCGAATTTTTTATTGTTCTATTTATAAATATTTTTTGGAATTTGGTAATAACATAAAATAATACTCATAATTGGAAATTTTGCTCGACTCGGCTCGTTTACACTCCTACATGGATGATGGGAGGTAGGGCTATGCAGATTTCGGTCCGATCAGGTTTTTTGGACCAGACCGAATCTGACCGGTGCGGGTTTCGGTCCGAACCCCGGGACAAATTCGGTTTTTGGTCCGGTCCAAACCCGGTCCAAAATCTAATTTTTCCCTCAAAATTCCGGTCCGAATTTTTGGATCGGTCTGGTCTGGTCTTCGATCCGGACCCCAGAGAGCATCCGGGTTCGGTCCAGTTCGGGTCTGGACCGATGCTCACCCCTAATGGGAGGAGTAAGAGATGAAAAGTTGGGGGAGGTTTTTTTTGGATTTTTTTGAAATAATCATGTAAAAATAATAATATTTGCATAATATAAAAATTAAAATTTTATTTAACAAAATATGAGAAATAAAAATGACACGTTTAACGTCGTTCTTAAATCAATAAAAATAGTATTTTGAGATATCATTTTTATTAGAAACGTACTTTAAGCTTAATGAAAACGGAACTAAGAAAACTATTACTACCAAACTGAAAATGGTACTATCAATACCGTTATCAGCTCAAATGTGCTAAAGGGGTCAATGTGTCCTGCAAATAATTGACTTAGTTAGTAGCTTGTTCAATTTGTCTTATTTTTGGTCGTGTTCAATTTAGTACACGTTGAGACTATTGAAAGTAGTCTAGTGGAGAAACGGAAGGACATTAACATGAACGGTGGAAGATATCTCATGTAAACAAACCAAGTCTTTTACCTATAACTAGTGTTATAGGGCTGTAAATGGGGCGGGTTTTATCCACAAACCCGCCCCACCCTGCCTAATAAAAGTAGCGGTAAAAAAATCTTACCCGCCACCCGTATAAACCGCCTACTAAACGGGGCGGGTTGTGGTTGTCTCACAACCCGCAACCCGCCTAACTTGAATGCTTTCACTATTTGATGTTAGAGTTTGTAATGTTATAATAAATGTTTTCATTGTTTGATGTTGAAGTTTGTTATGTTATAATGAGTGTTGTTATTATATCTTGGAGTTTGTTATGCTAGAATGAGTGTTGTTTTTATAAACTTATAATGAATATTTGATGTTAGAGTTTGTTATTATTATTTAGTTCGTGTTTTCAACGTTTTATATTGAATGTTATTAGGGGGGAAATGTGGAAAGTGATTATTATTTCTCAAAATTTGTATTCTTTTGTTTTTCTTAGGAAAAAAACTAAAAAGTTAAAGAAAACCCCGCCAAAACCGCATAACCCGCCCCGCACCGCCTAGTCTAGCCTTAGGCAGGGCGAGTAGCTATTTTTTTAATTTTTGACCCGCCCCACCCCATCCCGCCCTGCATACCTACTTAACTTAGGCAGGGTGGGTAGCGGTGAACCAAAAATATCCCCCCGGCTTACACCCCTAACTAGTTACCACCGATTCTCAAACTTTCAACTATCTCCTCATCATAGCAAATACATCAACAATTACTTGCCAAGATGTGGTAATAATAAGACACGTAAACATATTTAAAAGAAGGAATCACATAACACATTCTTAGTCACAAACCTATCTTTAAGGGTCATCAAAGCATGTTGCAAGTCAGACTTGTCCAAAATAGCATTTATGGAAATAAAGTCATAGAAATTAACCAAGAGAACTTATTATCAGATGAATGGAACACTGAATCCAATAATAATTAGTTCAGTGACAAATATTCCAATAATAACTTTTTCACAGGTCTTTGTTATCATGAAACGGTGTGGTATTGAATTAATAGATAAGATGTTGTTCAAGACAATTGTACTTTTCTACTCAAACTCACGAGGAAAATGTGTTAGCTCAGAGAACCAAAGATGTTGTTCCAAACAAATTACGATTATCCGTAGACAACTTGAAGTCTAACCAATGCTATATTTGTTATCAAGCTTGGTTCAAATCTTATCTCTTGGCGCTCTAAAAAGCACCAATTGTTTCTCGCTCTAGTGCTGAGGCTGAATATCGTGCATTGGCCCATGCTACACCTGAGTAAACCTGGTTGTCTTTTATCCTTCGTGACTTACAATGAGGCTTGTTGATACTCCTAAGATCTTCTGTGATAACATGACAACTCTCCAAATGTCGATCATTCCAATCTTTCATACTCGGAGCAAGCACATCGAGTTGGATTATCATTACGTCCGAGAGTGCGTTGCTTTGGGTCTTATGGTCGCAACATATGTCTCCACTACAAATCAACTTGCGGATCTCTTCATGAAGTCCATTGCTAAGGTGCAGTTCCAGTTGTTGTGCAGTAAACCTGGCCTCCATCTTCGGTCGCGTTTGAAGGGGAGTGTAAGCTGAGTTGGTCTAGTTGAATAAAAATTCCTCCGTATATATTGGGCTTTGACCCATATGAAGATCAAATGATTTGTCCAACCAAGCTTGCTATTATATAGGACTATTAATCCTTTACTTGTGCACCAAGTTAAGTTGTAAACGAGGATCCTATTACGTGATTATTCTCGGACCACGATAAGGATCCATTACCATGCATATAATTGTATATATATAGCCATCTAATGCAAAGGAAAACATAACCTTCAAGTTAGGGTTTCATTCTGTTATATCCTAAACTTTTTTAATGTTTTAATTGTGTTTAGGGGTGGATTAGAGAAGGATTGAGATGGACGACTGAGATGTGTTTGGGAAGAGTATTTAATGTTTGAGTTCTGTCTCTCTCTCCCTCTCTTCTCACTCGTTCTCTCTCTCTCTCTCCCGATCAATGCTCTGTCCCTCTCTCTTCCAGACTTGGTGCGCGGTGGAGTAGTGTTCATAGAGGTGAAGAGGTGTGGTGAAGTGTGCGGGGATTTGTCGATCAATCAAGTCGGGTTCTGCCGGAGAAGAAGAAGAGTTGTGTGGAGACGCTCGCCGTTGGATCTTCAAAGGGTTCTTCAAGCCTTAAAGGTATGTCAAGGTTGCTTTTACGCTCACCTAAGTTTGTGTAAGTGTTGGAGCGGTCGACGGTAGACCGAATGACTCGTCGGACCTGTGCAACAGTTTTTCTTCACTATAACGGTCGACCAGTGGTTTGGTTCGGTCGACCGATTGTAGTGTATTTTGGGCGATATCCCTCGCACCGGTCGAACGATACCCTTGGGTGGTCGATCGGTTGTGAATTTTGAGCGAGAGATGGATGCTCTGGGTGCTTTCAGTCGAACGAGACCCCTTTGACGGTTGACCGAAAGTACTGTCGTAGGTCGGTTGGGGCGTTGACCATCTAAACGGTCGACCGCTTGTTTGACTCGTCCGACCGACGACTTAAGTTAACTTAAAGGTCGTTCGACTCAAAGTGTTGTTTCGGTCGACCGTGTGGTGTGGTTTGATGATGAGTTTTACTGGTGGTTTTCGGTCGACCAGATGTCTTGGGTCGTTCGACCGTTTGTTTCTTTTGAGAAAAGATGATTTCTTTTACTGGTGCTTTTCGGTCGAACGGGTCCCCTTTGTCGTTCGACCGATTGACGAGTTTTTTGGTTGTGCCAGTCCTTTGGAGGGGGATTCGGTCGACCGGTGAAGTGTTTTTGTTCGACCGTTTTTGCACAGTTTGGTGTTTTTCCTTGTTGTTATTGATCGGCTAGAAGGCAACGGGTTCACTGACCCTTTTGGGGCAACGGACGATCAGTGATGGCTCTACGGAGCGGGTTGTGGTTGTTAATGTCGTGGCTCCGACGAATGAGGCAAAGTCGTGGCTCCGGCGAATGAGGCAAAACCGTGGCTCCGGTAATATTGAGGCAAACCCGTGGCTCCGGTGAATGAGGCAATTGTTGGTATTTGCAGTTGTTGGGTTTATGTCTTTTACAGTTTTTGTTAGGGGAGAGCAAAACCCGGTCCAAACCGGGTTTTTGGACCGGACCGGACCGGTCGGTCCGGAAGTTGTGGGTTTGGTCCGGTCCGGGTTTCAGTCTGGGAGATTTTCAAATTTCGGGTTCGGTCCGGACTGGTCCAATTTTTTTTTAATTTAAAAAATTCGGGTTTTGACCGGACCGGACTGGACCGGACCGATTCGGACCGGTCCGGTCCGGTCTTTGGTCCATGAGCATCCGGTCCGATCTTCGGTCCGGACCCCGGATAAAAATTCGGTCCGGACCAGATGCTCTCCCCTAGTTTTCGTATTCATTGTTTCATTCATGTGTTAGAGTTTGGCATACGAGGTTTCCTTATGGAAACTCAGACATAGTTCATGTTTGCATTTCAGGCCAGGATCGGCGATAAGAGGGTGATGACTGCGGATGAGAGCACACAAGACCGGATCTTGTTTTCCTTTCCTTTGAGGTGGTGATTACATGTGTATATTTCATGTTTGAGCTTTTGATGTAATCATATTCTTTTGTAAACTCTGTCATATATATATTATATGTTGGTGTACCTGTGTGAGTCTTTGTAGTAATGTCCTCAAGCTGATTGTATGTTTACATTTTAAATTTTTCCGTTATTCTGAGGCCGTTACACATTCTCTCTTTCGTGTGTTGCTGCTCTTTTTTTTCCTCTCTAATCTTCACCTCCACCAGCTAAACCTAGACTTAATCTTGATTTTCCTCTACAATTGTGGTGCAAAAACAATGAGACACTACTAAAGGTAAAACAAGTAAAAACTACATTCGTAACTAAATTGAAAAGATAACAATATCACACTACGAGACTTGTGCGGTTGTGTCTGCCCAATATCCCCAATGACACCCTCAAATAATTACAAGCATGATCTTGCAATCATTCATACTTACTTTCTTAATATTTGATGAATGAAATCGATGTTATCCAATCGCTTGGCTTCCTGCGCCAAGTATTTGCAATCCTTAAGCATTGGAAATGATTGATATGCACTTCCTATATACAAAAAATAGAGGCATTTGAACTTCTATTTTGTCAACAAATTTATTGACGTATGTAAACCAACTAAGACGAGGTTTGTACTTTTACTGGGTTCGACGTGGAAAGAACGAAGACAGGATGAGTAGAAAAGACGGTCATTTTTCCATGCGGTGGGCCTCGATGGGCTCAATTGTGCTTCGAGATATTTAACTATGGATTATGATTTTTTACATACTTGTTTTTTAAGTTTTAAGTGAGACTTCTGAAATTTTAATTACTTTTAAGTTAGATGACGTCCAATTGAAGTAGATAACACAATCGAGTGGTTATTATTTTATTATTGCTTCATCATAATAGATAAAGAGACTTTGAGATTTATGGGATTAATTAATGGTTTAATGAATAATGTAATTTTCAAATCATGCTTCAGAATATCATACACGTATCATTACATATACATATAAAACTACCACTACTATTATCAATACTAAATATAAAGATCTTGCAAGAAGTCTGTTACACTTAGGGGTGCAACTCGGATAATTTGACTCGGATATTTACTATATCCGAATTCGAATCCGAATACCATATTCCATTACCAAATTTGAATTTGAATCCGAATTCAGTAGAACTATCTGAATTCGAACCCGAAACTTCAAAATTTTCGAATACTAATTGGTATTCGGATATTATCCGAAATTTAAAAAAAATATATTGTAATTAATTTTCCAATACTAAATTTTCGAATAATTTGTGTATTTGACCATGTATTCGAATAATTCGGATAATTCGAATTTTAAATACATTGTATCCGAATTATAATTGGTAATTTTTTTAAACCAAATTTGTATCCAAAATTAAATTGGTAACATTGAACTTAACAAATACCAACTAAGTAGAATTTTTCGAATCGAATACTCGGATAGTTGGTAACCATTTGCATCCCTAGTTACACTAACTTGAAAATTTTCAAAAATAACAACGAACATGTGGATAAATAATGAATTTTGAAAGTTTAAAGATGCAATGTGTTGTTATAAAATGAAAATCACGACGGATGGATGATCGTCACATTTTAAAGTTCAGATATAAAGTGAAATTAAGACGTAATTACGAGGCACACTGGAATTAATTCTTAGAATTCTGACATTACACAAGTAAAAAACCCAAAAAGTATCCCAAATTCGGTTTGTGTACAAACAACAACAGAAACTCAATTGCACATTAAGTGGGGTTAAAGTCACAATTTGCCCGATAAAGAAATAATCCCTTCCGGCCTTCCTCCTTTCTCTTCTCTCGCTTCATCCCGCAGAAACCCTAGCGACCGATCTCGCAGCCACCACCACCACTGCCGCCGGCAGCGTTTCCTCACTGGTGACCTCCTCTCAGCCGGCGCTCACTTGTTTCGTCTCATTTTGATCACCTTTTGACTCCTCCTTCCCCCGAACGCAAAATCCCCGTTTTCTTCTTGCAAGGTAGTTTTATCGCCCTTTTTCGGCATCGATGCCTTAATAGTGCGTTTCTGAGACTCTGTCTTTATTCTTTTGCGAGATTCTACTGATTTGGTATTTCTGAAGCGAAGCAATTTATCTTTATGGATTCGGAATCAATCCTCGCTGTATTTGGGACTTTGATCTGATTCTTTATTCTTTATTTAAGTGGAGAAATCGGAGTAATATGTACATAAGGTGTAAATCCCCACATGAAAACAATCAAGAAAACCAAACCATGCCTTCTAAGTATTGGGTCAGCCCGATCTACCATGAATGTATGTTTGAGGTGGTCAGAAATTTTAGATACCGTTTTTACCCATGCCTAGGAGTGGCACATGATACAGGTTGGGGATATCTAGGTAGTTGTAGGTGACATGCAGGTTGGGGGATGACCTGGTCCTGGAATTAGCCGCTAGAGCACATATTATATGGTATACATGATAAACTCATCTTCACTCTCCACCGACACCAGTAACTTGCATATGGTTATTTTGTAGAATTTGATTTGTCTAGAGATAAACCATCATAACACTTAATTCATAGTGTGTCACTTGCAATTCCAATATGTGAATTTTATTATTTCTAATTGCTATTATTTTACTAATTGTTGCAGCAGTTGCAAAACTATATGAAATGTGCAACAATTGTGTGCCTATCCACATATGTTACCCATCCCATTCTTGGCATATGCGATGGCTGCATATGCCAAGAAGGCTTGTTTGTCTATGCTTTAGTTGACTAAGTTTACCATAAGCTGAGTTTCTTGTTCAGTGACATTTTACTTATATTTATCTCATTGATTTCTTTTTTGACGAATAAAAGTGTTTGCAAGTGTTTTTTTAAAATAAATCTTGATCTCAATCGCTACCTAACTAATTCATACTTGGCTAAATGACTTTCCTTTTTGTCATATCAGAATCAAGTTTTGGATACAATGTCAGCTAATGGTGATAGTGGAATAAGTCTACCTAGTACAAGCAAAGAAGATTGTTCAGAAGCCACTGTTGAGATCAAGATAAAAATGCTAGATTCTCAAACACACACTTTACGTGTGAATAAGTATGTAAGTATAGCTAACTATTTAACTAATATCATACTTACGTGACATTGCCAATTCTACTTAGTTGGTATTTGTTAAGTTCAATGTTACCAATTTAATTTTGGATACAAATTTGGTTTAAAAAAATTACCAATTATAATTCGGATACAATGTATTTAAAATTCGAATTATTGGGGGGTTAGATTTTGTAAAGACGATAAAAAATAATTGCCAATAGTAAGGACATTGCCAATTTTTTTAGGGGGGTTAGATTTTGTAAAGACGATAAAAAATAATTGGGAGTTCATTGGTTTGGTACTTTGGTTTTATTTGGAGTTTGAAGAAGTATTTTACCCGTAAGTTGGTAAGTAGATGCTCTCGTCCATATCAATTGCACAAAATGTCTTCTAATTATCTTATTATAGGTATTTGAATATTTTTGATTGGTCTAGGTATTCAAAAATATTTAGGGGGATCAAAAATTAAAGGGGTAAAAAATTTAGGGGGTCAAAATCCCATAAAGTCCTTAATCCTTACAATGTATGCAAAATACCAAGTTTAGAGGGTCAAAATCTGAAGGGATCAAAACTCCATTTGGGGTGGACGGGTGGTCACCCGACCCCCTGCTCACAATGTGGCACCACCGCTGTTTATTAGCACACTACCACTGTAATCTTGGTGTAATTGAAAAAGATATAATGTATATATGATGGTGAGATTCAAGAAGATCCACACATCCTACAGAATCAGTTCACATATGCTGTAGGATAAAAAATTAAGGGAGATACGGTTGTAGGGAGCTGTCATTATCCTACATAACAGAATGTTTGTAGTTTAAAGTGAAAAATAGGTAATATACAACTTATGGGATATAAGGCTCGATTTAGTATGCACTAGCATTTTTGAATTAAACTGGGTCCATGTGGATTCTTATGGATATGTTTATCAGCTAGGAAGCACAACCTCGTCAAAAAAGCCCTGCCCGTATCCGATGCGAATCAGGCTCGCGATTCGCCCAGGACACACCACTTATGTCTTATAGTGCCAGAGGTTGGATACGGGGCGAGTGTGTGAGGGATTTGGGGAGGATTCGTGTCCCTAAAGAAGTATGACCGGAGAAGAGCAGCTGGAGGGGGATGGAGGAGAAGGTTAGGTCGGAGGAGCACTTGTGTAGGAGAGGATCGGAGGTCGGGCTGGAGGAGTAGAGGTGGGAGGTCGCAGGAGGTCTCAGATGGACGTGGTTGGGGTTCGGGTCGGAGGGTGTGGGGTTAGGGTTAGGTTAGTATGTGGGTTTTAAAATTAGAAACATTACAAAAACATCCTGAAGTTTAAAAAAATATGTAAAACCTAGTTATTAATTATTATTTATTACATTATTTTAAGTATATTATTTATACTATTTTAAATTGTAAGTATTAGGGGTATAATCAAGCCGATTTCGAGCTAGCATAACGTGCTCGAATTTGGCTTTAGAGAAAAAAATTTAGGCTCGAGACTCGCTTGATGCTTGACACGAGCTAGAAATCCAAGCCCGTCTTCGACTTTCCTATAGCTTGCGAGTTGCTCGATCGCTCACCAGCTCAGCTCATGGCTCAAGTGAGGTCAAGCAAACCATGAGAAGTGTCACGAACAATAGTGGGAGAACTACTTATGATTTTATAACAAGATGAACAAACATGAATTTTTTTGGGGCGATGTGAGACTAAAGCACTCACATGAAATAAAATGTATCATTGAGTATTGGAGTATCTGCAGGGAAAAAAGGAAATAAAATGACAAGTCAAGATTCAAACTCACAACCTTGGTTCCAAGACCAACTTAACCACTGAACCATCTGCTATATGTGGATTTCATAATAAATAAAAACTAAAATGTATAGTTTTTTTAAGTAATTAGCTACTTTAGTTTTTTCAAGTATAACTACAATATTATACTATACCTATCTCAAAAGTAATTAAGAAATATATATATTCTTGTAGTTATATTAGTTTTAACCTACATGATGTATACAAGAATAAGTTTATCTTATATATAGTAAATATCCACATTATTATAGACTATGTATATATTTAGAGTTAGAGGTGTAATGTATCTCTAAGATAACCACTTACAAAATATTAGGGTAACATGTACATGAGATATTAAGTACTTGGAAATCCATATGAATATGTACAAAAATACATGATATCATATTTTTATTAATACATATATATGTTTATAAATGTATGTATGTATAATTGAGCAGCCTAGTGAGCAACCGAGCAAGCATGGGGCTGCTCGTGCTCGGCTCTTTTAGTTTGCCGAGTAGATTTCTTTGCTCATGTTCGACTCGTTACCTAACGATGAGCCACGATATGAGCGAAACTGAGCGAGCATCGAGTGAGCCACTGAGCATGAGCGGAACTTAACAAACCAAGTATGTACTATTCAAAAACTAATATTTTTGCCGAGTCCTCTTATCATGGTTTTGGGAAATTGCCGAATTCCAGCAGCTGAGATGTTGCACTTCAATATCTTATCCGTATTCGTGTGTCCTAGTTTCTCAGTTAGCAGCTTTTTTCTTACAACCAGCTTTTCATCCCAGATGACATCTACTCCATGCAACATCAATCTACTATGAAATAACCCCACCTCAATTTAATTCACCCCATGTTGTTTTACATGTTTTTTTAAATCATTAAATCTTAGCTGACCTTTTTGCACTACCATTTGTTCGTCCATTAGATGTACGTGCTAACTGTATAAAACAACTTTTCCGGTAATCATCATTTGTGACATCCAATTGTCTTTGTTCCTACTTGTTTATTGAAACAAATATATAATCTCAAACGATTTGAGCATTGTTTTTCCTTGGTGCTCACTTGTAGGTTCCTGTCCCTACCTTGAAGGAACAAATAGCAAATGTCACGGGTGTGTTATCAGAGCAACAAAGGTTAATTTGTCGCGGAAAGGTTTTGAAGGACGAGGAGCTTCTTTCGGCATACCGTATCCTTTTTTTTCTTATGTTATTCAAGATTATGATATTTCATGTCTTGACTATCTTGCATGCCATGATCCTTTTGAGATGCTTATATGCGTGGATTTTTCATGTGGAGTTTGAGGTGAAGTCTACAGTTCCAAAATGAAAGAGGACAACTGTCAACACTTGTATTACCTTGAAAATCATATATTGGAGTGGAAGTGGGGGTACATGGTTTCTTAGTTTGATAGGGGAAGGTGGAATTTTTTGAGGTTTTTGAAGCTCAACATGTTAAATTTATCTCCATTAAGTTGGTAGCTGAGGCTGATGTTTGTTGTAGTTTGTAGTTTCCTTTGCCTGTTATATTGAACCAATTCATGTGGAAGAAAATGATAAATAGTACGAGGGCATGGATATTTACTAGTATGAGGGCGTTGATATTAATCTGAATAGTATGAGGGCCTAAATATTCATCTATATTCAACTATCTTATGCATTATAACATTTTTGCATTAACTTTGGCTGGACAAATATGCAATATATGGATATGATAGTGTCATATTTTTTTACTCATTATTATGCACATCAAAACTTAATTCGGCTATTTGTAGTTTATATATAAAATAAAACTATGAAAAGTATATAGATATAGTAGGCACTTGAATTGGATAACGTTATAGTATTAGCCAATAGGCAGAGATTATGTTGATCATACCCATATGTTATAATTTAATAATTATAATGAATAGCATATGCAAGTGCATAAGAACAAGAATGACATCAAATAATTACATTTGTAACCTTGAGAAGGGCAGAATGAAACTGTCAGTTCCATTTACTTATTAATTAGTTATACACGTACCTCTTTTCTTTCTTTTTGTTGATAATGAAGATGTTTCATTCAATTATAAAAGCAATTTTCCACTTCAACATGTATAATAAGCATATATATTTTTTCAATCTTTTATTGGTTTCCCTTGTTTTTGTTGTGTTGTGGTATTCCCGTTTCTTGTGAGATCATCGTCCATATTGAAGATGATCAATACCTTAACTTAATATTTTAAGATGTGGAGGATGGGCATACATTACATCTAGTAGTCAGACAACCACCCTTCAACTCATCTTCATCGACCACACCCAACTTTACTGGATCAACCACCACACATGATCATTCAGGTGTTATATTTTCTTACCAACCATTACTCTTCTAATGTTTGAACCTTGCATTTGTTTAGTTTTCCTTTATTTGCAATTTTGCACTGCAAGTGAAGCTTTTTGTACTCTGTAATGATATGGTCACTTGTGTTAATCGTCGTATTTTTCTTGATTGATTTCCCTAAAGTATATGAAACTATTCACAAAATAAGGTGCCCCTGTCCGTACTTATTATATATTTTGTTTCTCGTCATTATATTTTGTACGACTTATTACCAATAACATTTATAAACAATATGTAGCAAGGTTTTGACTTAGCATATGTCACCCTGTGCAGCTGGGTGCGCCAGGGTCGCATATGCGACTGTGCGGTGACTGCGGTCGCACAATTGTAAAATTTATTATTATTTTTTAAATTCCAAGAATTTCCCAAAAAATAGAAAAAATCAGGAAAAATCGTAAAATATCAAAAAAAAATCAGGAAAATTTAGGAAACAATAGAAACAATATGTATAAAATACCTAGTTGGTTTGACTTTGACAAAACAACCAGTTCATCGACGTCGTTGCCTCACTGCAAACCCCGTCTACCCACCAAATTACTAGGTTTATTTTCATTTATTAACATTTAGGTATTACAAGTACAAGTACCATTGAACAACTACAACAAGAAAACACTAAATATGGAGTAACTGCGATCTAAGTCTACAACATATATGTTTGGTCATGAACCCATTGAGGAATGTCTTCCTCTACGTCGCTCGAGTCTTGTGAGTCGTCAGAGTCATCATGATAGGTTTATTCTTCCTCGGTTACATTGTCTGTACCCATGAATTGCTCATCTATGTCTTGAACTGGCACCGCTGACGAAGTGGATGCTTCATGATGATGTCTGAAGTTGAAGTTCTCATCCACAGTAGTTTGTAGAATCCTAGAGGTTTCTGCTGCACGACGTGGTCGTCCTCGTTATGGACCAACTGTAGCTTCCACATCCGCCCATGTTAGATCATGAAAGATTGGATCTTCTGTTTCCACCAACCAAGGATGATCTTTCATCAAGTCATAATCTACGCTGATAGGGTCGTAGAAGCCCGGTTTATCCCTCATCTCCATGAATCGTTGCCTCAACCTCTGGCTGTAGTTGACATAAACTAGGTCGTTCAACTTCTTCGTTAATAACCGATTCTTTCTTTTTGTGTATTTGCTCAAACACATTTCAGTTTCTCTCACATTCAGATGCTGAACAAGTGAAACCCAAAATTTTAAGGCCCAACTCCTTTAAAGACCAGTTCCTGCTATTGACCTCACTTCTGTAATCATACCACCAATCAACAAGGATCTTTGTGGTTCTTTGCCGCATAACAATATCTCGATTGAACAATCCTTCACTATTCTTGTAACGATCTAATTGCTTTGTTATGTGATCTTGGTCTTCAAGGTTCGGGACCATGTTCTCCAGAACATCCAACCAACCCGTCAAGTGAGTGTTGATGACTTCTGATTAGTTCTTAGAACCAAAGAAAGTAGCCGGGTTCAAGAAGAAGCCGACGGAGTACAAAAGACTTGACATTAGGTGTCCCCATCTTCTATCAATGACCTCAATAACAGACTGATATAATTGCGATATGAACTTGTAATTGTCATTAATCTACAATTTTGCCTTCTCTATTGCAAAGTATAAGTAACCCATTGCGGGTTTCTCGTCACCATCCACTAGCCTAAGAACAATCACCAACAGTTGGCTTGCGTTCAAATAATTGGTGACGTTGTTCCAGAAGGTGGTCGATAGGATGACTTCGTAGACCTGATTGGTCTTTATCTTCACATTGACATTTCTTTGCCAAAAATTATTTGAATCACCCAAAGCCTTTGTAGTGTCAGGATTGCAGTGGCAAAACGGGTGACGGTTGGACGAATCAAATTCCCTTAAATGAAATTGAATAACCATATCCGACCAATATCCGTTTTGCCCTGGTTCGGTTTGGCTGGTCCCGGATATCCGTTGCCATCCCGTATTACTATGAAGAAATTGAACATAATTTGTGAGCCAGATTTAGAGCTTATCACAACGAAAGAACTATTGTAGATAATTTTATAGACTTAAATGTTGTTGAGGGGTTCGAGAGCACCATGTCTGGTTCGGGTTCCAGTCGATGTCGTTGTGCTAGTTCATCTTCTACCCTACATCCCGTGGTTCATCCTCATAAGCGGCAACAAAACCAATCGAAATTCAGACCAATGAACCGTTTTTTGTCGTGGATGGCCCGAGGACGTCGTCATCGACCGAAATGAAGGCGGTCTCACCCAAACAACCATTTACAACAATTTTTTTAAAAAGAAAGGAAAGAATTTATAAAACCTTAGACCAACTTTTTCTATAGAGTATGTTTGTCTTTCAATGAGTGTTCATAAACAATTTAAGAATGCCATTCATCGAACTTCCAAATTTGGGTCTGGTTCGAAAACAATGACTCCACACGAGGTTGCCGAACCGTGTCTGAAAAAGGAGATTGCAGAAACAAGAACCTTTCTAGACTCACATGAGGCACATTGGAAGATTTATGGATGTACTATTATGACTGATGAGTGGACTGATACTTGTGGTAGAAGCATAATAAATATTGTAGCTAACTGTCCCCTATGCACCGTGTTTTTGAAGTCTGTAGATGCCTCTTCTCATTCCTACATTGCAGATTACTTGTTTATGTTGATCGATAAGGTTGTGGGAGAAGTTGGACAACAATATGTGGTGCAGGTAGTCACTGACAATATTGTCACATATGTATCTACTGGGAGGATGTTGATGTCGAAGATGTCGTTATTCTGTACCCCGTGCGCAACTCACTGGATTGATCTTATCTTGGAGGACATTGACAAGTTGTACATGAGGACCGCTGTACTCTGCCGACTTTCTCTTGAACTCGGCTACATTTTTCAGTTGTGATAACCGATCAGAGGCAATCAACACTCACTTGCCAGGATGGTTGGATGTTCTGGAGAGGATGATCTCAAACCTTGAAGGCCAAGATCACATATCAAGGTAATTGAATCGATACAAGAAGAGTGAAAGAATGTTTGGTCGAGACATCGTGATATGACAACGAAACACTAAGATCCCTACTAGTTGTTGGACTGATTATGGAAGCGATGTTAGTGGAGGGAATTGCTATTTAAAGGAAGTGACAATTAAAGTTTCGGGTTTCATTTGTTAAGCATCCAGATGTGAGAGAAACTGGAGTATGTTCGAGCAAATAGACACAAAAAGAAGGAATCGTATTACTCCAAAGATGTTGAACGATATGGTCTACGTCAACTACAACCAAAGGTTGAGGTAGAGGTTCATTGAGTGGAAGGACAAATCAAGTTACTACGATCCTATCAACACAAATTATGACTTGATGGAAGATCATCCTTAGTTGATGGAAATAGAGGATCCAATCCTTAGTTGACATGGGTAGATGTCGAAGATGCTACTTTTGGTCCATCACGAGGCCGATCGCGCCGTGCAACAACACCCACCTCCATGATTCTACAAACTGCTGTGGAGGACTTCAGCTTCAGAAATCACCATGAGGCATCCACTTCGGCAATGGTTCCGGTTCGAGACATAGATGAGGAATTCATGAGTACAAATGATAAGAAAACTGAGGAAGTTGAGAGTTATCATGAGAACCCCGATGACTCTGTAAGATTCCGACGACGTAGAGGATGATCCTATCTCTGATGTACCTTATTAGATTAATGATCAAATATTTCCGATGTAGATGTCGGTCACATCTACTGCCTACTACTGTCCTACATGGCTATGACATACATACCTTAGCTACTACTTATGTTAGACTGTTAGTGTTTTTATTTGGTGTGCTGTGTGTAAGACTCCAAGTTACCTTATTTCCTTGTACTACTTGAAAGTTATTCAATGAAAACAAATCTAGTGGTTTGGTGGGTAGACAAGTCTTCTAGTGAGGCAATGATGCCGAGGAACTGAATGTTTTGTTGAAACCAAATCACCTTAGGTATTTTATATATATTGTTCCATTCTCCTTGAGGTTTCTCATATTTTTCCTGATTTTTTTCTTTTTTCTTTCTTGATATTTTTCTCATTAAAAAATAAAAATAATAATTTTATAGTTGTGCGACCACATAGTCGAGTATGTGAGCCTGACACACTTGGTCTCACATGGTCGCATACTTAGTACCTAAACATTGATTTTGTTCATATGAAGGAATCTTCAAAGATTTGAACATAAGACTGTTTATTACATACTGGAGGCTAGCACATATTTTGTTTATTCAAATTTCAAATAAGTTATTCAAGAAACTTATGTAATCTAATTGAGGCAAAATGGAAAAGGGTTAAAGTTAAAAGTTATTTTGGATTCATTTCATCATTTTCCAAAACAAGCAACCTTAGATTTGTGATGGCAATTCATCATGGAATATGGTTCAGCTATCAAATTGTGCAATGTAGATGATTTTGAGTCACCAATTCGCCATGCTTGGAGTTGCTCAACAATTATCGTTCCTTATGCAAATTTATCCCCCTATTTAAATTATCTAAGGAAAATGAGTCCTCACCAACCATTTAAGTGGAACATGCTGTCTGGAAAACCTCGTTATCAGAAGTATAAGAATACTGTTATTTGACGGGGTATCTTTTTTCAAACACAATTTAATATTGATTCTTGCAATCTTGGTGCCCTTACAAACTTTTGTCGAGTAACACATTCATACTTAGCGTTCCACCACAAGAAAAGAGTCATGCTGTTATCTCAATATTTGTCATCTTGATATCTTTAACATCATTTTACTTTACAGATCGTGATGTTGGTTCGACCTTTCTGTTTGGTATTAGCAGCTATTGGTCTTTCAGATTAGAATAAACGAAGAAACTAATAGTTGCTGTGAATCTAATATTTGTTTTAAACAATATTCATTAGCTTCATTACTTAACTTTATAAGTTGCTAGCTGTTACTAGTTGCCATTGGTTCTACGAAAAATGTCCATCATGAATGAAGTCTGGTTTATCGTATGACCAAATAGTTTTCTACTTGACGGTATGCAGCAAGTAGTCATTTGCTCGTTTATGATTTTCAAGTGGCAAACTTGTTTCCCCCATGTATTTCTGTTTATTTGACTCATTGGGCTGTTTATGCTATGATTTGTATTTTGTACCCCTATTACACTTTTGTCCGTGGCAATTGCAGGTTTGAATGATGCAAATCGCATCACTAGTTCTACCAGTGGTCTAGTTTTTGGGCCTTTCAGTCTAAGTGATCAAGGAGATACAACTACTTCTGATCTCAGTCGTGTATGGCTTTATTTTTCAAGGAAATACTGAGCTCATCTGCTAGTAAATAAGCAGTGAATTTCTTTTTCTTCATTCTAATTTTCATTTATTGATTTTTTAACAGATATTGTCAAGTGTAATTGGGTCTTTTGGAAGGGGCAATGTGAGGGTAAGCAGCTAGGGTGATTTGAGATGATGAAGAATGACACGCAGTGTATGTAAGTTGAGATGATTTTTTCTTGTTATTTGTTCATGCAGGGTGCTGAAGGAAATGATGCAACACCTCAGAGTGGAGGTTTTCGACCTCAAACGGCCCATCCTACTGCTAGTACTGAATTTAATACGTTCCTGGGAGATTTTCAGTTTCCAAGCACACAGCCACCAGAGAATCAACATCCTACTGTATGCTTCTACTTCTTTGCTTTAAACTTCCTTTTATGTTGCCTTTAATAGTTCAATATCTGCTTGTGGCATTTGCATGAACGTGACTTTCAAGATTCCCCCTTCTTTCCTTACAGTTGCTTTTAGTATCTGGCTAATTAGTAGTTGCACAATGTTGTACCTGCAGTCGTCTTGAGGTTTCAAATAAGCTCATGTTTCTTGGTCTAATGTACTATGTTTTAAACTTTGCAGGTTATTCCTGATTCCTCTACTACATTAACACATTATATAAATCACATAAGACGTGAATTTGATGTCAATGGTGAGCCTTATTAATATTTTTTTCATCTTACTCTAAAAAGTTTTATGGTCTTAATGCCCTTTCATCTAAAGATTATTAAAGATCATGATAATTTGACAGGTGGTGGCCTTAATACTGATTCACAAGCTTCTAATATTGACGGTACGGAAGGACAAAGCCACAATTCTCAGTCACATTTTTCTGCAAGGCATGGTCTACCTACTCCCGAATCTTTATCGGAAGTGATTTTATCAGCAAGACAGTTGTTGATAGAACAGGCTGGAGAGTGTCTAGCTGTATGTTGCCTTGATGCATTTCCTTATCCTACTTGCAGACTATATATAATTTATTAATTGTATTTCTTTACTACATGTTAATTTTTTTTAGGCTAATAGCAATTGGTATCAAAGAGTAACTGTTACCATCTTTTTGTGCTTTAAGACGTCCTTTGTAGTACTTGTGACTATATTTATTCTTGCTTTAGCATTCAAATGATTCCGTACTGTGTGCAACTCTTTAGTTTTGCATCCCTTAGTTTTAATTCCTATGAGTGGGTACTCGGTGAAAGATGCATTCTTCTCGTTATTGATTTTGAATGTGCTTGCATGTTTTCTGACAAGTCGAAAGGACATCATGTGCATGTCTTGGTGAATTCTAAACTAGTACCTAAAAGTGGCACTTAGATGGTTGTAGAAATTATGTCCCCTTCATTACCAATTCAATGAATTATGTTCTGTAGGTGCTTGACAACTCATTTGCTCACAACCCTTGATATTTGTTTCTTCCTCTCTTTTCTTCACTTGTGCTGTATAGTCATCTTATAGATTGAAGCTTCTGAAACCCACTTCATGTCCAGGATCTGGCCAGACAATTGCAAAATCAAGCTACTGTTAGCGACTCTCAAGCTAGGGCGAGTGTACAATCTAATTCTATAAGGTTTGGAGCTTTGATTCAGAATTTGGGGCCTTTGTTACTTGAACTTGGTCGTACAATCATGACTTTGCGGATGGGCCAGGCTCCAGTAAGTTTTGTAGACTCGGTGATTTTCTTTGTTCAAATCAAAACATTGCTGGAGTTGCAACTGTGAATCTATTTCCTCAGGGAGAAGCTGTTGTGAATGCTGGGCCAGCAGTTTTTGTCTCCGATGCTAGTCCTACACCTATAATGGTTCAGGTGATATACTTTCAGGTTTTAATACTTTAAGAATGTAATTGTATATGCTTGATCCAGCTAATATTGTTGTCTCCAGGCTGGAACAACTTTTAATGGTTTCCCTTTGGGAACTTCACATTCTGGTCATGGACCAGCCTTCAGTTTTGGTCCTGGTCTTCTTTCCAGGAACATTGATATACACATCCGGAGAGGTAGTACCGTTGTAGGGCTCTCTTGTTAGTAATGGATGTTATTAGCTATTACTTGGTTATTTGGAATATCAATGTGCACATTCCAAGAGCCCTTTCCATCTTATTTCAACATTTCATGCTCTTGTAATAATTTTATTCCTAGCTAGTACTTGGTATAGTGGTGTATCAGTATGTTGTTTTGGTAGATCTCTTCCATCAAAGTCTGTATTCGGTTTTGTTTTCTTACTGTGTTCCTCATCCCTAGGTCATTCAGCATCTGTTGGTACCACGAACCTGGCCGGCCAGTCAAATGAGCAACCTTCTGAAAGGACAGATGCTCCAAGAAATCCTGTTGATAATTCTGGTAATCAAGCCCATCAGGGTGTCCCTAGGTCATCTAGTGGCAGAGAATCTAGTGTGAGGGTTGTGCCTATACGAACAGTAATTGCCATTCCTGGGGTCAGTCGTCCGCCTACTTCTGGGAATGCAGACTCCCATCCACATCCTCTTTTTGCAAGGTTGCATCAACATATTCTTGGAAACATGAACGGTGCAAGTAACCCTCCGGCATCAGGTGAACACACCACTGATGGCCGTGCTCAGAGCAGAGTTTCAAGTCCTACATTGCAAAGTTCTAGTTTTGGATGGATCGATGAGCAACTCGAGAGAATCCACAATAATTTACCGACCAATTCTGTGTCTGTTGCTTCTGAAACTGCTCCGACTAATGGCCAACAAAGTAAGTATGATGGCCACAAATAGCGAACATTTTGGTTTTTGCTTGTATTATTTTTTGTTGGTAATCCTTTATGGCCTTCTGTTCCTATAATTATGTTTTCACTTTCTTTTAATCTTTTTATCCATCTAATTATTTTTTAAAGACTGTTATTATTTCTACTCATTTATCTTTTTATCCCTTTGAGTTGAGACCCATTAGTTTTTCGAACAGTATGTGCTGCACATGTTGAAGGTGTGCCAGTTGGATACCATTTCTGTATACAAAGAATACATTGTTCATACTTCAAATGAAGAACACATTGTTCATAAGTTAATGTAATGTGAAGTCCATGTTGGACATCATTTAATAATACTCTTGACTTTATTGGGCATGCTTCAAGTTACATATATGTATGCACTTCATAATCCCTGATGTGCATATCTTTCGAGATGCTGTGTGCATATCACAATTATTTGTTAGTTTAATTTATTGTAGTTTAAATTTTAATACTTGCCATAATTTCCTTTCATTTGCTCATTAGGCGATCCGTTGGCTTCAAGTTCAAGCCTTCATAGATCATGTGATGGCATGAGTGAGGATAGAACACAAGGATGTGAAAGAGAAGTAGTTAGCCAAGATGGGGCTCATGCTTTTGCTAGATTTGCCAGCAGCGAGCTTCAGGGAAATGCTACAGACACTGAAGCCCAAGAAGCTGCTGATCATGGAAACGAAGATGGGGTATTCTTCTCCTCTTTGCTTCATCGACTTATGCCATTTATTTCTCAGATTGCTACCTCAGAACCTTCGGTTTCATCACTGAATCCCAGTATTTCCTCAGAGCAGGTATGAAGGGTGCAAATTTTTTTACAACTATTTTTCCATGAAAGAGAGTTGATATGCAGCTGCTTACGATCCAAATTTGCAGGTCGAGGTTCAAAATTCGATGCATGTGAGGGACACTGATCCATCAGATGCTCCTGCATCAAAGCGCACAAAGGTTTGGGCTAAGTCAAAAATGAATTTTTCATAATTAAAATCTTTATTTGTCGTTTGTCTAAAGAAAGCAGAAACAGTGCTAGTTCAAGAATATTTAAGACTAGGGGTTCTCAGATAGAAACTATGACAGCTGAAAACCCTAGTAGTTGGAATTATTCAAGAGTACCCTGTGGATGTCATTAGTTCCAGTTCTTATTATGTTATTTTGTTGCAACACCATCACATTTCAAACTTTGTTACGATCGATTATTATGAGGGTAATGTGTGGCTGTATGTGAAGTCAAGTGTTTAGTATATGAAAAGCTCTATGTGAGAAACATTATTGTAGGTTATAATGTCAATACGATTGGTTAGTGTGAGGGTAAGGTGTGGCCGTATGGGAAGTCCGCCGTTTAGCATATGAAATGCTCTATGCGAGAGACATTATTGTAGGTGTTAGTTTGTTGGGTTGTGGGACTTGGTTTCTTTCGGGGGTTTGGGTCGGGTAACAGGTATTGAACCCACGGTTGAACCACCTGTTTGCAACTGCGGGTGGTGCAACCGTCGGTTCAATTTGAGACCCACCCAAAATGGGTTTGTAACCCAGACCAGATCAGCCGCCCGATTGGTTTGTGGTCCAACCGGTTGACCTGACCGGCCTTGTCCATGTTTTCAAACCATGTTTTGACTTGATGAATATAATGATAAAAATGTTAACTTGGCGCTGATGTATAGTTGGGGACTAGAAAAATAAAAAAAAGTTCGCAAGAGAAATAGAACAAAAAGGGTGATGTAGATGGAGGGTGTAGAAATGTTGGAAATTTTTAACCATTGAGGCAAGATATTTCTAAGTTGTAACTAGATTGGACGCAGTCCACATGGTTTAATACAAAATTTCAATTTTTCTTTCTTTCTTTCTGGGATCAACGATCATCCTTGCTCTGGTTGGTGATGAGTAAAACCCCTAGTGAAAATTAGAAATTATTATTTGTGGACATAATTATGCATAAGACAAATGTTTTGAGATCACATCACCCTATTAGTTACATAAGTCTGATTTGATGGTTTATGTTCAGTTTGTTTTTTCTTGGTTTTGGACTTCATACTTCTTCCTATGAGATTAAAATTTTCCTTTTCTGTTTATTTGCTATACAGACAAGTGATTGAACTCTACTATATGCTCTGAAAAGGAATCTGATTCTCCATATGTGAAATTTTGAAAAAAAACGGATGGTTGCTGTCAAAACGTCTGTTTGCATGTACCGCACCACCCGTCTTCTGAACTTCACCGACTTCAGAATTGCAAAACTTTCAGAAGATCAATTTGTGGCATTGTAACTTTGAAACATGGTTCAATGTTTCCGTTGAGTCGAAATTTGAAAATATGAAAACGAGATGGCTGTATGCTCTTTTCAGCCTTTTAGAGCAGTTTGTCATTGTATCCTTTATAAAGGTCAATTTTTCTGTATAAAAGACTATTGTTGGCCATATGCTGCCGCAAAAGGCTGCTCTAATTTGTAACTATGTCTTTTATATTTTAGCAGTTCATGTCTAAAAATCGATGCTAAATTATTTTCCTTCAGAATAAGAGAATAAGATATTTGAGATAAAAAATGTTGCCGTTTGGATGATCCTCTCAGTTACTTAAATCAGGCTAGATGCTGCTGCTTTCTTTTAATGTTTGAAGGAAACGTTGCCGTTTGGATGGTCCTCTCAGTTAAATTATGGCCATTTTGTCTAGCTTTTTATCTGCTAATCATATCTGTGAAACCACAATGAGTCAATAACTGCTTCCAAATTATTTGCATCCGTAAAACGTAGAACTAAAGTGACTACAATAATAATAAACTTTGACAAGATTCTACAATGAAGCATTCAGAAAAAATTATAGTTGTAACAAATCGTTCAAACGTAATTAAAATTCATCCAGTGCTTGTATCCGAACATTTGGACTATAATTTCTAAAAAGTAAAAAAAGAACTCTGAACGTATATCCTCCAACGTTCTACAATGAAGCACAAAGAACTATTGGAACGAGGTGTTTGGGGTTCAAACACAAAAAAGTACACCATGCGTGCCTAGAAGTGCATATCTGCCATTGCTTTGGTGATACATTCTGTGCATGGTCCGATAGGATTGCAAGGTTAGCAGACTATCCTGCTCGTTGTCGCTTCCCAACAATTTATTTCACTTGCAAACTTTCGCCACTCTCTCCAACCCACCGGGAAGAGATAGTTGTCGTTTGGCGATGTGTTTCAAGTCGAGCAAAGAATATTCAAAGAAACATCGAACTAGATGGAAGAAATTGTCGTAGTCCCAATAAATATTTTGTCAAACTAAACGAAATCCCATTGGACATCATTGTTGCACAACAATCTGCTAGTGAAACATCAAGGATGCCAAAACTCCGGGGCATCATACCCTTTGTGCGGTTCCTCTCAAAATTAATACCCTTATTCTTCAAAAGCTGGATGGAATCGAGCACATTAGGTTGTGTGTTGGGGTTGAACTCATGGAAGTTGAATTGCCACACCACACGAATGTGCTTTATTGGTTATCGCCCGGTGGCTCTTCGCTAATGTTAGACAAACACATACCCAATTGGACCAACACGACACGTGCTTCCTGGTTGTCGTCCAATAGTTCTCGATCGGTCAATGTTGGACAAACAAATACCCAAATGGATAAACATCGTACAATCGACATTGCCTTTTATGTCATATTAACGTTGCGGAATAGATTGCTGGCAATATCGAACAAGCAATTGATAGATTACACATGGGAACTCCGTATGAATTGAATCAAATGGATATCTGCGTGACGTCGACTTAATTAATTTGATTTCATATGCCAAATTGTCTAAAAACATTTGGATTTGAATAAGAGACGTTGGAATACTTGAAAGAACTAAACACAACTACGAGTCGCAGGAGTGGAAGAAAAAAGAATTGAGCATGATGATTTGATTATTAATCTTTATTTATAAATATCACATCATAACCGTTTCACTTCACATTATTGAGGAAAATAACCATATTGAAGAGTCAATCAATTATTATTGGGGAGGTGTCGACCACAGTTTCTTAAGTCTAAGGTTTTCATGGTCGTTTCTCTGTCTTGGTCGATCAGAGATGTTGTGCCCTCTGTATGGGTGTAAATGAGCCAAACAGTGTGTTTGAACTCAACTTGTTTATTAAATGAGAAGCTCGAGCTTGGCTCGTTTATTTAACAAGCCTAAACTTAGGGTTGTGCACAGACCGGTCTGAGTCCGGTCCGGACTGGTTGGAACCGGTCCGGGTTTCGGTCCGGAGGTTTTGAAAATTTCGAGTTCGGTCCGTTCTGGTCCAGTTTTTTGTTTTTTTATTTAAAAAATTCGGTTTCAGTCCGGTCTTCGGTCCGAACCCCAGATAAAAATCCGGTCCGGTCCGGACCGGATACTCACCCCTACCTAAACTCGTGTTTGAACTTGGTTCATTTATTAATGAGCCGAGCTTGAGCTTGGCTTATTTCCTCGTTTGCTTATTTACTATTTTTCTCATCAAGCCATTTAACTTATTTAGCTCGCAAAGATTTAAATAAAACTTAAATAACTTGTTATGCAATATAAAAATAAAAAACAAAAAAATATAATTAGCATTTAGTGTATTCGTTTATTTCATTTGAAAATCTTGAACAATTGGACCAATAAGTCATTCTCTATGCTTCTTGATTTGTCTCGAGAACCTATTCCAGACGGTGACAGAAATATTCCATCGTCATATTATGAAGCTAAAAAAGTTGTGAAAGAGTTATGACTCAGTTGTAAGAAGATTGATGTTTGTCCTAAAGATTGCATTTTGTACTTGAAATAAGATGCAAAGAAAGACATCTGTGACTGATGTGAGTCGTCGAGGTGGTCACAAAGAGTAGATGAAGGAGTAATCCGGAAAAAAATATTCCGACTAAGATGTTAGAGGTATTTCCCATTGATCCTAAGACTAAGTAGGTTATACATGAATAAGGATGTGGCAAAAAATATGAGATGGTATTCTGAAGAGCGAAAAGATGATGGTTCTCTTCGTCATCCTGCCGATGCGCTTGCGTGGAAGCACTTGGACAGAACCTTTCCGGATTTTTCTATGGAACCAAGAAATATTAGGTTGGGTTTGGCAAGCGACGAGTTTAGTCTTTTTGGTACATTGTCTTCAAGTCACAACACATGACCATTGATATTAATGCCTTATAATCTACCACCTTGGTTGTGCATGAAACAACCTTATTTTATCATGTCTTTGTTAATTCATGGTCCTCAAGCACCAGGAAATGACATTGATGTGTACCTACCACCGTTAATTGAAGACTTGAAAAAATTATGGAATGAAGGAGTTCCTACGTGTGATTCACATTTGAAAGAGAATTTCAAGATGCACGTGGGTGTGTTGTGGACAATAAATGATTTTCCGGCATACGCTAATCTTTCTTGTTGGAGTACCAAAGGAAAATTTGCTTGTCCGACATGCAATAAGGATACATACAATATTTGATTGAAGCTGGACGGAAAGAATCCTTCATGGGTCACAGAAGATGGCTTCCGGGTGATCATCGTTCGCGTTGGGATAGGAAAATTATTGATGGAAACCAAGAGTTTCGTACTACGTCGTTTGTGTTATCAGGAAATGAAGTGTTGCAGTAGCTAGCCGGTTACGAAGGCAATCAGTTTGGGAAACCGTTACTGTCTGGGCATGGAAAAAGGAGAAAAGATGTGGAGGAAGTGAAACTTCGTTATGGTTGGAAGAAAAAATAAATTTTCATATTGGAAAAATCTTATTCTTCAACATAATATAGAAGTCATGCATACAGAGAAGAATGTTTGTTACAACATATTATATACTGTGTTGAAAACAGACAAATCAAAAGATGATGGGAACACTCGGATGGACCTACAAGAAATAGGTATTTGTCTAGAGTTACATATGGGGGAATCAAGCAAAGGCAAGGGTCCAAAATCTTGATCCGTCTTGTTGAATCAACAAAACGATATATTCTTTAAGGCGCTGCATGACCTAAAGGTTCCTGATGAGTTTTCGTCAAATATAAAGCAAGAATACAGTTGAAAGAGAGAAAGATTTCTGGTTTAAAAAGTCACGATTATCACATACTTATGCAACATATCCTTCCTCTTTCTCTTCGGAAAGCATTGAATGAAGATATTTGTGTCATTATTGTGTCACTCTCTTCATTTTTTGGAGGGATTTGTAGTCAAGTAATTGATGTACAAGAAATGGAAAAGTTGAAGGGTGAAAGAACTGTTACTCTTTGTCATCTCGAGCGTATCTTTCTGTCGGGATTTGTCACGATCATGTTGCATTTACCTATACATTTAGTTGATGAAGTTTTATTAGGTGGACCTGTGTTTTATAGATGGATGTATCCTATAGAGCATTACTTGCTAACATTGAAACATATTTTTCACAACAAAAGTAAACCTGAAGGATCCATCGTCGAAGGATACTTGGCAGATGAGTGTTTGGCATTTTGTTCTCGTTATTTGGATGAGGTGGAGACAAAATTAACACGTGAAGAGCGGTATTCTGATGGACCATTGGGGCATGGATAAATCTTTTTTTAGATCGTGTTTTGTTGGAGCAAGCTCATCATTACGATTGTTTAATCTTGATATTAATGTGGCACCATATCTAAATCTGCTTTGGATGAAATATCACCAGGTGAAAGGAATTTGAATCCTCATCAACTAGAAAAAATGCACAGTGATTTGTTCGAGTGTTGGTTTTGTGATTTCGTGAATCAGATGCGTGTTCCAGAGAGTCCAGATGTTATGGAAGACTTGAAATGGTTAACAAGATGTCCAACAACTAAGTTACATCTTATGATGGATATTGTGTGAATGGATACAAGTTTCATACGAAAAGTCTGGAGAGTAGACGAAGAACCCAACATAGTGGCATTACCATGCCAGCCGAAACATCTAGTTATTCAAGTAGTAGGGATCGAAATCCCATATTTGATGTCATTACATATTATGGTACTTTGGATGAAGTGATTGACTTATCTTACGGCCCCAGGTTGAAGATAATGGTGTTTAAATGCACATGGTTTGACGAGTCAGGAAAAGATGGGATACATGTTGATAAAAATTGATTTACTTCCATCAACATGTCCCGAACAAGGCACGAGAAAGATCCATTCATCTTAGCGTCTCACGTGGAACAATGCTTCTATGTTCAAGATCCAGTTCAATTAATTGGCACATTGTATTTAAATATCGACCTAGAGATTACTTTGGTGATTAGGTAATGTATTAATTGTGTTTGATAAATGTTTACTAAGTCCTTATGTTTGTTAGCAATTTTTGTATATCTTATTATATTTTAATGTTCATTAAGTTCTTATGTTTGGTAGTAATTTTTGTATATGTTATACAAGCATGCCTCCACGTAGGCGTGTTGTTCGTATCCGACAGGCGGTAGATCGAGTTGAAGATGAACCGCAAGCACTCGATCCACACCGTGATATCATTGAGGTGGTTAGGCCTCATGAAGTGGAGGGTATACCAGGAAAGGTTCGAAGTGAATTAGATAAGAGACTAGGAGACACCAATGGTCCTCGTGGCCACTCTAGAGCATGTCTTATCGGCGACGTTGAAGGTAACATTGTGTTAAATTTGACATTAATATCTAATTTCTTGTAAATTTAATAAACATTGTGTTCTTGTTTTTTAGGACAAACATATGAGTTTGAGCCATCTACGAAGAGAGGTCGAGGGCCAACTCGAGGGGTTGAACTTATCCCTTCTGCTGGTCATCAGTTTCAAGTCTAATGAAATGAGGACTTCGTCCTGATCAGACCGTACTGATAGAAGCTTAATGCAACATTGGCATTGTTAGCCAAGGAACTTGAGTTGTGGCCGCTACTTATTAAGATGCCACATCAAAGTCGTCAAGCCTTTGTAGATTCTTGGGATCTCTTGTGGTGCATCTTCTTTTGTTTATTTTAGATTTAATACATGAACGTTAATATTATGTACTAACAAATGTTTATATGTTATTCGTAGGATCGTTTCGATTTGGGGAATTGTGTAAATGCTTGACACCACTACTTTGAAAAGATCAGCGGTTTTTTGAGGGATTACCGATACTCGGTAAAAAAGAAGTACTACATGCCTTTTGAGACTCAAGATGAGCGTCTTGAATATTTGATCTCAAAAGGTGATCCACAGGTTCATCCCGACCAATTCCGCATTCAATGTGATGAATGGAACACTAAAAATTCAAGGGTATTAATATTTTTGGTCATTAAACATTTGATTTTGTACTTCTAATATCACATCTTAACCTTAAATTATTTTCATTAAATGTAGAAAAATTCCTTAACAAACAGTATCAACCACGGACGCAAGAAGATGAACCACAAGACGAGATCGAAAAGCTTTGCAAACAAGGCAAAAGTTCTTGTAAGTTTTAATTTTATGTAGGTGTTTTAATTTTTGGGTTATAATACATAATTAGACATATATGGATTTTTCACGATCTTTATTATTGCATCCTAATTAATTCTAATTGTTTGATTTTTATTAAATAATTAGATGGATGAAAACCAAATCAACACACCTCTCACCAAAATTGAGAAGATGATTTTTTGTTATACAAATCAACAAAAAATGGTACGTTTAACCTTTAAAATTCCAAAGTAAGTATTACTTTGAACTTTAAAATATTTGTAAGTCTTGAAAATCATTCTAGGTTGAGACACAAGAATTGGCAAACCAAGAATTGACACAACAAACATTTGTCTCTAGAGCAAGGTGAGTGTTCTACGTTGAAAGCTCGTGAAGTGATCGAGAAGGAGGTACTAGAAGAAGTCTTGAGCAAAGAGAAACCGGACTGTGTTCGTGGTGCTGGTGTTGGAGCCTACAAGGTAGGCAAGACATCGAGTGGTCGGCATAGCAGCGCTCACATGGATCATCGTCAGACCAATATTTCACAGTGTGTATCCATTGTAAGTGTATACTTCAATTTGTATATTTATTTTACAAGTTATGTTGAATAATATTAAAATATATTGCAGGACGAGCACGAGAAGTTGAAGGGCCCAATCGCTAAATTGATGGCGACTCAGTTTGGAAGAGATCAGGTATATGTATGATGAATGTGTAGTTTGTTGTCTTAATTTGCTAAAATAATATATACGTTTCAGATTTTTCAAGTAATCAAAATCTAATTTTTTTACATAGTGATGACACCAGTACGTCTTCTCAGCACGAGGATGAACCATCGACAAATCCGACTACTTCTGAGTTGTAGTTGGTATACATATGTTGTTTTATATATATTGTGTACAACTTATGACTTGATATATGAGTTCGACTTAGACATGATATATGACTTTGTTTATGACTTAGACTTATATGATTATATGACTTCGACTTATGTGATTGTATGACTTCGACTTATGTGATTGTATGACTTCGTTTGTGTTGAATCATTTCAAGTGTATGTGATTATATATATGATTTTGTGAATGTGAATGGACAAGTATTTCGAATGGATATCGTGGTTTGTTTTTATTGCAGGATCTCTACACTTATATAGGTTGAATCTTAATGTACACACTGATTGGTTTTTTATAGCATGTGCTATTTTTGCCGACGGAATTTCCATCAGCAAAAGATCATGGCCTGCTTATTGCCGACGACATTTCCGTCAACAATAGTAATGCTTAATTTAATATGTCGACGGAATTTCCATCGGCAGTTTATTTTACGCGCCATTATTGGTGCGAGAAATTGCTCTTACCGACGGAATTTTCGTCATCATGGAGCCTGCCGACGGGAACTTAAGCCGCAATAGTGCAGAATAGGAAATAAACATCACCAAATATACATCGGTCTCCCGTAAGCACGACGTCTATAGGTATATACGTCGTGTGTAAGGGAGTCCGACGTCTATAGTTATGTATATGCATTGGTTGTAGTATAACCGACATCTATGTTATATATAGACGTCAGTTGTTGTATAGCCAACATCTATGTTATATATAGACGTCAGTTGTTGTATAGCCGACGTCTATGTTATATATAGACGCTGGTTGTTGTATAGCCGACGTCTATGTTATATATAGACGCTGGTTGTTGTATACCCGATGTTTATACCTCCTTAATAATTTACTAGATAAAATTATAATAAGAAAAGTATGTAACTATTCCAATTTCAAACGAAGGCATTCAATGCTTCAATGTAACTATCCTATATGTGTTGAAGTTTAGTCCCACATTGGAGAAGAATTTTTTGTTGGTGGGGTTGATGTACTCCACTACTCATTTACTTCTAAATGAGAGTTGAGTACCATACTACAATAGGCAAGTGGGATATATATATTAAATGGTAAAAAAATGGCACTTGGGGCACTTGGGCTTAGGATGTACTTAGAAATATGGTAGTATTGCAATGTATTTTTTTGGATTATTTAAAAGTAGAGACGTCAGTTTTATAGGGTAGCCGATGTCTACAGACCGTCATGTATTTTTTAGGATTATTTAAAGATATAGACGTCAGTTTTATAGGGTAGCTGACATCTACAAGCCGTAATGTATTTTTTTTGGGATTATTTATAGGTATAAGTGTCAGTTTTATAGGGTAGCCGTCGTCTACAGGCCGTAATGTATTTGTTTGGGGTTATTTAAAGGTATAGACGTTGGCTACCCTATATAGCCGACACCTATTGAAGGTGTTGTAGTTTGGTCCCACATCGGAGAAGAATTTTTGGTTGGTGGGGTTGATGTACTCCACCACTCATTTGCTTCTAAGTAGGAGTTGAGTACCATACTACAATAAGCAAGCGAGATATATATATTAAATGGTAAAAAATTGGCACTTGGGGCACTTGGGCTTAAGATGGTTGAGGATGTACTTAGAAATATGGTAGTATTGCAATGTATTTTTTTGGATTATTTAAAAGTCTAAGTGGGAGTGTGGTACCATACTACAATAGGCAAGTGAGATTAATATACTTGAGCTTGATTAATGGTTAAAAGATGGGTACTTGAGGTACTTGAGCAACTTGGACTTGATTAATGTACAAGTTGAATGCCTGCTACAAGCCAAAATGTATTTTTTTGGGGTTATTTAAAGGTATAGACGTTAGCCGTATATAGCCGACGTCTATACAGGGTATAGACGGTGGTCGTATAAGCCAACATCTATACACCAGGACATAGGCGTCAGGGACATATACAACGGTCATTGGATCGCCAAAATTCGTCATATATACCCCTGTATATCTGACGTATATGAGCTTTTCTGCACTAGTGTTGGCAAACTTTTGGCGACGGAAATTCCGTCGGAAGGGGCAACTACCGATGGAATTGGGGCATTTTGCCGACGGAACCGTCCATCGGCAAAACTCCTTTTGGTAGTAGTGACAATTTTTATGGTGTGTTTGGATATCAACAAAGTACAGAAAAAGCAAGAAAATAAAATAATGAAGAGAAGACAAGTTGTGTGTCATTTCTAATATTATTCGGATAAAAATAAGTCAAAAGAAAAAAAAAGAAAAAGGTTATATTACCAAAATATATCATGCTTGATTAACCATTTTATTTCTTTTTGCAGAATTTTTGAGTGAAAGTTGAAAGTCAATATTGTTTAACATTCGTTGGCATTTTGCACATCTTAACCTTAAAAACGTGTATTTTCACTTGTTAACACTTTGTTCCTCTCCATCCAAATTCCACCATCAAGTTTCCGCCGATATCTCATTTTAGATTTGACAAAAAGAACAAGTTACCCATCAACACAAAATGTAGCACACGCCCAAATCAAATACCCAATTAAATTTCCTCAAACCATTTACTTAACTAACAACACGTTACCCAATTAAGAACACATCTCATGCCTCACTCCTACTTCTCAATGGTGATTGGTGTATTTAAGTGTTGACAATTAGTTAAATGATTTCGGCCAATTCAAATGGATATATGGTTTGGATTCGTGTTAAATTTTTGTGTTAAGGTAATTTGATCTTTTTGAACGGGACGAAAAAGGAAGATAACATTGGGGGGGGGGGGGGATTTGTATGTTACTTTTCCTCAACATTATTTAGATCGAATTCATACCATGATTTGTCATCAAAACCAACATTCTATTTTTTTTAGTTTCTTAAGTGCACTTATTTGAGCTGATTATTGTCATCCTTAAGTCTAACTTAAATAACTTTTAAACAACCTAAAACACTTATTTTGACAATTTCTGGAACTTATATATTTATTTTATTTTAAAATTATTTGAAAAATGAATTTCATTTTACAAAATTTTGTTAGGGCTTTCCTGGAATCCCTTGATAGTCTCAATTAGTCCACATCAATCTGATGCAGTGTACCTAGTTTTTGTCAATTCGTCGCTAAAGTGCTAAAGTGCCAATTCATGGTTGACTATAGTAATTATTCGATTGAACTAAAAAATGGCAACTATATGCATTATTGGTTGTTCTAAAAGCACTAGATATTTGTTAGTGGAATAGAGGTTGGCTCGTCGAGTCAAGCAAGTTTGACAATTGATGCACAATTCCATTTAACTTCAAAGGAAAGGGAAATCGAGTTCATATCGAGCCCATCGAGCTCGCAGTTCTTCACAATCAACCTATCAGAATCAAACTAATATCAAACCTATCGAGCTCACAAAAAAAAATGGTCCGATGTTCATCGAGCACAAAAATTGAGTACCTATCAAACTACGATCGAACCTATCGAGCCTTGTTGGAAACACAGGAAAACAGTTCCACTTCAAACCCAGGCCACAAAATCAGATCAATACCAATAAATGGAGGTAATCAACTATATTTTTGATAGAAACAATAACCTACCATTAAAAAACTATATCAAAAAAATTAAAAAACCAATAACCAAAACATACTCTAAAACTGACCTTCATGGTCGACTTTAATGAAGGAGTTGTTCGATAGGGTACGACGTTGGGTTCGATTGAGGGGTCGAGTGCGAGAGAGAAGGGATGCACAAGAGAGAGAGAGAGAGAGAGAGAGAGAGAGAGAATGGATGAGTGAAAGAGATATGTTTGCATCTGTCAAAAGAAAGAGACCGAGAGAATGATTTGATTATTTAATGGGAAAGAGCACTAGTGCAGAATAGTCTTTACTCGTCGTCCAATAGACGTCAACCATTTTAAAGTCCGATGTCTATTGGGTCGAAGAGAGAATAGACGTCGGCCAAATAAACGACTGACGTCTATGGGGTCATATAGACGTCGGTTGTTGGAATACCCATTTAGACTGACGTCTATATCCTGACGTTTATCTTGTAAGTCTATAAACATCAGACATTTCTTAGAGCTGACGTCTATACTCCCAGGTTTATAGACGTCGAGTTATAGACGTCGGTTGGTGTTTTTGGCCGGAGATCTAAGAGTTACGGATTTTATCATTTGTTCCAGAGAGACCCATTCGCAAACCATAGCCTCCGCTAACCCGATCTCCGACCAAACCCTACTCTCCGCCACCGATCTCCGACCAAACCCTAGCCTCTACGACATCCACATCGACCTCCGTGCCTCCACAACTTCGACATTTTCCTCCTCGAACTCGACAGCCTCGAAGCACCCAAACGCCTCTGCATCTCCTCTTCCTCAGAAGTAAACCCCATTTTCACCTTTTGTTTCCCACATTTCTGATTTTTCTTTTGGTTTCTATTTCTTGTATTGTTTGTTGGGGTTTTATTGAAATGAGGCGTTTTGGTTTGGGTGGTTGGAGTTATTTGATAAGTGCCAAATGAAGGTTGTGTTTTTGTTCGTCGTGAGAATTTTTTATTGGTTCAGAGATGAACGAGTGTTGTGCAAGACACAGAGGTATAATTTTTTTTGCAATAAAATGAGTAGGAAGAATTTGACTATTGGGAGGGCACTAGGGGGAGGGACAAACTTTGTGTTATGTAACACTGAAAATTTACTGGAAGTAAAAAATTGTGATGCTACTTATATCAAACACACGTGCATCAAAAGAAATTAGTTTTTATATTGCTGTTGTAGTTTCATTATGTTTGGTTCTAGTCCCTAAATTGATGAAGAAAAGCTAACATTTTCTCATATTTCAAAATGATGCCGACTTATTAGTTTTTTGTAACTTCTCACTATTCAATTTTGATTAATGAAATAAGTTTACACGTAATTAAGTGGTAGCTACAAGCAATTTTATAACCAATGTGGCAATACATACACCATTACATGTGTGTCAAATAGTGTTTCTATTAGAGTGGGCCTAATATCTTGATGAGTAATAAAGTGGTGCATCTGTTTGGTGTAGTTGTGGATTTAGAATTTTTTATTTAGTTTTTTTTGATTTGGTGCAGTTGTGTGCACGAGGAATGTGAGACATCGTTGCTAGATTAACGCGAGGATTGAGCGACGTTGCTGTGTGGGAAACGTCCTACATTGTGATTGTGAGTTTTTCTTTGTTTTAGATAATTGTCATCATTATTTTCCTTATGTTTAGATAATGCAAAATTTATTGTGGCTATGAAAGAATCTAATGATATCAAACCACATCGGGAGATCAAACTGTTCCCTAATAACAATTCTTTGTTAAAGAACGGGTTGATTAGGAAGAATGATCAAATCTTTGTTTGTTATTTTTGAAAAATGTCTTTAATATTCTGTTTTATCTTCTATGTTCAAAGTGAAAAAAATAATTGTAAGTGGTTTAGCTTCGTTTAGTACTAGACATGTACGACGTTTGATTCCATGGGTAATTCGGCTAGTATAAACAAGTCACTAATCATGTATTATTTAACTAAGTTTACTACCAATTTGAAGTTAGAAAAATAGAAATATCATCCACACACTATTTTTGTGTTGTGTCGAAGTTTGAGGGGTTTGGATGTAGTGTGTTTGTGATGAATTGGGTGGAATTGAGATCAAGTTTAGATCTTGTACTATTATAAAATTTTCTTGTTAATCCCAGGTTTGAAGAGTTTTACATAGCAAATTTTAGGAGAGGTTCTGCCAAAATTTCAAAATAATAATAATCTCAATTGTTATTAATAACATGATATTTTAAAATAATAACTTAGATTTTATATTAAAAAGACTATAACTTAGATCATGTAAAAAACTTATGTTCAATTAGTTTAGTGAGTTGATACATTTATTTATGTTTATTAATGCTTAGCTTAGTCAAATGTTTATTTATGCTGAAAACAAATTATTTTGTTTAGTTTAATGTATATTTATGTTTAGTTTCTAATAACTCATTGCCCCCTTAAGCAACTTGGCCTTTAATAACCTAAAGCAAAAGATTAGACAATATTGTTAAGTCATTCATCATATAGGATTTCCATTCATCGTATTTATTATTTATTTTACGATTTCTGTCGTAGATTGCTGGCATAAGGGACGTAATCTCTTTCACTCATCATTCATTAGAAAGCACGCATTAGTTAGTAGGACTTGCATTGGAACAAGAGTGAGGTGAGTGTTTGTTTGGTGTGTTGTTTGTTAGATTAAGGTATGAAAAATACTTAGGGGGCAGTCACCTATAGGAGACGAGGTGGGGGATTTCATCACCCTTTTCTTGGCCCAAAAACCACTTAATAAAAAGCCTTAATAAAATCAATTAGACGTTGACCCATAGGATTTTCGGACGCATTAAGAAGAGGAAACTGTTTAAGACTGTTATCGCTTGAACGTCGTTGCCCATCTAGTCTACCTTAGATTTTAGGAACCTGCGGGTTCTTGATTTCCTACAGACTAGTGATCCTCGATGTTTAAGACCGTTTCAGCCTGAACGTCGTTGCCCATCTAGTCTCCCTTTGATTTTAGGGACCTCCGGGTTCTTGATTTCCTACAGACTAGTGGGACCTCGAAGTTAGGCGTCGTCTAGTGCTAAGGACCTATAGTGGACTTTAGGCTTGCTTTGGTCTTGATTGCTTAGTTAGATTTCTAACCTTTCTCATCCCCACACTAGATTAAGGACTTCATCTCCTCTCTCCCGAGTCATTATTTTCTCATCTTAATGTCTCCGGATCTTCTCATCTACGAACATATTCTTTTAAATTGAAATTTTATTTATTTCTGTCAATAATAACTATCATTTTTCTTAATGTTTAGATTGAAATGGATCGAGAGTGAATTCTTTCAAACCAATTGAGTTAAATATGTTCTTAGAGGTTGCCAAAAAACATTTAAAAAAACAAATGACAACGACATGACGTATTGTGTGTGCAATAAGTATCATAATATGTTAGTGCTGACTTTTCTGAAAATAAAAGATCATTTGTTTGAGAAAAGTTTTGACCCAAGTTACAGACAGTGGATATCACACGGAAAAAAATGAATCATTTAGTTGTTCCAAAAATGACAGGGACAATGTTAATGTGGAAGATCATTTAGAGGAAATGGTTCAGGATATGGCTGAAAAGTTTTCGTCCGTCCCCGATTTACTTGGTCGTTTGTTGAGTGACAATGAGAACCATTTAATGTCTTGATTTTTAATTGTTAATGCCTTGAGTTTACCTTTTATAGTATCATAGCTCCGAACACCCCGGTCGTGTGCGGGGGGTAGGGTTGGATTGCGACAATATTATGTAAAGACTCAACGATGTACTTTGTCGACAGGTCATACCAAATGCCAACAAGAGATCGCAAATTTGAAAAATACGTTGCAACTTCTTTTGTAGAGATTGTATCGCGATTTGCCTACTTCTCCTACCCGTCGTAGGACTGCTTCTTCCCCGGAGACCAATCCTCCTGTGCAGCCAGTGTTCAACCCTGATCGACAATATGTCGCGTGGCTCATTCTCAAGAATTGGCCCTCGTAGGTGGTCCCTTGTTTGGAAAGTTCGAGGATGGATCTAGATGTGCTCTATTTGTGGAAGACCCTGGTCGAAGATTGGTGGGACACGGGAAAGTTTATAAGATCTCCAGACACCACTTCACAGAGGAGGGAGAAGTTAACGTTGTAGTGGGGAGTTACTTAGATGCTGGTGCTTTGGTACCAATTCCGTAAGAAGAGATTGTTACTCTCAGCGATGCTATCGGTGAGTTCATGAGGTGACCTAGTAATTTAGTAGAGCTAAATGACACACACAAGGTATACTTTAATTTTGAAAGACTGTAAATTTCAAATTTGTTAACAATTGTATTTTTAACAGTTGTATATATATCTGTAAGGTGTCAAGCCCCTGGAGCAAATGGTCAAACAACCAACCTCCGATCAACATTAATTTGCTTCCATGTAGGTGCAAAATGTTGTATCTGTAGGATTTCATGTTTAATTACACATATATATTTTCGAATTTTTTATGTATAATAAGGATCAATTACAATTTTGTACGATTTATTTCATGCATGTATCGGTTTGTTTTAATAACTAGTTTCAAAAACTTATTAAAACAAACACAAGGGACTCCGAAATTCATACCTAGAAGTTCTCTAAAACTTCTTGATGTTCCAGAGACGTTGAGGAAGACGATCGTCGCTTCTCGTTGCGCCGGATGCCTCCGAGTGTTCACCGAAACCCTAAACAAGGTTGGAGAGAAAGGAGCTAGCCAATCAATCTCCAAACTAGCTTAGAATCTAGCTACAAATCCCTTCCTTAATCTCTGAGATTTCTCTTTCCAAAGACTTAGAAAACTAAGAGAATTTTCGTGGATTTTTGTGGTGAATTTTGGAGAGAAAATATTTAGCAAACTTCTAACATAATTAAGGAGAATAATGACCTATTTATAGGCTCCAATCTTATTCTCAATCATGGCTATTCTTAAGCCATGTTTTCTTGACATTTTCTCTCACAAATTAATTCCAAAATGCATTACATGCATCCACAAAACGTTTGACCAAGTTTGGAGCTAATCCAACCATTGATCAAATTAATCTCTTAATTATCAAAGGCAGAAAATCGATCGCAGTTCGGTTTACCGAGTCACACTCGGTTAACCGAATATGTCATGATTGTTTTACCGAGTATTGGACGGATGACCGATTCTTAAGGAGAAAAATTCTCCTTAACCGATCGGACGAATTCTCGTCTAAGACCGAGTGTCATTCGGTTAACCAAAAATATCGGAACTGGACATTGTTCGGTCGACCGTTTCAGGTTCGGTACACCGTACCAGAGTTCCAGGCACTTTGGTCAAGTTCGGTCAATCAACTATGACTATCCGTTCCACGTTCGGTTGACCGATCCATAGATCTTTCGGTCGACCGAACCATAACGGATTACCGAACGTTTACCCGATTTAGCCTTATTCAAATTTTGGATTTATTTCCAACAAAATTTGAACTTTTGGGGTTTTAGCAAATTCACAACTTATGCAATATATTATCTTATGCAATAATAAATTATTGCACCCCATAATATATGCATCTCATATGAATTTATCATGATTCTAATTATGTTATATACAACATAATTGATTTTACTTGTTCACCACATGTGTCATATTTTCTATAAGAAACCCGACACATCATATGAACCAAAAATAAAGCTTCTTGTTTCCCGGTTTTTGCGGTGTGACCTATGGGAGGATCTAGACTAAGTTGGCAGTGATATTAAGAGCTTAATATCACAAGATATAAGCGGTATCTAGCTACACATTATAACTCCCAATTAGTTAGATGTCTTAATTCCACTCGAACCAAAACCCGATCCATTTAGTGACGGAGTGCACCACTTGTGTCCGTCCCTTGCCTCATGATATTAAGAATACACACAAAGTAGTATTGTGTCATCTTTGTGTTAGTATTCATTTCTTGATCTCTTTAAGCTAGTTATAAATATGTGACTTAACTCAAATCACATTGTGCACATTATAACTTTGCTTTATCAAGGAGCCCACTAATATCATAACTCAATTAAGAGGGGCGATGATAATCTTTTGACTAACTATCTTCTCCAACAAAAGTCATACTTAACCAACCAATGCCTTTACACTACACTCATCGATAGCTCAAGACACTAGTCTAATTAAACAATTCTTAAGTGATCTGATATAAGTCTAATATCAAAGGACCAAAGACACAGTAAGACATTAATGACACAGAAAACACAATTCTATAATGTTTTACTTATTAGGTCTATTCAGTATACAAAAGTAATATTTTCCTCTTTTGTGTACCCGTGTTGTCACTCACTTGTAGAGCTACAGTGATCTATGACCAACACGACAATCTTAACTCGGTAATTAATGTCCCATGTTAATTACCATGATTGCGAATATCTTTTGTTTTATGTAAACCAATATCTTTTAGAGCTCTACGGTTAAGGACCAAGAGTCTCTTCCTTAACGCTTCTAAAAGACGAATAACATAAAAAAGGAACAAAATGATTTCTCATTCAATTCATAATAATTGACATTTAAAAGTAAAACTTTTAGAACACATTCCTTTCAATCTCCCACTTGTTATTAAAGTTTTCTTTCACATACATACTCAATGTATAAAACAATAATAACTAGGGTAAACCCCATTACATAT
The DNA here is from genome assembly GCA_963682175.1 of Triglochin maritima. Lineage (NCBI taxonomy): Eukaryota > Viridiplantae > Streptophyta > Magnoliopsida > Alismatales > Juncaginaceae > Triglochin > Triglochin maritima. The sequence goes on along the minus strand of OY821774.1, from coordinate 15,774,075 downwards.
CAATCATAAAGCCAATCTACATGGTTCCACAATCCCATGGACTCGAAATGCATTTCGCCCTTGGCTTGGGATAAGGGTTTTGTGAATGGATCAGCTGTGTTGCTGTTGGTGTCCACCCATAAAAGATTTATTTTGCCTTCGTCGATGAGGTCACGCGTCACGAAGTACTTACGATCCATGTACTTCACTTTGTGGTGTGATCTAGGATCCTTGATTTGCGAGATAGATGCACTATTGTTGCAAAATAGCTCAATGGGTCCCTCGCTCGAGGGAACTACTCCAAGCTCTTCAAGGAACTTATTGATCCACACTCCTTCCTTGCTCGCTTCAGCGACAACCATTACTTCTGAAGCGGTGGTTGAATCAGCCGTAGTGGTTTGCTTCCAGCTACGCCAACTCACAGCTCCACCATTCAGAAGAAAGACATATCCAGATTGCGACCTTCTATCGTCTGGATCACTCATGAAACTCGCATCCGAGTAACCCTCGGTTATCAATTCCCTTTGCCCTCCATAAACAAGAATCTTATCCTTAGTCCGGTTAAGGTACTTTAGGATATTCTTGACCGCAGTCCAATGCTCAGGACCTGCGTTGGATTGGTGACGACTTGTCACGCTTAGAGCATACGAGACATCGGGTCTTGTGTAAGTCATCGTGTACATGATCGACCCAATTGCCGAAGCATAAGGGACATCCTTCATGTACTCTAAGTCCTTACGCGATTGCGCACGTTGAGACTTCTTGAGTTGCACACCCATACTCATTGGCACACTGCCCTTTTTGGAGTTGTTCATCTTGAACCTTTCCAAGACCTTGTCAATGTATGCACGTTGACTGAGGCCAATGAGTCTACGGGATCTATCTCTATATATCTTGATTCCCAAGATGTATTGAGCCTCACCCATATCTTTCATTGAGAATGCAAATTTCAATGAACTTCTCGTTTGCTCAAGCAAAGGAATATGATTGCCCATAAGCAATATGTCATCGACATATAAGATTAGGAATACTACATGGCTCCCACTAACCTTCTTGTATATACAAGGTTCTTCCTTACTTTGAATGAAGTGAATTTTCTTCACTTCCTCGTCAAAGCGTTTGTTCCAACTCCTTGATGCTTGCTTCAATCCATAGATGGATCTTTGAAGCTTGCATACTTTCTCTCTATTCTTTGGATCTTTAAAACCTCGAGGCTGTACCATGTACACATCCTCTTCCAAGTTCCCATTAAGGAACGCCGTTTTGACGTCCATTTGCCATATTTCATAATCATGAAATGCGGCAATAGCGAGCATGATCCGAATAGACTTGAACATGATAACCGGTGAAAAAGTTTCATCATAGTCAATTCCTTGAACTTGAGTGAAGCCCTTCCCTACAAGCCTCGCTTTGTAGGTTGTCAAGTTCCCATCCATGTCCATCTTCCTCTTGAAAACCCATTTATTTTGAATGACCTTTTTCCCTTGAGGAAGGTCAACCAAGTTCCATACTTGATTATCATACATGAATTCTATTTCGGATTCCATGGCCTTAAGCCATAGTTTGGAGTCTTCCCTCTCCATTGCTTCTTGGAAGGTCAAGGGATCATTGGTATCAAGTACCATGATTTCATGAAGTCCCAGATACAAGTCGGATTTCTTCCTTTCCCTCGTTGACCTTCTTAGTTCTTTTGGTTCTTCTCGTGTCTCTCGAACATCTTCCACAATTTCTTGAGGAGTGGGTTCATGTTCAACTCTTGAACGTACACTAGGTGGGGATGATTGAGATTCTCTCACAATTTCTTGCGAGGGTCTCTCACTTACGCTCCCACTAACCAAAGGAATCTCGGTTGGGCCTTCATGGTCTTGAATGTCATCATTCATATCATGATCTTGTAGAGTATCTTGAGTTTCCTCAAGCATAACCCTACTCCCACTACTTCTTACTCTTTCCAGAAATTCCTTTTCCAGAAATGTGGCATCCCTCTCTACAATCACTCGATTGGAGGTGATATGCCAAAAATAGTATCCTCTTGTCTCACGAGGATAACCAATAAAGAAGCACTTATCCGCTTTTGGTTGAAGTTTGGTCGACATCAATTTCTTGATGTAAGCCTCACAACCCCAAATTTTGAGAAAATTGAGCTTAGGTGTTTTACCACTCCATAGCTCATAAGGAGTTTTCTCCACGGATTTGGATGGAACATTATTTAGTGTGTAAGCTGCAGTTTGTAGTGCATAACTCCAAAAGTAAAGAGGTAATTCCGCATGACTCATCATTGACTGAACCATGTCGAGCAATGTCCTATTCCTCCTTTCGGATACCCCATTCCACTGAGGTGTACCAGGAGGGGTGAGTTGAGGTACAATACCAAACTCCTTTAGGTATGAGTCAAATTTGGCACTTAAGTACTCACCTCCACGATCCGTTCGTAGAGACTTGATTTTCTTGTCGAGTTGGTTCTCTACTTCATTCTTGAATTCTTTGAACTTGTCAAAAGATTCACTTTTGTTTCTCATTAGATAAACATAGCCATAATGACTATAATCATCCGTGAACGTAATGAAGTACCTGAAACCATCTCGTGCACTAGTACTCATTGGACCACATACATCGGAATGTATCAAATCCAACAAGCCATTCGCCCTTGGGTCTTTCTTCTTGAAAGACTTTTTGGTCATTTTTCCCATTATACATGGTTGGCACGTCTCCAATGATTTAAAATCAAGTAGACCAAGAAGGTTAACTTCTTGCAATTTCTTGATGCGTTTTTCATTTATGTGACCAAGACGATAGTGCCACAAGAGAGTATCATTCTCGTGAGTGGTCTTAAGTCTTTTGTTATTGATATTAAAGATTTGTTTATTATTCAATTCAAGCAAATAGAGACCATTCCTTATGAATGCATTTGCATAGAAAACAACATTCTTCGATATAGACAAACAAGAATTTGAAACATTTATATTAAATCATCAGTATCTAAACATGATACAGAAATAATGTTCTTGCTAATCGAAGGCACATAATAAACATTCTTTAGACATAAATTTAAACCACTGCATAATTGAAGCACCACAGAACCTTGTGCAACCGCAGAAACGTTCGCACCATTTCCGATCTTCAATTCTACCTCGTTCCTGACGAGTTCCTTCCTATCTACGAGTAGCTGCACATTAGAAACTATGTGAGAACAAGATCCGATATCAATTGCCCAATCCTGGACAGAGGTGGCTAAATTTATTTCAATAACAAATATACATTTGGCCTTTTTGGGGCGCCGACGTTCAATCACTCCGTTGTCAAGGTCTTCCTTGTACTTGGGGCAATTTGGCCGGATGTATCCCTTTTCACTGCAGTGAAAGCACTCCGTATTGGGAGTTGGAGATTTCTGAGATTTCCCCCTCTAGGCACTCTTATGATCACCTCCTACTCCCTTGCTCTTGATTGAACCACTTTTGGTAGATTTGCCCTTTCCTTTACCAATTTTTTGGCTCCTCCCATGGACGGAAAGTACTTGCTTGTCCCTACCCTTGCCCATGTCAACTTCAGCAGTTTTGAGAGCGTTGTGCAGCTCCTCAAGACTCACCCCTTTTTCACGTACGTGGTAGTGCATCACAAAGTCCTTAAAGGACGGGGCTAGAGAGCCAAGAATCATATCTTCAGCAATGTCCTCGGGCATTGGTGAAGAGAGATTTGCCAACTTCTCAATGTACCCTTGCATCGTGAGAAAATGCATGGATACTGATGTTCCCTCCGCCATATGGCACATTGTGAGTGCGATGATGGTCTTATAGCGCTCCTTTCGGGCACTATCCATGAACATCTTAGATAAAGCCTCCATGGTCTTCTTGGGTTTTGAATCCAAGTATTTTGCTTGAAGCGAGTCACCCATGGATGCTAGCATAAGACCGTGAACTTGGTTCTCTTGGTCTTCCCACTTGGCTTTAGCCTCTTTCTCTTCATCGGTTAATCTCTCATTCCATTTTGGGATTGGACCTTCCAAAATGTGAGATAGTTTCTCAAAACTTTAACATCATGTTGAGTTTGAGTTGCCAACCAATGAAGTTTGAGCCATCATGTGCTAGAGGGTGTTTTTCTATCATGGATCGTACGATAGGTTGGATGTTCGACATTTTTTTACAAAATAAATCATACAAGATTTTAATGCCAATTTTATGTTTTAAAACACATACATATATATCGAATATAAATGTAAATACTGCAAATAAAATTTTGCCCATAAATGCAGCAATCCAAGATCCTATCAATTGCAATATAGAGTAGCTAAGGGCTATCGAATACATCATAATATCAAGGTAAGAAAAACTCTTTCTAATCACAACCTTTTTGAATTTTAGCAACATTAGCATCTTCAAACTCTTGTGATTCTTGTCGTTTTAATTATGAGGGAATGCGACCTAGCCTCGTAAGAAAAACTTTTTCCCAAAACCGAGCGAGGGCTCCAGGTAATGTTAAGAAAACATATTTTCATTTGGTACGAGATACGTTTATCCATTGTATTCACAACTAAACATACTTGGGGTTCACTAGGGTGAACGTGCCTCATATATTTAATCGTGGCACAACAATAGACAACCATTATATCTCCCACTATTCCCAAAGATGGAGGGAGCTATCTCCCGTTAAGGGCGAGCAGAGTATCCCTCGATCAATGGCTGCTAGTGGATGAAATAAGAAGGAAAATTACTCTTAATTTTTGTTGGACAATTTCATATATTAACATGTGATTCAGAATTTTAGGTTATCATGCATATTATCATCCATACACATCCTAACATTCAACACATTCATCACATGCATAGCAAGATTATCAAAACATAAATTAAACCATTCACACAATCCACATCGTGTGAGTTTATATGTTCCCTTCGATCCTTGATCCTCGATCGATGCGCTACAGCGGTGACTTCCTCTTGCGCCGGAGATGTAGATTTTACAGAAAATAAACTTGCTCCTCACATTCGATAAAAAACTGACTAGTGCAAGTCCTATGTAAAAACCTCTCATATTCAAATGCAATTATCTAAAAGACGGAAAGAGAGAAATTTTGGCTTTTACATACAAATAAGCCCATGTATAATAATGATTACATACATTTATAGTTGCTGATTTGGAACATATAAACTCACAATTCCTGCAAAAACAACTCGAGCATCCATGCACGCAATATTGCTATAAACTATACAATCTAGTTTATCAATCATCTAGAATCCCAAACAATTCTTTGAAAAACATTTTGAAATTCATTAAAAACATTTTTCATCCATCCATAGTTCAAAAATAATTTTGAACCGCTGTCCATCCAATTTCCAATGGAAAGATGAACCGCAGTTTTTCGGTTTTGTTGATTCTCTTACAAAATAATCATTTCTTTATAAAACGAAATTATTGTAAGTTAGACTAATGTCTAAATCTTAATTCTAATAATTACATGGCATGTTTTAAAACACTTAAAACATTTAAAACGAATTATTATAGAGAATTATATCAACAAAACATTCATAGACCGAAAATCCGGTAAACCGAATTGTTTAAATCCTATATGGTAAACTAAATTCGTTTACAGCCTTAAATCATAAGAAAATTGAACCCCTAAGCTCTTATACCATTGTAGGATTTCATGTTTAATTACACATATATATTTTCGAAATTTTTATGTATAATAAGGATCAATTACAATTTTGTACGATTTATTTCATGCATGTATCGGTTTGTTTTAATAACTACTTTCAAAAACTTATTAAAACAAAAACAAGGGACTCCGAAATTCATACCTAGAAGTTCTCTAAAACTTCTTGATGTTCCAGAGACGTTGAGGAAGACGATCGTCGCTTCTCGTTGCGCCGGATGCCTCCGAGTGTTCACTGAAACCCTAAACAAGGTTGGAGAGAAAGGAGCTAGTCAATCAATCTCCAAACTAGCTTAGAATCTATCTACAAACCCCTTCCTTAATCTCTGAGATTTCTCCTTCCAAAGACTTAGAAAACTAAGAGAATTTTCGTGGATTTTTGTGGTGAATTTTGGAGAGAAAATATTTAGCAAACTTCTAACATAATTAAGGAGAATAATGACCTATTTATAGGCTCCAATCATATTCTCAATCATGGCTATTCTTAAGCCATGTTTTCTTGACATTTTCTCTCACAAATTAATTCCAAAATGTATTACATGCATCCACAAAACGTTTGACCAAGTTTGGAGCTAATCCAACCATTGATCAAATTAATCTCTTAATTATCAAAGGCAGAAAATCGATCGCAGTTCGGTTTACCGAGTCACACTCGGTTAACCGAATATGTCACGATTGTTTTACCGAGTATTGGACGGATGACCGATTCTTAAGGAGAAAAATTCTCCTTAACCGATCGGACGAATTCTCGTCTAAGACCGAGTGTCATTCGGTTAACCAAAAATATCGGAACTGGACATTGTTCGGTCGACCGTTTCAGGTTCGGTACACCGCACCAGAGTTCCAGGCACTTTGGTCAAGTTCGGTCAATCAACTATGACTATCCGTTCCACGTTCGGTTGACCGATCCATAGATCTTTCGGTCGACCGAACCATAACGGATTACCGAACGTTTACCCGATTTAGCCTTATTCAAATTTTGGATTTATTTCCAACAAAATTTGAACTTTTGGGGTTTTAGCAAATTCACAACTTATGCAATATATTATCTTATGCAATAATAAATTATTGCACCCCATAATATATGCATCTCATATGAATTTATCATGATTCTAATTATGTTATATACAACATAATTGATTTTACTTGTTCACCACATGTGTCATATTTTCTATAAGAAACCCGACACATCATATGAACCAAAAATAAAGCTTCTTGTTTCCCGGTTTTTGCGGTGTGACCTATGGGAGGATCTAGACTAAGTTGGCAGTGATATTAAGAGCTTAATATCACAAGATATAAGCGGTATCTAGCTACACATTATAACTCCCAATTAGTTAGATGTCTTAATTCCACTCGAACCAAAACCCGATCCATTTAGTGACGGAGTGCACCACTTGTGTCCGTCCCTTGCCTCATGATATTAAGAATACACACAAAGTAGTATTGTGTCATCTTTGTGTTAGTATTCATTTCTTGATCTCTTTAAGCTAGTTATAAATATGTGACTTAACTCAAATCACATTGTGCACATTATAACTTTGCTTTATCAAGGAGCCCACTAATATCATAACTCAATTAAGAGGGGCGATGATAATCTTTTGACTAACTATCTTCTCCAACAAAAGTCATACTTAACCAACCAATGCCTTTACACTACACTCATCGATAGCTCAAGACACTAGTCTAATTAAACAATTCTTAAGTGATCTGATATAAGTCTAATATCAAAGGACCAAAGACACAGTAAGACATTAATGACACAGAAAACACAATTCTATAATGTTTTACTTATTAGGTCTATTCAGTATACAAAAGTAATATTTTCCTCTTTTGTGTACCCGTGTTGTCACTCACTTGTAGAGCTACAGTGATCTATGACCAACACGACAATCTTAACTCGGTAATTAATGTCCCATGTTAATTACCATGATTGCGAATATCTTTTGTTTTATGTAAACCAATATCTTTTAGAGCTCTACGGTTAAGGACCAAGAGCCTCTTCCTTAACACTTCTAAAAGACGAATAACATAAAAAAGGAACAAAATGATTTCTCATTCAATTCATAATAATTGACATTTAAAAGTAAAACTTTTAGAACACTTTCCATTCAGTATCAATGTATGGTAGGTAGGGAATCACAATCCTTAAGTACCTGGGATTTGGAGGAGGGGTTAAAGGGTTGCCTTCAGCTTTGTACGTCACCAAAGAGGATGTCATACAGTTCTTGGCGATGGATTCATTGTGCATCATGATTATCGACGTGCAAATGAAGTAAGTGTTTTCTTTGGTATAAGATGAAATGTATTGAATAATTTTATCGTAACTGTAATAAAATGTTATTTTTACTCTTGTAGACCCTTAATGATGCCAGAAGGTCAGTCTTTCCTGACGATCAAGTATTTGAATTTATCAATCCATATACCTATATATACGGGAATGAGGATAAATCGGGTAGCTTTAGACTCTAATAAAAGAAGAAGACAAAAGATATTATCTGCTCCCTTATCATGAGAGGTAAACTTGTTAATTTAAAGTGGAGTTTTATTTTGTAATAAACTTCTAATTATATATATAACATGGCTCATTGGATGTTTGTCGTTGTATGCCCCGCGACTAATTTGGCATATTGGTTTGATCCATTGGGGTCGAATAAACCAAGGAACTCCATAAAGAAACTTGTAAATCTGCAAGTTTGTTTTAGTCATCGTATTTGTAATTCGTGAATTTTTATTAGTATTATTGAATGGAGATTTTCAATAACTTGTGCTACTCAGGACAATGAAGATTTACAAAGCGTTAGGTGGCAGGAGAACAATCCCAAAAACGGGAGTAACATGACATGGAATGGGAGTAAGTTCTTTCTCCCATTTTTGTAAATTAAGTTAGGAACATATATTTAGCAAATTTCAATGTTTGTAGTACCGAAAGCAGACTGAAAATACGAAATGTGGTTATTACGTGATGAGATACATGGAGGAAATTCTCGAATTTGCAAGTCAAGACTTATCCCTATCCGAGGTAATATAGATCGTTATTCAGTTGTATAGTTATAGTTTCGTTATTTAGATATTAATATTTTTACTTGTATTTTGATAGGTCTTCCCAAAAACTAGTGATCCCTACTCGCAACAGGAGCTCGATAATACTCGCGACCGATGAACTCGTTATTTTATCAGAAACATGTTGATGAACTAAATGGTTCTCATGTCACTAACATTTTTTTTTGTAATTTAGTTAACAAGTTTACTTGTATTACAAACATACAATGTTATGCCTTAATATGATCACCTCACTTTTAGAATGAATGCCAAGTGTTTATGTTTGAATTAATGCCAAGTGTGTTGAATGATTGTGTATGCTTGTATGTATGTGTTTGTGTATGTATGCTTGTATGTATATGTGGATGAAAGTGTGTATATATTTGTGTTTGTGAACGAATTTGGTGCAAGATGAATGTGTTTGCTATGCAGTGTTTTTGGTGCAGGTCTGATTGCTATTTTTTTGTCCAAGTTTAGGATTAAACGTCGGTTGTTTGTATTAGCCAACGTCTATTATTTTGAAAAAAGGAACAGACGTCGGCCATTATTTACGACCGACGTCTATACCTAAAGAATAAACGCAAGATATATAGAACGACTGACGTCTATGTGTTAGGTATAGACGTTAGTCGTATATAACGGCCGACGTCTATTCTTTAGGTATAGACGTCAGATCCGACGTATATACCCCCGTATATCCGACGTATATTCCCTTTTCTGTAGTGGAGAGAGAAAGATGAGAATTGTCCCACGGTTTATGCAAAGATATTTTTGGGAGAAGTGAAAACATAAACATATTTATCAAAGGATATCAATGTGGGAGCCTCTTTTTCAATTTTGGGCCACTCTGAGCATAAAAACTCAAATTTTCAGATGAAAATGGGACCAGGTGGAGTCAGTGGTTGTAAGAGAAAAAAGTGAACAAGTTAAAAAAGTTTGACCACGATTTGTCTTGCCTTTTGTTCTGAAATTCCCGAAGATGTAGTCACATATGTAGATGCTGAGTGGATGCAAGTTGGATGCGCATCACATAGTGCAGATGCGGGGTACTCTATGCGGTCCACATCGTTGTCTGCATATGCTACGCATTTCAAAACAACACTATTTCAACTATATATTATTTAATATTGAATTATTGATGTGAGAAATTATTCAAAATTTTACCTACATTTTTAGTTACATATATAATTTATAATTTATATATTTATAATATATTATATTATTAAATCATAAATCGCATATGCACCCGCACCGCATTTGCACCCTGTATATACAAGATGTGATGCCTCACCGCATCCAATCCGCATTCTGCATTTCCGAACCTTGGTCCTGCCTCACTATGGGTTAGACAGGTTCGACCTAGGTTAGGTCAGTCATTATCTTGGTGGGTTTAGACTTGGTGTGCTGGTAATTGGGTTGGTGCGTTGATGAACGGACTGTTCCTAGGAAAAAATAATTTAATTCAAACTTATTCAACCAAATTTTAAGTTTATACATGATTGAGTCATGATGTTTAGTTTAATAGTTGAAATGAGTAATTATGTTATATAAATTATATGTATATTACATGTAACTTATGTATTGGGTCTACTAACTAAGCTTTATGATATATATGAAATCATTATACATCATATATTAGGAAATCATTTTTGCCACTTTTCGAGTGGATAAACAGTTTTCATGGTGTGTTCGGATAGCAACAGAGTATTGAAAAAAAATAAGAAAAGAAAATAATGAAGAGAAGACAAGTTGTGTCTCTTTTCTAATATTATTCGGATAGAAATAAGTCAAAAGAAAAAAAGAAATAGTTTATATTACCAAAATATCTCATTATTTCTATTTGTAGTATTTTGAGAGAAAGTAGAAAGTCAATATTGTTTAACATTCGTTAGAATTTTGTACCTCTTGACCTTAAAAACGTGTATTTTCACTTGTTGACGCTTTGTTCCCCTCCACCCAATTTCCGCCGATATCTCCCTTTCCTGGTTTTCCATTTGACAAAAAGAACAAGTTACCCATCAACACAAAATGTAGCGCATGCCCAAAATCAAATACCCAATTAAATTTCCTCAAACCATTTACTTAACTAACAACACATTTACCCAATTAACAACCCATCGCATGCCTCACTCCTACTTGTCAATGGTGATTGGTGTATTTAAGTGTTGCTAATTGGTTAAATGATTTGAGCCAATTTAAATGGAAAATGGTTTGGATTTGTGTTAATTTTTGTGTGTTTTTTGTATTAGGGGGGGGGGGGGGGGGGACCAATTTGTATGTTTTTTCCTCAACATTATTTAGATCGAATTCATACCGTGATTTGTCATCAAAACCAACATTCTAATTTTTTAGTTGTTTAAGTGCATTTATTTGAGCTGATTATTGCCATCCTTAAGTCTAGCTTAAATAGCTTTTAAATTCTTAGTGCAACAGCCTTGAAGCATGGACAAGTTCTTGATTTTCTTGTAGTCCAGCCTTCAACACTTATTTTGACAATTTCTGGAACTTATATATTTATTTTATAATTATTAGAAAAATGAATTTCATTTTATAAAAAAATTGATAGGCCTTTCCTGGAATCACTTGATAATCTCAATTAGTCCACATCAATCGGATGCCGTGTATCTAGTTTTGGTCAATTAATTCGTGGCTAAAGTGATAAAATGCCAATTCATGGTTGACTATAGTAATTATTCGATTGAACTAAAAAATGACAACTATATGCAATATTGGTACTTCTGAAAGCACTAGTTATTCGTTAGTGGCATAGAGGCTGGCTCGTCGGGTCAAGCAAGTTTGACAATTGACGCACACTTCAATATAACTTCTTGTGCTTATGCAAACTTAACAAGGTTTAGGCAACAATCAACTTTAATTCCACAGATAGCTTGTATTGAATTCCTCATTGTTTTATAGATAGACGTACCACAAGATTGGTTATGAGCCATAAATATATGTACCGTAGTTGGTTTGTTTTGGAACGTCGATCGTGGCATCCACTACTTCGTATATCTTTGACATCGTGAAGACAATTAAGACTGGGCCATCATCTCCAACCGTGACCTCAACATAGCCGCGCCTGTAGTTGCACCACTTCTTTTTACTCTAAAGTTCTATTATACAATGATATACAAGTTCGTAATGCAAATCAATTATACAATTATTGACATAATTAGAATGTAAAATACTAACCATTCTATGCGTAATGCAAATCAATGACCATTGATTAATTAAGTTTTACCCAGAAGAATTAATTTTAGACAAACACGAACACGTGTAAATCCTCTCCTAAATTGTACTCATTTGGTTTCTCCTCGTTCCCTTAAAATAGAACCAAGCCACAAACATGCAACCATGTTACCAACGTATATATGTTGAGGTCTCCAACACCTTACTTCCACTTGGATTAAGAATTTAAGATACATCCACCACTACTCCAACACAATTACACTGACCCATTAATATACATACTCAACCAAACTTCAATCCCAAAGACGAACTCAAAAAACCCAATTAATAATGAGGAAAGGCGGCAGTGGCACGGCGACAGCCACCACCATCGCCGCCCTCCTTCCCTCTCGCCTCGACGTCAAAATTTTCATGCTCTTCTCGAATGTCGTAACCATAACTCTGGTTACAACCATTTGGCTCCTCAAAGACTACCAACCCCTCCACCCTTGCCCCAACGCCGAACCCGTTCCCAATCGGAAGCTCATCGTTCCGTCCCCTCCCAATGTCCACACCCTCCGCCCCTACGGTAGCGCTGCTGCGCTCTTCATCCACATGTCCGCCTACCGTGGTGGTCCCACCAGCTTCGCGGTCATCGGCCTTGCCTCCAAGCCCCTCCATGTCTTTGGAAAGCCCTGGTTCAAATGCGAGTACGTTTCTAACGACGATAATGGCACCACAACCGTCGGTAAAGCCGAGAAGTTCCTCCCGGATTGGGGCTACGGCCGTGTTTACACGGCCGTGGTCGTGAATTGCACCTTCAAGTCGAACCCCGACCCATCCAACGCCGGTGGGGTTCTCCTTCTCCACGCCTACTACTCGCCCTCGCCGACAACGCACGAGACGGTCATCGCACTGGAGGAGGAGGCAGGGGCTTACTGCGAGTCGAGGTTCCAGTCTCCTCCGAAATACGACTATTTGTACTGCGGATCGCCGTTGTATGGGAACATAAGCGCCGACCGGATACGGGAGTGGATGGCTTACCAGGCGTGGTTCTTTGGCCCGAAGTCGCACTTCGTTATCCACGACGCCGGTGGGGTGTCGGAGAAGGTGAGGAAGGCGTTGGAGCCTTGGGAAAGGATTGGGAGGGTGACCTTGCAGGATGTGAGGGCGGAGGAGGAGTATGACGGGTGGTACCATAACCAGTTCGTCGTGCTTAACGATTGCTTGCACAGGTACGTAATCACAACATAATTAAAAATTTGTTAGTGTTACGTAAAATCACTATTTTATTTATTAATTCACATCACATTACGTTTACGCGTACTATATATTTGCTAATCGTACGTGTTGTCATTTCTATTTTGTCAACAATAATTACCATATTTATAAGAAACTTCATTATATAAAGTCAAGCTAGTTCACTTTGTGTTGATAATTACTTTTGGTTCTACAATAATAGGTATAGGTTTGATGCGAACTGGACGTTCTTCTTCGACGTGGACGAGTACTTGTATTTGCCAGATGGGAGTACTTTGGAGGAGGTCATGCGAGGATATGGAAATTACACGCAATTTACAATCGAGCAGAACCCAATGTCGAGCAAGTTGTGTGTTGATGATGATCGGAGGAACTATTCCAGGTATGACTGCGGTCAGTTTCATTTTGTTTTTGTTTAGATCTAAGAGCTTAGAATTTTGATGCTTATGTTTGATTACCATATTTTTATTGTATAATTGAAATATAGTGAAGGATGCTGATAATGACTTAGGTCAACCTGCAAAAAGAGAGAAGTTCGACTTGAACCTTTAACTTCCTTGTCGTACGGGTTTTAGCTTGTGACCTCCATAAATATCATGGAGTGATTTCTAATGTTCATTTTGATTAGTTGATGTATTTAAGATTAAAATATTAAAAAAAGGGAAATAAATGTGAGACTATTGGCTTAAGATCTAAGACTACTCAGATCTTACTAACCGATTTTAAAGAAAACACACAACAAAAAATATAAACCGTTTGAAAATAAAAGATCAAATCACAAATGGGAAGATGATGCGCATGCAACGATTTTTATGTTGGTTTGGGCAACCACTTGACCTAGCCTAGTATCTAAACTGATCTCCAGCTTGAGAGTTCCTTTATTCATACCTTTTTGGGTAAGGTCCACATCTTGCGCTCGCTACAAACAAGCTCATCACACAAAAAAATAACAAGTTAAGTTCTGGATCAGGAAAACCGGTTTGGAGTAGGGAGGTGGAAAGAAAAAGAAAAATTTAGCTTTGAAGATCGAAAGTAGGGGGACAAGCGGTCCGCACGGGCAGTCATCCATATGACTGTAAATGGGATGAGTTTAGCCTATCACCTTGCCCCATCTAATGCGGGTTGCAGTAAAAAGTTGCTTACCCGCCAACCCGCTTAATAAATGGGGCGGGTTGTGGTTATATCTCTAAACCTGCCCTGCTTAACCCGCAACCTACACAACTTTTTAACATTAAGTCCATAACATTAACCCAACGTCCATTAACATGCAACAACCAACCCGCACCAGTGAAAAACCCAATATCCAACCTGCACCAGTGCTCAACTGTTGGGATTTTAAGTTCAAAATTGCAAGTGCACGACTACGTTCAAATAATGGCAAGTACATGTTGTGTCCACGAGGCACGAGTTTGGGTCGTCGTCGACCATACTCGAGTGGGAAAAAAATGAAGAGTGAGTGTATCTACATTAAATTACTCTAATTACAATCTGTAAGATAAATATGACTAGTCCCATAGGAGGTGGAGAATGTGTGCAACAATGTAGATGTGTGGCGCGTGTGTATATAATTGCGCTCTCATGACATGAATTAATATTCAAATCTATCACGACCATTATCCTAACTGTGTTTCCACATGATTAAGATCAATTACTATCATTAAAACATACATAACACTACTCAAGATAATCACATATTCACATGTCAATCTTATCTCTTTATATACTTCAATTTTTTCGTCACCTCATCATTCCCCATTAAGTGGGCCCACTAACCAAAACATGTGCTAAACATCCATTAAGACTATTAACACATCAAAGGCAAGAGTGAGAATACACATCAAAATGACTATGAAAATCATTTGAAGTTTCAAAATTAAGATTAAACACACACACACTAATCTAACTACATCCACACTTCACATCATCCTCTACCCCCAAATGGAGATGTGACTACTCACTAATCATATAATAATAAGAAAAACAACACATCAACGTGTAAAGAAATCTAAATCTAGTCAACACAGAAATATAAATGACATCAAATTAAAGACAAGAATATAAAGAACATGATATCAAAACTTGATTAATGGATGAAAGATTACAAGGTTTCCTCTCCACCCCTTTGATTACACTACTAAAACAAGAAATAAGACATACGCTAATGGGGGAGAGAATAGGAAGAAGGAAGGAAGTAGAAGAGAAATGGAATTAGTTACAAGTTTATTTATAGAAGATTGGAATGTCTGGATTAATTTGGCATAATCGGACGATTGTAATTCATATCGACATGCTCCGAAGTATTCCAAACCTAATACCCGACTTGCTGGAGAAATTTTGGCGTCAACCGCCCAACCGGATCCGCCAGTGCGGATCGTTTCCGTTCAATCAACCCCAAATTTCATCAGTAGCTTTAGTTAACCAATTTAGTATGTGGGGTGGACCTAGAGTCGTTGGTTCAAGCATGTTTGGTCTTAATTGTTGAATTACTCCTCAAGTTCATGAGCTTATGACTTTTGCGACCAACATATTTTCTTTACGATAAGGTCCCTCTAGGTTTTCACCTAGGTTCTTTCAGAACTGCAATCCGGTCCACGAGCATTACAAAAAAGGTTGAGAAGTCTTCCAAATCAGTATTTTCTTCTTGCATTTATTTCATTTTTGCTTCGTTTATGTTCTTTATTACCTAAACATGAAATGTAAGAAACAAATACCCGAGTAGCACAAATATGGAATAAAATAAAAGATATATAACATGAATGCATTGTATGATATGCTACTAAACAACAACCCAACCCACAACAATAAATGTTGAATCATATATAAATTTGTATTTCAATTGAAGACTTGCCAATTGAAGTATGATCAAGTATCATTATTTTTATATTTCTTTTTTGAAAACATGTATTTTTTAACAATGTAATCAAGATGATTTCACCACAAAGCTTATGAATCTCTTCAATCAAATTTTCTTACGAACATAAAAATGAAAATATAAAATCTAAACCCATTTTACCTGCCTAACCCGTCCCTTAAACGGGGGTGGGTAGTGAGTTTTTTATTTATTTTGCCCCACCCCTACTTAACTTAGGCAGGACCGGTAGTGGTGGGGAAAAAACCCGTCCCGCTAAATTTACACCCCTAATCCCGTGTTTGTGTAGATGGATTTGGACCAACATTTTTAGTGATTTATTTTCATATTTTTAGGTGATATTCTTCGAGGTAATCCATAGTAATATACAAAACTAATGTGAGAGTGCGTTTTCACTTTTAAGTAATGTAAAAATTTCGTAGGGTGTGCCCAAACAAATTTGTAATATAGCGCTGATACCATTTGCACATTTAAAGTACAAATGCCTTTTTTTAAAATTGAATCAATTTTCGTTAACACATGAGCAATTTTTAATTTAACTTTTTATCCATTAACTTTATTAAAAATTAAAAGAAATGATTCAAATGAATAACCCATGCGAGCACACCCTAAATTTTTTTGTAGCACAACCATCTCAAAATACCTAAGGTTTAGGTACAGAGAGGAATACAATCGAGCCAAGAGTTTCATTGCTACCTAAAATTACTTTCATGTGTTCCATCAAATATCGAAATGTTTGCATGACAATATAGAATCCTTTTTCGGCCCAGAGTCCACGAAAAGAACTAATTATGAAGTAGATCGATGATCATTAAATCCACTTGATTTGCATGGAAAAAGTTAGCTTCAATAATTATTTTTTCTTATTTCTCCATGCCATGCATAAGCAGGTAGGATGAACATTTGGACTGGACCATATAATATGATCCAAACGTATAATACATAGTTTATTTGAAAGTAAAGGGTCGTGAATGTGTGATGTCTCCGCATGCTAACATAGCTTCAGCGACGGCAAACAATAGATCCATAAAGCATGAGATAGCATATTCTCAACATTGATGACGTCAAAATTGATATGTTGTTATTGCTTCTTTCCAGGGAATGGGGTTTCGAGAAGCTCCAATTCCGTGACGACGTGACGGGCATATGGAGAGACCGGAAGTACGCGATCCAACCGAGGAATGCCTACACCACCGGAGTCCACATGTCGGAAAACATGGTGGGAAAGACCCTTCATGATACCGAGACGCGGATCAGGTACTACCACTACCACAACTCCATTACCGTCGAAGGTGAGCTCTGCCGCAAGCTCGTGTCCAACCCAGGCAAGGGGAACGTCACTTGGTCTGAAAAAATCCCTTATGCCTACGACGATAACCTGACTCGGATAGCTGCCACCGTCAAACGGTTCGAATACGAAATCATCGGCTCCTTTCTTTTGTAAAATAAATTTCTTTCCGATTTTTTTATTTATGTATCTGCATGAGGAGGAAGAAAGATGAGACTACGTTCCTATAAGGCTATAACTTGGCTAATTGAAGTTGCTTTCAGTAGTCTTGTACCTACTGGGTTTTTTATTCCCGAACAAGCATAATTAGCACTTTAACACCACCTCATCGATAGGATTTTGATCAACATAATCCGAATGAACATAAGGTTCCATCTATTGATGCCTCACATCCGACAACATAGTCCACGCCTGCGTCCAAAAGCAGGTATAGATCAGTTGTTGATAAATGTTGTGAGGATCGTTGGCAGTGGTCCGTCTAGCAGAAGTGACGAAAGTCTCAACTAAACTCAAGTTATGGAATTCCATAAGCAATTAACAAGCAATCAATCGCAAAAGCGAAAACACAACTAGATTTTACGTGGAAACTCTTGCGGGAAAAGACACAGCAACAGAGACAATCCAGCTTCACTAGGGATAATGAAATTGGAGAAGACTAGCTCGGAATGCATATTAGGGATGGATAGTGAAACCTCAAAGAACAAGATTTCCCCTAAATTCTAAAACTCTAAGCTTTGGTGGTGGTTCAACCTACCTCTCTAAATGGTGGCTCTCTTTTCTCACAAGAATGACTTTTAGGGTTCTAAACACAACAAAAGTATTTAAAGGAGATATTTAGGGCAAACCTCTCTAAGAAAGAATGCCCAATTGTGCTTTAACTAAATCTGCTCAAGCTCTGTATTGGTCGATCAATATAACACCTATTGACCCGTCTTCAAAGTTTTAGCAAGTTGGAACAACTCTTATCTCCAATGTATGATTGGTATAATCCACCGGTCATGTTTAAAAACCAGTGAAACGGTAACTTTTGTTTTGGTTGAGCAGTCGGTGGCCAAATAGTTGTTTACTACTGCTTCCACCTGACTTTGTGTTGCCACCATACTTGTTTTTAAGGTATCGTTTCTAACAATCTTCACATTGACTTGAAAACTCTTTCTTCATGAGACTCCCACATTCTTCTATCTACGTGGTGCCTCTCTGATTGATTAAGCTTAAACCACAAGTGGTGACAAGTATGAGTCGAGTCCACAGGGAGGTGTGCCAACTCTGATTCTTCGGAAATCAAATGGAAAATAAAGGGGAGAAGAGGTTGATTAAACTAAACTAAGCTACACTAAACTAGCAAGCAACAAACAAAGAAGATGAAAAGGAGAGGAATTGAAACTAAACTAACTATCAAAGCAAGATCAAATTCAGGAAGAAATAACCCCAAGGGGTTGAGTATGTACACATGTGATAATGTGGTGACAAATGCATTCAATAAGACACAAGTGTAGGTTGTGTTTTCATGCATAGGAAGTACCTAATGGTTGTGGCAAAACATATCATTTAAATCACTAACCTAGCTGATTAACAAGAGGATAAACAAGTTGGTTATTAAGAACCTAAATAATCATGTCAAAGTACCTAATGATTATGAAAAAACCCTTCAAGTTAAGAATTCTCTTTTAAACAAACAGGCATACATTCACATTCATTGCATATTGCATAAGATAACATTCATTCACATTCTTCATTACATGTATAAACATCATCTCCACCACCAAAGGGAGATGAAACTACTCATTACACATAGGCTAACAATTATACTAAGGAAGAGAAACATTATATCTAATTATATTAAGATTAAAGAAACAAAACTAAGCTAAATATGCAAGCATTAAAAGAAACAACATTAACACAAACTAAGAAAATATTTTATTTACATGACTCACATTACAAGTAACGTTCTTCTCCACTTGAGTTTTGCTGCAAGACATTACTTCAAGTTGAGAGAATGACCACCAAGCAATGAGTCAGTTACAAAGGAGGAAGAAGAGTTCTATTTATAGACATGAAAAAAGCAACTAAGAAAATTCCCTGATGTGGGTCTAATAAAACATCCTTAGAATAGACATAAACACATAACCCATATCCGTGTGAAACTGAGTCGCATTCTGATAAAAAAGGACCGCTAATTGGTGGTCATTTTTGTTGGATCGGCTCCATTTTCGGATATCTTCTTTAGTGCTTTAATTCTTCAGGTGGGGTGCACTCAGACCGGTTATTGGAGTTTGGGGCTGAATCTAATTGCCAAAATACTCCTCGTGATGGTGTGGAGTTTCTCGGTTTTGTTTTTTTGGTCATTCTAGCTTACATCCAAGCCATTCCCTCTTGCAGATGAGTCATTGTGCATGGCAGATGGGTCCAATATGCTTCATTTAAGTCATTTCTTCTTACGTTTCAGTCTTTTCTCTATTCGTTGCTGTGGGTCAAAACCTTGCTCGATCCCTTCTCTACTTACTGGATGAAACAAGGCCTATGCGACGCTATTGGACCACGTGTCTATGTGATTGTATAGTATGTGGAACCCTCCATATCAAAATGGAGGATCCCGAAAGATATGAAAGATCTATCGGTTCGAGAAATAAGAGGATCTTTTTTCAATTTATTCTTTACCTAGCAAAAATGGAAGTTTTTCATCGGGAAAGAAGGAAAACAACAAGGTACGTTAGGAGTGGAAAGACTCAAGCAAGCACCCATTCAAGGAAAGAGCAATGGAAAGCCCGCAATATTTTATTACCTAACACCTGAAATATAACAACAAACACTCAAGTAGCACAATATTAGGATAAAATTAAGGATATATAGCATGAATATGATGCATGATATGCTACTAATCACTTTCATTTCCATGTTTATTTGCCTTTTAAGCCATCACCCAGGCATCCGTGTTAAACCAGGGAGGCCCCACCGACCCCAAGGAATTGTATGGGGATCACATACCCCAACAATCCTATCCCCCGAGAAATTCTATCTTAGGAAGGGCGTGTTTCGAACCCACGACCTCCTCTGATACCAAATGATGCTCATGGGTGTAGGACTTAACCACTACACTAAAAACATTGCTATTGGTGACAGAGTCATTCGCCCCTTAAGTAGGCTGCATCGACCATTAAGGAATTGTCTGAGGATCACACAGTCCAACACAGTTGTCCGAATCTGGATGGACCAAGAGTTGAAGTGTGATTTGGATGACAAGACATGTGTTTAGTCGCCCACAAGTGATGTGCTCAAAAGCTATAGATTTTCTAAGTGTTTGATCATGATTTCAATTTATGCCAAAGTTTACATATGATCACATGACTCAATAAAAGGTAAAATAACAAGTCTTCTTGAATTTGATTGCATGTCTTGTCTTGAGTCCAATTGTCCTTGAATCTTCAATACCTAATAAGATAGAACAAGCATAAGTATGATGTATAATGTTTATATGTTTGTGTGAATTTATTGATTATATTAAGTGTTAGAATCTAATAACATTATCAAAACAAAGAGTGGGTTATGGCTATAAAGTCATACATTATGATTTTTATGATTTTTGTGGCCTTATGATGTCTGATCTTAGCAACGTTTCTACTGTGAATTTGCATCATTCCACGTTAATGATTTCTTCATTCTCTGTGGTGTGAACAAGAGATCCAACTCAGATCTCCTCCTTATATGTGGTATGTGAAGTTTTCATTTCCTAACTAGATTTAAAAAAACTAAAAGAGGTGGAGGTGGGTCATGGCGGAGGTGGAGGGAGGGGGTTTGGTGTAGAGTGGAGGGAGTCTGGCAGAGGGTGGTGTTGTGGTGAAGGGTGTTTTGGTGGTGTTGGGGGTGGGGGTGGGGGGGGGGGGGGGGGGGGGGGGGGGAGACGAGGTGCTTTGTAGAGGAGGAGGTTGCTATCGTGGTGGTGGTCGTTTGGGGAGGAGGAAGGAAACCCCACTAGTGCAGAATAGGAAATAAACATTGCCAAATATACGTCGGTCTCCCACAAATACGATGTCTATAGGTATATACGTCGGGTGTAAGGGAGACCAACGTCTATACATAACTATCGACATCGGTTATTCTACAACCGGCGTCTATAGTTATGTATAGGTGTCGGTTGTTGTATAGCCAACGTCTATACATCCTTATAAATGTTATAAAAAATTTGATTTTTTTGGATTTATACGATTGGGGATTTGAATACTTGTGTTTGTTTTCGGTTTAGGGATTAATGGAAATACCAATAGAGACAGAAGTTGGCCTCTTTTTTTATGTTACGCGGGAATGGTGACTTGGTGATTGAGAATAGGATAAGGAGTAATAGTGGAATTGAGAAATGGTTTCAATTTTAGAATCTTTGGTTGGTTTGGAATGTTTTTTTGGTG
This sequence comes from Triglochin maritima, assembly GCA_963682175.1. Classification (NCBI taxonomy): domain Eukaryota; kingdom Viridiplantae; phylum Streptophyta; class Magnoliopsida; order Alismatales; family Juncaginaceae; genus Triglochin; species Triglochin maritima. The sequence goes on along the minus strand of OY821774.1, from coordinate 15,752,419 downwards.
TTTGGTTGGGATGCTTTTTTGTTTTGATAATATATTTTTGTTTGTGAGGTTTGGTTAGAATGACCAATTGAATGGGGTTGGAGTACATGTTAAGGTGAACATTTACCATGTCTTTATTTATATGATAAATTGATACATGTAGTTTAGTCCCACATTGGAGAATGATTTTTGTTGGTTTGGTTGAAGTACTACACCACTCCTTTAGTTCTAAATGAGAGTTGGGTACCACACTACAATAGGGAAGTGAGATAAGGTGAAAAGACTGACACTTGGGGCACTTGGGTAATTTTGGCTTAAGATGGTTGCAATTGTTTTAATATTAATTGAAGGTATAAACGTCGGTTTTATATGGTAGCCGACGTCTATAGGCCGCAATATTTTTATTATCAGTATATTAAGGTATAAACATCGATTTTATAGGGTAGCCGATGTCTATAGGTCGTAATGTCTGTATAGACGTCGGTCACCCTATATGGCCGACGTCAATAGGTCGTAACAGTTTAGTCCCATATCAGAGAATTTTCTTTTGTTGGTGTGGTTCATGTACTCCATCACTCCTTTACCGCTGAACGCGAACGAGTTGGGGCACTTGTGCATCTTCGGTTTGATGTACTTGGTTAATGGTCAAAAGATTGACACTTGGGGTACTTGGGCGACTTGAACTTGATTAATGTGTGGGTTGAGTGCCTGTTATAGGTGGTAATTATTTTTAGGTTAATTAACGGTATAATAGACGTCGATCATATATAAACATCGGTCGTATATAACTGACGTTTATACAACAGGGCATAATAGACAGGGAAATATACGTCAGGCACTTGGACCGCCGAAATACGACTTCTATACCCCTGTATATCCGACGTATATGGGCTTTTCTGCACTAGTGCCCTCACCGGAGGTAAGGAGATGGTGAGGCGAGGCAACGACGTCGAGGGAGACGACGAGGTGAGACAACAACAGGCAGAGAGGGGAGGTGGCGTCATGAGGGAGGCGACAACATCGCGTGGGACGCGACGACAATGAGGCTACAACGATCGAGCACCTTACGATTTGGAAGTTTTGGGAGAATGGAAATGAAGGGGAAGCCCGATTCATGCTCCTCAAAAAAACCCGACAACAGTTATCCATCAATGCTTATTTTCATATCCGTCGGTGCATCTAAACATATTATGTTTGCAATGGTCGGTTTTCGAAATAATCTCTGACGGGGCGACGGACAATATCCGCATGTTTCTATGTTAAAAAAATTCATTTTACCGTGGACTTTTTTATCTGAAAATAGATCGACAGTACGTATCCATCAGTGAAACATACTGGTTGTAAGAATATTGTGAATATTAACCGAAGGAAGTGTTAGTGAGAGTATTTGTCGATGTAATTTTACCATGACAAAAACACTATCCGTCAATGAACAATTAACTTCACCGACGGATGTGGCATCAACGGATATGAATTCGTGACGTCTAAGTCTGTTTTTCTATAAGTGTCAGAGTGGTGTGGGTCACTATTGTTTTCTTCTTTAACAGGCTGCTTTATAAGTGTGGTTCCATTCGTTACCTCTTTTATATGGAAAAAGTCTAACTTGCTTTCGTTTTTGGAGACTGATTTTAATTTGTTTGGTCCTAAATTTTTGTCATGTATCTTTGTTGCTAGCTTCAAACATAAAATATATCGTTGTTTTCACTATCCTACTAATAATATTTTCATGTCTCGTCAGGTGTTTTTTATGAAAATAATTTTCGTCTTCAAAACCCAGTTTTATTCATCCTTGAGTTCTTGATAACTCTTTATTTACCTTTTTTGAATTTTTTATTGTCCTGTTCGTATTTAGACAAATAGTAGCACTTTATATCAAACATCATTTCTACTTGCCCCTTAGTTCCATCCAATGTTCTGGCACCGCCTAGGCGACCGGGGGCGTCCGATCGCCTACGCGGTTGTGCGACCACCCAAGTCTGGGTGGTTTTTTTTATAATTAAATTTTATAAAAAAGATAAAAATTAGGAAAAATCGGGAAAAATAGGAAAAAATGTACAAAAATTATCTAAAAATACCATACATGATTAGGCTTCGAAAAGACACCTAGTTCCTCAACCAAAACCACACTAGGCACCCCCTCTACCCACCTAAACACTTAGGTATACAATTTATTGCTTAGTAGTACGATTACAAAGGTAACTCAGAGTTCATACAATAGCATATAAGAAAGAAATTAGAATTACAAGCTAACTAACTAATTCCATTGGACACATTGATCTAATGTCCAACTAGGAACCATATCATATCCTCCACCACCATCAGAGTCGTCGGAGTGGTTCTCGTTCGGATTGTCGACGTAGACATCATCTTCTTCAGTTTCTTCATCGTCGGATTGGACATATTGCTCGTCGATGTCCATCGGTGGTTGAGAACTCGATGCACCTGGATCTCTAGAACTAATGTGAACGATGGCATCATCCATGCCACCACCTAATAATGGCGCGTCAAATGCAGTGGAACACCGCGCGTCAGATGCAGTGGACATGGATCAAGCAAAGCGTCTCCGTGAAGAAGAATGTCCTAAATTTGCTTCCTCGGCATCGGCCCATGTAAGCTCCTCTCCAGCGAAGAGCGGATCTTCAGTTTCTACCAACCACAGATGCTCGTCGAAGAGATCGTAGTCCACACTGATGGGGTCATAAAATCCGGGCTTCTCCATCCTTTGCTGAAACCTTTGCCTTAACTTTTGGTTGTAGTTCACATACACCAAGTCATTCATCTTCTTCACAGCCAACTTGTTCCTTCTCGTTGAATGCAACTGCTTGAAGACACTCCAATTCCGCTCACAACCTGATGCCAAGCATGTCAATCCCAACACCCTCAGGACCAACCTCTGTAATGTGGTCTCTCCCATGTCTGCGTCATAAGATTGCCACCAATCTATAGGTCTTCTTTCTGACCTTTGTCTGACGACCATATCCCTTGAGAATATTCCGAGGGAGTTCTTGTAACGATCAAGTAGACCGCAAATCTTGTCTTGTTCTGCAGGAGTGGGGACGAGCCGCTCTACGACATCCATGAATACAGGCATATGCTCATTGAAAGCTACATTTCGATCCTGAGGTGGGACGGAGAAGAAGGTACCAGGGTTGAGTAAGAAACCAGCTGAGTGTAGCGGTGAGGACATCATCTTCCCTGGACCCCACCTGGTGTCGATGAGGTCGTTGACTTGCTTGTACAACCTCGAGTTTCCGTCAAAGTTCCTCATGATTTGTTCTTTGGCTTTCTCCATTGCGTGACACAGATATCCCATCGGTGGTTTCTCATCGCCATCAACAAGTCTAAGAACCTAGACCATAGGTTGTGAGGCCTTCAGTGCCTTCACAACGTTGGTCCAGAAACCACTTTATAGAATGGTCTCGGCAACTTCAGTAGAGATCTCCTTCTTTTTCTTGTTCTTTATCCAACTTGCATTAGGATCGTTGTACTCCGGGGAAACAACAAAGACCCAAAGTCTGTCTTTTTCAGAAACAACCTTTGCAAACCCAGAAAGGCGGTGGCAAATCTCGTGACAGCTGGGCGTAGCAGGTTCCCTTCAATGGCAATTCGCATCATCTTCAACAACATGGCAGAGTTGTTGAATTGTTTGATGATCTTCCAAGCTAAAACAATAGTCTTCAAAAACAGCTTGTCAATATCCTCCAAGATGAGATCGATGCAATGCGCTGCACAGGGAGTCCAAAACAATCTCCTTCTTTTTTGCTGCAACATCCTACCAGCAAGTACGTACGCGACGGCATTGTCAGTGACCACCTGAACAACGTGTTCTTTGCCAATGTCGCCAACTACCTTGTCCATCAGCTTGTACAAGTAGTTTGCGGTGTGAGAGTGACCGGAAGCATCTACAGACCTCATGAACATGGTACCTATCGGACAATTTACTAGAAAATTGATTATATTCCTACCAGACCTATCAGTCCAGCCATCTGTCATCAACGTGCACCCGTATGTTGCCCAATCTTGTCTGTACGACTCTAGTATACCTCTAGTGTAGTCAATTTCCTGTTTAAGGCATGAGTCACTAACTTCATGATACGTCATGGGTTTAAGTCCGGGTCTGCAAGTACAAGTGGCGGATATTGCTTCCTTCCACTCAGGCGTCCTTACAGTGTTGAATGATATGCCACATCTACAGAAAAGCCGAGACCATTTTTGATTAATTGTTTTTCTATCTTCTTTTCTAAAGGTTCTTTCGATGGTTGTTTGTTGGGGGCCGGAAACCACGTCCTTCCCACGTCCGCAAAATGGTGCCCACAAACGTTGTTTTTGTCTCTTTCTACCAGGAACGGGGCGAGAACGGGAGGTTGGGGTCCAAGCAGAACCGGAACCTGACCCGGTTTCTAGATCAAATTCTATGTTTTCTCGGTCTACATAATCATCAAGACATACATTTTTTTGTAATGTCCTACTGTTTCTAATCATGTATGCAGTTATGTCTTGTTTAATAGAGTCAGGAACTTTATCACAATGTCTAGCATTGCTACCGGGTGTGTGCAAGATGTTGTTTGTGACAGGTTAAACCACCTCTAGTTTCTTTACCACATAACTCACAGACAATGCAATTTTTATCATTAGCACTAATGTAATGGGCAGTATTCCAACCAGGGTCATTTGTATGGGTAGGTCTTAAGTCATCGTAACTCTCGTGATGCATAGAGAGACTAGTGTCAGGTACGTAAGCCATATCTTAAAAGTAGACTAATATAAAAATTTAGACTAATATGAAAATAAAATACTAATTAATTTAATTCTAAAGAGAAGTTAGAAAGAGTGCACTTGATTTTGGCGGTTGAAAAATGAAGAACCGAATCGGAGACTTCACTTTCCAACTTCAAAACTAAACACCAGTCTGGAGACTTAATCGGAAAAACTTGGTAATTAGGAAACTTGATGATGAGAATAGAATTATGAAGAAGAAGAGAATGAGAGATGTGTGAAAAATGAAGAGGTTTGGAGGGATTTATATAGGATATGGGGCTAGTGGCAAACTTGTAATTTTTGAAAACAAATAATAAAAAAATAAAAAGTGGAGAGCCGTTGGAGAGCCTCCAACGGCTCTCGCGTAGGCGATACGATCGCCCAGGCGATCACCTATTTCGCCCAACTTCGCTGGGAAAGGCGGTGGTCGCCCAGGCGATCACCTATTTCGCCCAACTTCGCTGGGGAAAGGCGGTGGTCGCCCAGGCGACCGCCTAGGCGGTCGCCTACCGAAACACTGGTTCCATCTGATGTTGAAGAGGTAGGTAGAGTGGATGGTAGACATTCCAAGGTTGTTTCTAGGACCATTTCTTGTTCCCAGCCGTCCGCTTCATGTGAAGGTATGTAGAGATATAATTCTTTCTGATAATATCTATTAATGAGATTTTGAATCATTTTAAAATATAGAAATGAGTAAAATCATTGGTAATTTTGTTTGTGCCTTTTTTTAAAAATTATTTTGAGAGTTATTACAATTTTGTGTTTTTCTTATAATCACTTGTCATCATAAATTGGATGATTCTATTAGTCATAGTCTTCCATAAGCAATATGAAAATTCTGGATCCGCCACGAGTTACTACTTTTATCAACTTTCATTCCTCTTATATAACGAATCAAAAGAAAAGAATAAACGAATTAAATGCCATAGTATAGTCACATCAAAGAAAACGACTCGAACCCCTCTGAAATATGTAATATATACTTTTCAGTATTTCCATTTATATAGAGCATGTGTTGTAATTATTGTAGTGGTGACGTGTATATATATTATAATATTCAAGATATCAACATCACCGAATTTTTTCTTTTAACTTGGTTCCTTTTCTTCTCCTCCAAGGTTTATCCAAGTCAATACCTTGCTTTAACATTCTCTCTAGACCTCCAACGCAAAATTAAACATCATTGTCTTATCCTTTAGCATTTGTTTGCGCAGTTGCTAAAAAACAAATCAAATTGCTTGCCAATTCCACCATCTTATTTCCATCAACAATCAGATTGACTCATCGAAACAAAATATCAAATTCCACTTTTAGGCCTTAGTAATTTTGATTATTAATCAACTTAATCTTAATTACTTAACTGAATCAAATTGGAAAACATGATTGCATGCATTACATATATACTTGCATTGTACAATTCATCTTAATAGGTTGATAACACGATTATCAAAAAGAGAAAGTATTTGGACAAACACTTTGTATTGTAATATAACTTTGAACCAAGACTTGTAATTTTTCATTTATTGAGTCCTTATGATTAAATATAAACTTAAGCACTACGATTAAGTCCAAGTTCAATTCAGACATCTACTATTACGGATGCAAACGAATATTTTTGAATCGGATATAATATGTATCCCAATTCGAATCTGAATTCCAAATAAGAATACCAAATCAGAATTTGAATTCGATTTTTTTAACTTACCAATTTCATATCTTAATTTAAAAATTCAAATTCGGATTCAGATAATATTCAAGTTCTTATAACACATTCTTTATATATATCTTTGCTTTATCATCTTAATTATTTTGAAAAGATGTTTTAAAAAATTATATTCTAATTTGTTTTTACATTTTATTATGTTTATATTTATAAAGGAAGAACTTCTTTTTTTATTAATTCATCATATAGCTTTTATTTACCACATATATTGTATACAATAGTTGGTATTTTCGGATATTCGGATATGATTTGACCTATATCTGATCGAAATCGTATACAAATTCGAAATCACTTAAGTTTGACATTAACTTTAATTCCAAATTCTATTCGGTAATAACATTTTTACCAAATACCAACGAAAAATTAATTTTTGAAGGGTGTAGCGTAATTGGAACCCCAACGACAAAAATTGTATTGGTTACCATTCCCATCCCTATCTGCCACCCTAAGCCCATGCTTGGTTTACCACAATCAAGGGTGTAACGTAATCTGATTACACCCTTGATTACATTCCCGTGCTTAGTTGAGAAAATTGAAGATTGTAATTAATCTACAATCCAATTATGGAGGTAATCCAATTACACTCCTTTTCAAGGTAATTGGATTATCTGATTTTGGTTGTAACTCATTTACATTACAATGTAATCAAGTCATTTCATCTTACTTAAACAGTGTCACATAGTCAAAACTCAATCTCGATATTGTCGGAAATATGTCAGAGCTTTGACAACCTTTCCAAACATTTATTAAATTACAAATTTACATTTTGAATGTCATTGCAATTCACATTGTGAATTCCAACATTACTGATGCATTGCATACATTGCATCATATGTATTTCATTTAGATTAATTTTATATCAATAAATGCTACTAAGGTATGTGTTTAGTCTTATTTACATAATAAGGTTGAGGTGGAGATATTGAGAGTTATTAATGAAATGTTGAATTAAGACTTTGTGGGTGTGTCAACTGAAAACCCTCACGAGACAAAACTCGTCCTCTAAGGAAATTTAGGGGTTTAAAGGCTTCTTGCACATGCTAAGTGCAACCGTGATTCCTACGAAACTGAGTTAGGATTTCTATGTTTTCATTTTTCTTATATTTTGTTTTGCTAGGGACTAGCAAAATCTAGGTGTGAGGGTATTTGATGCATTGCATACATTGCATCATATGTCTTTCATTTAGATTAATTTTATATCAATAAATGCTACTAAGGTATGCGTTTAGTCTTATTTACATAATACAGGGACCTGAATGCAAATTACCCATATCCCGAGCATAAATGCGTGCAAGAGACTCATTTATGTCATAAAGACCAAGTTCAAGATTATCAGGATTCAAATGGAAGTCCATCCAAGTATAAAAGCATTCAAAGACCTAATTACAAAAAGGCCAAGGACTTAAGCACAAAAGTAGCGAGAGACTTAATTGCAAAAAGTCGAGGACCCGACTGCAAATTAAAGTACCAAAATATTAATTTGGAGAAGTTCTAACGAAAAATCAATCTAGATCTCCAAATATATGAAGAAATAAATTCGGAGCTCAAAAGAAAGGAAAAAAATCAATCCAGACGCGCAAAGGACAACTAAATCATACCATAAACACACAGGAAAAATCCGGATCGAATCCGAGCAAAAAAGGTGGCGATTCCGCCGCACCCCATGTACAAAATGCGGCGGATTAGCCGCACAAAAGTTGATCCGTGCGCTCAAATTTTTACCAATGTTGTATTGACGTGTGTACTTTTCTTTTATGTATTGGGATCCCCGGTTGAGGCTATAAATAAGGCCGAATCATGTATTGAAAGGGTCTTAGTTGTTATTCCATACTTTAGTAATAAAATTCTGTTGGTTTATTTCTTGTTTTTACTTTTCTTTTTGTAGTTTCTCTAGGACCCCTTCTCCTTCCCTCCATCCATGAGTTTCTAACTCTCTCCAAGGGGTGGGGGTAACGGATTTAGGGTGATGAGAAGAAGAGTGATTTATTATTTTAATTTCGTGTTAGTATATTTTTATTACTTGAGTTTATTTTGAATCATTTATCATGTAATGCTTTATAACTAATGTGATTTATTATAAGTTTTAGATTTCTCTAAACAAAACCCGACATCTAAACCTCCCCCCGCTGGACTCTCATCCATATTTGCTTTATTTTCTTTTTAGTTTTTGTTGTTCTTGCTTTAGATAATTAAAAACCAAAAATCTCAAACCAAACTTATTTCTCTTTCTTTCTTTCCTTAATCGAAAATCACAAAAATAACAGTATCTCTCCCTCCTTGTGTTCGACCCATACTTGCCACGTCTTCATTGACGCCGTGCACTTACGGTATAAATTAAATTCTCATCAATTACCAAACAATGTAATTTGATCACTTGGAATTCAATTCATGGGGATGTAATCTAATTACGTGGAATTGGAGTTCATGTAATCTAATTATGGCAAACCAAGCAAGGCCTAATGGAAAACCAAAATTTCCATCTCTGAATCGTTAGAACATTTCTAGAATTTGCCAGTGGGACAACCAATTGTATGTCAGATGACCGAATCTCTTGGACTGGTTTATGAATTTCATAACCTATCTGTCATATTTTCTTTTGTCTCGGAGCCATATTTTATTGTCCAAGGTCGGACAACCAAACCTATTTCGGATAACTGATTTCTTTGTTCTCCTAGCACACAAAGAACTTTTCCACGTAGCCAAATATAGTCGTTGGGGTTCCAACGAGCTAAAGACAAAATCAGTGTTTCAGACAACAGAAACCTCCCCAGACAACTGGTTGAGAGTAAGACAGACCCGACCCAAACCTTTATTGGATCTTGAGATCGGACGACCGTCCATTTAACGATCAATGAAATTCTTTATAGTCAGTGATCTGAGGCTAATTGATTGGTGAAATTTGGACGACCTATTATGGTTCAGACAACTGATTTTGACAGTTGTCTTGCTGAGAATTTGATTCTTTGGCCAATATTTTCACAAACTCTCACCCACTACTCAAACAACTAGTAATGCTTGAAAGCTTATGAATATGGATCCATTCCATTGGTTTACATATATCTAACACTCCAAGTTGTTCTATCCTTTATATAGAGAAACTCTCCACACTTAATTTCAAGCTAACATTTCCCACACACTCAAGCTTAAACTTCACCATTTGGGTATCCATTCCAATCATATCCAAGTGCTCAAGTCTAGTGCATTTATAAATCCAACTTTCATATCCAATAATCACCAAAGGCTGCAAAGTTTTGAGGAAGCTTCCCTCTCGAGTTTTGATAATTAAGCAGATTGAGCAAAGGAAAGGTGTTCGTTAAGGCTCGTGTTGTAAAAGTTTGGTCTCAGTATGTCTTGAATGATTTGAAGATTCGGAAGATTGACGTGGTGTAGGATTGATGCGGAAGAAGATTGACGTGGTGTAGGATTTATATCTCAAACCAAACTTATTTCTCTCTCTTTCTTTCCTTAATCGAAAAATAACAATATCTCTCCCTCCTTGTGTTCGACCCGTACTTGCCACGTCTTCATTGACGCAGTGCACTTGCGGTATCAATTAAATTCTCATCAAGTTTTTGGCGCCGTTGCCAGGGAGGCGACGAAGATTTTGTTTATTTTTGGTGATTTCGATTCTTTTCTGTTTATCGTGTGCGCGATCTAACTATTTGGGTTTGCGTTTCAGGAGACAACAGAGTGCGCGGCGGAATCCGGGCACATTCGGAGCTAGAAGGGCGGCGAAATCACCGCATCTAAAGCACAACCTGCGGTGGATCCGTCGCACGTCTGAAGCATCTGGGCTTCAATTTTTTATGGGGTTGTCTCCATCTCTGTGTGGACGCGTAGAGCAACTGGAAATTTTCGAGAGCGGGCGGTGAATCCGACTTAGCGTGCGTAGGTAACCTTTGTTGCCTTTTTCCTCGTAATTTCTAGTTTCGGAAAATTTCCTTTTCGTAGAACTGCACGTGTTAGGCTCAAATTCCATAATCGGCAATAATTCAACTCTGACCTAAAAATTGGAAAAATTAGGAGGACTTAGTGCATGCATCATATAGTGTTTTGTTTGCATTATTCTTGCTAAATTCTTGCAAATTAATTCTTGTTGAAGAGTGCTAGAGGCAAGGTACGTGCACAGTTTTATCGATTGCATTTAAGCATATAAATTAGTTCGCATACAACCTTGCAATTGTCCCAAAATTAAAGACCAATGTTTGACTATCTTTGCTAGATTTAAGTTAAACTATCTTAAGGGCAACTCCGTAGGAAAAATACGGTGGGGATTTCATCACCCTTCTGTGGCCCACAAATCACAATCCTAAAGTGTCACCCAAGCCTTAAAATTAAAATCAATTAGACATTGGGCCCTAAGGACTCTGACTCAATTAAGGAGAAGATTGGTTTGACTTGCTATGACTTAAAGCTGATCGAATTTAATTTGGTGTCTAGAAAGTGTTTTTGTGTTGACGTAAGTCTTCGAAGCGAAGTAGTTGTCTAATTGGTACCGACTCTGTCGGAAGCGCCCCCACTAGCTATACACTGCCTAGCCAATTTGGTTTGATTAGTGAGGGAGGTGAATCAAGCGAACCAATTCGACTCAACCAGTTAGGAGTCGTCTAGATTTAAGGGACATTAGGTCTAGGATTGTTTGAACTATGCTTGTTTAGGAAACTTCTGACCAACCCTCTTATCTATCTTTTAGAGTTAAGTTTCCCTTCTCATCTGAGTCTTCTTTCTCTTCTCATCTGAGTCTTCTTTCTCTTCTCATCTCAATTCTCTAGATTAGGATTCCTTTCTCATCTTTCCCCCTTCTATTGTTTGTTTCCATTTTTGAAAGAAAAAAAGTAATTGATTCTTGAAATTGAATTTGGAATTTAAATTTCAAATTTGAATTCAAAAATTGATTCAAACCGGTGCACTCAGATTTGGGTTCGAGACTTGAGCAATCGACTCTCACGAGTTCATCTAGATTCCAGTCTAGAGTTTAGCCCCAATCCACCTGTTGCACCACCTCACCCGGATCCAATGGGTGAGAATGTAGTGGACCCACCTGTTGCACCACCTATGACTCTGAGGGATCGGTGCTACCCAACGATGGCTGCTCAGCCATCGTGCATCATTATGCCCACCATACCGGGTCGCGACTTCGAATTGAAGACACAATACATGAGTATGTTGCCCAAGTTCACCTCTAGGGAAGACCCATATCTCTTCCTTAGAGAATTTGAGGAAATCTGCTCCCTTATGCAATACCAGCATATCTCTGAGGAGGCAGTGCGTCTTAAATTCGTGCCTCTAGCACTGAAGGACGACGCTAAGAAATGACTAGATAGTCTAGCCGAAAGATCTATTAGGAGTTCGGCCGAGTTTGTTCAAGTATTCTTAAAGAAATATTTCCCCAACCATAAGACTATTAGGATTATGAATGAAATTGTTGCATTCGTTCAATCTGAGAGCGAGCCGTTCTATTCCTATTTAGAAAGATTTAAAAGTCTGTTGACCCAATGCCCTCATCATGGAATTCCAAGATGGCAATTGTGCCAAATTATTTATGAAGGATTGACACCTACATCTAGGGTTATGGTAGAATCTGTAAGACAATGAAACTTCATGTCCAAAATTGAGAATGATGCTTGGACTTTTCTTGAGGATTTAACCGAAAATAGTATGCAATGGGACAATGCTAGAGCACCGAATAACCCGAGTATTGGATCTAGAATAGCAAGTCAACCCAAACCAGATGTCTTAGCTGTAGATGCTACAGTTGCTGCTGAAGCAAAACTAGCTACCCTTATGCGTAGAATGGAAAGTCGAGAGCTAAAAACTCGACCCCTAGTGAATCAAGCATCTTCTATCTCTTGCTCTAGATGTGGTCAAACTGGTCATACAATGGAGGATTGTGCGGACTTGGAACAAGTTAATGCCGCATTTAACCATTCTAGAAATGACCCATACACATCAACCTACAACTCGGGTTGGCGTAATCATCCCAATTTGTCATGGAACCAAGAAGGTCAACCTCCTAGACAACAACCAAACCCGTATAACCAAAATAATACATCATATGGGTTTAGTAACAATGGAGATTATAATGTTAGATTGACAATCTTGGAAAATTTGGTTAAGACTTTTATGCAAACAACCACCCAATCCTTCCAAAGGCTAGAAACACAAGTTAGCCAACTAGCACAAATAGTAGGTGAAAGAGAAAAAGGTCAGTTTCCAAGTCAACCTGAGGTGAATCCAAGACCTAATAATCAATATCAACCCTATCAACCACCTCTAGGAAGTAACAACCTTAGACCGGTTCAAATGGTTCATGAGGAGGGACCGTTCCAACAAATAAATGCAGTTGTTTCATTACGGTCCGGAAAACAAGTTGATAACAATGTGGTCAATCCTAGAGCTCCTAATCAATCTAGCCGTTAAGCACCCACATGTGACCTAACCATTGAACCTGAAGTCCAATTTGAAAAGCCCAACCCACCTACTCAACCTGAACCTATAGCTCAACCTGAGCGAGTCTATGTTCCTAAAGCCACATTCCCTAATAGACTCAAAAAGAACTCAAGTGCACAAATGGAGAAAATCTTGGAAGTAATTAAGCAAGTTAAGGTGAATATTCCACTCCTAGATATGATTCAACAAATACCTGCTTATGCTAAATTCTTAAAGGATCTGTGCACTAAGAAGAGAAAAACGAACGTACCAAAGAGGGCATTCTTAACTGCGAACATAAGCTCTATTCTGTCCAACTCATCTCCTATAAAGTATAAGGACCCTGGGTGTCCCAAAATTTCATGTGCAATAGGAGATACTTTTATCAACAAAGACCTTCTAGACCTTGGTGCTAGTGTTAACTTACTCCCGTACTCTGTCTATGAGCAACTAAACCTTGGTCCACTAAAACCCTCTAAGACAACCCTTCAATGTGCTGATTGCTCTGTTAAGAAACCAAGAGGTATAGTAGAGGATGTTTTGATTAAGATTGGTGATTTCATTTACCCAGTGGATTTTGTCGTTCTAGACACTGAACCAGTTGTCGATCCTAAGAGACAAATCCCTGTAATACTAGGCAGACCCTTTTTAGCCACTTCTGAAGCTTTGATAAATTGTCGAAATGGGCTCATGCAACTATCTTTTGGAAACTTAAAGGCTGAATTTAATATCTTTCATGTTGATAATGAACCAGAAATAGTATGCAATCAAAGTGATGTTGTGATGAGATCGCGTATCTATAAGATTTCTGAATCAAATAAATCATCACAAAATCAAAAATAAAGTGAGAAAAGGGAGAGTAATTCATCTACCCAACCACCATCACTCGAGCAAATAAGAGAACCAACACATGCGAGGGGTGTGAAATCTTTACCTCAGGACTCTCAGTGCAACATGGGGAACAATTCAATTGGATACATGCACCAACATGGTGACATTCAATCCAGTTCTGACTATGGTTGACTCTGAGCAAATTCAATCCCTCTACCGCAAGTTGACTCAGGTAATAAGTGCATTTGCTTTATCTTTGCATACATTGAGGACAATGCATGATTTAGGTGTGGGGGGTGTTTATCTATCTATCTATATATTCTTCAAAAAAAAAAATTCAATGCTCCATGACAGCTTAAGATTGAACTGTCAAAACCCGTGTACAAATTGCCCTGAGTTTTTGTTCTTTATTATATAGTTCTGCTTGTAGAAATGATGACATAAATCTAAGTTCCAAAAAAATAACTCATTGCCCTTTAAAACATGTATGCACTTAAATTGGATGAATCAAATCTTTGAAGTGGTTGATAAAAAGCAGAGGTTGAGGAAAATATACCGGGAAGTGTGGACTTCTAATAGCAATTAAGCCTTGAGGAAAATAAAAGGGGAATAAAAGTAGGGAAAGCACATTTTGTAAAATGATTACAAAAACTCAAGTCTTCGAGTCACTGGTCCGTAGGGGTATCTTAAAACCCGGTAACTTGAGTCTGCCAGCTCAGGATTATCGACCAAACTCGCTACACGAATGCAAAAGGGTAAAAGTGTCGAAAAAGCAAATGTGTTGAATCACGGAAAAAAAGAAAAAATATACTCAAGGCCCAAAGTTAGAAGAATGATCCATGTCATGGTTGATCGGAATGATACTTCACCACCAGAGGAGGCGTGCAAAATAATTTAAGTGATAACATGTGTAGAAGGGTTAGTGGTGTGAATGTTGGAGGAACAAAGTCCAAGTCAGATTTTTTATGAGTTAGATTTATATAATGAAGATGCAAAAATTCTAAGTGAGACGTATAAGGTTGAGGTGGAGATATTGAGAGTTATTAATGAAATGTTGAATTAAGACTTTGTGGGTGTGTCAACTGAAAACCCTCACGAGACAAAACTCGTCCTCTAAGGAAACTTAGGGGTTTAAAGGCTTGTTGCACATGCTAAGTGCAACCGTGATTCCTACGAAAGTGAGTTACGATTTCCCAGTTTTCATTTTTCTTATATTTTGTTTTGCTAGGGACTAGCAAAATCTAAGTGTGGGGGTATTTGATGCATTGCATACATTGCATCATATGTCTTTCATTTAGATTAATTTTATATCAATAAATGCTACTAAGGTATGTGTTTAGTCTTATTTACATAATACAGGGACCTGAATGCAAATTACCCATATCTCGAGCATAAATGCGTGCAAGAGACTCATTTCTGTCATAAAGACCAAGTTCAAGATTATCGGGATTCAAATGGAAGTCCATCCAAGTATAAAAGCATTCAAAGACTTAATTACAAAAAGGCCAAAGACTTAAGCACAAAAGTAGCCAGGGACTTAATTGCAAAAGGCCGAGGACCCGACTGCAAATTAAAGTACCAAAATATTATTTTGGAGAAGTTCTAACAAAAAATCAATTTAGATCTCCAAATATATGAAGAAATAAATTTGGAGCTCAAAAGAAAGGAAAAAAATCAATCCAGACGCGCAAAGGACAGGTAAATCATACCATAAACACACAGGAAAAATCTGGATCGAATCCGAGCGACAAAGGTGGCGATTCCGCCGCACCCCATGTACAAAATGCGGCGGATTAGCAGCACAAAAGTCGATCCGTGCGCTCAAATTTTTACCAATGCTGTATTGACGCGTGTACTTTTCTTTTATGTATTGGGATCCCCGGTTGAGGCTATAAATAAGGCCGAATCATGTATTGAAAGGGTCTTAGTTTTTATTCCATACTTTAGTAATAAAATTATGTTGGTTTATTTCTTGTTTTTAGTTTTCGTTTTGTAGTTTCTCTAGGATCCCTTCTCCTTCCCTCCATCCATGAGTTTCTAACTCTCACCAAACGGTGGGGCTGACGGATTTAGGGTGATGAGAAGAAGAATGATGTTATTATTTTAATTTCGTGTTAGTATATTTTGATTACTTGAGTTTATGTTGAATCATTTATCATGTAATGCTTTATAACTAATGTGATTTATTATAAGTTTTAGATTTCTCTAAACAAAACCCGACATCTAAACCTCCACCCGCTGGACTCTCGTCCATATTTGCTTTATTTTCTTTTTAGTTTTTGTTGTTCTTGCTTTAGATAATTAAAAACCAAAAATTTCAAACCAAACTTATTTCTCTCTCTTTCTTTCCTTAATCGAAAATCACAAAAATAACAATATCTCTCCCTCCTTGTGTTCGACCCATACTTGTCACGTCTTCGTTGACGCCGTGCACTTACGGTATAAATTAAATTCTCATCAATTACCAAACAATGTAATTTGGTCACTTGGAATTCAATTCATGGGGATGTAATCTAATTACGTGGAATTGGAGTTCATGTAATCTAATTATGGCAAACCAAGCAAGGCCTAATGGAAAACCAAAATTTCCATCTCTGAATCGTTAGAACATTTCTAGAATTTGCCAGTGGGACAACCAATTGTATGTCAGATGACCGAATCTCTTGGACTGGTTTATGAATTTCATAACCTGTCATATTTTCTTTTGTCTCGGAGCCATATTTTATTGTCCAAGGTCGGACAACCAAACCTATTTCGGATAACTGATTTCTTTGTTCTCCTAGCACACAAAGAACTTTTCCACGTAGCCAAATATAGTCGTTGGGGTTCCAACGAGCTAAAGACAAAATCAGTATTTCAGACAACAGAAACCTCCCCAGACAACTGGTTGAAAGTAAGACAGACCCGACCCAAACCTTTATTGGATCTTGAGATCGGACGACCGTCCATTTAACGATCAATGAAATTCTTTATAGTCAGTGTTCTGAGGCTAATTGATTGGTGAAATTTGGACGACCTAATATGGTTCAGACAACTGATTTTGACAGTTGTCTTGCTGAGAATTTGATTCTTTGGCCAATATTTTCACAAACTCTCACCCACTACTCAAACAACTAGTAATGCTTGAAAGCTTATGAATATGGATCCATTCCATTGGTTTACATATATCTAACACTCCAAGTTGTTCTATCCTTTATATAGAGAAACTCTCCACACTTAATTTCAAGCTAACATTTCCCACACACTCAAGCTTAAACTTCACCTTTTGGGTATCCATTCCAATCATATCCAAGTACTCAAGTCTAGTGCATTTATAAATCCAACTTTCATATCCAATAATCACCAAAGGCTGCAAAGTTTTGAGGAAGCTTCCCTCTCGAGTTTTGATAATTAAGCGGATTGAGCAAAGGAAAGGTGTTCGTTAAGGCTCGTGTTGTAAAAGTTTGGTCTCAGTATGTCTTGAATGATTTGAAGATTTGGAAGATTGACGTGGTGTAGGATTGATGCGGAAGAAGAGAGACGAAATGAGCTTGAGAGAGAAAGGTTTGTTGTGGTTTTGATATACATTCAAGTTGATTTGTTACATCCTATAGTTCATCTTATATAGAGATGAACACGAGTTATTGGACATACCCGAATACCTGATTATGTACACACTTAAGAGTATCTTAAGTACATAGTTAAGTAATGGAATGGATAATTCTTTCATCCCCCGTCAAGCTGGAGAGTACATGCCATGTATTCCCAACATGGAAGAGAGGGTCTTGAACTGGTGGTTAACAAGGGGTTTGGTAAAAATGTTTGCTGGTTGACTGCTACTACATATGTATTGTGTCTTTATCAATTCTTGCTGGATTTTCTCACGAACTAGATGGAAATCAATTTCTATGTGCTTTGTTCGCTCATGGAAGACGAGATTGGATGCGATGCGTAGGGCTGAATTGTTGTCACAATGCAAAATCATTGGTTCCTGTTGGCCTATTTGTAAGTAAGTAAGTAATCCTTTGAGCCATACAATTTCACAAGTTGTATTTGCCATGGATCTATACTCAGCTTCCGAGGAGGATCTGGAAATGGTTGCTTGTTTCTTTGTTTTCCACGAAATCAATGAACTCCCCATAAAGAATGCATATCCAGATGTGGATTTTCTTGTTGTTGGGCAGCTGGCCCAATCTGAATCACAATAAGCTTTGAGATTTTTTGTATTTTGTGATGAGAAGAATAGTCCCTGTGTTAGAGCATTCTTCAAGTATCTGACAACTCGTAGTGCAGCTTGATGATGTCTTTGGCCTGGGTTCTTCATGAATTGGCTTAGATAGTTCACCGCAAATGTGATCTCGGGTCTGGTTATGGTTAGATAAAGTAATCTCCCAATCAGTCTTCTGTATGATCCATCATTGTGCAGCAACTCCCCTGGATTTTTTGCTAGCTTATGGTTTACTTCCATGGGTGAATCTGCTGGCTTAGCTCCTTCCATCCCTACTTCTTTCAGGATCTGCAGAGCATATTTCCTTTGTTTCAACTTTATTCCCTTGCTAGACCTGACTACTTCCAATCCGAGAAAGAATTTTAGCTCTCCTAGATCTTTAATGTGAAACTGACTTCTTAATGATGCTTTTAGTCTTTCAATCTCATTTATGTTGTCACCTGCAATTAAAATGTCATCCACGTATACAAGTACTGCTATAAATGATTTTTTAGTTTTCATGGTGAAAAGAGAGTAGTCATGCTTAGATTGTATGTAACCATTGTTTTGTAGTGACTTAGATAATTTTTCAAATCAACACCTTGAGGATTGTTTTAGTCCATAGATGGATTTGTTGAGTTTACAAATAATGTTTTCTCCTCTCTTTTCGAAACCGGGAGGTGGTGTCATGTATGCCTCTTGATGGAGATCACCATGGAGAAATGCATCATTTACATCTAATTGATGAAGATGCCAATGATTTATTGACGCTAAACTAAGTAATGTTCTTACAGTGACCATCTTAGTTACAGGTGCAAAGGTCTCATGGTAATCTATTCCCTTTATTTGATTGTAACCTTTGGCTACTAGTCTAGCCTTATACCTTTCAAGCTCACCATTAGCTTTATATTTCACTTTGTATACCCATTTACATCCTATGGGCTTCTTCTGAGTGGGTGGATGTACTAATTTCCATGTATTGTTGATTTCTAATGCTTGCATTTCATTTTGCATAGCCTTGATCCAATTCTCATCCCTACATGCTTCATGATATGAATTAGGTTCTATAATGTTGTATATTTTGTTGATTAAAATGCATATTTTTCTGAAATATTTTTGTGACTAAAGAAAGCATGTAAATGGTATCTACTAGCTTTCTTACTTGGCTTGTGGTGTGGATTGTCTTCTGGACATACCTGAGCTTCATTCCCTTTCAAGGTAGGACAATGGTAGTCTTTTAGTAGCACTGACCTGTTTTGTGTTCTGTTTGACCTTCTAATTTGTTCTGGTTGCCCTGATGCTTCTTGTGTTGTTGTGATTGGTGTTGGGTTTATGTTTGATTCTTCTGGTTCAACATCTACTACATGATCATTCTCCTGTTGTGCAATAGTGTGATCTTCCTGGACATGTTCATTGTCCAGGGTTGGGTATGTGTAGTCTAAGTGCTCATCTTCCTAGGGTGATGGAAGTATCATTGCCCTTTGATCTATGGTACGTTTCTCAGCATGATATGGAAAAACAGATTCATAAAAAATAACATCTCTACTAATGTAAAATTTCTTATTCTCTATATCATATACTTTGTACCCCTTTTGACCATATGGATATCCCACAAAAATGCACTTACATGTGCTCTTAAATCAAATTTGTTTTGTGGTTGTAGGTTAGTTGCATAACATAAACATCCAAACACCCTTAGGTGATCATAATTTGGTTTGGTGTTATAAAAAGAATTTCATGTGGTGTCTTATTTTGTAGGATCTTTGTTGGTATTCTATTGATTAGGTAAGCTGAGGCTAATATGCATTCCCTCCGGAAATTCAAAGTGAGATTAGAATGAAACCTGATTACTCTTGCTATCTGTAGCAAGTGTCTGTGCTTCCTCTCTACCACCCCATTTTGTTGAGGTGTGTAGGGGCAACTCCTCTCATGTTTGATGCCCTTATTGGCAAGTAGTTCCTGAAATTGGTTAGATAAAAACTCCAAACCATTGTCACTGCTCACAGTTTTTATTTTACTGTTAAACTGGGTGTGCACCATTGCAATAAAAGATTTGCACACATTAAAGGTTTTGGATTTTGTTTTCATAAGGAAAACCCAAGTATTCCTGCTAAAATCATCGACAATGGTTAAGTAATAATGACATCATGTGTGGGAAGGAACTGCAAACTTGCCCCATATATCAAAATGTACTAATTCAAATTTATTGCTAGTAACAATATGACTAATAGGAAAAGGTAATCTGGTTTGTTTTGCTATTTGGCAAAAATCACAATGTTGATTACAATCTGAATTGAAATGAGGGTTACAACTAGCTAGAGTCTGTACCTTCCCATTTGAGATATGTCCCAGTCTCTTATGGCAGTCTATAAGGTCCTTTGTCATGCTTAGAGCCATATGTCTTTCATTGTTGCTGAAGATGTAAAGATCATTAATCTCCTTACCCATACCAATCGTCCTCCTCATGGTAAGGTCCTGGATAATGCAAAAAGTAGGGTAGAAGCTAGTGCTACAATGAGAGTCTTTAGCTAATCTAGTTACTGATATTAAATTTATCCTAAACTCTGACACATAAAGAACTTTAATAAGAGTGATGTCTTCATTGATCCTAACTTGCCTTATGATTCTCGTTTTGACTACTTTATTTTTTGGTAATCTGATTCCTATTTCTTTATCAATGTTCTTACAATTAATCATTATTTCATAACAAGCACACATATGATCACTTGCTCTACTGTCAATTATCCATGTCTTGTCATTAAAAATAGAATAACAGTGGGTAGTACCTGCAGTGTTTGCATGAGTAATTGCTTCTTCTACTTTTTTGTCCTTTTTCTTGTTCAGAATTTGTGAGATTTGATTGTATTGTTCCTGTGTGATATTAGAATCATTCACTTGGACTTCAGCATTTGCTGCTCTTCCTTCTCTTCCATTTCCTTTGTTTTGCTTGGATTTCTTGTAGCTATTTCTCTTTGGTGGGAACCCAATTATTCAGTAACATTTGTCCGCAGTGTGACCCACCTTTTTGCAGTTTGTGCAAGTTGGTTTCTCTCTAGAATCTGACTTGTAATCTTGTTGAGTGTTTGCAAGTGGTTGTTGATGTGTATGGTTTGCTTGGCTGGTTGACTTATTGGCTATTAATGCATTAGATTCTTGAAAAAAGGTTAGAAGTTGACCCAACTTCCCTTTGCTTCTTTTGTAGGATCAACAAATACACCTTGCTAACTGAAGGTAATGGGCTATTAAGTAGGATTTGTCCTCTGATGGCAGAATATGATTCATTTAGTCCAAGGAGAAATTTGATGGTCTTTTCTTGTTGATCTGTTTCCATGATTTCTTTGTATGCCTTGCAGGTGCATTTACCACAAACACATGTTGGAATTTTAACATGTGAATTCAATTCATCCCACAAAGTTTTCAGGTTGCAGTAATAAGTGGTGACATTGGTGTTCTCTTGACTAAGGAGTGATATCAATTTCTTAAGTTCATACAAACTGGGTATGTTGGTCTGCATAAACCTTTCTTCCAGATCCACCCAAATCTCTCTTGCTGAATTATGTTAAACTCTGATCTAATGCATTGATTATCCAAGAAGACACCAAATCATCGATTCTTTCCCATTTTTCACTCTCTTCAGGAAAGCTATCAACCGATGGTTTCTTGTATTTCCCAGTAACAAAACCAAGTTTATTCTTGGAATTTAGGTCTCTTTTTATGGATCTTATTCAGGTGGGGGTAATTATCCCTAGTTAATAACTTGGGAACAAGTATATTACCTGGATTATCCGAGGAACTTAGATAATACTTGTGATGTGGATCTTGGACTTCATTCTCTTGATTCTTGGAACCGTTTGCATCTGATCCCGTCGCCGTCATCTTGATTTCAATCGTCAATTCTCTCAACTTATTTCCCCCTTTTTGCTAACCCTAGCTTTTCCCGTCGTCCTCTAATCAGTGTCGTTCGTCGTTCTTCCTCTGCTCTGATACCATCTTGAATGATTTGAAGATTTGGAAGATCGGCGTGGTGTAGGATTGATGCGGAAGAAGATAGACGAAATGAGCTTGAGAGAGAAAGGTTTGTTGTGGTTTTGTTATTCATTCAAATTGATTTGTTACATCCTATAGTTCATCTTATATAGAGATAAACACGGGTTATTGGACATACCCGAATACCTGATTATGTACACACTTAAGAGTATCTTAAGTACATAATTAAGTAATGGAATGAATAATTCTTTCAGTATGTAATGGAGATTAGATTAGTTGAGGGTGCACGCGGGGCTCGATGGTCGACGGGCTTTGTAAGAGATTATTAAGACCCGATCAGGGCGCCGAACCTCTATAAATTTTGGTACCATTTATGGTTTGCTTGTTCCATCCTTTAACTTGTCGTCAATGAGCTATCGTTCTTTACAATATCCACATCTGTCGTTCATCCTTTTTCTTTCGAAAATTGAATTATTAAGACATACTAGATAAAACAACGAACTTATCAATTTTTCAACACAACATTGTCTTCAATATTTTCAAATCTTCCACCAAAATAAAATTAAATAAATTTTGATAAATAAAACCTCCAACTTTCCCAGTAAGCCACTGCTACACTAGGAATCAAAATGTTGTAGTAATTCATTCTTGCTTTCAGGACTCCATGTTTCAAACGAAATACTTTTTTTTAGTTAATATAAATTCCACCAAAAGAAATATAATAATATTTCAAAAGTAATATAAATTTTAACGTAATACCAGGAAGGGCTATAATCACCTTTGGCTGCAACCAATGGTGGAAGAACTGTACTTTGTAGGAAAAAAATATATAATTGGTCTCAGATATCCGAGTTTTTGTTATCTAATTAGTTTAGTTACCTAAAAATGAAGGATAAAATTGCTATTTGCTTGTAAAAAGAGGATGCCCAAGAAAAAACATAGATCAGTTTAGTTAAACAATTATTCTTATTTTCGCTCTTTTCTCTATATGTATGGTTGAAAGATTATAGATCAGTTAGTTAAACAATTATTCTATATGTATGGTTGAAAATTATTCTTATTTTCGCTCAGTTTAGTTAATGTTCTGCTGTTGTATATTTGATAATTAACTTAACCAATAAGCAAAGATAATTATAAAAGAAAGGGTAAATTGTAACTTTCCCCTGACTTTAATCTCTAAAACAGCTGATACCATTGTCCTTTCGAAATAGGACTTTAACTCTCAACCTTTGAAATTTTGGGAAATTGTTCATTTTCCGAAATTCTTTGATTGTGATATTTTAAGTTCAAAACCGAAATGCACGACCGCGTTGAAGCGATGACAAATACGGGTCGTGTCCACGAGAAGTAAATGCGGGTCATCATCGGTCATACTCGAGTGGGGGAAGAAAATAAAAAATGAGCGTATCTACACTAAATGACGTTAATTACAATTTATAAAATAAATACAACTAATCTCACAGGAGGTGGAGAATGCGTACAACAGTGTAGATGTATGACGTGTGTGTACAATTGCACTCTCATGACATGAATTAATATGAACATCTATAATGACCATTATCCTAAATGTGTTTCCACATGGATTAAGATTTATCATCATCATTAAACACATACAAAATACTACTTAAGATAAGGCTAAAGATAACAACATGCTCATATGTCAATCTATATCTGTATCCACTCCAATATTATCATCACGTCATCATTCCCCATAAAGTGGATTCACTAAACAAAGCATATGTTAAGCATCCATTATGATCATTAGCACATCAAATGCAAGAGTGAGTTAGAAACTCATCAAAATGACTATGAAAATCATTTGAAGCTCCAAGATTTAGATTAAAACACACACAAATCTAACAAAATTCACACTTCACATCATCATCCACCCCTAATGGGGATGAATTATTCACTATTCATATTCATAACAAAGAAAAGAACAAAAAACAACACATTAGCAAGTAAAGGAAAATAAATATAACCAAAACAATGGAATAAAAATTACATCAAATGAAAGAAAAGAACATAAAGAACATGAAACTAAAACTTAATTAAGAAAGAAAATTTTCAAGATGATGTTTCTCTTCTCCTTCATTACACTTCTAAGCAAGAAAAAACCTACTACTAAGCAAGAAAAAAACCTACTTTAAGTAAGAAATAAAATCTACTATAATGGAGGAAGAATGAAGAAGAAGAGGAGGAGGAGGGATTACAAGCGTATTTATAGAAGATTAGATGGTCTAGATTAATCTTGGCGTAATAGGATGGGTAGAAATCTGATTTGGATGTTGCATACTGCTCTGACCCAAAAACCCGACCAGTTAGAGAAATTCGGCTACCAAACACTTAATCGAATCTGCCAATAACGGATTTTAATCCGCTATTGATGGATCATTTTCGTCCGATAACCCCCAATTTTTGACAGTGACTTTAGTTAACGTACTGAACACGTATGATGCACCCAGAACTGTTGGTTCGAGCTCATTTGGTTTTAATTATCGAGTTACTCATAAGGTTCAGGAGATTATGGATTTTTGCAATCAACATATTTTTCTCTACACTTAGGTCCCTCTGGTTTTCACTTGGGTCATTCCTGACATGCAATCTGGTCATTGAGCATTATAAACAAGTCCATAAGGCTTCCAAATCAGTCATTTCTTCTTGCATTTAGGTCATTTTTGTTTTATTTCTCTTCTTTATTACCTAAACCCTGAAATGTATGAAGTAAATATCCCAATAGCACAAATATGAGGTGAAATAAAAGACATATAACATGAATGAGTCATATGACATGCTACTAATCACTTTTTCCAAGTTACTACTACGTTAGAAGATAATTAAAATCCTTTCTTTTTTTCTTTTTCTTCTTCTTTTGTTTCTTCAAACTTAATCCCCAAACGTCCATTTATTCTAACTATGTCCTTCCCTTGGTTTATGTTAACCATACCAAAATATCAACGAGCCATGTCACAAAGATAAACCACATCCATCTTATAAACAAGGACGAACATAAACCAAAATTTTCAAGTAATAATATTTATTGTTTGATGTCAAGTGCTTATTATTTGAAATAATTTTTTTGTGTCCCGCATTGTTTGTGATATGCTTCTATAGATCTTCGCGAGATGGCTATGGATTTCGCAAATTGAAGACATGGCAGGGAAGAATGTTATGATTTGGTGATTAGCGTGTCAATTCATCAATCTCTCTCTCTCTCTCTCTCTCTCTCTCTCTCTCTCTCTCTCTCTCTCTCTCTCTCTCTCTCTCTCTTTTGAGTCGGTCTATGAAGTGAGTTGATTGGCTCATCATATTCACCCTTGGTGAAACAAAAGAAAACTATAAAAAAGAGGATTTAGACTAGTACCATTTAGGTTAGGGTACATAAGTGCAAGAAAACTTGCAACTTGCAACAATTACAAAAGCTAGAGGGCAACAATTAAAAAGTTGGAGGTCAAAGAAACCGATGTTGAGAAGTCATTAGTTAAACAAAAGAGCCTAATATTGAAGTGTCAAGAAAATAGTAAAAACGAAGTGAGAATGATTCTCTCAATCTAGATGTCATTACCAATGTGGCTTGCCATCATACATTCTCTCAAAGCGAATTGGTGGTAGAAATCGTGATTTTGCTATTAAATGGTTCAAAGAAGCTTTTAATTAAAATACAAAATTAAGAAGTGAAATCTATAGATATGATGTAATATTTTTGTAATTCAATCGTAGAGCTATTTCAAAACTAAGAAGTTGATGATCTAAAAGTAATTAGTTACATATGTACTTCAAAAAATAAAACTCACAAAATAAAGGTTCCAGAAAAAAAAAGGGCCACCAAACTTTCATGATTCCTCCACGAAGATTATTAATGGACCTTGGAAAGTGACATAAAGAGAGGATATGCATGAAACGAGCCGTGAGAAGGAAGAAAAGTCGGGAATTAGAGGGAGGGTGGGAACATATCATTATCGTCTGGCGTTGCTTGTCCCCCAGGCTACTATTTGATGTGATGGGAAGATCTTGACTGTTTGTCAACTCCTTGCATCTGTATGAAATTTACGGATTCGAATACGGATATGAATTGTTTGCGGATATGAAAGTTTATATCCGTTCGGATATTTGATGGATTCGGAGCGGATACGGATACAGATAATATCCGCATCCGTAAACATAATTCCTCACCTTATAACATTTTTTTATTTTCAGTTAGACAAATTCTTATAAATAGTCACATTTATAACTTTATTTGATTTGAAATATTAATTTACTTCATCTTAACTTCTAACTTCATATTCTGAAAATGATAACGATATTCAATGCTTGAATAAATGTAATCAGTAGATGTATTTTTATTTGAATAAATAAATTTAAATTATATATTGAAAATTTAATCACACAAGGTTGAAATATGAATACTTCTAGGTATAATAATGTATTGCATTAGTATATGATACAAATATAGATATAGATCGTATAATACAGATATTCAATCTCGGATCAGATGTTATTCGGATCAGATGTATCAATATCCATATCCGCATTCGCATGTCCCGAATATTACACGAATCGAATATTATTCAGATCGAATATTGTTCGGACCGAATATTGTTCGGACGAATATTTTTCGAACCGGCCACAAATGAATTTTCGAATTTCGAACATTCATTGACACCCCTACTTATGACCATCCAACCATAATCCACCGTTAACACGTGGTTTAACCAAATGAAGTATAAAAACAAAGTAATAGTGAGTTATTTGCATGTTACACTTACAAAATATTGATATTCAAGAATGTATTTTAGTTTATCAAATTTATTTTGATGCACTTCTAAGACTGAAAGAATGCATTTTAGTTTATCGAATTTATTTTGGTGTACTTCTAAATTTGAGAAATTACTTTGGTGCACTTGCAAAGTGGTGATATTACGGTAATGTACTTGAGTTTATCAAATTTATTTTTGAACACTTCTAAACTTGAAAGATTACTTTGGTACACTTTAAGCGTATATGTCTCTCATTCCACGTTTGCGTCAATTAGCTAGTTGTGAATTCTATTCAAGTTATATTTAAATTATTATAATTTTGAATTAACATATGTTTTGTGTTATTTCCAATGTTCACGTAGGCGATCGCCTAGGCGGTAGGCGATCGCCTAGGCGGTAGGCGACCGCCCATCGCGGTGGTCGCATGGGCGACCACCGCCTTTCGCCCAGCAAAGCTGGGCAAAATGGGCGATCGACTTGCCTAGGCTATAGCCGTTGCAGACACTCCAACGGCTATCAACTTTTGATTTTTTTATTTTTTTTTCAAAAATCACAAGTTTGCCACTACCCCCAAATCTTATATAAACTCCTCCAAACCTCTTCATTTTTCACACATCTCTCATTCTCTTCTTCTTCTTAATTCTATTTTAATCATCAAGTTTCCTAATCATTAAGTTTTCGTGATTAAGTCTCCAGTCTGGTGCTTAGTTTTGAAGTTGGAAAGTGAAGTCTCTGATCCGGTTCTTCATTCTTCAACCGCCAAAATCAAGTGCACTCTTTCTAACTCCTTTTTAGAATTAAATTAATTAGTATTTCATTTTCATATTAGTCTAAATTTTTATATTAGTCTAGTTTTAAGATATGACCTACGTACCCGGCACTAGTCTCCCCATTATTAGGTGTTGGCATGGATGATGTCATCGTTCACATTAGTTCTAGAGATCCAGGTGCATCGAGTTCTCAACCACTGATGGACATCGACGAGCAATATGTCTAATCCGACGATGAAGAAACTGAAGAAGATGATGTCTACGTCGACAATCCGAACGAGAACCACTCCAACGACTCTGATGGTGGTGGAGGATATGATACGGTTCCCAGTTGGACATTAGATCAATGTGTCCAATGGAATTAGTTAGTTAGCTTGTAATTCTAATTTCTCTCTTATTTGCTATTGTATGAACTCTGAGTTACCTTTGTAGTCGTACTACTAAGCAATAAATTGTATACTTAAGTTTTAAGTGGGTAGAGGGGGTGCCTAGTGAGGCATTGGTCGAGGAACTAAATGTTTTTCGAAGTCTAAACACGTATGATATTTTTAGATAATTTTTTTGCATTTTTTCCTATTTTTCCCGATGTTTCCTGATTTTTTATCTATTTAAAATTTAATTGAATTAAATTTAAAAAAAAGACCACCCAGACTTTGACGGTCGCACAATCGCCTAGGCGATCGCCCAGCAGACCGGACACCCCCGGTCTCCTAGGCTCGCCTAGGCGTTCCAGAACGTTGGTTATTTCTAACAAAAGACGGGAAGCCTCTCCTACGGTGGATGAGATAAAAAAAATTCACAAAATGAACAATTAAAATTATTGTAACATTATTTAAGAGTATAATGCTCAAGAGATACTTTCGAAAGTAAAGTGTTTTTTACATCCTTGATTTGCATTTTTTTTTATAATTTTCTCTCGGCGAGGTTTCATATATTGAAACCTTTCAAGAGTTGCATACTTGCATCATTGTTGGTCTTATAAAAAGTCATTTTTTAATGTATGCAATGGAACAACGGTTAATCCAACGTCTGTTATCTAACAACACAATATATTCATACAATGTTCATGCCGTTACGACTAGCTAATGGACGTAGATGTGAAATGTGACTCACCTTCGCTTAAGTGCACTTAAAAATTCCACAAGTTTAGAATTGCATCAAATAAATTCAATAAACTCAAGTGCATTGCTCAGATATCACTGCTTTGCAAATGCACCAAATAATTTTCTCAAATTTGGAAGTGCACTAAAATAAAATCAACAAACGCAAGTGTATTGCTTCAATATCAATATTTTGCAAGTGCACTTATACAAATAACCCAATTATGTTCGAGAACATATACTATACACATTTTATCTAAAATATACACTGATTAGTAGTATATCATACATCGCATTCATGTTATATATCTTTTATTTTACTCTAAGTTTGTGATACTCAAGTGTTTGTTTGATGTGTTTCAGATTTTAAGTAATAAAGAGGAAAAAAGAACCAAAAATGACCAAAATTCAAGACGAAATAACCTTATTGAAGCATCGTGAACCTGTTTGTCATTCTCAAGGACTCATGTGCAATTCAGGAATGACCTAGATGAAATTCAGAGGGACCTGAGCATAAGGAAAACGTTTCTGGTGCAAAAATCATTCATTATCATAATCTTGAGAAATATTTGGGGAATTAAGACCAAACAAGCTCAAACCAGCAGACATGTAGTGCACCCCACGTCCAAAATAAATAACTTAAGCTCCTGAAAGAATTCACGGCAGATCAGACCAACCTGTTCCGCTAGTGGCGGATCTAGTTGGTCCAAATCCCCCCAAATTTCTCCTGTGGCTCGAACTTGTTTAATAGGATACACCATACCATAGAGACATGAATTACAACCATCGGATTGCTTCCAGATTCTTCTACACCTCTCTTTCTTCTAGAAATACACTTGTGATCCTTCCCTTCTTCTTCTTCCTTCCTCTCCTCCTTAGGTTAGCTTTATTTTGTTTAGTAGAGTATGTTTTATCTCTTGCCTAGTTATAGATTTTATTTCTTGCTTAGTAGTATAGTGGAAGAGAAGATGAGTAAACTTTGTAATCTTCATTTGTTAATCAAGTTAAGTTTCATGTTTTTTATGTTCCAGAACATTCACTTGCCTTGGTTAGCTTCGGTTTTCTTTAATTGCTTATGAGTTATTTTGCTTTTGTTGTTTTCTTATAATGGAGATGAGGAGAGAGTAGGCAGTCTCCATTGGGGGGTGGAGGGTGATGTGAAGTGTTGATGTGTTGTATTAGGTGTGTGTTTAATCTTAATCTATGAACTTCACATGAATTCTATAGTCATTTAGTGGGCTCCTCATTCTTGCCTTTGATGTGCTAATGCTCTTAATTGATGTTTAGCACATGCTTTGACTAGTGGGCATACTTTATGAGGAATGATGATGTGATGATAATGTTGAAGTGAAAGAGATAATGATCGCATGTGGGAGCATGTGCTCTTATTGGTCTCATCTTAATTAATGTCTTGTATGTTTTAATGATAAAACATCTTAATTCATGTGGAGACATAGTTGAGTTTTGGTTATTATGAATTTCATGTTATGCATGTCTTGAGCAGTAAATATTACACACACACACACAAATACACCTCTACACTTTCACATTCATTCTTACCCTGCTACGAGACTCTTTTTTATTAGTTGTTTTTTATTTACGTCGCATTCGTCACTTAGATTACATACCCTCAATCCATTTCTCATCCCTTACTCGAGTATGTTCGTCGTTGCACGCACTCATTCCTCGAGGACACGACCCGTATTTGTCACGTCTTCACCGACGTCGTGCACTTGTGGTATTGAACTAATAAAATCTTCAATCATACACTCCTTGAAGAAAAACAATTAAGAAATGATATGGCATCCTCCAAAGAAAAAAAGAACTAGAAGTTTTATGAATGCATCTTTATATTAGTATGCGGCTTTATTGTAAGGTCGAGATCCAGATCCATAAAGATATATAAACCCTTACAAGGTTTTTGTGGTCTTATTAGATTGGTTGAGATCCTATATCTTAGTGTCCTTTATCATATATATTTTCCCGTAATTCCCATGAAAAAATAATTGCAAGTCAGGTAAAACATAAAAGCAAAACGACTTATATTACTTTCCCATAGCAATTTAGACTTAAGCTTAATTAATTTAAAAATGTATGAGCAACTATCTTGAAATATAAACTAATATTCGAGTCTTTTCAACAAGACTAAATTGACCAATTATCGAGTAAAATAAGTACAAACTAATATTACATTCCATTGAGTTATGGATACGACATACAAATTAAAGTCAATGAAATATAATAATACATTTGTCCAGCCTTTCTTGAATCATCATCATGCTTGCTATACAGCCTGAAATAATTACACTAACTTTATACAAGTCAAATACACAACACAACACAACACAACACCCTCCTACCTAACCTAACACACTTGAAATTATAAATAAATAATTCTTGGCCTCAAATGTTGTACCATTGTATTTACACTGCATACCAAAAGGTAACCTTATACCAACAACAAACTAGCTAACCATCTATCACCTTGTATGGTTTTATACGGCTATGAGCTAATCATAACATTGTTCCGAAAGGTGCTCTATGAGGCTTACTTTTCCGACGAGAACTCCGGTGGTTGATTATATGAGGCGTTTCAGAAGAAATGCTACTGTATATTTTAGAAGCCTGCGACGACGACAAAGGAAATGCAATTGTCTTTTGGAGTTTTCGCGGATACAACGTGTAAAGACGTGTAAGAGAGAGAGAGAGTGGTATGGGGTGGGTGTATGAGGTATGGAGAGGTATGGAGGGAGGTATGGTAGGGGTGTAGGGTTGGTGTGGGGTTTTGGTTTAAAAACACCCAACCCATCTCTTTTGCTTCTTTTCTCTCCATTCTCCTTCCACTCACCACCATCTCACCACCTTCCCTTGTTCCGGCGACCAGGAGGAGAAGATCTTCGGCGACGTGGTGGAGGCGAGCACGAGGGAGGAACGTGAGGAGGTCTTCGGAGGCGACGGGCGTGAGTGTTGCTCCGGCGGATTCGTCTCTCTCTCGAGGTATGCCAAGCATTAGTGTGTTTGTGGTTCTCCATGTTGGGGGAAGTTTGGGTCGGTCGCGGGAGGTCGGATACCTCGCCGGCGACAAGAAAACGGCGTAAAATCCTTGGCTGGTGCAAGGTTGCTGTCGACCAACGGTCGACCGGTGCCTTCGGGCGGTCGACCGGTGCTAGTGTAATTTGATGTTTTTGCCCAGAACCGGTCGGACGATGCCTTGGGGCGGTCGACCGGTTATGCCAAATTTCGTGGGTTTGTGTTTGATGTTGCCTGTTTCCGGTCGACCGAGCCTTGTGGTTCGACCGGAACTTAAGTTGTTGTTGTTTATTGATTGTTGGTTCGACCGGTTAGTATATGCGTTCGACCGATTATATGACTTAGAATTACTAGGCTGACCCTGTAATGTTCGGTCGACCGGGACCCTTGAGTCGGTCGACCGATTGTTGAATTGATTTTGACTTAGTCAGACCTAGAATTTTGACCTGTCCGGTCGACCGGTTCTTCCCGCTGGTTCGACCGATTGGAGACAGAGTGTTGGGCACTTTGTTCGACCGTTTGGAGGAAATCCGTTCGACCGTTACTGTTGGTTTCGGTCGACCGGTTTGCTTGATTCGGTCGACCGATGGGGCACAGTACTGGTTTTCTTGTCCTAGTGAGATGTCAACTCTGTCCACGGAAACCCGTGTCCTCGCTTAGCGCGTGAGCCAGGAGGTGACGGTGGGTGCGTTCTGCGTGCCTGCCCAGGGACCGCCGTGTGGAAGAGTGTGGGCATCTGGGACGTGTCGTCTCCACAGATGGAGGGCGACGTAGCCTTGATGTTCTGACTCACAGTAGAGTAGCAGGCCTGAGGGATTGAGGATCCCGGTGCACGAGGTGCACGGCTCGTTGGAGCATGTTGACCCTGCGGGCTGTTTGAGCTCGGATCGCTCGTGTAGACGAGGCGATGATTGTTCCACCCGATGCTGTTCCGGGTGATGATTGTTCTGCCGATGCTGTTCCGGCGGAAGTGCCGTCCGACGACGTTTCCGGGCGATGGTGTCCCACCGATGCTGTTCCGGTGAGGGTATGGACTGCCGACGATCTTTTCCGGCAGGGTAGTCTGGACGGGCTCCTCCAGATGAGTGGACCGACCTGGGCGACGGCCCCGTTGGTGAGGTGTTGACCTCGAGATTTCAGCTGATTTCTACTTCGCGCAGGCGTGCGGACGCTCCTCACCGATCCCTTGACTAGAGTAGTCGCGTGTGGGGTTCGTTGCGTACCTTCTGCTAGACCGTATGTGCCTACGGTAGGTCTCAGAGTGGGACCCCTACAGTTTGCGGACAGAGGTCCTGTGGTTCCCCGTGGTGGGATTGTTTACCCCGTAGTGGGTCTGTTTCCCCGTTGAGGGATTGTTTTATGTATCGCATTGATGCCATGCCATGATGACTAGTATGATAGGTTTCATTGATAGTCTTGCATGCATTTAGGGCTTGGTATACGGGGTTTCCTTTCAGGAAACTCAGGCATTGTTGTTGCACTTTTTATTTCAGGACCACAGTAGGTCCGGGTGGGTGGTGACCGAGGACGGAGCGCTTTGGAGTCGGATCCTCTTCGGCATTTGCGAGATTGTACGACTACTTGTATTTTCATTTCTTTCATCTGGATTGTAGTTGTACGCCTTTTTGTAAACTCCATGTATTTTGGGTGCACCCGGATTTATATATTTATATATTAGTGACGTTCCCGCCTTGAGTTGTCAGTTTTATTCGTTATTTCGAAATTTTAAATCTTCCGCTGTTTCGGGACGTTACAACTTGGTATCAGAGCGGTCGATTCCTGTGTCTTCGTCTAAAGAACCACCCTTAGGAGTAGTGTTAGAGGCATGCATTACTTTCTGTAGCTCATGCATGCATTGTTGCTTATCTGTTGATTGTTGTGGTGACAGATGCCTCCGAGGCGTGTGAGAGGTACGCCCCTGCCGCGTAGTTCCAGTGAGGGGACGGGAGGCGCGGCATGGGAGGAGGAGCGGCGTACGCTCTATGGCACTATGGACAGGCTGGGCGAGTTTCTGGAGTGCCAGGCTGCCCGAGCTGAGCAGGCAGGACCTGGTGTGGTGCACGACAGGTTCATGAGGCAGCATCCTCCGACTTTTGAGGGCGGAGTGGATCCTGAGCTGGCTGAGGACTGGATCTTCACGATTCAGAAGATCTTCCGTGCGATTGGATGTGCACCGGAGCTGCAGGTAGGTCTGGCTACCTACGTGCTGAGAGGTCAGGCGTCGAGTTGGTGGAGGAGTACATCTGCAGTTGTGTTCGCCGACCGAGATGATGTGACTTGGGAGGAGTTTCTGGAGGAGTTTAATCAGAAATACTTCCCGCCGCATGTCAGAGATGCGAAGAGAGAGGAGTTCCTGGCGTTGGAGCAGAGGGATATGACGTTAGCTGCCTACGTCGATCGGTACAACGCCCTGGAGCGCTACTGTCCAGAGATTTATGTTACTCAGGAGCAGAGAGCGAGGAAGTTTGTGAGGGGACTGAGGAAGCAGTTGAGGTCTCGTGTTCTCACCAGTATGCCGCGGACTCTGGCAGATGCAGTGGAGTG
This sequence comes from Triglochin maritima, assembly GCA_963682175.1. Taxonomy (NCBI): domain Eukaryota; kingdom Viridiplantae; phylum Streptophyta; class Magnoliopsida; order Alismatales; family Juncaginaceae; genus Triglochin; species Triglochin maritima. Next base: position 15,718,325 of record OY821774.1, on the reverse strand, counting down.
CGCGACGGTTCTTGATCGGGACTTTCAGGAGAACTACCAGGAGGCTAGGAGATCTCAGGGTAGTGCAGTGGGGCGTGCAGCTGGCCGTTCCGCAGTGGTGGCCGGCAAGAGGCCTCGGTCTGATGGGGGAGGAGCGCGTCGGCCCGGGATGTGCGGTTCTTGTGGTGGAGCTCATCCGGGGCAGGAGTGTCCCCGTCGTACTGGAGCGTGTCTGGGTTGCGGCCAGATGGGGCACTTCATTCGAGATTGTCCGCAGAGGCGGGGAGAGCCGAGTAGGAGGCCAGGACCGCCAGCAGCAGGCAGGAGCGGAGGCAGTCGCGTAGTTGCACCACCGGGACCGAGCAGAGTCGCCGGGCGGGTTTTCACCATCCAGGCTGAGGAGGCGAGGGACTCCAACACTGTGGTGGAAGGTACTCTTTCTGTTTCTGGTCGTGTTGCTAGAGTCCTTTTTGATTGCGGTGCCACTCACTCCTTTATTTCGGAGAAGTTTGCTGGCGAGTTGGGTCGGACCCCTGAGCTGCTGACTGTGTGTTTGGAAGTCAGTACGCCCATGGGTGAGGTGGGCACTGTGGGGAGCTTCCTCCCCGGCACCACAGTTGTTTCGGGAGACCAAGATTTTCCGGCAGATCTGGTCTTGCTACCGATGGAGGACTTCGACGTCATACTTGGGATGGATTGGCTGTCCCAGTACGATGTTCGGGTCTTTTGCCGCGAGAAGAAGATTCTGATTCCGAGGGAGGACCTGCCTGATGTTGTGATCAGAGGGCTGAGAGGCAGAGGTCGGATTATGGTCTCGGCAGTGAAGGCACAGAGATTGATCCAGCAGGGATGCAGAGCTTATGTGGCTACACTGGTAGTGTCAGATTCTGAGTCGAGGAGTCTGGAGGACATAGAGGTGGTACGGGATTTCGCAGATGTGTTTCCAGTGGATATCCCGGGGCTACCGCCACACCGAGAGATCGAGTTCGGCATCGACTTGGTGGAGGGTGCGACTCCGCAGTCTAAGGCTCCGTATAGGATGGCACCTGCAGAGTTGGCTGAGCTGAAGAAGCAGTTGCAGGAGTTGATGGATACTGGGTTCATCCGACCTAGCGTCTCGCCGTGGGGAGCGCCAGTCTTGTTCGTGAAGAAGAAGGATGGGTCGTTGCGGATGTGCATCGACTACAGGATGCTGAATAAGGTTACCGTTAGGAACCGGTATCCCTTACCCAGGATCGAGGACCTGTTTGATCAGTTACAGACGGCGAAGGTCTTCTCGAAGATTGATTTGAGATCGGGGTATCATCAGCTGAGGATCAGGGAGGCAGATGTTCAGAAGACAGCCTTCAGGACGCGGTACGGCCACTACGAGTTCTTGGTGATGCCATTTGGACTGACGAATGCACCTGCAGCATTCATGGACCTGATGAACAGAACGTTCAAGCCGTACCTTGACAGTTTTGTGATTGTGTTCGTCGACGACATCTTGGTGTACTCGCCGGACTGGGAGCAGCACCGAGAGCACTTGAGGATTGTGCTTGGCATCTTGAGGGATCAGCAGTTGTATGCCAAGTACAAGAAGTGCGAGTTTTGGTTGGATCAGGTGGCGTTCTTGGGACACATCGTGTCGAAGGACGGGATCTCAGTGGACCCAGCGAAGGTGGAGGCAGTGACGCAGTGGAAGGCTCCGACGAGCGTGACTGAGATCAGGAGTTTTCTGGGGTTAGCAGGCTACTACAGGCGATTCATTCAGGATTTCTCCCGACTTGCTTCTCCGCTCACGGCTTTGACGCGGAAGGGAGTTAGGTTTGCTTGGTCCCAGAAGTGCGAGGACAGTTTTCTTGAGTTGAAGCGACGGCTGACGACAGCACCGATCCTGACACTTCCGAGCGGCAGCGGAGGGTTTGTGATTTACAGTGATGCATCAGGGATCGGTTTGGGTTGCGTACTTATGCAGCACGGGAAGGTCGTGGCGTACGCTTCGAGACAGTTGAAGGATCATGAGAGGAACTACCCCACTCATGACTTGGAGTTGGCGGCGGTAGTTCATGCACTGAAGACTTGGCGGCATTATCTGTACGGGGAGCAGTTCGAGGTTTTCACCGATCACCAGAGCTTGAAGTACCTATTTTCGCAGAGGGAGCTGAATATGAGGCAGAGGAGGTGGCTCGAGTTCATTAAGGACTACGACTTCACCATATCCTATCATCCGGGGAAGGCCAATTCAGTTGCTGATGCACTGAGCAGGAGAGTTGAGGTGTCGGTAGCGAGCCTCTGCGTTCAGGAGTGGAGATTGCTTGAGTCCCTGTCAGAGTGGAGGCCGTTTGCTGGGTCAGCAGAGGGGGCAGTGATTGCTGGTTTGAGAGTTGAGCCGCAGACTGTCTCGAGAGTTGTGCAGGCTCAGGGTACCGATGCAGAGTTGGCTGGTCTGGTGCAGTTGTCTGCTCAGGAGGGATCTGATTTCAGCATTGGAGCAGATGGTGGTCTGAGGTTCAGAAGCCGTATTTGGGTGCCGAGGGTGGATGAGCTGAGAGAGGAGATCATGGAGGAGGCACACCGAGCACGATATTCCATTCACCCGGGGAGCACGAAGATGTATAAGGACCTGCAGCGTAATTTCTGGTGGAAGGGGATGAAGCGAGACATAGCGGAGTTTGTGAGCAGATGCTTGGTCTGCCAGCAGGTGAAGATTGAGCATCAGCGACCAGCAGGACCGATGCAGTGTATCGAGCTTCCCGAGTGGAAGTGGGAGCACGTGACGATGGATTTTGTCACAGGATTGCCGAAGACGAGGAAATTCCACGACGCGATTTGGGTGATAGTCGATCGACTGACCAAGTCGGCGCATTTCTTAGCGATCAGGACCACGTTGCCTTTGGAGGGTCTGGCTCGGTTGTACGTGGAGGAGATAGTCAGGTTGCATGGGGTGCCAGTGAGCATCATCTCCGACCGAGATCCACGATTCACTTCCAGATTTTGGGGGAGTCTGCAGCAGCGTTGGGGACGCGTCTGAGATTCAATACAGCGTTCCATCCGCAGACCGATGGTCAGTCAGAGAGGACGATTCAGACCTTGGAGGATATGCTGAGAGCATGCACACTGGACTGGGCTGGACACTGGGATGAGCATCTACCTCTTATCGAGTTCGCCTACAACAACAGCTACCATGCTAGTATTGGGATGGCACCGTATGAGGCGTTGTACGGGAGGCCGTGCAGATCGCCGGTATGCTGGAGTGACGTGGGCGAGAGGCAGTTAGTGGGTCCAGAGCTTGTGCAGATGTACGCAGAGAAGGTTGACCTGATCAGGAGGAGGTTGGCTACAGCACAGAGCAGACAGAAGAGTTATGCTGACCGACGCAGACGGACTTTGAGCTTCGAGGTTGGAGATCACGTCTTCCTGAAGATTTCACCAGCTCGGGGAGTGATGAGGTTCGGGAAGAAGGGGAAGCTCAGTCCGAGGTATGTTGGACCTTTCGAGATCTTGGACCGAGTTGGTGAGGTCGCCTACCGGATTGCTTTGCCGCCGCAGTTTTCGGGTCTGCATAATGTCTTCCATGTGTCGATGCTGAGGAAGTATGTGACAGATCCGTCGCATGTCATTGAGATTGCAGTTCCAGAGATTCAGCAGGACTTGTCGCTCGAGGAGAGGCCGGTCGAGATTGTTGATCGCATGGATCATCAGCTCAGGAGGAGGACCATTCCGATGGTGAAGGTCCGGTGGCAGCATCATAGTGAGCGAGAGGCCACCTGGGAGATCGAGGAGGAAGTTCGGAAGCAGTATCCGGAGCTTTTCGGTGAGTTACCCTTCTGATTTCGGGGCGAAATCCTTTTAAGGAGGGTGGATTGTAAAGACGTGTAAGAGAGAGAGAGAGTGGTATGGGGTGGGTGTATGAGGTATGGAGAGGTATGGAGGGAGGTATGGTAGGGGTGTAGGGTTGGTGTGGGGTTTTGGTTTAAAAACACCCAACCCATCTCTTTTGCTTCTTTTCTCTCCATTCTCCTTCCACTCACCACCATCTCACCACCTTCCCTTGTTCCGGCGACCAGGAGGAGAAGATCTTCGGCGACGTGGTGGAGGCGAGCACGAGGGTGGAACGTGAGGAGGTCTTCGGAGGCGACGGGCGTGAGTGTTGCTCCGGCGGATTCGTCTCTCTCTCGAGGTATGCCAAGCATTAGTGTGTTTGTGGTTCTCCATGTTGGGGGAAGTTTGGGTCGGTCGCGGGAGGTCGGATACCTCGCCGGCGACAAGAAAACGGCGTAAAATCCTTGGCTGGTGCAAGGTTGCTGTCGACCAACGGTCGACCGGTGCCTTCGGGCGGTCGACCGGTGCTAGTGTAATTTGATGTTTTTGCCCAGAACCGGTCGGACGATGCCTTGGGGCGGTCGACCGGTTATGCCAAATTTCGTGGGTTTGTGTTTGATGTTGCCTGTTTCCGGTCGACCGAGCCTTGTGGTTCGACCGGAACTTAAGTTGTTGTTGTTTATTGATTGTTGGTTCGACCGGTTAGTATATGCGTTCGACCGATTATATGACTTAGAATTACTAGGCTGACCCTGTAATGTTCGGTCGACCGGGACCCTTGAGTCGGTCGACCGATTGTTGAATTGATTTTGACTTAGTCAGACCTAGAATTTTGACCTGTCCGGTCGACCGGTTCTTCCCGCTGGTTCGACCGATTGGAGACAGAGTGTTGGGCACTTTGTTCGACCGTTTGGAGGAAATCCGTTCGACCGTTACTGTTGGTTTCGGTCGACCGGTTTGCCTGATTCGGTCGACCGATGGGGCACAGTACTGGTTTTCTTGTCCTAGTGAGATGTCAACTCTGTCCACGGAAACCCGTGTCCTCGCTTAGCGCGTGAGCCAGGAGGTGACGGTGGGTGCGTTCTGCGTGCCTGCCCAGGGACCGCCGTGTGGAAGAGTGTGGGCATCTGGGACGTGTCGTCTCCACAGATGGAGGGCGACGTAGCCTTGATGTTCTGACTCACAGTAGAGTAGCAGGCCTGAGGGATTGAGGATCCCGGTGCACGAGGTGCACGGCTCGTTGGAGCATGTTGACCCTGCGGGCTGTTTGAGCTCGGATCGCTCGTGTAGACGAGGCGATGATTGTTCCACCCGATGCTGTTCCGGGTGATGATTGTTCTGCCGATGCTGTTCCGGCGGAAGTGCCGTCCGACGACGTTTCCGGGCGATGGTGTCCCACCGATGCTGTTCCGGTGAGGGTATGGACTGCCGACGATCTTTTCCGGCAGGGTAGTCTGGACGGGCTCCTCCAGATGAGTGGACCGACCTGGGCGACGGCCCCGTTGGTGAGGTGTTGACCTCGAGATTTCAGCTGATTTCTACTTCGCGCAGGCGTGCGGACGCTCCTCACCGATCCCTTGACTAGAGTAGTCGCGTGTGGGGTTCGTTGCGTACCTTCTGCTAGACCGTATGTGCCTACGGTAGGTCTCAGAGTGGGACCCCTACAGTTTGCGGACAGAGGTCCTGTGGTTCCCCGTGGTGGGATTGTTTACCCCGTAGTGGGTCTGTTTCCCCGTTGAGGGATTGTTTTATGTATCGCATTGATGCCATGCCATGATGACTAGTATGATAGGTTTCATTGATAGTCTTGCATGCATTTAGGGCTTGGTATACGGGGTTTCCTTTCAGGAAACTCAGGCATTGTTGTTGCACTTTTTATTTCAGGACCACAGTAGGTCCGGGTGGGTGGTGACCGAGGACGGAGCGCTTTGGAGTCGGATCCTCTTCGGCATTTGCGAGATTGTACGACTACTTGTATTTTCATTTCTTTCATCTGGATTGTAGTTGTACGCCTTTTTGTAAACTCCATGTATTTTGGGTGCACCCGGATTTATATATTTATATATTAGTGACGTTCCCGCCTTGAGTTGTCAGTTTTATTCGTTATTTCGAAATTTTAAATCTTCCGCTGTTTCGGGACGTTACACAACGAGTTATCAAATTCCGACGAATCATCACCACTTGATTTTACTTGAACGGCGAAAGTAAGTTTTGAATCTCTTTTAATTCCATTAAGCTTGGAACATAAAAAAATTACAGAAAGAAATTGTTACTACAAAATCAACAAATTAAATGCAAAAATAAATAAATAAAAGCTTTTTATGTATACGTAAATTAATTACTATCAATTTCTAAATTGACGAATGCTTGTCTAAATTTTGTAATATTTATATTTGGTTTTAAATTCAAAATAATATTATAAATTTATGAGCATATTTTTAAAATATATTATTGAAAAAGATAAATAATTTACCTTGCAACCAAGAGAACAAAAACGGAATGAATCGGGAAGACTTCGGCAGCAAATCTCGCATGTGTTCTGGTCTTGGCTGTGTTCTGGCGTTAAGAAACACAATCTTAGCGCTGTTGATGACATAAGTTTGCACACAAGAGATGTCTATAAACTTGGAAACCTCAGAAACTCTAATAACGTTATGGTACGAAGATCTTCTAATCTGTGACATATCCATAATAGCAAAGCATCAATAAGCACCAAATTAACACGTAAGATTTTAATATTGGAAGAAGAGGAATGACCAGAACCTGAACGATATGGTGATCTTTATGGTTGGATAAGCAATACGAACATAGCGCATTCCCCGTGCAATCTAAGCAGAACATGTTGCACTCGGTTTTGCCAGAGACACCGTGGATTTTGCAAGGAACAAAATAATTTGTTTTTAGAAGTGGAATAAGCCATGGAGGTCCAAATTGTTCGGGTTTTATTCTCAATATCGAACCTACATGTTCCACAACACTATTTTCTATCTGTATGAAAACCAGAAAACATAAAACCCATCAAGCGACTCATAATAGAACACCCAAAATACAACAATACAAAAGAAAATAACATAAGAATTACCATTACTTTTCTAAGCGTTTGTCTCAAAATAGCCAGCTCATTTAGTTTCCAACACCAAAGAGAAACCAGCAAGAACTTCTCAATTTTTCAAGAGGAAGATGATTGACAAATAAAGGTCTATTTGAGGAGAAATAAAAAGAGGCCAATTGCAATTGGTTTGGGTCTATTTGAAAGGAAGAATGGAGCTTTTGAGGAAATTAATTAAATGGGCAGTCAAGATCAGATAGAATTGTACACAAAAAACGGTGGGAGTCGTTGGATTGAGAAGAGTGTTGATAGCCAGGAATCTTTTAGATATTTTAGTGTTGCTTTATTCTTTTGTTGAGGAATTGTTTATTTTGTTAGCAAAATGAATTGATTTGACTTTTCTTCCTCCAAATATGAGGAATGACCGTAAATTTGCAATCTAGTTTGAACGTCTTTCCAAACGTACTGTACTATATCATGAGTTTGATTTTCACAAGTCAGAAAAATACATCCATTTTATTTTAAAACCAAATAAAAAAGTGAGCTAGGGTAAATTTCATAGTCTATTGAACCCTCATCCCACTAGATCACAGGATAGCCATTCATACTTATCTCGAAAATTCAATTTCAGCGTGTATCCAATAATACTCGGTTACTGTAATATCCTAAACCTAATTAACTTGGTTAATTGCTTTTAGGTGCTTAATTGGTGGATTAGGATGGAGGGCTGAGATTGATTTGGGGGATTTGAGGTGTATGGTGGAGATGAGAGGAGGGGAGTATATGTGGTGAGTGGTTCTCTCTCTCTCGCGCGTATTCTCTCTCTCTCCCGCTCAAACCCCACTACTACAGAAAAGGGAATATTCGTCGGATGTAAGGGCTTATACACGTCGGATATAAGCACACCCATATCCGACGTATATGTGTGTGTCGTCTATACATAGACGTCGGCCATAGTATAGCCGACGTCTATACCTAACGACTAGACGTCGGCCTTAATTAGACTCCGACGTGTATTCTTTAATGTATAGACGTCGGTTAATTAACATACAACGCCTATACTTTAGGTATACACGTCGGTTAACTAACATACGACGCCTATACTGTAGGGATAGACGTCGGGTAACTAACATACGACGCCTATACTTTAGGGATAGACATCGGATTACATAGAAAGCCGACGTCTATTCCTTTCTTCAGAGGAATAGACGTCGGCTTATAGAGACAGCCGACGTCTATTCCCAAACCTGGACAAAAAAAAGGATCCGACGAAATTGTTTTTAGTCATCGTCGTCGTGTACATACAACTGCACCAAATTCGTTCACCTATAAATTTCATCCACATACATTCATATACATCCACATACATCCATATACATCCCACATACATCCATACAATTGACATTCACAAGCATACATCCACATACATCCACAAGCATACATGCACAAACACAAACACAAAAATACAACCACACAATTGACATTCAACACACTTGCAATTAATTCATTCTAAAATTAAGGCGATTATATTAAGGCATAAAGTGTAGGTTTGTAATACAAGTGCACTTGTTAACTAAATTACAAAAAATACAATTGGCAGTAGAACCTCTTAGTTCGTCAGCATGTTTCTGATGAAATAGCGAGCCCATCGGTCGCGAGTTTCATCGAGCTCCTGTTGCGAGAATGGATCACTACTTTTTGGGAAAACCTATCAAAAAAATACAAGTGTGTTGAATATTAATAACTAAATATTGAAACTACAATTGAATATACAATTGAATAACGATCTACATTACCTCGGTTAGACATACGTCTTGAGTTGCCACATCGAGGATTTCCTTCATGTATCTCATCACGTAGTAACCGCATTCCGTATTTCCAACCTGCTTCCGGTACTACAAACATAGGAATTCGCTAAATATTTGTTCCTAACTTAATTAACAAAAATGGGAAAGAACGTACTCTCATTCCATGCCATGTTATTCCAGATTTTGTGGTTGTTCTACTACCACCTAAAGCTCTGTAAACCTTAATTGCCCTGAGTAGCACAAGTGAAAATATCATTCAATAATACTAATAAAAATCCAAGAATTACTTTTTTGACAACTAAACGAACTTACATATTTAGAAGTTTCTTTATTGAGTCCCTTGGTTTATTCGACCCCAACGGATCAAACCAATATGCCGAATTAGTCGTGGGGCATACAACGACAAGCATCCAATGAGCCCTGTTATATATATAATTAGAAGCTTATTACAAAATAAAATTTCACTTTGAATTACAAAGTTTACCTCTCATGATAAGGGAGCAGATAATATCTTTTGTCTTCTTCTTTAAAGAATGTCCCAAGTTGACCCGATTTATCATCATTCCCGTATATATATGTAGATGGACTGATAAATCCAAATACTTGATCCTCGGGAAATATTGACCTTCTGGCGTCGTAAAGATGTCTACAAGTATAAAAATTATAATTTATTATAGTTTTGATAAAATTATTCAATACTTTTCATTGTATACAAAAAAACACTTACTTCACTTGCACGTCGATAATCATGATACACAACGAATCCATCGCCATGAACTGCATGATATCCTCTTTGGTGACGTACAAAGCGGGAGGCAACCCTTTATCCCCCTCCAAGTCCAAGGTACTTAGGGATTGTGCTTCCCTACCTACCATACATTGATACAACATTTTGCACCTACTTGGAAGCGAATTAATGTTGATCGGAGATTGGTTGTTTGACCCTTTGCTCCGGGGGCTTGACACCTTACAAAGATGTATAGAACCGTTAAAATACAATTGTTAACAAATTTGAAGTTTAAAGTCTTTCAAAGTTAAACTATACATCATGTTTGTCGTTTAGCTCTACTAAATAACTAGGCCAACGCACGAACCCACCGATAGCATCGCCGAGAGTAACAATCTCTTCTTCCGGAAATGGCACAAAAGCACCAGGATCTAAGCAACTCTCAACTGCAACCTTCAATTCTCCCTCTCCTACCTCTGTGAAGTGGTGTCTGGAGATGTTATAAACTTTACCGTGTCCCACCAATCTTCGGTCAGGGTCTTCGACAAATAAAGCACATCTAGATCCATCCGCGAACTTTCCAAACGAGGGACTGTCGACGAGGGCCAATTCTCGAGAATGAGACACGAAATCATCATGTCGATGAGGGTGGAACACTGGCGGAACTCGAGTAGTCTCCGCGGAAGAACCGGTCTTACGACGGGTAGGAGAAGTAGGCAAATCACGATCCAATCTCTCCGTAAAAAGTTGCAAAGACTTCTTCAAATCTGCGATCTCTTGCTGGCATTTGGTATGACCAGTCGTCGAAGTAGACCGTTGAGTCTTCCCATAATATTGTCGAAGTCCAACTCTACTCCCTACCCCTCGCACACGACCGGGGTGTTCGTCGTTTCGAAAGGCCTCGCGTAGAATATCATTCCGACCATCGGAAGCAAATTCGCCTTGAGATTCTCTCAACTTCAGAGAGTCTTAAGTTTAAAACAATATTTACTATCATTTGAGCAATATAAAATTAATGATTCTGAATTAATAACATATATATAAGTGATGCAACTTACTATCTTCGAGCCGATAGCTTGCGACTCGTCTGTGACGTACTCCCCTCTGGAGTTTACTCTCGCTCTCTTCCAAGAATCACAACGAGCTACGGGAGAAGGAGGAGATAGGTTACTTGCTTGCTCCTCACTCATACCAGAGTCAATTGCCTCCTGTCTCTTCTGAGCAATTTTTTCAGCCATCATTTGTGCTTCTAACTTCTGGTACCCCGCTCGAGACATACGATGGGTATACTTGTTAGAAGATCTAATCTTTTGGTTTTTTGCTCGGATGGCCTAAAATCAAGTTTATTAGATTGTCACTAAAATCAATAACTAACAAGTTTGTTTTGAAACTCAGTTACTATATTATAAATTAAACTTAGTATACCTCAAACTCCGGGCTATCTCTGGATTTTCTGAATAGCTCCCATTGATTCGGAGTGATAAAGTTATAGACATCGCATGGATTTCTATCCTGGTAGTCTCCGAATATGTACTTGTTCGTTAAATTTGTTTTGAAATCCCTCCAACGAACTGACATGTATGTCATCCACTTCTTCTTCAACTTGTCAGTGGATTGGAACTCAAAAGATTCCTACAACATGTTAACTTTATATATATCAAAAGTTCAACTAAAACTATAGAAATCTATAATGGAACCATTACCTGCACATTATCCCATATTGTGTCCTTCAACTTCTCATATACATCAGCCCAACTGGATAAACAAATGTCAACTTTGGCCCTCGCTAAGCTACCTAGAAAACTTTTCCAATTATCAGACAGCATGCCTAAGGGCTCAAGACGGTCATCAAACTGGATTGGAACTCTACCGTCTCTAGTTCTTCTGCCCACGAATTCTTTCATGAGACAAGGACCTCGTGTACTGTATGTCTTCGAACCTTCAGACTCGGAGGAAGTGAGTTTCTTTTTCGGAGCCATTATACTATAAAAGATAAATTGAAGTAATTAAATAAGGTAAAGACATGGATTAAATGTCTATTACAATGTGTTACAACAGAAAATTTGCACATTTACTGTTTTTTTCCTTAATGGATTTTCAATCCATATACCTTCACCGTGGTCATCTCTAAACATACAAGTCTCAACATTTATTTCTTCATCTATTGAGTTCAACTCAGGTGCTTGCTTAGAGAAAGGTGGTGTCTCTTCATACTCGATCAGACTATCATTTGATACAATATTTTTCTTCCCTTCCAAAATTACTGCCCATTTCTTATCACACGAATCAGCCACATAGAAGACTTGTTTCGCTTGGGAAGCTAGAATAAAAGGTTCTCCTTTATACCCTTGTTTTGAAAAATCAATTAAAGTGAAGCCATAGTCATCCACTCGAACTCCTGTTTTATTATCAGCCCACTTGCATCTAAATATAGGTACTTTGAATTTAACAAAGTCTAGCTCCCATATATCTTCAATTACACCGTAATAGGACATGTCGGCGTATACAGGATTCTTGTCTTTAGAACTAGACAAATGCAGACTCTGCTATTAAGGTGACGCCACTGTTCTGAACAGCACTTTCCGCATCTTCACAAACTGTGTAGAAAGAATATCCATTGATATCATAACCACTGTAACTTATAACAACAGAATGCGGACCGTAAGCCAACCACTGTATTGTCTCAGAAACATCACGCTTGTATGCTAGATTTTTGAACCAAGAGATGAAATTCTTATTGTGACTATTAATTACTTGTTGATCACTCCACAAAGGATTTCTTTCCTTTAGAAACTTCATGTGTTCATTTAGGTATGGTTGAACTTCATTCGAATTGCACAACACATAAAAATATGCTGTCATTAAGTCATCGCCATTTAGATTTAACATTTTCATCCCACGTGTCCCTTTACCATCAGCACGTTTATCATGACGATTCTTCGGAAGTCCAATAGTTTTGGTGTTTGCTAGGTATCCAGTGCAAAACTCGATAACCTCCTCAGCTATGTATCCTTCAACAATACTAGCATCTGGTCTTTGACGATTTTTGCAATAACCTTTCAACACTTTCATATAACGCTCGAAAGGATACATCCACCTTAAGAAAACTGGTCCGCACAATTTAACTTCTCTAACCAAATGAATAACAAGATGAATCATAATGTCGAAAAAAGCCGGGGGGAAGAATATCTCCAACTGACATAATGTGACCACAATTTCATTCTGTAACTTGTCTAACTGCACAGGATCAACCACTTTACTGCAAATCTTATTGAAAAAGGAACACAACTTTATTATTGCTTGTCTAACATCTTTCGGTAATATGGATCTCAGTGCTACCGGTAATAACTGCTGCATTAAAGTGTGACAATCGTGAGACTTCATCCCCACAAGTTTCAAATCCTTCATAACAACAAGATTACTGATATTTGAAGAATAACCTTGTGGAACCCTTACATCGTGCAAACACTGACAGAGAATTCTTTTCTCCTTTCTAGACAATGTATAACTAGCTGGAGGTAAGTAATTCCGATCTCCTTTCTTCTCTGGTGCCAACATTGCTCGTATACCAATATCAACAAGATCAAGTCTTGCATTATATCCATCTTTGGTTTTACCAGGTATGTTCAACAGAGTGCCAACAAGACTATCACAAACATTTTTCTCTACGTGCATCACATCAACACAATGTCTAACTTCTAAAGTTTTCCAGTAAGGGAGATCAAAAAATATTGATCTTTTTTCCAACTACTTTTGTCGTTTGCTCGTTTGTACGGTTTTCCAAATTGACATTCAATGTTCCTTACACGTTCATACACCTTTTCGACGCTGATTTCAACTGGCGGATTCTGAAACTCCTGTTTTCCGTTAAATGCCTTCTTCAACCTACGATAAGGATGAGAGTTCGGCAAAAATCTCTGATGACCAAGATAGACAGTCTTAGAACCATTAGCTAGTTGCAAAGAACATGTATTTTCCTCGCAAATTGGACAAGCTTTATGACCTTTGACTGAATATCCAGACAGATTACCATAAGCTGGAAAGTCATTAATCGTGCAAAATATCATTGCCCGCATTACGAACGACTCCTGACGATAAGAATAAAAAACTGACTCTCCGTCATCCCACAATTTCTTTAGGTCATCAATTAAAGGTCTTAAATACACATCAATGTCGTTTCCAGGTTGTTTCGGACCAGAAATCATTAAGGACAACATGATATATTTGCGTTTCATGCATAACCACGGGGGCAGATTGTAAATTACAAGCAGAACGGGCCAAGAACTGTGAATGCTACTCAAACTATCGAAAGGATTCATTCCGTCAGTACAGAGCCCAAGTCGTACATTCCTCGATTCTTCACCAAACACAGGAAAGTCGACATTTATTTTTTTCCACTGAGGTGAATCTGCAGGGTGACGTAGCAACTGATCATTTGGTTTCTCACGATCAGCATGCCATGTCATGTTCTTGAAATCCTCTTTACCCGCAAACAAACGTTTAAGCCTTGGTATTATCGGAAGATACCACAAAATCTTAGCAGGAGGTCCTTTGATTTTCATCTCATCAGCCTCTTCATTGTGGTTTGGTCCACTACGTTTCATTTTGTATCTTGAAACATTACACCTGGGACAGGAATGTAAGTTTTCAAACTCACCCCTATACAATATACAATCATTCGGGCATGCGTGTATCTTCCTATATTCCATTCTCATAGGGCACAACACTTTCTTTGCATCATAAGTTCTATCTGGCAACTCATTATCATTTGGAAGCATCTCTTTCACTAACTTCAACATTGATGTGAAACTCACATCGGACCAACCATTTCCAGCTTTTAAATTGTACAACTTCAACACCGCTGACAATCTAGTGAATTTGGTACAATTCTTATACAACGGCTTCTCATTGTCACTCAACAAATTACCAAGTAAATCGGGGTTGGACGAAAACTTTTCAGCCATATCCTGAACCATTTCCTCTAAGTGATCTTCCACACTAACATCTTCTCCATCATTCTTGGAACGACTACATGATTCATATTCGTCGTGCCATATCCACCGTCTGTAATTTGGGTCGAAACCTTTCTCAAACTAATGATCATTCATTTTCCGAAAAGTCAACACTGACATATTATGACACTTATTGCACGGACAATACGCCATGTCGCTGTCTTTCATTTTCTTAGAATGTTTTTTGGCAACCTCTACGAACATATTCACTCCGTTCTCATACTCACACTCAATCTGTTTGAAACTATCCACTCTCGATCCATTTCAATCTAAACAGAAGCAAAAATGATAGTTATTATTGAAGAAAATAAATAAAATTTCAATTTAAAAGAATGTGTTCGTAGATGAGAAGATTCGGAGACATTAAGATGAGAAAAGAATGACTCAGAGGAGAAGAGATGAAGACCTTAATCTAGCGTGGAATAAGGAATGTTAGAAATCTAACTAAACAATCAAGGCCAAAACAAACCTAAAGTCCACTATAGGTCCTTAGTAATAGACGACGCCTAACTTCGAGGTCACACCGAGGACCACTAGTCTGTAGGAAATCAAGAACCCGGAGGTCCCTAATATCTCAGGGAGACTAGATGGGCAACGACGTTCAGGCCGAAACGGTCTTAAACATCGAGGACCACTAATCTATAGGAAATTAAGAACCCGGAGGTTCCTAAAATCTCAGGGAGACTAGATGGGCAATGACATTCAGGCCATAACGGTCTTAAACGGTTTCCTCTCCTTAATGCGTCCGAAATTCCTAGGGGCCAACGTCTAATTGATTTTATTAAGGCTCTTTTATTAAGTGGTTTCTGGGCCAAGGAAAGGGTGATGAAATCCCCCACCTCATCTCCTATAGGTGACTACCCCCTAAGTGTTTTTCATACCTTAATCTAACAAACAACACACCAAACAAACACTCACCTCACTCTTATTCCAATGCAAGTCCTACTAACTAATGCGTGCTTTCTAATGAATGATGAGTGAAAGATAGTACGTACCTTACGCCAGCAATCTACGACAGAAATCGTAAATAATCGAAAAATACAATGCATGTAAATCCTATATGATGAATGACTTAGCAAATATTGTCTAATCTTTTGCTTTGGGTTATTAAAGGCCAAGTTGTTTAAAGGGGGCAATGAGTTATTATAAACTAAACATTTAACTAAACAAAGTAAATAAACATTTAACTAGACAAAACATAAATAAACATTTAACTAGACATTTTTGTACAACTGGTAGATTGATTGCCTGAAGAAAGTTTAGCACATCGAAATCTTTAAGCTACACACATTGATTTCATACACATTTTTTTCAAGTTATCTTATATTTTAGTAAGATTGCTTCATGTACTTTGAACCTAGAAACGTTAGAACTTACAAGACACCACAGTCCACAGCTTATGGCAAAAGATATAACAGTAAGTTTAGTTAGCAAGAAATTCTTCTTGAGCTGTCATTTTTGTACAACTGGTAGATTGATTGCCTGAAGAAAGTTTAGCACATCGAAATCTTTAAGTATTGAACACCGACTAAAACTACAAATCATTGTTATCTGCAAGCCTTATCACCGAAAAAAGGATTAGCATGACCTAACTATGAAAACATTTCTATCAGTTGTGTATGGTTGACAACAAAATTACAGTACTAGTTAAGGTCAAACAAACTCCATACTTATCGAAGATGAACGTAAAGGGTTGAATGAGGGCTTTGATGGATTCCATACAAACACATACCACCATTTGTTTGTGATAGTAGTTAATAACTCGCAAGTGGAAGGGGAGATCCAAACAAAGCCCGATATTCTTTTGGAAGAAAATACAAATGGTTGATGGAAGAAAACTTACATGTGGAGAAAGACGGAGGAAGACGGGGGAAGAAGGAGAAGAGGGCCGGAGATGTGGAGGAGAGTTTGGGAGCTCGCTGCGGTGCCGGAGACGGTGCAGATCGGTCGGAGGTTGGTCGTGGAGGAGAGTTCGGTCGCGGGACGGCTAGGGTTTTTGGTTGGGTTTCGTCTGAAATGAATGAAAGAAAACCGTCTGTCTGATTTCTTTAAGACCTATAGACGTCGGATGTTATATAACGCCGACGTCTATACCTCGACGTCTATGTGGATGACGTATAGACGTCGGTTGTCCATTACGTCTGACGTCTATATGGAGACGTCTATACCCTATAGACGTCGGATATAAAAGGTACACAAACCACCGACGTGTATAGGTCGACGTCTATAGGGTATAGACGTCGGCTAAACGTGTTATTCCAAAACCCGACGTCTATAGTGTCACATAGACGTCGTCTTCCATTACAACCGACGTCTATTCTGTCCTCTCCACACTAGACGTCGGTGGTTGTAACGGCCGACGTCTATTTGGCGACAAGTAAAGCCAATTCTGCACTAGTGCCCTCTCCCTCTCTCTGATCAGATCTTCGGCGTGCGAAGGCGCTCGAGGAGTGGTTCTCGGAAGGCGAGGTGAAGCTCGGACGTTCACCGGAGAGGAATAGATCGTTGCTCGGTTGGAGTTCGCCGGAGAAGGTGTTTTGCGAGGAGAAGCTCGCCGTTGAGTCTTCGAAGGCTTCTTCAAGTCTTCAAGGTATGTCAAGCTTTACTTTGATGCTCACATATGTTTTGGTGAGTGTTGGGGTGGTCGACGGTAGGCCGGAGGGCTCGTCGGACCCGTGCAGCTGCGTTCTGCACTGTAAACGGTCGACCGGTGGCATGGTTCGGTCGACCGGTCGTAGAGTAAATTAGGCGAAATCCCTTGTACCGGTCGAACGATACCTTGGTGGTGGTCGACCGGTAGTACATTTTGAGCGAGGGATGGAGGCTCTGCGTGTTTTCGGTCGACCGGGACCCTTTTTCCGGTCGACCGAAAGCACCGTTGTAGGTCGGTTGGGGCGTTGACCATCCAAACGGTCGACCGCCTAGTTGACTCGTTTGACCGATGAATTAAAATAACTTAAAGTTTGTTCGACCGCGAGCTGGTTCGGTCGACCGGAGTTTTCTGATGGATTTGGATTTGGTACTGGTCGTTTTCGGTCGACCGGTGTTTGTGTGTGGTTCGACCGTTGGTGCGTTTTACTGTGATGTGAGTTTTTACTGGTCGAATTCCGTCGAACGGGACCCCTTTGCCGTTCGACCGGTTGACAATTTTGTTGGTTGGGCCAGTCCTGTGGAGAGGATTCGGTCGACCGGTTGGGAGGTTTTGTTCGACCGTTTGGTACGGTTTTTGTGTTGAGGAGCCAACTCGAGATGGCAACGGATCTCTGACCTTAGAGGGTGACCGGTGCCGGCCTGAGAGTGGTTCATGAGTGTTGTCGGGTCAGCCCAAGAAGGCAACGGATCTCCGGCCCTAGAGGGTGACCGGTGCCGGCCTGAGGGCGGTTCGTGTGTGGGGCCAGCTCAAGATGGCAACGGATCTCCGGCCCTGGAGGGGTGACGGTGCCGGCCTGAGAGTGGTCTTCTGGGCACGTGTGAGGGTTGGGCTAAAGGACCTGCGAGACCCGTCATTATTTGGTGTCTACTGTGGTAGGGAGAGAGTTCCCGGGGGCCCAGTGAGACGATGGATGTTTATTGCATTTCATATCATACATGTTTTAGATGTCTAGTTCATTTATTGTGATGTAAGTTTGGCATACGGGGTTTCCTCACGGGAAACTCAGGCATATTCATGTTTTATGTCAAGTCGGAGGCAGCATTGGGAGGTGGTAACCGAGGAGGAGCGCTTTCGGGGCCCGATCCTGCTTTCCTTGTTTTGAGGTCCGAGTGATTACATGTATATTTTCGTTAGCTTTTGTTGTAATCATACTTTTGTAAAACTCTCAGATATATATTGTATATATGTTGGTGCACCAGTTGTCCACTTTCTTCGGTAATATTCTCGTTTTGTGTTTTATTAAAAATTTAAATTTCTTCCGCTTTGGAGGATGCAGTTACTCTACTTCTTTGCTATTAAAGATCATTAAAGGGATCCAGTTAGTGGAAAAAGCAATATTAAGTGAGTGGAGCCAAAGTTTTAAGCATCTGTGTGTAACAAACATCATATAAGAAGATGCATTAAATGAAGACATATCCAAATCATAGATATGATCATAACTTTCATATCATATCTATATATTTTAGGTCTCACAAAAAGGTAATCAAGCATATCAGTAAAATATCAATAATGAATTAACTTTGTAACACTAATAATAATATGTATAATTATGATTCTTTGTTATTAGATATGAAAGATTAATAGTCACAAATATAAAATATGAATATTCATATCGAGATAAATTTAACTGAAACCCAAAGTGTTAAATACAAAACAATTTACAAACTTTAACCTACAAAATAGTGTTTGTTGTGATTAGAAAAGAAAGGAACTTGTAAGGTAATGGGTTCTTATAGCTCAATTTTATTCGGTTTATATAGAATTATCGGATATTGTTAATTTGTTCTTGGACTCTTATTCGCATGGTTCAGCCGATATAATAGGCATGTAGAACAGGACCAAAACAGGTCCATTTAGATCTCTTCAATATCATTTTGTTGCATATACTACGAAATTTAATAAAATATACTACATGAGCGTTTGGTCGTAAAATCTCAGTGAGTGTTGTAGCCCTATTTTCATGAAGGTGGATCCGCCACTAGACTTGGGTGCCGTGCCGGCACGGCGGTTGGGCCCCAGGGGCGAGCCCAGCATGGCTCGTTACCCGGGTCTATCTGCCTCTGGTTCCAATTTGTAAAATTTGTTTATAACTACTGTATTAACACAAACAAAAACAATAAAACTTAAGGAGGTGGTTGGATTCATCACTTGAGCGTGGGATTTCATTTCAAGTTAGAATTTTAAAAGGTTACATTTGCAAATATTATATTTTGTTGATTAGGCATTGGAATTTTCAAATCCCTCGTGGAATCTTGAAACCCAAATATAAAATATGAAAGATTCCATGTGTCAAATGCAAATCACTCGTTGAGAAGAGGTGCAATTTCAAGTTTCCATGTGTCTTAATTTAATATTGGTCATTTAAATAAATATTGCATGCTAACACTACTGTAGAAAAAGGAATATACGGGATATATACATCAGATATAATGCCTCCTGATCCGACATCTATCTATACGTCGTATATACATAGACGTCGGTCGCGTAAGGACTGACGTCTATACCTCTCTAATAGACGTCGGCTGTTAAAGACGACCGACGTCTATACCTAGACAATAGACGTCGGCTATATCGCCCAACCGACGTCTATTAGAGAGGTATAGACGTCAGTCATCTCTAACAACCGACATCTATACCTAAATAATAGACGTCGGTCTCTTAACGGCCGACGTCTATACTTTTTTGAAACGAATAGACGTCGGCTAAGCAAAACAACCAACGTCTATTCCCTTACCTAGTCAAAAAAAATCATAAATACCTGCATAGCAAACACATTCAACTTGCACAAGAAAAACATTCATCCTGCACCAAATTCATTCACAAATACATACACACTTTCATCCACAAATACATACAAGCATATATACACAAACACAATCATTCAACACACTTGACATTCATACACAAACACTTTGCATTTATTCCAAAAATGAGGCGATTATATTTAGGCAAAAAAATGATAGTGATATGAGAACCTCTTAGATCATTAACATGTTTCTAATAAAATAGTGAGTCCATCGCTTGCGAGTATCATCGAGTTGTTGTTTCGAGTAGGGATCGCTATTCTTTTGGAAGACATATAAAAATACAAGTTAAAAATATTAAATCTAAATAATGAAACTATGACTATACAACTGAATAGTGAATTATATTACCTCGGTTAGTGATATGTTTTGAGGTGCAATTTCGAGGATTTCCTCTATGTATCTCATCACGTAGTAACCACATTCCGTGTTTCCAATCTGCTTGCGGTACTACAAAAATATAAATTCGCTAAATATTCGCCCAATGTACTACCCATTCCATGTCATGTTACTCCCGTTTTTGGGGTTGTTCTCCTGCAAACTAACGCTCTGTAAACCTTCATTGTCCTGAGTAGCACAAGTTATTGAACATGAATTCAATAATACTAATAAAAATCCACGGATTACAAATACGACGATTAAAACGAACTTACAGATTTACAAGTTTTTTATGGATTCCATTGGTTTATTCGACCCCAACGGATCAAACCAATATGCTGAATTAGTCGCGGGGCATACAACGACAAGCATCCAATGAGTGTTGTTTATATATATAATTAGAAGTTTATTACAAAATAAAATTCCACTTTGAATTAACAAATTTACCACTCATGATAAGGGAACAGATAATATCTTTTGTTTTCTTCTTTCATGAGAGTCTCAAGCTGACCTGATTTATCGTTATTCCCGTATATAGGTAGATGGAATGATAAATCCAAATAGTTGATCATCAGGAAAGACTGACCTTCTGGCGTCATAAATGTGTCTGCAAGAGTAAAAATTACATTTTTTTTACGATTACGATAAAATTATTCAGCACATTTCATCTTATGCACAAGAAAAGACTTACTTCACTTGCACGTTGATAATCATGATGCACAATGAATCCATCGCCAAGAACTGCATAACATCCTCTATGGCGACGTATAAATCTGAAGGCAACCCTTTAACCCCTCCTCCAAATCCTAGGTAGTTAAGGATTGTGATTCCCTACCTACCATTAATTGATGCAAAGGGTCCAACATTTTGTTGGAATGTTGGACACTTTGCTCTGGGGGCTTGACACCTTACAGATATATATACAACCGTTAAAAATACAATTATTAACAAAATTGAACTTTACAGTCTTTCAAAATTAAAGTACACCTCGTGTGTGTCATTTAGATATACTAAATGAATAGGCCACCTCACGAACCCACCGATAGCATCGCCGAGGGTAACAATATCTTCTTCCGGAATTGGCACCAGAGCACCAGCATCTAAGCAACTCCCCATTGCAACCTTCACTTCTCCCTCTTCCACCTCTATGAAGTGGTGTCTGGAAATGTTATAAACTTTGACGTGTCCCACCAATCTTCAATCAGGGTCTTCGACAAATAGAGCACATCTAGATCCATCCTCAAACTTTCCAAACGAGGGTCCGCCTACGAGGGCCAATTCTAGAGAATAAAATGTTCCTTTATATCATTCTTTTGAAAAATCAATTAAAGTGAACCCCAAGTCATCCACTCAAACTCCACTTTTATTATCAGTCCACTTGCATCTAAATACAGGTACTTTGAATTTAACAAAGTCTTGCTCCCATTCAATTACACCGTAATAGGACATATCGGCTTATACATGATTCTTGTCTTTAGAATGAGATACATGCAAAGACTCTGCTATTAAGTGACCCCACTGTTCTGAACAACACTTTTGACATCTTCACAGACTGTGTAGAATGAATATCCATTGATATCATAGCCACTGTAACTTCTAACAGCAGAATGCGGACCGTTGGTCAACCACTGTATTGTCTCAGAAACTTCACGCTTGTAAGCCACATTTTTTAACCAAGAGATGAAATTCTTATTGTTACTATTAATTACTTGTTGATCACTCCACAAAGGATTTCTTTCCTTTAGAAACTTCATGTGTTCATTTAGGTATGGTTGAACTTCATTCGAATTGCACAACACATAAAAATATGCTGTCATTAAGTCATCGCCATTTGGATTTAACATTTTCATCCCACGTGTCCCTTTACCATCAGCACGTTTATCATGACGATTCTTCGGAAGTCCAATAGTTTTGGTGTTTGCTAGGTATCCAGTGCAAAACTCGATAACCTCCTCAGCTATGTATCCTTCAACAATACTAGCATCTGGTCTTTGACGATTTTTGCAATAACCTTTCAACACTTTCATATAACGCTCGAAAGGAGACATCCACCTTAAAAAACTGGTTCACATAATTTAACTTCTCTAACCAATGAATAACTAGATGAATCATAATGTCGAAAAAAACAAGTGGGAAGAACATCTCCAACTGACATAATGTAACTACAATTTCAATTTGCAACTTATCTAACTGCATGAGATCGACCACTTTACTACAAATCTTGTTGAAAAAGGAACACAACTTTATTATTGCATGTCTAACATCTTTTGATAATATGGATCTCAGTGCTAAAGGTAACAACTGCTGCATTAGAGTGTGACAATCGTGAGACTTCATCCCCACAAGTTTCAAATCCTTCATAACAACAAGACTACTGATATTTGAAAAATAACCTTGTGGAACCCTTAGATCGTGCAAACATTAACGTAGAATCATTTTCTCCTTTTTATATAATGTATAACTAGTTGGGGATAAATAATTCCGGTCTCCTTTCTTCTTTGGTGCCAACATTGCTCGTATACCAAGGTCAACAAAATCAAGTCTAGCATTATATCCGTCTTTTGTCTTACCAGGTATGTTTCAACAGAGTTCCAACAAGACTATCACAAACATTTTCTCTACGTGCATCACATCAATATAATGTCTAACTTCTAAAGTTTTCCAGTAAGGGAGATAAAAAATATGGATTTTTTTCAAAGATTTTTGTCATTTGCTCGTCTGTATGGTTTTCCAAATTCAACATTCATTACACGTTCATACACCTTTTCGATGTTGATTTCAACTAGCAGATTCTGAAACTCTTGTTTTCCATTAAATGCCTTCTTCAACTTACGATAAGGATGAGAGTTCGGAAAAAAACTCCAATGACCAAGATAGACTGTCTTAGAACCATTAACCGGTTGCAAGGAGCATGTATTCTCTTTGCAAATTAGACAAGCTTTATGACCTTTGACCGAATACCCAGACAGATTACCATAAGCTAGAAAGTCAATAATCGTGCAAAAAACATTGCGCGCATTACAAATGACTGTTGATGATAAACATCAAAAACTATCTCTCTGTCATCCCACAGTCTCTTTAGGTCATCAATTAAGGGTCTTAAATACACATCTATGTTGTTTTCAGGTTGCTTCGGACCAGAAATCATTAAAGACAACAAAATATATTTGTGTTTCATGCATAACCACATGGGCAGATTGTAAATTACAAGCAAAACATGCCAAGAATTGTGAATGCTACTCAAACTACCGAATGGATTCATTTCGTCTGTACAAAGTCCAAGTCGTACATTCCAGGATTCTTCATCAAACACAGAAAAGTCGTAATCTATTTCTATTTTTTTCCATTGAGGTGAATTTGCAGGATGACGTAGCAACTGATCATTTAGTTTCTCACGATCAGCATGTCATGTCATGTTATTGGAATCCTCCTTACCCGCAAACAAACATTTAAGCCTTGCTATTATCGGAAGATACCATAAAATCTTAGCAGGAGGTCCTTTGATTTTCATCTCATCAGCATCTACATTGGTTTGGTCCACTGCGTTTCATTTTGTATCGTGAAACATTACACCTGGGACAAAAATGTAAGTTTTCAAACTCACCCCTACACAATATACAATCGTTCGGACATGCATGTATCTTCCTATATTCCATTCCCATAGGACACAATACTTTCTTAGCATCATAAGTTCTATCCGGCAGTTCATTATGCTCTTGAAGCATCTCTTTCAATATCTTCAACAACTAACACTTCAACACCGCTGACAATCTATTAAATTTGGTGCATCCCTTATACAATGACTTCTCATTGTTACTCAACAAACTAGCAAGTAAATTGTTGTTGGACGAAAACTTTTCAGCTATATCCTGAACCATTACCTCTAAGTGATCTCCCGCATTAACATTGTCCTCGCCATTCTTGGAATAACTAAATGATTTATTTTCGCTATGCCATATTCACTGTCTGTAACTTGGGTCGAAACCTTTCTCAAACAAATGATCTATTATTTTCCGAAAAGTCAACATTAGCATATTATGACACTTATTGCACGGAAAATACGCCATGTCTCTGTCATTTGTATTCTTTGAATATTTTTTGACAACCTCTAAGAACATATTCACTCCGTTCTCATACTCGTCACTCAATCAGTCTGAAAGAATCCACTCTCGATCCATTTCAATCTAAACATTAAGAAAAATGATAGTTATTATTCAAGAAAATAAACAAAAATTTCAATTTAAAAGAAGGTGTTCGTAGATGAGAAGATCCGGAGACATGAAGATGAGAAAAGAATGACTCAGGAGAGAGGATATGAAGTCCTTAATCTAGCGTGAGAATAAAGAAGGTTAGAAACCTAACTAAGCAATCAAGGTCAAAGCAAGCCTAAAGTCCACTATAGGTCCTTAGCACTAGACGACGCCTAACTTCGAGGTCCCACCGAGGACCACTAGTCTGTAGGAAATCAAGAACCCAGAGGTTCCTAAAATCTAAGGGAGACTAGATGGGCAACGACGTTCAGTCTGAAACGGTCTTAAACAACGAGGACCACTAGTCTGTAGAAAATCAAGAACCCGGAGGTTCCTAAAATCTCAGGGAGACTAGATGGGCAACAACGTTCAGGCCATAACAGTCTTAAACGATTTCCTCTCCTTAATGCGTCCGGAAATCCTAGGGGTCAACGTCTAAATTGATTTTAGTAAGGCTTTAATTAGGTGATTTTGGGCCTAGGAAAGGGTGATTTTGGGCCTAGGAAAGGGTGATGAAATCCCCACCTAATCTCCTATAGGTGGCTGCCCCTACGTGTTTTTCATACCTTAATCTAACAAACAACACACCAAACACTCACCTCACTCTTATTCCAATGCAAGTCCTACTAACTAATGCATGATTTCTAATGAATGATGAGTGAAAGAGATTACGTACCTTACACCAGCAATCTACGACAAAAATCGTAAAATAAAAAATAAATACAATGAATGGAAAGTCCTATATGATGAATGACTTAGCAAATATTGTTTAATCATTTGCTTTAGGTTATAAAAGGTCAAGTTGCTTAAGGGAGTCGATGAGTTATTATCATAATACCATTATATGTACAGACAATATGTAAATAATATTGAAAATTGAAAGAAGCAAGGCAATAAATATTTTAAATATTAAAAGCAAGTATTAAAAACAATTACTTGGATTGACGGAAAAACATGTTAAACACAAAATATCATGTTATTAATAACAATTGGGAATAAATTTTTATTGAAATTCTGGCAGAACCTCCCTTAAATTTAATATATAAAATTCTTCAAATCCTGGAATTAACAAGAAAAATGTATAATATTCTCCACTACATCACATTCACATTACAAATCTACTCATGTTGAATACACATGTATGAGATCCACAAAGAACGTTAGTTTATTTACATTCAAATTTACTCAATAATGCATCCCAAACAACGAGCATATGATAATAACGTTTGAATTATATCACTTAGCAAAATGGACAACTCGTCCGTTGACTTAGGCTTTGTTAAATAATACTACACATAATTATAAGTTGCATTTTAATAGGCATTACATCTAGAAATGGGACGTGAGTGGAGAAAACTCGAATTATCAAAAATCACTCCAAAACCCCAAATCCCCAAAACTTCCATATTCCAAAATCACTCCAAAACACAGAAACATCCACAAAGAAACCTCACAAAGATCGTGCATTCAACAACCATATATACCAAAACAATGTTCGTGCAATCCAAGAAAAATGTGTACTAAATGTGGGAAAAACAATCCTAAATTGTTTCGGTCAAACAAGGTGAAGCATGTAAATCTAACAAGGCATATACCAAACAAGGTGGAGAATCGAACGGAGGCTGATGTGGCTGCAGTGACGGTGGCTGTCACGGAGGTGGCGGTGACGGAGGAAGCAGAGGCTGCAACAGAGGTCGAGGAGGTCGCGGAGGCTGCAGTCGAGGAACTCGGGGGGGTTGTCGCGGTGGAGGGGGCTATGATTTGGTCGGAAATTGGTCGCAGTGGAGGGGGCTAGGGTTCGGTCGGGGTCAAGGCAGTTGTTGTCGAGGTCGCTGCGGTGGATTTGGTCGTGGTGGAGGGGGCTAGGCTTCGGTCGAGGTCACTGCGGCTGTCTAGGGTTTTTTCGGGGTGAATCGTTTTGTCGGAATAAAAGAGAAAAAACTAACTAAATGCTCCTAGACGTCAGATATGGTCCAACCGACGTCTATACCTTGACGTCTATTTGGATGGGGTAGTAGACACCGGTTGTACCATATAACCGACGTCTATGGGTCATAACCATCGAGGTATAGACGTCGGTTGCCATGCATTTTTCCTACACCGACGTCTATATGTCTCAATAGAGTCAGCAATTTATACAACTGACATCGGCTATGTATACAGCTGGCGTCTATACGCGTTTCTACACTAGTGTAAATTAATATTTGAAATATGATTACATAACTTGAAGATAATTTTTAAACTTCATATGAATTAAACACTATTAGCAAAATAGGATTCACCGACGGATATACATCCGTCGGTGAGGCATCCATTGATACAGTTAACTATACACCAACGGATAGTGTTTTTGTCGGTGGAAAACTACACTGATGAATGTTCTCACCAACACCAATGGATAAAGTCTGTCGATTAATATTTTTGTAGTATTCGTCAGATCAGAAATGTACACCGACGGATACGTACCGTCGGTGTATTTTTAGATAATCAAATTCGTAGTAAAATGAAATTTGTTGTGCAAAAAACAATCATCGACTGTTATGTTACCCTCTACCGACGGATATATTTGTCGGTGTATGGATTTTTGAAGATGGACTGATGATATCATCCGTAGGAGAATATTCAGAAAAATAACCATTGCGAACTTAATACATTTAGCGGCACCGAGGGAGTCGTAAAGAAACACCAATGGATCATTGTCGTTGGTGAAGCTTTCAGGAGCCCGATTTTTGAAGTAGATTAGTTAGACTTGGTTAGATTAACCGAAATTAAATTTGGTTAGTTAGAATGATTAGTTGTATTTTATTGGATTGGTTAATTGGATTGACTTCGATTTATTAGTTGGATTGTGTTGCATTTTAGTTAGTTTGTTTGGTTAGCCAAATTGTGTTAGATTGGTGAGTTGGATTTTATTGGATTGGTTGATCGGATTGACATTGATTCGTTAATTTTGTTGTATTGGTTAGTTGATTATGCTAGATTTAGTTGAATTGAATTGAGTTAGATGTGATAGTTGGATGTGGCAGTTGGATTGAGTTGCATGTGCTAGTTTGATTTAGGAGAATTTGACTTGATATAATTGGTTTAGGTGGTGTGAGAAAGCGAAGAAGTTGCGACAATCGAGATAATCTTAACCGCAAACGTGATTAAAATACCTCTGACCACCACCACCTAACACCTTAAACCCGAAATAGCAATGTTGGTTGCAGAGCCCAAAGAAAGAGCAAACGACGACCAATGGTTGGTCATTGTGCAAATGTAGCCAAGTGATTTATATAGCATGGAGGACGAAGCATCCGAAGTTTCTAAATTTGGTCAAGCAAATCTTGTAGAAGATAAAGTTGAATTAGACGATATTAATTTGGTAGATTTTGTTAGACTAGATTTAGAACCACTGGTGGAGTAGTGCACCATTAAACATCCACGAAAACGAATGTAATGACAAATCAAATATATGCATTATTAGATTTGTTGTTTATAAATTTGATTATGCAATTGATGATAAATTTAACAACTTTGGAATTCAAGTATGACTAGATGTCAGTATTCACCGCCACACCTTGTACCAGAGGGAGACACTGATATGCGGAGACATCGACGAAATCAGGATTAGGATACCCCATAGAGAGTCGATGGTGCAGTAGATCCTTCCCATAGTGCGGACGTTCCTAGCACTTCGGCATTTGGTGCAGCGAATACGAGTAGGGGTCGTGGATCCACACAACTTCTGGAGGATTGGAACTCTACAATTCAAATTGAGATCGAGTTTACACCAGAGGGCGACACGAAAGGAAAGATTGCGGAACACTTCCAGAATTTCTTCAGGACGATAGCTAGGACGACGCAAGTATTTCCTCCTCATTATTCGATCTGCAGATTGGTTCCCAAAAGGGACAAGGATGTGGCATCACAACAGTTAACAGCAATATTATATGCGTACTTAAGTTATATTATTATTGAGTTGAATACTAATTTATTTATTTTTTCCAGTCACATTGGACAGTTCCAGATAGGTTCAAAGCAAAGATTATGAAGTCTCTGAACACAAAATGGAAGGAAAACAAGTAGCAGTTGTACCTTGGTATGGCAGATATGGAGACGAGAGAGGTGAGATTGGTGGCCAAACCGCCGAATATTTCCATTAAGGATTGGTCCACTCTGCTAGACTACTGGTCGAACAAGGCTTTTAAGGTTCATTTATAATGTTTTAAGTTAATATATAATTCATGGATGAAAGAACTTACAATTTGGTTTTTTTGGTGATGCAGAAGAAGAGCGAGACTAACAAGAAAAACATGTTGAATTTAGTCATACCACATAAGTGGGGTACCAAATCTGTGGTTGACATAGAGAGAAAATGGTGATACATTATTTATAATTTTTTAAATTCTTATAGATTCAATACATTTTAATAAAGTTAGAGATGATTGTTATTTTCAATGGTATTGAAGATTGCGAAAAACCCAGACGCTTCTAAGCCTACTCGTACAGATATGTATATTCGGCTTCATGACAAGAACATCCCATAAGATACGGCTGTCATTGTAAATTTAAGATTATTATTAGTTTTAAATTATTTAATGTTGTTTGATAGATTCATTTATATTTTATGATATTTTCTTCTTGCAGGAAAGATTAGAGGCTTTATGATGACCGAGTGTGATGAGCTCACATGGTTTTGTCGATTCGGGGGCTGTCGTCGAGGATCTGGTCGGGACTCTTCTAAGCGACGGGCACTGACGTGTGAGGATGTACTCCAGTCTCGTCACCCCAACAGACATGTGCGGACCGGGTAGGACGCCATCCCAAGTAGACATTGATGCCAGATCGTAAGTTGAGCAAAATGTTCGACAAGATTAGGAGCTATTGATGATGAGAAGTGAGGTAGTGGGACGAAAAGCAAGCTCGCAGACATGCTGTCAACCATCAACTATTTGATGGCAAAAGTGGGTTCTAAGAATCAGGTATTTTAATTGTAATTTGATAAGTTGGATTACATTTAATAAGTTAATGTATACGAATTATAATCTTAATGTATAATGTTTCGATCGTGCAGGATATTAATTTAACATCCATTTGTACACCACCACCGCCAGCAAATCGAGATAATGACCACGGACCATCGGGCGGAGCAGGCACGGGAGGTTTAACAACTCCGTGTTTCTGTTTTTTGTCTGTTATCATTGTTAAACTTTGTTTCACTACTTAATGAATAGAAAGTTTAATTTCAATTAAATTACAGCTTCTGTGTATGAAGTGTTTTGATATGAATGCATATATATATATATATACATATATATAACGTATGTCGGGTAACCTACAACAATGGTATTTATCCGGCAATGTAGGTTGCCAATATAATGAACCAACGAAAGGTATCTGTCGATGTATGTCAATATCCATCGGACAAAGTATTAGTCAGTGTATTTGACACCGACAAATGTATCCGTCAGTGTTCTTCAATTCTACGAAAAAAGGCAAAAAATTGGGGGAATGTCACGCCAAAATTAACATCGACGATTTTATCCGTCGGTGTAACTAAATACGGACGCAAGTTACACCAACAGAAGGTATATCCGTCAGTGTTCAGCAACGCAGACGGATAGAGACATGCACTGATGGATAGATACTGTCACTGAAATCTTGTTCTATTGTAGTGGAAAAAATAAAAGTAACATACAATATAAAACTTCACAATGCCATTCAAAAGTAACATGCTTATCAAACAAAGTGAATAAATTTCCTATCAATTATAATATTGGATTTTTAAATCCCATCAATTGAACTTGACATAACATTTGCCAAAGACGGGTCACATGTTTGGTGAGATGGAGGATAGTGGGCCACATGTCTAAACAATGAAATGAAACCGACCACAGTCATACCTGGAATGGTTCATCCGTTCATCATCAACACACAACTTGCTTGAGATCGGGTTCTACTCGATTGTAAACTGCATGTAATTACCAAATCCTCGCATGGCCTCCTCCAAAGTACTCCCATCTGGCAAATAAAAGTGGAAGTTGTCGTTACGAAAACGACAATTTTGAACAAGAGTTGCTTGAGGTTCGTGCTGATGTTGAACAAGCTACACCACCTACTATTTCCCACGCAGAGAATTGTAACATCCCAGATAACGAATTTTGAACAAGAGTTGCTTGAGGTTCGTGCTGAGGTAGAAATTTTAAAATTTAAACAATAAAGAAATATCAAGATAACGACAATCCTAACGGCAATGTTACTCAAAAATATAACCAGTCGGTGCACCGAATACAACAGAGTTTGTCAAAAGACATGATTCATCACTACAACGAAAGACAAGTACAAGTAATCATGAAGACCTCGAAGAGTCCGAAGAGGATCTTGACCTCAAAATGTGCGCGTCCGCTGTTACCACCCCCATAAAACCTACTACGATCCTGAAACATGAAACAAACAATAATGTCTGAGTTTCCCAATAGGAAATCTCGTATGTCAAGCTCGTCTATATGAATGCAACAGTACGGTAAATGACTTTGTCGTACTAGTAGTATTGAGACAGTACGCGACACCCCCCATACGCGACTACTCGAGCCAAAGGGATTGGTGAGGAGCGTCCGCACTTCCAAACGAAATCACGTGGTCTACACCACCCCAACGGAGCCGTATCCCGGTCGGTCCAACCATCCCCTGATAGGTGCCTAATCGAGGAATCATCGTCGGAACAACATCGACGGCATTGCCGGCACACATCGGCAGTACAACATACGCCTAACACAACATCGGACGACATAACCAGCCGGAACATCGGCGGCAACATCATCGCCGACAAAAATCTCGGCGGTACAACATACGTCAGGCACAACATCGGACGGGTCCAGACCGTAGTCTGCAGGGTCATCATGCTCCAAGAGCCAAGCATCAACATGCATTGGGATCCGCGATCTCTCATGTTTGCTACTCTACAAAAAGTCAAACAACAACACGGTACACCGCAGTCCATCAACGGAGGTGGCATGTCCCAAGTATCCACACTCTTCCACACGGCGGTCCCTGGGCAAGCACGAGCAACGTACCTGTCGTCACCTCCCGGCTCACGCTCTAAGCGAGGACACGGGTTTTCGTGGACAAGTTGACACAACACAAGGACCAGGAATTCATTTCTGCGCACAAACGGTCGACCAAAATAGGCAATCCAGTCGACCGTTCCCATGGGGTTCGGTCGACCGATAGTCTGGAACGGTCGAACTCTCTGTGGATTACTTAAGTCCTAACAGTCAAACACCAATCTAAAACCGGTCGACCGAATATGGGGTCAAAATTCGGAGTAGGTCAAAATCATACAAATCTAATCGGTCGACCGACTTAGGGTTCCCGATCGACCGAATACTACCAGGGGCATCCTAATAGTCTAGGTCCTATATCGGTCGAACAAGATATACAATCAGTCGAACCACATGCAAAATAATTAAGTTAACTTAAGTTCCGGTCGAACCAAAAACTAGGAACGATCCACTGAAAACCACCAGGCAAACCTCCGACCCACCAGCACACGCACAACCGGTCGACCGCCACATTGCATCGTTCGACCGGTGTTGGTTAAAGTCGGGAAAATGCACTAAACCGGTCGACCACCCCAAGGAACCGGTCGACCGTTGGTCGACAGCAACCCCGTACCAGTCGAGTATTTTACGTCGTTTCTCGCCGCCGGTGAGATCTCCAACCTTCCGCTACCGACCACAACTCCACCCTAACGTGGGTGAGCAACAAAACCAACTAAAGAACCAGCATACCTCAAAACAAGACGGAACACGCCGGAGTTCTGCTCAACGTCGCCCGCAACCTCGAAGCCGCGCTCGAGCACCTCCTGCCTCACGTCCCCAAGCGTTGCTCGCCACTCGCAAGATCCATCTCCACCACCTCTGGTTCGCCGAAAAAAGGAAGAGAGGAAGAAAGTGAGAGAGATGAGTGAGAGTGGAGAGAAAGAGATGGGTGTTGGTTTTCTCCACACAAAACCCAACCCAACCCATCACCTTACCCCCTACACCCATCACCTCACCAAGCCGCCCATTGTTCACCTCCTCATTCCCTATGAAAAACCTCCTCTAATCATGGGATTAACCCTAAGTAAGGTTAGGAACATAACAATTCTTGGTCAATAGCAGAAGATGAAGCTTTAGTTTTGTCTTTCATGAACACTAGAATTGATACATTAATCGACACTAAGTAGATGGAAGGGCAATTTTGGAAGAAGTTTGGCATTCATATGAAAGCGCACGAGTGGACGGGTCTCACAAAATTTCACCAAGAAATATCAAGTCTATCAAAGGTCACTGGAGAAGAATATGAGGGTTTACATTTAAATGGGTGACTTCCTATGAACAAGAACTCGGGAGGAGCAGAATGAATGAAGAGTATGTAATTCAAGAGGCTAATATCATTTTTCAGCATACCCATTCAAGTAAATGCTTTTGGAACATGCTTGGAAAATGTAAAGAGAATTTGAAAATTTCAAAGAAATCTTGTGTCGTTCTATGGCCAATCCTACTCGTACTCGTCCTCTTGTGGCCAAGAATCCCAAAACATGAAGTAGTGGGAAACGTGTACACCTTGATGAATCTGGAGGCTTCTCAACCTCTTTTAACCTAGATACACCAAGGGAGAAGCAACTTTGTCGGTAGTTGCCTGGCCAACCCGACCTGAACCTGCCGGCCCGCTGCAAGTCGGGTTTGGGTTGTGGTCGTCAGGTTTACGGGTCGGATTTTTTTTCTGAAGCTAGAACTTACAAATATCATGTTTAAATTATGAGAAATCCAAGATAATTAACTAAATAAATTTAACTACAATAAAACTAATATTAATTAATAAACTTAATGAGTAAAGAAATGCAAATGAAAAGGTGTGTCGCGAAATCAATCGAATCGGGCAATCCACCTATAGCATTAGTGAAAGATTTCAACACAATAGGAGAGCACCTAGTTAAAGATTGAAGAGCTTAAGAAAGAAGATTAGGAAGTTGTTGTAGTTGTCTTTTATCCAGAAGTCGCTCTAGTTGTTTCACAAAGTAGTTGTAGTTGTTTTACTAAGTTGTTACAGCTATTTCACTTAGTCGTTGTAATTGTTTTAAAATGTAAGTTGTTCTAGTTGTTTCAATAAGTTGTTTGTTGTTTTCACTTCCTGAGTGAAAGATGCACTTATGTATAGTCATTTCAAAAAAAAATCAATGGCTTGTGTTAAAAGAAAAATTTGTGATGTCAAACTCATGATCTCTTTTTCAGAAATTATATCTTGGTTATTCAAAAAAGTGAAAGACGTATTTCTGTCTTATCATTTCAATTTTTTTGAAAGGCTTGTGTTAAAAAAATTATGTTAAACTCGTGATCTACTTTTCAGAAATTGTATCTTGACTTTTCATAAAAGTGTGAGATGCACTTCTGTATTGTCATTCCAATTATTTTAGTGGCTTGTGTTAAAACAAAATTTTGTGTTGTAAAACTCATGATTAACTTTTTAGAAATTATATCTTTGCTTTTCAGAAAAATGAAAAATGCACTTCTGACATTTCAAAAAATAATTAATGGCTTGTGATAAAAGAAATTTTCGTGTCGTCAAACTCGTGATCTACTTTCCAGAAATAGTATACTAGCTTTTTCAGAAAAGTGAAAAAAACACAACTTTTATTGTTGAAAGAAATTTTCGTGCTGCACTTTTTGTTCATGTTTCTTATCTATATATACTCCAACATAATCATTACTTCCATTCAATTACAAGAAATTAGACCTATAGTTACGGTAGGTGTATCCGTTGTTTAGGATCCGTGGCTGATTCAGATATCAGGGACGAATAAGGTCGAATCACCTGCAGATAAATCCTGATGTTGAAAATATAGCTCCAAATTACGGGGTGTTTGTCGATCGATAACCACCGGAAAATGAATTATGTGGTAAAAGTGAAAACAACGGAAAATAGAAATCATAGGAAATCAATTTCTCTTTGATCAAGATTCTGTTGTTTGTGCAGACCACTGAAAAATTAAAAAACTGAATTCATTAACTATCATTTACTGAAAATTGATATTATTTGTAAATGTTGTATATGTAAATGTATAATTTTATTATGAAGAGTACGTTATCCGTTAAAATTAAATATGCATTGCACATTTTATTTTAATTTAACTCAAAAATGTGATGTGTGAATTATATATTATATACATGTATCTTGTTGAAGAGTAAATTAATTAATAATATTATTGTAGTCATGCACTTTTAAACAATACACTAAATTAAATGTTGATAAATATATGTATATCGGGGGTTTATTCAATGCTGAAAATTTATATTTTTTTTGTTGGGAAAACCTTTAGCAACGGGAAAAATTCGTCACTAAATACATCAAATATCCGTCGCTGATTCATTTCTCTTCCGTCAATTCTTCCCTCCAAAAACAATCAGTGATGGTTGTCATTCGTCGCTGGAACTTTTCTGTGACGTTGGCATCCACGACGTTGGTTATCTATTGCTAAATATGTCTAGTGATAGAATCTTGGATTTAGTGACTGATTGTTACCATCACTAAAACCCAAAATTCCGGTAGTAAACCAACTCTCGTTTCTTTTGGCTTTACCTACAAAATGGCTTCAAGTCCCACCTTCTCTTCTGTTAGTTCAGTTGGCTCCTCTTCATGTTCTGATGATCAAATAAATGAAGTTATTAGGCATGTTCCTCAAATAATGTATGTAATACATTTTATTGTTTCTCATGATACATAATGGGGAATAGGTCAAAATAAACTCAAAGAATGTGATGTACCTCAACCCAACATAAATCATGAAGAAGGATACAATTGCTTATTTCATGACTACTTTGCTGAAAATCTTGTTTATAATGAAAGAATTTTTCATCGAAGATTTAGATTGCGAAAACATCTCTTTCTTCGAATTGTTGAAGTCTTACGGATCTTTCAACAACATCCTAACGAAGTTGGGAAGGTCGGCATATCCTGGTTGTAAAAATGTACTGCAACTCTACGAATATTAGCTTATGGCATGTCAGCTTATGGTGTTGATGTGTATACACGGATTGGTGAAAGTTGCGCAAGAGATTGCCTCCTTAAGTTATTTGAAGTTGTCATCAATGTATTTTGTAGTCAGTATTCGAGAAGACCTACATACGAAGACTTGGCAAGACTACATTGATGAACAACGTGGATTTTCAGGCATAATGGGAAGTATCGATTGTGTGTACAAGGAATGGAAGAATTGTTTGCGTGCTTGGAAAGGAACATATCAAGGACGCAGTGGGAAGGCAACACTTGTTCTGGAGTTTGTTGCATCCCAAAACCTATGGATATGGCATGCATTCTTTGGAATTGCAAGTTCATGTAATGACTTGAATGTGTTGTGTCGTTCTCCTGTATTTGACGATATAAGGAATGGACGAGCACTGCCGGTAAGGTATGTTGTTAATGGTAACAATTATGAGATGGAGTATTATCTAACTGATAGTATCTATCCGAAGTGGGTTGCAATCATCCAATCGATCACAATTTCTCAAACTCAAAATGATCATTATTTGCTCAATGTGAAGAAGCAGTACGTAAAGATGTCGAGCATGCATTTGGACTGCTTCAGTCAAGATTTGCAATACTTCGAAGGTCATCACTTGCATGGAACAAAGAAATGTTGCATAAGATCATAATAACTTCCATAATATTGCACATGATAGTGGAATATAAATGTGATACATATGCTCAGTATACGGATCCAGCAAAGTTCAACTAAGAACAACCAACTAGCAGTGGAAGGAGGGTAGCATATGATGATGAGCCTAGACCAAATAGTAAATATTAATGAATAATTACGAAGCAAGGATAAAGTTCGTGACAAGAACACATATCTAGCACTGAAAACTGATTTGGTAGAAAACATATGACAACGTTTTGGGCACAATAATTAATCGAGTATTTTATGTTAATGTATTTTAATTTACGTTCATGTTTCGTTATGGTTTGTGATCTCTAATTTTCTAAGATAATCATTATTTTTATGTTTTTTTTTAATTTATGAATTTTTAATATTTAACGTTAACCAAACAATGTTGTTTTATAACATAATTATAATTATGTTTGATAAGAAAGTTTAAAAATATGGTGGTTAATCGAGAAAAGATAGTGGTTAAGGTGGAGGAGATAAAAATAGTGAGGTGGAAAGTTGACATTTTCAAGATTAAATTGGTAGATTTACGGTAAATGTTAAGTTTTGGTGGAAAACTAACTGAACTGTCCATGTAAATTACAATTTTGCTCTTCTCTCATTTCTACTCATATATCTCGACATTTAACACTCCTACCACCCTTCTCTCTTCATCTTCCTCTCATAATCATAAAAAATAATGTTTCAGATGTCAGTAAATAAACCAACGGACACCCCGATGTAATCGAATCTGATAAAATGTCTAACTTCTTTTTAATAAAAATAAATAAAAAATTAAGGGGCATCCACCGTAGCCGCCTCCCCCATGGCGCAGGCGTCTGGCTAAGACGCCTTAGCCATGGGCGAGGCTTCTTAGCCCGACGCCCCCACCATGGGTGAGGTGGCTTAGCCAGACGCCCAATACGGGAAAAAAAATCCGACTCCCTTACCTCAACTGATCCAGGCACTGCGCCAGACATTTTCGTGGTGTTGCCACTGGGTATGTGAGTAAAACTGAGCCAAAAACCTTGTTTTAAGATACTGGACCAAATGAGTATTAAATGAATTGTGAAGGGTAAAATGATAATTGTTAGGATGATTTAAGTAATTTTCCAAAACTAACATGGAATAAAGAGAAGTGCAGTTTGACCTCTCCTGACATTTTTGAGTTGAGAAAGGGAAATATGCTCTAAGAGCATCCTTGACAGCGCCTGGGCAGTTCCCGGGCGCCCTGCTTTCTCTCTCAGCCACGTCAGCTTCTCTCTCTGCCATGTCAGCACAAACCAACCCTCCTACAAAATCCTTAACCATTACCCAATCCACCCAATCACACTACAGTATTTGTTGCCACGTCATTATTTTTATTCTTCTCTCCAAAACTCTTTCAACAATCAACAAAATATATTAATAATCATTATCGTAATTATTTAATATCAACAATTCATTCGTTTTTAATTAACATTTAATTAATAAATACGAAAATATTATTAAAATTTAAAAAATCACAAATTTAAAATTTAGGACCTACAGTATGTGCGTGACTCAAAAAAAACGAGACGATTGGATCGAGGCTTGGACTTCACAGGCATCGAGGACCTACAGTATGCGCGTGACTCACAAAAGACGAGACGATTGGATCGAGGCTTCGACTTCTCAGGCATCGAGGAGATGCGCGTGACTCACAAAAGACGAGACGATTGGATCGAGGACCTACAGTACGCGCGTGACTACTTCAATATATATACCCCAACCACATTAATTCTCTACTCACCTCTATTCTAATCTTACTTCTTCCACCATAATTCTCTACTCACCTCTACTCTCTACTCACAATGTCATCTTCAGAAGGCAATGCTTTACCAGATTACTGACGATGTCCACATCGTCCACCCCCAAGCCAACACTTTTTACCTTACCAAAATGTTCCACAACCAGGATTCCACCCGTTATACCAAAGCCAATTTACCACACAACCAGGATTCCACTCGTCCCACCAAAGCCAATTTTTACCACACCCAGGGTTCTACCCACACAATCAATACCAACCGCCAACTCAGGAAGAATGGCAAACCCAATTCCCAATGGGTATGTATACTCGCCTTCTAAGTGGAGAAAGTAGTGGAAATGCAAGCCGTTATACAGCTGATGGAAATGCAAGGACAAATTCGATAAAGAAACACTTGCTGAAGTCAAGGAGTGGGCTAAATCACAAGGATATCTCTAGGTGCTTATGTTTTCAATATGTCTGTGTTAGTTTATCAGTATTCTGGTAGTTTAAATTCTGTATCCGTTGGATGATTGTTTTTCCTTTCCTTATTTTTGTTGTATTTCGTATTCTGTATTTGTATTGTATTTTGTTTCCGAAATGTATGAGTATTGTACTACTATTTCTTAATTTGTTTATGATTTTTTTAATTTTTTTATATCTAAGTAAATCAAAAAATTGTTAATTAATTATAAAATATTTTTTCAATTATTTTGTAATACCTAATTAATTAAATCCCATTTACCTAATTAATACATTATCCTAATTATATATAAATAATCTTTATTTTTAAAACAAAAACAAAAAAACAAAAAATTTCGGACGAATGGGGGCGACGTGGCCCCCCGCCCGGGAATCCGCCCAGGGCGCGCCCTCCCGTTAAGGGAGGGTTGCCCGGGCTCCCCGGAGGGCGCCCGGGCGAAGAGCACCCGTTAAGGGTGCTCTTAGGGGCTCTTAGGATGGACAGGGAATACACTACTCCATGTGAAATCGCACCCAACGACAGCAAGGCCTGATCATACGTAGTACCATATATGTTTTTAAGGAGAAACCATTTCCAATTTTAATATTGTGTCCTCCACCCAACCCAATTGGCACTCTTTACGTTAGTAAGTCTTAATGTTTTTTACTTACAAATATTATGTTGTATTAACTTTTATATGTTATTAATTAGTAGCATATCATAAAACATATTCATGTTATATATCTTTTATTTTATCTCATATTTGTGCTACTCGGGTTGTTGTTACATGTATTTCAGGTTTTATGTAATAAAGAAGAAAAATACAAAACTGACTCAAATGCAAGAAGAAATGATTGATTTGAAAGCATTTTGGACCTACCTATAACGTCCAAGGACCTGTTTGCAAGTCAGGAATGCCATAATTGAAAACTCGGAGGGATTAGAGCGTAAAGCAGATAGTTTGGTTACAAAAGTTCGTAATCTCAAGAACCTGAGAAATAATTCTACAATTGAGACCAAACAAGATTGAACCAACGGATCAGAGTGTATCCTAAGTGCTCAATTGGTGAATTTAAGTTGTTGAAATTTGGAGTGAATCCGACCAAACCGATCTTTCACCGGCGGATCCAAATCCGTCAATGGCGAATCGGGTTTGGAGATGGACGTCCACATTTTTGGTGTGGCTCGGATATTCGAGGAGGAGAATTCTGGCGCATCGAGATCTCATTTGCAGTCGTCCGATTATGCCCAAATTAATCTAGACTTTCTAGTCTTCTATAAATAAACTTGTTAACACTTTCATTTCTCTTCTTCCTCCCCCTCTCCTCATTAGAGTATGTTTTATTTATTGTTTTAGTAGTGTGGTGAAGGGGTGGAGAGGAAGTCATTGAAATCTTTCTTTTTTTAATCAAGTTTTCATTTCATGTTCTCTATGTTGTTATTTTTCTTCACTATGGATATCATTAGTGAGTAGTCCATCCCATTGGGGGTGGAGAATAATGTGAGATGTGGATGTAGTAGATTTTTGTGTGTGTTTAAATCTTAATCTTTGAGTTTGGTATGATTTTCATAGTTATTTTGATGAGTTTCTACTCTTGCCTTTGATGTGTTAATGGTCTTAATGTATTGTTAGCACATGCTTTGGTTAGTGAACCTACTTAATGGGGAATGATGATGTGAGGATAATGTTAAAGTGCATAAAGAGACAATGATGACATATGGAAGCATGTGGTCTTGTTGCCCTTATTTTGATTAATGTCTTATATGTTTTAATGATGGTGTTAAATCTTAATTATGGATTTTTATGTTCTTCATGTCATTAAAAAGATAAGATTGACATGTAAGCATTTGGTTGTCTTTGGCCTTATCTTTGGTAGTGTTTTGTATGTTGTAATGATGATGATAAATCTTAATCCATGTGAAAATACACTTAGGATTATGGTCATGATAGATTTCTATAGTATTCATGTCATGAGTGAGTAATTGTTCACACACACATCACACATCTACACTTTGACATGCATTCTCCACCTCCTATGGGGTTAGTTAAATTTGGTTTTCTTTATCGATTAGTGTAGTGTAATGTGTAGTTCATCACACTTACTCTTCATTTTCTTTGTCACTCGAGTATGGTAGATAACGACACACTCTAGCTCACTGTGGATCAACCCGTACTTGTCACCGCTTCAACGCGGTTGTGCATTTGCTGTTTTAAATCTTACATCCAGACAGTTATATTACAATTCTATTGATAGGTATTCAGTTGCATTAGTGTATAATTATTATGAAATTACTCTATTGTTTGAATTAGGGACATCAGAGCACTACAAAACCCATACAATGTACTAATATGACATTTCGACTTGTGTATAAATACCTAATCAATAAAATGTTTCCCTTGGCTTGAGAGTTTAGGGTTTCTATAGTTTAGATGTTAAGGTTTCAAATCATCTCCGTTTCAATTGTGATCTTGAGCCCACGTGTGTGTGTTGATTTTTATTCTTCTAGAGAAATCAACCTTTTCTCGATTTTCTTCTTGGTATAACAACACAAAGACGGCAATGGCCTTGGAATCTACTACAATTTCATTTGAGGTTTTCCATCTTCCAGATCATAGGCAATCACCCTACTGCTTTTATATCACATCAATGTGGTGAACTAAGTCTTTATCCATCTTACCACCACCAACTACTTTCTCTGAGAAACTAGGATCTTGAATCTGATTAAATCACAAAGATTCCTATGGTTTGTTGACGATCGGTGCAAGATCTGAAGACATCCATTGAAGCTGCAACCTTTAAGGCAGCGATCCTTGACCATAACTTTCTTCTTTGGAAACAATCCAATTACCTTCTAAAGGCTTAGATGTGAAGCGCTTTGAGGGTGAGCATTACGATATATATGGTAAGACTGGAGAAGTCTATAGTGGTTTGTGACGTTATTAAGCAATCATAGGCCAAAATTCAGCAGAACATGAGATCTACATCTTCCAGCAATTGCAAAGTACTCACAGAAATAATTATAAGAATGTAGGAAACTAATGTTAGCAATTTAAACTTCATTGTGATGAGTTAACTGCTATAGGCAAGTCTTTGAATAATTAGTCGACTGAGGTAATTGGATTAGGCCCTAACTACAACATGTTTACCACTTATACTTGAGACCACGTTTGCTGACCTATGTTGCCTCGATCCTCAACTAATTAGTTATGTAATGAGAAATCAGAATCACAACTCTGATCTACAACTCAGATAAAATTTCATACTTAAAAGAAAGAGGAAACACAAGGATACCTAAACCATGGTTTCATGAAACAAAAACTTGAGTCAACAAAAAAATCAACTTAAATCATGGTTGATGTAAACAGGACGATATCAGTAAAATCAATTATAAATTGACATCATCTTACCTCATAGCCAAACCATGTTCTTGTTTAGAACTAAAAAGTAAATTGATGAAATTTGAAATCAAAAATTAAAAAACATAATTTTGCTATAAGTGAAAGATGCAAAAAGAGTTGGTCTGGTTCTCGGATAGGTCTGATTCAACCCAACTTGAGTTGGTCGGTTCTGGATTTTTTTCATAACTGAACCCAACCCAAGATCATAAGAACCTGACCCAGACCAATTAAGTCGGTTTTCGATTTTAATCCTACTCATGTGCACCCTTACAAGTAGAGGAAGGAGTGATGTTAGTTTTTTTTCAAAGGAAATGGACTGCATTCATCTGAAGAGAACAGGACTCAATAGAGTCAATCCACCAGGGGGAAAAGTTCAATAGGAAGAATATTTTGTGTCAAATTTTCTTAAGAACCAATCATGTTGCCTTTGGATACTGAAATAAGTTCAATCATACTTTTCGGTTACAAGACATATGATTAGTAGCATCTCTTATACAATGTTAATGCTACCAATGTATATGTTTACCCCTATATATGCTACTCGGGTCAGATTTGTGTGTTACGGGAATAATAGGTTGAAGGAACAAAAAGGCAGAGAAGTGACAGGATAGAAATGATTATGGATCAATTTAGCATGTTATTAGACTCAAATCTCATCATTGGTGTTGTCGGTATTTGAAAACCTTCCTTAGAAGGCTATGAAAGGAAATAAGTCGAATTGGTAGTCCAAACGACCATCTCGACGAGAGGAATGTAAATATGCACCCAAATTTCACATATTTGTTTCCAATCGATACATATTTGCAAATCATTGTTAAAAAAGTGGAGAATGACTCAATGTGGACCGTTGGATTGAGCTCATCAATAAGATCTATTAAACTTATCCTGTCCATTCCCTTGTATCTTGTAGTTAAGAAGTCTCGTGTTCTATTAAAGGAAGACTTCTCCCACCTTTCTTCTTCTTCTGCTTTCCCCTTCTAGCTTAGGGTTTCCATTGGAGGCAAGCTTGTAATGGAGAAACTTTCAATTGACGATTACCGGTGGAATGAAGATATATTTCATGTTTTCCTTGTTTTATAATTAAGCTTTGAGAATCTCATAATAGTACATTTTATTTATCATTTCCTTCAAGTTTTGTTAGGTTTCTTCTAAATCTCATAGGCTAAATTGATTGGTTCATTTCTTATGCATGTTATTTGCTTGTTTAGGATGATTAGTGAGTAGTTCCATCCTTATAAGGCGGGTGGAGAGTGATGTGATCGTCATGTTTGTGTGAATGTGTATAACTAATATAGATCTTGAAGCTTAATGATCATTTCCACGTTCATTTTGATGGATTGCTCTTAATATCTTTGATATGTTAAATGTCACACTAGATACTTAACATATGTTTGGGTTTATCAGTTGTCCTACT
This sequence comes from Triglochin maritima, assembly GCA_963682175.1. NCBI lineage: Eukaryota > Viridiplantae > Streptophyta > Magnoliopsida > Alismatales > Juncaginaceae > Triglochin > Triglochin maritima. Next base: position 15,675,151 of record OY821774.1, on the reverse strand, counting down.
TGCATGACGAATGGGAACATGAGAATAAGATCTAGGTTGATTTTGGTGATGTTTATGTGATGACGATGCATATTTGACTACATTATGCATAACTTTTGATTCATGTCTTGTATGTTTTAATGATTCGTGATGATCTTAAATCATTTGGATACATAATTAGGAATGAAGTTTGTGTAGATCTACATATTTATGTATTCTATGAGGTGTTGTTTGATGGGTAGTGTAAGATCGTGAATGGTCGGATTATCTAATCAATCTTAAACTAATTTTCTACTTGCTTAATCAAAGATGCAGCGGAATAATCAAACAAAAGCAAGTAAAGGATTATGCAAACCACACAAAGGCATCAAAAGATTTTATAGAGGTTCAGCGTGAAGGGAATGTGTTCTAAAAGTTTTACTTTTAAATGTCAATTATTATGAATTGAATGAGAAATCATTTTGTTCCTTGTTTATGTTATTCGTCTTTTAGAAGTGTTAAGGAAGAGGCTCTTGGTCCTTAACCGTAGAGCTCTAAAAGATATTGGTTTACATAAAACAAAAGATATTCGCAATCATTGTAATTAACATGGGACATTAATTACCGGGTTAAGATTATCGTGTTGGTCATAGATCATTGTAGCTCTACAAGTGAGTGACAACACGAGTATGCAAAAGAGGAAAATATTACTTTTGTATACTGAATAGACCTAATAAGTAAGATATTATAGAAATGTGTTTCTGTGTCATTAATATTTTACTGTGTCTTTCGTCCTTTGATATGAGACTTATATCTGATCACTTAAGGAATACTTAATTAGATCAGTGTCTTGAACTATCGATAAGTGTAGTGTAAAAGCATTGGTTGGTTAAGTACAACTTTTGTTGGAGAAGATAGTTAGTCAAAAGACTATCATTGCCCCTCTTAATTGAGTGATGATATCAGTGGGCCTCTTGATAAAGCAAAGTTATAATGTGCACAATGTGATTTGAGTTAAGTCACATATTTATAACTAGCTTAAAAAGATCAAGAAATGAATACTAATACAAAGATGACACAATACTACTTTGTGTGTATTCTTAATATCATGAGGCAAGGGACGGACACAAGTGGTGCACTCCATCACTAAATGGATCAGGTTTTGGTTCGAGTGGAATTAAGACATCTAACTAATTGGGAGCTATAATGTGTAGCAAGATACCGTTTATAGCTTGTGATATTAAGCTCTTAATATCACTGTCAACTTAGTCTAGATCCTCCCATAGGTCACACCGCAAAACTGGGAAACAAGAAATGGGGATTTTGAGTTCATAAGATGTGTCGGGCTTCATGTAGAAAATATGACAAATGGGGTGAAAAAGCAAAATCAAAATTATGTTGTGATTAATAACATAATTAGAGTCTAAATAAAATTCATATGTGATGTAAATATTATGGGGTGTAATGATTGATCATTACATAGGATAATATGTTACATAAGTTGTGAATTTACTACTAATCCCGAAATGTCAAATTTTGTAGGGGTTGAACCGAAATTTGACAAGTCTGCAGAACAGTGCTCCAACGGTCGACCAGTTAGCAGTAAACGGTCGACCGATCGGGCACGGTCGACCGGACGTGTCTCGACCGATAACAGGGAATTTTCATCTGTTTGAACGGTCGACCGAATGTGATCGGTCGGTCAACCAAACATTGCGATGGAATAGTTTCTGTTACGAACGGTCGACCGAGTTATTGAACGGTCGACCGAAACCTGGTTCGAACGGTCAACCGAACCTAGAAACGGTCGACCGGTCCAGACGGTTTTCAGCAGAATTAATTTAAGAATTAATTAGATCATGCATGGAATTGGTCCATAATTGATTTAATTCGTGGCTAATATTATTTATTATTAAATAATGGATGGTTAGATGGAATTTTGCATGAAATCATGGGCAAGAGGTTGCATATGAATAGGTAATTTGGAGAGAACTTATAAATACAAGTTTATCTCATTACCTCCTTAATTCATTCATTATTTTCTCATGCAAAAATTCTCTCTCCATAATTCTCCACGAAATTCCCTTAATTCTTAAGTTTAGTTTTAGTTCTTAAGAGATCATCTTCTCAAGGGAATTAAAGAGGGGTTAGTAATTAGATTCTAAACCCTATCGGAGATTGAGAGACTAGCTTCCCTCTCTCCGATCTTGTTTAGAGTTTGGTGAATACTCGAAGGCATCCGGCGCAGCGAGGAGCAACCCAACGTCTCCGATTCTTCAAGAAGTTTTAGAGAACTTCTAGGTATGAATTTCGGAGCCCATATTTGTTTTAATAAAGTTTTGAAACTAGATATTGAAACAAATTGATGCATGCATGAAATAAATCATAGAAAATTGTAAATTGATCCTTATTGTGCATAAAAATTTCGAAAATAAATATGTACAATTAAACATGAAATCCAACACAGCCTCCCACCTACTTCCTCTCTTGCAAGCTTCGCTCGATCTCCCTTGAGCTCCACCTACGTCTTCACTGTCAATCTCGTTACGGGTCGAGATCAAGCATTTTACACCACAATCTCCACGAACAACCTCGATAGCTTGATTTCTTTATCTCACAATCCGAGAGGAAACACTTCGGTCTTTCACCGAAGTCCTTGCTTCTTTACAGACAATGTTCGAGTGGATCACCCACTCTCTAACTTGAGCACACATAGGGTATGATTGGATTTGAAACTAAAGTGTGCAAGTTTGGCTTGGAGAGTAGGATTTAGGGAATGGGAGACTTGGAGCTTTCTCTTAGATGTATATGACAATAGAAAGTGTAGGAGTTGTGTAATTGTGTCTTGGTAACATCTATTTATAAGCTCCAAAGAGATTGTTTGTGTAAGAAACACAAAACAGAAAACTACAGCACACATTTCAGGACAAGTTCGGTCGACCAAATCGGCTCTAACGGTCGATCGGTAGGCAGTTCATAACAAAGAACAGTCAACTGAGAAGGAAATGGTCGAACGAAAACATGTTATATCTAAATATCACTTAAGTTGACGGTCGAACGAGAGGTGGAACGATCGACCAAAATTTGGCAGGGAATCTGAGGTTTTATGTTTGGTCGAACAAAAGGATTTGGGTGGTCGACCGAGAAAAGACAGGAAAACTGGATTTCAAGAAAACGTCTTGGAACGGTCGATCGTGGTCAAGGTAACGGTCGACCGAAGGATAAAGTATTTTGGGGTCTGATTGGTTTATACGAATACAACCGTTGGTATAATACGACAAGTCTAACGGTCAAAAGACACGTGTAGACGGTCGACCAAGAAGGTCTAAACGGTCGACCGGTCGGGCGGTAAAATCCACTATTTGATAAATGATCAAACGATCAACCGAATTGGCACATGAAATTCTGGTTTAGGTTTAGTGAATTCCAGTCTAGGTTTGGGTGACTTATTTAAGTTTAAATGATCTGAGATTTTGTGTGTGACTTCTATAAGGAACCTAGTGTGTGTTTAAGTTGTTTTAACTCTTGTATGCTCAAGTATACATAGTTCCTAAGACTCAAAATAAATTAAGATTACATATCTTCAAATGAGCTATGATTACATGTTTTGACTTGAATCCTTTCTTTCTTGAGTCTTGATCACATGTAGATGTTAGCACAAAGCAATGTATATGCTATGCAATATGTGTGCTACACTATATTGATTATAATTAAGATTAGGTTGATTAAATCATCAAAACATAGATTAAGGCCAAAAAACAACAAGTAGTTGGGTATAGGATACACTAACCACACTCACATTCATTTATGCAACACATTTCATATTCATGCTTAATGTATACACTTATCACACACTCATGACACTCACACAGATGGTTTCCACTTTTCACACACATTTATGCTCACAGTCATGACATTTCACCGTCTTATGATTTGCACTCGTTCGGAAATAGCACATGTTGTTAGTGTTACCAATCGTTATATAACAAATCCAGGAAAGGTGCATTAGTAAACAGTGAAGTGGATCTTGTGGTATCTTAAAGTTCAATCATGGAGTTTGGAAGGTCCGCACATGGTTCGATATGGTACATTGACGTTAATTATGTGAGTGACCATAACAAGAGAAGAACAATGACTAGGGATGTATTTACAATTGGAAGAAGTGCAGTCAATTGGAAGACTGATTTGCAGGATACCATGACTTTGTTTACTACAAAAGCAAAGTACATGGCAGCGACCGAGGGCATCAAAGAAACTTTGTGGTTGAAGGATTATATGCAGACTTTGTTTGAGTCAGAAGACAGTGAGCATCTTTTGTGACAACCAGAGTGTCATTCACTTGATGAAAGATTAAATGCATCACGAGAGGACCAAGCACATTGATGTTAGGTACCATTTTCGTTCGGGAGGTGATCCTAGATGGAAGTGTGGTGATTGTGAAAATAATTACCACCCATGATAATCCGACCGACATGCTCACAAAACAAGTCACATTGACCAAGTTCAGAGATTGCTTGAGCTTGGTCGATTTAACCTCCATGTAGATGGAGCAAATTAAGGTGGTATCTACCACAACATTTAAGCCACTACCAACCAACATCAAAAGACTACCAAGTACCAATTAGCCTCAAACCACGATCTTCAAAGTAGTCTGTTAAGAGATCAAAAAGAAGTATGTCTATCTTGGCACCTTGTTAGGCTTAGGTACGACATCAACATGTCATCTGTATCTAATTTTACACTTATTTAGGCTACTAGTTCTATGTATCTCTTTGTTCTACTTTTTATCTTCTTTTAGTGTTTTCAATATCTTGTTTTGCTTTTTAGGGTGTGATTGGTTTGGATCAAATCAAATAACTTTTGGAACTTTAGTTACATGATTTTCCTTCACTTTTGAGTGGAAGTGGATGAAGTCATCTCAAGCACAAAATTATAAGGTTATGGAACTCTTGGAATTGAACTTCCAGAACTTTAATAAGTTTTCCTACAAACTAATCACCAAAATTCGTTCTGGAAGTCCAGATCTCTTACTTTCATATTATTTTCCTACAAACCAATCAGACCCTTAAACACATGTGTCTTGTATGACGTGTGATTTTACCTTTTTATTATTACGGAGGATCAAGTTTACCACATTAACATTAGAGAGTTTACTTTCGATGCGAACTCCAAGGTTGCATTATTATGTTCTTGAGTTTTCTTTATTTTTGTGATTTATCTAAATATTATTTATTTATTTCGTCTTTTCATGTTTTTAACTTATTTTTTAAATAAATTGGTTAAAAAATAACATGACCTCTCACATTTTTATTTTTTCAAATCAGTTTGTTTTTTTCTAACGCCGACCAGATCGCATGCAGTGACCGAGACTCCCTAGGATACTCTAACACCAAGAGGACCACAAAAACCTTACTATCTTTTCAGTTTACCAATCTTCCTTCCTACCTGGCAAGCTCTATCCTAGAATGTAAAAGTAAGTAAATAGGAAATCTTAGCCAAAATTTCCCAATCCATTACATCCACTGAACATTAAATAACTGAAGCGGGTGCTGGGAAGTTATATGGCTCATATAAAAAATTAAATGCAGCACTACAACAAGTTTTTATATTTTATCCACTCTGCTCTACCAACTTTATTTTAAATCTCAAAATCCCAAACATTAAAATATAATGGTTGAAATTCGATTATTAATCTTGACTATCTCTAAACAAGAGATCTCCTAACTTTTCTAATCCCAATCGGTACTAATAATAAAATCTTTACAAAACCATACAGTAAAACCATTCTCATTAATTATTGGCATAAACATACAGACTTGCCTCTATCAAAATAGTATTGGTCCCAAACAGTTACAAAGACCTTGTTCCGAACACAAACAATACAGACCCACTACACAACTCACAAAAAATAATTGGACCAAAAAATCTTAGACTTCAAGCTGTCCACCATCCCGTACCTTCTACCAAGAATCACCGGTATCGATTCAATTGCATTCACGAGAAACAAAGAGAAAGGAATTAAAATAATGATAATAAGACAGCACCACAGACATAATCAATGTTTGGTCTATTATAATATATCAGGGGAACTGGAAGCCTCCGCCGTCCAACCCGGCATGGCCACTTGTCTTGGGAGGATTGATGGCTATCCAGAGAAGCGAAATGGTGATAGCAATGAGACCGGACCAGACGAACACAATGGTTGGGGTCTTCCCTCTCCTACCCATCAGCCCTTTGGCGAAAGGGTAGAGATGCGCGAGCACCCAGAAGCTGAAGAAGACACCGCCCATGAGCTTGCTCCACTGGGGCACCTCACTGTAGATTGTCCTTGAGAAGCCCACCATGATGGCGATGATGTTCACCATCATGATGGTGATGGGCGGGATCATGAGGGAGGACCATTTCACTAGGTAGAGATCGGCGTAGATGTCTTCGTTCTCGTCGATGGCCGACTTGGAGGTCAGAGTGAAGGAAATTTCTATTCCCGCAATAACCTGTAAAAGTAAGAAAGAAAGAAAAAAATGTATGATTGAGATTTGTTTCTGGTGATGTTTGCGTTCTACAAGTGGAACTGTGCATTTGTACCTCCCGACCTGAGCTATTACTACTATTTAAATCATTTCACCAATTATACACTTCAATTTGATGTTACAACACCAGAGATACCCTCAAGTTGTCTAATTTCGCGTCAATAATCTTCATTTTCGTATAGTTACACTATATCATATATTTAACATCTATTTTGCTGCATCTTGACATTCATATCCACAACATCTAGTCCTAAGGATACTATAAGAAAACATTGATGGAGATGATATCTGGCATTTTGGAAAGTACAAGAGACAACTCTTCCATTTGAAAAGTAATGAAACAAATATGGCCAAAATGAAAAAATATAATTAGCAATCACATTTAATTAATGTACCTTGAGGAGACCTTGTATGACGGCGTAGAAGTGAGCACTAGTACCGGAAATGAGCCAGAATTGTTCATTCCTCCACCACTCCTCGAGCCCAATCCCGGACCATTTCACCTCCAAGATAGCCAGCCCAATGAGAGCCACAGTGATGATGAGAAGGTAGACAAGGAAGGTGACGTTGAGAGTCTTCACAATGAAGTGACCGGAGAAGAGCGAGAGGGCAGGTAGGAAGCAGTAGACGATGAGGAAGACAGAGGTGAAGGGGTAGATACCAACATTGAGGTACGCAATGCGCTGGAGGAACTTAAGGCGTCTGGTGGCCAGGAAGGCGTTGTTGACGGAAAAGAAGATCTCCACCGAGCCTGTGGCCCACCGGAGCACCTGGTGGAGGCGGTCAGTCAGGTTGATTGGAGCCGAGCCGCGGAATGCGTCACGTTTGGTTATGCAGTAGACAGAGCGCCAGCCCCGATTGTGCATGCGGTAGCCTGTCACCACGTCTTCTGTGACAGAGCCGTAAATCCACCCGACCCGACCTCCCCACTCAGTTTTGTCCTCGTACCTGCATCAATAGTTGATTGGATCGCCAAATAATTCAAGTTTAGTCTTATTTTTTCTTGTAAATTTCAAGTATAATTCAGATATTACGTCAAAACATGGGAAAGGAAAGAGAGAAAAAAAAACGAGAGTAAATTGCTGAAAACTTAGTTATTGAATTTAAACGTACTTTATTCAAACTCAGCTTTGTTCAAGTGAAAAGTTGGTTTGTGCAAAACAGGTCGAAAACTTAAAAATTGAATTTAAAAAGAAGTTTTACATCCCTCCATTTCCAATCCAATTAGTCCTTCCAAGTAATAAAGTAAATAAATCATATTTGATGGCATGTGATTCGATTTCGAATTAAGACGTACCAGCAAGAAATAACAGATACAGCCTCAGCAACAGTGGTGGCATCCAAAGGCTCCCTTGGAATAATGAGAGCTCCCGGCGGACGGCCATGCTTGACTCCGGGGTGGTCAGCCAGCGGCCGGCCTTGGAACTCAGCCACCGGGATCGACTCCGTGAGCGCAGTCGAATTCCCAAACCTCTTAGGCAGCAACCCCATGTCCAGCTCCCCATCCATATCCTCAGCTCTCAGCGCCTGGGTCTCTGCCTCAGGATGAATCTCCTTCTTCTTCTTCCCCATGAACCACCCCTGATACTCCGTAGCACGCGGTGGGTCGAACCCGTAGAGAGCGTAGCGGCGGAAGAGACACCCGGTCCCCACGTACATTGGGCCCTGGAGGCCGTCGAGTGCGCGCATGTTGCCGTCAAAGAAGACAGTGTTGTGGTTGGCGTAGCGGTCGGAGGGGTCGATGCCCTCGAAACGCTGGGGGAACTGGATGTAGCAGATCTTATCGCCGCCGCGATCGAGCATAAAGCACATGCCCTCTCGGATGGCCATGGAGTTGTAGATGTAGTGGTCGCAGTCGAGATTGAGGATGAACGGGCCATTGGACATGACAGCCGACGCACGGACGAGGGCGTTCATGGCGCCGGCTTTCTTGTTGTGGTCGTATCCGGGCCGCTTCTCACGGGACACGTAGACGAGCATCGGGAGACGGATGTCGATGTCGGAGAAGTCCATCATGCGGTCGTCGTCTGGCATGCCCATCAGTGGGTCGGAGGACGGTGGTTTAAGCATCACCTGGAGAAATAGTTCAAAGTGTAAAAGGCGGGGGAAATTTATCCATTTATTAAACGTACGTAGAAGACCGTAAATTAGCCGAGATATAAATATTATCCTATGTTATTAACAAATACAAAAAATAATTATGAATATAGTAATAAAAAATTCGAAACTTACCGAGCAGAGCGTTAAATTATTCGAGTTCGAACTGTTCGTTGAAACTAAGTTTGAAATATTTCAGTTTCACGTTAAACTACGAAGCCCAGTTGAAAACCTACTTACGAAACTTAAAAAAGAATTTTAGGATAACGTGGTTTTACCTGAAGGATTCCGGCGTGGTCACCTTTCTTATGGTCAGTACAAGGAACGGCCCAAGTCCCCGGCCAGTGAGTCCCGTCAGCCATCCATGTCGCCTTCTGAACCTTAATCGGCTCCAACGGGTCGCCTCCGGTCTCCCGCATGTGCTTCAGAACCTTCATTTCCTCCCTGGCGTTGAAGGCGTCCGACCGTCTCCTTATCGAGTCCGGCAGCCCATTGATTCTAACCTTGAACTCATCATACTCCCTCTTAATCCTCCTCCTGTCCTTCACAAAATCCGATCGCCCCTTGTTCTTTGTTGGGTCACCTTTAACGCTGAAATAACTGTCGGGATTGCGCGGCTCGATGTCGTGCTTCCGGCAGAATGGCACCCAAAGGTTAGCGAAACTGGCGGCCTCAGCCATGGCCTCGAAGGTGAGGAGGGCACCTCCGTCGTCCGAGACGTAGCACGAGACCTTATCAACCGGGTACTCCACCGCGAGAATGGAGAGGATGGTGTTGGCGGTGGTGAGAGGCGGTTCCTTCTCGGGGTCGGCAGTGGAGACGAAGAAGTCAATGCCCGGGAGGTCAGACCGGCCTGTCGGGTTGGTGGGGCTCCGGCGCTCGAACTTCTCGGAGAGGACCTCCAGGTCGGTGGCACGGTTGATGGGGCAGAGCTTTGGAAGCTGGTCGAGAATCCACGAGAAGGCGAACCAGATCTCGCAGACAATCGACATCCCCCATAGCCAGTAGGCTTCGTTGTTTGGATGCTTCACACGCCATTGGAGGAAGAAGCCTAGTACTACCAGCCTAATCACAATTAGCAGCCTGCATTGAATATGAAAATCACAGTTAAGCCCAAAATCATCTTCTTCTTTTAAGCCTATGTACCCTCCACTTTGGTCAATGTTCATAAATATCCTCAAAATCGAAGTATTGAACTATCACGCATAACTACAAAATTAACTCTATTGTTCAAAGCGGAATATCCACTAATGTCTTTTTAGTGATTCAATTTTTTATTTCTTAGATATAAGACTATCTTTTTTTTGTAATTTTTGGGTACAGAAATTGTTGATGCATTATTTCAAGAATCCCAATATGCAGTGAAATTGAAAGGTATATATGATTTAAGGCAACCACATCAATTCACACATGGAAATTAAAAGACATCAGTGTAAAATGATGTATCTGAATGGTATACTTGGCATTGTTGTTAATTGCATGGTATAATTGAGAATATGGATCAACTTGGAGAGAAATAATTGACAATAGTTCAAATTAAAAAAAGAGCGTAGATGTAATGAATGTAGATGCAGAAAATCTAACGTAACAATGATTTCCCTCCTTTCCAGCAAGTAGCAGTTGCAAGAAAACTAGGAATGAAATCACAAACTAAAGCTCGAGACGTTACTAGTTTCAATATGGTTAAGTAAGTTTAATACAGACACAGGTTCTACCTATAAGGACTTATGATCCCGGCGGGCATGTGAATCTTCCTAGTAAGAGGCTTCCACGGCTTATCATCATTATGAGGCATGCTATCTCCAATATCTCCGCTAACATCGTCTTCGTATTTCTCGTGCCCTTTCGGCCAGAAGGCGTTCCCATACCCATAAGTCCCCTTGGTCTCGAACAGCCATCTATTGTGGTCGAAATTCTCGTTCTGGGACCTTTGTACTAGAGACTTGTTATCCGATTTCAACATAGACATCCGACGGTCCATCTTCGAGGGTGCTGGTAGAGGAAGTGCCCCGGCCGAGAAGTCAGGCGGGTCGTCCTCGTACTCGCCTATCTTGTATGGCTCCTTGCAGCCTGGGCATGTGCCTCCGTCTTTCTGCGCGTCAGTGTAGCAGTCTCTGCATATCTTGAACCTGTTTTGACATTGTATGGTTAGCACTGATTAGTTCATCCGTCTAATTGATGCAGCATCAACAATTGTTTTTAGATATGATCCATCTGTGAATTAACTTGATGGTGAATGGAACCGTTTGAATTACAAAATTTTGGGAAAAAAAACATGCATTAAAAAGAGTGTTAGCCTATATTAGGGGGAAACTTCAGCAAAAGATTAACCTTTTTTTTTTCTGTTGGCCATCCAAATATTAATTTCGATATAGCAGAAATACCTTTTCAGTTTTCACGGTGTCCTAATTCCCTACACGCCTTCAATTAAATTTGTAAACCATTTTAATCTGAATTGAGTATTCCTCCCGACATACCCAGTCAAGTTCCCAGTTAGCTGAGGCTCATCGTCAGCAGTTTCCGGGCCAGATATATGAAGTTATCTGCTTAATTTACTTAGTACTTTGTTTTTACCGATGTTATCTCAAGGCTCATGCTAGGTTGTTGTTTTTCATTTCCTGAACCAAATGGGTCAGATGATACAGAACTCTTGTTGTTTTCCAACTAGTCCCTATCTTATTAAGCAATAAAGTAATGGAAAAAATTAGTTTATAATGAGATTACAGTTGAAAGTTTATTCCAAACAAATTGAGGTATATCCATCAATTGAGTTCCCGCACGCTAATCTCAAGGATAAGAAGTTCACATTCTTAAAACTACTAGTAATATATTGTTTCTTACTTTTCTGATACGTGGATATCCAAACTCCCAACTAATGAACAAGATTGCCACTTAAATTTCGAATTGCACTTCCAAAAAAAATTGCACTAATTAGATAACGTACTCAAAAGGTGGTGTGTTTTAGCCGTAATGTTCTACTCCTACCAACCATGCATCAATTTGTGATGGACAAATTAAAGACGTGATTCGTAAGAATATCTTGTTTAGGGTGATGGCGGGTGCAACATTTAGTATACCTGCATTCGCATGGATCGATGTCGTCCCCTCTCTCATCCCTCATGACCTTCCCGTCGCACGCCGGCATGGCGCACGACGACCCCTTTGCCCCGGCCATCTGGGGGTGGCTAACTTCCGACTCGATCACCTTATCCATCAGATGCGCCCTAGTCACGCTGTTGAACCCTCCCGTGAACAACGAATTCGACACGTACTGCTCCTCTGCCTTCAGCGCCACGGACGCCTCCATGGGCCCACTGTCATCGTCCATCGGCTGGTTATCGGGCGTCGGAGGGATGTGGACCGTGTAGTTCATGTAATCGCCAGAGATCTCGCCCGACATGTCAAGATCCTCCCGGGAGAGGCTGACGTACCGGCCGCTCGACGTCCGTCTTGCGAATTTCACGGTTTGGCCCGTTTGGGATTTGGAGCTCTGGGAGCCGCTGCCGGACGGAGTCCGCATTGCCTTCTTGGAAGGGTTGTGCGGTAGAGATGCCATTTTTAAGTTCTCCTCAGATCTTTTATGTTCAAATTATTCAGACACGTCGTTCTTTACCCATAAAAACAAAAATAAGAACCAAAAAAGTTGGTGTTGGATTCATTGTCGAATGTGGTTTTGTAATCCAAAATTTAGGAGATTTTAGTTACCTTGTCTTGATTGGTAGAGTCTTTTTCTTCCCATGAAATCAATCGTGTGCTCTAGGATTCAGTTCCTTCCTGCAGAGATCTATGGTTTTCTTGTAATTGTTTTATTGTATTTTGTTTTTAGATTTTGAATTTGAATTGCAGGGAAGTTGAAATAGAGAATACGTTAGTGTAACTAACGGTTGGAGACTAATTCGCTTAAAACATACTATTTTGGCCTTCGGTTGATTAATCATGGTGAGGAGATGTTTGTTTCCCGCCCATTTCTCCTTAACTTTTTCTAATTTGGGCAATTTGTTTCCGACACATACGGTGAAACCCATATCGCCATCATCTCATTAACACAACTAACAAAATTAACTAGGAATATTAAACTATATGAAACTATGGAACTGCAATATCTAAAACCATACATAGGCCATTGTGGACGTGTGCAAGTTTGAAGTACCGATGTACTATGTTAGAGCTAACCAGAAAAACGTTGTAATTGAAGTGATAAATTTCACTTTGAGATTGTTTGGTTAATAGAGTTCGAATAATTTACAAAGTTATCAATATCATTCATGTTTCTTAATATCATGAATGCCTTCAATTCTGATTAAAATTTTAACCTTTTCGTGTTCAATGTAATTCTGAAATAGTGAATTGAAGCTTTTGAAATTGATTTGTACGAAGATGCATCAACCTTAAATCGATGGTAATGCTATATTGTAATGTTCGATGGAATTGTATAATTAAAATTGTTTGTGAAATTAAAGTATGCTATAGATATTATGAAATATTAGAATTTTAAGAAATACAGTGTTTTTACGTTCATCTTATATAGTTTGTAGATCTACTACCTAGAAAAACGGAGCCTAAATGCTGAAAAAATTCTACATCATTTCGCAACAATGCTATAATTTCACTACCAATAATTCAATGTTTTTCTATGATAAGAAAGAGAGAAGGAAGTGACAAAGTTGTACCTCAACTCGTAATATGATGTTCACGAACCCTTCAAGCACCAAATCTAATTGGTGAGATAACCACAAGCTTTGCTCTTTCCACCATATCTAGAAAGATTAAGAGAGGAAGACGAAGATGGGGAGCAAACAAGGAAAGGTGTGGTTTGAGGGTGTGAAATAATGCCAAGGAAGTGTTGGAGGGACAAGACATGGAACCAACGGTGAAGGACTGATTTCCGATTTTCTCTTTGTGTTTGGGACTTCACCGGGTTTTTAGGCGAGAGAATTATGGAGAACGTACGTACTCTTCCCTCTCTCTCTCCTCTCGTTTCTCTTTTTATTACGAGCATCATGGATTGGTGAATGTAGAGCTCTTGAGAAGAACTTTCGCTTATATCGTTTGGAAGTTGATGGCTGTCTAATGCTTTATTTAGAATCCACCAACTTACTAATATAAGATTTTTTTATACTAATATGAGATGGTTACTCTCTGTTAATTACCCACCTCTGTGTATGTATTTTTTTTTTCTTCCGAGTTAACAGGGAACCAATGATACAAGTGTAAAACAAGACTCTTAGCTATTGTTAATGTTGTAGCTAATTGATGTGGTTCTGACTTAGTTTTAGTCTAGCAAGGCCCATGTAAGCCCAAGAGGGTTGAGAGGTAAGCACGCGTGTTGTGCGTGTCTCCTAACGGCCTAACGGCCTCATATATAAAAGCTTAATTCCTCTTCTTCTTCTTCTCATTTAACGAGAAGGAGAGATTTGCATCTTCTTCTTCTTCACACTCTTCATTCTTTCATGGTATCAGAGCATTGAAGAGCTCAAAGCTTCTTCAAAAGGTCCTATAATGGCGAATCCAGATCTAGAGCATGAGAGTTGTGGTGCTGCTGGAGATCAGAACGTCGGAGGTGATCGAAACCCTCGATTTGCCGAATCTGGTGTTCTTGGAGGGGGAAACGGCGGAGGCACATCGTTTGTTGCAGCTTCTACCAAATATCCTTACCCAATCTCAGTTAACGTGGTAAATTTTGTTTCATTAAAGCTGAACCAATCAAATTTTCTGTATTGGGAGATGCAAATAAGAACGTTGATTGAGAGTAACGGTCTTGCTGGATTCATCAAAGGCAAGGAGACTCCTCCACCTGAATTCTTGGATCTGCCAGGAGGTGGAGTCAGATCTAATCCTTACTATGAGGCATGGATGAGATCTGACAGGCTAGTGAAGGCATGGATCACTGGGACGTTATCTGAGGACGTTCTTGGTGTTATTGTTGGTTTGGACACTTCTTATGAGGTATGGTCTGCTATTGTTGAGAACTTCTCACAAACCTCACAAGCAAAAGCTTATGAACTTTTGTCTCAGTTGAGATTTCTTCAAAAAGGTGACAAGTCTTTAGAAGAATATCTTAGGAAGTTCAAGTCTATATGTGATCAGTTGAAAGCAATAGGCAAACATGTTGATGATGAAGATAAGGTGTTTGCTCTATTGACTGGCTTAGGATGAGTATGAGAACTTCACCACTACTATGCTGAAACCTCCCATTCCAAGTTATAAGGATCTAATACCTCTCTTAAGAGGTCATGAGATGAGAAAAGAGAACAAGAGAGAGCTGATCAACTCTGCTATGGCATTCTATAATGAGAAGAATAAGCCCTATGGAAAGAACAAAGGTGCACATAATTATAACTTTACATCTCAAGGAAGGGGATTTGCACCAAGTAACTCAGCTAAGCCAACCCAAAATTCTGAAGTTAACTCAGGCACAAATCAGAATAATATGTCAACTTCGGTTCCTGTGTGTCAAATCTGTCACAAAAGAGGTCATGATGCACTTAGATGTTGGCATAGGTACAATAACAACTATCAAGCAGCAATTCTTCCAAAGGCAATGGCTAATCGAGCTGTTAGCAACAATGCATTGACTGAGTGGCATGTGGACACTGGTGCAACCAATCATGTTGCAAATAGTGCAGGTATGCTTAGCAATCTCATTTCTTATAATGGTGTTGAGTTCATTATGGTTGGCAATGGTGAATACCTACCAATTTCCCATATTGGTGATGGATTCATCATAGGTACACATACAATTCCTTTGAAGGATGTATTGTTAGTTCCTAGCATGAGTAAAAATCTACTTTCTGTCTCTCAATTAACAAGAAGTTTTCCTTGCTACTTTGTGTTTCAACGGGACAACTTCTATATACTGGAATTGAAGAGCAACAAGATACTGGCATCGGGGAGTAGACGTGGAGATCTTTATGTACTTGATCAGAAGCAAACCATTGCTCTCTTTACTTCAAAGGTTGCTACTGTCTCAGGAGATATCTGGCACAAGCGTCTGGGGCATCCACAGTCTAGTGTAATTCAGTTTTTGTTTTCCAATAAGCTCATTAAAATGAATAATAATGATGTAGACTTTTGTCAATACTGTCAATTGAGCAAAAGTAGAAAACTATCATTTGAATCTAACATTGTAAAATCTATTATTCCTCTTGAGAAAATACATACTGATCTTTGGGGTCCTTCCCCTGTCCCTTCAAATCAAAAGTTTCAATACTATGTAGTGTTCATTGATGATTATAGTAGATACACTTGGTTTTATCCCTTAAAGGCCAAGTCAGATTTCGCAAAATGCTTTACTGTTTTTCATAAAATGGTAGAGAAGCGACTTGATGCTCGGATCAAAATTTTGCAAAGTGATGGAGGAGGTGAGTTTGTGAACAAAGAAGTTAAGACATATCTAGAGCAACATGGCATTACTCACCAGCTATCCTGTCCACACACACCACAACAAAATGGTGTGGCGGAAAGGAAGCACAGGCACATTGTTGAGTTTGGTCTTGCTATGCTCTTTCAAGCATCATTGCCAAAGAAGTTTTGGGTTGAGTCTTTCAGCACATCTGTCTACTTAATCAATAGACTCCCCTCCAGGTCTCTTGGGCAGGAAACACCTCTGCATCTGTTGTTTAAGAAAGAGCCAAGCTATAACCCTTTGAGAGTGTTTGGATCCTTATGTTTTCCATATCTCAGAAATTACTCATCTAGCAAGCTTGATCCCAGGTCTTTGCCTTGCATATTTCTTGGATATAGTGAACAACATAAAGGTTACATGTGTTTGCATCTCTCAACTAAGAAAGTATACATTTCTAGACATGTTGTTTTCAATGAGAAATTGTTTCCATTTGCTGAAGAAGTTCCATCAAGTGTAGCTATGGGTGAACTGGTCACTTACAGTGACTGGGTTGAATCCAACGAGGCTACCGATACAACTTCATCTTCTAACACTCAATGTTCTGAGAAGGATGCAAGAGCTATTTCTCAGTTATTCTCGGGAGATGTGAATGCTCCAGCCGTTCTTGACATCTCAGGGCATGAAGAGCATCCAGCTGAATTGCATGACTTGGATCAAATTGATGAATTCCAAGAGCAGATGACACATGCTAGAAGTAATAATACTCAGCTTGAGCAAGTCAGTAATATCTCAGTTGAGAAAGTAGCAGCTACTAAAGATAATATGCAGACCACCAATCCGATTGTTGATTCAGAGACGATGCAGAGCACAACTCCAACTAAACACCAAATGGTCACAAGAAGTAAGGTTGGGATTCACAAACCAAACCCTAAGTATGTTTTGCTTACTACTACTTCAATTCCTTCGGTTCCCAAGAATATTAGAGTTGCATTGAGTCATGAAGGGTGGAAGTCAGCAATGCTTGAAGAGTTGCAAGCACTTCACACCAACAACACTTGGGAGCTTGTTCCAAGACAGTCAGACTTTAATGTAGTTGGCTGCAGGTGGGTTTATAAACCCAAGCTTGGTCCAGATGGATCACTTGATAGATTAAAAGCAAGGCTAGTTGCCAAGGGGTTCTCTCAAGAGGAGGGTGTTGATTTCTTAGAAACGTTTAGTCCTGTTGTAAAATCCACCTCCATCAGGCTAGTTCTAACCATTGCTACAGTGAAGAAATGGGACATTAAACAATTTGATATTAAGAATGCTTTCTTGCAAGGGAATTTGGAGGAGCCAGTTTACATGGAACAACCACCGGGTTTCCTTTCCTCTGAATTGCCTCATCATGTGTGTAAACTAAAGAAAGCCATCTATGGGTTAAAGCAGGCTCCAAGGGCATGGTTTAATCGATTGAGTGATTTCTTGCTTGCCTATGGATTTCTATGCAGTCCTCACGATCCCTCTCTCTTTACATGGCATCAAAATGCAAATTCTATGATCTTGTTGGTTTATGTTGATGATTTGGTGCTTACTGGATCGAACAAGGGTCAGATGATACTCTTCTCAGTTCAATTGGCTGAAGAATTCTCCATGCGAGATCTTGGCTCTCTTCACCATTTCTTGGGTATAGAAGTTATTCATACATCCTATGGTTTGTTTCTCAGTCAGACTAGGTACATTCATGATGTTCTTCATCGAGCTGGCATGGAAGCATGCCGACCCGTGTCTACTCCTATTGCCACAAGATTCAAGTCTTCTCCTACTGATCCTCCTCTTGTTGATCCATCACAATATAGAATTTTGGTTGGATCTCTTCAGTACATTACTTTGACTAGGCCAGACATAACTTATGCAGTTAATATGGCCTGTCAGCAAATGTCTGCTCCAACAGAAGGTGCCTTAGGATATGTAAAAAGTAGGGGTGTAAACGGGTCGGGTACGGGTCGGGTATGCCCCTACCCGTACCCGTACCCGGCTAAATTAGCGGGTACGGGTACGGGTATATACCCGGAAAAAAACATATATACCCGTACCCGACCCGTACCCGTTAAGTTAGCGGGTACGGGGCGGGTAAACGGGTATAGCGGGTATAATATATAATATATAAAAATATAATATATATTATATAAAATATATATTATATATAAAAAATATATAATATATAACATATAAAATATTAAAAAAATATTATATATATAATATAATATATCTTAACGGGTATACGGGTAAACGGGTATGGGTAATGCGTATACCCGTACCCGACCCGTTTATTAAGCGGGTAAACGGGTACGGGTATACGGGTTTGAATTTTTAAACGGGTATGGATTTTTGTACCCATACCCGTACCCGCCCGGGGCGGGTGACCGGGTATACGGGTATTACCCGCCCCGTTTACACCCCTAGTAAAAAGGATTTTGAGGTATCTTCATGGAACCCATCAGTTTGGTCTTCGTATTCTGACCAACAGTAGCTTAGAATTATATGGCTTTAGTGATGCTGACTGGGGAGGTTGTTATCTCACTAGAAGATCAACTACAGGCTATTGTGCCTTTCTTGGCTCCAATTGTGTTTCTTGGCGCACAAAGAAACAAACAACCGTTGCCATGTCAAGTGCAGAAGCTGAGTATAAATCTCTTGCAGCCACAACTTCAGAACTTACTTGGTTATCATTCTTACTCAAAGAACTGGGCATTTCTCAATTCTCTCCTACCAATCTGTATTGTGACAACATTAGTGCACTTCATATTAGTGTTAATCCCACATTTCATGGTCGTATGAAGCATGTGGAACTGGATTATCATTTTATCAGGGAGAAAGTTGCAGCAGGTAACATTGTGACCAAATATGTGCCTTCTGCGGATCAAGTTGCTGATGTGTTTACTAAACCACTATCCAGACGTGTCTTTGAGTGTTTCAGGTGCAAACTGGGTGTTTGGATGTCACCAACCATCAGTTTGAAGGGGGATGTAAAACAAGACTCTTAGCTATTGTTAATGTTGTAGCTAATTGATGTGGTTCTGACTTAGTTTTAGTCTAGCAAGGCCCATGTAAGCCCAAGAGGGTTGAGAGGTAAGCGCGCGTGTTGTGCGTGTCTCCTAACGGCCTAACGGCCTCATATATAAAAGCTTAATTCCTCTTCTTCTTCTTCTTCTCATTTAACGAGAAGGAGAGATTTACATCTTCTTCTTCTTCACACTCTTCATTCTTTCAACAAGGAACATTCTTCCAGGGTCAACAACGATCGAGTTATCCTGATCCACAAATAACTTATCTGACCGATTTCTTTTCCGGCTGAAACAAGTCAACTTTCTATGGTGTTTTAAACAGGAGAGCAGTCGTAAAAAAGAAGTACAAATCCACTGTAAAGTCGATTTAATACTTTGAATTGTATGTTGCTATGAAAATATGGCAAATCGATGGAATCAAAGTCAGAGCGAATATGTCACCAATATTTGAGGGAGAAATAGATCGGAAGATGTTAGTATCATCATTAATCCACAATACAAAATACAAGCCCTTTAAAATAGAGGGAGGAGAGAGGATTAATCCTACGGTGTTTTTAAGAATCATGTACCGCTAAGTGGAATGTTGGGAAATGTCAGAAAAGATGCCTCGAAAATAAATCTGAATCGACCAGTCTTCAATTGATCGACCGTTGAGTGCAATCCAGAGTCACTTAGAAGCAGCAAAAACAATCGGCCATTTGGCCATTGGTCGACCGCCCAACCAAGGCAAAAGTTATCGATTTCACTAAGTTTGCATCGTACAATCAATGGCTTATATCGATCATACATTTGGAGATTGGAATCAACTTACTATAACCTTGAAGATCTGTCGATTGGTGCTATGTCGGTCGACCTTTATTGGGTTTGAGCAAATTTGGTTTAAGGACATTTTGGGCATTCTTTTTAAAGAGGTTTGCCCTAAAGTCCTCCTATAAATATTATGGTTGTGTTTGGAACCTTAAGAGTAATTCTTGAGAGAAAAAGAGCCACACATTTGGAGAGGTAGGTTTATCCATCACCAAAGCTTGGGGATTTAGGATTTGAAGATAACATTGTTATTGGAGATTTCATCATCCAACCTCTAATCCGCTTTCAAAGTAGCCTTTTCTGTTTTATTCTCCATATACTCCAAACATTCTCCATAGTGAAGTTTGATTCTCTCCGCCAGGGGTTTCTACATAAATATGGTGTCGTGTTTTCTCTTTTTGATCAATTGCTTGTGTTTCTTGTTAGATGCTTCTTCGGTGTTTGTGGAATTGTCTTTCTATTGAGATTTTCATTATTTCCGCTATAAGGACCACTACCAACGATTCTAACAAACTGGTATCGAAGCTTTGGTTTTTGTTTTCCTTAAGTTCAAAGATGGGTTCCCAATTCAAGGTTGACAAGCTTACCAGGGACTTGAATTTTGGGATGTGATAAATCAAGATGAATATCATATTAGTACAACTCGACATCTCTGACGAGCTTACTCCGAATGTTTTGCCCAATATGATACCACCTCAAAACAATGCGAACCTTTATAAGAAGGCTCACATCGCCATCCATTTGTCATTGTTCGATGAGGTGCCACTTGAAATGATGCACGAGAAAATCACGACTAAGTTGTGGACAAAATTAGAGGAGGTATTCACATCCAAATACGTCACTAGTCAAATCCTTCTACAGCAACGTCTATTTGTATTCCGAATAGCCAAATGTACATCATTACAACAACATTTAGATGATTTCAATTCCGTTATTGCCAACTTAAATAATTTAATTGCCAAAGTTTACGATGAAGATCAAGCTATCTTGTTGTGTTATATATGTTGGTTTTTTGGCCTTAATCTATGTTTTGATGATTTGATTAACCTAATCTTAATTATAATCAATGTAGAGTAGCACACATATTGCATTGCATATATATTGTTTTGTGCTAACTTCTACAGGTTATCAAGACTCAAGGTCGAAAAAAATCAAGTCAAGACATGTATTAAAGCTATATTGAAGACATGTAATCTTGTTTTCTTTGAGTCTTAGGAACTTTGTGTAATTGATCATACATGAGCTAAAAACTACTCAAACACACACTAGGTTCCTTATAGAAGTCACACAAAATTTTATATAATTTGGACTTCAATAGATCACCCAAACCTAGACCAGAAAATACTAAACACTTAACCTGAGCTATCTGCCCACATTCGGTCGACCGCAACAAACCGTTCGGTCGACCGAGTGATCATTAATCCTGTTAGTGTTTTACTGCCCGATTTCGGTCGACCGTGCATACCTTTTTGGTCGACAGTGTAAACGTATTTATCCGACCGTTAGATTTTTCATATTATACCCAACGGTCGTATTCATATTATTTCCATATACCCAAAAATACATTTAGTGTATCCGTCGACCAAACTTAAGATGTCTCGACAAACCCAAAGTGCATGTCGGTTTTCGGTCGACCGAATTTGATCTTGTTTGTCAACCTCGTAGCCTGTTATGAATCGGTCGACCGGACCCTATTCGGTGTTCGATCGATTACTTAAGTGAACTTAAGTCATAGCCAAAATTGACCAACCGGTCGACCGACATACCCGATTCGGTCGATTGATTTTGTTTTGAATTAGGTCCTGCAGATTTCTATTTTGTGTATCTTACACAACCTTTACCCAATTCATCCCCAACGACTATAATTGTCTTGGAGCTTATAAATAGAGTTGTAAAACACATTTTAACAACTCTCTCACTCCATATTGTCCAATACATTAGAGAGAAAGCTCCCAACACTTCAAGCCTCAAACCTTCCACACTTTAGTCTTAAATCTTATTCTCACTCAAGTGTGCTTAAGATTAGAGAGTGTTGTTCCACTCAAACATTGTCAAAGAAGCAAGGGTCTTGGTGAAAGCCCAAGACAAAGAGTGTAGACTTCGGTGAGAGCCCGAAGTGATCATCTCGGATTGTGAGAGGAGGAGCCAAGCTTGGCGAGGGTTGTTCGCGAGATTGAAGAATTGTAAAAATGTTGTCTCCCTTCCCGAAATGGGGAGTGGTTAGTGAAGACGTGAGCGGAGCTCGAAGTGTCGAGCGGAGCTTGCAAGAGAGGACGTAGGCGGGTGACCAAACCTCTGTAAAAATACTCTTGTCTTCCTTTGTCGTTTGCATATTTTCTCTCTACTTGCTTTTGTTTGTTGTTTCCGCTGCGCATGTTTATTGCTTAATCGAGTAGAGAATTAAGAGAAGTAATTAGGGGACATTACGATCCTATAATATATGCTCTTTGGGTCCCTCCTATACAAATCTCCATGAGACTATTATGTAGAGCAACACCACCATCTTATTAGCAAATTTGAAGAATTCTTTAAGCTCAAAGAATGACATGGAGAAAGGTTTTCCAGTTCAAGCAGTAGCAAGAGTGAGATATTGTTCGCAAAGGGTAAAACAAATGAAAAAGATCTAAGAAGAAAATCAAAATCAAATTCAAGAGGAAAGGAGGGAAATTCTTCAAGTTTTGCAACAAGAAGAATCATGTAGTCGATGAATGTTGGCACCTACAGAACAAAGAAAAGCCAAACTTCGGTAAACTGGAGAAATTTGATATCCGCTCTCTTTCACCTAAACAATGCTACGTAACGAGTGATGTTTTACGTATGTACATAATCGAGTCTTTCTAATTTTGTTTTGTTTTGTATGTATTGTTATGGTCATGTTAGTGTATTGCATTTAATATCAATATATCTACTTGTCATGATCCTTGGGTGACTTCTCTTCTTTTGCTTGCCTAGTGCTTTAAATTTTCACATTTCTTTCAAAATCTTCATGTGTTTGCGAAAGAAAATATATTGTGGATTTTGCGTGTGTTTATCATGAGCAAAACCGTTGAAAGGAAAAGAAAAAAGAGAAGCTCCAAGAATTGACTTGAACATAATGCATTAGGATATCTAGTATACCGGCTTTTGGTCTTATCGACTCGTAAGAATGCACACCGGTCTTCCCTGAAGGGGCGTGTAATCATAGGGTTTCAGTACTCAAACACTTAAAGAAGTCCACCCTGAACCTAGTGAGACGAATAATTTGTGTCGGTTAGTATAAGAGAGTTAGTCATAGTCGGGGACCCTTAAACTACTGTTATGAAATTTTAAGTGTAGGGGTTTTGGTTCACGTGTAGATAAGAAATAAGCAGTAGGATGTTCTCTTTTCTCGTACGGCTCCTATTACTCGGGAAATTAGGTCTGAGGGGACTTAGTGTCTGGTGCTTTCGAGTCATCTGACTTGGGATGCACCGACCGAACTCCTGTTACACAAGTGGTAGGGATCGCCCTATGTGGAGATTTGGAGGAAGGTGTACGTGATAGTGTAAGTCCTCATAGGAAATGATGCACAAAACTTGACCCTGGGAGAATCAAACACCAACTAAACACAAAACAAAAAACGAAGCAAAAAGAAAAAAAAGAAAAAAAGAGAGATGGTAATACAAATAAGAACCTTATTGGACTTTACACTTTGTATCACTTGAGGATGTTAAAGCTTCCCATGTCTTTCACTTAAGTCCTTAATTAACTTTCACGAATGGTTCATTAGGCTAGGTGTGTAGACTGAATACATATAGAGAGTCGACCCGTAGAATTACTGTATCCAATGATCGACAAAAATGAGTCAATCGAGTCGTGTTGCTAGGTTGAATAATGCATCTATGTTCGGATTTTGTGGGTGTATCCGCTGAAAAACCTCAGGAGACAACACTCCTCCTTGGCGACAATGAGGTTTAACGGTTTGTTGAACGTGCTAACTGCAACCGTGATTCCTACGAAAGTGAGTTAGGATTTCCTTGTTTTGTGAATGATTTTTTCCTTTCTTTCACTTTTCTCTTTCTTTGTTTTGTGATTGACATCATTTCATGCTTATATTTGTATCTTATATCTATTATCTTTCACCTAAACATTGTCATGTTACGAGTTTTATGTTTGAATTTCAGAAATAAATAGGTTTGAAGAGATGAAGTATAAAAGGACCTAAAAGATGGGAAAAAAAGACTGAATTGTGAGATCTGGGGACTAAGATGCAAGGGAGAAGGACCTGAACGTAAGACCAAAGGACCAAAGAGCAAAACAGAAAACTTCACACCATCATGGGGAGTATTTTGACAATTCTATTTGGGTCGGAGCTCCAACAAGTCAAGTAATCGCATCAAAGACAAACAATACCAGCAAGAAAAGCCCACAACAAATTCCAACCCAATCCAAACTTTATGGACCGCCAATTGGCGGTCTGGGACCCCGAATTGGCGGTCCAGATCACTCTGGATCAGGTCAATTTTCTCCAGCACATGTATTAGAGGATGTTTAGGCTATTTTTGGTATTTGTTTAGTCCCACATCGGGGGATTGTCCCGGATTGCCTTTTTCTATGGCTATAAATAGAACTCTTCACCTTCTAATGTAATCACTCCATATTTTGAGTGGATATTCTTCCTACTAGAAGTGAGGCCTTGAAGCACACACTAAAGTAGGAGGATGCTACTTGAAATGTGAGTCACTTTAATAAAAGTTTCTTTATTATGTTGTTTGTTTTATGTTTATTGTTTTACTTTGTTTAATTTCATTTCATTAGTTTTAGTAGCTTAGTTAATATGCTTTCCTTGCTTAGTGTAATAGGTAGTTTAATGTTTAGTGAGTAGTTTCATCCCCTTTGGGGGGTGGAGTAGAAGTTCATACATGCAAATGAGAATGGAATGAATGCTTTATTTACAATGTGTTGATAAAACATGAATGTATGCTTGCTTGTTTAGGATAGAATTTATAACTTGATGAGTTTTGCCAAAATGATTAGACACCTCTCATGCTTGTTTAGGTTCTGAAATAAACAACTTGTATATGTAAATGTTAATCAACTAGGATGGTGAATGGATTGATAGGTTTTGCCATAACATTTAGACACTTCCTATGCATGATAACACCACCTTTATTTGTGCTTAAAGAATGTGTTCAACACCCACCTCTTTGTATGTGTGCACTCACTCCACCCCTTAGGGGTTTTCCATTTCTGAATTCCAGCACTCTTATTTCGTTCTTAGTTAGGTTTTAGTTAATCGTTTGTTGCTTTCTTTCGCATTTCGTACTTCGTAGTGTAGTGTAGCGTAGAGTAGGATAATCAAACTTTCTTCCATATTTTTGTCACTTGATTTCGTGCAAACGAGAGACTGCTCACCTCCTTGAGGACGACCCATTTTTTCCACCGCTTCAACGCGGCCGTGCACTTGCGGTTTAAATTAAAACGTTCAACATTTTGCTCGGGAGTAGCAAAAGTTAAGTGTGAGGGTATTTGATTGATATCATATCATGCATATATTTTTGTTTCTTATATCCTCTATTTTTAACCGAAGCAATGTCACGTTAGTAGTTTTATGTTTAAATTTCAGGAATAAAATAAGGGAGGAGAAGAGACACAAAAAGGACCTAAGAGCAAGAGAAATGACTGAATTGTGAGATGTAGGATCGTGTGGGTTATGGGTCCACTAATCACTTTTAATCTAATCCCTAATTAATTAAACAATAAACGCAGCGGAAACAAATTTAAAAACAAGTAGGGAAATTAACAGAAAATGCAAACCACAAAAGACGCGTCGGTTTTTATAGAGGTTCGGCACCCCACCCGGGTCCTAGTCCTCTCTTGTAAGCTCCGCCTACGTCTTCACTAACCACTCCCCGTTCCGGGCCGGGAGAGAACGCCTTTACACCACAAGCAACGCGAACAACCCTCGCTTGCTTGAATTCTTCCTCTCACAATCCGAGAGGGACACTTCGGGCTTTCACCGAAGTCCTTGCTTCTTTTGACAACTCTTGTAACTGAGTGGGATTCACTCTCTAATTGAGCACACTTTGAGTAGGATGAGTATATGATCAAATGTGTGAAGTTTAGGCTTAAAGAGTGTAGAATTGGGAGGTTTAAGGATTGAGGTTTCTCTCTAATGTATTGGGACAATTGGAGTTGGAGAGTTGTGTTAACAACAAGTCTTGATCCTCTATTTATAAGCTCCTAAGGTATTCTAGCCGTTGGGGATAGATTTGATTGGGTTTTGTGCAAGATACACAAAGCAGAAAATCGGGCTGCAAATCTGTCCAGAACCGGTCGACCGAAGCTAGTAAACCGGTCGACCGTTAACATGATTTCAAAGAGAACGGTCGAACAAAAGAATATTCGGTCGGACAAACGAGCTAGAACTTAACTCTACTTAAGTGAATCGGTCGAACCAAAGTATGGAGCGGTCGACCGAAAAGGGGATTCGGTTGAGACAAAGGTCAATCGGTCGAACGAGAAATGTGTCGACCGATAGCAGGGAATTTTGTTTCTTGAAGAAATGTTCAACCGGTCGACCGAAACAAGGTCGTCGTTCGACCGGTTACCGAATGTATTTTGGGGTTAAGTTTGTTTTATACGAATACGACCGTTATAGGAATACGACAAGAAAAACGGCCATATTAAAATCCGGGATCGGTCGACCGAAAAGGTAGAACCGGTCGACCGGTAGAGTTCGGTAAAATCACTGTGGAGAGTCTGTTATAAACCGGTCGAACTGAGAACTGGTTCGGTCGACCGGTTCACACAGGAAATCTGGGTTTAAGTTTATAAGTGATTTCCGACTAAGGTTTGGGTGATCTAATGAAGTCCAAATAATGTGAAATTTTGTGTGTGACTTCTCTAAGGAACCTAGTGTGTATGTGATTGGTTTTTAACCCTTGTATGCTCAATTTACACATGTTCCTAAGACTCAAAATAAATCAAGGTTACATGTCTTCGATTTAGCTTTAATTACATGTCTTGACTTCATTTCCTTCTTTCTTGAGTCTTGATCACCTGTAGAGGTTAGCACAATACAATATACATGCAATGCAATATGTGTGCTACTCTACATCATCATAATTAAGATTAGGTTAATTAAATCATCAAAACCTAGATTAAGGCCAAAAAGCCAACAATCTCCCCCTTTTTGATGATGGCAACCTATATCTTAATTCTATCTAAATACATGGAATTTGTATATGTAAACTATGCAAATTAATGCTCCCCCTATGGATGTGCATAGTTTTTGTTCAATTTTATGCCAAATTCCAAGTTACCCCCTTAATTATCTCTCCCCCTTTGACATCCATCAAAAATAAAAATAAATATGACTTTAAGCATAGAATTTGGATGTCTTGTAATGAAGTTGCTCCCCCTAAATTTTGCACTTCATTACTCTAAAAGATATAACATTTAAGCTCCCCCTATCAATAAGGCTAAATGGAAACAATGAGTATGATGAAATTAAGTTTATTTAAGTTTCAACTTAAGCCTTATTCTCACATCCATTTAAAAAAATTGACATTTAAAATCAATGAATGTGGTAAATGATTTGCAATGAATGGGGTATATGATTTGCAATGAATTGAACTTCTAAAGATATGACAATTTAGCATATAAACTAGATTAGAGCTAAATTTTCAGAAATTTCAAGGATAGAAATTTATACCAAACTTGAATCTTGATTAGCTCCAATCTTATTTGGTGATGCAACCGGATTCGAATTCGACGCTTTGGCTCACCCGGTCACCACCAATTTCCTCCTCAAGCTCCTACAAGTGTAGACTTAGGTACCCAAACAACTTTGGGTCCTTGAACATTAGCTTTTGGGATCCAAACCATTTTGGTTTTGGGTGCCCACACACTTGAGGAACTAGATTTAACAAATACATGCTTGCCATTTAAAGTAGTATGAGATACATGGTTTTTCAAATGCACATTGTATCCTAAACCATGTTTAGCCAATGATTGTCTTTGACTACTCAAAAGCATATCAAGCATTTTTGTTCCTTTAGTGAACATTTCAAGATCTTTTCTTAATTGCATATTTGAGGCTTTAAGATCTACATGTTCATCAATAATGGGTGTTTTACTTAGACTAGCAAGTGATGATTCATTTGATTCAAGTCTAGCAATCACCTCATTCTTTTCATTCATGATTAATTCAATTTGGCATTTGAGATCATTTATAGTTTTTCTAGCATTTTTGTTCTTTTCACAAATGATCTCATATTGTTTAACTAAATCATGAAATGCATTTTGAAGCTCATCATATGTATATGATTCATCATTAGTATTAGAATTAGAGCTAGCACTAGAATATGATTTATTTGAACATGAATTGCTTCTAGTGGTGTAAGAGTTAGAAGATACCTCACTTCCTTCATCTTGAATTGCCATGTAGCACATATGCGCATATTCCTTTGTTGATGAAGGTGCGGTTGATTTGGATGACGACGACGACGTATCGTCCCAAGTGGCCTTGTGAGCTTCCAACCTCTTTTCTTTTCTCTTACTCCTCTCCTTTTCTCTTCTTCTCTCCCTTCTCTCATTTTTCTTTTTCCCTTCTCTTCTCTCATTTTCGCTCTCCTCCCTCTCTTTTTCTTTTTCTCTTTTCTCACTTCTTCTACC
Organism: Triglochin maritima; assembly: GCA_963682175.1. Classification (NCBI taxonomy): domain Eukaryota; kingdom Viridiplantae; phylum Streptophyta; class Magnoliopsida; order Alismatales; family Juncaginaceae; genus Triglochin; species Triglochin maritima. The sequence goes on along the minus strand of OY821774.1, from coordinate 15,646,733 downwards.
TCTTCTTTCATTCTTTTCTCCCTTATCCCTCTTGAGGTATTTGAAGAAGTCTTGGGCAAGGACCTCAATGTCCTCTTCTTCCACCCTCCTTGGCTCATCAAAATTTGCATGCAATGCCACCATGGAGTTTTTCTTTGAAGCTTCCTTCTCTCTTCGATGACTCAATTGGAGCTCATAGGCCATGAGATTTCCAATGAGTTCCTCCATCTTCAATTTTGAAAGATCGTGCGATTCTTCGATTGCCACGACCTTGTCTTCCCAATCGTTGCTCAATGACCGGAGGAATTTTCGAGTCATCTCTCCTTCATTTATCCTTCTTCCAAGAATCAAAAGAGAGTTAGTGATATCGGTGAAGCGAGTGTTCATGTCGCTTATGTTCTCACCGATTTGCATAGAAAATATTTCATATTTATGCATGAGGAGACTTATCCTAGTTTCTTTGGTTTTGCTATCACCCTCATGATGCATTTGTAACCTATGTCATATTTCATTTGCACTTTCACATCCCCTAATTCTATTGTATTCTCCCTCATTAAGGCCACAATAAAGAATATTCATAATTTTTGAATTCATTTCAATTTCTTTCATTTGAGCCCTAGATAGAGAATCTAAATCATCTTCATTTGGGGGTATGTATGGATTTTGAATAAACTTCCAATACTTAAGGTCATTTGATATTAAAAAGATTTTCATTCTATTTTTCCAATAATCATAATTTGACCCATTAAGCAAAGGAGGCCTTGTGGTGCATAAACCCTCTAAGTGATTAGATGTTGAAGCCATGCTAAAATTACGGTAAAGTAATGAAATTTAGCTTAACAAGGCTCTGATACCAAATGTAGGATCGTGTGGGTTATGGGTCCACTAATCACTTTTAATCTAATCCCTAATTAATTAAACAATAAACGCAGCGGAAACAAATTTAAAAACAAGTAGGGAAATTAACAGAAAATGCAAACCACAAAAGACGCGTCGGTTTTTATAGAGGTTCGGCACCCCACCCGGGTCCTAGTCCTCTCTTGTAAGCTCCGCCTACGTCTTCACTAACCACTCCCCGTTCCGGGCCGGGAGAGAACGCCTTTACACCACAAGCAACGCGAACAACCCTCGCTTGCTTGAATTCTTCCTCTCACAATCCGAGAGGGACACTTCGGGCTTTCACCGAAGTCCTTGCTTCTTTTGACAACTCTTGTAACTGAGTGGGATTCACTCTCTAATTGAGCACACTTTGAGTAGGATGAGTATATGATCAAATGTGTGAAGTTTAGGCTTAAAGAGTGTAGAATTGGGAGGTTTAAGGATTGAGGTTTCTCTCTAATGTATTGGGACAATTGGAGTTGGAGAGTTGTGTTAACAACAAGTCTTGATCCTCTATTTATAAGCTCCTAAGGTATTCTAGCCGTTGGGGATAGATTTGATTGGGTTTTGTGCAAGATACACAAAGCAGAAAATCGGGCTGCAAATCTGTCCAGAACCGGTCGACCGAAGCTAGTAAACCGGTCGACCGTTAACATGATTTCAAAGAGAACGGTCGAACAAAAGAATATTCGGTCGGACAAACGAGCTAGAACTTAACTCTACTTAAGTGAATCGGTCGAACCAAAGTATGGAGCGGTCGACCGAAAAGGGGATTCGGTTGAGACAAAGGTCAATCGGTCGAACGAGAAATGTGTCGACCGATAGCAGGGAATTTTGTTTCTTGAAGAAATGTTCAACCGGTCGACCGAAACAAGGTCGTCGTTCGACCGGTTACCGAATGTATTTTGGGGTTAAGTTTGTTTTATACGAATACGACCGTTATAGGAATACGACAAGAAAAACGGCCATATTAAAATCCGGGATCGGTCGACCGAAAAGGTAGAACCGGTCGACCGGTAGAGTTCGGTAAAATCACTGTGGAGAGTCTGTTATAAACCGGTCGAACTGAGAACTGGTTCGGTCGACCGGTTCACACAGGAAATCTGGGTTTAAGTTTATAAGTGATTTCCGACTAAGGTTTGGGTGATCTAATGAAGTCCAAATAATGTGAAATTTTGTGTGTGACTTCTCTAAGGAACCTAGTGTGTATGTGATTGGTTTTTAACCCTTGTATGCTCAATTTACACATGTTCCTAAGACTCAAAATAAATCAAGGTTACATGTCTTCGATTTAGCTTTAATTACATGTCTTGACTTCATTTCCTTCTTTCTTGAGTCTTGATCACCTGTAGAGGTTAGCACAATACAATATACATGCAATGCAATATGTGTGCTACTCTACATCATCATAATTAAGATTAGGTTAATTAAATCATCAAAACCTAGATTAAGGCCAAAAAGCCAACATGAGATTTATGGACAAAAATACTTGAGGGAAGGACCCAAATATAAACCAAAAGGATCAATGAGAAAATCAAGAAACTCTACACCATCTTGAGGAATATTTTTACAATTAGATTTGGGCTGAAACTCAAACAACCGATATGGGTGCACCACACGTAATAAATTGAAGCATTGAAGAATATATACAAATTTGAAGCAAATCAGACAAAAAGTTACCGCCAATTGGGGCCCATTTTGGTCTGATTTTGATTTGGCTTCTCGTGGTTGTTTATTATGTTGTGTTTATCCATTGTAGAATATCCCTCGATCGATGGCTGCTAGTGGATGAAATAAGAAAGGAAGATACTCTTAATTTTTGGTTGGACAATTTAAACATTTATATGTGATTTTAGAATTTAGGTGATCATGCATATTTATTATCTATACACATCCTAACATTCATCCATACAATCACATATATATCAAGCACACAAACATAAATAAATCCATTCACACAAACATTGTGTGAGTTTATATGTTCCCGCGTCCTTCATCCTTGCGCTTCTTCAGTGTCTTCATCTTGCACCATGGATGTTGATATTGCAAAAATATAAATATGCATCTCTCAATTTTGAAAATTGTCTAGTGCAAGTCCTATGTAAAAATCCTCTCATATGCATGCATATACATAGAAATAAAATTTGGCTTTTACATACATAAGCCATGTGATTGAATAATAATAACATACACATGCATTCATTCATTCATTCATTCATTCAGACATGACTTCGATGGAACATATAAACTTACATATCCCTACATTAGAGAACTAGAGCAACACATGTACATATTCCATATATTACTCGATTTAGTTTATCATGCATCTCTAAATCAAACAATTCTAAAATCAATTGAAATCCATTAAAAATGATTTTATGCATCCATAGTTCAATTCATAAAATATTTGAACCGCTGTTTATCCAATTTCTAAAATTAAACATTTAAAGAAAGATAAACATATGTTTTTTTCGTTTTGTTGATTCCTTATAAAATAATCATTTAATTAAAACGAAAATTCTATAAATCAGACATAAGTCTAAATCTTAATTCTAACATTCACATGATGTGTTTTAAAACATTTAAAACTATCAAAAGAATCAATTAGAATTAAATCAACAAAACTATCGAAAACTCGAAAAGACATAGAACATGAATTGTTTTGATTGTAGATGGTAAACTAAAATTAATTATATAGTCTAATTGTTGAAAATATGAACTAAAAGCTTTGATACCGCTGTAGGATTTTGTGTCCCTATGTATGTATATATTTTAAAATTTTAATATAACATACAAGATCGATTTTCATAATTTCAGCAATTTTATGTACATTTATTTGTGTTTTATTCTAATAACATGCAATCCTACATTTATTAAAATAAATCACATAGGAGAATCATACCTAAAGGTTCTCTAAAACCTTTTGATAATCCGGAGTCGCGTTGCACGTTGTGTTGCCCACGGAATTGCCTCCGAGTGTTCACCAAACTCTAAACAAGGTTAGAGAGAAAGGAGCTAGCCAATCAATCTCTAACAAGGTTTAGAATCAAGCTAATAACCCCTCTTTAAGTCTCCTGAGATTCTAATCTCCAAACTTAATTTTATTAAGAGAAATTTCGTGGTGATTAGGGAGAGATTAATGAGAGAAAGATTTTGCATTAGTATTAAAACAAGTAGGAATATGTGCCATTTTATAGGCTCCCAAAATATCCTTATCAAAAGCTATTATTTAGCCATGATCCCTTGTTTTTCTCTCCTAAAATTAATCTCTAAATTCCACTTAATCACCCACAAAAAACGTTTTAATTAAATCTGGAATTATTCCACCCATGATTTAATTAATCTCTTAATAATTCAGGCAGAATCGTTCTTGTTCGGTAGACCGAGTATTATTCGGTCAACCGAACCATTCAGTTATAACACGTGTTCGGTGCACCGTGAGCTAGACGGTCGACCGAATCTGTATGAGAAAAATTCCCTAGAATAATTCGGACGAACCACGTCTTGTAATCGGTCTACCGAAAATACTACTTCTCGGTTGACTGTTTCCAATCGGTTAACCGAACCCGTTTGTCCAGTCACTCTGGGCAATCTCGGTCAACCAATTGCGTTTACCCGTTCCCTACTCGGTTAACCGATCCGAAGATGCCCCGGTCGACCGAACCATGAACGGTTCACCGTGTTTGACCCTGATTTTACCTTTATCAAATTTTGGATTTATTTCCAACAAAATTTGATCTTTTGGGGTTTTTAGCAATTCACATCCTATATATATTATCATATGTAATATTAAATTATTACACCCCATAATATATATACCTCATATGAATTTATTATGATTCTAATTATGTTAATTCTCATAACATATTGATTTTAATTAATTCACCACATGTGTCCCATTTTCATAAGAAACCCGACACATCATATGAACTTAAAATCAAACCTCTTGTTTCCCAGTTTTGTGGTGTGACATATAGGAGGATCTAAGTCAAATTGGTAGTGATATTAAACACTTAATATCTCAAACTATAATCGGTATCTAGCTACACATTATAGTTACCCAATTAGCATAGATGTCTTTGTTCCACCCGAACCCAAAACACGATCCATTTAGTGATGTAAGTGCACCACTTGTGTCCGTCCCTTGCCTCATGATATTAAGAATATATACAAAGTAGAAATGTGTCACCTTTGTATTATATTCATTTCTTGATCTCTTTAAGCTAATTATAACTATGTGACTTAACTCAAGTCACATTGTGTACATTATAATTTTGCTTTATCAAGGGGCCCACTAATATCATCACTTAATTAGGAGGGGCAATGATAATCGTTTGACTAGCTATCTTTTCCAACACAAGTCATGTTCAACCAATTATTGCCGTTATCACTACACTCATTGGTAGCTTTTGACAATAATCAAATTAAACACTTCTTGAGTGAAAAGATATAAGTCTCATATCTTAGGATCCAAGACACAGTAAAAACATTAAGGACACAAAACACAATTTCATAATGTTTTACTTGTTAGGTTTATTCAATATATAAAAGTAATATTTTCCTCTTTTATATACTCGTGTCGTGAATTATTTGTAGAGCTACAACAATCGATGGCCAACACGACAATCTTATCTCGGTTATTAATGTTTCATGTTAACTACCATGATTGTGAATAACTTTTGATTTATGTAAACCATTATCTTTTAGAGCTCTACGGTTAAGGACCAAGTGTCTCTTCCTTAACACTTCCAAAAGACGAATACCATAATCAAGGAACAAAATGTTTGCACATTCAATTCATAATAATTGACATATAAAAGTAAAACTTTTAGAACACATTCCTTTCATAGACTTGCATGTTTGTATGTTCATCGGGGGTGTTTTAATCATCTACATGTTGAGGAATTTTTAATGGGTTTTGCCATAAGAATTAGACAATTCCCATGCTTAGTTTCCTCATGTTTATTGACTGAAATTTCCTGTTAAATATGCTACATGTTAGTTATGTGTTTGTATTTGTGTTTGCTTGCTTGATTGACTGAGAAAAATTTGTTTTGATGGGTTTTTCCATAAGATTTAGACACCTATCATGCTTAGTTTTGTTCTTCACATGAGTTGATGATTTTTGATGAGTTTTGTCCCATCCTTAGATACTTCTTATGCTGAGTCTAGTCTCATGATAATCAAGTAGTAATTGCCGATACGTTGTGTGAATGGATTGATAGGTTTTGCCACATCTTTAGACACTTCATATGCATTAACACACACATGACACACATACATAAATTCTTACATGCATCATTCATCACTTATTTCACTTCATATGTGTGCACACTCCACCCCTTTGGAATTTCTCTTCCTGCATTCAAAACTCTTTGTTAGGTCTTTAGTTAGTATTAGTCAATCTTTAGTTTCTTTCTTTTGAATTTGTTAACTACTAGTATAGTGTAATCAATTCTAAGTTGTTAATGGATATGTCCTCTCAGTTTGAAGTCCAGGTGCATCTACAGATAGATGAGTTATTGATACTGGTTTGACTCACCGTATTACACTGCATAAAAGATTAGTTTGTGTCCTACAAGTTAGATATAGGTGGAGTTGTCATAATAGGCAATGGAGATCACTATGATATCGTTGGAATCATAAGTATATAGTTGAAGACCTGTGATGGCTAGGTAAAAAATCCAACTGTCCTGAGACATGTGCCAGATTCTGATAAGAACCTAATTTCTGTGGGAAACTTGACAACAAATGATTGCAAGTTAAGTGATGATGCACTTGTAGCCTATTCATCTATGTCTAAAGATGAAATAGCTTAGTTACAGGACATGCTCTTGGTCATATAAGTGAGAAGGGAATGATTCTATTGGGCAATTGTGGTTTGCTTGGAAGTGATGTTATCGGCAAGCCGAAGTGTTGTGTTTTTGACAAACACAAGTGTGTCAATTTTGGTACGTGATTGACATCATTTCATGTTTATATTTGTATCTTATATTCATTATCTTACACCTAAGCAATGCTACGTGACGAGTTTTATGTTTGAATTTCAGAAATAAATAGGTTTGAAGAGATGAAGCATGAAAGGACCCAAAAGCAGGGAAAAAAGACTTAATTGTGAGACCTGGGGACTAAGATGCAAGGGAGAAGGACCTGAACGTAAGACCAAAGAACCAAAGAGCAAAACAGAAAACTCCACACCATCAAGGGGAGTATTTTGGCAATTCTATTCGGGTCGGAGCTCCAACAAGTGAAGTAGATGCATCAAAGACCAACAAAGACATCCAGAAAAGCCCAGAATAAAATCTAGCGTGATCCGGACTATATAGACCGCCAATTGGCGGTCCAAGACAGTTAATTGGCGGTCTGTTTTGGCTCAAATCCGCTAAGAATTTGGTGGGTCGCGTATTAATGTGTATGTAGTCCATTTCTGGTATTTGTTTAGTCCCACATTGGGGGATTGTCCCGGATTGCCATTTTCTTTTGCTATAAATAGAACTTTTCACCTTCTATTGTAAACTCCTGATTGCTTGGTGGCATTCTCTCTACTAAGGAGTAAGCCTTGAAGTAAAACTCAAGGTGGAGGATACCTTGGGTATGACACTCACTTTTCGTTTGCATGGTGTGTTGGACATGCCTAACAAGGTTCTTGACCTCGTTCCGACGCACCAGTCTGTTGGTTGGAGAGTTTGGATTGACGATCATAACTTCCGCACCGCAACGGGAGAAACTCTTCTTCCGTTGCCCCATATTTCCCAAACTCTTGAGAGGTTCAAGCTCTTTCAATTTAATCCTTTGAATGAGACGCCTTTGCATCCAATTCATGAACCTCTCCTTTCATCTTGTGCTCTTTGTGAGGGGGGGGCAAAAATGAGTATTCTGACCCTGCGTGGTGTCATGTTCCCTTTCCAAGTGCATTGACCCACTATTGAGGTTCACATTTGATGTCTTTTGACAAATGAAGATGTGAACTTATGTTTGTACATAGTTATATTTAAAAAAAAGTACAATAAAAGACTCCTTCAGTGAGCATCGATTGTTGTGGGCTCCAACCCTTTAGTATTTGGGCCCCATTTCTTTCACGTATTGGTATCCCTTCTTTAGCATCTCACAGGTTTTGAGGGAATTCGGGTTTGTGTGCATCAACATAACCTTGAACTTCCTTTTGCGCTTCATATTGGTGAGATCTTTCCTTTTTCATGCATAAATTCATGTAGTACTTTGCTCGCATTCATTGAGGACAATGCATAGAGTAGGTGTGGGGGTGTTTTTACGTGTGTACATAGTCGAGTCTTTTCCTTTGATTTTTGTTTTCTTTTGTGTGCATTATTAGGGTCATGTTAGTGTGCTGCATTTAATATCGATATATCTGCTTGCCATGATCCTTGGGTGACTTGTCTTCTTTTGCTTGCCTAGTGCTTCAAAATTTTCACATTTCTTTCAAAATCTTCATGTGTTTGCGAAAAGAAAATGTTTTGTGGGTTTTGTGTGTGTTTAGCATGTGCAAAACCGTTGAGAGACAAAGTAAAAAGAAAGCTCCCAAAATTGTCTTGAACTTGATGCATTAGGATATCTAGTACAATGACTTTAGGACTTATCGAGTCGTTAGGATGCACCCCAGTTTTCCCTCGGGGTGAGTAATCATAGGGTTTCAGTGCTCAAATAATTAAAGAAGTCCACCCCGAACCTAGTGAGTCAATAATTCGTGTATGTTAATTTAAGGAAGTTTATTGTAGTCAAAAACCCTTTAAATCTTGTTGTGAGACATTAAGTGTAGGGGTTTTGGTTCGTGTGTAGATAAGAAATAAGTGAGTCGGTGTTCTCTCTTCTCGCACGGCTCCTATTACTCGGGACAGTAGGTCTGAAGGGACTTTGTGCCTGGTGCTTTCGAGTCATCTGACTTGGGATGCACCGACCGAACTCCCGTTACATGGGTGGTAGGAATTGCCCTACGTGGAGATTTGGGGAAAGGTGTACGTGATAGTGTAAGTCCTCATGGGCAATGATGCACGAAACCTGACCATGGGAGAATGAAGCTCCAACTAATAATAAATAAATAAATACAGAAACGAAAAAAAAGAAAAACAAATGGTAATGCAAATAAGAACCTTAATGGACTTTACACTTTGTATCACTTGAGGATGTTGAGGTTGTCCATGTCTTTCACTTAATTCCTTATTTAACTTGCACGAATGATTCATTAGGCTAGGTGTGTGGACTAATACCTATTTAGAGTCGGCCCGTAGGATTACCACGTCCAATGATCGACAAAATTTGTCCAACGAGTCGAGTGTCTAGATTGAATAATCCATCTTGTTCGGATTTTGTGGGTATATCCGCTGAAACCCTCAGGAGACAACACTCCTCCTCCTTGGCAACAAGGAGATTTAACGGCTTGTTGCACGTGCTAAGTGCAACCGTGATTCCTACGAAAGTGACTTAGGATTTCTTGTTTCTCGTTTGTTTTTCTCTTTCTTTGTTTTGCTCGGGACTAGCAAAAAATTAGGTGTGGGGGTATTTGATTGACATCATTTCATGCTTATATTTGTATCTTATATCTATTATCTTACACCTAAGCAATGTTACATGACGAGTTTTATGTTTGAACTTTAGAAATAAATAGGTTTGAAGAGATGAAGCATGAAATGACCCAAAAGCAGGGAAAAAAGACTTAATTGTGAGACCTGGGGACTAAGATGCAAGGGAGAAGGACCTGAACGTAAGACCAAAGAACCAAAGAGCAAAACAGAAAACTCCACACCATCAAGGGGAGTATTTTGGCAATTCTATTCGGGTCGGAGCTCCAACAAGTGAAGTAGATGCATCAAAGACCAGAAAAGCCCAGAATAAAATCCAGCGTGATCCGGACTATATAGACCGCCAATTGGCGATCCAAGACCGCTAATTGGCGATCTGTTTTGGCCCAAATCCGATATGATTTAGTGGGCCGCGTATTAATGTGTATTTAGTTCATTTCTGGTATTTGTTTAGTCCCACATCGGGGGATTGTCCCGGATTGCCTTTTTCTTTGGCTATAAATAGAACTCTTCACCTTCTATTGTAAACTACCCATTACTTGGTGTCATTCTCTCTACTAAGGAGTAAAACTTGAAGCGCTTGGTGGCATTCTCCCTACTAACGAGTAAGCCTTGAAGCAAAACTCAAGGTGGAGAAAAATGCTACCTTCAACGTAAGTCATTGTTAATAAAATAATTATTCTAGTTTCTTTTAATCTTGTTTTTTAATTTGTGCATGCTTGTTTAGTCTTTCCTTTCCTTTTAAGCTTCTTTAATGCTCCCTTCTTGCTTAGTTAAATTTCCTTTCAGTATAATGTTTCATTTTGTTAATGTAGGTAGTGTAATGATTAGTGAGTAGTTCTATCCCCTTTGGGGGTGGAGTAGATGTATGTACATGTTATGTAGGTGGTATGAAAGCTAGATATTATTGTTTGTGAGAGATATTAGTATGCTTGCTTGAATTAATAAGAACTTTACTTGATGGTTTCTGCCATAGTTAGGTACACTCCATGCTCGTTATGTTCTTAATAACAACCTTGCATTGCTCATATTAATCACCTAGGTTAATGGTGTAAATGAAAAGTCTTGCCATGAGGTACTTCTTATGCATTAACAAACACTAACCACACTTGAGCTTATTGTATGCATTCACCACACTTATTTCATGTGCACACACACTCCACCCCTTAGGGGTTTTCCATTCCTGAGTTTTATCTCCTTTCATTAGTTGCTTAGTTTAGTTTGTTTTGTGATTTCATTTCAGCTTTCCTAGTTTACTAGTTTAGATTAGTGTAGTTAGTGTAATCAATATTTCTCTCCTTTCTTTCCCAGTCGCCTTCGCACAAACCAAAAGTCGACACACCTCCCTGTGGATTGACCTGTATTTGCCACCGCTTCAACGCGGTCGTGCACTTGCGGTTTAATATAAAACGAATCAATCAGTACGGCAGTGCATAAGACCAAGGATACCTTGGATTACATTCATTCAGACTTGTGGGGTCAATCTCAAGTTACATTGAAGAGTGGAGTTAGATACATGTTGGCATTCACCGATGAGTATTTGCAAAAGAGTGAAGTATTCAATTACTTCAAACAATGGAAGGCAATGATTAGGAAGCAAACTGAAAACAACATCAGGTAGCCCTCCGATCAGTTCAATTTAAAAGTTTTGGTTGTCTTGTATATGCATGTGATGAGAATTAAATTTATACCGCAAGTGCACGACGTCAATGAAGACGTGGCAAGTACGGGTCGAACACAAGGAGGGAGAGATATTGTTATTTTTGTGATTTTCGATTTAGGAAAGAAAGAGAGAGAAATAAGTTTGGTTTGAGATTTTTGGTTTTTAATTATCTAAAGCAAGAACAACAAAAACTAAAAAGAAAATAAAGCAAATATGGATGAGAGTCCAGCGGGTGGAGGTTTAGATGTCGGGTTTTGTTTAGAGAAATCTGAAACTTATAATAAATCACATTAGTTATAAAGCATTACATGATAAATGATTCAACATAAACTCAAGTAATCAAAATATACTAACACGAAATTAAAATAATAACATCATTCTTCTTCTCATCATCCAAAATCCATCACCCCACCCTTTGGAGAGAGTTAGAAACTCATGGATGGAGGGAAGGAGAATGGGTCCTAGAGAAACTACAAAACAAAACTCAAAACAAGAAATAAAACAACAGAATTTTATTACTAAAGTATGGAATAAAAACTAAGACTCGTTTCAATACATGATTCGGCCTTATTTATAGCCTCAACCGGAGATCCCAATACATAAAAGAAAAGTACACGCGTCAATACAGCATTGGTAAAAATTTGAGCGCATGGATCGACTTTTGTGCGGATAATCCACCGTAGTTTGTACATGGGGTGCGGCGGAATCACCACCTTTTTGGCTCAGATTCAATCCGGATTTTTCCTGTGTTTATGGTATGATTTAAATGTCATTTGCGCGTCTGGATGGATTTTTTTCCTTTCTTTTGAGCTCCGAATTTATTTCTTCATATATTTGGAGACCCCAATTGATTTTTCTTTAGAACTTTTCCAAATTAATATTTTGGTACTTTTAATTGCAGTCGGGTCCTCGGCTCTTTGCAATTAAGTCCCTGACTACTTTTGTGCTTAAGTCCTTGGCCTTTTTGTAATTAGGTCTTGAATGCTTTTATGCTTTGATGAACTTCAATTTGAACCCGATAATATTGAACTTGGTCTTTATGACATAAATGAGTCTCTTGCACGCGTTTATGCTCGGGATATGGGTAATTTGCATTCAGGTCCCTGTATTCTGTAAATAAGACTAAACACATACCTTAGTAGCATTTATTGATATAAAATTAATCTAAATGAAAGACATATGATGCAATGTATGCAATGCATCAGCATGTGTAGATAGTGAAAAACTATATGCTAGATGTATAAAGTACATTTTTCTAGGTTATCAATCGGGTGCGAAAGGCTATAGATTGTGGTGTCCAGAATCACATTAACTCATGATTGAAAAAGATGTGGTCTTCAATGAAGTTACTATGTTGCCTTCAAGAAAAAAAATCTGATATTATTCCTCATGTTTTAGGTGTTGAGAAAAGTGCTCCAAAGTAAGTTAAGGAACAAGATGAATAGTTAGATGATGTTGAAACTCTATTAGAAGTTAGTGATGGGGAAGAATGTCAAGATGAAAATGTTGAGGTTCGTAGCATTACAAAAGTTAGATGGAGAAGAAAATTCAATAAGCATCAAAAATACATTGAATCTACTATTGCATATGCATTGTTAGCAACTAAAGGAATTGAAAATTCTAGAGAGCCAAATGAGGAGATGAAGACTTTTCATAAAACCCAAACATGGAAGCTTGTAGAGTCACCTTAAGGAAAATGAATTGTTGGCTCCAAATAGATCTTCAAAAAGAAAGAAGGTGTCTCAGAAACTTATGATGCGAGATATAAGGCTCATCTATTAGTAAAAGGCTTTAGTCAAATCGAAGTGTTGATTACAAAACAAGATCTTTTCTCTTGTTGTGAAACATACATACATCCATACGTTTGTTGTGTTTGTGAGAATACATGATTTGGAGTTAGAGCAACTAGATGTGAAAACAACATTCCTGTATTGAGAGCTTGAGGGACGAATCTGCACGAAACAACCAGAGGGCTCTGCCCTAAAGGAAAAGAAGATATTGTGCTTCTTCTTCAGAAATCACTTTATAGGTTGAAGTAGTCTCGCCTACTATGATACAAAAGATTTGATTCTTTTGTGGTTGGTCACAGATTCTTGCATTTGAAGTGTGATAATTGTGTCTACTTGAAGCATCTTGTGGATGATTCATTTATTTTCTTGATTCATTCTATATGTGGATGGCATGTTCATTGCAGCCAGTGACGAGTCTGGAGTCCTGAAGGTGAACAAGTTATTATTTGTTGAATTCAAAATTAAAGATCTTAGGGCCGTAACGGAAATTCTTTGGATGGAGATTAGTAGAGATTGAAATTCCATGAGGTACTTCCTATCTCAGAAGAAATATGTGGAGAAATTTTTGCATTGTTTTGGCGTAGAGGATGCCAAATCTAAGAATGTTCATTTGGCCAGTCAAGTCAAACTTTCCATTGATATATGTCCAGAATCCAAGGAGGAGAAACTTATAGGTCACGAATTCCAATCTTTAGTATAGTGGGTAGTCTTGCACATGTTCCGATACAACACAAGTCATTAGTGTTGTCAGTCGTTATATGACAAATCCACGAAAAAAAACATTGGCGATCGATGAAATGGATCTTGAGATATGACATATGATTTGATGGGATGCATTGATGCCAATTACGTGGGTGACCATGACAAAAGAAGATCAGTGACTATGTATGCTTTTACAGTTGGAAGTAGTGAAGTTGGTTGAATTGCTAGTTTGTAGTACATCGTGGATTTGTTTACTATGGAGGCAGAGTACATAGCAGTGACCGAGGGTAACAAAGAAGGTTCGTGATTGAAAGGATTATATATATAGTTTTGTCTGGGTTAGGAGACAATGATCGTCTTTTGTGATAGCCAGAGTGTCATTCCCTAGACAAAAAATCAAATGCATCATGAGAAGACTAAACACATTGATGCATCTGGAGGTAATCCTAGAAGGAAGCGTGATGATGATGAAGATTGGTATCAATGATAATTGTTCTGATATGCTCATGAAGCCATTTACAATGATCAAGTTCAAATATTTCTTGAGCTTGGTTGGTTTAAGCTCCACCTAGACGAAGCAAAGGTCGAGACGAGAGGCACCGTTCAGATATATAGAAGAATGTAGGAGTCTTACGAAGAAAAGATTTTCATGTCAATGTAAAGATTGTTAGAAATGATGTCTCAAAAACAAGTTTGGAATGGTCGACCGCTCATCAATCGGTCGATCATTGAGTCAACTCAGAGTTGGGTAGAAGCAGCATGATCAATAAAGTTACTGATTTTACTAAGTTTGTAGTGTACAATCGGTGGCTTATATTGGTTGTACATTTAGAGAACAGAGCCTCACCAAATCCCTAAAATCATGAAGACTAGTTGACCAGTGCTTTGTCGGTCGACCGTTACTGGCTCGAGCAGAATTAGTTTAAAAACTTTTTGGGCATTCTTTCTGAAAGAGGTTTACCTTTAACTCCTCTTTGAAATGCTTTTATTGTGTTTAAAACCCTAAGAGTCATTCTTAAGAGAAAGACCACCTATTTGGAGATGTAAGTTTAACCACCACTAAGTTTTGGGTTTTAGGATTTTGGGATAATATTGTTATTGGAGATTTCACCATCCAACCCTTAGCCCATTTTTCGAGTTAGCCTTCTATGGTTCCATTCTTCTTGTATTTTAACCATTATGCATAGTGAAGTTTGATCATCTTCGTCGTCGTGGTTTCTCCCACAACGCTCTCATGTAAAACCAAGTGTTGTGTTTTCTCTTTGTGATTGATTGCTTGTGTTCCTTGTTATATGCTTGTTAGGGGTTTGTTGAATTGCCTAACTTGATTTCGATTGATATTTTCATCATTTCTACTACACAAACCATTACTAGTGATCCTAACATGATATAACAAATTATAGAGTTTAATTTAGCAAATTAAACATGTTATAAGAGACCATCAGATTAGCATCATAGTTTGTTTTATTTATTATTTAACTATTATTGAATTAGTCCCACATTGGGTCCAATACACCATGTTAATCCCAACCATCTCCTTAAATAGGTGGGGCCTTCTTTGTAATAGATATTGAGAGATACATAACATAAAATGAATCAATCATTTTTTCTCTTAATAATAGTTTTTTCCCATCTTCTTCCTCCCTCCTCTTCCTTCAATCATTCACCATCTCCTGAGCAATCTCATTCCACCCTACTCAACATTCAGGTGGAATTCTACATGGTATGAGAGCGATTCGAGACCTAAACAAGATTCTGCACCAAGCAGATCGAAGGATCATAGCAGGAGAAAAATAGAACAGGATCTCAACAGTGTTCTGGAACAAGAATGGCACAAGATCCCAAAGAAGATGTGTATAGCCCTTACTACCTAAGCTCTGCCGATAATCTTGGTAATTTCCTTGCTTCTCAACCATTAATGGTGATAAATATCAAACTTATACATGGGAAATGAAGAAAGCCCTAAACTCCAAGAGCAAATTAGGGTTTGTGAATGGAACTCTAAAGAAACCAGACCCAAAGAAATCCCATATTGATTTTGCAAAATGGGAGAGACGTGATGATTTGGTTTCTTCTTGGATTCTTCATGCCATAAGTCCAGAATTAGTTAATATTGCTATATATCATGAGACATCTAGGGAAATTTGGGTAGATCTCCAGGAGAGGTTCTCACAAACCTATCTACCAAAGTTGTTTCAAATGAAAAAGGTTATTTCAAACTTAAGGCAGGAGAATTGTTCAGTAACCACATATTATGGAAATTTGAAAGGATTATGGAATGAGTTATCTGCCTATACTAGGAAATCAATATGTACATGTGGGGCTAAGAAGGATAACATAGAGAAAGAGAAAGAGGATAAGGCAATACAATTCCTTTTAGGCATGAATGAGTCATATTCTGCTATAAGAGGGCAAATCTTGCTAACCACTCCATTACCTTCTGTTAGCAAGATCTTCTCTTTCATTCTTCAAAAAGAAACACAAAGAGAGGTGGGTAGCACACCAAATCCCTTCCAAGAGTCCAATGCTTTAGTTGCAAGCAGAAACAATCAACTAACAAATCAGAATGATCAACCTTCATGGGAGAATACTAGACAGAAAAACAACAAAAATAACTTGAGGGACAAACCAGTGTGCACCAATTGCAAGAAAGCTAGACATATTGCTGAAAGATGCTATGGGATAATAGGTTTTCCTCCAAAATCTAACAACTTTAAGAAGAAATGGCAAAATTCAAAAGAAGGCAAGGCAACACATGCAGATGCACAAGTTGCTGATTCATCCATTACACAAGAGCAATACAACCAGATTCTCAGCATACTAAAAGGGAAAACAAGAAACAAAGGAGAAGACATAACACATGCCAATACAACAGGTATATGTTATTCTTTCTCTGCATTTAATGATAAAACATGTGTGCTACTTTAGACTTGATGCAAAACTATAAAGAAATAGAAAACAATGTGCCCATCAAATTGCCCAATAACAAGATAGTTCAAGCTAACATCATAGGTGAGGTTAGACTCAACAAAGACATTTTACTTACTAAAGTACACTTTGTTCTTGAATTCAAAATTAATCTCATGTCTGTTGCTAAGCTTACACATAATTCTAAGTGGGGTGTTAGTTTCTACCCTGGGTTTTGCCTTATGTAGGACCTTGCTATGAGGAGGATGACTGATATAGGTAAAGAGGTTGATGATTTGTACATCTACTCCAACAACATCAGTTATCTTGCTCTTAATACCTCCACCCATAACATTGATTGGCACAACAGATTAGGCCACACTTGTCATCAGAAACTTCAGGTGTTTGCTAATAGATTCAATGATGTAATTAATTATTGTAATAACCATTGTGAGTTTTGTCACACGGGCAAACAAACCAGACTTAGTTTTCCTTTAAGTTCTTCCAATACTTGTAATGTTTTTGACATAATTCATATAGATATATGGGGAAAATTTTCTGTGGCTTCCCGTAATAATTTTCATTATTTTCTTACTATTGATGATGATTACAATAGAAATACATAGGTTTTTATCATAAGATCAAAGTCTGAAACATACAATATTTTTGAAGCATCCATAAACATGATAACCAACCAATTTTATGCCAAGATAAAAAGGATTAGAAGTGACAATGGGATGAGATTTCTATCTAATCAATTCCAACAACTCATAGTCAACGAAGGCACGATTCATGAAAAAAGTTGTCCACACACTCCATAACAAAATGCTATTGTTGAAAGGAAACATAGACACATACTAGACAACTAGAACTATGAGATTTCAAGCTAACTTACCTTTAAGATTCTGAAGTGATTTTATGTTCACTGCTGTGTACATTATAAAGAGACTTCCCACTATGGTTCTAGACAATAAGACATCATATGAGATCTTATTTAAGACTAGACCTAAATATAGTCACTTAAGGGTGTTTGGTAGCCTTTATTATTCTATCAATACTCAACCCCACAGTAAATTTGATCAAAAGGCAACAAAATGTATGTTTCTTGGATACTCATATGGCCAAAAAGGATACAAACTATATGACATGGAGCAAAGAAGAACCTTTGTGAGCAAGGATGTTATTTTTCAAGAGATTTTTTTCCATTTCAAGATAAACTACACAAAACATCACATCTAGACAAAGTGGTCATAGCATTACTGTGTGAAGACAACATTCAACCAAATCCAGCAACAACCATCCACCAACCAAATAACCCAATAGAAGCAATAGACATGCATGACACCAACCAAGCAGCAGAAGAAACAACTTGTTAGAGTCCAGAAGATCAACCAGCACATGAATTACTTGTGGTAAAACAACCAGAACCACATATAAGAAGATCATCAAGGCAACAAAACAAACCAGCAAGACTCCAAGAGTACCATTGTCCAACCATGAGAGGTAATTATAGTCACGTAAGTCCCAACACACAGACCATGCAACAAACAGGTAAATCCTCACTACTAGAAAAATATGATACACCGATGGATATATATCTGTTGTTGTAGTAAACTGACGGATATCCATTACCGTCGATGTCGACAGACACCAACGGACAAGAAAACCAACACTCGCGGATACATTCTGTCGCTTAATATTTTCATAGTATTCGTCGATCAATTACTCTATACCGACGGATAGGTCCGTCGGTGTATATTTTTGACCAAACGATCCGCAGGAAGATCAAATTTGTCACGCAAAAATCACACTAACGGTTAGGTTTCACTACTCAAACGGGTATGGTTCTGTTGGAGTAGGGGTTTCAGAATTGTACAATGATGAATAGGTTCCATCAAAGTAGAGTTTGAAAAAGAAATGTTACTCACTTAGTACGTTAAACTACACCGGAAGCTACATTATCTTACCCTGACGGATACGTCCGTCGGACCATTAGTACAGATTACACTGATGTATACGCTTAGATACACCGACAGATAGTGTCTTAGATACACCGACAAAAATGTGTCGTCGGTGGGGTTATTTCAGTAACCCCTCGACGAACTCGATTCATTTCTCAGGCAAAACACTTTCCAACCCAAATCGCCACCTCCACTCACCACCGCGCCGCTTACCGCCTCTACTAGATATCCTATATGCAATTTCTTATCCTATGGAGAACTTTCTCAGAAATATTCTTGCATTGTTAATAAAGTAGACCAATTAGTGGAACCTTACAGTTTTAAAGCTACTGTCAAGATCCTAATTGGGTACAAGCAATGAACACTGAACTTAAGGCATTACTTGAAAACACTTGGACAATGGTACCCCTACCTAAAAATAAAAAAATCATTCGATGTAAATGGGTGTTCAAACTAAAATACAAAGCTAATGAGGAATTATAAAGATATAAGGTTAGATTAGTGGCCAAAGGTTTTAACCAAGTTGAGGGATTCAATTATCATGAGACTTATGCTCCTGTCCCTAAAATGGTAACTGTCAGAACATTATTGAGTCTTGCCTCCATTAATAATTGGTATATTCAACAAATGGATGTTCACAATGCATTTCTACGTGGAGATTCGCCAGAAGATGTTTATATGACCCCTCCTCCCGGTTTAGGAAACAAGGAAGAATCATTAGTTTGCAAACTCAATAAGTCCATATATGGACTTAAACAGTCCTCCAAATGTTTTGGGAAGCTTTCTCAAGCTTTACTACATCTTGGTTTTAATCAATCTAAACATGATTATTCTTTGTTCACCTCAAAGCTAGGAAACTCTTTTACTATTATTTTAATATATGCTCATGACCTTTTGATTGCAGGAAATGACCATCCTACTATTACAACACTTAAAAAAATCTTCAGGACATGTTTCACTTCAAAGACTTAAGAGACATGAAATTCTTCTTGGGACTTGAAATAGCAAGAGCAAGGACAGGTATCAATCTCAACCAAAGAAAATATGCACTTCAAATTATCAAAGATATTGGACTAGCTATAGCAAGGCCAACAAATTCCCCCTTAGAGTCAACCACCAGTTAGCAGAATCAACAACAGAAAAGCTTGCAGACCCATCTCCATTCAGTCGGCTAATTGACAGACTTTGCTATCTCACAATAACAAGACTGATATAACCCATGCAGTGAACTGCCTTAGTCAATTCATGCAACAACCAGAGAAACAAGACCAAAATGCAGCATTGAGAGTGGTCAGATATATCAAGAATTCACCAAGACAATGTTTGTTCTTCCCTTACAGAAATGTGACAACACTCAGAGCCTACTGTGACAGTGATTGGGCAAGCTGCCCCATTTCTCGCAAATCCACCACAACAAACCATCTCCCATTCTTCCTCAGAAGTTGAATATCGATCAATGACAAATACAAGTTGTGAGATTGTAAATCTCGAGTAATCACACAGGACTGGTAACTCTATTCTGCGACAACAAATTTGCACTCCACATTGCAACCAACCCCATCTTTCACGAAAGAACCAAGCATATTGAAATAGTTTGCCATTTGATTAGAGGTTACATTCAGCAATGATTAAAAGTACTCATTATGTCAGCAACAACAATCAAGTGACAATTCGTTCACCAAACCACTCCCAATTGCCCAATTTCAGAAGCTTATATCCAAGTTGGGAGTACATAATATACTCTCCAATTTGTGGGGGAATATAAAAGTTTAATTTAGCATATTAAACATGTTATAAGAGACCATCAAATTAGCATCATAGTTTGTTTTATTTCTTATTTAACTATTGTTAAATTAGTCTCACATTGGGTCAAAATTTAGGTGGAATTCTACACAAATCCTGAAGGCAAAGAAAGAAAGAAAGAAAGAAATTATAGCACAAAACCAAAAGATAAATTAAGCAAGCATGAATAGAGCGTTCCAAAATTGAAATTGATAGACTCAATTGACCACCACTTAATCGGGCGGGTTAATTAGAACCGAGGGCTGCGGTTTCCTGACACATTGTCCAGAATTCATGGAGTTTCTGGACATGACCGAATACCAATTCATCCAACGGCTCCCAACGCATGACTTAAGGAAGAACCGAGGGCTACGAAATCCTGTCACATTGTCCAGAATTCATAGAGTTTCTGGACTCGTCAGTTGGACCGTTAAAACTATTGTTCATCTCCTTCCTCGGGGGAGTTGGATTTAAGGGATTTTGATTAGTTTAGTTTAAATACAAATTGTATAGCAAGTTAATTGGAGTTGGTTATAACGATTTTTCCTGTACTTTCAATTCATATAAAGCTTTTCCGAATACCAATTCCTCTACTTCAACTTTTGGAGAAGCTAGTACACAAGATTGGGATGTGCAAACTGAGGATTAACATATAATGGTTTGTCCATCAAAGTTTTTTTCCCTTCGTATTTTATCGGTAAGATTTTTCATGAATCAGCTAAAGATACATATTAATAGAAAAGTATTTTTTTCCTTCACTGGGATTCCCCCCCCCCCCCCCCCATTGAGTTCTTTCCTCTTAATATTTTAAAGAGGTACATTATCTAATAGTAGTCATCGAACGGAAGGTTATAAAAGTGTCTATGACTCTATGATGCCAATAACGGAATAACCTAAAATCAAATGCAAAACTCTTAAGTTTTATGGTTGAAACTTACAACTCTCGTAGGGTTATGTTTGAGAGAGTTATATTGTTTAACTTTCATTTACGTTGTAATATTGTATGTGATCCTATATAAATAGGTTTATGTAAAAATTGGATGAGACACACAATACAAGAGAATACATCTTGCTTCTTATTCCAATCTTCTCCTTTTTGTTTTGTTCTACAACTACATGTGAAAACAGATCGGATACGGATTAGATATAGGTATTACCATACACATATTTGAGTTACGGATACAGATACGGATCGCTTCGGATATCAAAAATGTATATTCATATCCTTAAAAAACAGATATGAACTAATATTTTATAAATGAATACAAATAAAAAATTGATATATGTGGTGTACATATACAATACCAATGAATGTATGTTTTAATAGTTCACATAAATTTATACCCATTAAATTGGATAAAATTATATTTTAACTATATTAGTTTAGAAATGTAACAAGTTTTATATGTATTAGTAAAAAATTAAGTAAACATTGAAAGAAATCATGAATAAATTACTAATTTAAAATATACATAGAGAAACATTATATAAACCATGCAGATATCCGTATTTGTATCCGACTGAAATATGAATATCCGTATTCGTGATTGTATCCTTCAAATTTCAAAATTTATATCCATATTCACAAAATTTTGAAAATGAATACCCGTAGCCGTATCAGTATCCGCCCGAATATGAAATAATGATATCTATATCCTAAAAAACCCGAATATGGATACAAACTATGAGTGGATAATTTGTATCCGTTTGGATCCCTATTTACTAATATTTTATTCAAAATATGATCTTGTGCGTATAGTACGTGTTTTTTGTAGTTTAGATACAGTTTCAAATTTCATAAGTGCTACCATTAAGATGTCGTATATAAAATTTTGGATAATTGTAATTTCAAAAGTAACATGTTTATTCAAACAAAATTTCCGTTATTTATAAATATTGAATTAATAATTCCATGCATTTACATAACTCACAAAAAATAACGCATCCAAATTCCACACTCACTTTAACAAGTTATAATGGAGTCGTGCATGAGTGGCAATATAGAAATTTTAGATTATGCTATTTAGAATTAATGAAAATTTTGGATTTAAATATTTATTATTTATTCTTTAATACATTTATAGTTCAAAAGTTAATATCGTGTTCATTTTTATTTATAGCAGTAATGGTGTAATGAGAAATATAATACATTGCCTCTGGAAAAAGTTGTACTAAACAAAGAACGGAAACATCATTCCTTTCTAATATTAATTTCCATGTGTAATAAGAAAACAGAAAAATAAAATCACGATTCCATATCATTTTCATCTTGATTCCATTCCATTCCAGACCGATCACAGTTCAATGTAATCAATCGTAACCGGATTCAAATATGACCGAATACCGATAGCGACCTAGATCCGATGTACCTCCCCAGCTATGTCTCAGTCTCACCATCCCCAAACCCTTCTCCCCTTTACCGTAAACCTCCTCTTCGCCCAATCCGTTCCGCTTCGCCGCACCAAAAGGTATTCTCTCTCTCTCTCTCTCTCACTCACTCACACAACCTCCCCTTTACCTCAATTTCCACGATTTCATTCTCCCAATCTTCACATCCATATAAATCTCCAATCCCTCCGTTTTAGGGTTTCCACCCAATAATTTCTCACTCTTTTTCTCTTAGTTCGGTTTTATTGATTTTGAGAAATGGCGGAGCATCTGGCGTCGATATTCGGCACGGAGAAGGACCGCGTGAACTGCCCCTTCTACTTCAAGATCGGTGCTTGCCGGCACGGCGACCGCTGCTCCCGTCTCCACAACAAGCCGACAATTTCCCCGACTCTCCTGATCTCCAACATGTACCAGCGCCCGGACGTAATCACGCCGGGCGTCGATCCCCAAGGCCAAGCCATTGACCCCCAGAAGATCCAGGAGCATTTCGAGGACTTCTACGAGGACATCTTCGAGGAGCTCAGCAAGCACGGCGAGATCGAGACCCTCAATATCTGCGATAATCTGGCCGATCATATGGTTGGGAATGTGTATGTTCAGTTTAAGGAGGCCGAGCAGGCCGAGTCCGCTTTGCGATCACTGCAGGGGAGGTTCTATTCCGGTCGTCCCATCATTGCTGATTTCTCGACTGTTACGGACTTTCGTGAGGCGACTTGTAGGCAGTATGAGGAGAATAACTGTAATCGAGGGGGGTATTGTAATTTCATGCATGCTAAGCAGATTGGAAGGGAGCTGAAAAGGAAGCTCTTTGGACGGTACAAGAGGTCTAGGCGTAGCAGGAGCAGGAGCAGGAGTAGGAGTGCTAGTCCGCCTCGCCATAGGGAGAATCGTGATCGTGGGAGTCATCGGGACGCTGGAAATCACCGCGGTTCAGGGAGTTATCGTGATGGCGGGCATAACCGTGAAGGTGGGGGTTATCGTGATGGCGGAAGGCGTGGAGGGGGTAGACATGGAAGGTATGATAATGATGCTGGGATGAGGCGGCATGGGAGCCCTAGGCGTGCGAGGAGTCCTGTTAGGGAAGGAAGTGAGGAACGACGAGCGAAGATCGAGCAGTGGAACAGGGAGAGAGAGGAAAAGCAGTGATCCATCTGGGGATTTAGTTTTTTCGAGCAAAGGAATCTGGTAAGTATTTTATCTGATCTGTAATGGTTTACAGTAATGGGTTTGTTTTGGATTGACTAGCTTTCTATTTACACCTTGTTGTAACACTATTATCTTTTCAGTCTCTACTTTTGCATTTAAGGATGTAGAACAATTACTGAAAAATCCTCGTGTCTCGGGTTTTTCATCTAATCGAATTTAGTTATGTATTTGAATCGATTTTCAGACAATCTTTTATTTTGTTGAGATATTTTGACTTTTTATCAAGTTAGCACTTTATTGTACCTTATATGGTTGTTTCATTTTGCTAAGGCAAACTACAAAGTTCAGTATGATTGCTTACATACGTTTGAGTCCTTGTTGTCGGATGGTTACTTACTTGTGGTTTTAATTGATTGTGTTTCACCATAAAGCTTCTATTTGGAGAAGTCTGTTGCGAAAGCTTATCACTTTGTTGAGTAACTTGTGTTATGCTGTTTTTTGTCGTCTGTCATAATTTTGCATCATTTCATCAGTTGTCATTTTTTAACGGAGACCTTTTATGAAAATGCACTGTACGTTTCTCTGTTCGTTTTGGTTTGGTAATATTATTTGGTTTTGCATTGATTGTTATAACTGTAATAATTTTGATGATAAAACAATTATAAATGTATTCCATCATGCTTGAAGTCTTGCTCACCAGCATATTTTAGTTTCATTAATTTGCTGGTGGTTTGATCAATTATGACATGAAGATGCTGAATTTTTGACACGTGGTTTGGTGCAGCGCTTGCCATTGATAGATTGCATTAACAAAGCTATGATTCAAATGATGATGTCTTTCGTTTATTCTGTTGGGTTTGATTTTCTGACTTATGAATGCGTTCTCTAGATTATGTGGGATTATTGGTCCGAGTATCTCAAATATGTGAAGTAACTTCCAGCTTAATTAATATATCACGTAGCTACTCGAAGAAAGTAATATTGAATAGTTCATGGAGTATTTCCAAGCTGAAGTGATCTAATTATCAATAGATGTCATGACATTTTCCTCTTTTTCCACCCCCTTGATTCATCTTTCATTGAACCTCTCTAAGTCTCTAAGCTCAATGATAGATGTTTCTAAAAACCTATTCTGAACTTGTCTTGGATGTTATCGTTGCAACTCTGACATCATCTCTATGTAAAAAAAGCTTGATCATCTATTCATCTTTATGGCATCTATAATGCAATCCTAAGTGATTAGAAGTGGATGCAGGTCCAGGTATGTGGTTTAAAGATCCTAAATGCAGCCTTTGGAGTTTTTAGTAATGAGGCAGATAGATGTGGATGTCGATGGTATCTAGGGCTTGGACTGTTATAGCTACTTTGACGTTTTATTCATCGCTCTCCCATATAACTCAGGTTAGGTCAGAAAAATTGTTTAGGAATCTTGTTCCTATTTTTCATCAATTTTCTATGGATTTTGTCTAAGGTCTCACTTTTCTTGCAAACCAGGCATATCCAAAACTTTTGTCAAAATTGTAATGCATAACGGCAGGAACATACCAAGAGGTCAACTAGCAACAATGATTTTCTTTTTAAGTGTGGGAAGGGGTTTGGTACAATCATGTCTTACTCAGGTAGATCACCAACTAATATTTGCTTCTTATGTTAAGACAGGAATTTGTTTCAGGTTCTCTTTTTAAACAATGCTTACAGTAAGGAAGCTGGGTTTTGGAAACTAGGTATTCTTTATTGTTTTATTTCAAGAAATTATATGTTACTTAATTTCTATTAGCTGGGCCTGGGTATCATCATAGGTTGTGTTTTACTCTCTTTTTTTAAATTTAGTTTTTGTGATTTGACTGATTTTAGATTTTTAGGTGCAAAATCCTACATCTATGCTTGCATTCAATGTTATTTTTACGTTTTGATATTCTCTTCTTTATTCCTGAATTTGTTCCTTGTGGTGGTGGTGATTTTACAAACTAGTAGCTTAGCTTGTGCATTAGAGATTAGATTGAACAATATGTTTAGTTGTTTTGCTCGTCGCGAGTGTTAGGAGTAGCTATTGGAAGATGACTTTTTTTTTCCTTTTTTTATTTTTAAAGATATAAACGGATACATCACGGTATGTACATGACAATATGAAATCCAAGTGCCGATAGGCCTGTCTTTCAGTCATACCACTTAAATGTGAGCTTTTAGGTCTGCTCGATATCTCAAAATCCAATATAACTGTAGTACTATGGGTGATTTATGCTTTTGTATGAACAATTGTTGAGGTATCTTATAAAGCTGGGTACTGGGCCTGGACCCGTCAGCCCGAGAGGCTAAACAAGCCGAGCCTTCCCAAAGGTCGGGGTTGGGCCTGGCGGGTCGAGTCAGATTGGGTTCGGTTTCGGTTTCGGTTGGATTTGCAGAGTTTTTTTCTCGTACTAGAAATATTCATTTACTTGTAACTTATAAAGTTTCAATTAAAAATAATATTAAATTAAAATTTCAACAAAATAATTGGTTCATCAACGTAATTGTCTCACCGACTACCCCATCTAGACATTCAAACTGATAGTGAATTTTTTTTAAGTACGATAAATTTACATACAATTTCTAATGTATTGAGTATTACAATTGCAAATTTCAATTATAGATAGTTTAGTCGTTTTCGTTGCTGCTATCGTTGATTTGCATGCTCTGCATTCTCTATTTTACATCCAACCAATCTTCAAATAACACTTATGAACCGATTATTTTGCAATTGTACTCTAGTGGTCTAGCGGATGTGCTACTCCTCTTGTCGGTCAATACCTATTTATATGCACTAAATACAGCCTCAGATGCCACAGTTGGCATCAGGGGAATTAGTAAATCGCCTGTTAATATATAAACAATTGGAAAACTAGCATAGTTAGATTTCCACCCGTTTAAAACATCAAAAAAATTGCAATCTGCACCACTTAAATACATATGAATATTTAAATATGTAGTTAATTCATTATGTGTTTTATTTTGTTCTAATCTAAATCTTTTCTGATTTAACCAATTTCATTAAAAGTTTTCATCATTTTCATACATAAATAGGTGGTGTTGTGATGATGATGAACTATGAATATTTGAACCAATTTGAATAACAGTATGTAATCGTTCATATAGACTAAAATTTCTATTAAGGTGTGTTGTAATGTCTTTTAAGTATTATTCACAATATTCGTAATTCATGTTTTCAAAAATAATTTCTAAGTAAATTTGTAAATCAGTTATTCTAAATGTAGGATCCATAACAAAAGTTAAATAAAAATTTAATGGTGAAAGCAAAAAAATTATTTGTTGTTTAATATTCATGCAAGACATCTCTTATATGATTATATATAATCATAATAGTATGTGGGTGCAAAATCGTGCATAAGATATAATGTTTTAATGTAAAACTCATGAATTATGTAAAAAATGAGTAATAAGGCAGCAAAATAGAAAGCTAGATTCTTGACGTCAAAATATCACTTGTTGACATAAAAGGTGAATTGGTTCGACCGAAAACTTAAAGTAAGTTTTGGAGATGGAGTGTTTTATGAATCGGTCGACTGTTAGTAAATACGACAAGTATAACGATCATATTAATGACAAAATCGGAAATGCAAACGGTCGAACAAAATAAACTTTCGGTCGACTGATGTCCACTCTGACCAGGACACGTGTCAAGTTTTGATAGGTGAGTGAGATTTGAATCGGTCAAACTGGGTAATATCGGTTGACATAATGAAACGGTCGAACGGGGAAAAGAATTTGGTCGACCGATTAAGATTGTGAAAGCATATAATGGAATCGGTCGAGCTCAAGGAAAATCTGATCGACCATTTGGGAAAGGAATAACTGTCTGTTGAATTCCGATCGAACCAGATGGTCTACTGGTCGACCGGTTTGACCCAGAAATCTTGTTCTAAGGAAATTTATATGTTTCGTCGATGTCCTATTGAAGTCAATTTGATATGAACTTAATTGTGAGACTTCTATAGGTTCCCTAAGGGTCATGCAATGCAATTCATCAAAGATTTTGAGTGTCAAGTTACATTATAGCCAAAGAACAAGAAATTTAAACTTATCTACTCTTCATTCTTGATTTCTTGTCTTGATCCACGTTTGTTTCCTGAAATGTTAGAAATACAATATATGCATGCGATGATATTAATGGATTACATGTGTTCATTGATATATTAGTTAACCATAAAAACAGATTAACAATTATAAGCCAAAAATGCAACATATTTTCCCATATCATATTTTGTATTTGCAACAACCCCAAATGTGTGTCGGGAAAATGGTTGAAATTGTGAGTTATGGTAACTAAATGTATTTCTAAGGTTTGGAGATTCAACTTGATTAAACGGTAATTTATCTCTAATTTTATAATCAACAATTACATCTCTATCTTTAATTAGATCGTATTTCTTAGTTTTTAATGTTCCAAAACTAGAGTCTAAAATAAATTGTTGTGAATTAGATGTTTCAATATTCCTAAGTTTATATTTTTTGCATGTCTTGTTACATGAGTAGTTTCTTGACTACCAGTTGCAGTAAGTTCAGTATCACATATTTTACATATAGAACACTATTTTCCATTTTTATCTTGTGATAAGTCAAAAACCATTCCAAACTTTACTAGTTGTTGTAGTACTTTTGCTTCTACTTGATGCACTAATACAGGGATTACTATCCTCTTCAAGTTCAGGTGATAAATTAATTGATGGGTCAGATGTCATTGAAATTAAAAAGTAAGCAAACATAAATCTAAATTTTCTAACCAACGAGAAATCCATGATAATTAACTCAAATAAATTAATTATACTAAATAAACTAAAATAGTAAAGAAATGCAAAGGAGAAGATGAAAAACGGAGATGTGTCAGCGTGTTGCGAAATCGGACTGTAGGATCTAACTAGCCCTAGAATTAGTCTAAGGGGGTGAATAGACTAAATGAGTTCTTAAAAATTTAAGCAAAAAATGCAATGAAACAGTAACAACATTAAATGAGAGAGTAAGAAAATCAAACCATAACAACGATGTATAGAGGTTTGGATCCACCAATCAGATCCTAATCCTCTCTTACACTATCCGTCTCCTCGTTCCGGGTCGAGAGATCTTGCATTTACACTTCAAGTTTGCAAACACCCTCGCCAAGCTTGGACCACATTCTCACAATCCGAGAATAACTTCACTCCGGAAACTATTACAAAATTTGCTGAAAATTGTAGTAACCACTTCTAATCCTGAGCACTTGAATGATTGATGAGAGCAATGAATGATTTAAGTGAAAGATTGAGCACAATGAGAAGTTTGAGAGCAATTTGAAGTAGTATGAGTATGAGAGCTTTAGAGAAAGGATTGGTGACTTTGTGAAGTTGTTCTAAGCTTTATTTATAGGTTCTAATATTAATCTAGCTGTTGGGATTAGATTTGGTAATGATTTGTGTAAAATGCACAAAACAAGAAAAATCAGAACACAAATCTGGACTACAGCGATCGACCGTTTTCTTATAATTAAGATAACGTTTGAGCTGAAGTACAAACCGGTTGAACCATCAAGGCTAGAACAAAAGTGAACGGTCGAACCAGGTATAGGGGCGATCGACCGTTTTGAGGGTTTTGCGCAAAATAATAATAATAAATGAGGTAACGGTCAAACGCAAAGAAGAGCCCCGTCCGACCGAAAATAATAGGGAGTTTGTAGGTTGAATTGCTCTTGATACAGTTGACCACCGTCATGGCATTGTTCGACCATGGCC
This sequence comes from Triglochin maritima, assembly GCA_963682175.1. Taxonomy (NCBI): domain Eukaryota; kingdom Viridiplantae; phylum Streptophyta; class Magnoliopsida; order Alismatales; family Juncaginaceae; genus Triglochin; species Triglochin maritima. The sequence continues at coordinate 15,617,240 of OY821774.1, read as the reverse complement.
AAATACGAATTGAGGGTTAGGAGAAGTATGCGTATACGACCATTGTAAAATACGACAAGTATAATAGTCATATTAAAATCAAATACGAGATGTCAAATGGTCGAACCAAACTCAAGTTTCGGTCGACCGGTTGTCACACTGACCTTGACGTGTAAAGAAATAACCGATGAAGTAAAAATTAATAAGTTTAAGGCTTGTATTGGTTATTCAAGGATAACAATCGAACTGTGATGAATAATCGGTCGATCGTTTTGGACAGGGTAAGATTCTGTGAAAATCGGTCGAACTAGACTAACTACCGTTCAACCGTTTTGGGGGAGGAGTGAGTCTGTTAAAATTGATCGAACCAGATGCTCTACCGGTCAACCATTTTGAAGTAGAAACTGTGATCCAAGAGGAATTCTTATGTGTAATCGGTCGACAAAGAGAGTCAGTTTGATATAGAATTTTGTATGAGATTTCTATGGACCATGCCATGCAAATCAATAAGATTTCAATGACCCAAGTTACAATTGAATCCTAAGTACAAGAAACATAAATCCTATCTATTCTTCAACTTGATTTCTTGTCTTTTATAGCAATTGTCTCCTGAAAGGATTAGTAAAACCAAATATATGTGCGCATATGCATGTGAGGTAATGATAAATGTACATGGATTTATTGATATGATAATTAATCATCAAGATATGATTAACGAGTATTAGCCAAAAAGTCAACACAGAAGAATCGGGCAGTAGCTTTAGGATTTTGCTCAAACTCGACACACTTCTAACACAATGAGAACACTTAGTGAAAGATTAAGAAGATTAGAAGAGAAGAAGATTTGGTGTGAAAAAATGAATGGAATGTGGGGTTTATATAGATTTTTGTAATGACATTTTTGTAATCAAGAGAGGACATTTTCGTAATTTTTTATTTTAAAAACAGTCTCTTAGAGTCGTTGGTGTGACACTTACGTCAGCGTCATGTCCAACGACTCTAAGAGGCATTAGACAAATGGGCCTGGCGAGCCGGTTTGGTAGGGCCCATTTCCTTTAACGAAGCTTGACCCGTTAGTTTTGCCCATGCCGGGCTCGCGGCCCGGCCCGGTACCCAACTCTAGTATTTTATCGACCCGGCAGTGCTCGTTTCTTTTAACGAGTCGGGCTTAAAGCTCGACCCGTTAGTTTTGCCGAAGTCCGGCCCGGTACCCAACTCTAGTATCTTATCAAGAAAGGGCAATATTAAGTTCAACGATTCTTTCCAAAATCCAGTCTTCCCGAGGTTTGGTTAACCAAACCCAACCTTTCTGTAAACATATGATGTTCTGACTGTTATCTTCACCTTTATGAAACTGAACGGGCGTTAACTAACTTGCCAAACAAAACAGCTTTCTGATAATCATAATTTTCTTAGTAAATGCAACTGGACGGGTGGGCGTTAACCAACGTGTAAAACTATACACTTTTTTATAATCATATTTTTCTTTTAGTTGCAACGAGGAAGTGAGGTTTGGAACTCTAAAATTGTTTTTATAATAAGGGTGTGATTGGTACTTAAAATTGAACTTTCATGGCTTACTTCATTTTAGAACGACAGTTGGGGGAAGTTACTCTAAACACATTTTGTAGTTACGGAACTCCTTTTGGAACTTGATTTCCACAATTTTTAAAGGTCTTCAGGCTACATATCACACAAATGACACTTTGAAAGTGAAGTTCTCTACTTTCTGAATAGTAACCAACTTTAAAATTGGACTACAAGGTGACCTGACACACTTACCCACCCAACGAACCAATTAGTATAATTGACCTGACAAATAATCAAAACACAAAAACCAAATCCATGTTATTTGCAACGGTAATCGATTTAAATGATGGTAGAACTCAATTAACATACTTTACTCAACGAAGAATCACACCTCAGAATGTGTAAATGACAAGGTTCTCTTGTCAATTTATCAGGTCCCGGAACTAGGTTGAATAATAACCAACTTTAAAAAATGATGATCTTAAGAAGTGCTTGAAACATGGTAACTATGGTACTCAAATGAACCACCTTGATGAGAAGAACTCATATCTACGTTTATATTTTTGAATTTGTCTTATAGTTATCTAAACACGATATTAACAAAAAAATTGTCGAAACATGTGACGTAAAATTGTACATGAACAAAAATAGACAGGCTGAACACAAAAATCCTGAAGCAATAAACTAAGGTGTGAGTTGATAAATCTCCCAATCATGTGTTGTCATGTGTCCGGTGTCCCTAAGCTTCTAAGAACAACTATAGTTTCCAATTTTTCTGTTGTATCACATCCGTAAAAAAATATTCATAAAAAAACTTATAAAAATTCTATGTTTAAAGGATATTAAACTTCACCGGACGTGATTTGATACGTAACCGTAGATTAAATAACACACCTGCCAAGTTATAATTATTTATTGGGTTGGGTGGAGTGATTATCTGATCGGTCACTTTCATCTCTAATATCCTCAGAGATCCTTTGTTTCGTTTATTCACAGTTATCCTTAGCAATTGTGTCCACCAGTGCACTTGTGTTGGGTGATGAATGGGGGTATACCGGTATTCTTTTATTTCATGTTTAAAGTCATATTATAGTGTGCACCCTACTTTTTAGTTTGAAGTTAAAAAAACTCATGAATATAGAATTTTTATTGTGTACTACTTTGCACTTCATTAAGCCCATTTTGCCCACAAAAAAACAATTAAGTGGAGGGGGTAAAGTTGTATTTGCTCGTGCTTGGTGACGCATCGATGCACTCCAAGGTCCCCAATTATATCACTAGGAGTATAATATAGTATGGATTGTCCTTTCTGGTTTTACAATAAGTTCCATGCATTTCCACTACCTGAAATTAATGTGTAATTGTGCAGATGTAAACTACATGAGGATCGCTTATGTGTGAATTAATGTTCCCTTTCTCTTCCAATGAGCACATACAATGGGCTTGCTTCATTGATGACTGATAAATAGAACTTGTAGGCTATTTTCATGAAAAATATGTACATACGTCGGTTGTTACCAGGGTAAATTACAATTTTTTTTCTCTCAACTATGATTGAATGACATATTAACATTCTAAACTTATAAACGTCACACTCACATTCCTTAAATTTTTATTTGTGTAATACGTTGATTATTTGCCAAACATGCTTCTAATGTATTCCATGGTTAAGTTTGAATTAAACCGTATGTTAGATTTTACTCAAATTTGGTATGTATTGTTTCAAAATCCGACTCAATTCGAAGCGAATTCTATATTCGATTTGATTGAAAATTTACCACAAATATATATTAGAAGTATATTTCGCAAACAACACAATTTTGAGAAAAAGATGAATACATTGAATAATAACATTTTTTTGATGGTGACAAGGTTCAATGTGTCACGTAAATCAGAATTTAAGGGAGTGAAAGTGATGCTAAGCATTTTTGTACATAATAATAATAATAATAATAATAATAATAAATACTATACAAGTACAAATGCACAATTGCAATTGAAACCAACGGCTAAGTGACGGTCAATACTGAAACCAACGGCGACGTTGTAAAACCCAATAGGTGAAACTTGCCCTCGGGAATCCCAAACCTAAGTACAAAACCACAAAACCCACTCTCCAAGTCGGACACAACACAAACACAACAACAATCTAACACAACCAGTGTCGTTGACATGGACTCCGACTACGGCCTTCCCCGAGACCACTCCCACCTCCAGAACAAGCGAACTCTCTACCAACCCGACCTCCCGCCTTGCCTCCAGGTCCCTAACTCTCTCTTATACATCTCACTACTTTTTGGAGCAAGTATGGTTTTGATCAAGCTAAGAATGAATTATTGGTTGTGTGAATTTAGGAGAAAGAAAGAGGGGGTTTGATGGTTGCTGGGATGAGTAATAGATCTGAAATTAGATGTGTTTTGAATTTGATGTGATTAATCATGAGGGATATTTAGTGGCCGAAATCATTTGATTATGAGTGAGGATAAGAAGGAAAATTAAGGGGGGTTGTTAGTGGTGTAGAAAACTCCGAATAGAGTCAGATGGAAAACAGAAGAAAAAAGAATCCATTGGAAAGATATAAAATAGTTCCTGAAACATATACAAATGGCAATCATCGTACCAAAACAATAGTTGATTTGTTGGTAAGAGAGCTCGCATGACTTATAAGTACACACCTAAGTCCCATGATGAGGGGCTGGCTATACTCAAAAAAGTTGTTTTAGATATCTGCAGGTTAAGTATGCCTGGATTCTTTGATATGTTGCCTCACCGTAGGAGGAAGTGACCATTTGCCAAAAAAAGATGTAGCCTAGAGTATAAGGTATGATATGAGGAAAGGTCCCAAGTTTGAATCTTCTTTTTCAACTTGTTTTGTTTTGTTTTATTCTGAAATTTGCTGTTTGGTGTATTCTTCTTAAGTTTTACGGAGTGGTACGTCAAAAAGTAAGTGTCGAAATAAAACAAGTTGGAGGTGAAAGGATTTGAACTGTGGTCCTCTTGTTGGGAAGATCAAGCCTGGATAATAGGCTATTACCTTACTTCTGTTATGTTTTCCGATCATTACCCTCATTTTGTATTACACCAAGCCACAAGAATAAATGATTTTACTGGCTAGTTAGGAATACTGCACTTTACATTTCAAAACATTTCACGCTTGCTTTGTGTGGTTTCCTTGTTTCTGCAAGAAATACATGTTGATCTTTATGTTATATAGTTCTAGTATCTCTTTTCACTTTTATGCAAATTGGAGGGTCAACCTTCCTTCCCTTTTGCAGAAAATTAGTACAGTTATATCCGAATATTTCCATATATACTGTTTTTCCTCCGCCTGTATGTAAAGCTTGGACCTGGGCCGTGCCGGCCCGCGGCGGATCATTTAATAGTCGACATCATTTTCTGCAGGGAAGCGAGTATCATTTAATAGTTGTGAGCTAAATGATGTATATACATCATTTAATATAATAAGCTAATATCTTAAAAATTTAGATCTTAGTTTTCCTTATTGTAAACAGGGAACAGCAGTGAGGGTAGAATTTGGTGATGCCACAGCAACTGCAGATCCATCCAGTGTACATGTGATTAGCCAATCTTTCCCTCACACATATGGGCAACCTTTAGCTCACTTCTTGAGGTCAACCACCAAGGTTCCGGACGCTCAGATTATAACGGAACATCTGGCCGTCAGGCATGTTATACTGTTTTCTCTCTTTCTGTAACACATTTAGGCGATAAAAGGAAAGTGCTTTGTCTGATGTCGAAATGGTAAAGTGATCTATAAATTAAAAGAACCTGTGTAATTGAATCATTAAACCTTGACCCATTCATTAGATTTCAATTGGAAGTTTTTTTTGTATGTCCCCAAGCACTTGTGGAGCAGATCAAACCAGGCCCAGAAGTATCATGCATATTAAGAACTGTGTAAGATTCATTATTGGTTACTTTCACAAATTACAGCATTAATATAATCATCTTAATGCAGGGTGGGATTTGTATTCTCAGGGAGGCAATCTCCGGGTGGGCATAATGTTGTATGGGGTCTTTATGATGCTCTTAAGACCCACAATCCCAACAATACTCTTTTAGGATTTCTTGGTAAGACATTTGACATAGTCTGGTTCTATGTTTCATGCTGCTGTCCTGATTTTATAGTTTGTCAATTTTTGATACTTGCTTTTGGCGTACTTGTTTAAAACAGTTTCAAATTAGATGTAATTTCGAAGGCAAGGTACAAAGGTGGCAAAAAAAAGTTGGGCAACACATTTGGTCTAGTTGTATAGAGAAAAATACTAGATGGTGCTTGTATTTAAAGTGGGAATTTTTCCATGAGTTTCATCCACGTAAATTATTCAATTTGTTTGTTGATAAATCCATGCTGGTTCTTCTGATTATGTCATCGGGATGCAGGTGGTACTGAAGGTTTATTTGCGCAGAAAACTTTGGAAATCACAGAAGATGTACTTGGCATCTATAAGAATCAAGGTAAGTCAGAGTTCTCGTTGCGATTTTGATTCATATTGGAATTTTTTTTAGAATTTTTTTTATTTTCTTCTCTACCAGGTGGTTACGACATGTTAGGACGCACAAAAGATCAGATTCAAACGAAAGAACAAGTCAATGCTGCATTGGCCGCATGTCAGGCTTTAAGATTAGATGGTTTAGTGATTGCTGGAGGTAAGCACAAATTTTGTCTGCATGGAGCATGAAAAAAGTCCTGGTTGAGTGCTAATGCTGTTTATCATTTTACCAGGAACTACTTCTAATACAGATGCTGCTAAACTTGCCGAGACATTTGCTGATGCAAAATGTGCAACGAAGGTTTTCTTTTAATTGATAAATGTCATAATAGTTAACTATTGGTGATCTAAGAATCTTCATAGGTATTAGCTGTATATGACATTAAGATGTTATCATTTCTTAGTTTGTGGTTCTTAATCTCAGCTTCATTATGTCTCGTGTTGTTGCTAATCTTTGCTAGATTGATCATTTAAACAGGTTGTAGGTGTCCCTGTTACTCTGAATGGTGATCTCAAGAACCAGTTTGTTGAGACTAATGTGGGTTTTGACACCGTATGCAAGGTACGGCTAATTGACTGGAAATCCAAGTTCAAACTTTATTGATTCTTTGTATAATTAGCAAGCTCCAACTCTTAGAAGTTGCTCCTCTCTCTGAATATTTAAAAAAAGAGCTAGCTAGAACCTTCTTGGACCATTTTCACATTTAGGTCTCATCTTTAATGAATTTCATTCTATATTTTCTTGAAATGGATCAAGTTCATATGACAACTATCCAAGATAATATTGTTTGCTTTGGTTTGTTGAAGGATCACTTCGAAATTTTGAATCTTCATTTTTAAGTCAATGTTACCCCAAGGCCTCTAAAGAGGATCCCGCCCAAGGCGTGTAGTGGAGTTGGATGTGTGCAACCTTAACTCTGTCTTAGCAGAGAGGTTGTTTCCAATTGACCAATGATCCAACGACATGAAAAGTGAATGTAGTTTCACAAAAATATAGAAAGTGCAGAGTGACTGGTGAGCTACAGTCCTTTATAATCCAAAAGTTAAAAAAATAGTAAATCTTTGACTTCATTAAATTTACTTGTTTAGGAAATATGAACAAATTACCTGGACTTGAATGTCACCATGCTAACACTCTCCTAATTTTGTTGGAACAGATCTTAATTTAGGTTATCCAACCTTAAATATTTTTCTTGGTGTGCTGGTCAACATGCAAATATGAAACTATTTTCACATATGAAATTTATGTTGGTATTCAGGATGCAAGTTCCTTATTGAGTTATGTCCCTTCTTGGTATATGCAGTCTTTGTAACGCTCTGAAACAGCGGAAAATTTAAAACTTTAAACAGATACAAGAATCAACACCGGAGACATTACCAAACCACAAGTATATATATATAAAGTGGTATACTGTATATAACAACAGTTAAGGATGATTACAACCCAATATAAAAGGTATACAAACACAAATACGAGGGAAATCATCCACCTCCAAAGATAAAAGGACAGGATCTCGTCTGGGTGCTCCTGCCCGCAGTCACCACCACCTACTGATGCTTATGACCTGAAATGCAACAAAACTATGCCTGAGTTTCCCATTGGGAAACCCCGTATGTCAAACCCCTAAGATATAAACATAACATGTATATATGAGACATGAAATGAAGAATGCAATAAAAGCACAACTGACACATGTGCACACAAAGCACTGCCGGAAAACATCGACCACGGGTCTCAAAGGTCCTCTCACCCCAACCCCACAACATGTGCACACAAGGCACCGCCGGTCAGAGTCTCGGCCACAACAACGTGCTCACAAGGTACCGCCGGAAAACATCGGCAACAACAACATGCACACAAGGCACCGTCGGAAAACATCGGCAACAACAACGTGCTGACAAGGCACCGCTCCGTAGAGCCACAACCATGATCTTCCTCTCAGGCCGGCATATCCGTACCGTCGCCCCCAGAAGGCCGGGGACTCGTTGCCCTCGAGGCAGATCCAACCACACACGACACAAACATTCATATGCAAAACAGTGCCCAAACGGTCGAACAGAAGACCATAAACGGTCGACCGAACACCACTACTATTCCGCGATATAACCGAGATAACATCCAACCGGTCGAACAGCAAAGGGGTCCCGTTCGACCGAAATCCATCAGTGAATTCCTCTTTTGCTCAAAAAGCACAAACGGTCGAACGACAAAAACTCTCGGTCGACCGATTCCCACCAGTAAAACTCACCAATAATCCGCACTACTCGGTCGACCGAAACAACTCTTCTGGTCGACCGGCCATTAAGTTAACTTAAGTTTCGGTCGGACGAAGTCAACGAGCGGTCGACCGTTTGAATGGTCAACGCCCCCAACCGACTTACTACAGTGTTTTCGGTCGACCGGCAAAGGGGACTCGTTTGACCGAAAACACTCCAATCCTCACGAAGGCTAAAAGTAGGATTAAACTAAAGCTTGACATACCTTTAAGGCTTGAAGAAGCTTTCGAAGAACCCACGAAGGTCGTTTCCACGAGCGCTCTTCTCCTTCTCCGGCGAACCCAACCGTGCAACCGATCAACACGATCCTTGCGCACTCCACCGAGTCCGTCTTCCTCACCAAAACCACACCACCACGCTCCAGCTGAGAGGGAGAGAGAGAGAGAGAGAGTTGAGCGGGAGAGAGAGAGAAAAGTGAGAGAAAGGGAGAGAAGATCACCTTTTATACTCTTCTCCTCCACTCATCTGAGCCGTCCATCTCATTCCATCCCAATCTCCTCTAATCCACCGCCTAAACACAATCAATCCAATAAGCAAGGGGGTTAGGATGTAACAGTCTTCTATTGGTGTGTTAATTTTATCACATGCTACACTATTCAACTTTACAACGACAACAACATTATTTAATTACATGGTCTTTTACTGTTGTCATGGTTGTAATGTCATGCAACTTTGCAGACATAATTTATTTTTTGAATTAATCATATTGTGTCCTTGCTGTATTCAGGTCAACTCTCAGCTCATTAGCAATGTCTGTATTGACGCTCTTTCAGCAGAAAAGGTAGCTTCTCAAGCTATTAAGATGACATGATTAAGTTCGTTTTATGTTAGGCAAGGATTCTGGAGAATTCTTTGTAGTTTCTCTTGTTGAACCGTAGATACTTATGTATTTAGTCTTTCTTGGGAAAAATCATTGTTTTAAGAACTTCTCTTTATTTTGCAGTACTACTATTTCATTCGGTTGATGGGTAGGAAGGCATCTCATGTTGCACTTGAATGCGCCCTGCAGTCTCATCCTAACATGGTATGGTTTTCTTTATCATGCTGATGCTACTACATAATTCGCAAATATTACCTACTAAATTATTTTTTTCCAACATTTTGCACTTTTATCACTACAGGTGATCTTAGATGAAGAGGTTGTCTCATCAAAACTCACCCTTCTTGACATCACTAAGCAAATTTCTGATGCTGTCGAAGCAAGGGCCCAACAAGGTTCGAGTGGATAACATGTTTTAGTTACTGCAGTAGTTTCTATGGATGTTGTTGACGAACAATACATATCATGTGTCCTTTGTGCAGATAAATATCATGGTGTTGTCCTTATACCTGAAGGGCTCGTCGAATCAATTCCAGAATTATCTGCTCTGCTGCAGGTACTTCAGTTGTTGCAAGTCAAGCTGTGATAAAGCATGTCCTAACATTGTCTCGTAAAAACTATATAGGAAATCCATACATTGTATAGGGAAGAGGTTTCGGCCGACAAGATACCTACCCAACTCTCTCCTTGGGCATCAGCCCTCTTCAAATTTTTGCCACCATTCATGAGGAAACAGGTTCTTATTACATGAACTTTTTTGCAGCATGTTCTCTACCTTCTTTACATTTTTTAGATTTATAATTTTACGTCTCATTGTTCAGCTACTTCTCCGCCCAGAATCTGATAATTCAGCACAATTATCTCAGGTAAAGATTACTTGAGTAATTTAACAATCAAATTAAAATAAATACGTAGGGCTCCCTCCTAACATCTGTTGTGCAGATCGAAATCGAGAAACTTCTGGCACAGTTGGTTGCTGCAGAAATCAACAAACGCACGGTATAAGCAATTGATCGTTTTACATCAACTACCCATCATTGGTTTTTGGTTGGATATCTTTGATAACGTATACTGGATTTTTTATATTGTGTTGGTATCATTTGTTGAAAATACAGAAAGAAGTCAAGTACAAGGGAAAGAAATTTAATGCCATTTGCCACTTTTTCGGCTATCAAGCTCGAGGATCATTGCCTTCGAAATTCGATGCCGACTATGCATATGTAAGATTGATAGGGAATTCATAACTTTGTTCTTCTTCTTTGAAATTTAAGTGCTACAAACTTATTTTGTTAGGTTCTTGGGCACATATGTTATCACATTCTGGCAGCTGGTTTAAATGGCTATATGGCAACCATAACCAACCTGAAGAATCCTGTCAACAAATGGAAATGTGCTGCTGCTCCATTTACAGTATGAAACAGATTCTTTATCCTGGGCTAGATAAATTTATCCTACAAGTTTGTCAAATATTGGATCCTTATCTTTTTCTTGTTTATAATTCATACTGATTCACAATCCTTTTGAAACATAAAGAGATATATATTGTCTTTTTTCTGGTTGAGTTTTAAATTTGGTTGTTCCATTGCAATATTCCCATCCATTTCTGAAGTGTCCTTGTGTGTTTAGATTGCTAATTTTACTTATAATTAGGCAATGATGACCGTGAAGAAAAGTTCTTATGGTGCTGGGGCTAACTCAGTTGGAAAACCTGCCATTTATCCTGCCACTGTGGATCTAAAAGGCAAACCATATGAGTATGTACTACTAAGTCCTCTAATATTGTTAAAATTCCTTATCATAATGTATTTATAATTTACTTCAGAGATAATTGATCAAATACTCATTTGTCGTTCTTCTTGATTGATCGATAACATTGTTTATCCTCAACCAGGTTACTGAGACAAAATGCCACGAAACTTATGATGGATGACGATTACAGAAACATAGGACCTCTTCAGTTTGAAGGACCTGGATTCGATGCCAAGGCAATGACGTTATATGTGGAAGATCAAGACTACATGGGTCGAATAAAGGAACTCCAGGGGTATCTTGACAAGGTACTTTTAGGACTTGTAATCAATCATATCTCGAACGTCCACCATATGAATTATTTTGCGGTGCATTTAAAACCATTAGCTGTAATCAAGAAAAATATTATTTGCTGATTTTTTTAATTTATTTACCATTTTTTGTATACTTTATTTCATAAATAATATGCATCCTAGGTGTTCACGACATGATTCCTAGAAGTCCCCTTTTTAATGCACATGCATTCAAGTCAGTATCTTTTCTTTTTCTTTTTGGTGGTGTGGTTCTTCAGATAGGGGTAGGACTTTTTGGTTGTGCCTTGCAAATTTTCACAAACTAGAATCTATTTCAAACCTGGCGTGTTGATTGTTGAATGCAGCCTAATAGGTTGTTTTTACATATTGAACAGAAACACTTTCCATAATATAAATCTTTAAATTCTTTTATCACTACATTATAGAAGCACAATATGATCTCCAAACAACAGTTACATTGGCTTTTGTTATGTGGAACATGTCATTTTGTTATTGCTATTTAGCCCATATGTTTGTGATTTTCGACATTCATGGCTGTTCACAATATCTCAAGAATTTGAACGAGATTTTGCTTTTTAGAAATGCCACTAACTTGTATGCACCTCCTTTCAGGTTAAGAGCATTGTGAGGCCTGGTTGTTCACAGGATGTTCTGAAAGCTGCTTTAAGTGCCATGGCTTCAGTCACCAACATATTATCTGTAATGGCCGCTCCTTCCTATTCCGGCCAATCATTCCTTTAGATAGAATCATAATTTCTGTAATGATAACCACCCTGGCAACTATTTTATTTCTGGACTATCGTTTGTGTACGAGTTTGTGGCGAACTTCCTCGAGCGCCTATCTGCAACTGTGTGTATTACAGCAAGTCACCTTTGCTGCTCGGAGCAGGGTATAATCCTGTAATCTTTTGAATGAAATAAAAGCAGTTTGGATTATCGATGAAAATTCCCATCTCCAAGTAATCTTGGGGATAAAAGTGTAAACGCGACGAACCCAATGGAACCGATCAATGTTTAAGTTAAGCTTGTTAATATTATCGAGCCTAAACTTGAGTTTAAGTTCAGCTTTTAGATTTAGCTCGATTCGAGTCAAGATTTCAACAAACCTATTACGAACTTATTTATTACCGTTGATTATCATGAAGAATAAAAAAATTGTATATAAAAGTTAAAACAAATTCTATTGATACATGACATTTAATATGTATATTTAGTTTTTACATGATATTTTCTTATCAATAAATATTATAATATCTATAAAATAAATATTAATATTCATATATAATTTTTATACATATGAATAAATATTAAAGAATGTTTTCGACTTTAACGCTGTCATGTGTAAATAAACTTGTTCCATAATCAATTTGAGGAAACCCGATGACTTTTGTCCTGCACAACACTATAAGTTTGTTTTGTTCACTCACTAAATGTTTCCTCTATATATTGTAAGAGATGCCCTACAACGGCAGTTATGTACTTTTTGATTTTTACTAGACGTAGCTGGGTTTGATTTGAAACTATCAACTTCCCGGCAAAACATTACATTAGATAGATAAACGAAGTTGATGTTAGAGATATAATACCACATTTTTCAAAAATGTGATGGAGTTGGAAGAAACTTAAAGGAGAAAAATGAGAGGAACCATGAGTTTATTTTATGGGTAGATTCGTCATTTTAGAGGGAGTAGAATCATAAATTTGTCAAATAGATGAAACCCCAAAGTCAGTTCATGTAAGAATCTAATTTTCTTGGATTTGCAGCCAAAATTGAATCAAGGTGAAATCGATTCTTTGGAATCAAAATCCAAACGGACCCTAAATTAAAAGTACGAATTCTATAGAGATCTAAAAAACGTTAGCTAGAAATACATATGTGTGCCAGCTGCTAAGCCAATCATTCGAGTTATGTTAATTAGTCCCACATCGGGAGAGAAGGAAGGGTAGAGGAAACGAAATGGTATATAAGCAGAACACTACAACGTATGTGATCACTTACCTGGACGGGGTCCCTTGAGTGATCAAAAAGGCTCATGACCTGGGATGGTGGCTTCCATTGCACTTTGGTGGCGCACCCTTCTAACATCTCCCCAAGTGGGAGAGTGTACGTCATTATTTCTTTCTTTGGGGGTACGCGTTCGCGCGGCCCCTGCCCAAATACTAATCTTAAGCTTTGTGTCTGTCTGGTTCGAGTGATATTCATTGTTATGTATCGTGTCTCTCAGGAAGGGTACTGCTAAAACATTCAGCGACTTTATATTAGTTCTTATTTTCAAATTCTGTACATTCAGTTCCAAACCAAAATTCTGTCTTCCCATGGAGTGATAAATGTAGGATTGTTATCAATAGAAAACTCAGATCACCAGTAAATGGAACCTCTGATTGCCAAAGCTGGAAATTAAGTAGGGGCGACGTTTTTTGATATAATATGTCAATTAACTATAAAAAAAGATGATTGCCAAACCATGTACATAAATGCAGTCTAATTCCTTCAAAAGTAGTGTTTCCTCTGGTTAAGAGAAGACAGTGATAACTTGAGGACCCCATAACTAGGCACCTGCTAGTTCATGTATATACCGTTTGTTTTCTGTTTGTGTAATTGTTTTTGTTTTCTGCGGTTGAGCTCTGAAGAAGAGAAGAATATCAAGGGTATTGAATGGGTACAAACATTGATACAAGTTTTATTTGTAGGCTTCAAATTCTACATATGGCGATCATAAAAATTGAATTTGCCGTTGAATTGAGGGAATGTGAGCTTCCAATTTGTCAACCACTCCACTTATCGTCCACAGTTCCACCAAAATCTAGCATTCTAAAAGGTACATTTATGTCGACTGTCGAACATAAATATAGACAATCGGCTGCTACATTTGATCATCTCGATTACCATTGAAATCATTACAACTTTCCTAACAACTTTCTTGCAAGACTATAACCATACTTGTCCTGATATTTTTTTTGTGAAAATACTTTTCCTGATAGTTACTTAGAGAGATAAATATCAACCCTAAAAGTACATAATTGAAAATTCAAACAAAAATAAGCGTACGTTTTTTTTAAGTACGCAACACCATGTCGATCACTAAAATTTCAAGTTATATCAAATAAGAAAAATGACTTCCTGAACCCTAAACAGTGAATCAGTTATGCACACCCAAAGTACCTATCTATTATTTACAAGATCTAATGCAGTATGATGAGAAAAAGAGAGAAATGGACGACAGCACCCGGTCAACCATATGACTGTACAACATAATACAACTCCTGGGTGGGAGACCATCCCACCCTAGGAAACACGTTTATATGAGATACCTTGATATGACTGTACAACAGAATACAAATTCCTGAAGTTTGGAAAGAATAATTTCAATTCCAAACTTCAAGGTTCATGCAACATCACTGTAGGTTGCCGGACTCCGCCTCCGGCATCCAACAGTTCACACTCCACCACTATGAAATGAGTTCCTGTGGGGCATGGGGGACTTTGGGATCTATATACAATGTAATAGAACGAGTGACACCTGCTTATGCTCACAGCTCCAACTATGAAATGACTCAGACTTGGCAATTTGGTAGACCATGAAATCTGAAAAAACCTGTGAATATGAGAATTGAAAGTCAGAATCGCTAATACTCCTGAGAGATAAAGCTTTTGATAGCAAAAAAATACCGCAATACAATTTCTTTAGACAAAAGAAAACACTTGCAGAATAGTAAAGAATTTTTTTTATTAACGAAAGCTGAGAAATACCTCTAGAAAGCAAAGATGATAATTTGCAAGGCAAGATTGGAAGCCCACCACTTGGTGGCAGTGTTTCGGTTCTTAGTCCTGCTGCAATCTAAGGATACCTGTTAAGAGGCAATTGCAATTGGATGAACTTAAAAAAATAGAAACTCATAAGAAGCAACTGAAGTTCAATGCATACCTCATGATTTAATTCTCATGGTTCTTTTTGAACATTGTTTTGTTCTGAACCACTACCCTGAGTGAACTGAGATGAATGAACAGGGACCATAAAGAATGGCTGAGGTGTTGGCGCAGCAACTCCTGCTAAGTAGAGGAAATTTCATATAGAGGTGGTTCTTGCCATGAGGAAGGACACAAAATTAGGCATTGTGGCTTCATATTGAGAAATAGATGAAGCTTAAGGGTACACTTGGAATGAGGGTAATCATACCTTCCAATCCAAGCGCACCAAAATTGGGACGATATGTTGCGCGCAGAACAGGTATTACATATGATGACTCACTCATAGGGTTTAACTTGTTAGAACCCCATCCACTAAACATATGCTTGAGCAATTTATTATGATTAACCTTCCTGCCATCTGTTTTCCGCTAACTTAGGAAGCAAGTGAGGAAGGCAGACACACTTCTGTTCTACCTCGTCATGCTACAAAACTTTTCCAAAGGGGGCTAATTTTTTTATTAAAAAAATGCCCAAGTAATCATTGATACTAAATTTTAAATTCTAAAATAATTATTTAAATATCTTAATAGGAACATCAAACATTTCAACCTTACATTTACATTTTTAAAATAATAAAAAAGTTGCACTATAAGTCTTATTTATTTTATGAGCGGTTCATTGCACTATAATGTCATTGTTAGATTGTCTATTGTGGAAAACACATCTCTCTCCCCCTCAAGCGATTAAACAGTCGTTCCTAAATTTATCTCCCACCGATTATGAAGTGAACTACTGAATTTTTTTGTTGAACACCCATCTTTGGAAGTTAGTGGATACAGGCAAGGTTAATGCCAGTTCCACCTGCAACCACGAATGAACTATATAATCGACATATTGACATGTACAATTTACATTGACTATCAGTCTATCACACAAGAAGCTATGCTAAATCAACTTATAAGGAGATAGAAAACTAATAAAAGTTTCTTTTACCCAACTAACAAAGTTTGAAGATTATCATTATTCAAAATCCATAAACAAAAATAGCTACTTCTTTATAGAATCTATTGAAACTTTCAACAAATCAAAAGCAGGTTACAAAAAAAATCATATATAAGCAACCTTCACATAATTGACAACAAAGGTCAAACAGTCAAAAAATGCTAACTTTCGTATCTCTCTTTTAGAGCCTACTAAAATTTAAAGATTTTTTTTGGGCAAACAATCTGTGAAGATAATGGCCCCTACAACTCAACATGTGCATCCACCAATGGCAGGATTATGCCGTAATAATTCGAAAATTGTACGCAAATTCTAAAGTATTTATACCCTTTTAATCAACCCATCTAATAAACAAGACCATTGTAGATTAATGCTTGTAACCCATTAAACCACTCATCCATATGGTAATTTGTTAGTTAAACCAATCCAAAAGGTGGAATTGTGTTGGAATCACCAATTTAATGTTGATCCCCAAACTTTTTGAATATGAACACTAATATAGGATGTAATCTAACAGTGCATTCAAGAAGAAAAAAAAAATTAAAACCTCTATATAATTCTATAACATTTTCTTACAATTGCATAACAAAATTTCAATCCACTATTGACAAGACATCATAGTTGTTACACTACTTTTCAATTTTCATATAAGACATCATTAAGTGCATCACATTAGGATACTGCTGGTGCTTTTAGTATTTACTGTGTCAAAATGGTATTAATTACTCAATTCACTCATGAAACTCATTTCATAGACAAAGTAGCAAAACATTTCAAACATTTGTGCTGCAAATTATTTTACATATGGCACATCCAAGCAACAAACTGTATTACAAAGATATCCAATTTTTTAACATGTCACTACATTGACAAAACAGATAGCCTTGTTATAATAAACACTTATTTAGAAATTTAAGCATGTTCCTAATAGCTAGTTAAACTTCTATCTTTTCACAATATTTTTTAAACATGTTTTATCAATAGCCTCCCACAATATTTGACATTAGGGATGAGAAAAATGTAGACATCAAAGTAAAAATCCTAAAGCTAAATCTACAGGGAAGGAACTTGATCAGGATCTCAACATAAATCTACACAAAACAATGAAAATTAAAAAATAAAATGCAACACTTCACATTTTATTTTTAGATTAGATGTATCATGTCGAAAGATGACTTATACTAAGTACTAGCAATATGATAATCTACCTGAGGCAGAAGAAGAATAATCAGTCCTTTAATCGTCAAGTAAAGCAATATGATATTGAAATTTGAATAAGAAAGCCAGGATAATATTCATTTTAAAAAATTACCCTGAGGATATGATGCTGAAATTGTTGGTATGGGTGCAGCAGCAGCTCCATTGAGATTTGGTCCACTAAATCGCATCAATTGCTGGCTAGCAATCCCATATCCTTGAGCTGTAGGGTAACCAAGACCACTGGGAATATGTTGAGACAATTGACCAAATGGATAGACAGCAGGGCTGGCAGTTCCAGGAGCACCATACATCTGAAGATATTGCTGTCCGGGATATGCACCATAAATATTCTGCATTGTGTTACATAAACCTAGCATTTAGCTCATTGACCTTCCACAACATTTGTAGTGTGGATATGAAAACTTCACCAAAACCAACAAGAGTAGGTTTCACCTGTGGATAAGCATATTCTGGTCCATAGTTCATAAACCTACAAACATAACATTGCAGTAAATTCAACGTGTCATTAACTATTTACATGACCCAAAGACCAACCAACTATTTTAACAACCCATTAATTTCAGTGTTTATATCATGCAACCAGTACAATAATCAAAAACTGGTGAGACTAGTGTTAAAAATGATATATAGCATATTTTGAGTTATTTTTGTTTTCTTCAAATGTATTTAGTGTGAACGTGCAAGCAGGCCATAACTTCAGGAACTAACCCATATGGAGGATACATAAACCCTTGTTGATAACCATAAGGAATTTGTTGTTGTGGGTGAGAGGCTCCAACAAAAGCACCTCGAGTAGGTGGTGGTGCACTCCCAATAAATGGGACTGCTGGTCGCATCCGCGCTACACAGTATAAAGAGCAAAAGTCATGTCAAAAGATGCTTCGCATCAAAACAAAGCATGTCATGTCATGACTACTTAAATATCCATAAACAAAAGAAAAGCAACCAGACGACTTTTTTGCTATTTTTTGTACTGATTAGATATCTGAAAGTTTTCCTAAACGATGGAGATCAATGACTATTGTGAAAAGTTGATTTTTTTTCTAAATTAAAGGAGATTAATCATTTAAAGCATAAAGAACCTTCTTATAGCATAAGGGCATTTGTAGCTAATTACAATATTACTCTACTCACCTGCTTTATGTTTTCTAATGTAAGACAAAACATATACCATATCATAAATGCACATGTGAGAGAGTACAAATGCATACAAGCAAAACCAAAAAAAAAAATGGCCAAAACATAAGTATTGAATGAATAAACATTTTTTTATCTGTTAATATCATTTGAAATTGAATAATTCACACAATTCGATATCTCTTGAAGATATTTTATTATAAGATAAGATGTACCAAAGCCCTTTAAGAACATAAATAATAAATTTAAATTCGAAACAACAAATAAAATAACAAGCTAACAAGTCACGAGCTATAATTATTGACTAAAACCTGTCAGTGGGTATCAAGGAGAGACAAGTAATGAGTTGAACAAGTCATAAATTTTAGACAATTATTTGGATGAAGCATCCAAACTAGTTCTTAACAGGAATGAGAAACCACCACTCACAACCCACCAATCGAAACAAAAAAAAAGTCTACATTCTACAACCTTCACGACAACCAAAAGGTTTACTTAGCCATACCTAATCACGACAAGCCAAAGTTTCATGTTTGAATTGGCCACAAACCTCAAGTCCGTAAACAAGATAACAAACTTCATACAAGCCACAGTCAAATCCATTATAGCATTTTCAATAACAGAAGAAGAAAGAAGTACTTACAACCCAAAAAATAGCGATTATGGTGTACACGATAGACAAGAAAAAAACAAAATTCATACCATAACCCGGTCCAGGCCAAGTCCGCTTAAGCGACGCCAAGTTGCAATTAGCCCGCCTACCATCAATAACAGGGTTAGGATCAGAACAAGCTCGCCTCGCAGCCTCCGGATCAAGGAAAGTGACCTAAACCCTCCACACAAACCACCACACATTCCCAAACTTCAATCTCTGAAACCAAAAACCAACAACAACCTCAAAACAACACGAACAAGCACTCACAAAGCCATAACCCTTGGACCGGCCGCTGTTCTTATCGGTTATGACGACGGCCTCGAGGATCTCCCCGAACTGCTCGAAGTGGCGGCCGAGCGTCTCGCTGCTGGTTTCCCACGCCAGGCCGCCGACGAAGACCTTGGTGAAGGTGGTGTCTCCGAAGGGGGAGTTGAGGAAGTGCAGCCCCGAGCTGGATCCCGGGTTGGGAGGCGGCCGGGCCATGGAGGGGAAGGGAGGGAGGTATCAGGTCGGGTTGGGGTAGAGACGGGAAACCCTATGCATGCTGGGAAACCCTAGGTTTGGCGTGAGGGTTTGGGAGAGGACGTGAGATTAGGATGCGACTTGAGGAAGTTTTGATAAATCGAAGATTATGTGGAAATTGGATTATTGGGAAATGGGCATGAATGATAATAGGGTCGATTACAATTAACATTTAACGTCCCTCAACTTGATAATTGGATTATCACCTATCCAAACCAAATCGATTGGGTCGGGTTTGATTGATTCTTTTTACCTCTGGTCGGTTTGGTTCTGAAAAATCTAGAACCGAGCAACTTGATTCGGTTCCGATTCTAAGGGTCACGTTGAATCAAACCAACCAAAAATTGATAATATATGTGTAATAATAATAATTTTATATTTGTATTACCTATTAAGTATTTATGCCTTTTCTCTCGACTTAAATCCCAAAAATTCTATTGTATTTGTGTATTGGGATTTAATTTTTTTAGTTAAACTTATGTAGTTATGTTTGTAAAGTGACAGTCATATAAATATTGAATTTTATTTGCCTTAAATTGAATTAGGAGGAATTTTATTATAACTTAGGTAGGATTCTTGGATCAAACTGAAACTGAACTGACCCAAACCGAGTTTCATGGTTCAAGTTGGTTTGGTTCTGGTTGTCACAGTTCTGTTTAATTTTGGATGAACCAAACCGACCAGATCGGATTGGGCCAGGTAATGGGTCTGAACCGAACCAACACGACCATGTGCAGCTCTAGAAAGGATAGCACAAGACAATTGTTTTGTCCGATTTTAGGTTAGACAGGGTGTTGACTTCAGGAGGATAGGTCAACTCAAAGAGGTGTAAGTCGTTCTATTTGACCCAGTTTTCTATTCTATTACTTGCACCAGTTTACAATCAATCATAAGACTAAAAAAATGAAAAATACATATCTCCTTAAGTTGTTACTACATTTCTTGTAGTGATAACTTCGAAAGGCGCTCTCTTGTGGTCAAATTTAACAACTCTCAAGCTCTCCTTTTCACACTTTACACTTGAACTTCACTACTTGTGTTCCTATATCCATATCCTACCAAAACGCTCAGTACTAAAGTGTGTATTCTTATGTCTTGATCTTGGAATACAAGTCCTTGTCACCTTGGTCACTTATATAAGAATGGTGTTATTATTGTCCATTATCAAAACAAGAATGAGGATAAAAAGGCAACAAAGTAATGGTGGATCCGCACAATATACTAGTATGGCAACTAACAAGACGGATTGGAGCCAACCTCGACTCGACCTGCCAAAAGTTGGTAGGCTACAGATCGAGTTAAAACTCACACATTAACACATTGGTCGCAACCTACCCCCGTGACCCACTGGTGGGTTGGTAGATCACATGTTTAAATAATTATTAATGTTTCCTACTATATAAACATTAAAAAATAACTTAAATGACAATATTTTTACGGAAACATCATGATTCATAACTCATAAAACATCCATAAGTCATAATAATGATTTAGGGATAAGTTAATGAGTGATTATAATATTAAAATATATTATTATTCTATTTAGGTGGGTTGAGTTATTAGTGTTTTCGTTAAATTATAAATTGACCCACTAAAGAGGCGAGTTTGCATGTCTTAACTTTTAAACAATTGGAAAATTCAACCTTTGATGCAACTGGGTGGGTTTGACCCGCCACATTTATAGTCATACTTACAGGTCGATTAGTGTTGCACCCGACCCTAACCCATCACCCTTCTCTTTCCTCTCTCTTTTTCATTCAACCCAAACCTTATACCCACCAATTCCACCCAAATTGATCTTTTTCGAGCTTCGACGATGCGGGAGAGGCTCCGACGACGTCGAGGCGGCGAGGTACGCCACCCACCCCTCGTATATGTATTTTTATAAGATTATTTGTTTTGATTATATTGTTTTTAGTTTAGATTATAGTTTCAATGTTATAAATTTACATTAATTGTTTGATTTGAAGTTGATTATAATTTGAATTCAATTATATTTTTATTATAGTTTACATTAATTGCTTGATTTATTTTTGTGGTTTTTCAATATTAGTGATATTTTGTTGTCTTCGGACCCATTTGGTGACTTTAATGACAATTGATTAATTACCACTTTAAATAATAAGTTTGCTCAATGGTGTGCTTGGGTAGTTTATTATGGAGAGAAAGGAAAAGAAAAAAAACATGGTTGAGCGTCTGTAGCTTGGATAACAACTTGGAGATAAATGGAGAGGAAGTGAGAGAAACAGAGAGATTGAGGAGAAATTGAGGGGGTGTTTGGTTGGGATGCCTGGAATGGAATGGATTTCATTCCGTTTTGGTGTTTGGTTTGCTTATTTTAGGCCCATGAATGAGAATGAATTAGAATTCATTCCAGACCCATACCCCTAGAATCAGAAACTTACCCACCCATCCCAGAATGAGAATCCATTCCAGCCCACGAAACCCTCCCTCACCCCGTCACGACACTTTTCTCCTGAACCCCAATGCAATCACCGCTTGGAGTCCTTCTCACCACCATCCACCCCGCACATAATCTTCGTCTCCCAGGTTTGCATCATGCAGTTTCCTTCTCTCTGTTCACTTCTATTTTGTCCTCATCTTGCATCTCCTACTTCATTATATTGCATCTCCAATTTTGTCCTGTTTTGAGATAATACAATTCCATAATCCATTCGTAGATCTGTTTTTTAATTCTTTTCCTGAATTAATATGCTTTGTTTAGTGATCTAGAATGGAGCATTTTTTGTTCTTTTGTTGAATCTTGCTAAGGGAAGAATGGAGTTGTGTTGACATAAATTGTTATTATGTAATTTTATGGGGAATGAATATCACAAATTAGTATTTTTATCAAATGTTCATGTCGACTGTAGGGGTTTTGGCACTTTTGTGGAATGTCTTTTTTTGGTCATTTTTATGAAATGCAACCAAAAGAGACTTCTATTAAATTAACTATTTCTTTAATAGTTGCGGTCCTTTTGTTGTGTTGTGATGATATTGTACATGATCATGTACAAAAATGATTTCATCACAATTGACCTTAATACGAAGGAGGAGGAAGAAACAACTACAATTGCTTGTTATGATTATTACAATCATAAATGTAGTGACTATGGTGTACATGATGTTGTGTATGTTAAGTGTGCCTATGCATAAGATAGAACATCCACATTACAACAAGAGAGAAAAGAAGCATCGTAGATTAAATAATTTAAATAGGTTGATTAGCGAAAGTGATATAATTTGTAAGAGTGAACTTCGTATAGATAGGAAAACCTTTAGCATGCTATGCAAGGTGGTTAGGGACATTGGAGGGTTGAGTGGAAGTACAAATATGTCCTTACAAGAAATTGTTGCCATGTTTTTATATACACTAGCACATCATTTTAAAAATAGGACAATATCAAGTTATTCTACTGGAGTGGAGAAACCGTTAGTAGAAACTTCCATCATTGTCTACTTGCAATTCTTAAATTGCATAATCACTTGCTGAAAAAGCCTACACCTATTCCCAAAGATTGTGAAGATGACAAATGGAAATGTTTTAAGGTATTGTTTTTTTTTGGAAATATTTTCTATGAAACCCAACCATTACACTTTACATGTAAAACTTAATTTCCAATTTATTTTGGGATATTGGAATTGTGTAGAAGCCTTAGACGGTACATATATTAGTGTTCAAGTACGTAATGAAGATCGACCAAGGTACCAATTAAGGAAAGGTTCTATTGCTATGAATGTCTTGGGCGCACACAACCATAATATGGAGTTCATATATGTTTTGCCAGGTTGGGAAGGATCCGCACATGATGGTCGTGTCCTTCGCGATGCCATTAGTAGGCATCATGGTTTGAAGGTCCCTCAAGGTAACCATACTACCTAGAAATTAGGAATTTAAAATTATGCATCCCATTTGACAAAGTTAATGACTCATTGTTTTCTACCCAATATCAAGGTTCATATTATATGGTAGATGCTGGGTATACAAATTGTGAGGGCTTCCTTGCACCATATAGAGGTCATCGATGACACCTTAAGGAATGGGGGGACCGACAACCAATCAGCGCGGAGGAATACTTCAATATGAAACATTCTAAAGCTAGGAATGTCATTGAGAGATGTTTTGGTTTACTAAAGGGAAGGTGGGCCATTCTTAGATCTCCTTCATTTTTTCCAGTACGTGTTCAAGGTCGCATAGTCCAAGCATGTGTGCTACTACATAACCTTATTCGAAAACATATGTCAACTGATTATACTATCCATGAGAAATTATGATGATGATGATGATGAAGAAAGCGATGATTCGGACGATGAAGTGGAGTACACTACTTGCATCGAAACTTCAGATGATTGGACTAATTTTCGGAATAACCATGCACAAAGTTTGTTGAACAATTGGAGAGTTAGGTCCACTGGAAATACATAGTATTTGTGTTGTGGTGTTTTATGTAAGAACAATAAACTTTATCGGTTGTTTCTATTTGTAGCTATTCCTAATGTAATAACATGTTCAATTTGTGGCATTTCTTATTCCTAATGTAACAACATATTCTATTTGTGGCATTTCCTATTCATAATGTAATAACATATTCTATTTGTGGCATTTCCTAATGTAATAACATGTTCATTTTTGCTTGTATGGATATTGTACATATGTCCTTGTATAAAATTAAACAATAACCATGACACTTTAGTTGATTATAAAATTTTTCTTTAAATTTTTCTCATGTCTATCCAATCAAGAGAAAATTAGAGAAAAGAAGAGACGAGAAACCATGCTTTTTTGTTTCTCCCATTTCTCTGCTTTCCTTTTCCACATTCTTGCTCTGATGTAACCAATTTTAGTGGAATCAACATTGAGAATGCACTATGTCAATTTTTCTTCTTCTCACAAACAATAACATATAAGGTTAGACCAGTGTCTTTGAACTTTTGAGTTAACAAACTCTTGATTAGATTTTGGTCAGAAATTAGATTTATGAATGGATATTAGATTTATGGATTGATATTGGATTTGAGATTGAATTTAAGATTTGAAATTTAACTACGTATTCGATTAGAATTTATGATTTGACATTGGATTTAAGTTTTATTTGTTTGTTGGATTAAACAAAATATATTTGCAAAGATAGTTGGATTATTCAAACACTTTTGTTGTGCCAAAAAAAGAGGGTGATGTTTATGTTTGATTTATGTTTGATGAATTGAATGTTTGTCGTTAAATCGTGGACATTTTTTCTTGCTAATATAGGTCTTCTGAACATTTTTGGTATCAAAAATATAAGGGAGGTTCTGCCGAAATTTAGTTAGAATTTCAAATAAATTTTGATTTGTTTCAGTTAAGTAAATTGATTAGAATTTAAGATTTGAAATTGAACTACATATTGGATTTTGTCTTAAGGATTTAATATCAATTTTAGGATTTACTTTCGGATTTGATTTTGGATTACGGATCCTATCTTGATTACGAATTTCATCTTGTGTTATAATTTAAATTTATGAATTGATATTAGATTTAAGGATTGATCTTGGTTTTTGGAATCTTTGATTTTATATTCAAGTTTGAATTCGATTTGGATTTGGTAATCAATTTTCGATAACAATTTTCTTGTCTTGTATTATTAGAATCATGACTTTAGACAGAAGTTTGAGGTATGACCAAAGAGTTAGTCGAACATTCACCAATAATTTTGAGGCATTCCTGAAACTAGCATCTAGTCCTAAGATCAGTACACTCAAGATGGAAGGATCTTGTGTCCGTGCAAAAAATGTTGCAACAAAAAGTGGGCAACCAGAGGGGACGTTATCGATGATATTGTCGTTAACGGTTTTGCTCGAAATTATGAGTAGTGGGTTTTCCACGGGGAATCATTTGCTTGTATAAGTTCCCAAATAGTAGTTTCGACAAATGTAGCTCCTACAACAGAAAATGAGTCGAGTGAAGATGAGATATATGACATAGAAGGGATGCTATACGACATCACAGTAGGTGGTCATGTCAGCGACGATGCGTCGAGACACGGGATAACAGAATACACTCAGAAGTTTCTGGATTACTTGAAAGACAGAGAGCAGCCGTTGTATTCGGGATGTAAACCAGAATTGGCCAAGTTGTCGTTTGTCATCAAAGTGTGTCATATGAAAAACACTTGTAGATGGTTGAACACTTCATTTAACAAATGGTTGGCGTATCAAGCTGAATTACTGCCAGACGGAGCTTGTCTGCTGAGAGATACGTATGAGACGAAGAAATTAATTAAAAATTTAGGATTTTATTATGAAAGCATTCATATGTGCACGAATCATTGCATTTTGTACTGAAAAAAGAACGAGAATGCAAATTCATGTGTGATATGCAGATAATTTCGTTGGTTAACAGTAGAGGGGGAAGATGAAGTAGACATGCAAGAATTGTGTTTTAAAAAATACCAAAAAAATCCTCTTGCGATTTTATGACACTTCCCATTGAAGCCAAGGCTTCACAGGTTGTCATGATATTGCAAAGTCGATGAGATGACATGTAGAAGAATGTCGAAAAGATGGAAATTACGTCATCTAGCTGATTCTACGTGTTTGGCTGAGTTGGACAACATCCTAATTTCACTTTAGAGATAAGAAATGTGGGCTCGGGTTGGCTGCTGACGGCTTTCAGCCAAACTCAACACAACATATAGCCTATAATTTTTATGCCATACAATCTCCCATCGTGGATGAGTATGAAGCATCAATTCTTTATGATGTCGCAGATTATACCCGGTCACCCTGGTAACAAGATAGAGGTTTGCTTGCAACCGTTAATCAAAGAGTTGAAAGAAGCATAGGAAGAAGGCTGAGATACTTATGACGCTTACACTAAGTCATGTTTCATACTAAAGCCTGCCTTGATGTGGACTATAAATGACTTCCCTACTTATGCTAATCTGAGTGAGTGGATGACTAGAGGATATAAGGTGTGTCCTTATTGTATGGAAGATACTCATTCCATTTATCTGAAGCATAGTGGGAAGAATGTGTATTTGGGTCATCCTCAATGACTTAATCAGATCACCGTTGGAGGAGAAACAAGAGAGCATTTGATGGTAAAGAGGAAAATTGAACTACAATGAAATACAAATTTGGGGAAGAAGTTCTTGACAACTTGTGAAACTGTTTTATAGGTGATGAGAATAACTAGATGAAGAAAAGTATTTTTTTCCAACTGCCTTATTGGAAAGATCTTTTAGTGCGACATTGATGTGATGCACACGAAGCAAAATGTTTGTGATAGTTTGTTGAAGACAATATTATCCCTAAAAGGAGCCAAAGATAACGCAAAATCAAGGAATGATTTGAAAGAAATGGGTATAAGACGAGATTTGTATGTCAAGCATGATGAGGACGACAAAGTGACGTCTTATCCACCAGCTTCTTTCTGGATGAGCACTACTGAGATGCAAATTTTTTTTAGTGTTCTTCATTTAGTGAAGGTGCCGGATAGGTATTCATCCAACATATCTCGATGTGTTATCTCGATGTGTCAGTTGGGTGTTAAATAATATTGCCATTGTTGATGAATATCAAGAGTAAGTTAGGACTAGACTTGTGTTATTTTAGCAATGTCTTTAACTCATTGTTCACACAATCACACATTTGACTGTTTCAGGCATTTTAACCATTACACCACTTTCCTTGGAGTAGGAGTATGTCGCAATCGACGACAACAATCAAATGTTCAACATAAGACTTTTAGTGAGTGGTTTAGGGAGATTGTTCGAAAGGAAAACCACGGAGACATCGATATCGAAACACTTTCTCGAGGTTCAGACAACGTGGGGAGGAGGTATTCAGGATATATCAACAATGGGTTTAAGTTTCGCACACAGAAACGTGAGTCGAAAGCCAAAACACAGAATAGTGGAATATTTGTAAATGCAACAACAGAAAGTTACTCCAAAGCACAAGATAGGAATCTTGTCATTGAACATGTCGACTACTTTGGTGTATTGCAAGACATAATCGAACTTTAGTACTATAGTGATTTGAAGTTTGTTTTGTTCAGTGCAAGTGGTATGACATTTTGGGTCGAGATAACACTACTAGAAGTGATGAATACGAGTTCACATTGGTGAATGTGAATCAATTTCTAAAACCAGAAGAACCTTTTGTACTATCCACTCCCCATTCCGGGCCGGGATACAACATCTTACAATCTTCAAGCTAGAGAATAACCCTCGTCTAGCTTGGAATCCTCTTCTCACAATCTGAGAATGATGCTTCGGGCTTTCATCGGAGCCTTTACTCTTTTTACAAATGAATTTGAGTGAAACAACACTCTCTAGCTTGAGCACACTTTGAGTAGGAATTGGATATGATCAAAGGTGTGGAATTTAGGCTTAGAGTGTAGTGTTGGAGCTTTTGGGAATTAGAGACTTCTCTCTAATGTATTGGACAATTGTGTGTAGGAAACTTATCTAAACAAGGTGTCCAATCCTCTATTTATAAGTTCCTAAGGTGTTATAGCCGTTGTGACAAAAGTTGTAGATGAATGTGTGAGAAACACAAAAGAAAAAAACACAGGTCGCTATTCTGGTTAAGTTTGGTCGACCAACATGAGTAAAATGGTCGACCGGATTCTGTCCAGAAATGGCATCCAGACAGTTCCAGAAACAAATGGTCGACTGAACAAGGGGTGGTCGAACGAACATGGCTATAACTTAAGTGAACGGTTGAACCAAATGTGGAATGATCAACCGATTAGGTAGTCCAGAATTATTGTCCAAGAAAGTCCATGGACAAATGATCGAACAAAATGGTCGACCGAAAAAGGTCATGGTTGACCAGTTAAAATCACTATTGGTTAAAAGAACAATCGATCGAACGAAGGTGGTTCGGTCGACCGAAATTACACACGTCGTTCAGGTTGGGGTTTAGTGATTTCCGGTCTAAGTTTGGGTGACCTATTGAAGTCCAAATGATCTGAGATTTTTTGTGTGACTTCTATAAGAAACCTAGTGTCTATGTGAATGAATTTTAACTCTTGTATGCTAAAGATTACATAGATTCCTAAGACTCAAAAAAATACAAAATTACTTGTCTTTCATAGCTTAATTACATGTCTTGACTTGAGTTCCTTTCTTCCTTGAGTGTTGATCATTTGTAGATGAATGTGTGAGAAACACAAAACAAAAAAAACAGGTTACTATTCTGGTTAAGTTCAGTCGACCGACACAGGTAAAACGACTGACCGAATTTTGTCCAGAAATGTTGTCCAAACAGTTCCAAACGGTCGACCGAACAAGGGGTGGTCGAACGAACATGGCTATAACTTGAACGGTCGAACCAAAGGTGGAACGGTCGACCGATTAGGTAGTCCAGAATTATTGTCCAGGAAAGTCCAGGGACAAACAGTCGAACAAAATGGTGTATTCGGTCGACCGATAAAAACTGGCACTACGGTGTTCAAGAGATGTCTAAGTTCGGTCGACCGAAACTATGTCCACGGTCAACTGGTGATCAAATGTATTTCGGGGTATGGATAAAAATGTAAATATGACCGTTGGTATAATAGGACAAGTCTAACGGTCAAATGACACGTGTAGACGGTCAACCAAAAAAGGTCACGGTCGACCAGTCGAGCAGTTAAAATCACTATTGGCTAAAAGAACAATGGTTGAACGATGGTAGTTCGGTCAACCAAAATTACACAGGCAGTTCAAGTTGAGTTTAGTGATTTTCGGTCTAAGTTTGGGTGACCTATTGAAGTCCAAATGATCTGAGATTTTGTGTGTGACTTCTATAAGGAACCCAGTGTCTACGTAAATGAATTTTAACTCTTGTACGCTCAAGATTACATAGATTCCTAAGACTCAAAATAAATACAAAATTACATGTCTTCAATAGCTTGATTACATGTCTTGACTTGAGTTCATTTCTTCCTTGAGTCTTGATCGCCTGTAGATGTTAGCACAAAGCAATATATATGTTATGCAATGTATGTGCTACTCTAAATTGATTATTATTAAGATTAGGTTGATTAAATCATGAAAACATGGATTAAGGCCTAAAAGCCAACAATTACATGTATATTAATTTATAATAATTACTATGTTTCACATTTCTTTTGAAGTTTAACTATTGAAATGTTTTATTTCAACAACAGTTTGAGACTCCGAGAGGATCGGGTGAGACGGGCTCTCATGGCTCTATCACCTCGGTCACTCCTGATGATCTGGTTGGCACAGTGTTGGGTGACGGACATGGACGAGTTTGTATGTATTCTAGATACGTCACGCCTGCAGATATGTATGGGGCTCGCGGGATGCCAAGCAGAGCAGAAAGGAGTGCCAGAACAGACGTGGAGTGGAACGACGAAGCAGCTACGGAGTTGAAGCGTGTCAGCAGTGAGCTCGCGATGACGCAAGATAAGCTGAAGATGGAGGAATCTGTGCTCAGTAAGATTCAACTTCAAATGAAATTTCTACTCGAGAAGGTAGGTTACACGAGCGAGGTAATCTATATGTCGTTTAGCTAAATTGTCGCATTTATTGGTTTATGTCAAATAATTTATAATGTTTATAATGTGCAGGATCACGACATCACCCCTCTTTGCACACTGTTGCCCCCACCGAGACGAGATGACAATCACGGGATTACAGGAGGAGCAGGGATGCTAGGTTTCGTGGCTTAGTCACTGCATTTAATTTGTTACTTTTATCGTGTATAAAATGAATGAATAACACTCATTTTTTAATCAAATTTATTTTTGAATGAATGAATGTTTTATCGATGGTTTAGTTTTGACTTGAGTTCTTGCATGGATGTGCGATGGTTGTGTTGTTGTGAATAAATAAAACACATTTGATTTTCTTTGAACATGGAAAATTGGAATTCGGGAAGAGCCATTGGGCTCTTTTTGAATTTTAGTAAGAGTTTACACTGACGGATCTCCGTCGGTGTAATCAAAGTTCACTTTTAAGTACACCGACGGATATTCGTCGGTGTACATCAACGAAACGTACACCGACAGTAGAAATTCGTGGGTGTATATTCTCATTCGTCAGACAACAACCTACGAATTTATTGGTCAGTTTCCCTACACCGATGGATATGTCCGTCAGAAGTACACTGACGACAGTTCCATCGGTGTAGATCAGTCGGTGTTATCCTCCCCGACGAAAACCACGCCCAAAAAATTGGCGGGAAAATTGGCGCCAAAAAGTACTCCGACGACACTTGTCCGCTGGTGCATCCGTCGATGTACCTGTACACCGACCCCCGTAACGCCGATAGATGTATGTCCGTCAGTGTACACCGACAGATGGTAATTTGTACCGACAGATAATGTTCATCGGTGAATCCCTGCTCTCCTGTAGTGCATGTGGATTGGATGCACGGTGAGGTCAAGGTGCACACTCGGCCTTGCTGGGACGCGTGGTCACCTTGGGACACGAGACCAGTGTTAGTCATTTGGACGGTGGACCTTGTACGGTGTCGGGTTGGGGTGGTGTACGGGGTATTGATTCAAGACCCATGCGTAGTTTGTGTGTGCAGGTGAGACACGATAGGTGGCTGGAGGCGACTTGGGCTTGGGGCACGTGGACTAAATCTGTTGAGCTTAGTTGTCATGTATTATCCTGCTCCCCTTAGTAGTCATGTACTAGGAAAATCAGAGTTTCTTGTATTTTTCTTCCCCATTGTACTATGATATTGATTTTATGTTATATTTTTAATTGAGGTCTCGATTTGATTATTGTTAGTTAATTCCATTTTTCGCTTGTTATAGTTGTGTTTGATTGTCGTATCCCGAGTGCGGATTAGGGGCGTTACAATTGGTGATGTCATGTTTTGCTTTTTAAATTGCATTTCACTTAGTTTCTTTCCTACCCAGTTTCATCTTTCCCCAACAACTAGTAAAGCTTGAGACCTTATAAATGGAGACCCAACTGTAATTTAACTTCCAAATCATCTACTCTCTTGTGGTCAACTTTAACAACTCTGAAGCTCTCTCTTTCACACTTTACACTTCAACTTCATTACTTGTGTTCTTATATCCATATGATACCCAAACGCTTAGTACTAGATGTGTGATTCTCACTTTCATATCAAGAATCTAAGGTTTTATTAGCTTCAAGGAAGCTCCCTCTCGAGTTGTGACAGAGGATTCAAGCTAGATGAGGTTGTTTGCTAGCTTGTGTTGTAAAGACTTGATCTCACCCCAGAATGAAGATCAGATAGTGCAATTCTTGATCGAGGATCAAGGTTGAGAGGGTCTTCATGAGAGGACTAGGACGTGGGGTGTGCCAGACCTCTATACATCGGGTGTCCATTTTGTAGTTTGCAATATCTTGCTCTTGCAATTTCTTTATTTCCGCATTAGAAATTTAGGTCATCAATTCTTACATCTAGGTCTATTATGTGAAAAGAACAGATGTAGATATGCCTACAAGGATGAATGTAGCTGGAAATGAAATTACATCACTAAAATACTAAAAAGTAAAAGCAAAGCACAACAAACTTGATTACCAAACTAAACAAGAAGAAAAATTAACCAAAAAGAGAAAAAGCAAAATGAAAATACTTGTAATGTTGGTTTCAAATCCTAGCCCTCTGAGGTACAAGGAGAGCACGGAACTTGTTTTTTACTTGTCTCTCATATCTTACTTGGTTGTAACCAGCTTGATTTGAATCAAGAGTAAAGAAGGCCAGATGATAATTTGGGGGATATATGGTGGTAACTTGATCAAGGAAAAAATATGGTTGTATGAATGATTATAGCCAACTTGGTTGTGTCACTTAAAATTAAGACATTTTCAAGTTGATTTTTTTGAATCAAATTGAATCATATGTATTCTAATCTCTTAGTTTATTTTATAACATGTTAGAATTTTAGGTCAATCCAAGTTGATTTCACCATTGATCTTAAATGTCCATATTTGAACGACTAAAATTTATTGAATTTCGAAGTGTTCGGATTAAGGTCTAAAATTGTTCATTTGATCTGAAATTTTTACCACATGTTCTTTATATATGATATATCTCACTCATAAATTTTCACAGTGACTGAAAATGAAGTATCACACCCAAGATGGATATAAGGGCTCATACAACCCATCATTGGTCAATGGATGATCATACCTTAGCCTCAGTTTTTTTTTAAACACAACAATGGAGATCCTTGTTCGTCCCACGGACCCAAACCAAAAGTTTTTTTGCGACGGACGACAATTGGGGTGATGACAGGGGTTAACGTTTCTTTTTGGAAAACGATTAGCGGACGCTAGCGTTCGGGACGCGCGCTTATGTGGTCAGCCCAGTCAGCAGACGCGTTTGAGTTGGCAGTCTCCAAAGAAAAAGTTTTTTTTTTATTTTATTCCTCGTTTCGTACAAATGTCTACATCCCTCCATCCCTCATTAATGCGTCTCAAATCACTCATTTTCCATGAACATTTTGGCTCTCCTACACAGCACAAGAGACTTGTTATAAATCTCAACATGCGTCTTCCTTTTTCTTCCCTTCTCTTCTGTGGTCCTACCTCTGTGCTTTGATGGAAATCGTTCATGTGTCTTTCCAAGTGGAGCAACCGACAAACGTTCCTAAGGAGGGGATGTTTTCCCCTCTTTCGAAGAAGCCCAAACATTTTACGTTGCTTATGCCGATTCTTGTGGTTTTTGTGTTAAGAAAAGGCATCACACCCGTTTGTTTGCTACCTCTGGGTCAGGTGTTAATGTGTTGGAACGAGATGCAATGGTGTCAAAGCTTCCGAGGATTTTGGCGTGATGTTCTACTGTTAAAAGTTCAATCAGAAAGTTCTATGCTTTTGCGTATAATTCCACATATACAACAAACAAGACCAAAGTCATCCTTAAGAATGTAGGAATGATCACATTCTTCTTCATTTTCTTCATGTACAGCAGTTGTATGTCTGTTCGGAATAAGAAGTCAGTCTGTTCGGAATATGTTGTGTGTCTGTTCGGAATAAGAAGTCTGTCTGTTCGGATTAAGTGGTGTGTATGTTCGGAATACTTTCTGTTCCATTTTTGCACAAATTTTCAACATAATCTGGACAAACATTTTACATAAACTGGACAAACTTTTTACATAAACAAGACAAGTTTTCTACATAAACAAGACAATCTTTCTACATAAATAATACAAACTTTCTGTTCCGTTTCTGGACACACTTTCTATGCTTTTGCGTGTAATACCACATATACAACAAACAAGACCAAAGTCATCCTTAAAAATGTAGGAATGATCACATTCTTCTTCATTTTCTTCATGTATAACAGTTGTATGTCAGTTCGGAATAAGAAGTCTATCTGTTCGGAATATGTTGTGTGTCTGTTCGGATTAAGTTGTGCGTCTGTTCGGAATAAGAAGTCTGTCTGTTCGGAATATGTTGTGTGTCTGTTCGGAATAAGAAGTCTGTCTGTTTGGAATAAGAAGTCTTTCTGTTCGGAATAAGAAGTCTGTCTGTTTGGATTAAGTTGTGCGTCTGTTCGGAATAAGAAGTCTGTCTGTTTGGATTAAGTTGTGCGTCTGTTCGGAATAAGAAGTCTGTCTGTTCGGAATATGTTGTGTGTCTGTTCGGATTAAGTTGTGTGTCTGTTCGGATTAAGTTGTGCGTCTGTTCGGAATAAGAAGTCTGTCTGTTCGGAATATGTTGTTTGTCTGTTCGGAATATGTTGTGTGTCTGTTCGGAATAAGAAGTCTGTCTGTTCGGAATAAGAAGTCTTTCTGTTCGGAATAAGAAGTATGTCTGTTCGGAATAAGTAGTTTGTCTGTTCGGAATATGTTGTGTGTCTGTTTGGATTAAGTTATGTGTCTGTTCGGATTAAGTTGTGTGTCTGTTCGGAATATGTTGTGTGTCTGTTTGGATTATGTTGTGTGTCTGTTCGGAATAAGAAGTCTGTATGTTCGGATTAAGTTGTGCGTCTGTTCGGAATAAGAAGACTGTCTGTTCGGAATATGTTGTGTGTCTGTTTGGATTAAGTTGATCCAACCTAAAAGTTAAAAATAATATTTTATTATGATAAGTCTGGACTCTGCACGAATAAAGGGTCTGCACGCTGTCCTAGGGTCTGCACTATCTGTGTATTGGGAAAAGAATCGTTCAACCTAAAGAACCGGCGTTTTTAAGAAGACCAAAGCACGTGAAGAGAAATTTTGCTGACTGGACGCTGACTCAACACGTCCACGTAAGGCGCGTCCGTGACGCCCGCGTCCGTGTATAAGGACTCTTTCTTTTTTGTCTACATGTGGGTGGTGAGACCCATCAAGATAATTTAATGTTAAAAATACAGTTGAAGGGAAAAAAATAAGGAGAACTTTGTAACTTATTGTTGTTGTAAAGTAAAACACATAATGTTTTAAAAAAATCACTAAAATATTTATTTTTCAAGATCTACAAAGGTACTCGTATCGTTATATAAATTTTGTAATTTCAAATTTCCAATGGTTAACTCAAATGATATATATTTAAAAATGAAAAACATTAATAGTCAATTTTATTAATAATTAAAATTAATATATAAAAACATAAATAATTGTATATATTTGTAAAACGTAATAAATTAGTTGGAGAAAATAGAAAGTTGATTTGACATCAAGTTTTTATTATAAAATACTATGGTTTATGGTTAAGAATATAAAAGAGAATAAAATTGTAGTTACATGTTGTGTAGCGGAACATAAGATGTGGTAGAGAAAATTTTGAGATAATATTTTTGAAAATGTTGTTGTTGTGGATGTATTTCTATAAGGTTTTTACTGTCTGAGAACCCACCCATCTTCGTTAAGGAAATGCGGTTTAAATAGACGGCCAATAATGTATGTTTTCCATAGGATTTTGTTGAATATTTTGAAATTGACCGCTGGCATACGACATATGCAGCGCATGCAATTAGTGCAGGTCATCCACGTAGAATTACTCAATCAAATGATAGTTCCAATTATAATCAGATTTTGAGGAGAGGGAGAGATTGTTCACAAAAATACTAAACTACATCACGCAACTCTAATTAAATAAGTATATATAAACACAAGCAACAAACTAAACAAACAGTAAGCTAATGGATAAAAACTGAGATAAGAATGAATTCTTAGAGGCACCGTGAATTGAGCGTGTTACGTGAGTGTAAAAATTGCAACTAAAATCATGGCAACTTTCAAGTTCCTTAACTACGTAGGAACTGAAGGGAATGTGTTCTAAAAGTTTTACTTTTAAATATCATTTATTATGAATTGAATGAGAAATCGTTTTGTTCCTTGTTTATGTTATTCGTCTTTTAGAAGTGTTAAGGAAGAGGCTCTTGGTCCTTAACCGTAGAGCTCTAAAAGATATTGGTTTACATAAAACAAAAGATATTCGCAATCATGGTAATTAACATGGGACATTAATTACCGAGTTAAGATTGTCGTGTTGGTCATAGATCATTGTAGCTCTACAAGTGAGTGACAACACGGGTACACAAAAGAGGAAAATAGTACTTTTGTATACTGAATTGACCTAACAAATAAAATATTATAAAATGTGTTTCTGTGTCATTAATATTTTACTGTGTCCTTCGTCCTTTGATATGAGACTTATATCCGATCGCTTAAGGAATGCTTAATTAGACTAGTGTCTTAAGCTATCGATAAGTGTAGTGTAAAGGTGTTAGTTGGTTAAGTATGACTTTTGTTGGAGAAGATAGCTAGTCGAAAGATTATCATTGCCACTCTTAATTGAGTGATGATATTAGTGGGCCCCTTGATAAAGCAAAGTTATAATATGCACAATGTGATTTGAGTTAAGTCACATATTTGTAACTAGCTTAAAGAGATCAAGAAATTAATACTAATACAAAGATGACACAATACTACTTTGTGTGTATTCTTAATATCATGTGGCAAGGGACGAAC
Organism: Triglochin maritima; assembly: GCA_963682175.1. NCBI lineage: Eukaryota > Viridiplantae > Streptophyta > Magnoliopsida > Alismatales > Juncaginaceae > Triglochin > Triglochin maritima. The sequence continues at coordinate 15,580,728 of OY821774.1, read as the reverse complement.
ACAAGTGGTGCACTCCATCACTAACTGGATCGGGTTTTGGTTCGAGTGGAATTAAGACATCTAACTAATTGGGAGCTATAATGTGTAGCTAGATACCGCTTATTGCTTGTGATATTAAGCTCTTAATATCACTGCCAACTTAGTTTAGATCCTCCCATAGGTCACACCAAAAAACTGGGAAACAGGAAATGAGGATTTTGAGTTCATAAGATGTGTCGGGTTTCATGTAGAAAATATGACACATAGGGTGAACAAGCAAAATCAAAATTATGTTGTGATTAATAACATAATTAGAATCTAAATTAAATTCATATGTGATGTAAATATTATGGGGTGTAATGATTAATCATTACATAGGATAATATGTTACATAAGTTGTGAATTTACTACTAATCCCGAAATGTCAAATTTTGTAGGGGTTAAACTGAAATTTGACAAGTCTGCAGTACTGTGCACAACGGTCGACCGGTTAACGGTAAACGGTCGACCTATCGTGCACGGTCGACCGGACACGTCTCGACCGATAACAAGGAATTTTCGTCTGTTCGGAACGGTCGACCGAATCTATCGGTCGGTCGATCGAACATTGCGATGAAATATTTTTATGTTGCGAGCGATCGACCGAATGTCGAACGGTCGACGAAACTTGGTTCGAGCGGTCGACCGAACCTCCAAACGGTCGACCGGTCTAGACGGTTTTATGCAGAATTAATTTAAGAATTAATTAGATCATGCATGGAATTGGTCCATAATTGATTTAATTCGTGGCTAAGATTATTTATTATTAAATAATGGATGGTTAGATGGAAGTTTGCATGAAATCATGGGTAAGAGGGTGCACATGAATAGGTAATTTGGAGAGAACTTATAAATACAAGTTTATCTCATTACCTCATGAATTAATTCATTGTTTTTCTTATGCAAAAACTCTCTCCATAATTCTCCACGAAATTCCCCTAATTCTTAAGTTTAGTTTTTAAGAGATAATCTTCTCAAGGGAACTAAAGAGGGGTTAGTAATTAGATTCTAAACCCTATTGGAGATTGAGAGGCTAGCTCCTCTCTCTCCAATCTTGTTTAGAGTTTGGTGAAATCTCGGAGGCATCCGGCGCAGCAACAAGCATCATCAACGTCTCCGAATCTTCAAGAAGTTTTAGAGAACTTCTAGGTATGAATTTCGGAGTCCCATGTTTGTTTTAATAAAAGTTTTAAAACTAGTTATTGAAACAAACCAATGCATGCATGAAATAAATCATAGAAAATTGTAATTGATCCTTATTACGCATAAAAAATTCCGAAAATATATATGTGTAATTAAACATGAAATCCTACAGTGGTATCAGAGCTTAGGGTTCAATTTTCTAATGATTTGAAGTTGTAAACAAATTTAGTTTACCATCTAAGGTTCGAACAATTCGATTTTCCCATTTTTCGGTCTTTAAATGTTTTGTTGGAATAATTCTTTGTAATAATTCGTTTTGAATGTTTTAAGTGGTTTAAAAAATTCCATGTAATTATTAGAATTATGATTTAGACATAAGTCTAACTTGCAATAAATTCGTTTTAAGTATAAACGATTGTTTTGCAAGAGAATCAACTAAACCGAAAAACTGCGGTTCGTCTTTCCTTTAGGAAATTGGATGGACAGCGGTTCAAAATTGATTTTTGAACTATGGATGGATGATAAACGTTTTTAATGGATTTCAAAATGTTTTTCAAAGAATTGTTTGGGATTCTAGATGATTGATAAACTAGATTGTATAGTTTATAGCGATATTGCGTGCATGTATGCTCGAGTTGTCTTTGCAGGAATTGTGAGTTTATATGTTCCAAATCAGCAACTATGAATGTATGTAATCATTATTATACAGGGGCTTATTTGTATGTAAAAGCCAAAATTTCTCTCTTTCCGTCTTTTAGATAATTGCATTTGCATATGAGAGGTTTTTACATAGGACTTGCACTAGTCGGTTTTTATCGAATGTGAGGAGCATGTTTATTTTCTGTAAAATCTACATCTCCGGTGCAAGAGGAAGTCTCCGCTGTAGCGCATCGATCGAGGATCAAAGATCAGGAATCGAGAATCAAGGATCGAAGGGAACATATAAACTCACACGATGTGGATTGTGTGAATGGTTTAATTTATGTTTTGATAATCTTGCTATGCATGTGATGAATGTGTTGAATGTTAGGATATGTATGAATGATAATATGCATGATAACCTAAAATTCTGAATCACATGTTAATATATGAAATTGTCCAACAAAAATTAAGAATAATTTCCTTCTTATTTCATCCACTAGCAGTCATTGATGGAGGGATACTCTGCTCGCCCTTAGCGGGAGATAGCTCCCTCCATCTTTGGGAATAGTGGGAGATATAATGGTTGTCTGTTGTTGTGCCACGATTAAATGTATGAGGTGTGTTTCACCCTAGTGAACCCCAAGTATGTTTAGTTGTGAATACAATGGATAAACGTATCTCGTATCAAATGAAAATAAGTTTTCTTAACATCACCTAGAGCCCTCGCTCGGTTTTGGGAAAAAGTTTTTCTTACGAGGTTAGGTCATATTCCTTCATAATTAAAACGACAAGAATCACAAGAGTTTGAAGATGCTAATATTGCTAAAATTCAAAAAGGTTGTGATTAGAAAATGTTTTTCTTACCTTGATATTGTAATGTATTCGATAGCCCTTAGCTAGTATATATTACAATTAATAGGATCTTGAATTGTTGCATCTATGGGCAAAAAATTTTATTTGCAGCATTTACATTTGTATGTATGTATAATAAACATAAAATTGGCATTAAAATCCTGTATGATTTGTTTTGTAGAAAAATGTCGAACATCCAACCTATCGTACGATCCATGATAGAAAAACATCCTTTAGCAAATCATGGCTCAAACTTCATTAGTTGGCAACTCAAACTCAACATCGTGCTAAAGTTTGAGAAACTATCTCACATTTTGGAAGGTCCAATCCTAAAATGGAATGAGAGATTAACCGATGAAGAGAAAGAGGCTAAAACCAAGTGGGAAGACCAAGAGAACCAAGTTCACGGTGTTATGCTAGCATCCATGGGTGACTCGCTTCAAGCGAAATACTTGGATTCGAAACCCAAGAAGATCATGGAGGCTTTATCAAAGATGTTCATGGATAGTGCCCGGAAGGAGCGCTATAAGACCACCATCGCACTCACAAGGTGGCATATGGCGGAGGGAACATCAGTATCTATGCATTTTCTCACGATGTAAGGATACCTTGAGAAGTTGGCAAAACTCTCTTCACCAATGCCCGAGGACATTGCTGAAGATATGATTCTTGGCTCTCTAGCCCCGTCCTTTAAGGACTTTGTGATGCACTATCACGTGCGTGAAAAAGGGGTGAGTCTTGTGGAGCTGCACAACGCTCTCAAAACTGCTGAAGTTGACATGGGCAAGGGTAGGGACAAGCAAGTCCTTGCCGTCCATGGGAGGAGCCAAAAGATTGATAAAGGAAAGGGCAAATCTACCAAAAGTGGTTCAATCAAGAGCAAGGGAGTAGGAGGTGCTCATAAGAGTGCCTCGAGGGGGAAATCTCAGAAATCTCCAACTCCCAATACGGAGTGCTTTCACTGCGGTGAAAAAGGACATATCCGGCCAAATTGCCCCAAGTACAAGGAAGACCTTGACAACGGAGTGATTGAACGTCGGCGCCCCAAAAAGGCCAAAGATATATTTGTTATTGAAATAAATTTAGCCACCTCTGTCCAGGATTGGGTAATAGATACTGGATCTTGTGCTCACATAGTTTCTAATGTGCAGCTACTCAAGGATAAGAAGGAACTCGTGCGGAACGAGATAGAATTGATGGTCGGAAATGGTGCGAACGTTTCTGCGGTTGCACAAGGTTCTGTGGTGCTTCAATTATGTAGTGGTTTAAATTTATGTCTAAAGAATGTTTATTATGTGCCTTCGATTAGCAAGAATATTATTTCTGTATCATGTTTGGATATGGATAATTTTAATATAAATATTTCAAATTCTTGTTTGTCTATATCGAAGAATGGTGTTTTCTATGCAAATGCATTCATAAGGAATGGTCTCTATTTGCTTGAATTGAATAATAAACAAATCTTTAATATCAATAACAAAAGACTTAAGACCACTCACGAGAATGATACTCTCTTGTGGCACTATCGTCTTGGTCACATAAATGAAAAACGCATCAAAAATTGCAAGAAGCTAACCTTCTTGGTTACTTGATTTTAAATCATTGGAGACGTGCCAAACATGTCTAATGGGAAAAATGACCAAAAAGCCTTTCAATAAGAAAGGCGCAAGGGAGAGTGGCTTGTTGGATTTGATACATTCCGATGTATGTGGTCCAATAAGTACTAGTGCGCGAGATGGTTTCAGGTACTTCATTACGTTCACGGATAATTATAGTCGTTATGGCTATGTTTATCTAATGAGAAACAAAAGTAAATCCTTCGATAAGTTCAAAGAATTCAAGAATGAAGTAGAGAACCAACTCGACAAGAAAATCAAGTCTCTACGAACGGATCGTGGAGGTGAGTACTTAAGTGCCGAATTTGACTCATATCTAAAGGAGTTTGGTATTGTACCTCAACTCACCCCTCCCGGTACACCTCAGTGGAATGGGGTATCCGAAAGGAGGAATAGGACATTGCTCGACATGGTTCGGTCAATGATGAGTCATGCGGAATTACCTCTTTACTTTTGGAGTTATGCACTACAGACTGCGGCTTACACACTAAATAATGTTCCATCCAAATCCGTGGAGAAAACTCCTTATGAGCTATGGAGTGGTAAAACACCTAAGCTCAATTTTCTCAAGATTTGGGGTTGTGAGGCTTACGTCAAGAGAATGATGTCGACCAAACTTCAACCAAAAGCGGATAAATGATTCTTTATTGGTTATCCTCGTGAAACAAGAGGATACTACTTTTGGCATATCACCTCCAATCGAGTGATTGTAGAGAGGGATGCCACTTTTCTGGAAAAGGAATTTCTAAAAAGAGTAAAAAGTAGTGGGAGTAGGGTTGTGCTTGAGGAAACTCAAGATACTCTACAAGATCATGACACGAATGATGACGTTCAAGATCATGAAGGCCCAACCGAGATTCCTTTGGTTAGTGGGAGCGTGAGTGAGAGACCATCACAAGAAGTTGTGAGAGAATCTCAATCATCCCCACCAAGTGTACGTTCAAGAGTTGAACATGAACCCACTCCTCAAGAAATTGTAGAAGAAGTTCGAGAGACACGAGAAGAACCAAAAGAATTAAGAAGGTCAACAAGGGAAAAGAAGAAACCCGACCTGTATCTGGGACTTCATGAAATCATGGTACTTGATACCAATGATCCCTTGACCTTCCAAGAAGCAATGGAAAGGAAAGACTCCAAACTATGGCTTAAGGCCATGGAATCCGAAATAGAATCCATGTATGATAATCAAGTGTGGAACTTGGTTGACCTTCCTCAAGGGAAAAAAGGCCATTCAAAATAAATGAGTTTTCAAGAGGAAGATGGACATGGATGGGAACTTGACAACCTACAAAGTGAGGCTTGTAGCGAAGGGTTTCACTCAAGTTCAAGGAATTGACTATGATGACACTTTTTCACCAGTTGCCATGTTCAAGTCTATTCGGATAATGCTCGATATTGCTGCATTTCATGGTTATGAAATATGGCAAATGGATGTCAAAATGGCGTTCCTTAATGGGAACTTGGAGGAGGATTTGTACATGGTACAGCCTCAAGGTTTTGAAGAACCAAAGAATAGCGAGAATGTATGCAAGCTTCAAAGATCCATTTATGGATTGAAGCAAGCATCAAGGAGTTGGAACAAACGCTTTGACGAGGAAGTGAAGAAGCTTCACTTCATTCAAAGTAAGGAAGAACCTTGTATTTACAAGAAGGTTAGTGGGAGTCATGTAGTATTCCTAATCTTATATGTCGATGACATATTGCTTATGGGTAATCATATTTCTTTGCTTGAACAAACGAGAAGTTCATTGAAATCTGCATTTTCAATGAAAGACATGGGTGAGGCTCAATACATCTTGGGAATCAAGATATATCGAGATAGATCCCGTAGACTCATTGGCCTCAGTCAACATACATACATTGACAAGGTCTTGGAAAGGTTCAAGATTAACAACTCCAAAAAGGGCAGTGTGCCAATGAGTATGGGTGTGCAACTCAAGAAGTCTCAACGTGCGGAATCGTGCAAGGACTTAGAGTACATGAAGGATGTCCCTTATGCTTCGGCAATTGGGTCGATCATGTACGCGATGACTTGCACAAGACCCGATGTCTCGTATGCTCTAAGTGTCACAAGTCGTCACCAATCCAATGCATGTCCTGAGCATTGGACTGCGGTCAAGAATATCCTGAAGTACCTTAACCGGACTAAGGATAAGATTCTTGTTTATGGAGGACAAAGGGAATTGATAGCCGAGGGTTACTCGGATGCGAGTTTCATGAGTGATCCAGACGATAGAAGGTCGCAATCAGGATACGTCTTTCTTCTGAATGGTGAAGCTGTGAGTTGGCGTAGTTGGAAGCAAAGCACTACGACCGACTCAACCACTGCCTCCGAAGTAATGGTTGTCGCTGAAGCGAGCAAGGAAGGAGTGTGGATTAAGAAGTTCCTTGAAGAGCTTGGAGTAGTTCCCTCGAGCGAGGGACCAGTAGAGCTATTTTGCGATAATAGTGCATCTATCTCGCATATCAAGGATCCCAAATCACACAACAAAGTGAAGTACATGGATCGTAAGTACTTCGTGACACGTGACCTCATCGACGAAGGCAAAATAAATCTTTTATGGGTGGACACCAACAACAACACAGCTGATCCATTCACAAAACCCTTATCCCAAGCCAAGGGCGAAATGCATTTCGAGTCCATGGGATTGAGGAACCATGTAGATTGGCTTGATGATTGATATGTAATGGGGTTTACCCTAGTTATTATTGTTTTATACATTGGGTATGTATGTGAAAGAAAACTTTAATAACAAGTGGGAGATTGAAGGGAATGTGTTCTAAAAGTTTTACTTTTAAATGTCAATTATTATGAATTGAATGAGAAATCATTTTGTTCCTTGTTTATGTTATTCGTCTTTTAGAAGTGTTAAGGAAGAGACTCTTGGTCCTTAACCGTAGAGCTCTAAAAGATATTGGTTTACATAAAACAAAAGATATTCGCAATCATGGTAATTAACATGGGACATTAATTACCGAGTTAAGATTGTCGTGTTGGTCATAGATCATTGTAGCTCTACAAGTGAGTGACAACACGGGTACACAAAAGAGGAAAATAGTACTTTTGTATACTGAATTGACCTAACAAGTAAAATATTATAGAAATGTGTTTCTGTGTCATTAATATTTTACTGTGTCCTTGGTCCTTTGATATGAGACTTATATCCGATCGCTTAAGGAATGCTTAATTAGACTAGTGTCTTAAGCTATCGATAAGTGTACTGTAAAGGCGTTAGTTGGTTAAGTATGACTTTTGTTGGAGAAGATAGCTAGTCGAAAGATTATCATTGCCCCTCTTAATTGAGTGATGATATTAGTGGGCCCTTGATAAAGCAAAGTTATAATGTGCACAATGTGATTTGAGTTAAGTCACATATTTGTAACTAGCTTAAAGAGATCAAGAAATGAATACTAATACAAAGATGACACAATACTACTTTGTGTGTATTCTTAATATCATGTGGCAAGGGACGGACACAAGTGGTGCACTCCATCACTAACTTGATCGGGTTTTGGTTCGAGTGGAATTAAGACATCTAACTAATTGGGAGCTATAATGTGTAGCTAGATACCGCTTATTGCTTGTGATATTAAGCTCTTAATATCACTGCCAACTTTGTTTAGATCCTCCCATAGGTCACACCACAAAACTGGGAAACAGGAAATGGGGATTTTGAGTTCATAAGATGTGTCGGGTTTCATGTAGAAAATATGACACATAGGGTGAACAAGCAAAATCAAAATTATGTTGTGATTAATAACATAATTAGAATCTAAATTAAATTCATATGTGATGTAAATATTATGGGGTGTAATGATTAATCATTACATAGGATAATATGTTACATAAGTTGTGAATTTACTATTAATCCCGAAATGTCAAATTTTGTAGGGGTTAAACCGAAATTTGACAAGTCTGCAGTACTGTGCACAACGGTCGACCGGTTAACGGTAAACGGTCGACATATCGTGCACGGTCGACCGGACACGTCTCGACCGATAACAAGGAATTTTCGTCTGTTCGGAACGGTCGACCGAATCTATCGGTCGGTCGACCGAACATTGCGATGAAATATTTTTATGTTGCGAGCGATCGACCGAATGTCGAACGGTCGACCGAAACTTGGTTCGAGCGGTCGACCGAACCTCCAAACGGTCGACTGGTCTAGACGGTTTTATGCAGAATTAATTTAAGAATTAATTAGATCATGCATGGAATTGGTCCATAATTGATTTAATTCGTGGCTAAGATTATTTATTATTAAATAATGGATGGTTAGATGGAAGTTTGCATGAAATCATGGGTAAGAGGGTGCACATGAATAGGTAATTTGGAGAGAACTTATAAATACAAGTTTATCTCATTACCTCATGAATTAATTCATTGTTTTTCTCATGCAAAAACTCTCTCCATAATTCTCCACGAAATTCCCCTAATTCTTAAGTTTTTAAGAGATCATCTTCTCAAGGGAACTAAAGAGGGGTTAGTAATTAGATTCTAAACCCTATCGGAGATTGAGAGGTTAGCTCCTCTCTCTCCAATCTTGTTTAGAGTTTGGTGAAATCTCGGAGGCATCCGGTGCAGCAACAAGCATCCTCAACTTCTCCTAATCTTCAAGAAGTTTTAGAGAACTTCTAGGTATGAATTTCGGAGTCCCATGTTTGTTTTAATAAAAGTTTTAACTAGTTATTGAAACAAACCAATGCATGCATGAAATAAATCATAGAAAATTGTAATTGATCCTTATTACGCATAAAAAATTCCGAAAACATGAAATCCTACAAACAACAATGAACTACATTGCAATCATTAATTTGATGTCGACAAGTAAATCATGCATAAAAATGCATTAAACTGGATTAAGCTCGAATTTTATCTAAGCACTTATGGAAAAATTCACCAAAAGAATCCAACATTAAGCTGTCATCACACATTTAAATAACAAGTTTAACCTACCAACTCTTAAAACTACATGTTAATGAGTTATTACAAACCTGAGATGTTGCACAAAAAATAATCATCTAGCAAATGTGAATCTATAACTAGCAAAAATATTAGATCAAACATTCAACATTGATGTAAACCATAATATGTCAAAATATGTTCAATGAGGTAGATTTTTAACAATGAACAAAAGTGTAACGTCCCCAAAAACGTCAAAATTTAAAACTGTATTTCAAAGGATAAAATCAGAGTGAAACGTGGAAATTACTCATCAATTACTCAAAATAAGGTGCACCATTACACATGAGTTTCAAAATGAGATTACATCTACTACAAAACGTACAAAATGATGATAAAGATAACAACCTACGAAAAGACTAGAGGATTCGGCCTGGTGTGCTTGTCCTCGGTCGTCACCCACTCAGTGCCGCTCAATGCTTGAAATGCAAACATGATGAAATGCATGAGTTTTCATAACAAAAATCCCATATGCCAAGCCCCATACATATACATGAATATACAATGCATGACATATCATACTACTATCATATGGCACAGAAAACATGCCACATTCCTATCTAGGAAAATAAAGGACAATCATCCCATCAACAACATCGGGTCCCCATGGGACCTACCATAGACACATGCGGCCTTATGGAGGGGAGAGAATGCCACGTACCCCACTTGCTACTGTATTAATTATGAGGGTTCGGTGATGGCCGTACGTACTTCCGCGTCATAGATACATATATGATCTCGTGGCCAACGCCACACCCGTCAGAGCCATCGCTCGCTAGACGGTCAACTCGCAAGGTTGTGCCACAACCAAGTTACCTGCCGAATAAATCGTCGGTCAGTCATCTCCGCCACCACAAAGGCTGACCGGTCATCCCCGTCGCCATTTAGGCTGGACAGTCAACTCACCTGGTTGTACCACAACCAGGCTACTTGCCGGGCTAAAGGATGGTTAGTCATCTCCGCTGCCAACAAGGCTGGGAAGTTACCTCTATCGCCATTAAGGCCGACAATCACCTCACCCAACGGATCTGCGTAACAATGCAATGCATTGAGATCCGTGATCCCTTAGGTCTTCTACCTAATGTGACTCCGTGAATGCACATGCCATAGAAAACTCATAAACATAATATGGCACGTGTATCGAGTATCTACACTCCCTTGCCCGGTGGTCCCTGGGTAGGCACGCCCACCGTACCGACTGTCACCTCCCGGCTCACGCATTAGGAGAGGACACAGGTTTTCGAGGAAATGAGCATGGCATAGGACACAAGGCAAGAATACAAAACTTGGCACAAACGATTGACCGGAAGTGGCACATTGTTCGACCGTTTCCTTATGAATAAGGAAACGTTCGAACAACAACACATTTCGGTCGCACGCTTGGGCCTTAACTTAAGTTACAGGTCGGACCCATGGTTAAAGGTGATTGACCGTTCAGAAGGTCTAGGTCAAGGTCAAAACACAACTATGAGGCAATAGGTCAAACGTAACAAGAAAATCGTCTGACCGAAAATAGCATGAACTATGCAAATTTGAAATCCTCTACAACCGGTCGAACAAAAGTCTCTAGGCGGTCGACTGTTTATATGATCTTAGCATGAAATGAACTTAAACAACAATGCAATGGTGAACAACCACGGGGTCCCGTCCGACCGACTGGCGCATGCCGGTGCCCGATCTCCAGCCGCCCCTCCTAGCTGGTAAGGCCTCCGACGACGAGTCCAAACCCCTCACACACCTTGTGTGAGCACATCTAGAACTTGGCATACCTTTTTTTGATCGTTGAAGTTCGTCGGAGCTTCGATCATCGCCGTTGATCTCCCCCTTTGTAGTCGTGCTCCTCCGGCTACCACCACGTCGTTGGTCACCACCTTGTGTCGTGCTCCACCCTCTCGCGCCTTCTTCAAGTAACACCACCAGCGGCCATGCTCATTGTCATCTCCTTGCTCGCTGCCCACCACCACTCGTCGGAGTTCCAACAGCCTAAGTCGTCGGACATGAGGAAGAGGTGGAGAAGGAGATGAGGTGTGAGAGGAAAGGAGGTTGAGTTGTGAGGAGAAGGAAGAAGAGTATTTTCACCTCTTAACACCCCCACCTTTCCATGTATGCAACCAATGCCTCCACTATCCCCTCCACACCCCCAACCATACCCACCATACCTCCCATCAACCACCAAAGTCAAAGCCATATTAGCCAAAAGAAAACCCAACCATTAACCTCTGAGCTAGGTTAGAACTTAACAATCCGCCCTCCTTAAAGAAATTTCCTCCTCGAAATTTGAAACAAGTGACTCATCGAAAAGCTCCAGATACATCTTCCGAGCTTCCTCCTCAATCTCCTAGGTGGCCTTGCGAACACTGTGGTGCTGCCATCGCACGTTCACCATCGGAATGGTCCTCCTTTGGAGCTGATGCTCCATACGATCCACAATCTCTACGGGCCTCTCCTCTAGCAATAAATCGTGCTAGATCTTTGGAACCTCTATCTCGATGACGTGGAATGGATCCGCCACATACTTCCTCAACATCGATATGTGGAAGACATTGTGAGGACCCAAAAACTGCAGTGGCAATGAAATTCGGTAGGCAACCTCTCCAACGTGATCCAAAATCTCAAATGGTCTGACAGACCTCGGATTGAGCTTCCTTTTCTTCCTGAATCTCATTACTCCATTGAGTGGGGAGATCTTTAGAAACACATGGTCCCCAACCTCAAAGCACAACTCTCGTCTACGCTTTCTGCGTAGCTCTTTTACCTGCTCTGTGATGATGCTAGTCTGTACCAACTCAGGCCCAACTTATTGCCTCTCACCCACATCACTCCAGCAAATCGGTGATCTGCATAGTCACCTGTACAATGCCTCATATGGTGTCATCCCAATACTCGAGTGGAAATTATTGTTGTAGGCTAACTCTATCAGTGGCAAATGATCATCCAGTGTTCTGCACAATCCAAGGTACAAGATCTCAGCATATCCTCCAAAGTCTGGATAGTCCTCTCCTCTGTCTGCGGGTGAAAGGTTGTACTAAACTTCATCCATATCCCCAAGGCTTTCTGCAAACTCCCCCAAAAATTTGAATGTGAATCTAGGATCTCGATCATAGATGATGCTCACTGGTACTCCGTGCAGTTTGACTATCTCCCCAGTGTCCAACTTATTTAGGCCCTCTAGAGGCAAGGTGATCCTGATTGCTAAGAAGTGTGCCGACTAGGTCAGTCGATCAATGAAGACCTAAATAACGTCATGGAATCTCTTTGACTTTGGCAGATCAGTGAAAAAATTCATTGTTATGTGCTCCAACTTCCACCCTGGCAGCTCGATCCTCTTCATCAGCCCTTTGGGTTTCTAATGTTCAATCTTCACATGCTGACAGACTAAGCATCTGGATACAAACTCTGTTACGTCTCGCTTCATACCCTTCCACCACAAGTTTTGTTGCAGGTCGTTGAATAACTTCGGGCTTCCCGGGTTGATAGAGTATCGGGATACGTGTGCCCCCTCCATGATTTACTTCCTCAGATCTTCCATCTGCGGCACCCAGATCTGGTTTTTGAACCTCAGACATCTATCTCCCCCATACTACATCAGGCTGGTCAACTTTTAATATCCACATTGTGCCTACACGATCCTCAATATTGTTTGGGGCTCCACTTTCAGACTAGCAATCACAACCCCTTCCGATTTCCCAGCGAACGACTTCCACTATGCCAAGACCTCAATCAGTCTCCACTCCTGAATGCACAGACTGACCACTGAAACCTCCCATTCCTACTAAGGACATCTGTTACTGAATTCGCCTTCCCCGGGTGATATGAGATGGTGAAGTCGTAGTCCTTGATGAACTTGAGTCATCTGTGCTACCTCATATTCAACTCCTTCTGTGAAAATAATTACTTCAAACTCTGGTGGTCGGTGAAGACCTCAAACCACTCTCCGATAGATGATGCCGTCAGGTTTCAACGCATGAACCACACTGCTAGAACCAAGTCATGTGTAGGGTAGTTCTTCTCGTGTGTTTTTGCTGCTTCGAAGTGTATGCCACCACATTCTCGTGTTGCATGAGCACACAACCCAAGCCTATATCGGAAGCATCACTGTAGATCACATACTCACCATTGCCACTCAGAAGAGTCAGAATTGGTAAGGTCGTCAGCCGTTTCTTCAATTCCTGAAAGTTGTCCTCGTACTTCTTGGACCAAGCAAACTTGATGCCCTTCCGCGTCAGCACCGTCAGTGGTGAAGCAAGTTTGGAGAAGTCCTTGATGAAATGACAATAATAGCCTGCAAGTCCCACAAAACTCCTGATCTCAGTTATGTTTGTTGGGGCCTTCCACTGCGTCACGACCTCTACCTTCACTAGGTCCGCTGAGATCCCGTCATTCAACGCAATGTGCCTCAGAAATGCTACATGATCTTGCCAAAATTCACACTTCGAGTACTTGACATACAACTTTTGATCCCTTAAGATCCCAACTATTGTCCTCAGATGTTCTCTGGGTTGCTCTCTATCCGGAGAGTAGACCAAAATGTCGTCCACGAAGATGATGACAAAACTGTCGAGGTACGAGTTGAACGTTTTGTTTATCAGGTCCATGAATGTTGCAGGTGCATTCGTCAGTCCAAAAAACATCACTAGGACCTCATAGTGTCTGTACTGAGTCCTGAAAGCTATCTTCTGGACGTCTACCTCCATGATCCTCAACTAGTGATAGTCGGATCGTAGATCAACCTTGGAGATAACCTTCGTGGTCTGAAACTAGTCAAAGAGGTCCTCGATCCTGGGTAAGGGGTATTGGTTCTTGATGGTAACCTTATTCAGCATCCTATAGTCGATGCGCATCCGCAATGACCCATCATTCTTCTTCACAAACTATATTGGCGCTCCCCAAGGTGAGACAATAGGTCGGATGAATTCGGAATCCAACAATTCCTGCAACTGCTTCTTCAACTCAGCCAGCTCTGTAGGTGTCATCTGATACGTAGCTTTCAACTGCGGAGTGGTTGTTAAACCTAAAACTTTTTCGTAACTAATCAAGTTTAGGGGTGGCTAATGAGTGTTGTTTGGCTATGAAGGTTTTGGCTGAAGTGGTGGTTGTAGGATGAGGTGTTGGGTGTTTATTGGTTGCTTGGGAGGTATCAGATTATAAAGGATGCAAACATCTTCTTCTCCTCATTCTCACTCTTCACTCTTTCTCACTCATACTCATCTCTCTCCCCCACTCTCTAAATCTAATGTGTGAAGGTGAAGGCGAGCAAGGAAGAGTTTAGCAAGGCATGGCTGACAAAGCTAATGGACGTGTTTGACTGGAAGCTAGGTGCGAGGAGTTGTCGGAGGAGCAAGTTGGCGAGGTGGAGATCGCATGTATTGAGCTCCTGCAAACGTTAAAAGGTATGCCAAGTCCATTTTAGTTACTCACTGATGAGAATTTTATTTATACCGCAAGTGCACGGTGTCAATGAAGACGTGGCAAATACGGGTCGAACACAAGGAGGGAGAGATATTGTTATTTTTTTGATTTTCGATTAGAGAGAGAGAGAGAACAATTAAATTGGTTGGTTTTGAGATTTTTGAGTTTTAATTATCTAAAGCAAGAAACATGAACAAATAAAACTAAAACAAGAACAAAGATGGTGAATTCCGTTGGGTGGAGGTTTAGATATCGGGTTTAGATTAGAGAATTCTGAAACTTATAATAAATCATATTAGTTATAAAGCATTACATGATAAATGATTTAACATAAACTCAAGTAATCAAAACATACTAATACAAAATTAAAATAATAACATCTTCTCTTCTCATCACCCTAAATCCGTCACCCCCACCCTTTGGAAAGAGTTAGAAACTCATAGATGGAGGGAGGGAGAAGGGGTCCTAGAGAAACTAAGAAAAGAAAATTAAAAACATAAAATAAAAGAAACAGAATTTTATTGCTAAATTATGGAACAAAAGGAAGAACTCCTCACAACATCGTTCTCGGGGCTATTTATAGCCGATACAAGGGACCTAAGCATGAAATAAGAAAGTACACGCGTCAACACGCAACCGGTAAAATTTTTAGAGCATGAATCTAATTTGGTGCGGCAGATTCGCCGCAATTTGCTCTTGAGGTGCGGCGGAATCGCCACCTTTTTGGCTCAAAATCGACCCGGATTTTTCCTGTGTGTTTATGGTATGATTTCAATGTCATTTGCGCGTCTGGATTGATTCTTGCATATCTTTGGAGATCCGAATTAATTTCTTCATATATTTGGAGATCCACATTGATTTTTCTTTATATTTTCTCCATAATAATAAAAGCTACTCGTGATTTGCAATTAGGTCCTTGACTTTTTGCAATTAAGTCTCTGGCTACTTTTGTGCTTAAGTCTTTGTTCTTTTCGTAATTAGGTCTTGAATGCTTTTATGCTTGGATACATTTCCATTTGAAACCCGATAAACTTGAACTTGGTCTTTATGATAGAAACGAGTCTTTTGTATGCGTTTATGCTCGGGATGTGGGTAATTTGCATTCAGGTCCCTGTATTCTGTAAATAAGACTAAACACATACCTTAGTAGCATTTATTGATATAAAAGTAATCTAAATTAAAGACATATGATGCAATGTATGCAATGCATCAAATACCCCCACACCTAGATTTTGCTAGTCCCTAGGAAAACAGAATATAAGAGAGATGAAAACAGGAAAATCCTAACTCACTTTCGTAGGAATCACGGTTGCACTTAGCATGTGCAACAAGCCGTTAAACCTCCAAGTTTCCTTAGAGGACGAGTTTTGTCTCGTGAGGGTTTTCAGTTGACACACCCACAAAGTCTTAATTCAACATTCCATTAATAGCTCTTAATATCTTTACCTCAACCTTATACATCTCACTTCGAATTCTTGTATGCTCATTATGTAGATCTAACTCATTAAAAATATGAATTGGTCTTTGTTCCTCCAACATTCACACCACTAACCCTTCTACACATGTTTATCACTTGAATTATTTTGCACGCCTCCTCTGGTGGTGAAGTATCATTCAGATCAACCATGGCATGGATCATTCTTTTAGCTTTGGGCCTTGAGTATTATTTTTCTTTTCTTTTCTTCCGTGATTCAACACATTTGCTTTTTGACACTTTTACCCTTTTGCATTCGTGTAGCGAGTTTGGTCGATAATCCCGAGCTGGTAGACTCAAGTTACCGGGTTTCAAGATACCCCTACGGACCAATGACTCAAAGGCTTGGGCTTTTGTAATCATTTTGCAAAATGTGTTTTCTTCACTTTATTCCTTTATTTTTATTTTTATTTTCCTCAAGGCTTAATTGCTATTAGAAGTCCACACTTCCCGGTATATTTTCCTCAACCTCTGCTTTTTATCAACCACTTCAAAGATTTGATTCATCCAATTTAAGTGCATACATGTCTTAAAGGGCAATGAGTTATTTCTTTGGAACTTAGATTTATGTCATAATTTCTACAAGCAGAACTATATAATAAGGAACAAAAACGCAATGCAATTTGTACACGGGTTTTGGCAGTTCAATCTTAAGCTATGTCATAAAACATTGATTATTTTTTTTAGAAATAAAAGACAGATCTATAGATAAATATATACATAAACATCCCCCCACACCTAAATCCTGCATTGTCCTCAATGTATGCAAATATCAAGCAAATGCACTTATTACCTTGATGAACTGCGGTGGACGGATGGAATTTGCTCAAAGTCAACCATAGTCAGAACTGGATTGAATGACATCATATTGGTGCATGTATCCAGTTGAATTGTTCCCCATGTTGCAATGAGCATCCTGAGTTACAGGTTCCACACCCCTCACATAAATTGGTTCTCTTATTTGCTCGAGTGACGGTGGGTGTGTAGATGAATTCCTCCCCTTTTTCTTACTTCTTTTTTGATTTTGTGATGATTCAGAAATATTATAGATACGCGATTTCATCACAACATCACTTTGATTGCATGTTATTTCTGGCTCACTATCAATATGAAAGATATTAAATTCAGCTTTTAAGTTCCCAAAAGATAATTGCATGAGCCCATTTCGACACTTTATCAATGCTTCCGAAGTGGCTAAAAAGGGTCTGCCTAGAATTACAGGGATTTGTCGATTAGGATTTACAACAGGTGCGGTATCTAGTACGACAAAATCCACTGGGTAAATGAAGTCACCAACCTTGATCAAAACATCCTCTACTATACCTCTTGGTTTCTTAATAGAGCAATCAGCAAATTGAAGGGTTGTCTTAGAGGGTTTTAGTGGACCAAGGTTCATTTGCTCATAGACAGAGTACGAGAGTAGGTTAACACTAGCACCAAGGTCTAGAAGGGCTCTGTTGATAAAAGTATCTCCTATTGAACATGAAATTGTGGGACATCCAGGATCCTTATATTTTATAGGAGATGTGTTGGACAAAATAGAACTTATGTTTGCAGTTAAGAATGCCTTCTTTGGTACGTTTGTTTTTCTCTTTTTAGTGCACAAATCTTTTAAGAATTTAGCATAAGCAGGTATTTGTTGAATCATGTCTAAGAGTGGAATGTTCACCTTAACTTGCTTAAATACTTCCAAGATTTTCTCTATTTGTGCACTTGAGTTCTTTTTGAGTCTATTGGGAAATGGGGCTTTAGGGACATATACTCGCTCAGGTTCAGATTGAGCTACGGGTTCAGATTGAGTAGGTGGGGTGGGTGTTTCAGATTGGACGTCGGGTTCAATGGTTAGGTCATATGTGGCAGTTTGATGGCTAGATTGAGTAGACGTTCTAGGATTTACCACATTATTATCAATCTGTCTTCCGGACCGTAATGATACTACAGCATTTATTTGTTGGAACGGTCCTTCCTCATTAACCATTTGAACCGGTCTAGGGTTGTTATTTCCTGAAGGTGCTTGATAGGATTGATATGAATTATTAGATCTAGGGTTCACCTCAGGTTGGCTTGGAAACCGACCCTTTTCTCTTTCACCTACTATTTGTGCTAGTTGGCTGACTTGTGTCTCTAGCCTTTGGAAGGTCTGGTTGGTTGTTTGTATAAAAGTTTTCATCAAATTTTCCAAGCTTGTCGACCTAACCTCATGATTGTTATTGTTATTAAATCCAGATGATGTATTATTTTGGTTATACGGGTTTGGTTGTTGTCTAGGAGGTTGACCCTGTTGGTTTGATGAGAAATTGGAATTATTACGCCAACCCGAGTTATAGGTTGATGCGTATGGGTCATTTCTAGCATGGTTATACATGGCATTAACTTGGTCCCATTCCGCACAATCCTCCATTACATGACCAGTCTGACCACATCTAGAGCAAGGGATAGACGAGGCTTGATTCACTCGGTTTTGGGTTTGTAGCTCTAAACTTTCCATTCTGCGCATAAGGGTAGCTAGTTTTGCTTCAGCCGCTATGTTGGCATCTACAGCTAAGACACCTGGTCTGGGTTGACTTGCTATTCTAGATCCAATACTCGGGTTAAGCGGTGTTCTAGCATTGTCCCATTGCATACTGTTTTCAGCTAAATCCTCAAGGAAACTCCAGGCATCATTTTCATTTTTCGACATAAAGTTCCCTTGGCTTACGGATTCTACCATAACCCTAGATGTGGGTGTCAATCCCTCATAAATAATTTGACATAATTGCCATCTCGGAATTCCATGATGAGGGCATTGGGTCAGAACACTTTTGAATCTTTCTAGATAGGAATAGAACGGCTCGCTCTCAGACGGAACGAATGCAACAATTTCATTCCTAATCCTCATAGTCTTATGGTTGGGGAAATAATTTTTAGGAATACTTGAACAAACTCAGCCCAACTTCTAATGGATCTTTCGGCTAGACTATATAGCCATTTCTTAGCGTCGTCCTTTAGTGCAAGAGGCACAAATTTCAGACGCACTGCCTCTTCAGGGATATGCTGGTATTGCATAAGAGAGCAGATTTCCTCAAATTCTCTAAGGAAGAGATATGGATCTTCCCTAGAGGTGAACTTAGGCAACATACTCATGTATTGTGCCTTAAGTTCGAAGTCGCGACCCAGTATGGTGGGCATAACGATGCACGATGGCTGAGCAGCCATCGCTGGATAGCATCGATCCCTCAGAGTTATAGGTTGTGCAACAGGCGGGTCCACTACGTTCTCACCCATTGGATCCGGGTGAGGTGGTGCAACAGGTGGATTGGGGTTAAGTTCCAGACTGGAATCTAGATGAACTCGTGAGAGTCGATTACTCAAGTCCCGAATCCAAATCTGAGTGCACCGGGTTGAATCAATTTTTGAATTCAAATTCGAAATTTAAATTCCAAATTTAATTTCAAGAATTAATTACAATTTTTTTTTAATTTTCGTTTTTTTTATGTTTTTTTTTTCAAAAGGGAAACAAACAATAGAATGGGGCAAGATGAGAAAGCAATCCTAATCTAGAGAATTTAGGTGAGAAGAGAAAGAAGACTCAGATGAGAAAGGAAACTTAACTCTAAAGATAGAAAAGAGGGTTGGTCAGAAATTTCCTAAGAAAGCACGGTTCAAACAATCCTACACCTAGTGTCCCTTAAATCTAGACGACTCCTAACTGGTTGAGTCGAATTGATTCGCTTGATTCACCTCCCTCACTAATCAAACCAAATTGGCCAGGTAGTGTATAGCTAGTGGGGGCGCTTCCGACAGAGTCGGTGCCAATTAGACAACCACTTCGCTTGGAAGACTTTCGTCAACACAAAAACACTTCCTAGACACCAAATTGAATTCGATCGGCTTCAGGTCATAGCAAGTCAAACCAATTCTTCTCCTTAATTGAGTCCGAGTCCTTAGGGGCCAATGTCTAATTGATTTTAAATTTTAAGGCTTGGGTGACACTTTAGGATTGTGATTTGTGGGCCACGGAAGGGTGATGAAATCCCCACCGTATCTTTTCCTACGGAGTTGCCCTTAAGATAGTTTAACTCAGATCTAACAAAGATAGTCAAACAATGGTCTTTTTAATGGGGGCAATTGCAAGGTTGTATGCAAATTAAATTATATGCTTAAATGCAATCGTTAAAAACCGCGATACGTACCTTGCCTCCAGCACTCTTCAACAGAAATTGATTTGCAAGAATTTAGCAAGAATAATGCAAACAAAACATTATATGATGCATGCACTAAGGTCTTTCTAATTTTGCGAATTTTAGGTCAGAGTTGAAATATTGCCAATTATGGAATTTAAGCTTAACACGTGCAATTCTAATAAAAGGAAATTTTCTGAAACTAGAAATTACGAGGAAAAAGGCAACGAAGGTTACCTACGCAATGCTCAGTCGGGTTCGCCGCCCGCTCTCGAAATTTCAGTAGCTTTACGCATCCACCCAGTGATGAGTCGCGTCCCAGAAAAAGTTGAAGCCCAGAAGCTCCAAGTGTGCGGCGATTCCGCCGCAGGTTCCTCTTGATGTGCGGCGATTCCGCCGCCCTTGTTGCTCAGACTGCGCTCAGATTTCGCCGCGCGCTCTGTTGTCTCCTGAAACACAAATCCAAATAGTTAGATCGCGCACAAGATAAACAGAATAGAATCGAAATCAACAAAAAACAAAATCTGCGTCGCCTCCCCGGCAACGGCGCCAAAAACTTGATGAGAATTTTATTTATACCGCAAGTGCACGGTGTCAATGAAGACGTGGCAAATACGGGTCGAACACAAGGAGGGAGAGATATTGTTATTTTTTTGATTTTCGATTAGAGAGAGAGAGAACAATTAAATTGGTTGGTTTTGAGATTTTTGGGTTTTAATTATCTAAAGCAAGAAACATGAACAAATAAAACTAAAACAAGAACAAAGATGGTGAATTCCGTTGGGTGGAGGTTTAGATATCGGGTTTAGATTAGAGAATTCTGAAACTTATAATAAATCATATTAGTTATAAAGCATTACATGATAAATGATTTAACATAAACTCAAGTAATCAAAACATACTAATACAAAATTAAAATAATAACATCTTCTCTTCTCATCACCCTAAATCCGTCACCCCCACCCTTTGGAAAGAGTTAGAAACTCATAGATGGAGGGAGGGAGAAGGGGTCCTAGAGAAACTAAGAAAAGAAAATTAAAAACATAAAATAAAAGAAACAGAATTTTATTGCTAAATTATGGAACAAAAGGAAGAACTCCTCACAACATCGTTCTCGGGGCTATTTATAGCCGATACAAGGGACCTAAGCATGAAATAAGAAAGTACACGCGTCAACACGCAACCGGTAAAATTTTTAGAGCATGAATCTAATTTGGTGCGGCAGATTCGCCGCAATTTGCTCTTGAGGTGCGGCGGAATCGCCACCTTTTTGGCTCAAAATCGACCCGGATTTTTCCTGTGTGTTTATGGTATGATTTCAATGTCATTTGCGCGTCTGGATTGATTCTTGCATATCTTTGGAGATCCGAATTAATTTCTTCATATATTTGGAGATCCACATTGATTTTTCTTTATATTTTCTCCATAATAATAAAAGCTACTCGTGATTTGCAATTAGGTCCTTGACTTTTTGCAATTAAGTCTCTGGCTACTTTTGTGCTTAAGTCTTTGTTCTTTTCGTAATTAGGTCTTGAATGCTTTTATGCTTGGATACATTTCCATTTGAAACCCGATAAACTTGAACTTGGTCTTTATGATAGAAACGAGTCTTTTGTATGCGTTTATGCTCGGGATGTGGGTAATTTGCATTCAGGTCCCTGTATTCTGTAAATAAGACTAAACACATACCTTAGTAGCATTTATTGATATAAAAGTAATCTAAATTAAAGACATATGATGCAATGTATGCAATGCATCACTCACACAAGGTGTGTGAGAGTTTGGGTTCGTCGCCATAGGCCAGAGGCCTCGTTGGTGGTGAAGTTCAGCTAGGATGCTGCAGAGAAATGATCGACCAGGTTGTGTTTCGGTCGACCGATTGTAGTGTAATTGTGGGAGTCTGGCCAGAACCGGTCGAACGATGCATGTCGGTGGTCGACCGGTTGTATGTTTTAGGTAGGATCTGTTATTTCCGAAAGGGACGTGACTCCCTTGTCGTTCGACCGGTTGCACTTGTAGCTAAGTTGTTTCAGGCCTTGATCTTCTTAACGGTCGACCGCCTTAGACCTAGTTCGGCCGATAACTTAGGTGTACTACCTTTGTTGTGCGACCGGTGTGTGCTGGGCCAATCGAACGTTTATGTGTCAGTCGGTCAACCGCCATGTTATTTTTGTTCGACTGGTGGTAGCTCGAAGTTGGGGGTTTGAGACTTTGTTGTTTTCGGTCGGACGGGACCCTTTTGTCGTTCGACCGTTATGTCGTTAAGTTAGTTGGACCACGGCCTAGACCATCCAAATGGTCGACCGCCCGTAACCATGGTTCGACCGTTGGACTCTTGTTCGTTCGACCAACTATGTTGCGGTTCGACCCTTTGTCAATTTTAAAGGAAAAATTGTCGACCACCAGCCCATTTCTAGTTGACCATTGATGCCTTGTATTTGATTTTCATGTCTTGAGGTTTAGTGCCGCCCTATCCACGGAAACCAGTGACCACACATTGTGCATCTGCCAGGAGGTGACGGTGTGTGTGTTGATCACGCTTGCTCAGGGACCGCTATGTGGAAAGGTGTGGACACTGGAGTTTGTGCCCCGTCGTGATTGGGGGAGGGAATATGCAGCTTGTGTGAGCAATCGTGTGTCAGCTTGTGTGAGCAACCGTTTTTGTAGCTTGTTTGAGCAATGGTTTTTGCAGCTTATGTGAGCAACCATTTTGCAGCTTGTGTGAGCAACAATATTTGCAGCTTGTGTGATCAATCTTTGAATATCATTTAAATTTTCCACTATTTTCGGGGACGTTACAGTGGTCCCTGCTACCAACTCTATGCCAAACGTGACGACCTCTCGACGTGACAACCTACCAGTGATATCAGTTGGAAATACCTTCAAAATGTCCTGCACAACTTCAATGTCCCCCAATCTCATAGTCTTCGGGTCCGGAACTACCAAAGTAGCTAAGAACGCTCTATCACCCTAGTGTTTTAGCTTCTGCGTCTTCACTATAGAAACAATGATTCATCCTCCTCTACTCTTTGTCCCCCTGATCAGTATATCAAGTCTTCCTTCCTCGGAATCAGGATCTTCTTCTCACGGTAAAAGACTCGAACGTCGTACTCTGACAGCCAGTTCATCCCTAGTATTGTTGGCTTTTTGGCCTTAATCTATGTTTTGGATGATTTATTCAACCTGATCTTAACTATAATCAATGTATTGTAGCACACATATTGCATAGCATATACATTGCTTTGTGCTAACATCTACAGGTTATCAAGACTCAAGGAAAAAAGATTCAAGTCAAGACATGTAATCAAAGCTCATTTGAAGACATGTAATTTTAATTTATTTTGAATCATAGGAACTATGTGTACTTGAGTATACAAGAGTTAAAAAATACTTAAACACACACTAGGTTCCTTATAGAAGTCACACACAAAATCTTAGATCATTTGGACTTCAATAGGTCACCAAAACCTAGACCGGAATTGACTAAACCTAAACCAGAACTTCCTGTGCCAATTCGCTCGACCGAATTGCCTTTGTTTGACCATTTCATCATTTAACAAATATTGAATTTTAAATCCCGACCGATCGACCGTCTACACGTGTCATTTGACTGTTAGACTTGTCGTATTATACCTTGGTCGTATTTGTATAAACCAAACAAACCCCAAAATACTTTGTCCTCCGGTCGACCGTTACCTTGACCTTGATTGACCATTCCAAAACGTTTTTGTGAAACCCAAATTTCCTATCGTTTCTTGGTCGACCGCCCAAATCATTTTGTTCGACTGAACATAAAACCCTAGAGTGCCTGCAAGATTTCGGTCGACCGTTCCACATTTTGTTCACCCAATAACTTAAGTGAACTTTAGTTATAGACTATTTTCGTTAGACCGTTCCTTGCTCGGTCGACCGTTCCTTGTTTTGGTCCATCTTCCGGTTGATCGTTTGACCCGTTCGGTCAACCAAACTTACCCAGAAAAGTGTGCTGCAGTTTTCTGTTTTGTGTTTCTTGCACAACTCTTCACAACACTTAACCCTAACGGCTATAACATTCTTAGAGATTATAAATAGAGGTTCCCCAACCTTACTTTCACATCTTCCCACTACTATTTGCCTCATACATTTGAGAGATCATTCCAAACACTCCAAACCTTCAAATCCACACATTAGTCTTAATTCCTATCTTACTCAAGTGTGCTCAAAGTTAGAATGTCCATACTTTTGATAACTACTTACCTTCAAGAAGTTGTAAAGGTTTCAGTGAAAGCCTGAAGCGTCCCTCTCGGGTGTGAGAGGAGGAGTCAAGCTCGTCGAGGGTTCTTCGTGAGCTTGAAGATTGTAGAGGCATTGTCTCCCGACCCGGAACGGGGAGCGTATAGTGAAAACATGAGCGGAGCTCGAAGTGTCGAGCAGAGCTTGCAAGAGAGGACGTAGGCGTGTGACCGAACCTCTGTAAAAATCCCCCGACTAGTTGTGGTTTGCATATTTCCTTCCCTTACTTGCTTAGTTTTATTCCGCTGTGCATTCTTGTTTGTTTAAGCTAGTAGGTAATTAACCTTAAAAGTGATTAGATTATCAAACCCATACATCAATCCTACATTTGGTATCAGAGCATAGGTGCTAAATTTCATATACTTAATCGTATTTTAGCATGAGATATACATCTAATCATGTAGAGAGATTATGCACCACTAGGCCTCCTTTGCTTAATGGGTCAAATTATGACTATTGGAAGAATAGAATGAAGAATTTCTTAATGTCTAATGACCTTAAGTATTGGATTTTCCTTCAAAATCCCAACACATCCCCAAATGAAGATGAATTAGCCTTACTTTCTAGGGCCAAAATGAAAAAAATTGGAATCAATTCCAAGATTTTGAACATCTTATATTGTGGCCTTAATGAGGGTGAATACAATAGAATTAGGAGTTGTGAAAGTTCTTATAATATTTGGCATAGATTGCAAATGTATCATGAGGGTCATGACAAAACTAAGGAAACTCGCATTACTCTCCTCATGCATAAATATGAAAAAAATTCTATGCAAATCGGTGAGAACATAAGCAAAATGAACACTTGCTTCACTAATATCACTACCTCTCTTTGTGTTCTTTGAAGAAAGCTTAACGAAGGAGAGATGACTAGGAATTTCCTTTGGTCGCTAAGCAACGATTAGGAAGACAAGGTGGTCACAATTGAAGAAGCACATGACCTATCCCAACTAAAGATTAAGGAATTAATTGGAAATCTCATGGCTTATGAACTTCAATTGAGTCATCAAAAAGAGAAGGAAGCTTACAAGAAGAATCCAACATTGGCATTACATGCAAAATTTGATGAGCCAAGGAGAAGAGAGGAGAATGAGGACATTGAAGTTCTTACTCAAGACTTCTTCAAATTCCTGAAAAAGGATAAGGAAGAAACAAGAGAAAGAAGAGGAAGAAGAAGTGAGAAGAGAGAAAAATAAAATGAGAAGGAGGAGAGCAAAAATGAGAGAAGAGAAAGGGAGAAGAAGAAAAAGGAGAGAAGGGAAAGGAGAAGAGAAAAGGAGAAGACTAAAAGAAGAGAAAGGAAGGAGGAAGCTCACAAAACTACACGGGATGACTCATCATCACCATCATCATGCTCCTCTTTGCAAAGTAGAAGAGATAAGGGAGTGCAAAGTTCGGTCCGGTCCGATCGGTCCGGGTCCGTCCAGACCGAATTGTGGTCAGTCCGGGTTTTGGGTTGGATTATTTGAAAAGATCGGGTTTCGGTCCGGTCTGGACCGAAACCTGACAAAACCCGACTAAGACCGGACCGGACCGAATCCTATTAACACATACATAACCCTAATATGATACCCCCATGATCCCCGGGCCGCAACCACACTCAAAGCCGAGTGCCTCTAGCGATCTCCTCTTCTCTCTTCGACGATCTCCTCCTCTGACGATCCTCAAGCGATCCTCTTCTCCGTTCCTCAAGCGATCCTCTTCTCCATTCCTCTGACGATCTACTCCTCCATCTGGTCCGCCAGTTCTCTTCAACCCATTCTCTTCTTCTTTTCCTTCCTTTTCTCATAAGTTTCGACTAACCCTTCCTTTCAAATTTTCAGATTTTTTGTACATCAATTTGTCGTCGGTGGCTGGCTCGAATCGAGTTCGATTCTTTGATTTCTTCCACCCAGATCCTCATTCTTCTTTTCTATCAGAGGCGAGTTCTTCTTTTGCCCATGTTTTGGTTTGGTTTCTTGCTCTTTTTATTTTTATTTAAATTTTTGGTATATGCATTTTTGGTGGAATATGAGTCATATAAAACAAAATAAAAAATACTGGTTGCGGTAGTTTTGTTGTTGGGAAATTTTGGTGTTTTCTTGGCTTTCTATTCTCTATTGTTCTTCACTTTGCTTCTCTGCCCAGTATGTTCCTATTAAACGATGCTTTTGTTTCCTTTTCATTTGGCAAATCAATTTCAGTTATTGATGTGTGAACCAACGTTCAGGCACCGCCTAGGCGAGCCTAGGCGGCCGGCGGCGTCCGGTCGCCTGGGCGATCGCCTAGGCGGTTGTGCGACCGCCCAGGGCTGGGCGGTAATTTTTTTTTTTTTAAATTCAATTAATTTTCATAAAATAGATAAAAAAATCAGGAAAAATCGGGAAAAATAGAAAAAAATACACAAATATTTTCTAAAACTACCATACATGTTTAGGCTTCGAAAAGACACCTAGTTCCTCGACCAAGGCCTCACTAGGCACCCCCTCTACCCACCTAAACACTTAGGTATACAATTTATTGCTCAGTAGTACGATTACAAAGTAACTCAGAGTTCATACAATAGTAGATAAAAGAGAAAGTAGAATTACAAGCTAACTAACTAATTCCATTGGACACATTGATCTAATGTCCAACTGGGAACCATATCATATCCTCCACCACCATCAGAGTCGTCGGAGTCGTTCTCATTCGGATTGTCGACGTAGACATCATCTTCTTCAGTTTCTTCATCGTCGGTTTGGACATATTGCTCGTCGATGTCCATCGGTGGTTGAGAACTCGATGCACCTGGATCTCTAGAACTGATGTGAACGATGGCATCATCCATGCCACGACCTAATAATGGCGCGTCAGATGCAGTAGAACACCGCGGGTCAGATGCAGTGGACATGGATCGAGCAAAGCGTCTCCGTGAAGAAGAATGTCCCAAAGCTGCTTCCTCGACATCGGCCCATGTAAGCTCCTCTCCAGCGAAGACCGGATCTTCAGTTTCTACCAACCACGGATGCTCGTCGAAGAGATCGTACTCCACACTGATGGGGTCATAAAATCCAGGCTTCTCCATCCTTTGCTGAAACCTTTGCCTTAACTTTTGGTTGTAGTTCACATACACCAAGTCATTCATCTTCTTCACAGCCAACCTGTTCCTTCTCGTTGAGTGCAACTGCTCGAAGACACTCCAATTCCGCTCACAACCTGATGCCGAACATGTCAATCCCAACACCCTCACGGCCAACCTCTGTAATGCAGTCTCTCCCATGTCTGCGCCATACGATTGCCACCAATCTATAGGTCTTCTTTCCGACCTTTGTCTGACGACCATATCCCTCGAGAATATTCCGAGGGAGTTCTTGTAACGATCAAGTAAACCGCAAATCTTGTCTTGTTCTGCAGGAGTGGGGACGAGCCGCTCTACGACATCCATGAATCCAGGCATATGCTCATTGAAAGCTATATTTCGATCCTGAGGTGGGACGGAGAAGAAGGTACCAGGGTTGAGTAAGAAACCAGCAGAATGTAGCGGTGATGACATCATCTTCCCTGGACCCCACCTGGTGTCGATGAGGTCGATGACTTGCTTGTACAACCTCGGGTTTCCGTCAAAGTTCCTCATGATTTGTTCTTTGGCTTTCTCCATTGCGTCACACAGATATCCCATCGCTGGTTTCTCATCGCCGTCAACAAGTCTAAGAACCTGAACCATAGGTTGTGAGGCCTTCAGTGCCTTTACGACGTTGGTCCAGAAACCACTTTGTAGAATGGTCTCGGCAACTTCAGTAGAGATCTCCTTCTTTTTCTTGTTCTTTATCCAACTTGCATTAGGATCGTTGTACCCCGGGGAAACAACAAAGGCTCGGAGTTTGTCTTTCTTCAGAAATAACCTTTGCAAACTCAGAAATGCGGTGGCAAATCTCGTGACAGCAGGGCGTAGCAGGTTCCCTTCAATGGCAATTCGCATCCTCTTCAACAACATGGCAGAGCTGTTGAAATGTTTGATGATCTTCCGAGCTAAAGCAATAGTCTTCAAAAACAACTTGCCAATATCCTCCAAGATGAGATCGATGCAATGCGCTGCACAGGGAGTCCAAAACAATCTCCTTCTTTTTTGTTGCAACATCCTACCGGCAAGTACGTACGCGGCGGCGTTGTCGGTGACCACCTGAACAACGTGTTCTTCGCCAATCTCGCCAACTACCTTGTCCATCAGCTTGTACAGGTAGTCTGCGGTGTGAGAGTGACCGGAAGCATCTACAGACCTCATGAACATGGTACCTGTCGGACAATTTACTAGAAAATTGATTATACTCCTACCGGACCTATCAGTCCACCCATCTGTCATCAACGTGCACCCGTATGTTGCCCAATCTTGTCTGTACGATTCTAGTATACCTCTAGTGTAGTCAATTTCTTGTTTAAGGCACGAGTCACTAACTTCATGATACGTCATGGGTTTAAGTCCGGGTCCGTAAGTACTAGTAGCGGATATTGCTTCCTTCCACTCAGGCGTCCTTACAGTGTTGAATGATATACCACATCTATAGAAAAACCTAGCCCATTTTTGATTAATTGTTTTCCTATCTTCTTTTCTAAAGGTTCTTTCGATGGTTGTTTGTTGGGGGCCGGAAACCACGTCCTTCCCACGTCCGCAAAATGGTGCCCACAAACGTTGTTTTTGTCTCTTTCGACCAGGAACGGGGCGAGAACGGGAGGTTGGGGTCGGAGCAGAACCGGAACCCGACCCGGTTTCTAGATCAAATTCTATGTTTTCTCGGTCTACATAATCATCAAGACATACATTTTCGTTTTGTAATGTCCTACTGTTTCTAATCATGTATGCAGTTATGTCTTGTTTAATAGAGTCAGGAACTTTATCACAAGGTCTAGCATTGCTACCGGGTGTGTGTGCAAGATGTTGTTTGTGACGGGCTATACCACCTCTAGTTTCCTTACCACATAACTCACAGACAATACAATTTTTATCATTAGCGCTAATGTAATGGGCAGTATTCCAACCGGGGTCATTTGTACGGGTAGGTCTTAGGTCATCGTAACTCTCGTGATGCATAGGTAGACTAGTGCCGGGTACGTAAGCCATATCTTAAAACTAGACTAATATAAAATTTAGACTAATATGAAAATAAAATACTAATTAATTTAATTCTAAAGAGAAGTTAGAAAGAGTGCACTTGATTTTGACGGTTGAAGAATGAAGAAACGGATCGGAGATTTCACTTTCCAACTTCAAAACTAAGCACCAGACCGGAGACTTAATCGCAAAACTTGATGATTAGGAAGGTTGATGATGAGAATAGGATTATGAAGAAGAAGAGAATGAGAGATGTGTGAAAAATGAAGAGGTTTGGAGGGGTTTATATAGGATTTGGGGCTAGTGGCAAAGTTGTAATTTTTGAAAAAAAAAATAATAAAAAAATTAAAAGGAGAGAGCCGTTGGAGAGCCTCCAACGGCTCTCGCCTAGGCGATCGCCTAGGCGAAATGATCGCCTAGGCGATCGCCTATTTCGCCCAGCTCTGCTGGGCGAAAGGCGGTGGTCGCCCAGGCGACCACCGCCACCGGCGACCGCCTAGGCGACCGCCTAACGCCTAGGCGGTCGCCTACGTAAACGTTGGTGTGAACTGTGGAGTTTGGATTTTTATGGATTTTGATTTTCTCTATAAAAAATGTTTTCCTTTCAAATTTAGGGGATTTATTTATGATGATTGTTGATTTTTATGTTCCTGTTCTTAATTCAAGGAATGATATAAGTCTCGAAATTCTATTTGCTAAGTTATGGTTGTAGAAATTCTCTCCATGAACTCGATATGAAACCTGCACATACAACTTACTAATCTTGTTTTTAAACCAAGTAATCTTTTTGATAACTAAGTTAAATTTTTTATTTGAATTGTCTTCTAATTTCTATGACTTGTTACATGATGCTGAATTTTTTTAATTTGTTATTTGACTTCATCCTTTTTTATTTGAATTGTCTTCTAACTTTGCAGTGGAAGTAAACATAATTGTCTTTTTTATTATTTGTAGATTTGGAAAACATGACAAATGTGGGTGCACCGGATGACATTGTCTGTGTTGAGTAGATTCGATGAAGTAACAAATTTGAAGAACATCAAGAATCAAGACCGAAGTAGAGTTTGTCTAACTTCTTGTTTTTTTGGAATGAACTTGTGGTTGTTTAAATTGTTGATGAACTTGTATGTATCAACAATATCGTGGAGTAAACTTTAGATTATATTAAGTATGTAAAAACTTGTTGATGAACTTGTTTATTTTTGTGTTATTGCATTCAGATTCTCTCATTCTCAGGTTTTTAATTGCAAACAATTCCTGGACCGAACCAGTCTGATCTTCGGTCCACCCGTGACCATTTCGGTTAGGTCCGGTCTTCGGTCCAGACCCTGGAGATGGTCCGGGTTCGGTCCGGTCCGGGTTCGGTCCGGTCTGGTCTGGGTTTGGACCGATACTCTCCCCTAAGAAGAGAGGTTGCCCATTCATGTTTCATGGCTATTGAAGATGAACAAAGTGAGGTAGACTCTAACTCTTGTTCTACTAAATCTTATTCGTGCTCAACTAAATCATATTATAGTGATAGCTCATGTTCTAAAGAAGAAACATATACACATGATGAGCTTCAAAATGTGTTTCATGATTTAGTTAAACAATATGAGATCATTTATGAAAAGAACAAAAATGCTAGAAAGACTATAAATGATTTCCAAAGCCAAATTGAATCAATCATGCATGAAAAGAATGAGGTGCTTGCTAGACTTGAAAGAAATGAATTACAACTTAGTAGTCTAAAAGGAACACATATTGATGTTAAGCAATTAGATCTCCATGCTTGCAATGTGCAATTAAGAAAAAATCTAGAAAGGTTCAAAAATGGAACCAAGATGCTTAACATGCTACTAGGTAGTCAAAGACAATCATTAGATAAACATGGCTTATGATACAATGCAAAATTAAAAACCATGTATCTCATACTACTCTAAATGGCAAACATTTGTTTGTTAATCATAGATATTCAAGTGTGTGGGCTCCTAAAACCAAAGTGGTTTGGATTCCCAAAGCTAATGTTGAAGGACCCAAAGTTGTTTGGATACTAGATCTACACTTTTAGGTGCTTGAAGATGGGGGATCGGTAGTGACCGGGCAAACATGCAAAGTCAAATTCAAAGCCAGTTGCACTACCGAAAGAATATTGGAACCAATTCTAGGATCAAATTGGGTAAATTTTCACTATCCTCTACTTTCATATTATATTGGTTCTAATCTAGGATAAATTGCATGATAAATTGTCATATATTTATATCATTCATTGATCAATTAGGATATGCTTCATGTACATCTTTAAAGGGGAGTTAAAACATCATGCTCATATGTCATTTTTAATTGATGTTAAAAGGGGAGAATTAAAATTGAACTTAATTGCAATATCACATTCTTATTGATAGGGGGAGCTTAATGAGAATCATATACATAGAGTAATGAAGTGCAAAATTAGGGGGAGCAACTTCATTAAAAGACATCCTAAAATTATATGTTAAAAGGGGAGAGATTATTAGGGCATGATGACTTGAAATTTGATTAAAATTGAACAAAAACTATCCACATCCATAGGGGGAGTATTTATATGCATAGTTTACATCTACAAATTTCAAGTATTAAGATATAGGTTGACATCATCAAAAAGTGGGAGATTGTTGGCTTTTTGGCCTTAATCTATGTTTGGGATGATTTATTCAACCAAAACTTAATTATAATCAATGTAGTGTAACACAGATATTGCATAACATATACATTGCTTTGTGCTAACATCTACAAGTGATTAAGACTCAAGGAAGAAAAGATTCAAGTCAAGACATGTAATCAAAGCTCATTTGAAGACATGTAATCTTAATTTATTTTGAGTCTTAGTAACTGTGTGTACTTGTGCATACAAGAGTTAAAAACTACTTAAACACACACTAGGTTCCTTATAGAAGTCACACACAAAATCTCAGATCATTTAGACTTCAATAGGTCACCCAAACCTAGACCGGATTCCACTAAACCTAAACCAAAACTTCCTTTGCCAATTCGGTCAACCGAATTGCCTTTGTTCGACAGTTTCATACTTTAACAAATAGTGAATTTTAAAGACCGACCGGTCGACCATTTAGACCTTTTCGGTCGACCGTCTACACGTGTTATTTGACCGTTAGACTTGTCATATTATACCAACAATAGTATTTGTATAAAAGAAACAAACTCCGAAATACTTTGTCCTCCGGTTGACCGTTACCTTGACCACGGTCGACCATTCCATAACATTTTCTTGAAACCAAGTTTTCCTATCGTTTCTCGGTCAACTGCCCAAATCGTTTTGTTCGACTGCAAGTGTTGTAACTGCCCGATTATCTCCAACTTTTTAGAAGGGGGAGATAATCGGGCAGTTACAACACTTGGAGAAATACAAAAATTCCTGGTAAGTCAAAGTGCCAAACTAGAAAGACTAGAAGCTAGGATAAACCACCTTGATCAAGATAGGAACGGAACTCCTATAACTAGGATTGAAGTCCTTAACTTCACTTCTAAGCTAAACGAAATCCAGGAATACCTTAGGAAAATCTTAGGATGAGCCTTAAGGAATTACATGAAGATTTCAATAAAATTATTAACCCACAATTAGAAGAATATCTTAAGTTGCTTAAAACACAGCAAGCCCAAAATGTTACAAGTAACATAGAAGCAGCAGCCGCAAAGATAATCACTGAATTAAGATCAACAATTCAAGATTGTCATTGCAATGAAGAAATCTTAATAGCACTACAAGGAAAAGAAATTGTTCCTGTAGAACCATTATCCAAATCCGAACCCTGGAAATATAGTTACCCAAACTTTAGCGTTGGAAACGAAGACCTAGGAACAGGAAAAAACCCCGGAAGCCTGACATGGCCGTTCGATGCAGATAAAAAGAAAGCATGAACCACATGGAAAAGGTAGAAAAATTCTTTTGGGATAACCTTGAGAATTATGAATTACAGGTTAATGACGACAATTATGAAATCCTTAACCAAGCCATAAGACTTATGGATCTTGACGATGACAACATCGCCAACAAAGAAATATAATCAGATCCAACCCTGTTACAACTATTTGGAATCCAAAATTCTATTGAGACCATAAACGTTATTGAGGAAAGCAACTCTGAACCAGTTACTCCTCAGAACGAGAATCTTACAGAATATGAATCTGATTATTCTGACCGACCTAGGGAAAACTTTAGAATGGATAGGCAAGAATTTCCAGAAGAAAAACCAGAATCGTCTGGTCAAGGAGCTAACCCAAGGAAAAGAAAAGATAATTTCTTTCCCTTCAATGATGGTAAAAATACAACCAGTATCTTTGGAAGCAATATCCTAGACATTGACTGTAAACCCAATAGAAAAGAGCTAATTGATAAATGGGCTCAGGAAATCAGTTTGATAATTCAAACTAATAAAGAAGCTTATGATGATCCTAAGACTGTATTACTCTTAGTCGAACATAAGACTACTGGTATCATTAATAATTTCATTAAGAATACCAATTGGACTCCCAGATTAAGTTCAACTGACACCTTTGAAGATGTTATAAATGCACTTTACACCATCTTTTTAGGAATCGATCTCTGTGGAGATAAAGAAAGAGAACAGGAAAAAATTAGGAACAAGGCAGTACACCGCCTTACTAATATGACCCTGTGCGACATATGTTTTCTCGATGATTTCTTTTGTGATTACGAGAAAAACTTATATGTCTTAAAAGACCAAACTCTTTATAAGAAGTACATCCTTGATTACCTCTTAAAAATCCCCATTGTAGGAGAAAAAGCTCACAATAGATTTTAAGTAGAATCTTCAGCCACCGTAGAGTTTAGTTTAGGCTTTGCACAACGATTAGTCAAAAAAGAAATCTCACAAGTTTGTGACTTGGCTAGAAAACAACGTAGACTTAAAACTTTCAACAAGAATTGTTGCAAGTCTATACAAGAACCATCCTTAGAGTATGGCTGTAAACCAACCAAAAGAAAGGTTAGAAAACAAAAGCAAAAATATGCTTCTAAATATAGGTTTAAAAAGAAAAGAAAACCTTTTAAACCTGGTAAATTTGTTAGGAAAAAACATGATACTAACAAACAAAAATTTTGTCCAAAAGGCAAAAAGAATCGTAGATGTTGGGTCTGCAACGAAGAAGGACACTATGCCAACGAGTGTCCTAATAGGAAAAAACATGAGTATAAAACAAATATGCTCGAACAAGTTTACTCATTAGGATTCATTCCTATTGAAGACCCTTATGAAGATACACTAGATGTATACTATATTGAAGAAATCGATTCATCAACAGAATTGGATGACTTCACTTCTTCCTCAGGATCAGACTGAAGAAGAATTAGCGATGTCAAACATCAATAATCCCAATTCTATTTATATCAAGGGTAAATTTAAATTTACAGGATATAAACAGATTGAATTACATTGTTATGTCGACACAGGTGCAAGCCTATGCATAGCAAGTAAGCACGTTATTCCAGAAGAACACTGGGTTAACGCTGAAAGACCTTTACAGGTAAAAATTGCCAATGGTAAAACCATAGCAATAACTAAGGTTTGTAAAAATCTTGATATACTGATTGCAGGAGAGATATTTCATATTCCAACTGTCTATCAACAAGAAACTGGTATTGACTTTATAATTGGTAATAACTTCTTACAATTATATGGACCTTTTACACAGTTAACAAAAATGATTATTCTCACACTTAACCATGAAGAGATATTCATTCGAAAAATCACCTTTGCTAAAAAGGTAGGTGTTATTGGTTTCCTTAATTCTATGAAAAAGAATTCTAGAACTAAGAAAACTGAAGTAATTAATATTAGCCCCAATAAAATCCAACTTTTACAGAGGGGGAGGGATAGTATTAATAAGTTCAAAGAAATGAATTTTATTTGTCAAAATCTAATCTTTGATATAGAAAAGAAATCTAAAATTGAAAAATTATTAGATTTAGTTTGCTCTGAAAATCCATTAGATCCTGAAAAGACTAAAAAATGGATGAAAGCAAGCATTAAGCTTAAAGACCCTAATACTGTAATCAAGGTTAAACCCATGAAATACAGTCCACAGGATCGAGAAGAATTTGCCAGACAAATTCATGAGCTTCTGGATATGAAAATCATCATACCCAGTAAATCTCCTCATATGTCTCCAGCCTTCCTTGTAGAAAACGAAGCTGAAAGAAGAAGAGGAAAGAAACGAATGGTAGTCAACTATAAGGCTATTAATGATGCCACCATAGGAGACAACCATAACTTACCCAACAAAGATGAGTTACTAACCCTCATTCGTGGTAAAAAGATATTCAGTTCTCTTGATTGTAAATCCGGTTTTTGGCAAGTATTGCTAGATAAAGATTCACAATTATTAACTGCATTTACCTGTCCACAAGGACATTATCAATGGATCGTGGTCCCTTTTGGATTAAAACAGGCACCATCCATCTTTCAAAGGCATATGCAGAACGCATTTAGAGCCTATGAAAAATATTGTTGTGTTTATGTAGATGACATTCTAATCTTTAGTGACAATGAATCTGACCATCTAAAACACATAGCCATAGTTCTTAAAAGATGCCAAAATCTAGGTATAATTTTATCAAAGAAAAAGGCACAGCTCTTTAAGACTAAGATTAATTTCTTAGGACTAGAAATTGATCAAGGAACGCACTGTCCTCAAAACCATATTCTGGAACATATTCATAAATTTCCTGATAGAATTGAAGACAAGAAACAACTACAGAGGTTTCTAGGTATTTTAACCTATGCTTCTGATTACATTCAAAAACTTGCAGCTTTGCGTGCACCATTACAGGTCAAGCTCAAGAAGGACATTCCTTGGGAATGGAAAGATTCGGACACCAGCTATATTAGCAAGGTAAAAAAGAATCTTAAGAGTTTTCCAAAACTCTACCATCCGCTACCGGATGATAAGCTTATCATTAAGACAGACGCCTCTGGTGAATTCTGGGGAGGAGTTCTCAAAGCAGTTAATTCCAATCAAGAATTAATCTGTAGATATGCTTCTGGTAACTTTAAAAACGCTGAAAAGAATTATCATTCCAATGAAAAGGAATATCTTGCAGTTATTAGAGTTATCAATAAATTTTCTATTTATCTAACTCCAGTCAATTTTTTTTAGAACAGATAATAAAAAATTTACTTATTTTCTTCGTATTAAGTTACAGGGAGACAATAAACAAGGAAGACTAGTAAGATGGCAGCAATGGCTATCTCGCTACACTTTTGATGTGGAACACATCGAAGGCGTCAAAAACTGTCTGGCCGACTTTTTGACAAGAGAATACAACTCATAATAAATACCATCCTTTTTACGAATTGGTTGATTATGTTACAGGAAAAAGGAAGCTCAGAAGGCTATAAATACTGATGACCTTGCAAGGTAATCCTCACAACTCATCATCTTCCTACCACCAAAAACACTTCTCAAGGCATCAACCAGCCTTTCAATGAGAGAATTAGAAAAAACCATAGGCTTCAGAAAACCACCCTACAAATGAGTGAGTTAGAAAAGCTTCGGCTTCAGGAGTGCATACTCCTTCAAGAACTTGAGCTTGTACGCAACAAGATCAGGTATGTAAGTCTTTGCGAAAAGACTGAACAACAAAAGGTTATTTCTGCACCTTCCTTGGAAACTCGGAAAGCTGAAACTAGTCCTGAGCAAACGGCTCCAGGTAAAGACTCAACAAATCTGTTGAAGGTTGATGTTTTACCAAAAAACATGATAGAGATATAGACCTCATCTACGTTGGTTAAACCTTCAGACTTTATTCTGAGACCCAACGGGGGAATTCAAATCCCAATCAAATCTAAAGAGCAATCTTTAGTACTTTCGCAAGAAAGAACGAGCGTTCAAAGCTCAAAAAATTATTATGTTGTTTATAACGGTCCTAATCCAGGTATTTTCACCACTTGGGAAATGACGGAAAAAGCAACCAAAGGAGTCTCTGGGATTAAACACAAAAGGTTTAAATCCTTCCTTGAAGCAAAGGTCTCTGCAGATATTTATACCAGAGCAGAATTCAAACCACCTCTTGAACTAATCAGTTCAGACAATGGTTTAAGACCCTCTTATTCTGGGGCACTTACAACGCCAAAGAAGAATTCAAAAGCAGTACTTGGAAAGGTAAAATCAGTTCTGCAGAATATTGAAGAGACCACCGACACCAGTTATTCTGGCTTCAGGTATCTTTACAAGCTCGGAAGAGAAGCAACTGAAGTAAGTTTTGTCGAAGAGAAATTCTTCACGGTAGACAAAAAGAACCTCAGTCTCTTTAACTTCTATCAGAATGCAAATCCAGAGATGGTTTTTGAAGCTTTCTGTTATGGATTATTAGCTTTGGTTTATCCTGCTAGTAATTTATTAGAAATTTCCAGATTTCCCACTGAATTCAGGAAAGCAATAAAGAATTATCGAAGCAAGTGCATGAAAGGAAGCGATAGAGAAATCTATCTGAAAATCCAGAGCACAGTGCCCTTTTTGGATGAAGAAGACGAACCCGTGCAACCTTATCACTTGGTTCAAATTGGAATGGTCAAACAGAAAGTCTACAATACCAGTAAGGTAATGGACACCAAGCTCGAGAAGGAGGATCTTTTCGATATTGCCAGTCAGAAATTACTTATCTTAATTGATAAGGTATTTGACTACAGCAGAGATGACAAGATCAGAGTGAATCTCGCCACCTCAAACTGCCTAGTACTCTCTTATTCCCACATGGAAATAAGTATTGAAGACTATGCAAAAATTCAGGCCTTCCAGAAACAACTTGTTAGCAAACACGTGTTCGGACGCCACTACTCTTCTTTATGTCAAAAGATAAGGAAGAACCTAGAAAAGAGAGGCATTTTGGACGAATGCTCTAAGTGCTCCACCAGCTTTGTCAGTGCGCCTTTTGCAAAAGAAGACATGACAAAGAAAGGAAAAGAAGTGGAAACCGCACCGACAACTTCCACATCATCCACTACCTCTTCCACTTCGGAAAGTAGCCGGCAAAAGTAAAGTTAAAACTTTACTTTAGTAAAGCAAGATTCCACTTTAATGAACCAATGCGTAAGCAATGACGAATGAAGGACTCTTGAAATGTAGTATAAATTAGCAAGTTCTCATTTGTAAGGGGCATCGAAAAAACAAACCCCATTTTCTCTCCCTCCATCTCTCTTAATATGTGTGAGTAGTTCCCATATAGGGGAATGTAAGGAGTGTTGTAAGGACCCATACCAGGTCCTCTGTAATCTGCTTATACATGGAATAAAATAGTAAGTTTGATCTTAAGTCGAAAGCTTGAATGTCTGGTTCTGAATAGTCCTGGAGGCTAGTACCTAGTGAGGCTGGAGGCCGTTTTTGGGAACGCTTGGATTGAACATTGGCAGGAAGGTTGAAGCAAGAAGAACAACACACAGGTTCTATTCCATCATAATCACCTTACAGAAAGGCAGGTATGCACTTTACTTCACCTTACAAAGTACCCTATAGTCTTAAAACAGTTTTCAAGAAAAAATAATAATTTGTTCATTTTCTTTACAAATGACTAGAAATTTAGGTCCTTTTAATCCTATTAATAATCAGAATCATTTGGAATCTGAACAAAGTAAAATAAGTCTTATTTCCATAAGCCTTAGCAAGTCAGTCAGTCGATTAT
The DNA here is from genome assembly GCA_963682175.1 of Triglochin maritima. NCBI lineage: Eukaryota > Viridiplantae > Streptophyta > Magnoliopsida > Alismatales > Juncaginaceae > Triglochin > Triglochin maritima. Next base: position 15,541,436 of record OY821774.1, on the reverse strand, counting down.
GTTGTTTATTGTCCATTTATTGTATGTGATTAGTCCCACATCGGAGGATTGTCCTTGATTACCTTTTTCTATGACCATAAATAGAATTCTTCCTCCTCCTTTGTATTTACTACATGCTTGGTGGCATTCTTTCTACGTGGAGTAAGTCTTGGAGCAAAACTCAATGTGGAGAAGAATGGTACTTGTAATGTGAGTCATGTAAATAAAATAATTCTTCATAATTTATTTTAATGTTGTCTTTGTTTTAATGCTTGCATGTTTAGCTTGTTTGTTTTCTTTATCGTAGTATAATTAGAATGTCTCCTTTTCTTAATGTAATTTATAGTTTAATGAGTAGTGAGTAGTTCCATCCCCCCTTAGGGGATGAGATGATGTTTATACATGCAATAAAGAATGGAAACGAATGCTTTATTTGAAATGTGTTGATAAATGTGAATGTATGCTTGCTTGTTTAGAGTACAACACTTCACTTGATGAGTTTTGCCACAACTATTAGACACCTCTCATGCTTGTTTAGGTTCTCAAATAACCAACTTATATATGTGAATGTTAATCAACTAGCTTAGTTATTTGATTGATAGGTTTTACCATATCCATTAGGCACTTCCTATGCATGAAATTACAACCTACATTTGTGCCCATTGAATGCATTCTTCACCATCTTATTGCATGTGTACACTCACTCCACCCCTCAGGGGTTTCTCTTCCTGATTTCCAGCCTAGTTATTAAGCTCTCTTAGTTTAGTTTTAATCCATCGCTAGTTGTCTTCTTTGCATTTGTTACTTACTAGTTTAGTGTAATTTAGCTTAGCGTAATCAAATCTCTTCTCCATTTATTCGCTACTTGATTTCAGACAACCAGAAGCAACTCACCGACCCCATGGATCGACCCGTACTTACCTCGTCTTCACCGATGGTTGTGCACTTGCGGTCTAAACTTAATCAATGAAACAAGTTTTTGGCGTCGTTGCCGGGGAGGTGCTCAGTCCATACTCTGATTTGGACGATTCGAGTGGATTTAATTTTTTTTGTAGTTTTCTTTGTTTCAGGAGACTCTGAGTAGATAATTCAAAAGGACTCTTGGCCATTTTGCCCATTAGGGAAGGTTCACACGTCTCTAATGATTTAAAATCAAGTTAACCAAGAAGGTTAGCTTCTTGCAATTTCTTGATGCGTTTTTCATTTATGTGACCAAGACGATAGTGCCACAAGAGTGTATTATTCACGTGAGTAGTTTTAAGCATTTTGTTATTGTTGTTTAAGATTTGTTTATTATTCAATTCAAGCAAATGGAGACCATTCCTCACGAAAGCATTTGCATAGAAAATACCATTCTTCGATATAGACAAGAAAGAATTTGAAATATTTATATTAAAATTATCCATATCCAAACATGATACAGAAATAATATTCTTGCTAATCGAAGGCACATAATAAACGTTCTTTAAACATAAATTTAAACCACTAGATAATTGAAGCTCCACAGAACCTTGTGCAATCGCAGCAACGCTCGCACCTTTTCCGACCTTCAAAATCATCTCGTTCTTCATGAGTTCCTTCATATCCTTTAGTAGCTGCACATTAGAAATTATGTGAGTACAAGATCCAGTGTCAATTACCCAAACATGCACAGAGGTGGCTAAATTTATCTCAATAACAAATATACATTTGGCCTTTTTGAGGTGTCAATTCCCAAAGATGGAGGAAGTTATCTCCTGCTAAGGGCGAGTAGAATATCCCTCGATCGATGGCTGCTAGTGGATGAAATAAGGAAGAAAAATACTCTTAATTTTTGGTTGGACAATTTAAACATTTATGTGTGATTTTAGAATTTAGGTGATCATGCATATTTATCATCTATACACAATCGCGTACATGTCAAGCACACAAACATAAATATATCTATTCACACACACATTGTGTGAGCTTATATGTTCCCGTGTCCTTGATCTTTGTGCTTCTTCAACATCTTCCTCTTGCGCCATGGATGTTGATATTGCAAAAAAATATAAACATACATCTCTCAATTTTGAAAATTGTCTAATGCAAGTCCTATGTAAAAATCCTCTCATATGCATGCATATACATAGAAATAGAAATTTGGATATCACATATACATAAGACCATGTGATTGAATAATAATAACATACACATCCATTCATTCATTCACACATGGCTTCATCCGAACATACAAACTCACATATCACTGCATTAGAGAACTCGAGCAACGCATGTACATATACTATAAATTACTCGATTTAGTTTATAATGCATCTCTAAATCAAACAATTCTAAAACCATTTCAAATCCATTAAAAATGATTTTATGCATCCATAGTTCAAAACAAAAATATTTGAACCGCTGTTTATCCAATTTCCAAAAATAATATTTTAAGGAAAGATAAACATATGCCTTTTTCGTTTTGTCGATTTTTATAAAATAATCATTTAGTTAAAAACAATTTTTTTATATATTAGACATATGTCTAAATTTTAATTCTAACATTCACATGATGTTTTTCAAAATATTTAAAACTATCAAAAGAATCAATTAGAATTAAATCAACAAAACTATCGAAAAACTTGAAAAAGACATAGAACATGAATTGTTTCGATTTTAGATGGTAAACAAAAATTAATTATATAGTCTAATCATTGAAAATATGAACTAAATGCTCTGATACCACTGTAGGATTTCGTGTCCTTATGTATGTATATATTTTAAAATTTTAATACAAACATACAAGATCGATTTCATATTTTCATTGATTTTACGTAAATGTATTTGTTTATTCTAATATCATGCATTCCTATACATAATAAATGAACAAAGGATAGAGGATCATACCCAAATGTTCTCTAAAACCTTTCAGATGATCCGGAGTTCCGTTGCTTGTCAAATCGCCCGCCGACTCGCCTACAAGTGTTCACCAAACTCTAAACAAGATTAGAGAAAAAGGAGCTAGCCAATCAATCTCTAATTAAGCTTAGAATCTAGCTAATAACCCCTCTTTAAGCTCCTGAGATTTCTATCTCCAAAACTTAAAACTATTAAGAGATTTTCGTGGTGATTAAGGGAGAGATTAATGAGAGAAAGAATTTTTGAATTAACATAAACAAGTAGAATGAGGGGTCCTTTTATAGGCTCCCAAAACATCCTTATCAAGAACTATTCTTTAGTCATGATCTCTTGCTTATTCTCTCCTAAAATTAATCTCAAATTTCCACCTAAGTATCCTAAAAAACGTTTGATTAAATCTGGAATTAATCCAACCCATGATCTAATTATTCTCTTAATAATTCAGGCAAAAATCGTACTATTCGGTTGACCGAGAATTCTTCTCGGTTAACCGAACCATCGGTTTTAACACATGTTCGGCGGACCGTGATCTAAACGGTCGACCAAATATTCATGATAAAAAATTCTCTGGAAAAATTCGGACAATCCGCGTCTTGCTCCGGTCGACCGTTGACCCACCAAAATTTCTCCTGGAGAATATTCATCGGACGACTGTGTCACCTTCGGTCTACCAAAAATATCCCCAGATATCTTCATGATATTTTCTCTCGGTTGACCGTTTACGCTCGGTTGACTGAACCCAATTGTCCACGCACTCCAACAAACTCTGTTGACCGAACCCTAAACGGTTACCGTGTTTGACCCCGATTTTGCCTTTGTTATATTTTGGATTTATTTCCAACAAAATTTGATCTTTTTGTGTTCTTAGCAAATTCATATCTTATGTAATATATTATCCTATGTAATATTAAATTGTTACACCTCATAATATATACATCTCATATGAATTTATTCATGATTCTAATTATTTCAATTTTCGTGACATATTGATTTTTTTGATTCACCACATGTGTCCCTTTTCACATGAAACCTGACACATCATATGAAATCAAAATCAAACTTCTTGTTTCCCAGTTTTGTGGTGCGTCCTATAGGAGGATGTAAGCTAAATTGGCAGCGAAATTGAACACTCAATATCTAAAACTATAAGCGGTATCTAGCTACACATAATAGTTACCCAATTAGCATAGATGTATTGTTCCACTTGAACTAAACATGATCCATTTAGTGATGTTAGTGCACCACTTGTGTCCGTCGCTTCCCTCATGATATTAAGAATATATACAAAGTAGAAATGTGTCACCTTTGTATCATATTCATTTATTGATCTCTTTAAGCTAATTATAACTATGTAACTTAACTCAAGTTACATTGTGCACATTATAATTTTTCTTTATCAAAAGACCACTAATATTATCACTCAATTTGACTAGCTATCTTTTCCAGCACAAGTCGTGTTCAACCAACTATTGTCTTTATCACTACAGTCATTGATAGCTTTTGACAATTATCAAATTAAGCACTTCGTGAGTGAAAAGATATAAGTCTCATATCTTAGGATCCAAGACACAGTAAGACATTAATGACACGAAACACAATTCAACAATGTCTTACTTGTTAGGTCTATTCAATATATAAAAGTAATATTTTCCTCTTTTATATACTCGTGTCGTCAATTATTTGTAGAGCTACAACAATTGATGACCAACACGACAATCTTATCTCAGTGATTAATGTTTCCATGTTAATTACCATGATTGTGAATTAACTTTTGATTTATGTAAATCATTATCTTTCAGAGCTCCATGGTTAAGGATCAAGCGTCTCTTCCTTAACACTTCCAAAAGACGAATACAATAATCAAGGAACAAAATGTTTGCACATCCAATTCATAATAATTGACATATAAAAGTAAAACTTTTAGAACACATTCCTTTCACCTAGTGAGTCAAATAATTCGTGTGTGTTAGTATAAGGAAGTTTGTCGTAGTCAGGGACCCTTAAAATCTTGTTGTGAAACTTTAAGTGTAGGGGTTTTGGTTCCCATGTAGATAATAAATAATTAAGTGGTGTTCTCTCCTCTTGCACGACTTCTATCACTCGGGAAATTAGGTCCGAGTGGACTTAGTATCTGGTGCTTTCGAGTCATCTGACTTAGGATGCACCGACCAAACTCCCGTTACACGGGTGGTACGTATCGCCCTATGTGGAGATTTGGGGGAAGGTGTACGTGATAGTGTAAGTCCCCATAGACGGTGATGCACGAAACTTGACCCTGAGAGAATTAAAGACCAACTAGACAAAAATGAAAAAAAAAGAATGTTCCTCTTGAATAATGCAACGAGTCGTGTTGCTAGGTTGAATAATGCATCTATGTTTTGATTTTGTTGGTGTATCCGCTGAAAACTTTCAGGAGACAACACTCCTCCTTGGCGACAAAGAGGTTTAACGGCTTGTTGCACGTACTAAGTGCAACCGTGATTCCTACGAAAATGAGTTATGATTTCTCTATTTTACGAATGTTTTTCCTCTCTTTCATTTTTCTCTTTCTTTGTTTTGCTCGGGACTAGCAAAAGTTATGTTTGGGGGTATTTGATTGACATCATATCATGCATATATTTATGTCTTATATCCTTTATTGTTAGCTTAAGCAATGCTACGTAACAAGTTTTATGTTTAAGTTTCAGGAATAAACGTGTTTGAGAAGAAGAGACTCAAAACGTAATTAAAAGCACGGAAAACGACTAAGTTGCAATACTTATGGATTGAGATGCAAAAGAGAAGGACCCGGATGTAAACCAAAAGGACCAATGAGCAAATCAAGAAGCTCCACACCATCATGAGGAGTGTTTTGGCAATTAGATTCGGGTCTAAACATCAACAACCAAATCGGATTTACCAAACATCAAGAAATCAAGCCAGAAACAAGCCATTCAAATCATGACTTAATCAAGTAATTCCAGACTGCCAATTGGTTGTCCCAAACCACCAATTGGCGGTCCAAATTGCTCCAAACGGTTCATGGTTTAGTCAGGTGTTCGATTATCTTGTTTTTTTGTCCATTTATAGTATGTGTTTAGTCTCACATCGGGAGATTGTCCCCGGTTACCTTTTTCTATGACTATAAATAGAACTTGTCCTCCTCCCTTATATTTACTACATCCTTGGTGGAGTTCTCTATACTTGGAGTAGACCTTGGAGCAAAACTCAAGGTGAAGAAGAATGTTACTTGTAATGTGAGTCATGTAAATAAAATAATTCTTCATAGTTTGTTTTAAAATTGTCTTTGTTTTAATGCTTGCATGTTTAGCTTGTTGGTGTTCTTTATTGTAGTATAATTAGAATGTCTCCTTTTCTTATTGTAGTTTATAGTTTAATGAGTAGTGAGTAGTTACAACCCCCTATAGGGGATGAGATGATGTTTATACATGCAATAAAGAATGGAAATGAATGCTTTATTTGAAATATGTTGATAAATGTGAATGTATGCTTGCTTGTTTAGAGTACAACACTTCACTTGATGGGTTTTGCCACAACTATTAGACACCTCCCATGCTTGTTTAGGTTCTCAAATAACCAACAACTGTGTATGTGAATGTTAATCAACTAGGTTAGTGATTTGATTGATAGGTTTTACCATATCCATTAGGCACTTCCTATGCATGAAATTACAACCTACATTTGTGCCCATTGAATGCATTCTTCACCATCTTATTGCATGTGTACACTCACTCCACCCCTCAGGGGTTTCTCTTCCTGATTTCCAGCCTAGTTATTAAGCTCCCTAACTTTAGTTTTAATCCATCGCTAGTTGCCTTATTTGCATTTGTTACTTACTAGTTTAGTGTAATTTAGCTTAGCATAATCAAATCTCTTCTCCATTTATTCGCTATTTGATTTCAGACAAACCAGAAGCAACTCACCGCCCCGTGGATCGACCCGTACTTACCTCGTCTTCACCGATGGTTGTGCACTTGCGGTCTAAACTTAATCGATTAAACATAGTATAACAGGTCGACTGACTCCGCCTCTCCCTGCAACTGATGGTCTAGCTGCGTATTGGGTTTGCCCTGCTTAGTAGGAGAATCTCTCATATAGTGCCCGTGCTGACCGCATCCCAAGCAAATCCCAGTACGGAGAAAGCAATCCTACCCGGGGTGAAATCTGCCATAATTTTTGCACGCCTCCGGTCGACACGCATCACCTCCTTCAATCGGGGGCCTTTTGCCCGGATTCCCTATGAAACGGCCAGCTGCACGTCCCCCCAGTATTCCCCTTGTGGCTTCCTGGCCTCCTGGTAGTTCTCTTGGTAATCGTTATCCAGGATAGTCGCGTACTTCACCACATCCGTTAAGGTCTGCGGCATACTGGTGAGCACACGGGACCTGAGCTGCTTCTGAAGTCCATGCGTGAACTTCATCGCCCTCTGCTCCGGAGTGTCGTATATTTGTGGACAATAACACTCCAGTGTGTTGAACTTGTTGACGTAGCTCTCCAGCGTCAACTCATTCTGCTATAAGGTCAGAAACTCCTCGTGCTTTGCGTATTTAACATGCTGCAGGAAATACTTTAGATAAAACTCCTCTAGGAATTCCTCCCAGCTCACGCCCTCTTGATTGCTAAACATTATTGCAGATGTGGTTTGATTAGTAGTATATCATGCATCATATTCATGCTATATATCCTTCATTTTACCCCAATATTGTGCTACTTGAGAGCAAGGTTTAGGCAATAAAGAAGAGAAAGGAAGAAAAAAGGACCTAAATGCAAGAAGAATGGGCTAATTTGGAAGGTTCTGGACCTGTTTGTAATGCCCAACAACTGGATTGTAACTCAGGAAGGACCGAAGTGAAAACCCGGAGGGACTTAAGTGTAAAGAAATATGTTGGTTGCAAAAGTCGAGAATATCCTAAACCTGAGGAGTAATTCGACAATTAAAACAAAATGGGCTTGAACCAACAGCTCCGGACAAACCCTACATGTTTCTTATGTTAACAAAAGCCGCGGTCAAAATTTGGAGGCGATCAGACAAAATGGATCCGTCAGTGGTCAATCTAGATGGTCGGTTCGACCTGAAAATTCTTTGGTGGGTCGGGTTCTCAGGTCAGAGCAATATGCAACATCCTGATCTGATTTATAGCAATCTGATCGCGCCCAGAATCATCTGAACCCTCTAATCTTCTATAAATAGACTTGTAATGTCTCCTTTCTTCTTCTTCCTCCCTCTCCTCCTTATGTTAGTTTCCTTTATTGTTTAGTAGAGTAGGTTTTATTTCTTATTTAGTAGTGTAGAGGAGGAGGAGAGAAGCAAACTTTGTAAGCTTTCATTTTAATATAGTTTAGTTCTTGTTCTTCATCTTGATTTCTTTCATTTGATGCCACTTCCTTTGTGTTTGTTTTCCGTCGTCTATTTTTCTGAATTTTGCATTATGGTTTTGGGTTGTTTTTATGTTTTCTTTAGTTTAGAGATGAGTAGAGAGTACTCCATTCCCATTGGGAGGTGGATAAGAAGGTGTTGTAATTATGTGATGTATTAGTGTGTGTGTTAATCCTACCTTTGAATCTCACATGACTTCCATAACCATCTAATGAGATTTTCACTCTTCTCTTTGATGTGCTAATGCTCTTGAGTGAAGATTAGCACATACTTAGATTAGTGGACCTATTTTATGGGGAATGATGAGGTGAGGATAAGGTTGGAGTGGAATAAGGAAACATGTCATGTGCATGCATGTGCCCATGTTGGCATCATCCTAATTATTGTTTTGTATGTTTTAATGATTGTGTCAAATCTTATTTCATGTGGAGACAAAGTTGGATGTGGTCATTTTACATGTGCTCACATTTGTCTTATTTCAATTATTGTCTTGTATGATTTAATGATAATGTTTTATCTTATTTCATGTGGAGGCAAAGTTGGATTTGGTTTGGATATCTAGTATACCGGCTTTATGTCAATGTGTTTATTTTCCATTTCTATCAAAATTTTCATGTGTTTGCGAAAGAAAAATGTTTTGTGGGTTTTCCGTGTGTTTAACATTTACAAAACTGTTGAGAGACAAAATAAAAAGGAAGCTCCCAGAATTGACTTGAACATGATGCATTAGGATATCTAGCATACCGGTTTTAGGTCTTGTGTAATCATAAGGATGCACCCCGATTTTCCCATCAGGGGGAGAGTAATCATAGTGTTTTCGTACTCAAACAAATAAAGAAGTTCACCCTGAACCTAGTGAGTCAAATAATTCGTGTATGTTTGAAAGGAATGTGATCTAAAAGTTTTATTTTTATATATCTTTTACTATGTATTGAATGTATTGAATATTTTGTTCCTTGATTAAATGTATTTGTCGTTTGGAAGTATAAAGGAAGAGGCTTGTGGTCATTAACCGTAGAGCTCTAAAAGATAATGGTTTACATAAATCAAAAGTAATTCACAATCATGGTATTTAACATCGAACATTGATTGTCGAGATAATATTGTCATGTTGGTTAAAAGAAAAATATTGTAGCTCTACAAATATTTAACAACATGAGTATATGAAATAGAAAATGTTTCTTTCATATATTGAATTGACCTAAAAATGAAACATTATGGAATTATGTTTATGTCATTAATGTTTCATTGTGTCTTTGAATCCTAAGATATGAGACCTATCTCTTTTCACATTAGGAGTGTATGATTTGATTATTATCAAAAGTTATTATTGCATATAGTGATAAAGGTATTAGTTGGTTATACATGACTTATGCTGGAAAAGATGATATGTCAAAGGATTGTCATTGCCCCTCTTGACTTGAGTGATGATATTGTTGGGCCCCATGATAAAGCAAAATTATAATGTGCACAATGTAACTTATAATGTTACTTACTAGTTTAGTGTAGTTTACCTTAGCATAATCAAATCTATTTCCCCTTTTTTGCCACTTGATTTAGGACAAATCGGAGGCTACTCACCTCCCCTTGGATCGACCCGTACTTTCCATCGCTTCATCGCGGTCGTGCACTTGCGGTTAATTATTAAAATGTTTTAACAGAACCAACTCAATAAGAAGATCAAATCTCTATGAACTGATAATGGAGGTTATTACTTAACTGCCAAATTAAACTCATTCCTAAAGGAGTGTGGTATTATACCACAACTCACTACACCAGGTACACCTCAATGGAATAATGTGTATGAAAGGAGAAATAGGATATTGCTCGACATGGTTCGATCAATGATGAGTCAAGCTGAATTGTCGTTTTATTTTTGGAGTTATGCACTATAAGCTGCGGCTTACACACATAATAATGTTCCATCCAAATCCGTAGAGAAAATGTCATATGAGCTTTGTAGTGGTAAAATACCAAGCTCAAATTTCTCAAGATTTGGTGTTGTTAGGTCTACGTCAAAAATTTGATGTCGACCAAATTTCAACCAAAAGCGGATAAATACTTCTTTACATGTTATCCTCATAAGACAAGATGATACTACTTTTGGCATAAAACCTCTAATCAAGTGATTGTCGAGAGGGATGTTGTATTCCTAGAGAATGAATTTCTCGAAAGAATACAACATAGTGGGAGTAGAGTTGTGTTTGAGGAAACTCAAGATACTCTACAAGATCATGATTTGAATGATAACATTCAAGATCATGAAGGCCCAACCAAGGTTCCTTTGGTTAGTGGGAGTATGAAGGCCGCCAGTGGTGTATTTGTGGTTGATCCGGTGGGTCGGTTCGACCTGAAATTTCTCCGGTGGGTCAGGTTCTCGGGTCAGAGTAATATGCAACATCCAGATCTGATTTATGGCCATCCGATCACGCCGAGAATCATTTGAACCCTCTAATCTTCTATAAATAGACTTGTAATGCCTCCTTTCTTCTTCTTCTTTTTCCTCCCTCTCCTCCTTAGGTTAGTTTTCTTTCTTGTTTAGTAGAGTAGGTTTCATTTCTTGTTTAGTAGTGTAGAGGAGGAGAAGAGAAGCAAACTTTGTAAGCTTTCATATTAATATAGTTTAGTTATTGTTCTTCATCTTGATGTCTTTCATTTGATGCCAATTCCTTTGTGCTTGTTTTCCTTCATCTAGTTTTCTGAATTTTGCATTATGGTTTTGGGTTGCTTTTACGTTTTCTTTAGTTTAGAGATGAGTAGAGAGTAGTCCATTCCCATTGGGGGTGGAGAAGAAGGTGTTGTGATTATGTGATGTATTAGTGTGTGTGTGTGTGTGTGTGTGTGTGTTAATCCTACATTTGAAGATCGCATGAGTTCCATAACCATCTAATGAGATTTTCACTCTTATCTTTGATGTGCTAATGCTCTTGAGTGAAGCTTAGCACATGCTTAGATTAGTGAGCCTATTTATATGGAATGATGAGGTGAGGATAAGGATGGAGTGGAAGAAGGAAGCATGGCATGTGCATGCATGTGCTCGTGTTGGCCTCATCCTAATTATTGTTTTGTATGTTTTAATGATTGTGTCAAATCTTATTTCATGTGGAGACAAAGTTGGATGTGGTCATTTTACATGTGCTCACATTAGCATTATTTCAATTATTGTCTTGTATGCTTTAATGATAATGTTTTATCTTATTTCATGTGGAGGCAAAGATGAATTTGGTTTATGGATTTCATGTATTACATGTTGTGAGGAGCACATTTGAACACACACACTACACACATTTTCATTTCCGCAATTCTTTCACTACCCCCTATGGGGTTTTATCTTATTGTTTTTTTTATTTCACTAGCATCGTAGTTTAATTCTGGTCGCATCTCTCTCTTCTTTTCCCCCACTCGATTATTGTAGACTTAGACTCGTGTGTGCTCCATGTGGACTACACCCGTACTTGCCGCGTCTTCACCGACATCGTGCACTTGTGGTACTATAACTGATTCAATCATGGTCCTCCATCGGTTGGACGCTGAACCACCTAGCACATAGGTGTCCAGATCCACCTTCATCTCTGGGAAGCATTCCATAACCTGGAATATCCTCTAGATCTTGAAGACTTTTTTCTCTGTTGCCTATGGGTCCCACCCCTGCTTGCTCAGTGCGGGCCGTCTCACGCTCCAGGAACTCGCCCAGACTCGCTACTATCCCATAGAGTGTCCGCTGCTCCTCCTCCCACGTTGCACCACCAGTCCCATCACTGGTGCTACGTTCGTGCGGAGCGGGTCTCACACATCTCGGAGGCATCTATGTAAGATAAGTCCTGGACAGGCACGCTGTCATTCTATCTCAAGGTAGATGTTCCCAAGTTCACGATGACACTATGTAGGTTTATTTCCACGATTTGGGGCGTCTATCCGGCATACCGCTTTGTGCCAAGCAGTGGGTCACTGTCGAAGGACCCGCTTCTATTCTGACCAACGTGGTTGGTGTTATGTTTCCTTTTAGAGGAATTTACTAGGGTGCGCCTGACTGGTGAGGTTGTTGGAGTCGTAGCCTTCTGTTGCATATTGTGCTTTCTGTTGTTTTCGGATGCTTTTGTCTTAGTTTAGACTTCATGCATTTCCTGTAAAACTCTGATTGGGTCGGGGGCATACTGAGTTTTCTTCATAGAAAAATCACGCATATGTTAATGTTGTGCTTCAGGTACTTAGGTTCCTACAGGGATGACTGAACGATTTGATGAAGATTATGTACACGAGGGACACGTCGATTAGAGTCTTCAGTTATCGTTAGTTCCGCTTATTGCTATTCTATTTCCTTTTGAAACTCGAGTATTGTAATGAATCTTTTCATATATGGATATTCAGTTGTTTCAGTTATTATTATATGTTAGCTATCCATGTATGTATTTTGTATATCGTCGAGTTAGCGGGTTGGTCTTATTATTGTAACTCCTTTGGTCGTCGTAGAGGTCTCTAATCGCGACACTTGTGTTTCGTTTCCAGTATGCGTACTTGCGAGATCGGGGGCATTACAGTTCTCTTCTTAACACCCCCACATCTCCATGCATTCAACCCATGCCTCCACCATCCCCTCCACACCCCAACCATACCCACCATACCTCCCTCCCCTTAACCACCAAAGTCAAAGCCCTATTAGCCAAAAGAAAACCAAACCATTAACCCGTAACCATGGTTAGAACCTAACAAAAGGTCCACTTCCAAAGCCTAACTTATAACATGCAATATTAAACTTGATGAAGTAGAAGTGTTGTGATTCGACCTATGGGAGCAACCACACGGAACAACAACAAAGCGAAAAACAAAAACCACAAGACAAAGATTTTATGTGAAAACTGTAGGATTTCTAGTTTAATTGTACATATATATTTTCGAAATTTTAATGCACAATAAGGATCAATTTACAATTTTCTATGATTTATTTCATGCATGCATCAATTTGTTCCAATATCTAGTTTCAAAACTTTATTAAAACAAATATGGACTCCGAAATTTATACCTAGAAGTTCTCTAAAACTTCTTGAAGATTCGGAGACGTTGGGGATGCTTCTCGCTGCGCCGGATGCCTCCGAGTATTCACCAAACTCTAAACAAGATCGGAGAGAGGGAAGCTAGTCTCTCAATCTCCGATAGGGTTTAGAATCTAATTACTAACCCCTCTTTAATTCCCTTGAGAATATGATCTCTTAAGAACTAAAACTAAACTTAAGAATTAAGGAATTTTCGTGGAGAATTATGTAGAGAGAATTTTTGCACAAGAAAATAATGAATGAATTAATGAGGTAATGAGATAAACTTGTATTTATAAGTTCTCTCCAAATTACCTATTCATGTGCAACCCCTTGCCCATGATTTCATGCAAAATTCCATCTAACCATCCATTATTTATTAATAAATAATCTTAGCCACGAATTAAATCAATTATGGACCAATTCCATGCATGATCTAATTAATTCTTAAATTAATTATGCATGAAACCGTCTGGCCGGTCGACCGTTTGCGAGGTTCGGTCGACCGCTTAGACCGAGTTTCGGTCGACCGATCGATATACTCGGTCGACCGTTCGTAACAAAAAAAATTCATCGCAATGTTCGGTCGACCGACCGAGAATATTCGGTCGACCGACCGAGAATACTCGGTCGACCGAAAACGAACAGACGAAATTCTCGTTACGATCGATACACATCCGGTCGACCATGCAACATTGCGGTCGACCGCGCAACATTCGGTCGACCATTTATGGTTTAGCGGTCGACCGTTTTTGCACAATGCATGCATACTTGTCAGATTTCGGTTTAACCCCTACAAAATTTGACATTTCGGGATTAGTAGTAAATTCACAACTTATGTAACATATTATCCTATATAATGATTAATCATTACATCCCATAATATTTACATCACATATGAATTTAATTTAGATTCTAATTATGTTATTAACCACAACATAATTTTGATTTTGCTTGTTCACCCCATGTGTCATATTTTCCACATGAAACCTGACACATCCTATGAACTCAAAATCCACATTTCTTGTTTCCCAGTTTTGTGGTGTGACCTATGGGAGGATCTAGACTAAGTTGGCAGTGATATTAAGAGCTTAATATCACAAGCTATAAGCGGTATCTAGCTACACATTATAGCTCCCAATTAGTTAGATGTCTTAATTCCACTCGAACCAAAACACGATCCATTTAGTGATGGAGTGCACCACTTGTGTCCGTCCCTTGCCTCATGATATTAAGAATACACACAAAGTAGTATTGTGTCATCTTTGTATTAGTATTCATTTCTTGATCTCTTTAAGCTAGTTATAAATATGTGACTTAACTCAAATCACATTGTGCACATTATAACTTTGCTTTATCAAGGGGCCCACTAATATCATCACTCAATTAAGAAGGGCAATGATAATCTTTTGACTGACTATCTTCTCCAACGAAAGTTATACTTAACCAACCGATGCCTTTACACTACACTGATCGATAGTTCAAGACACTGATCTAATTAAGTATTCCTTAAGTGATCAGATATAAGTCTCATATCAAAGGACCAAAGACACAGTAAAATATTAATGACACAGAAACACATTTCTATAATATTTTACTTATTAGGTCTATTCAGTATACAAAAGTAATATTTTCCTCTTTTGCATACCCGTGTCGTCACTCACTTGTAGAGCTACAATGATCTATGACCAACACGACAATCTTAACTCGGTAATTAATGTCCCATGTTAATTACCATGATTGCGAATATCTTTTGTTTTATGTAAACCAATATCTTTTAGAGCTCTACAGTTAAGGACCAAGAGCCTCTTCCTTAACACTTCTAAAAGACGAATAACATAAACAAGGAACAAAATGATTTCTCATTCAATTCATAATAATTGGCATTTAAAAGTAAAACTTTTAGAACACATTCCCTTCAAAAACTCTTTTGGAAAAAATCAAGTTTGTCACACATACATTCCACTATTCTTTCAACATGTTACATCAAAGGGAGATGAGATACAAGATATTTATAGGAAAATTCTAGTAAAAACCCTAATCACGGTGCAATCTTCACCGTACATCCAAATATACAAATAGATGAGTAAATGGTCAATATCCAAAATGTATTTTTGGATTCTACCACCCCAACATTCTTGATCAGATCCACTTACTCAATAACAAGTTTGTCAAGGAGTTCTTCGAGGAGCTCAAAGGCATCTTCTCAACATCCGCCCAAGTAATGTCATCTCCTATTTCCACCATCCATGGATGCTCTTCTGTAAAGTCAGAGCTATGCCGATGATCGTGGAAACCTAGGCTCCCTCTCTCTTCTTTAAACGTTTGCCTTGACTTTTGGTTGTAATTAATGAAATCAACTATTAACGTTCCTAATTTGTTCCTAAATTTCTTAAAACACACTCAAGGTCCACTCATATCCAAACATCAAGCATTTGGTGCCTAAAACAAACATTATTAATCTTTCCAAGGCAACAACTTTTTATCAGTACTTCCTGAGGTAGTTAGTTAGCGTGTCAGAGTTGTATCATGTGCTTGTTTATACTCCGGTAATGCTCCCTTGAGGGTGACGAAGGAATCGAAAGACCTCTAGTGTGTTTGGATTGGGTGAGTTTTGAGATTTGGATGAGTTTTTAGATTTGTTATCCTCAAAACTAAATTTTTGTCATCCAAACGTATTTTTATTAATGTTGTGTTTTGACTTTTAGGTTGTCTTTTTAGCTTGAAAGTTGAGTTTTGCGAAACACCAATCCAGACTAGTATTTTGCAAATCTCAAAGATTTATTCCTAAGTTGTCTCAATCAACTTCCTTATTTTCACTCGATATCCCCAATTTTCATTCTAATTTGTCCGAAAAATGTTTTGCTTACTTTTTCTTTCATAAATTATTTTTCTAAATTTCTACAAATTCATGTTAGTATTTAATTATAAAATAATGTATAGATGACTTACTTAAACTCTTGTATTCATGTGATTCTTTTCATTTACTTGTACATACATTACTTTCTTAAAATTTTGTTTTCTTTAGTTTTAATTGAAAATTTTCATATGAACATTACTTATTTACTTGATTTGCATATTTTTAAAATAACAACTAGATATGTCTAATAAGTATAATATCTATGAGATCAATCGAACTTCTTCCCAAATGGGGAAGATGATTTGTTAATCTAAAATGTAACCTCTAAGTTTTACTAAAGTAAGCATGAGTTTTGAGTTTTCATAAATTGAAAAGTACAATAACACATCTTCATGTCATATTTCCTCCCTAGCGTTGTCATATGTTCTCGACTAAATCGGTTTTGAGACTCAAATGTTTCTATTTGTCACGCACTTGAACTTTATTGGCAAGATACCCGTTAATATCAAAGATATGATTCGTGGACAAAGACGTGGTCCACATCAAAGGACGAGAGGCTCGTCTCGACATATATGCAAGTAAGTTGTGATGCGGTGGTGGGGACAAATTAAAGGGCCAAATCGTTATGGACCAGAGTGAAACATGATTACGACGAGTTGGTCGTCGAAGGTAACACAGACCTCCTCGAGTAGAATGAGGAATCACTAAAGGGACGGTCGAGGAGGATTGCATCGTCTGTTAGCAAGTGGGTTGGGCACTTCGATAAAGCATTGCGACTGAAAAGGAGCCGCACCAACGACGACGATGTCGTCCGGCAAGCTCACAAGATCTATGAGTGAACCCACATGTCCAAATTTATGTACATTGATGTCTGGGTCATGTTAAACATATGCCCCAGATGGGAGTCCTCTATCTTCGGAGCAAACAAGGTGAGTGTTTCACGCATTGACTACGTCGCGTCCCAGGGAGAAGAAGTTGAAGAGAGTCCCCAAACGGGGAGCGTCGAGAAAAGAAAGAGCACTGATGAGTCTATTGGCCACCCAACGCCGACGTCGGACGAAATGACGTCAGAACCATTCATACGTCCAGAAGGTGTGAAGAAGGCCAAAAAATTGGGAAAATGTCCATTAAAGATCGATACTGACCACCCTGTGTATGAACTTGGTACTCAAATTGCATACAACGCCAAAGATAGAGAAAATGGCTACAAGATGGAGGACGAATGAGCTGAAAGAAAGTTTTGAATGTATTTTGAAAAAAGAAAGATCGACATGCTACACTCATTGACAAAAAAGGAAAACCGGACAGAGGAGGATCACAAGATGCTAAAGAAACTCATGGATTGGGCAGAATCCAATGGCTCTATGTAGTTTCTTCTATTATTGTATTTAAGTTTATATGTAGTATGTATTTTAGTTGTATTTCGTTTTTTTATTTTAGTTTGTAAGGTAATGTAATATTTCCTAATGCAATGTAGTACTACTATATTTTAATTTGGAATTTAATATTTGTTTAATTTAAATTGCATGTAGTTAATAATTTATTTAAATTAAACAATGTAATGTACTACTAATAATTTATTTAATATTTAAATAAATTACATAAATTATTTCCTAATGCAATGTAGTACTACTACATTTTCCAATTAAATTAATATATATATATTACATTATCAATTTAATCTATTAACATTAGCATTATTAACTATTAACACTAGTGCAGAACAGTGCATACTCGTCGTCTAATCGGCGTCGATTGTATTACAAGCCGACGTCTATTGTGTACTCTAGACGTCACCCTTTGGAACATGCATTTCATTTGACGTCTATACCCCTCAGATGTCGACCTATAGACGTCGGACATTGGTTACACCCGACGTCTATTCCCCATCTGTTTATACGTCGGGGTATAGACGTCGGGTGAGCATTACATCCGATGTCTATATGTCTAATAATTCCAGGAATCCCTTCAGTTTTTATCTTTTATCTTTTCTCTTAGCCATCAAAACCAAACGAAAACCCTAGCCGTCTTCCTCCCCTTCGACAACTCCGGCCAAAACTCGACCAAAACCAAACCAAAACCCTAAACTCCGCAACATCGGTCGTCTTCCTCCACTTCCCCAACCACCGTAACCTCCGTCAATGCACCCTCCTCCTTCGCGACCACCATCACCGCAGTCGCAACCTCCTCCTCCTCTGGTCCGTTCATATATACAAGGCTATCTTAGCTTGTCATTTGGAGTGATAATATTAGACATAATATTAATGTGATTTTATCGGGAATTTTTGTGTGATAATATTTTGAAGTTCAAGACTAATCTATTGAATGTGTTAGGATCTATGACCCTCTAATCACTAGATAATTGCGGAATTAAAATACTAATTGAAGGATTAAGGGAAGAGAATTGCAATCCACAAATTCGTTGACACTGGAGTTTGGAGTGGTTTGGCACCACACCCCGGTCCTAGTCCTCCTCGCAAGCCTCGCTCGATCCCCAAGCCTTGCTTACGGATCCACTAACTGATCTCCGTTCCAGGCTGAGATCAACGCCATTTACAACCACCGAGCCTCGCAAACAACCACGTCTCGCTCGTGTCTCCTCTCATAACCCGAGAGGGAGCTTCCTTGAATCTTTACAACTCTTTGGTGATTCTTGAATATGGATATGGAATCACAATCTAGCTAACACTCACGTTTGAGCACACTTGGATATTGATATGGAATTGGATATGCAAGTGGTGAAGTTTTGGCTTGAGTGTTGAGGATTAAGAGCTTGAAAATGAAGAGGATGTGGCTTTGAGTATTGGATAGATAGCGAGTGTTCAAGAGACTCAAAACCAACAAATGTGGTCCAATTTATAAGTCTTCAAGCTCTACTAGCCCATTGGGAGTTGGTGGGAAATGGACAAATGAGAAGCAAGATGTGACTTAAGCTCGGGCAGATTTCTATGCAGAGTCGGTCGACCGTTAACAAAACGGTAGTCCGAAAGATTGGTCTGAATTAAGCATACGGTTAACCGAATAGGGTTCGGATCACCATTCACCAACTTCCAGTAACTATTATCAACTTAACCTTAATTAAGTTTGGTTAACCGAATTCCATTCAGTTCACCGTTCCAAGGTGCACAGTAAGATTGATTGGGCTCTGATCTATTCAAGTTCGGTTGACCGTGTATACTTCGGTAGACCGAAGTTAGCGCGAGTTTTGCACTGACAGTTAAGTTGGGTACAACGGTCATGTGCCACGTGTAAATAGTCGTTGGGCACCTAAAGCCAAGAAGGACTCAGTTAACCAATAGGTATTCGGTCGTCCGAATTAGAATAAGTCAATTGGGCTCTAGGAACTTGATTCAAATGTGACCGTTGGAACAATTTCCAAAACCGGTCCAGGGCTATTCGGTCGACCGAAGATGGTTCGGTCTTCCATCGGGGCAATTCCAGATAACACCTAAGGTTTACTGATGGGAAGTATACGGGTAACCGATAGGTGTTTGGGGGACCAAACTAGAATGGTTTTGGTTGACCGTGAGGGGTTCGGTTTACCGAATCTTGACGGGACAAAATCCTAGTGCTTAAGTTTACATTAAATCTTATGGACTCAATAAATACAAAATTACATGTCTTGGTCCAAAGTTTTGATTACAAGTCTTGAGTCTTGGTGTCTTTGTCCCAATGCTTCTTTCCTTGATTGTCTTGATCAACCTATTAAGATGATTGCAAGAATACAAGTATGTATGCAATGCACATAATCGTGTTTGCTCAGTTTTATTGATTAAGATTAGTTTGATTAATCATCAAAATTAATATAGATTAAGGCCAAAAAGCCAAGAGAATGTTCTAAGCTTTGGCTTTGAAACACATGACAACTCAAGTTTGCTTATAGAGTAAGTTACTTATATTATCTTGTTGATTAAAGTCTCAGTAAGCATCGAAGTTCTATATAAAGCTAGGGATGAGAAATCCACACTTAGTAATTGTATCCTTCTATGTGAAATTTAAATAGTTGAGTTATTTAGGTACAATGTATTTAATTAAGAGTACATTTGCCTACTTTCATAATAAAAAACATCTTGACAATTTATTTATCAAAAAATATCATTGTTAACAAACTAACATGTATATTGTGAATGGACATTAAGTGTTGCGAATTGTGGATACCACTAGATATAGCATGGATACCACTAGATATATCAAAGGTACTCTTTTTATTGTTGAGTGTGTGAGAGAGAGATATGCTAGAATTAGTTGTGTTATTTCTGTTGGTGAAAGTAATATTTTGATGTGATTAATGTTTATTTCATCAAAAGTTTTGCCTTTTTGTTTGACTTTGTTTGATTCCAAACCTTTGTAATACTCTTCAGTAAAATTATAACTTAGATTTTATATTAAAAAAACTATAACTTAGATCATGTAAAAAACTTATGTTTGGTTTAGTGAGTTCATACATTTAATTATGTTTATTAATGTTTAGCATAGTTAAATGTTTATTTATTTATGTTTATTTATGATGAATCAACTTATTTTGTTTAGTTAAATGTTTATTTATGTTTAGTTTCTAATAACTCATTGACCCCCTTAAGCAACTTGGAATTTAATAACCTAAATCAAAAGATTAGAGAATATTTACTAAGGCATTCATCATATAAGACTTTTCATTCATCGTTTTATTATTTATTTTACGATTTCTATCGTAGATTGCTGGCGTAAGGTACGTAATCTCTTTCACTCAACATTCATTATAAAGCACGCATTATTAGTTAGTAGGACTTGTATTGAAACAAGAGTGAAGTAAGTGTTTGTTTGGTGTGTTGTTTGTAAGATTAAGGTATGAAAAACACTTAGGGAGCAGTCACTTATAGGAGATGAGGTGGGGGATTTTATCACCCTTGACCCAAAAACCACTTAATAGAAGCCTTAATAAAATCAATTTAGACGTTGGCCCCTAGGATATCTGGACGCATTAACGAGAGGAAATTGTTTAAGACTGTTATGGCCTGAACGTCGTTGCCCATCTAGTCTCCCTGAGATTTTAGGAACCTCCGGGTTCTTGATTTCCTATAGACTTGTGGTCCTCGTTGTTTAAGTCCGTTTCAGACTGAACGTCGTTGCCCATCTAGTCTCCCTGAGATTTTAGGAACCTTAGGGTTCTTGATTTCCTACAGATTAGTGGTCATCGGTGGGACCTCGAAGTTAGGCGTCGTCTAGTGCTAAGGACCTATAGTGGACTTTAGGCTTGTTTTGGCTTTGATTGTTTAGTTAGGTTTCTAACCTTCCTTATTCCCACGCTAGATGAAGGACTTCATCTCCTCTCTCCTGAGTCATTCTTTTCTCATCTTCATGTCTCCGGATCTTCTCAACTACGAACACCTTCTTTTAAATTGAAAATTTATTTATTTTCTTCAATAATAACTATCATCTTTCTTAATTTTTAAATTGAAATGGATCGAGAGTGGATTCTTTCAAACTGATTGAGTGATGAGTATGAGAACAGAGTGAATATGTTCTTAGAGGTTGCCAAAAATCATTCAAAGAATACGAATGACAGAGACATGGCGTATTGTCCGTGCAATAAATGTCATAATATGTCAGTGTTGACTTTTCGGAAAATAATAGATCATTTGTTTGAGAAAGGTTTTGACCGAAGTTATAGACGGTGGATATGGCACGGCAAAAATGAATCATTTAGTTGTTCCAAAAATGGCAAGGACAATGTTAATGCAGGATATCACTTAGAGGAAATGGTTCAGAATATAGCTGAAATTTTTTCGTTCAACCCCGATTTACTTGGTGGTTTGTTGAGTGACAATGAGAAATCATTGTATAAGGGTTGCACCAAATTTACTAGATTGTTAGTGGTGTTGAAGTTGTACAATTTAAAACCAGGAAATGGTTGGACGGATGTCAATTTCACATCATTATTGAAGCTATTGAAAGAGATGCTTCCAGAGCATAATGAACTGTCGGATAGAACTTATGATGCTAAGAAAGTATTGTGTCCAATGGGAATTGTTAGGATCTATGGCCCTCTAATTGATAGATAAATGCGGAATTAAAAATACTAATCGAAGGATTAAGGAGTAGAGACAATGCAAACCACAAATCGTCGACACCGGAGTTTAGAGAGGTTCGGCACCCACACCCGGGTCCTAGTCCTCCTCGTAAGCCTCGCTCGATCCCCCGAGCCTCGCTTACGGTTCCACTAACCGATCTCCGTTCCGGGCCGAGACCAACGTCGTTTACAACACCGAGCCTCGCGAACAACCTCGCCTCGCTCGTGTCCCCTCTCACAACCCGAGAGGGAGCTTCCTTGAAGCTTTTACAACTCTTTGATTCTTTGATATGGAAGTTGAATCACACTCTAACTAACACTCTATACTTGAGCACACTTGGATATGATATTGGATTGGATATGCAAGTGGTGAAGTTTAGGCTTGAGTGTTGTGGATTGAGAGCTTGAAGATGGAGAGGATTTGGCTTTGAGTATTGGATAGATAGGAAGTGTTCAAGAAGTCCAAAGCAACCAAATGAGGTCCTATTTATAAGCCTTCAAGCTCATATAGCCGTTTGGGAGTTGGTGGTGAATGGACCAATGAGAAAGCAAGATGTGACTTAAGTTCGTCCAGAAATCGAGACAGATTCGGTCGACCGTTATTCATACGGTAGTCCGAAACATTGGTCAGAACTAAGAACTCGGTTGACCGATTAAGTATCGGATCACCGTTCACCAACCTCCAGTAGCTTTTATCTATTTAGCCATAATTAAGTTCGGTTCACCGAATTCCATTCGGTTCACCGTTCCAAGGTGGACAGTAGAATTGATTGGGCTCTGTTCATGTCTAGTTCGGTTGACCGTCTATACTTCGGTATACCGAAGTTTGCGCGGGTTTTGCGCTGACAATGTGTGGGAAATTGTTTATCAATAACGGTCAAGTTAAATAGCCGTTGAGCTCCTAAAGCAATATGATTCGGTCGACCGAGTGAAGTTCGGTGTACCGAATATGGATAAGTCAATTGGGCTTTAGGTCAAGATTTAAATACGACCGTTGGAGCAAAGTCCAAAACCGGTCCAGGCTAATTCGGTCTACCGAAGGTGGTTGGGTATACCAAGGTGATTTTTCCAGGGAACACCTAAAGGATTCTACACGGTTGAGCGCAAGGTGTTCGGTGGACCGAACTCTACATGATTCGGTTTACCGAGAGGGGTTCGGTTAACCGTGGGGATACGGGACAGAATCCTAATGTGCTAAGGTTTACATTAATCCTTAGGACTCAAATTATACTAAATTACATATTGGTCTAAAGCTTGATTACATGTCTTGAGTCTTTATCTTCTTGTCCCAAAGCTCCTTAGCTTGATTCTTCATCAACCTATTAAGAATATCGCAAGTACACAAATATATATGCAATGCATGTATTCATGTTTGCTTACTTTGATTGTCTAGGTTGATTGATTAAATATAGATTAAGATTAGATTACTTAATCATCAAAACTAAATAAAGATTAAGGCTAAAAAGCCAACAGGAATGACATTCTAAGTGAAGTCGTGGGAAATGACGAATATCCCGGTCGTGTACGGGGGTAGGGAGTAGGGTTGGACTGCGACAATATTATGGAAAGACTCAACGGTCAACTTTGTCAACAACTCATACCAAATGCGAGCAACAAATTGCAGATTTGCAAAATAAATTGCAACTTATTATGGATAGATTGGATCGCAATTTGCCTACTTCTCCTATCCGTCGTAGGACCGCTTCTTTTGCCGGTGACCACTCCTCCGATGCAGCCAGTGTTCAACCCTGATCAACAATATGATTTCATGGCTCATTCTCGAGAATTGGCCCTCGTAGGTGGTCCCTTGTTTGGAATGTTTGAGGATGGATCTGGATGTGCTCTATTTGTGGAAGACCCTGATCGAAGATTGGTGGGACACGACAAAGTTTATAACATCTCTAGACACCACCACTTCACATAGGTGGAAGTGGGAGAAGTGAACGTTGTAGTGGGGAGTTGCTTAGATGTTGGTGCTCTGGTGCCAATTCCGGAAGAAGATGTCGTTACCATCGGCGATGCTATCGGTGGGTTCGTGAGGTGGCCTAGTCATTTAGTAGAGCTAAATGACACACACGATTTTGAAAGACTGAAATTTCAATTTTATTAATAATTGTATTTTTAATGGTTATATATATATATAAGGTGTCAAGCCCCCGAAGCAAAGGGTCCAACAACTAACCTCCAATAAACATAAATTTGCTACCAAGTAGGTGCAAAATGTTGTATCAATTAATGGTAGGTAGGAAATCACAATCCTGGGATTTGGAGGAGGGTGTTAAAGGGTTGTCTTCGACTTTATACGTCGTCAAAGAGGATGTTATGCAATTCTTGGGGATGGATTCAATGTGCATCATGATTTTCGACGTGCAAGTAAAGTAAGTGTTCTCTTGTGTATAAGATGAAATGTATTGAATAATTTTGTCGTAATTGTAATAGAATGTAATTTTTACTCTTGTAGACACCTTTATAATGCCAGAAGGCCAGTCTTTCCCGACGATCAACTATTTCGATTTATCAGTCCATCTACCTATATATACGGGAATGACGATAAATCGTGTCAGCTTGGGACTCTCATGAAAGAAGAAGACAAAAGATATTATTTGCTTCTTATCATGAGTGGTAGTCTTGTTAATTCAAAGTGGAATTTTATTTTGTGATAAACTTCTAATTATATATATAAACATGGCTCATTAGATGTTTGTCGTTGTATGTCCCGCGACCAATTCAGAATATTGGTTTGATCCGTTGGGGTCGAATAAAGCAAGGGAATCCATAAATAAACTTGTAAATCTGTAAGTTTGTTCTAATCATCGTATTTGTAATCCGTGGATTTTTATTAGTATTATTGAATTCATGTTCAATAACTTCTGCTACTCAGGACAATGAAGGTTTACAAAGCGTTAGGTGGCAGGAGAACAACCCCAAAAGCAGGAGTAACATGGCATGGAATGGGAGTAATCTCTTTCTCTCATTTTTGTTAATTAAGTTAAGTAATGTAACATATATTTAACGAATTTATATGTTTGTAGTACCGCAAGCAGACTGGAAATAAGGAATGTGGTTACTACCTGATGAGATACATAGAGGAAATCCTCAAATTTGCAACTGAAGATGTATCCCTATCCGAGGTAATATAGACCGTTATTCAGTTGTATAATTGTAGTTTCATTATCTAGATTTAATACTTTTAACTTGTATTTTTATAGATCTTCCAAAAGAATAGTGATCCCTACTCGCAACTGGAGCTCGATGATACTCGCGATCGATGGGCTCGCTATTTTTATCAGAAACAAGTTAATAAACTAAGAGATTCTCATATCACTAACACATTTTTGTAATTTATTTAGCTAGTTTACTTGTATTACAAGCATACAATGATATGCCTTAATATAATCGTCTCCTTTTTGGAATGAGAATGTCAAGTGTTTGTGTATGAATGTCAAGTGTGTTGAATGATTATGTGTATGTATTTGTGTTTGTGAATGAATTTGGTGCAGGATGAATGCTTTTCTTGTGCAGGTTGAGTGTGTTTGCTATGCATGTATCTATGATTGCCTTTTTTGACCAGGTAAGGGAATAGACGTCGGTTGTTTTGCTTAGCCGACGTCTATTCGTTTCAGAAAAGGCATAGATGTCGACCGTTAAGAGACTGACGTCTATACCTAAAGCATAGACATCGGTTGGGAGAAACAACCGACGTTTATACCTAAAGAATAGACGTCGGTCGTCCCTAGCAGCCGACGTCTAGTGTCTAGGTATAGACTTCGGTCGTTAAGCAACCGACGTCTATGTATATACGACGTATAGATAGACGTCGGGTCAGGAGAGCCTTATATCCGACGTATATACCCTGTATATCCGACGTATACTCCCTTTTCTACAATAGTGTAACATTATAAACTATTACAATTAATTATAAAACAAATTAAATTTTTAAAAAATAGGGACAATGGGGGGCACGTGCCCCCCACCCGATTGGTCGCCCGGGCGACCAAGCGCCCAAAAAAGAGCACCCGTTAATGACACGATTATTCAAATTATGTCCCATGAGGGACACACATTTGTCTCGCGCGGAACACATCTGTCCCGCGTGGAAGACACATTAGTCTCGCGTGAGACGCATATTTGCATTTTGGAATGTCAAATATCACGTGCATTTGGAAACAAACGGAAACTTAAATTATCATGCCATCAATTTTGAAAATAAATTAAATAGTTGTTAAAAGACTCCATGTGCATGCAACTTGAAGGATTTATGTCTTTTAACGGGAAAGAACGCTACATAAATCATTTTTCTAAACTAAAATAGGAATTGAATGCATACTTTAAATTTTGAAATTGTATTTATTGGTCATATATCTAAGATATTTACTTTGTATTCTGTTTCGCTTGTACAAAGTCCGTATGAGCTTGAACTATATATGAAGAAGAATAAGCAAGAATATATTCTATAAGATCTTGTGCCTTTACGCAGATGGTATGATCTTTGTGGGTAACAATCCAAATATGTTTAAATGCTTCAAGAAGACGAAGACCAAGGAGCTCGAGATGACAAATAATGGGCGAATGTCTTTTCCTCTTGGGACTGAAGTATCACAATCTGAAAATGATATCTTCGTTCCACTAAAGAAAAGTGTGTCAAGTACTCAGGTAAATTCATGCTGGAAAGTTACGGCTTGTTCTACTGCAAAGTCAGCGAATCAGACATTATATAAGCTATGCAGGACTGCAGGAGTAAACTATTCTACTTTTACAGGGCCAACTAATTATCAAAAGCGAACGAAACCCAGAAAAAGTACACGAATTCAAGAACTAATAACTAACCTTGGCGCTTGAGTTACGTACTCCGTTCCAATCTATTTCTTCATACGGACAATTATACAATTCCTGCCTCAGTGACAAAATTAGTGGAGAAAGTTTACCCACAAACTTCTTTCCATATAGATACGACATTGGCAAGTACACCATTCTACAATGACACCACATTCGCCCTGTCATCAACAAAGTTGGTGTTATTCATTAGTATTATATTATCCAGACATAACCATAACGAATTCGAGACCACAAATATACAAAATCCAATCGTATAAGGGTTCACAATATTTATGATTCAGCATTTACAATCTTTATTATTATTTACACTAGGTGAACATTGAGTTGTATATATTAATGTTATTTGATTTTCAAATTTCACACTATTAAGTGGATCAATAAGTTAAAATTATAACCTGAATGAACTGGAAGGATGTAAGGGATCAACCACAATTCCGGTAGGATTGGATTATTTCCGGACCAATAAAAAACCCCAAGCACCTGCATCCATGTTTCAATGCATTATTTATGAGTTTAAAGAATTTAGAAGGTATAACTTGTGATGAGAAAAACAAGAGCAAAATATCAGGAAGTAAAACTACTGAAATAAAATATTTCTATTTTTTACTCCTTGAATCGTTTTTCCATCTATTAATTATCCATTCCAAGTGATACCTCAAATGAATGATTATAAAGTGTCGACATACCGACAATAGGATTTTCCCCCATGATGTTATGGATGTAATACTACCATGATCCAGAATCCATTTCCGCGCTCTCTCCATTGCCCCATTCCCACCATCGGCTTCCTCGCCTAGCAATCTTAACGTGACACAAGTCAAGCCTGAGCCGAACATTGTGCTATGTCCCTCAGAATGCAATCCCCAACCTCCATCTTGGTTCTACAATACATGACTAGATTAACGAAGCTTTGATGACCAGAGTTATATAGTAGCAAAGGAAGACTGTAATCAATTAGCCATACATGATGGTTGTATAGGTAACGTCGAATTTCTTTTTGATGCTCCTCTGAAAGAATGGTATTCAGTGCACTGGTGATGTGCAAAGTTATGATCTGTGCAGAAAATACATGAACTTCATGGATTTGAATTAATCTAATCCTCTAATGTTCGGATCCGCATATATAGCATTGAGACTAATAATTGTAAATAAATCAACTACTTGTACGTGAAAGTTTTGGTATGGAAAACTTTGTTGATTTGTGAGCAAATTGCATAACGTTTGTAAACCGTTTATCTCAAAGACAACACAAAGTTACAAATTTAACAGTACTGTTGCATTATATGTCGTGTGTGTAGATATTTTAAAAGTCATACGAGCAAACAAATAAATCATTTTAGTAAGGTTTAGTAATATCCTCAACCTAAAGGAAATCAGAATATTATATTTATATCTTTTGACCCAAAGTTAAATAGGAGAATCGACATATAGGAGAACTGACGTGGAACCGACTATATATTTTTTTAATAAATGCAGAACCGACTATATATATAACATACGTCGGTTCGCCAAAAAACGACATACAGATACACAAAAAACGGATTTTGCAGCAGTGGATGGAAAGGTGGGCGTGGTCATAATCATGTTTATAGTTAAAGACGAACCATTTAACTTACTAATGGAGGTCAGTCAAGAAAATTAACTCCAACAAACATAAGGAGATGAAAGAAAGTTAAGGGGGGTGACATTACCACAATAATATCGCTAGTATAAGTATGAATAAAGTAATGATATATGGTAGAATGAAGTGTTCTAAAATGAGAAGCCAAGAAAATAACCATTTTGCTAAACAAATGGGCACACATGGAACTATATGCACTATATTTCTTCCATTATTTGATGAGTTAAGTACAGTTTGACACCCTCAACCATAAGTGTGGATCACTTTGAGCTCCCGAAGTTTATTTTTTTCACATTTACACCCTCTCAAACTATTTCCATTGCATGTTTCCTTAACACCGTTAACAGAAACAAGGAAAAACTTAGTTTACCCCTAAGAACGAATTAATATTTTTGGACCGAAAATTTGAATCTAGATATTACCACCTATTGGACCCAATTACTGACAAGTGTCCAAACCAAAACTTAAAACCTTAACCTAATAATCATCTTCCTCCTCTTCCAAGTTCTTCGTTGCCAACAACAACCTTCTTTATCACTTTGTACTCGAAGCTACTGATGTCTTGCTCGATATCACTTCCCTTTGTCGCCTCCAAGCCACCTTCTAGCACCTCGCAATCGACGTAATGCACGCCACTGATCAACTCCTCGACGTCGGCCCCCTCTCCCTACGCAAATTCACATTGTAATGTCACTCTTCTGGAACCCGACCTCCACACTAAACCCAATGACCTGTTGGGAGAGGATCTAACAATGCACTAACACGAATACGGATTAAATGCACCACTAAAACGAATGTTGATTGCGGAACGTAACTTCTGACCATCTTCCAATCTTAATACAACAAAAAACACGAATAAAATGAAATAGACAAGCAATCACAAGCGCACACCTGAAACAACCACAACACACACGATTTACAAGGTTCGGCAATGTGCCTACGTCCTTGGGGAGTCTCCGGCGAGTTTCCTTTCCTTCTTCCGCTTCTCCAACAAGAGAAGCAACCGAGATTACAAGTATATTGATGCAATATGTCCTCCAAAGCACTCTAGATCTATCTCTAGCATTAATATCTCAACTCACAATGAATGAAATAATACACTTGTACGTTATGTTAAAACCAAGAGTAAACAAGTCCTTTTATAGACTCAGATACCGAGCTAGAAACTATTAGTTTTTTGGCATTAATCTATATTTTGCTGATTTAATCAACATAATCTTAATTGTAATCAATGTAAAGTAACACACATATTGCATAGCATATATATTGTATTGTGTTAACCTCTATAGGTGATCAAAACTCAAGGAAGAAAAGAAATCAAGTCAAGACATGTATTAAAGCTATACTGAAGACATGTAATCTTATTTTCTTTGAGTCTTGGGAATGTTGTGTAATTAAGTATATTTGAACTAAAATAAACTCACATACATACTAGGTTCCTTATAGAAGTCACACACAAAATTTCACATCAATTGGACTTCAATAGATCACTCAAACTTAGACCGGAAAATACTAAACCAAAACCAAAATTGTCTGCCCACATTCGGTCGACCGAGTGATCAATTATCCAGTTAGTATTTTTCTACCATCCGTTCGGTTGACCGTCCAGACCCTTTCGGTCGACCGTGTAACAATATTTTTCTGACTGTTAAAATTGTCGTATTATACCAACGATCGTATTCAAATTATTTCAAAATACCCCAAAATACAAATTTCCTATCGGTCGATCGAACCTTAAATGTCTCCACAATGTGCAACTTCCTGGAAGTTTCCGGTCGACCGAAGATTTTGGCTCGGTTGACCTAACTTGATCATTTTTGCCAACCCAGTAGAGCATGTTAGTTTACAGTCGACCGAACCTTATTCTGTGTTCGACCGTTAACTTAAGTGTACCTCAGTTATAACCTTATCCGGTTGACTGCACATTTATCGGTCGACCGAACCGTGGTCAAAATTGTCAAACGGTCAACCGTTCAGCCCGATTCAGTCGAGCAAACTTATGCTGAAATGCATCCTGCAGATTCCTGTTTTGTGTTTCTTACACAAACCCTTACCCAATTAACCCCAACGGCTATAACACCTTAGGAGCTTATAAATAGGTATTCCCACGACACAATTACACAACTCTTATACTTCCATTTGTCATATACACTTAACAGAAAGCTCCAAGTCTCTCATTCCCCAAATCTACTCTTGAAGCTTACAATTCCACATCTTAGATCAATTCCACATCATAAGCTAAGTGTGCTCAAGTTAGAGAGTGTGTTCCACTTAAACGTTGTTGTTCAAAGAAGCAAGGACTTCGATGAAAGCCCGAAGTGTTCCTCTCGGGGCCAATGTCTAATTGATTTTAAATTTTAGGCTTAGGCGACACTTCAGGATTGTGGTTTGTGGGCTACGGGAGGGTGATGAAATCCCCACCGTATCTCTTCCTACGGAGTTGCCCTTAAGATAGTTTAACTTAAATCTAGCAAAGATAGTCAAACAATGGTCCTTTTAATGGGGGCAATTGCAAGGTTGTATGCAACTAAATTATATGCTCTAATGCAATCGATAAAAACCTCGATACGTACCTTGCCTCCAGCAATCTTCAACAAGTATTAATTTGCAAGAATTTAGCAAGAATAATGCAAGCAAAACATTATATGATGCATGCACTAAGGTCTTTCTAATTTTGCCAATTTTAGGTCAGAGTTGAATTATTGCCAATTATGGAATTGTAACCCTAACACGTGCAATTCTACGAAAGGAAACTTTTCAACTATTCAGATTTTACGAGAAAGGCAAGAAAAGTTACCTCCGCAATGCTCAGTCGGGTTCGCCGCCCGCTCTCGGAGATTCCAGTAGCTCAATGCGACCACCCAGAGATGAGTCGCGTCCCAGAAAAAGTTGAAGCCCAGAAGCTCCAAGTGTGCGGCGGATTCGCCGCAAGTTGTTCTTCAGGTGCGGCGATTTCGCCGCTCGTTTAGCTCAAATGGTGCTCGGATTTCGCCGTGCACTCTGTTGTCTCCTGAAACACAAATCCAAATACTTAGATCGCGCACAAGATAAACAGGATAAAATCGAAATACAAAAACAACAAAATCTGCGTCGCCTCCCCGGCAACGGCGCCAAAAACTTGATGGGAATTTTATTTATACCGCAAGTGCACGGCGTCTATGAAGACGTGGCAAGTACGGGTCGAACACAAGGAGGGAGAGATTTCGTTGTTAGTGTGATTTCGATTGAGGGGAAGAAGGGAGAAGAAATAAGTTGGGTTTTTGGTATTTTTGATTTAATTATCTAAAGTACGAAACAAAAGCAATTAGAACTAAAACAAGAAATAAGAAGAGAATTCCGTTTGGTGGAGGTTTAGATTTAAGGTTTAGATTAGAGAACTTAGAAACTTATAATAAATCATGTTTAGTTATGAAGCATTACAAGATAAATGATTTAACATAAACTCAAGTAATCAAAATACTAATCACGAACTTAGAATAATAACATTCATTCATCTTCTCTAACCCTAAATCCGTCACCTCCACCCTTCGGAAAGAGTTAGAAACTCATAGAGGGAGGAAGAAGAAGGGGTCCTTGAGACATTACAAAGAAAACTAAAAAGAAAGAAATAAGAAACAGAATTTTATTAATAAAACTAAGGTACACAAATAAGAACAACAACCAAGGACCCTTTTTACATCGTTCTCGGGTCTATTTATAGTTGCTACAAGGGACTTAGGTATAGAATTGGATAGTACACGTGTCCATACATGACTGGACGAAATTGGGACACACAGATCGACCAATGGGCGGCGGAATCGCCGCATATCATGTGTATTGTGCGGCGGATTCGCCTCACACGTTGGTTGGATTTAATCAGGATTTTTGTCACGCGTTTATGGTATGATTTGATCCTCCTTTGCGCGTCTGGATTGATTCTTTCCATTGTCTTGAGCTCCGGATTAATTCCTTCCATTGTTGGAGATTTATATTTGATTTTTCTTTTGACTTTCTCCACACAATAACTTGGTCCTTTTATTTTGCAATCAGGTCCTTGGCATTTTGCAATTAAGCCCTTGACCTTTTTTTTGTAATTAGCTCCTTGAATGCTTTTATGCTTGGATGCATTTCCATTTGGAACCCGATAAACTTGAACTCGGTCTTTATGATAGAAATGAATCTTTTGCACGCGTTTATGCTCGGAATGTGGGTAATTTGCATTCAGGTCCCTGTATTCTGTAAATACGACTAAACACATACCTTAGTAGCATTTATTGATATAAAAGTAATCTAAATGAAAGACATATGATGCAATGTATGCAATGCATCAATAGTGCATCACAAAGTCCTTGAAGGACGGGGCTAGAGAGCCAAGAATCAGATCTTCGGCAATGTCCTCGGGCATTGGAGAAGAGAGCTTCGACAATTTCTCAAGGTATCCTTGCATCGTGAGAAAATGCATAGATACCGATGTTCCCTCCGCCATATGGCACCTTGTGAGTGCGATGGTGGTCTTATAGCGCTCCTTTCGGGCACTATCCATGAACATCTTGGTTAGAGCCTCCATGGTCTTCTTGGGTTTTGAATCCAAGTATTTCGCTTGAAGCGAGTCACCCATGGATGCTAGTATAAGACCGTGAACTTGGTTCTCTTGGTCTTCCCACTTGGCTATCGCCTCTTTCTCTTTATCGGTTGCCTTCTCATTTAATTTTGGGATTTCACCATCCAAAATATGAGATAGTTTTTCAAACCTCAACACGATATTGAGATTGAGTTGCCATTTCATGAAGTTTGAGCCATCATTTTGCAAAGGGTTCTTTTCGATCATAGATCGCACAATTGGTTGGATATTTGACATTTCTACAAAATAAATTATATAGGTTTTAATGCCAATTTTATGTTTTAATACATACATACATATATATCGAATATGATGTAAATACTGCAAATAAAATCTTGCCCGTAAATGCAGTAATCCAAGATCCCATCAATTGTAATATAGACTAGCTAAGGGCTATCGAATACATTACAACATCAAGGTAAGAAAAACATTTTCTAATCACAACCTTTTTGAATTTTAGCAACATTTAGCATCTTCAAACTTTTGTGACTCTTGTCGTTTTAATTATGAGGGAATGCGACCTATCCTCGTAAGAAAAACTTTTTCCCAAAACCGAGCGAGGGCTCTAGGTAATGTTAAGAAAACTTATTTTCATTTGATACGAGATACGTTTATCTATTGTATTCACAACTAAACATACTTGGGGTTCACTAGGGTGAAACACACCTCATATATTTAATTATGGCACAACAACAGACAACCTTTATATCTCCCACTATTCCCAAAGATAGAGGGAGCTATCTCCCGCTAAGGGCGAGCAGAGTATCCCTCGATCAATGGCTGCTAGTGGATGAAATAAGAAGGAAAAATTAATCTTAATTTTTGTTGGACAATTTCATTTATCAACATGTGATTTTGAATTTTAGTTTATCATGCATATTAAAATTTATACACATCCTAACATTCACCATTCATCACATGCATAGCAGAAATTATAAAAACAGAAATTAAACATTCACACAATCCATATCGCGTGAGTTTATATGTTCCCTTTGATCCTTGATCTTCGATCCCTGATCCTCGATCCTCGATCAATGCGCTATTCGGCGACTTCCTCTTGCACCGGAGATGTAGATTTTACATAAAAATAAACATGCTCCTCACATTCGATAAAAACTAGTGCAAGTCCTATGTAAAAACCTCTCACATGCAAATGCAATTCTAAAGATAGAAAATAGAGAATATGGCTTTTACATACATAAGCCCCTGTATAATAATAATTACATACATTTGTAGTGTCTGATTTGGAACATATAAACTCACAATCCTGCAAAGCAACTCAAGCATCCATGCACGCAATTGCTATAAACTACAGAATCTAATTTATCAATCATCCAGAATTCTCAACAATTCTTTGAAAAATATTTTGAAATCCATTAAAAACATTTTTCATACATCCATAGTTCACAAATTAATTATGAACCGCTGTTCATCCAATTTCCAATGGAAAGATGAATCGCAGTTTTTCGGTTTTGTTGATTCTCTTACAAAATAATCGTTTATACTTAAAACGAAATTATTGCAAGTTATACTTATGTCGAAATCATAATTCTAATAATTATATGTCATGTTTTAAACATTCAAAACATTTAAAACGATTTATTATAAAGAATTATTTCAACAAACATTTAAAGACCGAAAAACCGGTAAAACGAATTGTTTAAATCCTAGATGGTAAACTAGATTTGTTTACAGCCATAAATCATGAGAAAATTGAACCCTAAGCTCTGATACCACTGTAGGATTTCATGTTTAATTATACATATATATTTTCGAAATTTTTATGTATAATAAGGATCAATTACAATTTTCTTTGATTTATTTCATGCATGCATCGGTTTGTTTTAACATCTAGTTTCAAAACTCTATTAAAACAAACAAGGGCTCCGAAATTCATACCTAGAAGTTCTTAAAAACTTCTTGAAGATTCGGAGACGTTGGGGATGCTTCTCGCCGCGCCGGATGCCTCCGAGTGTTCACCGAAACCCTAAACAAGGTTGGAGAGAAAAGAGCTAGCCAATCGATCTCCAAACAAGCTTAGAATCTAGCTACAAACCCCTTCTTTAGCCTCTGAGATTTCTCCTTCCAAAGACTTAGAAAACTAAGAGAATTTTCGTGGGTTTTTGTGGTGAATTAAGAGAGAAAATAATTATTGAATTGTGTGTCACAATTAGGGAGAATAAGGACATATTTATAGGTTCCAATCTTACTCTTAATCATGGCTATTCTTAAGCCACGGTTTTATGACAATTTCTCTCACAAATTAATTCCATAATGCATTATATGCATCCACAAAACGTTTGACCAAATTTGGAGCTAATCCAACCATCGATCAAATTAATCTCTTAATAATCAAAGGCAGAAAATCGACCGCTGTTCGGTTTACCGAGTCTCACTCGGTTAACCGAATTTGTCACGATCGTTTAACCGAGTACGTGACGGATGACCGAATCTTAAGGAGAAAAATTCTCCTTAACCGATCGGACCAATTCTCGTCCAAGACCGAGTGCTATTCGGTTAACCGAAAATATCGGAACTTGACATTGTTCGGTCGACCGTTTCTGGTTTGGTACACCGTACCAAAGCTCCAGGCACTTTGGTCAAGTTTGGTCAATCAATTACGATTATCCGTTCCACGTTCGGTTGACCGATCCATAGATCCTTCGGTCGACCGAACCTCAACGGATTACCGAACTTCTACCCAATTTTGCCTATTTCAAATTTTGGATTTATTTCCAACAAAATTTGAACTTAAGGGGGTTTTAGCAAATTCACAACTTATGCAATGTATTATCCTATGCAACAATAAATTATTGCACCCCATAATATATGCATCTCATATGAATTTATCATGATTCTAATTATGTTTATATACAACATAATTGATTTTACTTGTTCACCACATGTGTCATATTTTCTATGAGAAACCCGACACATCATATGAACCAAAAATCAAGCTTCTTGTTTCACGGTTTTTGCGGTATGACCTATGGGAGGATCTAAACTAAGTTGGCAGTGATATTAAGAGCTTAATATCACAAGCTATAAGCGGTATCTAGCTACACATTATAGCTCCCAATTAGTTAGATGTCTTAATTCCACTCGAACCAAAACCCGATCCATTTAGTGATGGAGTGCACCACTTGTGTCCGTCCCTTGCCTCATGATATTAAGAATACACACAAAGTAGTATTGTGTCATCTTTGTATTAGTATTCATTTCTTGATCTCTTTAAGCTAGTTATAAATATGTGACTTAACTCAAATCACATTGTGCACATTATAACTTTGCTTTATCAAGGGGCCCACTAATATCATCACTCAATTAAGAGGGGCAATGATAATCTTTTCACTAACTATCTTCTCCAACAAAAGTTGTACTTAACCAACCAATGCCTTTACACTACACTAATCGATAGTTCAAGACACTGATCTAATTAAGTATTCCTTAAGTGATTAGATATAAGTCTCATATCAAAGGACCAAAGACACAGTAAAATATTAATGACACAGAAACACATTTCTATAATATTTTACTTATTAGGTCTATTCAGTATACAAAAGTAATATTTTCCTCTTTTGCATACCCGTGTTGTCACTCACTTGTAGAGCTACAATGATCTATGACCAACACGACAATCTTAACTCGGTAATTAATGTTCCATGTTAATTACCATGATTGCGAATATCTTTTGTTTTATGTAAACCAATATCTTTTAGAGCTCTACGGTTAAGGACCAAGAGTCTCTTCCTTAACACTTCTAAAAGACGAATAACATAAACAAGGAACAAAATGATTTCTCATTCAATTCATAATAATTGACATTTAAAAGTAAAACTTTTAGAACACATTCCCTTCATTTCCGACATATGACCAAACCTCATATGTCAAAGTGTGGTACTGTATTCGTCACTTGCAACATTTGTTGCACCTTTTCTTGCTACTGCATTCCCTAGCATCCAATACAAGTTTCCCACCTTGGTTCCCTTTATCACTGTCATCACCCTGTGAGTGACCTTAAACATTTTGTCCCTGCCGGACCATCTCCACCCGAGAGTATCAAGCTCTCCTAAAGAAATAAGATTCTTCTTCAACTCCGGTACGTGACGCATACCCGTCAGCGTTCGAATGCACCAATCGAACATCTTAAACTGTATGGTGTTGGCTTTTTGGCCTTAATCTATGTTTTGATGATTTAATTAACCTAATCTTAATTATGATCATGTAGAGTAGCACACATATTGCATTGCATCTATATTGCCTTGTGCTAACCTCTACAGGTGATCAAGACTCAAGGAAGAAAGGAAATCAAGTCAAGACATGTAATCAAGCTCATTTGAAGACATGTATTTTGTATTTATTTGAGTCATTAGGAAGTTGTGTATTTTGAGCATACTTGAGATAAAATCAACTTAAACACACACTAGGTTCCCTATAGAAGTCACACACACAAATTCACATTATTTGGACTTCCATAGATCACCCAAACTTAGACCGGAAAACACCAAACCTGAACTTTAGCTGTCTGAACCAAAACGGTCGACCGCAACATGTCGTTCGGTCGACCGGTTGATCAAGTAATCCATTTTGTGTTTCCCTGTCTAGTTTCGGTCGATCGCACCATCTCTTTCGGTCGACCGTTTGAAATTACTGTTCCGACCGTTATTCTTGTCGTATATACCCAACGGTCGTATTCGTATTAAAACTATATACATCCCCATATACTTTACCAAACGGTCGAACCATTTGCCCAGTTCGGTCGACCGTTTAACCTTGTCAAGAATTCCCTGCTATCGGTCGATACGATCTCGTTCAACCGATCCAAATTTCCCTTTACCGAAACGCAAATTCGGTCGACCGGTAACCCTGTTCGGTCGACCGTTTATTTAATAGACTTAAGTGTTCAGTCGACCTATCCATATTTCGGTCGACCGTATCCTTAACGAACCTAAGCGTCAGTCGACCGTTTCACCTTTCGGTCGACCGTTTCTGGACAGATTTGCAGCCCGATTTTCTGCTTTGTGTGCTTTGCACAAAACTCAATCAAATCTTGTCCCAACGGCTCTATTCTCTCTAATGCCTATATAAGGAGTTGTAAAACACATTTTAACACAACTCTCCCACTACAAACTTGTCCCAAACTTTAGAGAGAATCCCAAACACTCCAAACCTCAATTTCCACACTTTAGTGATCAACTCCTTAATCCTACTCAAGTGTGCTCAAGATTTTGAGAGTGTTGTTCCACTCAACCTTTGTTCAAGAAGCAAGGACTTCGGTGAAAGCCTGAAGTGTTCCTCTCGGATTGTGAGAGAAGAAATTCAAGCTCGCGAGGTTGTTCGCGGAGTTTGTTTTGTAAAGGCGTTCTCTCCCGGCCCGGAACGGGGAGTGGTTAGTGAAGACGTAGGCGGAGCTCGCGGAGTCGAGCGGAGCATACAAGAGAGGACTAGGACCCGGGTGGGGTGTCAAACCTCTATAAAAACCGACGCGTCTTTGTGTTTTGCATTATTCTTCCTTTACTTGCTTGTTTGCTTTAAAATTCCGCTGTGCATCTTGACTTAGTTAAACAAGTAGGTGATTAGATTAATAGTGATTAGTGGACCCATAACCCACATGATCCTACATTTGGTATCAGAGCCTTGTTAGCTAATTTGCATACTTAATCATATTTTTAGCATGACTAGTACATCTAATCACGTAGAGGGATTATGCACAACTCGACCTCCTTTGCTAAATAGGTCAAATTATGACTATTGGAAGAATAGGATGAAAATATTCCTAATTTCAAATGACCTTAAGTATTGGATGTTTCTCCAAAATCCTTACACACCCCCAAATGAAGATGAATTAGATTCACTCACTAGGCCCAAAATGAAAGAAATTGAGATGAACTCAAAAATTATGAATATTCTTTATTGTGGGCTAAATGAGGGTGAATATAATAGGATTAGAGGGTGTGTTAGTGCATATGAGATTTGGCATAGATTGCAAATGCACCATGAGGGGGATAGCAAAACTAAGGAAACTCGCATTAGTCTCCTTATGCATAAATATGAGATTTTTTCTATGAAAATCGGTGAAAACATAAGCGAAATGAACACTCGCTTCACTGATATCACTAACTCTCTTTTGGTTCTTGGAAGAAAAATCAATGAAGGAGAGATGACAAGGAAGTTCCTCCGGTCACTTAGCATCGATTGGGAAGATAAAGTCGTCGCAATTGAAGAGGCGCACGATCTTTCAAAATTAAAGATGGAGGAACTCGTTGGAAATCTCATGGCATATGAACTCCAAATCAACCATCGAAAGGAAAAGGAAGCCTCCAAGAACAAACACACATTGGGATTACATGCAAATATTGACCAACCAAGGAGGAGTGTAGAAGATGAAGACATTGAAGTCCTAGCAAAAGACTTCTTTAAATACCTCAAGAAGGATAAGGGAGAAAAGAATGAAAGAAGAGGCAGAAGGAGTGAAAAGAGAGAAAATTAAAAGGAGAAGGAGGAGAGTGAAAATGAGAGAAAAGAAGGGGAGAAGAAAAAGGAGAAAAGGGAGAGGAGAAGAGAAAATGAGAAGAGCAAGAGAAGAGAAAGGAAGGAGGAAGCACACAAGGCTACATGAGATGATTCATCATCACCATCATCATCGTCGTCTTCCTTGCAAAGTCGAAGAGAGGTGGCTCACTCATGCTTCATGGCTATTGAAGATCAAAGTGAGGTAGATTCTAACTCTTGCTCTAATAATTCATGCTCAACGAAGTCTTATTATAGTGATAGCTCAAACTCTAGTGCAAATAATGAAAATTATACACATGATGAGCTACAAAATGCATTTCATGACTTAGTTAAACAATATGAGATCATTTGTGATAAAAACAAAAGTGCTAGAAAGTTAATCAAAGATCTCCAAAGCCAAATTGAAACATGCATGAATGAGAAGAATGAAGTGATTGCTAAATTTGAAAAGAATACATCCAATATTGATAAATTAAGAGCAACACCCATAGATTGTGATCAACTAAATCTTCAAGCTTGTAATTTGCAATTAAGAAAAGATTTAGAAAGATTCACAAATGGAACTCATATGCTCAACATGTTATTAGGTAGTCAAAGGCAATCCTTGCAAAAACATGGTTTAGGTTACAATTCAAAATTGAAAAACCATGTATCTCACACTACACGAAATGGAAAGCATATGTTCATTAATCATAGTTCCTCAAGTGTGTGGGCTCCTAAAACCAAAATTGTTTGGGTTCCCAAAACTAACATTCAAGGACCAAAGTTGTTTGGGTACCTAAATCTACACTTGTAGGTGCTTGAGGAGGAGATTGGTGGTGACCGGGTGAGCCAAAACGTCAAATTCGAATCCGGTTGCATCACCAAGTCAAGATTGGAGCTAATCAAATTCAAGTTTGGTATAAAATTTCTATCTTTGAATTTTCTGAAAAATTAACTCCAATCTAGTTAAATATGCTTAATTGTCATATCCTTAGATGTTTAATTCATTACAAATCATTAACCATATTCATTGCAAATCATTTATCACATCCATTGATTATAAATGTCAAATTTTAAATGGATGTTAGAAAAAGGCCTAAGTTGAAACTTAAATGAAATAAACTTGAATCTTTTCATAGTTTTCATCTAGCCTTATTGATAGGGAAGCTTAAATGTTATATTTTTATTAGTGTAATGAAGTGCAAAATTTAGGGGGAGCAACTTCATTTCAAGACATCCAAATTCTTTGCTTAAAGTCATAATTATTTTAGTTTTTGATGGATGTCAAATGGGGAGAGATAATTAAGGGGGTAACTTGGAATTTGGCATAAAATTGAACAAAAACTATGCACATCCATAGGGGGAGCATTAATATGCATAGTTTACAAATACAAATTCCATGTATTTAGATAGAGTTAAGATATAGGTTGTCGTCATCAAAAGGGGGAGATTGTTGGCTTTTTGGCCTTAATCTATGTTTTGATGATTTAATTAACCTAATCTTAATTATGATCATGTAGAGAGTAGCACACATATTGCATTGCATCTATATTGTCTTGTGCTAACCTCTACAGGTGATCAAGACTCAAGAAAGAAAGGAAATCAAGTCAAGACAAATAATCAAGCTCATTTGAAGACATGTATTTTGTATTTATTTGAGTCTTTAGGAACTTGTGTATTTTGAGCATACTTGAGATAAAATCAAATTAAACACACACTAGGTTCCCTATAGAA
This sequence comes from Triglochin maritima, assembly GCA_963682175.1. Lineage (NCBI taxonomy): Eukaryota > Viridiplantae > Streptophyta > Magnoliopsida > Alismatales > Juncaginaceae > Triglochin > Triglochin maritima. Next base: position 15,499,975 of record OY821774.1, on the reverse strand, counting down.
GTCACACACAAAAATTCACATTATTTGGACTTCCATAGATCACCCAAACTTAGACCGAAAACACCAAACCTGAACTTTAGCTGTCTGAACCAAAACGGTCGACCGCAACATGCCGTTCGGTCGACCGGATGATCAAGTAATCCATTTTGTGTTTCCCTGTCTAGTTTCGGTCGATCGCACCATCTCTTTCGGTCGACCGTTTGAACTTACTGTTCCGACCGTTATTCTTGTCGTATATACCCAACGGTCGTATTCGTATTAAAACTATATACACCCCCATATACTTTACCAAACGGTCGAACCATTTGCCCAGTTCGGTCGACCGTTTAACCTTGTCAAGAATTCCCTGCTATCGGTCGATACGATCTCGTTCAACCGATCCAAATTTCCCTTTACCGAAACGCAAATTCGGTCGACCGGTAACCCTGTTCGGTCGACCGTTTATTTAATAGACTTAAGTGTTCAGTCGACCTATCCATATTTCGGTCGAACATATCATTAGCGAACCTAAGCGTTCGGTCGACCGTTTCACCTTTCGGTCGACCGTTTCTGGACAGATTTGCCGCCCGATTTTCTGCTTTGTGTGCTTTGCACAAAACCCAATCAAATCTTGTCCCAACGGCTCTATTCTCTCTAATGCCTATATAAGGAGTTGTAAAACACATTTTAACACAACTCTCCCACTACAAACTTGTCCCAAACTTTAGAGAGAATCCCAAACACTCCAAACCTCAATTTCCACACTTTAGTGATCAATTCCTTAATCCTACTCAAGTGTGCTCAAGATTTTGAGAGTGTTGTTCCGCTCAACCTTTGTTCAAGAAGCAAGGACTTCGGTGAAAGCCCGAAGTGTTCCTCTCGGATTGTGAGAGAAGAAAGTCAAGCTCGCGAGGTTGTTTGTGGAGTTTGTTTTGTAAAAGGCGTTCTCTCCCGGCCCGGAACGGGGAGTGGTTAATGAAGACGTAGGCGGAGCTCGCGGAGTCGAGCGGAGCTTACAAGAGAGGACTAGGACCCGGGTGGGGTGCCAAACCTCTTTAAAAACCGACGCGTCTTTGTGGTTTGCATTATTCTTCCTTTACTTGCTTGTTTGCTTTAAAATTCCGCTGTGCATCTTGACTTAGTTAAACAAGTAGGTGATTAGATTAATAGTGATTAGTGGACCCATAACCCACACGACCCTACATATGGAACCAATCCCAACGGTAGTGCACGGTACATCGTTGCCCATAACAATGATCCCTCCTTTTAGTGGTTCATAGGATGTAAACCACTCCTTAACCGGGTACATGTCAATGGATGCTCCTGTATCCAAAATCCATCCAAATGATGATTTGTCGATACCTGCAGCGCAAACCGTTAGAACGTCAGCTTCGTTCTTCTCAACAACCACACTGGCGGAATTGTACCCGTCTTTCTCTTTCTGCTGTGCCTCCTAAAAGGCCCTGCAGTCACGCTTCATGTGACTTATCTTCTTGCAGAAAAAAACATTCAAAGGATCTCCCCTTTGATTTTGACTGGCCCCTTACGTTGCTTCTTCCTTTGTCGAAAGAGCTACTACCTGAATTCTTTCTTGCATCGTAACAGATCAATGTGCCATTGACCTCTTCTAACACCAACGAATCATTCCCATATATGACCGTGTTCACCAAGTTCTCATACGAGTCCAGTAGTGACATCAATAACAACATTGTTTTGTCAACATCCTCTATCTTGTCGTCTAGATGAGTTAGATCAGAAAAAGCTTATTAAACACCGAGAGATGTTCAATGAAAGGCGTGTACTCCTTCATCCGAAGCATGTACAGCTGACGCTTCAGATTTAACTTGTTGCTAAGATTCTTCTTCATGAATCTTTCCTCCAGAAGTTTCCAATATTTTGTCGTGGTCTTCGACGATTCCTCAAAAAGTAGATCATTTAAGAGACACAACTCGATGATCTCAATCGCCCGGAGATTTAGACTCTCCCACTTTTCGTCGGTCATCTTCGACGACTTCTTTTCGACCTCATCCACATCAACAAGAGTATGTCCGTCTGCGACATCAACGCTCGAACCCTCTGTTGCCATGTCGTAAAGTTCCATTTTCCAGTGAATTTCTCCACCCGAAAATTCCGCACATCCTCTGCCATCGTAAGTGCAACCAAAAGCTCCGATACCAGCTGTTGGGATGGGGATCTAACAATGCACTAGCACGAATACAGAATATACACACCACTAAAATGAATATTGATTGTGAAACTTAACTTCTAACTCTCTCCCAAACTTAATGCAACAAGGAACACGAATAAGATAAAATAGACAAGCAATCACAAATGCACACTTGAAACAACCACGCCACACGCGATTTATAAGGTTCGGCAATGTACCTACGTCCTTGGGGGTCTCCTGCGGGTTTCCTTTCCTTCTTCCGCTTCTCCAACCAGAGAAGCAACCGAGATTACAAGTATATGGAGGCAATATGTCCTCCAAAGCACTCTAGATCTATCTCTAACCTTAATTTCTCAACTCACAATGAAGGAAATAATAGACATGTACGTTGTGTTAAAACCAAGAGTAAACAAGTCCTTTTATAGACTCAAAAACCAAGCTAGAAACAAGCAAAACCGTGAAGAAATCGTGGACAACGGTCGACCGAACTAGCTCATTTGGTCAACCATTCTCACTAACAGGAACGCTTCCAATTGCAATTCAGTAGACAGAATGCTTCCTGGTTGACCGTTGGACCGCTTCTCATTGTGATTCGGTTAACCGCTAGAACGCTTCCTCTTGCAATTCAAATGACCGAATTGTTCTCTCGGTTGACCGCTTCCACGAACTGACTTATTCTCCAACAGGTCCACGGTCGACCGGAAACCCCTTGGTGGACCGTTCCTTTTTCGACAGACTCTTTCGTGGTTTTCGGTAAACCAAATGTCCAACATCGGTTGACGGAACCCATCTAGTGTGTAGTGCCTGGAGTTTTTGGACGGTTAACTGAATCCCATCTAATCGTCCGAACCCAGCAGGTCCCAAAGTGCCTGGAGTTTTGGGATGGTTGACCGAATCTCATGTGGTCGTCTGAACCCAGCAGCTCTAAAAGTGCCTGGAGTTTTGGGACGGTCGACCGAATCCCATCCGATCGACCATTTAACATGGTTCTGCTTTCTTAACAAATGTAAACTAATATTGAACATGACCCACCTGATCGGAACCTGATCTCAACACCAAACCTAAAGTCGAAACCCGATCGGGACACCAAAACCAAAGACCCACGATGGTGGAACCGAGCTGGACACCAAACCAACTGTTGGAACCCTATCGCGACACCAAACCCAACGAGCCACCTTGCTCAACTTTTCCGGTGACGATTCTCCTCCTCCTCTACTCGTCGATCTCACAACACGTACGACCTTTTCAAACTCACAGATGTCGACTCCATCTATGTCGTCTTCCTCCACTACCTCGCTTCTCTCGTCTCTACCAAACCATTACTGGTGTCCACCACATGCCCCAACCCATCTTCGTCGATCCCTCAACAACGTGTCCCGTCGCTTACTGACTTGCACTTGGCGTTAGTTGGGACCAAGGTTTAAATGGGGGGATATGAATGCGATTCAAGTACATATGCGATTTGCGATTTAATAATTAAATAATATATATATATATATAATTATAAATTATATACATGTAACTAAAATTTTAGGTAAATATTTGAATAATATTTAAAATCAACAAGTTAATTTAAAATCAGAGAAAAAATAAAAAAAATCAAAATTGAGTGTTCTGAAATGCGGTAGCATATGCGGGTCATGATGCAGGCCACATCAGGGAGATGTGATGTGCCTCTCCACCGCATCGTGCCTGCATCCGCATATGCGGTCACATCGGGTCTCATTTCAGAACAGAGGTTGGGACCGAATGGTGGTCGATATTGCATCCAAGGTGCCTAAGAGTTCCCTTAGGATATGTTGTTATGAGTTTTCCCCAAGTTTTGTTGCTTTTATCATCTTTGATTAAAAATAATATCCCATGTTTTGTACTCGTCTCTACTTTAAAAGTTACCCTGCATACATGGGGTATGTGTCACATGTACAAGGTAGTATCAGTAAAACTTGAGAAAAGCTCACAGCAACAGATCTCCACTTTGCAGAGTTGTCATTCGTCGCATTTGGGATTAGGGTTAAGATTGAGATCCGGGTTTGAATCAGAGGAAAGGTAATTATGAAAAAAAATTGACTGATTTTGTAGGCACACGAGTCATATGTAAGTTAAAAGAAATAGAAATTTGGACGGAGGGGAGGTTTTTTGTTAAAAAAGAGGAGTTGAGGGGGGTGTTTGTGTGACAAATTAAACTTTAAGGGTTAAATTGATACGGTCCATAGTTGAGGGGGTGAACTGTAATTAACCATCCGAATGGTACAATATTTATCAACCTAAACACCACAAACTTCTACAGTATCAATAGAGACCAACTCAATTATGATATTTGGCATACGTAGACAATCTTGTGCATATTTCATTATTTTTTTATTTTCTGATTGCAGAGAAATCCTTAAGTAGTCCACCATCTCACCAATAATGTGCATGATTCAATTTCAAAAAACAAATGTGCATGATTCTTCCAAGACAACGTTTTATACTATACCATATGATGCAAAAGGAATGGTTTCACATGTTACCCGAAGTAATTTTGCATAACAGCTACCTTCAGTAATTTCTTATACTTTATACGTATTTAGATCCTCGCTATATGCTTATAGGAACCATACCAGAAAAGAACGTCACCTTCAAAGTTGCTATTACATTTTTTGCAGCGAGATACTATTGAATCAGATTAAAATAACGTACATCAAAATAAATATGAATTCAACGATAACAAAAGCATAAAACAGTTGATTTTCAGTTGCATAAATTGAAGAAAAAAACCCTTAAAAATTTAGAAACCAAAATTGTGACCCGAAGATAAAAACAAAAGCATTTCATCCCGTACTTTGTGGTCAACAAATAATAAAAGTAAAATTACGACGTCTAATAATATTTTAAATTTCTTCTCACTTAATTTTATGTACTTGGATTCATCATTGTTCCATCAAGATTAATGTGTAAAATCTTGCAATATAAAATTTCAACTTTACCATGACAGGCAAAAGGAACATGAGACCTCCATAGTCGCCAGGCCAGTGACCGTCATGTGCCTGAAGTGTACAATGGAAGCTAATAGCTCTTCTTAATGTAGTAGTAATAGCTTCTTTTGTAATATCTTCGTTTTCTCCCAGCTTGACTTGTGCCAAGTTTATACTCATACGATTCTCCCTTGCAAACTGGTTTGTTAGAAAAAATTAACTTTGATGTCACTAAAAAATGCACCTCAAATATTGCAAATAAATATAAAGAATAATTAATATTGCAAGGCTTCGTTTAATTAAAAGTCAACATCAATATAAAAAATCATTTACCAAGAATGACGAAGGGTTAGTAGCTGACGATACTAGAATCAATATGGCTTATAAACAAAAAAACACCAAAACCAGTAGGAAAAGTCAATAACGATAATAAGGATGTTACCCTCCTCTTCTCTCCTCCCTACCCTCTCAAACCCAAACTCTAGCTAGAGCTCCAAGCTTCTTCTTTGCTCCACCCTCTTTTTCTACCCTCATGCCTCCCATATCTTAGCTAGACCTCTCCTTTCATTTCTTCTTTGTTGGTGACCTAGGTTACATGCATGCCTTTGCATGTATGGATTGGGCGTGTTTGTACTCTATATAAGTGTTTTATTTATGTATCAATGCATATCTATGATCTACTTCACTAAGCACTAAGCATCTTTCCATCATCGAAAACAAATGGGAGCCGTTTCCTTCTCGCTCTTTGGCAATTTGACACCCCAAAAACATTTGTGGTGCTCTCAAGTAGGGATGCAAATGGTTACCGAATATGAAGGTATTTGATTCGAAAAAATTATAATTGGTTGGTATTTGGTCAGGATTAGCTTACCAAATAAATTTGGAATTGGAATTGATCATGTAAAGCTTACCAATTAGACATTCGGATACAATTTCGGATACATATCGTACCAAATCCTAATACCAATTGTATTTTAATATAAATATTTTAATCCTACATAAATTTATACAAATATACAATACTCTCAAGTCTTTGTAAGGAATGGATGGCCAGGATCTTATGCAATTTAAAATTGATAGTCAGATTTTATCCAACCTAACCTAAATCCACTATACAAGACTACAACTACAACACATCAACACCAAAACACAACTAGCAGTAGCCGCCCCCTTCTTTTCCTATCCTCTCAAAACCCAAACCCTAGTCCATCTCACTGACGATCGGTCTCCGAAACCCAACTGAAGCCTCACCTACTGGGCTACTGGCTACTACTCTACCGAACTTGGGTATTTTGTCCTTTTATTCCATCTTTATGGTACTTTCCTGTTTCCTGTGGGGGTCATGTGGTGATGTAGGGGGTTTTACTTCCAACCTTTTCATTTCCTGTTTTTTTGTTGTCGTGAAAGTTAAACAGCCGGACTTTGATGTGGTCACTTGGATTTGCAGAAAAGGATGTTAATATTTTTTAGTTCTTTAAGTTGTATAATGTTTGGATATCAAGTTTCTTAACAAGAGTTTGTAGTTTCTGGGTGTTTTGTGTACGCACCTTTGTAAAAAGTTGCTTTCTTTGAAGATTGGAAGGAGGAAGCCACAAATTTTTTATTTAATTTTGTCAATGGCTTTTAATATGTAGATACTTGTAGGTATGATTATGGATTAATTAGAAATGTTTTGAGACTGATTTGTGTTTATTTAATTGTTTTTGTCCATTTCCAAATGCAGGGGGAACTAGGAGAATGGAAGTGGACGTTACAAGTTGCAAAGAAGACAAGAAAGAATGACTTAAATCTTATAGTATAGATCATAAGCTCACTTTTTGGTTATATACTTATATGATAGGATTATAGGAATGAGAACACACCCTACCGAATAGAACTATATACTTAGTCGAACTTATAGACTATAATATTTTGTTAAGTGGTACTGTGAAACCACATACTTACTGAATGGAACTTATATGCTTACTTATTGATGGTGATGCTAACTTATATGCTTACTATGCTTACTTATATGCTTGCATGTAAAGTTGTATTTGTGTTCAGTTTGAAGAAGTGCTTCTGAAATTAGCATCCTAACGTATTTTTTAAAAATTGTTATTGGTGAAGTTTGTTCTTCTTGAAAAGCATTAATATTTGTTTGAAATAATTGTGCATTGAACAGGAAAAAATTGAATTGGAATTCGGATACTATTCGAATTCGAAAACAAATCCGAAAACCAAATATAATATTTTCGAATTCGAATAGTGTACATTTTTTCGAATACAAATCAAATTTGGGATTTGGTTATGAAAGTCAAATTCGGATACGGATACATACTGTATCCGATTTGATAGGTATCTGTTTGCATCCCTACTCTCAAGGCATGACTCGCTTTGCATGTGCCTATCTTAGCCCCTTGTAGCCAGTGAGTGATGAAGACAATTGATTAAGAAACATATGTTAGTTGACATACATTTCGACCGTGGTGCTTACTTTATCTACTTTTAGACGCTCAAGCTAGACAATTACCTTTTCAATAAATTGAGTTGTGTGTCTTCATGTATGTATGGTGGACTTTTGTCCTTAAGTGTATCAATGTAATCCTGAGCCTTTCGACTCCTTCGAAAAGAAGAAGAAGAAAATGAAAGTCAATTACGTCAACAACATGGAAGCTTGTCCATGAACGAGTGAAGAAAAACGTAAGTTTTTTTCATGGCGTGGCTTAGGACTGCATTTTTTTGCTTCAAACAATAGTTTATAAATACTTTTTAGTGTATCATGATGTTAATAGTTGACTTTTTGTGTAAAATGGTGGTTGCATCACGACTAATCACGTCATCATTCGACATGTGAATTTAAAACAATTCGAAAAGGCTCAAACTAGATCGTCATGCCATCATATAATACCACATGTAATTATATTGTTTTTTCCCAGTAGAGTAGCATTTAGAAAAGTTAAAGTAATTGGTTTATGGCCATAAATTTATTTTCTAATCATACCTCCAGACGTTGTATCAATCAATATCTGAAGTATCACAGGTACGTATATATTGTGATCGATCATGGTTTCCTGGATTGAAGTATATATATACCACCTGCATCCTCATGAGAAGATCAGAGCTGTGTTTCCGCTCGAACCGATGGCTCGAGAACTCCTCCCAGGCCTTTTCGACCTCGGCACGTTCTTCTTCACTGCCGAGGTCGGGATCGAACTCCCAAACCTGCCTTCCGAGGTGATTGTTGGTCGTTCGGAGCCCTTGGTTTCGCCCTTCAGCAATCTTAAGCTTCCACATCGCAAATTAACGACACTGCAATAGCAATTACTAGCGAGGAACAAAATTATCAAGTCTCAAGAACTATGTAAAGGATAATTGTAAGTTTGTAACTTAATCCACTGCTTACGAGCCAAACCAAGAATGAGCTGAAATTGGATTTTGGTGCCTCTTCTCTTGGCTGGTTTATTCTTTGTATAGTGACAAATAAATACGATGACAACATGTATGTATGGCGATCTTCTCGATCTGCTCGATAAACTAAAATAATCAGAGTTGTTGCATCAATATCACACACAGATGCACGTGCTAATATTAGAATTGATTCAAACAACTGGTGATTGACTTTTTAACATTCAAGTTACTAAGAGCACCGTTAACAGCGCCCAGACAGTTTTCGGATCCTGCTTTCTCTCTCAGTCACGTCAGCTTCTTTCTCCGTCACGTCAGCACAAATCAACCCCCCTACAAAATCCTTAACCATTACCCAATCCACTTAGTCACGCTACAGTATTTGTTGTCACGTCATTATTTTTATTCTTCTCTCTAAAACTCTTTCAACAATCAACAAAATATATTAATAATCATTATCGTAATTATTTAATATCAACAATTCATTCGATTTTAATTAACATTTAATTATTAAATACGAAAATATTATTAAAATTTAGGAAATTACGTTACATAGTACATTAACTGGAAATTTAAAAACTAAAAATACATCATTAAATACTAAACTTAAAATACATCAAGACGCATTTCCTCCAAAGTGTTGTCATATATTGTCGACCAAATCGGCTTGAAGGTTCAAATGTGTGGTGCGATCACGCACTTGATTTCTCATTCTCAAGTACCTGGTAATATCCAATACACGGTCAGTGGAATACCGAACTGCGTCGTTCACGGAATTTCCAGGTTGATCCTCAACAAATTCGTTCCAATCTCCAAAATTACCGAAGGAATCACGTTCATCCTCCACTTTCATATTATGCATTACAATGCAAGCTGTCATTATTTTGTAAGTATAGTCTTACTCCATGCAAGAGATTGTTTCTTCACTATCGCGAACCGCGCTTGCAAGACTCCAAATGCACGTTCTACATCTTTGTGTGCTGCTTCTTGTCGTTCAGCAAATAACCTGTCCTTCGGTGTTTATGGATGAACGATGAACGGAATGAATGCTGCCCATTTTGGATAAATATCATCAGCAAGATAATATCCCATGTCATATCGAGAACCGTTTAGCTCAAAATTCACAGGTGGAGCTCGTCCTTCCATTACGTCGTCAAAAACCGGAGATTGTTGCAGGACATTTAAGTCATTGCATGAACCTAGTGTGCCAAAAAAACGAGTGTCATATCCACAAGTCAGCCGACGCCATTGCCTCGAGGACAAGAGTGACATTGCCACTACGCACAAGAAGGGGAAAAACTATTTCAGGCACAACTTGATCCTGATATGTTAAAACTAGGGAAACAAATTGAATATAGCACAAAAGTGAACGAGAACAAATATTTGCGTTACGAAGAATGATTTTAAAAATGATTTAAAAAAAATCAAAACAAAAAACAAAACAAATTAAAATGATTTTAGAACTCGAGAAACAAATTAAAAATGATTTTAAAAAAATCAAAACAAAAAACACTCCAACTAAAATCCGTGACTTTTTTATTTTATTTTATTGTTTTTGATTTCTGTTTTTGATATTTCAAAATTTATTTTTAATCTGTTTTTTAATATATTCGTTTTTGAAAATAAGTTTTCTAATTGTTATTATTTTTAAGTTTTTTTAAATATTTTTGAAATATTTTCCAGAATCTACCTCCAAATGATGAGGACAAGAGAACATGTTGAAAAGTTTGGTTATTTTATACAATAAAAAAACTCAATTTTATTATCTAGAATAATAAATTATTTATAACTGAATATTAAACAAAGACTAAAACTAAGTAAAACAAAAAATTGGTGAAGTTGTCAAAAATCTGTAAGGTGTACACTCTTTACAAATAATTTAGGAGGTCGATGCAGCAAACAATAAAAACACAATTAATTTTCAAAAAACATACGTTGATACATGAGTGTACTGAAAAGTTTGGTTATTTTATACAATAAAAAAATTCTCGAATCTAGAACAATAAACTATTCACTAAAACTAATTAAAACAAAAAAAAGATTACGTTGTTAAAAATCTGAAAATGTACACTCGTTACAAACATTTTTGGAGGTCGATACAATAAAAAAATTAAAAACAAAATTAATTTTTTAAAAAAAATTATAAATATTAGAAAACATATTTTGAATTATATATATATAAAAACATAGTTAAAATGATTTAAAAAAATCATGTTTAAAACATATTTTGTTTTTTAGTATATTTGTTTTCAAAATATGTTTTGTAATTGTTATTATTTTTTAAAAGTTTTTAATTGTATTTTTAACTTTTTAAAATTTTTTAATTGTGTGTTGTAAAAAAATTTGATTGTGTTTTCAAAATTAAAAAAAATATTTTTTATAAAATAATAACAATTAAAAAACATATTTAAAAAATAATAATTAAAAAACAGATAAAAAATGAGTTCGAAAAAAATAAAAACATAAAAAATTAAATTCACGGATCGCGGTTCAGTCCCGCGATCCGTGCAAAAAAATTATAAGTTTTTTAGAAAAAAAATGTAAAATTTGACGGATCGTGGTTCATACCCGCCATCCGTGGCAAAATTTTTTTTTAATGTGACGGATCGTGGGTGTGAACCGCGATCCGAGTAGATTTCGAATTTTTTTTCCTAGATTTCGAATTTTGAATTTTTTTATTATATACAAAAATTACGGTGAAGCAATAGGTATCAATGTTTTAAAAACCGAACCGAAAAGTGAACCGAAAACATCTCGGTTTGGTTCAAAGTGGTCGAACCGATGGTTCAACCTGGTCCAACCGATGACATCAGCATTTTGTGAACCGAGGGTTGAACCGAACCGACTCCGTAGCAGCGGTCCAACCGACGGTCCGACCGATTGAACCGATTTTCCTATTATTTTTTAACATAATAAGTAATAACCAAGTACCTAAACTATGAACAATTCAACAAAAATTATCCATTTGTAAAATAACTTAATTAAAATCAGTAAAAAAATGAACAAACATGTAACTAAGTAATATTAGTCTTTCTTCTAACAAATAAACAAACATTTACTTCAACATCTAAAGCAGTAGGGGTGGTAGACTGTCCTAGAGATCCGCCGGTCTGTCGGCCTTGGTGGAGATCGCGAGTGGTGGCGGTGCGATGAGGGGTGGACCGGTGGAGATCGCGAGGGTGGAGGTGTGGTGAGGGGAAAGTAAAAATCTTAGAATTTGGGTCAAAATTGAACAAAAAATAAAACAATAAAAACCAAATTTTGTTTAAATTGAAAAAACCGGTTTTTTCGGTTCGACCAAACCGAAAAAACCGATCGGTTCGATCGGTTTTTTCGGTTTTCTTCGGTTCGCTCCGGTTCACGAGAGAAACCGGTTTTTGACCGAACCGACCAGTTTGCTACCGGTTCACGGTCCAACCCGGTCCGACCGCCGGTTCGGTCCGATTTTTAAAACAGAGATAGGTATATGAACTCCTAATTCATATAGTGAGCATTTACCCAAACACATTAAAGAACAAAAACCAAAACCACCAAAAGTGGAAGGTCATCTAGTTGGAGTCTAATATGTTGTCCTATTGGATTTGCAGTTGGGATTTGAGAGATTTTTAAAAACTTTTTTTGATTTATTTTCCTACAGTTTGTCATCTAGTTGATCTATTTTTGTGAGTGGATATTTGGATTTTGTGTTTATAGTGTTTGCATATCTATTTTCAGAAAATTGTTGTAAGATGTGAGTGGATATTCAGACGTGTAAAATTGGATTTGGAGTTGGGAGTTGAAATTTGTTGTAAAATTGGATATGGAATATGTTTCTTTTGACAGATCAAATTTTCTCAATGATTTGTGATTCGATTTCCAACTTATTTTTTCGGGGTTTGCATTATTGTCTTATTGAACTCTTCCTTGCCTTGGGTCTGAGTGGAATAGGTGTCTACTATATTATAGATGATTATGAAAGATGATATCATGTATATCTTGTTGAAGTCCCCTGTTTTAGTCATGTTTAACTTAAATAACCCTTTAAACATACTCCACAAGTTTGCATCCTAATTTTAAAAAGTGTCCAAGTTATGATTTATTTATGGGTTTGGCTTGTTTTGGCTTTGATTGCTTAGTTATGTTTCTAACATTTCTTATTTCCACGTTAGATTAAGGACTTTATCTCCTCTCCTCTGAGTCATTCTTTTCTCATTTTAATGTCTCTGAATCTTCTCATCTACGAACACATTCTTTTAAATTGAAATTTTATTTATTTTCTTCAATAATAACTATCATTTTTGTTAATGTTTAGTTTGAAATGGAACGAGAGTAGATTCTTTCAAATCGATGGAGTTGAGTATGAGAACGGAGTGAATATGTTCTTAGAGGTTGCCAAAAACATTAAAAAAAGGAATGACAACGACATGACATATTGTCCGTGCAATAAGTGTCATAATATGTCATCTTTTCGGAAAATAAAAGTTCATTTATTTGAGAAAGATTTTGACCCAAGTTACAGATGGTGAATATGACACGGCGAAAATGAATTATTTAGTTGTTCCAAGAATGACAGAGACAATGTTAGTGTGGAAGACCACTTAGAGGAAATGGTTTAGGATATGACTGATTTTTTTTCGTCCAACCACGATTTACTTGGTAATTTGTTGAGTGACAATGAGAACCCGTTGTATAAGAGTTGTACCAAATTCACTAGATTGTCAATGATGTTGAAGTTGTACAATTTAAAAGCAGGAAATGGTTGGATAGATGTCAGTTTCACATCATTGTTGAAGTTATTGAAAGAGATGCTTCCAGATGATAATGAGTTGCCAGATAAAACTTATGATGCTAAGAAAGTGTTGTGTCCTATGTGAATGGAATGTAAGAAGATACATGCATGCCCGAACGATTGTATATTTTATAGGGGTGAGTTTGAAAACTTACATTCCTGTCCCAGGTGTAATGTTTCACGATACAAAATGAAATGCAATTGACCGAACCACAATGTAGAGGTTGATGAGATGAAATCGAAGGACCTCTTGCTAAAAATTTGTGGTATCTTCTGATAATACCAAGACTTAAACATTTGTTTGCAGGTAAGGAGGATTCCAAGAACATGACATGATGAACGTGAGAAACCAAATGATCAGTTGCTACGTCATCCTGCAGATTCACCTCAGTGGAAAAAGTAGATTTCGATTTTCCTGTGTTTGATGAAGAATCCAGGAATGTATGACTTGGACTTGTGTTTTTGGTATGTACCTGTTTGCACATTGGATTTCAAGTTGTTTTACTTGTATACACATCTACCATTACAAACGATAGAAATGTATACAAATAAAAAACTACTAGAGATCCAAGGACCACAAAAATAAATAGTGAAAACGCGAGTTCACACGACCAATTATGATTCGTTCAAGTTGCACGAAAAAATTTCACATGGAAACTAGTGGGTAGAGCTGTCAATCGTGTCGTGTCAAGTCGTATATATAACATTTAGGTGATGCGCCGTATCCGACCAATTTAATAATCGTGTTGCTAGACTTCTGCTGTATCCAACCCGTTTATAATTGTGTTGCCATATCCAACCCGTTTATACCTGTTTATACACAGTTATTACTTGTTGAAGAAAATTGTTGTACTAAACAAATATCAACCAACCGAAAGTACTAGACAATCACAATAACATTAATAAAAATCACATGCAATTGAAATAGTAGTAACTAACTACATAATACAATTGTAAACATAAACTACTTAATACAATAATAACTATCTATCTAACTACCTAATTACCTGATTAATTATCGTGTTAATCGTTTTTGCAGCATAAATCCATATCAAACTCATTTAATAATCGTGTTTCGTATAAAATTGACAACCCTCACTGGTGAGAGCCATGATCCCCACGTTTAACTTAAAAATATAAGAACCCGACCCAATCGGTTCAATTAGGGATTTAAAGTCGTCGGTAACATGAAAAGGAGGTTGTGGACGTAAATACTCAAATCTTGACGCCCACTTCAGAAGGCGTTGGTTCAACCCTAGAACAAAGCCCTTACGGGCCTTACGACATCAAACCACAACCGTCGGATCCCAGATCAGACAGTGGATACCAAAACAAACCCTTCCTGCCTCCTTTCGAGGGCCATCAACATATAAAAACCCCAAACGCCACACCTCTCTTTCATTCCTCCTTGGCGGCGGCGCTTCCAGGAGAAGAAGAAAATACAAGAAGGTGAGTCGTCGTCTTCTCCCCTCCATTTGAGTATCGGCACTAGTACTGAGGCTTGGAACCATTTGGATTGTTCCGTTGCCTAATCTCTACGTGCGAAAGTAAACGTCGGTACCCGCTTTGCAGCTAACGTTTGTTTCCGTCGTTTTGCTGCCTGTAACGACCTCACATTATTTCTGGATCTTTCTTCTTAGTTATAACTAAACAAAAGAGGATCTGTTATTCGCAACTTACATTACTATTTACTATTTGCGGAACATCTGATTATGTACTAGCAGTTTAGGGTTGGTTTGGAAGTTTTCAGATCCTAAACCGATAAAAAAAGAACAGATCTAAGACATTGAGTAGTGATATTTTCAAGAATGGGTTAATAAAATTATAAGTTTGTATGGTGTCATACGGATGTTGTAATTCCTAGGCTATATCTATGAATTTTTTTTTAGTTTTGGTTTTTTTGTACCGTAAAATTGCTTAATGCATCTACATTTTCCGCGAGATTATGGATTTACGGGCATACATATTCGTCGGCGTTCTAATGGTAAACCGTTTTGACATTTGCACGAGTAATGAGGCTTAGATCCATCTCGATTGTTCGAACGCTTTGCAGCTCTAGTTTATGTTATCTTGTTGCCCTGTTATGACCCTAAATTGCTAACAACTTTTACTAGCTGAGCTGCCCATATTCACCCAAAATTACCAACAACTTGTATTTATTATCATTGCACTCTGTGTTTTGTTTAACACCGAGCCTTTTCGTTTGTTATCTTAATTTTGTTATTTATCACTTTATCGTTTATAAAAGCTAGTAATTTGGGTTTATGCTTGCTTCCTGGATTTTTTAAGCTCTCAAGGGCAAATGGTGCCTTTTAAAATGCTGACTTCAATGTTTCTTATTTATTGGTTATGTGGTAATACATTTGTTTGTGCAGGTAAGGAGGTTAGGAGGAAGACACCTGCGAGGAAATCATGGTTCTCAAGTATGTTCCCTGCTAATGCTCTTGTATAAATCATTTCATTGGTTTTTCTTGCTTACATTTTACATCATTTTCAATGGTTTATAATATCCCCCACCACATGTTTTTTACTCTCTATAGATCTTTAATTTTCAAGTGTTTATAATATTCCCCACTCATAGGTTTATGTTTTTTATGCTTTATGTGTTTCATGGAAAACTATCTTTTGATTAGGTTTCAGTCATATTGTTTAATTATAGGTTGATATGTTTGTTTATGAATTTGTTCTTAATTTGCAGGACCGAGCTTTGCCGTTTCAGTGGTGCAAAGATATACCCTGGCAAGGGAATTAGATTCATCCGAGCTGACTCTCAGGTAAATATTTTTTGAATCAAGATATTCTCTCACTCAGCAATCTGTGGGCTAAAATTTCCATCAATCAGGCGTTCCTATTCTCCAACTCAAAATGCAAGCGGTACTTCCACAACCGTTTGAGGCCAGCAAAGCTCAACTGGACAGCTGTGTACAGAAAGCAACACAAGAAAGTATGTTTGCTTGTCTATTCTTTTTACTCTGCGTGCATATGTAATACCAAATTTGTATGGACTCATTGACGATGCATACTCGTGAGGTTCTTAGTTTTCACAATTTATCTTTGGTAGGATGATAACACTATGAAAATTGTTCTTATGCTGAGGATGTATATATTTTTGAGACAATTGATGAATGCTTTGAACAAAGAGTACATATTGTTTGTTAGTGAAGCATTGCTATGAATCTTGCCAAGATTCTAAAAGCTCTCCTTTTGGCAAGTCCTTAGATAACTATATGTTTATTGCATCAAGACTGTTATATATTGCATCGCCTTGTGGTTTCTCAGTGTCCTGAATGATTCAGTTTGCCTTTTACATTTCCTTCCGTTTTTTGGTCATTGTCACCTCAATTTTTTTAATTAATGTCCTTAATTTTAAGACATACCTATTGTATCCTGTGGGATTCCTTAAATCGTTTTGTACTACCTATTCTGATATTTTTTCCATACTTCAACAGGACCTAAATGCTGAAGCTGTTAAAAAGAGGCGCCGTGCAACAAAGAAGCCATTCTCAAGGTCAATTGTTGGTGCTACTCTTGAGGTCATTCAGAAAAGGAGAACAGAGAAGGCTGAAGTTAGAGATGCTGCTAGGGAGGCTGCCTTGCGGTATGATTTCCTGTATCTCGCTAGCATGTTTTCAAATTCTTTTTACAAGGATAAAATGTACTTAGCATCATAAGGCATTTCATAGCTTAAGAGTATTGACTCCTTAAGCTGTTCGGTTTGATGATCCCAAATAATTAATAACCTGTTCACATTTCCTAATAACTCTGTTCCCTTCTGGTGCAAACCTAGATGATTGTTTGGTAGTCTGCGTATGTTCAATGCTTTTGTTTGCTTCAGTTATAAGATCATTTGGTAGCCTGAAGGCGTTCTGGGTTATATGATTGTCAGTAGTGCTGGATGTATCTAGGACTGATAGCTTGTTTCTCGTCTCCAAAATCTTGCCATTGTTAGTTTATTATAGCCCTTATGTTTCTTCTTCATGTTATTCTTGCAGGGAAATAAAGGAGAGGATTAAAAAAACTAAGGATGAGAAGAAAGCTAAGAAAACCGAGTTGATGACCAAAATTCAGAAGCCCCAATCAAAAATGGCAACCAAGCCTGCCAAGGGCCCTAAGCTTGGAGGTGGTGGTGGAAAACGTTGAGTTGTGCTAGTGGTGGTGTCTTTCGAACACAAGCAGCTACCTTCTCATCTTGTCTGACTGGTTTTTCCCTATTTTTGTTTATTTTGCAAGAAATTAGAACACCTACAAATTTTGCTCGGCTTGCCAACCAATTTTTGGATGGTTCTTATTATTTTTCCAGACTTTTTGCTTAGACTTTTTCCCCCCTCTAGACTATTGAGATGTTCATTTCATTGCTGGCGCCTACAGGATCCTCTCAGTTTTCTGGTTTAAGCCTTGATAACAAATTTTACTCTAGGCATAGTCTAGTAGCGATTGAATCTGCTTTGAAGCTAGTCTAGGACTGATCATATTTGCCTAAGGTTTTACAGCATTAAAGGGTTAAAATATTACAATTGATAGATAAATAATTTTAATTATTGCCTTCTTGGATACAATCCTCCGAGTCATCCGCTCTTCTTAAACCTAGTCCTGGAGTGATTGATTCTGCTCTTGGCGATACACATAATTTTGGCATGTGAACTGCTATTGAACTAATTTTGCATGTGGTGAAACCAGATGTTTTCTCGAATGGATGGTGCATGATTTGTTTTATATTTAATTGTGGATCTATGAATGTCGTAATTAGTCTTTAGTTACCGTACTTTTACCTGGAATACGACGGTCGAAGATGCATGACTTTTTGTAACATCCTCGGAGGATATTACTCGAAACAACATGAATTTGTAACTTAGAAGATTAACGAGGAAAAAGAAAAAACTTGGGACTTCATGAGATCATAGTATTAGATATTGATGGTCCGTCGGTCTTTCAAGAAGTAAGGTAAAGAAAGAATTCCAAAATGTAGTTTAGGGTCATGGAATCCGAAATAGAATTCTTGTATGATTATCAAGTGTGGAACTTGGTTAATTTTCCTCAAGGGAAAAAAGTCATTCAAAATAAATGGGTTTTCAAGAGGAAGATGGACATAGATGAGAACTTGACAACCTACAGAGCGAGGCTTGTAGCAAAAGATTTCACTCAAGTTCAAAGAATTGACTATGATGAATTTTTTTCACTGGTTGTCATGTTCAAGTCTATTCGGATTATGCTCGATTTTGTCGCATTTCGTGATAATGAGATATGGCAAATAGATGTCAAAACGACGTTCCTTAATGGGAACTTGGAGGAGGATGTGTACATGGTACAACCTCAAGATTTTGAAGATCCAAAGAATAACGAGAATGTATGCAAGCTTCAAAGATCCATTTATGGATTGAAGCAAACATCAAAGAGTTGAAACAAATGTTTTGACGAAGAAGTCAAAAAGATTCACTTCGTCCAAAATAAAGAAGAGTTGTATATACAAGAAGGTTAGTGGGAGCCACATAGTGTTCTTGATCTTATATGTCGATGACATACTCCTAATGGGATATCATATTCCTTTGCTTGAGCAAACGAGAAGTTCACTGAAATCTGCATTTTCGATGAAAGATATGTGTGAGACTCAATACATCTTGAGAATCAAGATATATAGAGATAGATCTCGTAGACTCATTGGCCTAAGTCAACGTACATACATTGACAAGGTCTTGGAAATGTTCAGCATGAACAACTCCAAAAAGGGCAATGTGCCAATGAGTATGAGTGTGTAACTCAAGAAGTCTCAACGTGCTGAATCACGTAAAGACTTGGAGTACATGAAAGATATCCTTTATGCTTCGGCAATAGGATTAATCATGTACGCGATGACTTGCACAAGACCCGATGTCTCGTATGCTTTAAGCGTGACAAGTCGTCACAAATCCAACGCAGGTCCTGAGCATTGGACTGCGGTCAAGAATATTTTGAGGTACCTTAACCGGACTAAAGATAAGTTTCTTGTTTATGGAGGACAAAAGGAGTTAATAGCCGAGGGCTATTCGGATGCGAGTTTCATGAGTGATTCCGACGATAGAAGGTCACAATCAGGATACGTCTACCTTCTAAATAGAGTCGTGAGCTGTCGTAGTTGGAAGCGAACCACTACGGCCGACTCAACCACCGCTTCTGAAGTAATGGTTGTCGCTGAAGCGAGCAAGGAACGAGTGTGGATTAAGAAGTTCCTTGAAAAACTTGGAGTAGTTCCCTCGTGCGAGGGACCCATAGAGCTATTTTGCGATAATAGTGTATCTATCTCGCAAATCAAGGATCCCAAATCACACCACAAGTGTGAAGTACATGGATCGTAAGTACTTTGTCACATGTGATTTCATCGACGAAGGCAAAATAAATCTGTTATGGGTGGACACAAACATGAAATGACCCCTACTCCTACTTGTTTAAGACTAATGCAATAATTCCTTCTCTCATTAATCTCTCCGTAATCACCACGAAAATCTCTTAATAAAATTAAGTTTTAGAGATAAGAATCTCAGGAGCTTAAAGAAAGGCAATTAGCTTGATTCTAAACCTTATTAGAGATTGATTGACTAATCCGTGGACAAATCAACAGGCAACGCGACTCCGAATCTTCAAAAATGTTTTAGAGAATTTTTATGTATGATTTTCTCTTTGTAGTTTATTTTAATAAATGTAGAGTTGCATGATATTAGAATAAACACAAAGTTGTGTACATAAAAATTGTTGAAAATATGAAATCGGTCTTTTATGTTATATTTAAAATATATACACACATGGGGACACGAAATCCTACACTGCAGCTACCACGACACGACCAAGGGCTCCATGACTTTTTCACTCAACCCAAACGTCCAAGTGCTCCAGGGCCTTTTCACCCAACCCTTAACACGCGGTCCATGCTCAGGCTCCAGGGCTCTTTTACCCAACCGCAACTCTCACACAGTTACGGGGCTCCAATGCTCTTTCACCTAACCACCGCAACACACTTGCTCACTAGCACACTTGCCGGAAGAACATCGGCACCACAACTCGCCTCACACGGACGACTACAACAACCGCACCTCCAATGTGCAAAACTTAACACAAACGGTCGACCGAACCAAGAGTCTCAGTCCACTGAATCTCACAAACACAGGGAAATTGCCTCGACCGACACTCCATCGGTCGACCAATTCCCACCAACCACACTCGTTCGGTCGAACAAAGTCAGGGACCGGCCGACCGTTTAGAAGTCGCCTCCCAAGTGCAACGAACAAAACGAATAATCGGTCGAACAACAAATGAGACCCGTCGACCGAAAACCACTAGGGAAAATCCACCATCACACAACCTCGACACTGGTCGAACCCCCGAGCACTCTCGGTCGATCGAATTCCACAAGGAAATTCCTCCATCGCATCCAAACAACACCGGTCGACCGAACTACCATCAGTCGAACCCAACCACAATCCAACTTAAGTCATCGGTCGGACGAAGTCAAACAGTCGGTCGACCGTTTAGATGGTCAACGCCCCAACCGACCTACAGCGGTGCACACAGTCGAACGGCAAAAGGGGACCCGTTCGACCGAAAACCACCAGGTTTGCCTCAAATGCACAACCGGTCGACCGCCCAAGGGCATCGTTCGACCTATGTGAGGTAGAACCTGAAATCTCATTAAGAACGGTCGACCGTTTGCACCAACCGGTCGACCGATCAGACAGTAAAATCTGTTGCATGCTTGCTTGCGACGAGCCTTTCGGCCCACCGTCGACTTCCAAATACTCACACAACAAAAGTAAGCTACGACTACAAGTTTGACATACCGTGAAAGTTTGAAGAAACCTTCGAAGAACCTCGGCGGCGCTTCCACGAGCACTTCTCCCCAAAATACGATCCGTCGACGAACCTCCCGCTCGACCAACGATCACCACCTCCTCAAAACTCTCGAGCACTCCTTCACCTTCGTTAATCTCCACACCAACCTCAACAGCTGAAAACGAGGTAGGTTGAGAGAGGACAAGAAGAAGAAACCAACGAGATGAGTTTAGCAACCAACCAACTCACTTCCACCACTAAACGACTCCGATCACCCCAACCTCGCCGGAGATCACCACCTCCACGCCGTAGCACAACTGAGGGAGAGAGACACGAGAGAGAGAAGTGAAGGAGACGTGAGAGAGAGAAATGCACCGATAAATATATTCTCCAATCAATCCCAACCATCCATCCACTCCACTCAATCTTAGCCGTCCAAACCCATCTCCTCCTAATCACCACCTAAATCAACATTAAAACTCAATTAGGATTAGGATCCCACAATCCACCATCTTAAAAGAATTTCGTCCTCGAAATTAAGACAACTCACCGAACAGCTCCGGGAACTCCTTTCGGACCTCTTCCTCAATCTCCCAAGTGGCCTCTCGCTCACTGTGGTGCTGCCACCTGACCTTCACCATCGGAATGGTCCTCCTCCTCCTCAACTGATGCTCCATTCGATCCACAATCTCAACCGATCTCTCCTCAAGAGACAAATCCTGACGGATCTCTGGAACCTCCAAGTGAATCACATGAGAAGGATCTGCTACGTACTTCCTCAACATCGAAACGTAGAAGACGTTGTGAAGACCCGAAAACTGCGGCGTCAGCGCAACCCTGTAGGCAACCTCTCCAACCCGATCAAGAATCTCAAACGGTCCGACATACCTCGGATTGAGCTTCCCTTTCTTCCCGAATCTCATCACTCCTCGAGATGGTGAAATCTTCAGGAAGACAAGATCGCCTACTTCAAACCTCAACTCTCGCCTACGCCTATCAGCGTAGCTCTCCTGCCTGCTCTGAGCTGTCGTTAGTCTCTGCCTGATTACATCAACCTTCTCCGCATACATCTGCATAATCTCAGGATCAACTAGCTGTCTCTCGCCTACATCACTCCAGCATACTGGTGATCTACACGGTCTCCTGTACAGAGCCTCGTACGGTGCCATCCCAATGCTCGAATGATAGCTGTTGTTGTAGGCAAACTCTATCAACGGCAAATGCTCATCCCAATGTCCTCCCAATCCAGAGTACAAGCTCGCAGCATATCCTCTAATGTCTGGATGGTCCTCTCAGACTGACCGTCTGTCTGCGGATGGAATGCCGTACTGAACTTCAACCGAGTCCCCAGAGCATGCTACAAACTCCCCTAGAATATGAAAGTGAACCTCGGATCTTGATCTGAAATAATACTCACAGGCACTCCATGAAGTCTGACGATCTCCTCAATATACAACTTAGCTAGACCCTCCAGAGGTAAAGTGGTCCGGATAGCTAAGAAGTGTGCCGACTTGGTCAGTCGATCAACTATAACCCAAATCGCATCACAGAATCCTCTCTTCCTCGACAGCCCGGTGACAAAATCAATTGTCATGTGCTCCCACTTCCACTCTGGAAGCTCGATCCTCTGCATCGGCCCTGCAGGTCACTAATGCTCAATCTTCACATGCTGACAAACCAGACATCGGTCAACGAACTCTGCTATCTCCGCCTTTATCCTCTTCCACCAGAAATTCCTCTGAAGATCTCTATACATCTTTGTGCTACCCGGGTGGATCGAATAACGGGATCTGTGCGTCTCCTCTGAATATCCTTCCTCAGATCTCCTCCCTTCGGCACCTAGACACGACCTCCGAACCTCATCCCACCATCAACTCCAATACTGAAGTCTGACCCATCTCTGACAGCTAACTGTTACAACCCAGCTACCTCATCATACGCACTCTGAGCCTGAACAATACTTGAAACCAACTGAGGCTCCACTCTTAGCCCGACAATCACTGCACCTCGTGACTCATCGGTGAACGGTCTCCATTCGGTCAGCACCTTAAGCAGCTTCCACTCCTCGATACACAGACCTGCTACGGTAACCTCCACCTTCCTGCTCAAAGCATCAGCCACCGAATTCGCCTTCCCCGGATGGTACAAGATGATGAAATCATAATCCTTAATCAGCTCGAGCCATCTATGCTGCCTCATATTCAGCTCCTTCTGCGAAAACAGATACTTCAGGCTCTGATGATCTGTGAAAACCTCGAACTGCTCGCCATACAAGTAATGTATTCAGGTCTTCAAAGCGTGCACCACTGCTGCCAACTCCAAATCATGAGTGGGTAGTTCCTCTCGTGCACATTCAGTTGTCTCGAAGTGTACGCAACTACCTACCCGTGCTGCATGAGTACACATCCCAGTCCAACGCCTGACGCGTCACTGTAAATCACAAACCCACCGCTACCACTGGGAAGTGTCAGAACTGGAGCAGTCGTCAACCGACTCTTCAGTTCCTGGAAATTGTCCTCGCACTTCTGGGACCACACGAACTTGACGCGGAAATCCTGAATGAAACGCGGATCTACGGAAATCCCAGCTCCCGATACAATGTGTCCCAGAAAGGCAACACTGCTCAGCCAGAACTCGCACTTCGAAAACTTGGCATGCAACTGATGATCTCTCAAAATACCAAGTACAACTCTCAAGTACTCTCGATGTTGCTCCACATCTGGCGAGTATACCAAAATGTCGTCCACGAAGACAATCACAAACCGGTCGAGGTACTGACTGAACGTCATGTTCATCAAATCCATAAACGCTGCAGACGCGTTCACAGTACCATCTCCAAGAAAGACATTCACGTATTAATTCGTCTCCGGAGGGAGACCATGAAGAGGGAAAAATCAAATGTGAGTGACTCTCATGTCATTATCTAAAATAAATGATCTATCACATCTTGAAACTACTATACCAACTAATTATAGTGACTCATATAGCTGAAAATTATGTAGCAAGAGGCAAAGCTTAAGTTGAAGATGTGGGTTTACAATCCTTAGAAAAACAAACGGAATCTCAATTAGGATTACGGAATTTGTCTTCACATCAGCAAATATAGTTTTCTTAATATCTTGTTCCTGTTTGTCTTCATTAATTTGATTATTGAAACCGAAGAAAAGTATAATCTTACCTCACCTCACGAGATTCACAGTACCATCTCCAAGACAAAATGTTCACGTTTTGATTCGTCTCCGGGGAGAGAGAGCATTGAGAGGGAAAAATCATCTGTGAGCGACTCTCATGTCATTATCTAAAATAAAAGATCTTTAATATCTTGAAAAACAACTACTTTACTAACTAATTATAGTGATCTAAAGTTGAAAATTATATAGCAAGAGGCAAAGCTTAATTTGATGATGTGGGTTTACAATCCTTAGAAAAACAAACCGAAACTCAAATTAGGATTATGGGATGTAAACGGGTGGGGTGGATTTCCCCTCCACCAGCACCACCCACCTGTGTTTGGCGGTTAAGGGAGGTTGAGTAGGGCGAGTTGAATTTTTTTAATCCATTGTTCAGCCCACTAAGGGCGGATTAGACGGATGTGGGACGGGTTGGATGGGTTGCGTTATTTAACTTATATCCAATGTAGGTTCACTTCGCATGTTGGCGAGCTTTTAAGCGAGTTATACCTACATAATGTCAATTTTGTGCCAAAAATAAGCATTATCTTTCTAAGTTTAGATTCTTAATTTTTAGTGACTTTGATTTGTTAGACATACCTTTTTTATTATAATATATAATGTTAAATAAAAAAAATATATTTGACGAGTTGGAGGATTGACGGAGCGGGTTAAGAAAGAGGCCACCGCAATCCACTTCGTTTATATAAGTGGGTTGGCATATAAAACCCACCATATATAGCCTCCATAAGACCATAAGCATATAAACATAGGGTAAAGAAATAAACACAATCTACAATTACTTGGATCTGGATGTACGTCCTTACTTTTGACAATTACAAACATTAACGCCACCTAAATCAATATTCTAATAAAGGAGTAAATCTTAAGCATGATTTGCAAATGCTAAAAGACACCATATACACTATAAAAGAACTGTTTTCCAATCATTAATGCAACCATCCTCTTTATAGAACAAATTACAGATGGTTTTATCGGCTCGTTACAAGATTCAGTTAAGATGCAGCCTAGTTTGCTCGCTAATTAAATATCAAGCTTGTACTGCAAATGGGCTTAATTAACAAGCTAATTAAATATCAAGCTTGTACTGCAAATGGCTTAAATAAGATTGAACTTATCAAAAGCTGAACTATGAAAATGAGATTTATCATTCAATCATACGAGCATAAGCTAATTCATATGGTAGAGCTTTGGATTCATATTCTTGTGAAGCTAGTAAGTCAATATAGTAGAAGAATCTTTCAAAAGATAATTTAGTGGATTGCAGAATGATATTACGGAAATATTTGGATCACCCAACTCAAACCTAGCTAACGACATTCACAAGTCATGCTTTCTGGTAATTTTGTTTGACCCTTCTGTTTTTAAATGAGGAGGGATCCGTCACCTTTAGAATCGTTGTCGACATTCGTTTGACATGCATTAATATTTTCAAATTTAAACATCCACTGATAAATCCAACTATTGATTTCCCCCCCTTAATATAATAGCTAAACATGCGGGCAAACTTTTTAATATAATAGCTAACTTTTTAAGCTCAATGGACACAAGATCAAATCAACAAAAAATCAAGGCACCGTTTAATAGAAATGCGACGATGTCTAATGTTGTATATCATAACTTCCAAATTCAATTAATTTAATCAGCAGTTTTAATTTTGTCATTTCGTGTTTAAATTTCAAAATAATAATTAGTGTCAACATTTTTCAAGAACAGCGGGCCCCATGATTTTAAGTGATGAGCATGACAACTTTGTTTGGAACAATATCTCTGTTTTAAAAACCGGACCGAACCGGCAGTCGGACCGGGTTGGACCGTGAACCGGTGGCAAACCGGTCGGTTCGGTCAAAAAACCGGATTCTCTCGTGAACCGGAGCGAACCGAAGAAAACCGAAAAAACTGATCGAACCGATCGATTTTTTCGGTTTGGTCGAACCGAAAAAACCGGTTTTTTCAATTTAAACAAAATTTGGTTTTTATTGTTTTATTTTTTGTTCAATTTTGACCCAAATTCTAAGATTTTTACTTTTACTACTCATTCCCCAACCCCTCACCACACCTCCAGCCTCGCGATCTCCACCGGTCCACCCCTCATCGCACCGCCACCGCTCGCGATCTCAACCAAGGCCGGCAGACCGGCGGATCTCTAGGACAGTCTACCACCCCTACTGCTTTAGATGTCGAAGTAAATGTTTGTTCATTTGTTAGAAGAAAGACTAATATTACTTAGTTACATGTTTATTCATTTTTTACTGATTTTAATTAAGTTATTTTACAAATGGATAAATTTGGTTGAATTGTTCATAGTTTAGGTACTTGGTTATTACTTATTATGTTAAAAAATAATAGGAAAAATCGGTTCAATCGGTCGGACCGTCGGTTGGACCGCCGCTACGGAGTCGGTTCGGTTCAACCCTCGGTTCACAAAATGCTGATGTCATGCTGACGTCATCATCGGTTAGACCAGGTTGAACCATCGGTTCGACCACTTTGAACCAAACCGAGTTGTTTTCGGTTCAATCTTTGGTTCGGTTTTTAAAACATTGAGAAATATAGGGCTTGGAAAGGAACCAACAAGCAGAAGAAAACAACACCAAGTGAATCACATCAGAATTTTGTTGGCATTTTCGCAAAACGAAAATTTGGATTTCTAATTACGAGGTAATGACGACAGTATGGGAGACAAATAGACAACACACTTCCATGATTCCATGTGGTGTTCGAACTTTAACTTTATACACACCTAAGATGAGTTGGTTCCTCATCAAATTGGTTACGAACTTTAATTTTATTTTGTATTGGAACTTTACACCAGAGCATAGGAAAAGACGATAGGCAAACGCGCTTCGAGTTTGAAGAAGTAAAATTGGCCGACAACTCTTGTTGGAGTCAAATTTGCTCTTTCTTAAGAACTAAGAATAAGAATTAAGCAACACAATGTGGTACTATTTGAATTAATTTAAAAATAATTTGGAACTGTAGCTGTAACGTCCCGAAACAGCGGAAGATTTAAAATTTCGAAATAACGAATAAAACTGACAACTCAAGGCGGGAACGTCACTAATATATAAATATAGAAATCCGGATGCACCCAAAATACATGGAGTTTACAAAAGGTGTACAACTACAATCCAGATGAAAGAAATGAAAATACAAGTAGTCGTACGATCTCGCAAATGCCGAAGAGGATCCGACTCCAAAGCGCTCCGTCCTCGGTCACCACCCACCGGACCTACTGCGATCCTGAAAAAGATGCAACAACAATGCCTGAGTTTCCAGAAGGAAACCCCGTATACCAACTCACCTATATGCATGCATCACATAATGAACCTATCATACTAGTAGCATGTCATGGCATCAACAGATATGGAAAACAGTTCCCCCGAAGGGTAAAACAGGACATCAGTCCGACAATCAATCATCGGGTCTCCCGAAGAGACCTACTGCAGGCACATGCAGTCTAGTAGCCCGCGACATCGCACCCCCCACACGCAGCTACACTACACAAGGGTTCGGCAGGGAGCCTCTGTCACGTCTACGCGCCGATAGAAACAGATCTGTAAATCTCAGTGGTCGGGGCCACAGGGACCAACGGGGCCGTCGCCCGGAAGGTATAACAACATCATCTCGGTAGGTGCCCAGCCGAGGAAAACAACAAGCCGGCACAGCCTCGGCCCAACAATCATCATCGCCGGC
Organism: Triglochin maritima; assembly: GCA_963682175.1. Lineage (NCBI taxonomy): Eukaryota > Viridiplantae > Streptophyta > Magnoliopsida > Alismatales > Juncaginaceae > Triglochin > Triglochin maritima. The sequence goes on along the minus strand of OY821774.1, from coordinate 15,472,039 downwards.
ACAACCTCGGCGGCATCACCGGCACAGCATCGGTGGTCCATCACAACGTCCGGCACAGCATCGGACGGTCCAGACCGAAGTCTGCCAGGTCATCGGGCTCCTCGAGCCGCGAACACCAACCGCGCCGCTATAAAAGCAGGGCAGCGACCTCCGTAGCCCCAAGGGCCGGTAGTCACCTCACCCAACGCCAGTTGCGTGCCCGCACAACATCAACACTGGGATCCGCGATCCCTCAGGCCTGCTATACTACAAAGTGCCAACAATCATCTCAAAAGTCACGGTCCATACATGGAGGTGACGCGTCCCGAACACCCACACTCTTCCCAACGGCGGTCCCTGGGCAGGCACGCATCACGCGCCCACCGTCACCTCCCGGCTCACGCACAAGGCGAGGACACGGGTTTCCGTGGACAAAGTTGGCGTTCAAAAGGGGAACCAGGAATTCTGTCCTGGGCCCAAACGGTCGACCGGAAGAGGTGATTCGGTCGACCGGTTCCAGGATGCACCTACCGAGATGATGTTGTTATACCTTCCGGGCGACGGCCCCGTTGGTCCCTGTGGCCCCGACCACTGAGATTTACAGATCTGTTTCTATCGGCGCGTAGACGTGACAGAGGCTCCCTGCCGAACCCTTGTGTAGTGTAGCTGCGTGTGGGGGGTGCGATGTCGCGGGCTACTAGACTGCATGTGCCTGCAGTAGGTCTCTTCGGGAGACCCGATGATTGATTGTCGGACTGATGTCCTGTTTTACCCTTCGGGGGAACTGTTTTCCATATCTGTTGATGCCATGACATGCTACTAGTATGATAGGTTCATTATGTGATGCATGCATATAGGTGAGTTGGTATACGGGGTTTCCTTCTGGAAACTCAGGCATTGTTGTTGCATCTTTTTCAGGATCGCAGTAGGTCCGGTGGGTGGTGACCGAGGACGGAGCGCTTTGGAGTCGGATCCTCTTCGGCATTTGCGAGATCGTACGACTACTTGTATTTTCATTTCTTTCATCTGGATTGTAGTTGTACACCTTTTGTAAACTCCATGTATTTTGGGTGCATCCGGATTTCTATATTTATATATTAGTGACGTTCCCGCCTTGAGTTGTCAGTTTTATTCGTTATTTCGAAATTTTAAATCTTCCGCTGTTTCGGGACGTTACAACTTGGTATCAGAGCGGTCGATTCCTGTGTCTTCGTCTAAAGAACCACCCTTAGGAGTAGTGCTAGAGGCATGCATTAATTTCGTAGCTCATGCATGCATTGTTGCTTATCTGTTGATTGTTGTGGTGACAGATGGCACCTAGGCGCGTGAGGAGTTCTCCACGCGATCGTGATCCCAGTGATGACACTTCAGGTGCTCAGTGGGACAGGCTGGGCGAGTTTCTGGAGCATCAGGCTGCTCAGAGCGCTCAGAGCGGGGTGGGAGCTGAGCACGATCGGTTCATGCGTCAGCACCCGCCGACTTTTGATGGCAGGAGGGCCCCAGAGGTTGCAGAGGACTGGGTCTTCAGGATGGAGAAGATCTTCCGCGCTATTGGTGTAGCACCTGGGAGGATGGTGGAGCTGGCCACCTACGTGTTCGATGGCGAGGCTGCCAACTGGTGGAGATCTACGTCCACGGTGTTGTTTGATGATCGTGTGGACGTGAGCTGGGAGGAGTTCTTGGAGGTGTTTCATGAGCAGTACTTCCCCCAGCATGTCAGGGATCAGAAGAGGGAGGAGTTCATGTCGCTAGAGCAGAAGGACATGACACTGACGAGCTACATCAGCAGGTTCAACGCTTTGGAGCGTTACTGCCCTGAGATTTGTGTGACCCCAGAGCAGCGGGCGAGGAAGTTCGTGAAGGGACTGAGACAGCCGCTTCGATCTCGGGTGATCAACAGCATGCCGCGGACCCTTGCTGATGCGGTGAAGCATGCTACGATCATCGAGCAGGACCAGAGGGAGTGTATTCAGGAGGCGCGGAAGGCGCCAGTGAGCACCGGCAGCAGAGTCGCTGGTCGTGGAGCAGGGAACTCGGGCAAGAGGCCCAGGTTCGATGGTGGAGGAGCACGTCAGTCAGGAGCGTGCACTTACTGCGGGAGGTTCCATCCGGGGCAGGAGTGTCCCCGTCGGACTGGAGCGTGCATGGGTTGTGGTCAGATGGGGCATTTTGTCCGTGATTGTCCTCAGAGGCAGGGTGAGCCGAGCAGGAGGCCGGGACCACCAGCAGTAGGCAGAGGCGGGGGTAGCCGATCAGTTGTTGCACCGGGGCAGAGCAGGAGGACCGGGCGAGTCTTCACTATCCAGGCTGAGGAGGCGAGGGACTCCAACACCGTCGTGGAAGGTACGCTTTCAGTTTCTGGTTCAGTAGCGCGTGTGTTGTTTGATTGCGGCGCCACTCACTCCTTCATTTCGGAGAAGTTTGCTGGCGAGTTGGGTCGGACCCCTGTGCTGCTGACTGATGTTTTGGAGGTCAGCACGCCCATGGGTGAGGTGGGCACTGTGGGGAGCTTTTTCCCCGGCACCACAGTTGCTTCGGGAGACCACGATTTTCCGGCAGATCTGGTCTTGTTACCGATGGTGGACTTCGACGTCATACTGGGGATGGACTGGCTGTCCCGGTACGACGTGCGGGTCTTTTGCCGTGAGAAGAAGATCCTGATTCCGATGGAGGGTTTGCCAGATGTTCTGATCAGAGGTGCGAGGAGCAGAGGGGGTCGTCTGATTGTGTCTGCAGTTAGGGCACAGAGACTGATACAGCAGGGATGCAGAGCGTTTGTGGCCACGCTGGTAGTTCCTGATCGTGAGACGAGGAGACTGGAGGACATAGAGATTGTGCAGGAGTTTCCGGATGTGTTTCCAGCGGAGATTCCAGCGTTACCGCCGCACCGAGAGATCGAGTTCGGCATCGAGCTGGTAGCGGGTACGACACCTCAGTCGAAGGCACCGTATCGTATGGCACCTGCAGAGTTGACAGAGCTGAAGAAGCAATTGCAGGAGTTGATGGAGTCTGGGTTCATTCGACCGAGTGTTTCTCCATGGGGAGCGCCTGTGCTCTTCGTGAAGAAGAAGGATGGATCGTTGCGGATGTGCATCGACTACAGGATGCTGAATAAGGTTACCGTTCGGAACCGGTACCCTTTGCCCAGGATTGATGATTTGTTTGATCAGTTGCAGACGGCGAGAGTGTTCTCGAAGATCGATCTGCGTTCGGGTTATCATCAGTTGCGGATCAGGGAGGCAGATGTTCAGAAGACAGCCTTCAGGACGCGGTACGGCCACTACGAGTTCTTGGTGATGCCATTTGGACTGACGAATGCGCCTGCAGCATTCATGGATCTGATGAATAGGACCTTCCAGCCGTACCTCGACAGATTTGTCGTTGTATTCGTAGACGACATTTTGATATACTCGCCTGACCGGGAGCAGCATCGAGAGCACCTGAGGATTGTGCTTGGCATCTTGAGGGATCAGCAGCTATATGCCAAGTACACGAAGTGCGAGTTTTGGTTGGATCAGGTGGCTTTTCTGGGGCATATTGTGTCAGCAGATGGGATTTCAGTGGATCCGGCGAAGGTCGAGGCAGTGACTCAGTGGAGAGCCCCGACGAGCGTGACGGAGATCAGGAGTTTCGTAGGTCTGGCAGGGTATTACAGACGGTTTATCCAGGATTTCTCCAGACTTGCATCGCCGCTGACAGCATTGACGCAGAAAGGCGTCAAGTTCGTTTGGTCCCAGAAGTGCGAGGACAGCTTTCAGGAGCTGAAGAGGCGATTGACGACAGCACCTATTCTGACGCTACCGAGTGGCAGTGGAGGCTACGTGATTTACAGCGATGCATCCGGGATAGGCTTGGGTTGTGTCCTGATGCAGCATGGGAAGGTGGTCGCGTACGCTTCGAGGCAGCTGAAGGTGCACGAGAAGAACTACCCGACTCACGATCTGGAGTTAGCAGCAGTAGTTCATGCGTTGAAGACCTGGCGGCACTATCTGTATGGCGAGCAGTTCGAGGTCTTCACCGACCATCAGAGTCTGAAGTACTTGTTCTCGCAGAAGGAGCTGAATATGAGGCAGCGCAGATGGCTCGAGTTCATTAAGGACTACGACTTCACCATTTCCTATCATCCGGGGAAGGCGAATTCGGTTGCAGATGCGCTGAGCAGGAAGGTGGAGGTTTCAGTTGCGAGTCTGTGCATCCAGGAGTGGAGGTTACTCGAGGCTTTGTCAGAGTGGAGACCGTTCACAGAGGGCTCAGAGGGAGCAGTGATTGCTGGGCTTCGGGTGGAGCCGCAGACTGTCTCACGGTTGGTTCAGGCTCAGCAGGGGGATGAGGAGTTAGCTGGTCTGCTACAGTTGGCTTCCAGAGATGGATCAGATTTCAGTGTGGGGGTTGATGGTGGTCTGAGGTTCAGGAGTCGGATTTGGGTGCCGAAGGTTGATGGGCTGAGAGATGACATCATGGAGGAGGCACACAGAGCTAGATACACCATTCATCCGGGGAGCACGAAGATGTATAAGGACCTGCAGCGGAACTTCTGGTGGAAGGGCATGAAGAAGGATATTGCAGAGTTTGTGGAGCGATGCTTGGTCTGCCAGCAGGTGAAGATTGAGCATCAGAGGCCAGCAGGACCGATGCAGTGTATTGAGCTTCCTGAGTGGAAGTGGGAGCACGTGACGATGGATTTTGTCACGGGATTGCCGAAGACGAGGAGATTCCACGACGCGATTTGGGTGATAGTCGATCGACTGACCAAGTCGGCGCATTTCTTAGCGATCAGGACCACGTTGCCTTTGGAGGGTCTAGCTAAGTTGTACGTGGAGGAGATAGTTAGGTTGCATGGAGTGCCAGTGAGCATCATCTCCGATCGAGATCCTCGATTCACTTCCAGATTTTGGGGGAGTCTGCAGCAGGCTTTGGGGACGCGTCTGAGATTCAGTACAGCGTTTCATCCGCAGACCGATGGTCAGTCAGAGAGGACGATACAGACCCTGGAGGATATGCTGAGAGCATGCACATTGGATTGGGCAGGGCACTGGGATGAGCACCTGCCACTGATAGAGTTCGCCTACAACAACAGCTACCACTCGAGTATTGGGATGGCACCGTACGAGGCTTTGTACGGGAGGCCTTGCAGATCACCGGTATGCTGGAGTGATGTGGGCGAGAGGCAGTTAGTTGGGCCAGAGATCGTGCAGATGTATGCAGAGAAGGTGGATGTGATCAGGAGGAGACTGGCCACGGCACAGAGCAGGCAGAAGAGTTATGCAGATCGACGCAGACGAGCGCTGAGTTTCGAGGTGGGCGACCATGTGTTTCTGAAGATTTCCCCTGCCCGAGGTGTGATGAGGTTTGGGAAGAAGGGGAATCTGAGTCCGAGGTATGTTGGGCCGTTCGAGATCTTGGACCGAGTTGGAGAGGTTGCCTACCGGATTGCTTTGCCGCCGCAGTTTTCGGGTCTTCACAACGTCTTCCATGTATCGATGCTGAGGAAGTACGTTGCAGATCCGTCGCACGTTATTGAGATAGCAGTGCCAGAGATTCAGCAGGACTTGTCGCTCGAGGAGAGGCCGGTCGAGATTGTTGATCGCATGGATCACCAGCTCAGGAGGAGGACCATTCCGATGGTGAAGGTCAGGTGGCAGCATCACAGCGAGCGCGAGGCCACTTGGGAGATTGAGGAGGATGTCAGAAGGCAGTATCCAGAGCTTTTCGGTGAGTAGTTGCTTGATTTCGGGACGAAATCCTTTTAAGTTGGGTGGATTGTTATGTCCCTAACCCGGATTAGGATTGGATTAGGGTTAAGTGAGGTTTGACTTGGAGGAGAGAGGAGGTATGGTGGAGTTGTTGTGGAGGTATGGGTTGGAGTGTAGGAGTATGGTGTAGGGTGAGGGTGAGGTGTTGGGGGTAGAGTATTTAAGTTGGGTTTTCTCTCTCTCTCTCCCTTACTTGCTCTCTCTCACTCTCTCTCCATTTTTCTGTCCGGCGACCAGCGGAGGAAGAAGGCGCGGAGGCTCCGGCGTGAGGAGGTCGCGGCGAGGAGGAGGTTGCGCGTGCGGAGGTGCGGAGGCGCGAGCGTTGCTCCGGCGTTTCTCCGTCGTTGGTTGAGGTATGCCGCTCATTAGTGTGATTTTGTTGCTCACCCTTGTGGAAGGGTGTTGTTGGTCGGTCGGGGGAGGTCGAGGACCTCTCCGGCGACGCGTTCCTCGTAAATCCTTGGCTGGGCACCTACCGAGATGATGTTGTTATACCTTCCGGGCGACGGCCCCGTTGGTCCCTGTGGCCCCGACCACTGAGATTTACAGATCTGTTTCTATCGGCGCGTAGACGTGACAGAGGCTCCCTGCCGAACCCTTGTGTAGTGTAGCTGCGTGTGGGGGGTGCGATGTCGCGGGCTACTAGACTGCATGTGCCTGCAGTAGGTCTCTTCGGGAGACCCGATGATTGATTGTCGGACTGATGTCCTGTTTTACCCTTCGGGGGAACTGTTTTCCATATCTGTTGATGCCATGACATGCTACTAGTATGATAGGTTCATTATGTGATGCATGCATATAGGTGAGTTGGTATACGGGGTTTCCTTCTGGAAACTCAGGCATTGTTGTTGCATCTTTTTCAGGATCGCAGTAGGTCCGGTGGGTGGTGACCGAGGACGGAGCGCTTTGGAGTCGGATCCTCTTCGGCATTTGCGAGATCGTACGACTACTTGTATTTTCATTTCTTTCATCTGGATTGTAGTTGTACACCTTTTGTAAACTCCATGTATTTTGGGTGCATCCGGATTTCTATATTTATATATTAGTGACGTTCCCGCCTTGAGTTGTCAGTTTTATTCGTTATTTCGAAATTTTAAATCTTCCGCTGTTTCGGGACGTTACAGTAGCTGTTGTCAACATATTGAAAATATGTAATATGAGATCTAAAAAATACAAAATAAATATATCTAGGAGAATATATTTACAGTAGATTTAATCTAAATATGTTTTGAAATGTGTATTACTTGTAGTGAATTTCTTTTTTAAGAAAATACTTGTGTGAAAAACATGAGAAATTGTTTAATGAGAGCTCAGTTTCCGTACGTATGATCTAAACATGTAGAAGCCAAGTGAACTACTCAAGATGAAAACATGTTTACAAAAAATTATATACGCACGTAGTCGATGTGCTGGACGCTGTTCCCATTAAAAGTAAGCAACACAATGTGGTACTATTTAATTAAGCTAATTTAAAAGTAATTTGGAATTGTAGTTGTTATCGACATATTCAAAATATTCAGTATGACATCTAGAAAAACCAAAAAACAAATCACTAGGAGAATATGTTTGCAGTAGATATAATCTAAATATATATGTTTTTCAATTGTGCATTACTTGTAGTCATTTTTTCTAAGAAAATACATGTGTGGGAAACGCGAGGAATTGTCTAATCAGAGCTTAGCTTCCGTATAATCTAACATGTAGAAGTCAAGCAAACAACTCACGATGAAAAAATGTCTACAGAAGGGTCATTTTAGAGGATGCGGTGTCCCAGACGCACCTGCAGTCAGCAAAAGTGAAATATCTTTTACTTTCTGAAATTAATTAAATAATAAGTTCATTTATTTGGTGTGACATGCAATCTTTAGTTTTTCAATGCAACATTACTTTTCTAATATAACATTTGGTTTCTCATGTAACATTTACTTTCCCAACGTAACTTTTAGTTTCTTATGCAACTTTCAGATACAAAGGTAAAATGAAGAGTTCATATAAACGAAGAAACCTTACAACATGCGTTCGTCTTTTTGAACATATATGAGTATGTCTTTTTTAATATATGAGTTTGTCATTTTTATCATCTGTGTTTGTCCTTTTTAACTTATGAGTTTGTGCTTTTTAATATTTGAGTTTGTCCTTTTTAATATATGAGTTTGTCCTTTTTATCATTTGCGTTTGTCATTTTTATCATATGAGTTTGTCCTTTTTAACTTATGTGTTTGCCATTTTTAAGCTATGAGTTTGTCATTTTTATTATGAGTTTGTCATTTTTATCATATATGTTTGTCTTTTTTAACTTATGTGTTTGCTATTTTTAATATATGAGTGTCTTTTTTATCAACTGCGTTTGTCCTTTTTATCATATGAGTTTATCATTTTTAACTTATGTATTTACCATTTTTAAGCTATGAGTTTGTCCTTTTTATATGGGTTTGTCCGGTTTATCATTTGCGTTTGTTCTTTTATCATATGAGTTTGTCATTTTAACTTATGTGTTTGTCCTTTTAAGCTTTGAGTTTGTCTTTTTTAATATATGAGTTTGTCCTTTTTATCATCTGCGTTTGTCCTCCACCTCCCCTTCACTCCCCCTTCCCCTCATTCCCTCCCAAAGGATGAACATTTAAAATGGATGACCATTTAAAAAGGATGAATGCAATGACCATATCATCTCATGTCATCTTCTTCCTCCAATCAAAGCACTCCCAACCCCACCATCCCTCCACTTCCCACTCCCCTCAACTTCCCTTCCCTTCCCTCCTAATCGACCGCAAACATCTCGCAACCCACCACGCCATGGAGTTTGTGAGATCTAACATGGTCCTCAGCCTCAGGATGGGCTCCACCGCCGACTACTTCCTCCTCCTCCTCTTCGCCGACCAACTTCACCGCGACATCCTAACCAACGTCGTAGACGTCCCCACCAGCCTCAAGACCCACTCCCATGTCGTCTCCCTCATCTCTCAATGATTGACATCATTTCATGCTCATATTTGTATCTTATATCCATTATCTTTCACCTAAACAATGCTATGCCACGAGTTTTATGTTTAGTTTTCAGGAATAAATAGGTTTGAAGAGATGAAACATAAAAGGACCCAAAAGCTGGGAAAAAGGACTGGATTGTGAGATATGGGGACCAAGATGCAAGGGGGAAGGACCTGATTGCAAGACAGAAGGACCTAAGAGCAAAACAGAATACTCCACACCATCATGGGGAGTATTTTACCAATTCGATTCGGGTCGGAGCTCCAACAAGTCAAGTAACCGCATCAAAGACCAACAATACCAGAAAGAAAAGCCCAAAACAAAAATGAGCAGGATCTGAACCATATAGACCGCTAATTGGCGGTCCAAGACCGCTAATTGGCGGTCCATTTTGGCCCAAATCCGCTCAAATTTCTCCAGCACATGTATTAGAGGATGTTTAGGCTATTTGTGGTATCTGTTTAGTCCCACATCGGGGGATTGTCCCGGTTTGCCTTTTTCCATGGCTATAAATAGAACTCTTCACCTTCCATTGTAATCACTCCATATTTTAAGTGACTATTCTTCCTACTAGAAGTGAGGCCTTGAAGCACACACTAAAGTAGGAGGATGCTACTTTTAATGTGAGTCATTTTATCAATAAAGTTTTGTGTTTCTTTCATTGTTTGTTTTATGCTTCTTTTATTGTTTGTGCATGTTTTAGTTTAATCGTCTTTTAATTCTAGCTTAGTTTTAATATGCTTTCTTTCCATAGTTTAATAATTAGTGTAATGTTTAGTGAGTAGTTCCATCCCCTTTGGGGGGTGGAGTAGATGTACATACATGCATTAGAGAATGGGATGAATGCTTTATTTTTGATGTGTTGATCAAACATGAATGTATGCTTGCTTGTTTAGGATAGAATTTATAACTTGATGAGTTTTGCCAAAATGATTAGACACCTCTCATGCTTGTTTAGGTTCTGAAATAAACAACTTGCATATGTAAATGTTAATCAACTAAGTTGGTGAATAGATTGATAGGTTTTGCCATAACATTTAGACACTTCCTATGCTTGATAAACACCACCTTCATGTGCTTAAAGAATGTATTCTACACCCACCTCTTTGCATGTGTGCACTCACTCCACCCCTTAGGGGTTTTCCATTCCTGAAATTCCAGCATTCTTGTTTTGTTCTTAGCTTAGTTCTTATTTCATCGTTTGTTTTCTTCTTTCACATTTCATACTTCTTAGCGTAGTGTAGCGTAGGTTAGCATAATCAATCTTTCTCTTCCCTATTTTGCCACTTGATTTCTGATAAACAAGAGGCTGCTCACCTCCCTGAGGACGACCCGTACTTGCCACCACTTCATCGCGGCCGTGCACTTGCGGTTTAATTAAAATGTTCAACACTCAACGATCTCGCCTTCCACCCTGTCCTCGACCTCTCCGTCATCAACGCAAACAAGGTGGATCCCGACCTCAATCTCGTCAAAGGCCGCGATGAGTCTTTGTGCTGGGAGAAAATGATGGAGAATGGAAGGTTTTGGGGAATAATGAAAGGTTTTGAGAAGATATTGTAGGATTTCGTGTCCCTATATATGTATATATTTTAAAATTTTTAATACAATATACAAGATCGTTTTTATATTTTCAACAATTTCTATGTACATTACTTTGTGTTTATTCTAATATCATGCAACCCTACATTTATTAAAATAAACCACAAAGGTAGAATCATACCTAAATGTTCTCTAAAACCTTTTGAAGATCTGGAGTCGCGTTGCCCGTTGAATCGTCCACGGATTTGCCTCCGAGTGTTCACCAAACTCTAAACAAGATTAGAGAGAAAGGAGCTAGCCAATCAATCTCTAATAAGGCTTATAATCTAGCTAATAACCCCTCTTTGAGCTCCTGAGATTTCTATCTCCTAAACTCAAAATTACTAAGAGAATTTCGTGGTGATTAGAAGAGAGATTAATGAGAGAAATAATTTTTGCATTAGTATTAAACAAGTAGGAGTAGGTGCCCTTTTACAGGCTACCGAAACATCCTTATCAAGAGCTATTTTTTAGCCATGATCCCTTGTTTATTCTCTCCTAAAATTAATCTCTAATTTCCACATAAGCACCCTAAAAACATTTTAATTAAATCTGGAATTAATCCACCCATGATTTAATCAATCTCTTAATAATTCAGGCAGAATCATTCTGTTTAGTGGACCTAGTATTACTCGGTCAACCGAACCGTTCGGTTTTAACACGTGTTCGGTGCACCGTGAGAGAGACGGTCGACCGATCCCGCATGAGAAAAATCCTCTGGAAAAATTCGGACGAACCACGCTTTCTCTTCGGTCGACCGTTGACTCACCAAAATTTCTCTTAGAGCATAGTCATCGGATGTCCGTGTCACCTTCGGTCTACCGAAAATACTCTCCTAGAGCATAGTCATCGGATAGTCTCGGTTGACCGTTCACGCTCCGTTAACCGAACCCGATTGTTCAAGCACTTTAGACAATTTCAGTCAACCAATTGTGATTACCCGTTCCCCATTCGGTTAACCGATCCGAAGATACCCCGGTCGACCGAACCCTGAACGGTTCACCGTGTTTGACCCCGATTTTTCCTTTGTCCAATTTTGGATTTATTTCCAACAAAATTTGATCTTTTGGGTTTTTTAGTAAATTCATATCTTGTGTAATATATTATCCTATGTAATATTAAATTATTACACCCCATAATATATACACCACATATGAATTTATACATGATTGTAATTATGTCAATTCTCATGACATATTGATTTTATTGATTCACCACATGTGTCCATTTTCACATGAAACCCGACACATCTTATGAACTCAAAATCAAGCTTCTTGTTTCCCAGTTTTGTGGTGTGACCTATAGGAGGATCTAAGCTAAATTGACAGTGATATTAAACATTCAATATCTCAAACTATAAGCGGTATCTAGCTACACATGATAGTTACCCAATTAACGTAGATGTCTTGTTCCACTCGAACTAAACACGATCCATTTAGTGATGTAAGTGCACCACTTGTGTCCGTCCATTGCCTCATGATATTAAGAATATATACAAAGTAGAAATGTGTTACCTTTGTATTATATTCATTTCTTGATCTCTTTAAGCTAATTTTAACTATGTAACTTAACTCAAGTTACATTGTGCACATTATAATTTTACTTTATCAAGGGGTCCACTAATATCATCACTCAATTAAGAGGGGCAATGATAATCGTTTGACTAGCTATCTTTTCCAGCACAAGTCATGTTCAACCAACTATTGCCTTTATCGCTATACTCATTGATAGCTTTTGACAATAATCAAATCAAGCACTTCTTGAGTGAAAAGATATGTCTCATATCTTAGGATCCAAGAAACAGTAAAACATTAATGACACGAAACACAATTCCATAATGTTTTACTTGTTAGGTCTATTAAATATATAAAAGTAATATTTTCCTCTTTTATATACTCGTGTCGTCAATTATTTGTAGAGCTACAACAATCGATGACCAATACGACAATCTTATCTCGGTCATTAATGTTCCATGTTGATTACCATGATTGTGAATAACTTTTGATTTATGTAAACCATTATCATTTAGAGCTCCATGGTTAAGGACCAAGCGCCTCTTCCTTAACACTTCCAAAAGACGATATCATAATCAAGGAACAAAATGTTTGCACATCCAATTCATAATAATTGACATATAAAAGTAAAACTTTTAGAACACATTCCTTTCAATCTTCCACTTGTTATGAAAGTTTTTTTTTCACATACATTCTCAATGTATAAAACAATAATAACTAGGGTAACCCTCTCTAATCACTCATCAAGCCAATCCACATGGTTCCTCAGACCCATGGACTCGAAATGCATTTCGCCCTTGGCTTGGGATAATGGTTTGGTGAATGGATCAGCTGTGTTGTTGTTTGTGTCCACCCATAGTAAATTTATTTTGCCTTCGACGGTGGTTGAGTCGGCCGTAGTGATTTGCTCCAACGACGTTAACTCATGCCTCCACCTTCGACAATAATGTCTTATCATTATTGCGACCTCATATCGTCGGGATCACTCATGAAACTCGCATCCGAATAGCCCTCGGCTATTAACTCCCTTTGTCCCCCATAAACAAGAACCTTATCTTTGGTCCGGTCAAGGTACCTCAGAATATTCTTGACCTCAATCCAATGATCAGGACCTGCGTTGGATTGGTGACGACTTGTCACGCTTAGAGCATACGAGACATCGGGTTTTGTGCAAGTCATCGCGTACATGATTGATCCTATTGCCGAAGCATAAGGGATATCTTTCATGTACTCGAAGTCTTTACGTGATTCAGCACGTTGAGACTTCTTGAGTTGCACACCCATACTCATTGGCACACTGCGCTTTTTGGAGTTGTTCATGCTGAACCTTTCCAAGACCTTGTCAATGTATGTACGTTGACTTAGGACAATGAGTCTACGGGATCTATCTATATATATCTTGATTCCCAAGATGTATTGAGCTTCACCCATATCTTCCATTGAAAATGCAGATTTCAATGAACTTCTCGTTTGCTCAAGCAAAGGTATATGATTTCCCATGAGGAGTATGTCATCGACATATAAGATCAAGAACACTATGTGGCCCCCACTAACCTTCTTGTATATACAAGGCTCTTCCTTACTTTGTACGAAGTGAATCTTTTTGACTTCTTCCTCAAAGCGCTTGTTCCAACTCCTTGATGCTTGCTTCAATATGTAAATGGATCTTTGAAGTTTGCATACTGATTGATCATTTTATATTAACGGCAAGTGCACGACCACGTTTAAGCGGTGGCAAATACGGGTCGTCCACTGGGAGGTGTGTCGACAATTGGTTTGTTCGAAGGCGAGAGGTAAAAGAAGGAGAGAAAGATGTATTACACTACACTATATTAATCTACACTAGTAAACAAGCAAGCTGAAATGAAATAACTAAACAACTAAGCTAAGCAACTAATGAAGAAGATAAAAAGACAGGAACGGAAACCCCTAAGGGGTGGAGTGTGTGTGTGCACATGAAATAAGTGTGGTGTTGAATGCATACTATAAGCTCAAGTGTGGTTAATGTTTGTTAATGCATAAGAGGTACCTGTAGGATTTCATGTTTAATTGTACATATTTATTTTCGAAATTTTTATGCACAATAAGGATCAATTTACAATTTTGTATGATTTATTTCATGCATGCATCAATTTGTTTCAATAACTAGTTTCAAAACTTTATTAAAACAAATATGGACTCCGAAATTCATACCTAGAACTCCTCTAAAACTTCTTGAAGATTCGGAGACGTTGGGGATGCTTCTCGCTGTGCCGGATGCCTCCGAGTATTCACCAACCTCTAAACAAGATCGGAGAGAGGGAAGCTAGTCTCTCAATCTCCGATAGGGTTTAGAATCCAATTACTAACCCCTCTTTAATTCCCTTGAGAAGATGATTTCTTAAGAACTAAAACTAAACTTAAGAATTAAGGAATTTTCGTGGAGAATTATGGAGAGAGAATTTTTGCATGAGAAAGCAATGAATTATTAATGAGGTAATGAGATAAACTTGTATTTATAAGTTTTCTCCAAATTACCTATTCATGTGCAACCTCTTGCCCATGATTTCATGCAAAATTCCATCTACCCATCCATTATTTAATAATAAATAATATTATCCACGAATTAAATCAATTATGGACCAATTCCATGCATGATCTAATTAATTCTTAAATTAATTCTGCTGAAAACCGTCTTTACCGGTCGACCGTTTGGTGGTGCGGTCGACCGCTCGAACCATGTTTCGGTCGACCATTCAATAACTCGGTCGACCATTCATAACAGGAACTATTCCATCGCAATGTTCGGTCGACCGACCGATCACATTCGGTCGACCGTTCGAACAGATAAAAATTCCCTGTTATCGGTCGAGACACGTCCGGTCGACCGTGCCCGATCGGTCGACCGTTTGAGCACTGTTTTGCAGACTTGTCAAATTTCGGTTTAACCCCTACAAAATTTGACATTTCGGGATTAGTAGTAAATTCACAACTTATGTAACATATTATCCTATGCAATGATCAATCATTACACCCCATAATATTTACATCACATATGAATTTTATTTAGATTATAATTATGTTATTAATCACAACATAATTTTGATTTTGCTTGTTCACCCCATGTGTCATATTTTCTACATGAAACCCGACACATCTTATGAACTCAAAATCCCCATTTCTTGTTTCCCAGTTTTGCGGTGTGACCTATGGGAGGATCTAAACTAAGTTGGCTGTGATATTAAGAGCTTAATATCACAAGCTAAGCGGTATCTAGCTACATATTATAGCTCCCAATTAGTTAGATGTCTTAATTCCACTCGAACCAAAACCCGATCCATTTAGTGATGGAGTGCACCACTTGTGTCCGTCCCTTGCCTCATGATATTAAGAATACACACAAAGTAGTATTGTGTCATCTTTGTATTAGTATTCATTTCTTGATCTCTTTAAGCTAGTTATAAATATGTGACTTAACTCAACTGACATTGTGCACATTATAACTTTGCTTTATCAAGGGGCCCACTAATATCATCACTCAATTAAGAGGGGGCAATGATAGTCTTTTGACTAACTATCTTCTCCAACAAAAGTTGTACTTAACCAACCAATGCCTTTACACTACACTTATCGATAGTTCAAGACACTGATCTAATTAAGTATTCCT
This sequence comes from Triglochin maritima, assembly GCA_963682175.1. Lineage (NCBI taxonomy): Eukaryota > Viridiplantae > Streptophyta > Magnoliopsida > Alismatales > Juncaginaceae > Triglochin > Triglochin maritima. The sequence continues at coordinate 15,456,581 of OY821774.1, read as the reverse complement.
TAAGTGATCAGATATAAGTCTCATATCAAAGGACCAAAGACACAGTAAAATATTAATGACACAGAAACACATTTCTATAATATTTCACTTGTTAGGTCTATTCAGTATACAAAAGTAATATTTTCCTTTTTTGCATACCCGTGTTGTCACTCACTTGTAGAGCTACAATGATCTATGACCAAACATGACAATCTTAACCCGGTAATTAATGTCCCATGTTAATTACCATGATTGCGAATATCTTTTGTTTTATGTAAACCAATATCTTTTAGAGCTCTACGGTTAAGGATCAAGAGCCTCTTCCTTAACACTTCTAAAAGACGAATAACATAAACAAGGAACAAAATGATTTCTCATTCAATTCATAATAATTGACATTTAAAAGTAAAACTTTTAGAACACATTCCCTTCAGTACCTAATGGCAAAACCTATCATTTACAACACTAACTTATGTGAATAATATGAGCAATGCAAGGTTGTTATTAAGACACTTAGACAAGCATGGAATGTACCTAAGCTATGACAGAAACCATCAAGTAAGGTTCTTAATAATTCAAGCAAGCATACTAATATTTCTCACAAACATTTATATCAAGCATTCACACCATCTACATAACATGTACACACATCTACTCCACCCCCCAAAGGGGATGTAACTACTAACACATATTTAAACTAACTACTCTAACAAAATGAAGCATTATAGTAAAATGAAACTACACTAATCAAGCAAGAAATATGAAAGAAGCTTAAAATGAAAAGAAAGACTAAACAAGCATGCACAAATTAAAAGACAAGATTAAAAGAAAACTAGAACAATTATTTTAGTAACAATGACTCACATTGAAGGTAGCATTCTTCTCCACCTTGAGTTTTTACTTCAAGGCTCACTCCTTAGTAGAGAGAATGCCACCAAGCAATGGGTGATTACAATGGAAGGTGAAGAGTTCTATTTATAGGCATGGAAAAAGATAATCCGGGACAATTCCCCGATGTGGGACTAAACCAATACCAAAAATGGACTAAGAATACACTAATACACGTGCCCCACAAATCTGAGAGGATCCAGAATGATTTGGACCGCCAATTAGCGGTCCAAAACCGCCAATTGGCGGTCTATTGGATCTGGATTCATCTGGGATTTGTTGTGGGCTTTGCTGGTGGTCTTTGTTGGTCTTTGATGCATCTACTTTGTTTATTGGAGCTCCGACCCGAATCGAATTGCCAAAATACTCCCCATGATGGTGTGGAGTTTCCTGTTTTGCTCTTAGGTCCTTCGGTCTTAAGATCAGGTCCTTCTCCCTTGCATCTCAGTCCCTAGGTCTCACAATTAAGTCCTTTTTCCTGCTTTTGGGTCCTTTCATGGCTCTTCTCTTCAAACCTCTTTATTCTTGAAAACTAAACATAAAACTCGTCACGTATCATTGCTTAGGTGTAAGATAATGGATATAAGATACAAATATGAGCATGAAATGATGTCAATCAAATACCCCCACACCTAAGTTTTTGCTAGTCCCGAGCAAAACAAAGAAAGAGAAAAGCAAACGAGAAACAAGAAATCCTAACTCACTTTCGTAGGAATCACGGTTGCACTTAGCACGTGCAACAAGCCGTTAAACCTCCTTGTTGCCAAGGAGGAGGAGTGTTGTCTCCTGAGGGTTTTCAGCGGATATACCCACAAAATCCGAACACGATGCATTATTCAATCTCGACACTCGACTCGTTGGACAATTTTTTGTCGATAATTGGACGCGGTAATCCTACGGACCGACTCTATATAGGTAATCAGTCCACACACCTAACCTAATGAACCATTCGTGCAAGTTAAATAAGGAATTAAGTGAAAGACATGGACAACCTTAACATCCTCAAGTGATACAAAGTGTAAAGTCCATTAAGGTTCTTATTTGCATTACCATTTTTTTTCTTTTTGTTTATTTTCTCATTTTTTCTTCTTCTTTTTATTAGTTGGAGCTTCATTCTCCCAGGGTCAGGTTTCGTGCATCATTGCCCATGGGGACTTACACTATCACGTACACCTTTCCCCAAATCTCCACATAGGGCAATTCCTACCACCCGTGTGACGGGAGTACGGTCGGCGCATCCCATTTCAGATGACTCAAAAGCATCAGGCACAAAGTCCCCTCAGACCTACTTTCCCGAGTGATAAGAGTCGTGCGAGAAGAGAGAACACATACTCACTTATTTCTAATCTACACATGAACAAAACCCCTACACTTAATGTCTCACAACAAGATTTAAAGGGTCATTGACTACAACAAACTTCCTTAAGTTAACAGACACGAATTAGTGACTCATTAGGTTCAGGGTGGACTTCTTTAAATGTTTGAGCACTGAAACCCAATGATTACTCACCCCCAAGGGAAACTGGGGTGCATCCTAACGACTCGATAAATCCTAAAGCCACTGTACTAGATATCCTAATGCATCAAGTTCAAGACAATTTTGGGAGCTTTTTCTTTTTACTTTGCCTCTCAATGGTTCTACACATGCTAAACACATGCAAAACCCACAAAACATTTTCTTTCGCAAACACATGAAAATTTTGAAAGAAATGTGGAAATTTTAAAGCACTAGGCAAGCAAAATAAGACAAGTCACCCAAGGATCATGACAAACAGATATATCGATATTAAATGCAGCACACTAACATGACCCTAACAATGCACACAAAAGAAAATAAAATCAAAGGAAAAAGACTCAACTATGTACACACGTAAAACACCCCCCACACCTACTTCATGCATTGTCCTCAATGAATGTGAGCAAAATACTACATGGATTTCTGCATGAAAAAGGAGAGATGTCACCAACATGAAGTACAAAGGGAAGTTCAAGGTCATGTTGATGGATACAAACCCGAATTCCCTCAAAACCTGTGAGATGCTAAAGAAATGATACAAATACGTGAAAGAAATGGAGCCCAAATACACAAGGGTTGGGGCTCACAACAATCGATGCCCACTGAAGGAGTCTTTTATTGTACTTTTTTTATTTCTTATATAACTATGTACAAACATAAGTTCCCATCTTCATTTGTCAAAAGACATCAAATGGGAACCTCAAGAGTGGGTCAATGCACTTGGAAAGGGAACATGACACCACGCGGGGCCAGAATACGCATGCGTGGGCCCCCTTCACAAAGAGCCCCAGATGAAGTGAGAGGTTCATGAATTGGACGCAAATGCGTCTCATTCAAAGGATCAAACTGAAAGAGCTTGAACCTCTCAAGAGTTTGGGAAATGAGGGGCAACGGAAGAAGAGTTTCTCCCGTTGCGCTGCTGAAGTTATGATCGTCAATTGATGCATTGCATACATTGCATCATATGTCTTTCATTTAGATTACTTTTACATCAATAAATGCTACTAAAGTATGTGTTTAGTCTTATTTACAGAATACAGGGACCTGAATGCAATTTACCCACATCTCGAGCATAAACGCGTGCAAAAGACTCATTTCTATCATAAAGACCAAGTTCAAGTTTATGAGGTTACAAATGGAAATGTATCCAAGCATAAAAACATTCAAGATCTAATTACAAAAAGAACAAAGACTTAAGCACAAAAGTAGCCGGGGACTTAATTGCAAAAAGTCAAGGACCTAATTGCAAATCACGAGTAGATTTTATTATTATGGAGAAAATCTAAAGAAAAATCAATGTGAATCTCCATATATATAAATGAATTAATCCGGAGCTCAAAAGAATGGAAAGAATCAATCCAGACGCGCAAAGGAGGATCAAATCATACCATAAACACACAGGAAAAATCTGGATCGAATCCGAGCCAAAAAGGTGGCGATTCCGCCGCACCTCATGTACAAATTGCGGCGATTTAGCCGCACAAAAGTCGATCCGTGTGCTCAAATTTTCACCAATGCTGTATTGACGCGTGTACGTTCCATTTATATATTGGGATCCCTTGTATCGGCTATAAATAGCCCCGAGAACGATGGTAGAAGGGTCCTTGGCCTTAGACCTAGTTTTTAGTTGTTTTTATTTTCAGTTTTGTACTCTTCACTTTAGTAATAAAATTCTGTCTTTTATTTCTTGTTTTTACTTTTCTTTTGTAATGTCTCTAGGACCCCTTCTTCCTCCCTCTATGAGTTTCTAACTCCTTCCAAAGGGTGGAGGTGACGGATTTAGGGTGAAGAGAAGATGAATGAATGTTATTATTTTAATTTCGTGTTAGTATATTTTGATTACTTGAGTTTATGTTAAATCATTTATCATGTAATGCTTTATAACTAATATGATTTATTATAAGTTTCTGAATTCTCTAATCTAAACCTTAAATCTAAACCTCCACCCGACGGAATTCACCTCTTTGTTCTTGTTTTAGTTTATTTGTTCTTGTTTCTTGCTTTAGATAATTAAAAACCAAAAATCTCAAAACCCAATTTATTTCTTCTCTCCTTCTTTCCCCCAATCGAAATCACACTAATAACAAATCTCTCCCTCCTTGTGTTCGATCCGTATTTGCCACGCCTTCATTGACGCCGTGCACTTGCGGTATAAATAAAATTCCAACCAAGTTTTTGGCGCCGTTGTCGGGGAGGCGACGCAGATTTTGATTATTTTTGTGTTTTCGATTTTATTCTGTTTATCTTGTGCGCGATCTAAGTATTTGGATTTGTGTTTCAGGAAACAACAGAGTGCGCGGAGAAATCCGGGCACATTTGGAGCTAAACGAGCGGCGAAATCGCCGCACCTAAAGAAGAACTTGCGGCGAATCCGCCGCACACTTGGAGCTTCTGGGCTTCAAATTTTTCTGGGACGCGACTCATCTCTGGGTGAACGCGCAGAGCATCTGAAATTTCGAGAGCGGGCGGTGAACCCGACTGAGCATTGCATAAGGTAACCTTTGTTGCCTCTTTTCCTCGTAATTTCTATTTTCAGAAAATTTCCTTTTCGTAGAACTGCATGTGTAGGGCAAAAATTCCATAAATTGCAATAATTCAACTCTGATCTAAAAATTGGCAAAATTAGAAAGGCCTTAGTGCATGCATCATCTAGTGTTTTGTATGCATTATTCTTGCTAAATTCTTGCAAATCAATTTCTGTTGAAGAGTGCTGGAGTCAAGGTACGTATCGTGGTTTTCATCGATTGCATTTAAGCATATAATCTAGTTTGCATACAACCTTGCAATTGCCCCCTCTAAAGACCATTGTTTGACGATCTTTGCTAGATCTAAGTTAAACTATCTTAAGGGCAACTCCGTAGGCAAAGATACGGTGAGGATTTCATCACCCTTCCGTGGCCCACAAATCACAATCCTAAAGTGTCACCCAAGCCTTAAATTAAAATCAATTAGACATTGACCCTTAAGGACTCGGACTCAATTAAGGAGAAGAATTGGTTTGACTTGCTATGACCTGAAGCCGATTGAATTTAATTTGGTGTCTAGAAAGTGTTTTTGTGTTGGCGTAAGTCTTCCAAGCGAAGTGGTTGTCTAATTGGCACCGACTCTGTCGGAAGCGCCCCCACTAGCTATACACGGCCTGACCAAGTTGGTTTGATTAGTGAGGGAGGTGAATCAAGCGAATCAATTCGACTCAACCAGTTAGGAGTCGTCTAGATCTAAGCGACACTAGGTCTAGGATTGTTTGAACCGTGCTTTCTTAGGAATTTTCTGACCAACCCTCTTTCTATCTTTAGAGTTAGGTTTCCCTTCTCATCTGAGTCTTCTTTCTCTTCTCACCTAAATTCTCTAGATTAGGATTCCTTTCTCATCTTTCCCCATTCTATTGTCTGTTTCCCTTTTGAAAAAAAAAATTAAAAAAAAACGAAAATATAAAAAAAATTGTAATTAATTCTTGAAATTAAATTTGGAATTTAAATTTCGAATTTGAATTCAAAAATTGATTCAACCCGGTGCACTCAGATTTGGATTCGGGACTTGAGTAATCGACTCTCACGAGTTCATCTAGATTCCAGTCTGGAACTTAGCCCCAATCCATCTGCTGCACCACCTCACCCGGATCCAATGGGTGAGAACGTAGTGGACCCGCCTGTTGCACAACCTATAACTCTGAGGGATCGATGCTATCCAGCGATGGCTGCTCAGCCATCGTGCATCGTTATGCCCACCATACCGGGTCGCGACTTCGAACTTAAGGCACAATACATGAGTATGTTGCCTAAGTTCACCTCTAGGGAAGACCCATATCTCTTCCTTAGAGAATTTGAGGAAATCTGCTCTCTTATGCAATACCAGCATATCCCAGAGGAGGCAGTGCGTCTGAAATTCGTGCCTCTAGCACTGAAAGATGACACTAAGAAATGGCTATATAGTCTAGCCGAAAGATCTATTAGGAGTTGGGCTGAGTTTGTTCAAGTATTCCTGAAAAAATATTTCCCCAACCATAAGACTATGAGGATTAGGAATGAAATTGTTGCATTCGTTCAGTCTGAGAGCGAGCCGTTCTATTCCTATCTAGAAAGATTTAAAAGTGTTCTGACCCAATGCCCTCATCATGGAATTCCGAGATGGCAATTATGCCAAATTATTTATGAGGGATTGACACCCACATCTAGGGTTATGGTAGAATCCGTAAGCCAAGGGAACTTTATGTCGAAAAATGAAAATGATGCCTGGACTTTTCTTGAGGAATTAGCTGAAAACAGTATGCAATGGGACAATGCTAGAACACCGCTTAACCCAAGTATTGGATCTAGAATAGCAAGCCAACCCAAACCAGGTGTCTTAGCTGTAGATGCCAACATAGCGGCTGAAGCAAAACTAGCTACCCTTATGCGCAGAATGGAAAGTTTAGAGCTACAAACCCAAAACCGAGTGAATCAAGCCTCGTCTATCCCTTGCTCTAGATGTGGTCAGACTGGTCATGTAATGGAGGATTGTGCGGAATGGGAGCAAGTTAATGCCATGTATAACCATGCTAGAAATGACCCATACGCATCAACCTATAACTCGGGTTGGCGTAATAATTCCAATTTCTCATCAAGCCAACAAGGTCAACCTCCTAGACAACAACCAAACCCGTATAACCAAAATAATACATCATCTGGGTTTAGTAACAATAACGATCATGAGGTTAGGTTGACAAGCTTGGAAAATTTGATGAAAACCTGTATACAAACAACCAACCAGACCTTCCAAAGGCTTGAGACACAAGTCAGCCAACTAGCACAAATAGTAGGTGAAAGAGAAAAGGGTCGACTTCCAAGTCAACCTGAGGTGAACCCTAGATCTAATAATTCATATCAATACTATCAAGCACCTTCAGGAAATAACAACCCTAGACCGGTTCAAATGGTTAATGAGGAAGGACCGTTCCAACAAATAAATGCAGTAGTATCATTACAGTCCGGAAGACAAGTTGATAACAATGTGGTAAATCCTAGAACGTCTAATCAATCTAGCCATCAAACTGCCACATATGACCTAACCATTGAACCTGACGTCCAATCTGAAACGCCCAACCCACCTACTCAACCTGAACCCCTAGCTCAACCTGAACCTGAGCGAGTCTATGTCCCTAAAGCCCCATTTCCCAATAGACTCAAAAAGAACTCAAGTGCACAAGTAGAGAAAATCTTGGAAGTATTTAAGCAAGTTATGGTGAACATTCCACTCTTAGACATGATTCAACAAATACCTGCTTATGCTAAATTCTTAAAAGATTTGTGCACTAAAAAGAGAAAAACAAACGTACCAAAGAATGCATTCTTAACTGCAAACATAAGTTCTATTTTGTCCAACACATCTCCTATAAAATATAAGGATCCTGGGTGTCCCACAATTTCATGTTCAATAGGAGATACTTTTATCAACAAAGCCCTTCTAGACCTTGGTGCTAGTGTTAATCTACTCCCATACTCTGTCTATGAGCAAATGAACCTTGGTCCACTAAAACCCTCTAAGACAACCCTTCAATTTGCTGATTGTTCTATTAAGAAACCAAGATGTATAGTAGAGGATGTTTTGATCAAGGTTGGTGACTTCATTTACCCAGTGGATTTTGTCGTACTAGAAACCACACCTGTTGTAAATCCTAACCGACAAATCCCTGTAATTCTAGGCAGACCCTTTTTAGCCACTTCGGATGCATTGATAAACTGTCGTAATGGGCTCATGCAATTATCTTTTGGGAACTTAAAAGCTGAATTTAATATCTTTCATATTGATAGTGAGCCAGAAATAATATGCAATCAAGGTGACGTTGTGATGAAATCACGAATCTATAATATTTCTGAATCATCAGAAAATCAAAAAGGAAGTAAGAAAAAGAGGAGAAATTCATCTACACACCCACCATCACTCGAGCAAATAAGAGAACCTATTTATGTGAGGGGTGTGGAACCTGTGACTCAGGACTCTCATTGCAACATGGGGAACAATTCAACTGGATACATGCACCAATATGGTGTCATTCAATCCAGTTCTGACTATGGTTGACTTTGAGCAAATTTCATCTTTCCACCGCAGTTCACCAAGGTAATAAGTGCATTTGCTTTATATTTGCATACATTGAGGACAATGCATGATTTAGGTGTGGGGGGATGTTTATGTATATATTTATCTATAGATCTGTCTTTTATTTCAAAAAAAAAAGAAAAGAAAAAATTCAATGTTTCATGACATAGCTTAAGATTGAACTGCCAGAACCCGTGTACAAATTGCATTGAGTTTTTGTTCCTTATTATATAGTTCTGCTTGTAGAAATTATGACATGAATCTAAGTTCCAAAGAAATAACTCATTGCCCTTTAAGACATGTATGCACTTAAATTGGATGAATCAAATCTTTGAAGTGGTTGATAAAAAGCAAAGGTTGAGGAAAATATACCGGGAAGTGTGGACTTCTAATAGCAATTAAGCCTTGAGGAAAATAAAAATAAAGGAATAAAGTGAAGAAAACACATTTTGCAAAAATGATTACAAAAGCCCAAGCCTTTGAGTCACTGGTCCGTAGGGGTATCTTGAAACCCGGTAACTTGAGTCTACCAGCTCGGGATTATCGACCAAACTCGCTACACGAATGCAAAAAGGGTAAAAGTGTCAAAAAGCAAATGTGTTGAATCACGGAAGAAAAGAAACAAAAAATACTCAAGGCCCAAAGCTAAAAGAATGATCCATGTCATGGTTGATCCGAATGATACTTCACCACCAGAGGAGGCGTGCAAAATAATTTAAGTAATATCATGTGTAGAAGGGTTAGTGGTGTGAATGTTGGAGGAACAAAGACCAAGTCATATTTTTAATGAGTTAGATTCATATAATGAGCATACAAGAATTCGAAGTGAGATGTATAAGGTTGAGGTAGGGATATTGAGAGCTATTAATGGAATGTTGAATTAAGACTTTGTGGGTGTGTCAACTGAAAACCTTCATGAGATAAAACTCGTCCTCCTTGGCAACGAGGAGTTTTAAAGGCTTGTTGCACATGCTAAGTGCAACCGTGATTCCTACGAAAATGAGTTAGGATTTCCCTGTTTTTATTTTTCTTATTTTCTGTTTTGCTAGGGACTAGCAAAATCTAGGTGTGGGGGTATTTGATGCATTGCATACATTGCATCATATGTCTTTCATTTAGATTACTTTTACATCAATAAATGCTACTAAGGTATGTGTTTAGTCTTATTTACAGAATACAGGGACCTGAATGCAATTTACCCACATCTCGAGCATAAACGCGTGCAAAAGACTCATTTCTATCATAAAGACCAAGTTCAAGTTTATCAGGTTACAAATGGAAATGTATCCAAGCATAAAAGCATTCAAGATCTAATTACAAAAAGAACAAAGACTTAAGCACAAAAGTAGCCGGGGACTTAATTGCAAAAAGTCAAGGACCTAATTGCAAATCACGAGTAGCTTTTATTATTATGGAGAAAATCTAAAGAAAAATCAATGTGAATCTCCATATATATAAAGGAATTAATCCGGAGCTCAAAAGAATGGAAAGAATCAATCCAGACGCGCAAAGGAGGATCAAATCATACCATAAACACACAGGAAAAATCTGGATCGAATCCGAGCCAAAAAGGTGGCGATTCCGCCGCACCTCATGTACAAATTGCGGCGATTTAGCCGCACAAAAGTCGATCCGTGTGCTCAAATTTTCACCAATGCTGTATTGACGCGTGTACGTTCCATTTATATATTGGGATCCCTTGTATCGGCTATAAATAGCCCCGAGAACGATGGTAGAAGGGTCATTGGCCTTAGACCTAGTTTTTAGTTGTTTTTATTTTCAGTTTTGTACTCTTCACTTTAGTAATAAAATTCTGTCTTTTATTTCTTGTTTTTACTTTTCTTTTGTAATGTCTCTAGGACCCCTTCTTCCTCCCTCTATGAGTTTCTAACTCCTTCCAAAGGGTGGAGGTGACGGATTTAGGGTGAAGAGAAGATGAATGAATGTTATTATTTTAATTTCGTGTTAGTATATTTTGATTACTTGAGTTTATGTTAAATCATGTATCATGTAATGCTTTATAACTAATATGATTTATTATAAGTTTCTGAATTCTCTAATCTAAACCTTAAATCTAAATCTCCACCCGACGGAATTCACCTCTTTGTTCTTGTTTTAGTTTATTTGTTCTTGTTTCTTGCTTTAGATAATTAAAAACCAAAAATCTCAAAACCCAATTTATTTCTTCTCTCCTTCTTTCCCCCAATCAAAATCACACTAATAACAAATCTCTCCCTCCTTGTGTTCGACCCGTATTTGCCACGTCTTCATTGACGCCGCGCACTTGCGGTATAAATAAAATTCCAACCATCAATCCAAACTCTCCAACAAACAAGATGGTACGTCGGAACGAGGTCAAGAACCTCGTTAGGCATGTCCGACACACCGGGCGAACAAAAAGTGGGTCTCATACCCAAGGTATCCTCCAACGAACTCCTAATACCCTCATGAGCAATGTAGTTGTTTGATGTTCCATCATTTCCAAGATGATCAGGAACAATAGTGAGAGACAAACTCTCATCAGGTTGTTTGAAATTGAGGGGACTAGGGAGCTCTTGCTCCACCAGAGGTGAGTCCTTAGGAGGTACAACAATAAGGTCATGTGGCTCAAGGGCCACAGGACAAGAAGATAAGGCACAATCCTGTGCCGACTCATAAAGAAGCTGGTCCCTAGTATTCTCAATTGGAATCGAATCCTCCACCAAGTGATCGTGAATTGAAACCCCAAGTCCCTTAGACTGACTAGGAGTTTGACTTTGAAAGATTGTGCTTTGAATTTGTGGATGTGGTGGTGGTTCGATTTCAGAAGATAAATCCTCATGTTGACAAGAAAGGTTACCCTCCTCACGTTCATGGAATTGTTGTGTCATTTGACTCACTTGCATTTCCATATTTTGCAAGGAATTCAAGTTGGACTTCAATAAAGTTTGAGTGGTTTCCATGAACGTTTGGAGGGTTTGTTTAAGGAATCAAATTTGGGGTCAACAGTGAGGTCCAAGTCAGAGCTTGGGAAATTTTGGGGTTGGGTGTTGATGGGCTGAGAATGAGTCCAATGATTTGAAGTGGGGTGTAGGTAGAATTCTGGGTATTCGGGAGGAGGATACGGGGGTGAATATGAGGTATAAGAATTTGGATAAGAATTGTCTCCCTACGAATCCATCACTCTCGGGTTGTACGCGGATGCGTAATGGTCACATTGAGCATTTTGGGAAATGGTATGCTCATACTCAGGCTCAGGGGGAACATAAGGACATTCCTCGATAACATGACCACTCAACCCACAACAGTCGCATGGTACGGCTACTGGAGCCACTGGTGCACTCATGTCACCTGCCATACGCATGAAAGAGGCCAAAGTTTGTTGTAATGTCTCAGTTTGTTGACCAGCATATGATCCGACATAACTAGATTGTGGTCTAGCAGTCGGTGCCTCTCTCATGTTACCCCTATATGAAGATTGCTCAGTCACACGATGAAGATTATCCCAACCATACGGGGTGCTCGTCTGAGCCACCCCCGGTTGCATGGGCCCGGAATACTAGGACAAATTATCCTGGTCCCAACAATCATATGGATGGTCGCCCATGTAACCATCCATCTCCACAAAGAACTCTAGAGTCGACCACTCTCACCACCACGAGGCTAAACTCGTAAAAAGTGCTCGACTCGACCCTAAAAACGCTACCAGAGAGTGTAAAGGGGAGGAGACTATAACGTAGAAGAAGGTGAGAAGAAGATGACTCAGAGGAGAAGGGAAGAATCCCTAAAGCTAGCGTGGGTAATGGGAGAGGGTAGAAGCCTAATCTTGCAAGCACGACTCAAACAATGTAAGGCAATGGGTCCTTAGGCTAGACGACGCCTAACTTCGAGGTCACTATCCTCGACACGCCTCACCTCCCTACAACGAGGACCACAATGCCCAACAAGTGATACCAGATCCAGAGATCCAGTACCTCCTACTATCGACAAGGTAGGCAACGCCGATCAGGTCATGACGGTCTCAACTAGATTACTCTCCTAGTGCGTCCGCAATCCTTAGGGCCAATGTCTACTTGCTTTTAGTTAAGGCTTGATTAAGAGTGATTTTTGGGGCCAAGGAAAGGGTGATGAAATCCCCCACCTTATCTTTTATGGGACAACCCTTCCTTAGTAGCGTTTTGATCCTAAATCTAGTCGCTCCAATCAAACGCTCACTCACTCTTGTCCTGATGCAATTCTTACTAACTAATACATGGGCATACGAGATGCATGAATGAGTGTAGGAAATTGTGTACCTTACGCCAGCGCTCAACAACTGAAAATAAAGCTAAAAGAAAAGACAACTATATGCCTAAGTCAATACATGATGCGTGACCTAAACAAGTAAGAACGTCTAGTCTTTTGCTTTGGATTTTAGGCCCAAGTTGATTAATGGGGGAGTGATTAATGATCTGGGAGAAAACTAGAAGTCACAGCATGCAAAATAGGGCTCCCAGATAACGAAAGTGAAGCAATAAACCACCAGAAAAAAATGAAAGCAGGAAGACCTCACCAGGCCGCCAATTCGCAGTCCCAGACTGCTGGTCCCTTTTGAAGTGTTGGTGCTCCAACTCTTCCAGTAGCCTCCCCGTGAGCTCTAGGATCCCTGAGACTAAGAAAAACTGGAAACAAAAAATTAAAAACCCCTCGAATCGTCCAAACCAACGTCTGGACAGAGCACCTCCCCGGCAACGGCGCCAAAAACTTGATTGATCGTTTTATATTAACCGTAAGTGCACGACCGCGTTGAAGCGGTGGCAAATACGGGTCGTCCACTGGGAGGTGTGTCGACAATTCTTTGGATCTTCAAAACCTTGAGGTTGTACCATGTACACATCCTCCTCCAAGTTCCCATTAAGGAACGCTGTTTTGACATCCATTTGTCATATCTCATAATCATGAAATGCGGTAATAACGAGCATAATCCGAATAGACTTGAACATGGCAACCGGTGAAAAAGTTTCATCATAGTCAATTCCTTGAACTTGAGTAAATCTTTTTGCTACAAGCCTCGCTTTTTAGGTTGTCAAGTTCCCATCCATGTCCATCTTCCTCTTAAAAACCAATTTATTTTGAATGACATTTTTCCCTTGAGGAAGGTCAACCAAGTTCCAAACTTAATTATCATACATGGATTCTATTTCGGATTCCATGGCCTTGAGCCATAGTTTGGAGTCCTGTCTTTCCATTGCTTCTTCAAAGGTCGAGGGATCATCGGTATCTAGTACCATGATCTCATGAAGTCCCAAATACATATCAGGTTTCTTCCTTTCCCTCGTTGACCTTCTAAGTTCTTTTGGTTTTTCATGCACTTCTCGAACTTCTTCCACAATTTCTTGCGGAATTGGGTCATGTTCGATGCTCGAACGTACACTAGGTGGGGAAGATTGAGTTTCTCTCACAATTTCTTGCGAGGGTCTCTCACTCACGCTCCCACTAACCAAAGGAACCTCGGTTGGGCCTTTATGATCTTGAATATCATCATTCATATCATGATCTTGTAGAGTATCTTGAGTCTCCTCAAGCACAACTCTACTCCTACTACTTTTTATTCTTTCCAGAAATTCCTTTTCTAGAAATACGGCATCCCTCTCTACAATCGCTCGATTGGAGGTTATATGCCAAAAGTAGTATCCTCTTGTCTTACGAGGATAACCTATGAAGAAACACTTATCCGCTTTTGGTTGAAGTTTGGTCGACATCAATCTCTTGACGTAGGCCTCACAACCCCAAATCTTGAGAAAATTGAGCTTAGGTGTTTTACCACTCCATAGCTCATAAGACGTGACAAATACGGGTCGTCCACTGGGAGGTGAGCAGGCTCTCGTTTTCACGAAATCAAGTGGCAAAAATAGGGAAGAGAGTTTGATTATCCTAATGTACACTATACTACACTACGAAGTAACGTATGCATAAACGAACAACAAACGATGAACTAAAACTTAACTAAGAACGAAATAAGTGTGCTGGAATTTAGAAATGGAAAACCCCTAAGGGGTGGAGTGAGTGCACACATGCAAAGAGGTGGGTGTTGAACACATTCTTTAAGCACAAATAAAGATAGTGTTTTCATGCATAGGAAGTGTCTAAATGTTATGGCAAAACTTATCAATCCATTAACTAACCTAGTTGATTAACATTTACATACACAAGATGGTTATTTCAGAACTTAAACAAGCATGAGAGGTGTCTAATCATTTTGGCAAAACTCATCAAGTCACAAGTTCTATCCTAAACAAGCAAGCATACATTCATGTTTTATCAACACATTGTATATAAAGCATTCATTCCATTCTCTTTTGCATGTATGAACATCAACTCCACCCCCCAAAGGGGATGAATCTACTCACTACACATTAGACTAATTATTAAACTAAGCAAGGAAAGCATATTAACTAAGCTACTAAAACTAATGAAATGAAATTAAACTAAGTAAAAGAAGCAACATGAAACAAACAACATAATAAAGAAACTTTTATTAAAATGACTCACAATTCAAGTAGCATCCTCCTACTTTAGTGTGTGCTTCAATGCCTCACTTCAAGTAGGAAGAGTAGCCACTCAAAATGTGAAGTGATTACAATAGAAGGTGAAGAGGTCAATTTATAGGGTTAAAAATGGTAATCCGGGACAATCTCCCGGTATGAGGCTAAGCAAATACCAGAAATAAAATAAACACCCTCTAATACATGTGCCTGCGAAGTTTTTGCGGATCCAGAGAGATCCAGACCGCCAATTAGCGGTCCTAGACCGCCAATTGGCGGTTCATAAGCTTTGGATCCGGCTGAAATTTGTTGTGGGCTTTTCTGGATTTCTTTGTCGGTCTTTGATCCATATACTTTGTTTATTGGAGCTCCGACCCGAATCTAATTGCCAAAATACTCCCCATGATGGTGTGGAGTTTTTTGTTTTGCTCTTTGCTCTTTGGTCCTTTGGTCTTACGCTCAGGTCCTTCTCCCTTGCATCTTAGTCCCTAAGTCTCACAATTCAGTCCTTTTCCATGCTTTTGGGTCCTTTTATGCTTCATCTCTTCAAACCTATTTATTTCTAAAATTCAAACATAAAACTCGTCACATAGCATTGTTTAGGTGAAAAATAATGGATATAAGATACAAATGTAAGCATGAAATGATGTCAATCATCTCTCAGTCACGCTCCCACTAACCAAAGGAACCTCGGTTGGGCCTTCATGATCTTGAATATCATCATTCATATCATGATCTTGTAGAGTATCTTGAGTCTCCTCAAGCACAACTCTACTCCCACTACTTTTTATTCTTTCCGGAAATTCTTTTTCTAGAAATACGACATCCCTCTCTACAATCACTAGATTGGAGGTTATATGCCAAAAGTAGTATCCTTTTGTCTCACGAGGATAACCTATGAAGAAACACTTATCTGCTTTTGGTTGAAGTTTGGTCGACATCAATCTCTTGACGTAGGCCTCACAACCCCAAATCTTGAGAAAATTGAGCTTAGCTGTTTTACCACTCCATAGCTCATAAGGTGTTTTCTCTACGGATTTGGAAGGAACATTATTGAGTGTGTAAGCCGCAACTTCTAGTGCATAACTCCAAAAGTAAAGCGGCAATTCAGCATGACTCATCATTGATCGAACCATGTCGAGTAATGTCCTATTATTCCTCCTTTCGGATACCCCATTCCACTGAGGTGTACCGGGAGGGGTGAGCTGTGGTACAATACTACACTCCTTTAGGAATGAGTCAAATTCGGTACTTAAGTACTCACCTCCACGATCCGTTCGTAGAGACTTGATTTTCTTGTTGAGTTGGTTCTCTACTTCATTCTTGAATTCCTTGAACTTGTCAAAGGATTCACTTTTGTTTCTCATTAGATAAATATAGCCATAACGACTATAGTCATCCGTGAACGTAATGAAGTACCTAAAACCGTCTCTTGCACTAGTACTCATCAGACCACATACATCGGAATGTATCAAATCCAACAGGTCATTCGCTCTCGGTCCTTTCTTCTTGAAAGGCCTCTTGGTCATCTTGCCCATTAGGCAAGGTTCGCACGTCTCCAATGATTTAAAATCAAGTTGACCAAGAAGGTTAGCTTCTTGCAATTTCTTGATGCGTTTTTCATTTATGTGACCAAGACGATAGTGCCACAAGAGTGTATCATTCACGTGAGTAGTTTTAAGCTTTTTGTTATTGATGTTTAAGATTTGTTTATTATTCAATTCAAGCAAATAGAGACCATTCCTCACAAATGCATTTGCATAGAAAATACCATTCTTCGATATAGACAAGCAAGAATTTGAAATATTTATATTAAAATTATCTATATCCAAATATGATACAGAAATAATATTCTTGCTAATCGAAGGCACATAATAAACATTCTTTAAACATAAATTTAAACCACTTGATAATTGAAGCTCCAAGGAACCTTGTGCATTCGCAACAACGCTTGCACCATTTCCAGCCTTCAAAATCATCTCGTTTTTCACGAGTTCCTTCCTATCCTTTAGTAGCCGCACATTAGAAATTATGTGAGCACAAGATCCGGTATCAATTACCCAATCATGGATAGAGGTTGCTAAATTTATCTCAATAACAAATATACCTTTGGCCCTTTTGGGGTGCTTACGTTCAATCACACCATTGTGAATGTCTTCCTTGTACTTGGGGCAATTTGGCCGGATGTGTCCCTTTTCACCGCAGTGAAAGCACTCCGTGTTGGGAGTTGGAGATTTCAAAGATTTCCCCCTTGAGGCACTCCCATGAGCACCTCCTACTCCCTTGCTCTTGATTGACGTATTCTTGGTGAATTTTCCTTTACCTTTGGTGATCTTCTTGCTCCCTCCATGGACGGCTAGGACGTGCTTGTCCCGACCCTTGCCCATGTCAACTTCAGTCATTTTAAGAGCGTTGTGAAGTTCCTCAAAACTCACCCATTTCTCACGCACATGATAGTGCATAATGAAGTCCTTGTAGGACGTGCTAGAGAGCCAAGAATCAAATCTTCCGCAATGTCATCGGGCATCGAGGAAGAGAGTTTCGACAACTTCTCATGGTATCCTTGCATCGTGAGAAAATCCATGGATACCGATGTTCCCTCCGCCATGTGGCACCTTGTGAGTGCGATGGTGGTCTTATAACGATCTTTTCTAGCACTATCCATGAGCATCTTTGTGAAAGCTTCCATGGTCTTCTTGGGTTTTGAATCCAAGTATTTCGCTTGAAGCGAGTCACCCATGGAGGCCGACATTAGACCGTGAACTTGGTTCTCTTGGTCTTCCCACTTGACTTTTGCCTCTCTCTCGCTATCAGTTGCCTTCTCATTTAATTTTGGGACTTCACCATCCAAAATATGAGATAGTTTCTCAAACTTCAACACGATATTGAGCTTGAGTTGCCAGCTTATGAAGTTTGAGCCATCATTTTTCAAAGGATGTTTTCCAATCATAGATCACACAATAGGTTGAATATTCGACATATCTACAAAATAAATTATTTGGGATTTAATGTCAATTTTATGTTTTAAAAATCAATACCGTAATAAAAATTTGTCCATAAATGCAGCAATCCAAGATCCTATTAATTATAATATAAACTAGCTAAGAGCTATCATATATACTATAAAATCAAGGTAAGAAAATATTTTCTAATCATAACCATTTTGAAATATCGCAACATTTGCATTTACAAACTCTTATAACTCTTGTCGTTTTAATTAAGAGGGAATTTGACCGATCCTCGTAAGAAACACTCTCTTTCTCAAAACCGAGCTAGGGCTCCGGGTCTTGTTAAGAAAAAAATATTCCATTTGATACGAGATACGTTTAGCCATTGTATTCACAAACAAATATACTCGGTGTCCACTAAGGGTGAATCGCACCTCGTGCATCTATTCATGGCTCAACAATAGACAACCTTATATCTCCCACTATTCCCAAAGATGGAGGAAGCTATCTCCCGCTAAGGGCGAGCAGAATATCCCTCGATCGATGGCTGCTAGTGGATGAAATAAGAAAGAAAAATACTCTTAATTTTTGGTTGGACAATTTAAACATTGATATGTGATTTAGAATTTAGGTGATCATGCATATTTATCATCTACACACATCCTAACATTCATTCATGCAATCACATATATATCAAGCACACAAACATAAATAAATCCATTCACACACACATTGTGTGAGTTTATATGTTCCCGCATTCTTGATCCATCCTTGATCCTTGATCCTTGCGCTTCTTCAACGTCTTCCTCTTGCACCATGGATGTTGATATTGCAAAAATATAAACATGCGTCTCTCAATTTTGAAAATTGTCTAGTACAAGTCCTATGTAAAAATCCTCTCATATGCATGCATATACATAGAAATAGAAATTTGGCTTTTACATATACATAAGTCCCTGTGATTGAATAATAATAATATACACATTCATTCATTCATTCTTTCACACATGGCTTCTTAGGAACATATAAACTCACATATCCCTGCATAAGAGAACTCGAGCAACGCATGTACATATACTATATATTACTCGATTTGGTTTATCATGCATCTCTAAATCAAACAATTCTAAAATCATTTTAAATCCATTAAAAATGATTTTATGCATCCATAGTTCAATACACAACATTTGAACAACTGTTTATCCAATTTCCAAAAATAAAAATTTAAAGAAAGATAAACATATGCGTTTTTCGTTTTGTCGATTCCTTATAAAATAATCATCTAATTAAAAACGAAAATTTTATATATTAGACATAAGTCTAAATTTTAATTCTAACATTCACATGATGTGTTTAAAAACATTTAAAACTATCAAATGAATCAATTAGAATTAAATCAACAAAACTATCGGAAAACTCGAAAAGGATATAGAACTTGAATTGTTTCGATTGTAGATGGTAAATTAAAATTAATTATATAGTCTAATAATTGAAAATATGAACTAAATGCTCTGATACTACTGTAGGATTTTGTGTCCCTATGTATGTATATATTTTAAATTTTTTATTACAACATACAAGATCGATTTCATACTTTCAACAATTTTATGTACATTACTTTGTGTCAAATATCATGCAATCCTACATATATTAAAATAAATCACAAAGAGAGAATCATACCTAAAGGTTCTCTAAATCCTTTCGAAGATCCGGAGTCACGTTGCCCGTTGAATCGCCCACCGATTCGCCTCCAAGTGTTCACCAAACTCTAAACAAGATTAGAGAGAAATGAGCTAGCCAATCAATCTCTAATAAGGCTTAGAATCTAGCTAATAACTACTCTTTGAGCTCCTGAGATTTCTATCTCCTAAACTCAAAATTACTAAGAGAATTTCGTGGTGATTAGAGGAGAGATTAATGAGAGAAATATTTTTGCATTAGTATTAAACAAGTAGAAGTATGTGCCCTTTTATAGGCTACCAAAACATCCTTATCAAGAGCTATTCTTTAGCCATGATCCCTTGTTTATTCTCTCCTAAAATTAATCTCTAATTTCCACATAAGCACCCTAAAAAACGTTTTAATTAAATCTGGAATTAATCCACCAATGATTTAATTAATCTCTTAATAATTCAGGCAGAATCGTTCTGTTCGGTGGACCGAGTATTACTCGCTCAACTGAACCGTTCAGTTTTAACACGTGTTCGGTGCACCGTGAGAGATACGGTCAACAGATCCCACATGAGAAAAATTCCCTGGAAAAATTCGGACGAACCACGTCTCTCTTCGGTCGACCGTTGACTCACCAAAATTTATCCTGGAGCATAGTCATCGGATGACCGTGTCACATTCGGTATACCGAAAATAGTCTTTCTCGGTTGACCATTCACGCTCGGTTAGCCGAACCCGATTGTTCAGGCACTCCAGACAATTTCGGTCAACCAATTGTTATTACCCGTTCCCCATTCGGTTAACCGATCCGAAGATACCTCGGTCGACCGAACCCTGAACGGTTCACCGTGTTTGACCCCGATTTTTCCTTTGTCCAATTTTGGATTTATTTCCAAAAAATTTGATCTTTTGGGGGTTTTTAGCAAATTCATATCTTGTGTAATATATTATCCTATGTAATATTAAATTATTACACCCCATAATATATACACCTCATATGAATTTATTACGATTCTAATTATGTCAATTCTCATGACATATTGATTTTATTGATTCACCACATGTGTCCATTTTCACATGAAACCTGACACATCTTATGAACTCAAAATCAAGCTTCTTGTTTCCCAGTTTTGTGGTGTGACCTATAGGAGGATCTAAGCTAAATTGACAGTGACATTAAACATTCAATATCTCATACTATAAGCGGTATCTAGCTACACATCATAGTTACCCAATTAACATAGATGTCTTGTTCCATTCGAACTAAACACGATCCATTTAGTGATGTAAGTGCACCACTTGTGTCCGTCCATTGCCTCATGATATTAAGAATATATACAAAGTAGAAATGTGTTACCTTTGTATTATATTCATTTCTTGATCTCTTTAAGTTAATTATAACTATGTAACTTAACTCAAGTTATATTGTGCACATTATAATTTTGCTTTATCAAGGGGCTCACTAATATCATCACTCAATTAAGAGGGGCAATAATAATCGCTTGACTAGCTATCTTTTCCAGCACAAGTCATGCTCAACCAACTATTGCCTTTATCACTACACTCATTGATAGCTTTTGACAATAATCAAATTAAACACTTCTTGAGTGAAAAGATATAAGTCTCATATCTTAGGATCCAAGACACAGTAAAAACATTAATGACACGAAACACAATTCCATAATGTTTTACTTGTTAGGTCTATTCATTATATAAAAGAAATCTTTTCCTCTTTTATATATTCATGTCGTCAATTATTTGTAGAGGTACAACAATCGATGACCAACACGACAATCTTATCTCGGTGATTAATGTTCCATGTTAATTACCATGATTGTAAGTAACTTTTGATTTATGTAAACCATTATCTTTTAGAGCTCTACGGTTAAGGACCAAGCGTCTCTTCATTAACACTTCCAAAAGACGAATATCATAATCAAGGAACAAAATGTTTGCACATCCAATTCATAATAATTGACATATAAAAGTAAAACTTTTAGAACACATTCCTTTCAGATATATATGGTGGAAAGCAAAGGTCGCATAGTTTAGTGTACGCCTGATGTGACACAAATAAATAATTAACATGTGATTTAATTAATCTTTGATAATAAAAAATATATGATTTTTGCTAACTAGATGGACCACGTCAGATGACGTCCGGGATGCACCGCCTCTATTAATCATTTTTCTTTACAAAATTACAAAACTTGTTTACTCACGATTTGAATACGAAAATTATATACGTTGCCGATGTGTCAGACGTTGTTCCCATTCAAAGTAAGCAAAATGAAATTTGTTCATGTTCCTCGTAATATCTACGTTTAAGAGATCAAATCTTTTCATTTTATTACATTTTTTAGAAATAAATCCCCTCACTATATTTCTCCATTTTGGTCAAGATTTTTCTCCGACTCCCAATATCATTCTTCTAATATCAGCTTCATATTTTGACAGCAAGGCTCACATGTGGGAGAATGCTAGGAATTTCGGCTAGAATAATCGAAATTTACAAGGACGCTACAAAAATAGGATATTAGTTGCATTGAAGTGTGAGTATCCAACTCAAAACTAATTGGTAATGAGTGGATCAATCCTACAACTTATAACCCAGGAGAAAATCCTCATTTTAACAGATGTGAGACTGTTTTCTAATACTCCCCCACACACGTTATTGAGATTTTTTTCTCCGTGTCTATACGTGGATAACAACGGTAGATGTGTCTAGCCGGCGGTTGTCATCTAGCTTTAACACCATATTAACAATTCAAAACTAATTGGTAATGAGTGTGGGGATCCTACAACTTATAACCTAGGAAACAATCATCATTTTAACAGATGTGATACTATTCTCTAACAAGTTGGTTAATTTGCCTTGATTTGGAGTTGGAAACGAAGAGGTTAAGTATTTTCAAGCAAGTGAGTATATAAATTTTTTTGTTGTAAATGTGGACATATTACTAAATAAAAGAATCTTAATATTGGGAGTTTTTATTTGGCTAGAAATGAATGTAACAAACGTAACGACTAAATTGATGTAACAATATAACAATTGTAACAACATAACAGTTGTAGTAGTCGAATGTTGTAACCGTTAAACCTTATTGTAATTGTTACTTCTCCGGCTATATAAGGAGAAACCTTATTGTAATTGTTACATCTCCGGCTATATAAGGAGAAACCTTATTGTAACTGTTACATCTCTGGCTATACAAGGAGAAGATTGTGTGTTGTATTGTATCAAGAGAAATAAGAATCTCTAGCCTATTTTTCTCCCTACAAATTGTTGGCTTTTTTGGCTAAATAATCGCTAATCCATTTTGATGATTAACTAACATATCAATAAACACATGTAATCTATTAATATCCTCGCATGCATATATTGTATTTCTAACATTTAAGGAACCAAGTATTGATCAAGACAAGAAATGAAGAATGAAGAGTAGATATGTTTATATTTCTTGTAGTTAGGCTATGATGTAACTTGACACTTTAAATTTTTGATGAATTGCATTAAATGACCCCTAAGGAACCTATAGAAGTCTTACAATTAAGTCCATATCAATTTGACTTCAATAAGAAATCGACGAAACATAGAAATTTCCTTAGAACATGATTTCTGGGTCCAACCGGTCGACCGGTAGCCCATCTGGTTCGACTGATTCCAATATGTGCTTTCACAGTCTCAATCGATCGACTGGTTCTTGTCAACCAATATTACCCAGTTCGACCGATACTTGTCTCACTCACCAATCATGTAGTGACAAGTGTCCTGGTTAGAGTAGAAATCGGTCAATTGAAAGTTCATTTTGTTCAACCGATTGGTTTCCATATTTATCTTAAATATGACCGTTATACTTGTCGTATAATACCAACAATCATATACACATACACACCTAACCCTTTTTTTTGTATTTGGTCTATCGGTTGACCACAACCTTTTAAACGGTCGACCGATTCTTGAAACACTCCAACACCAATCTTACTAGAAGTTTTTGGTCGACCGTTCCCACATCTTTGGTCGACCATTTGTCCCTGCACTTTTCTGTACATTATTTCTTGACTGCCAAAACCCTCTGAACGGTCGACCGTCCCATATTTTAGTTTGATCCTTCAATTAAGTCTTAGCTCTGTTAGTTCGACCGCCCTTTGTTCGGTCGGCCATTTGTCCCTAGACCTGTCTGGACTTCATTTCGGGACAACATCCGGTTGACCGTTTTGCCCGTGTCGGTCGACCAAACTTATCTTAAATTGTGCATTGAGCTTTTCTATTTTGTGTATTCTTACACAACATATACCAATTTAATCCCAATGGTTAGATTGAGTTTAGAACTTATAGATAGAGCTGAGAACACATTTCTTTGTCACCAATTGATGCATTGCATACATTGCATCACATGTCTTTCATTTAGATTAATTTTTTATCAATAAATGCTACTAAGGTATGTGTTTAGTCTTATTTACAGAATACAGGGACCTGAATGCAAATTACCCATATCCCGAGCATAAACGCGTGCAAGAGACTCATTTCTATCTTAAAGACCAAGTCAAGATTATCGGGATTCAAATGGAAGTCCATCCAAGCATAAAAGAATTCAAAGACCTAATTACAAAAAGACCAAAGACTTAAGCACAAAAGTAGCCAGGGACTTAATTACAAAAAACCCGAGGACCCGATTGCAAATTACGAGTACCAAAAGATTATTTTGGAGAAGTTCTAAAGAAAAATCAATTTGGATCTCCAAATATATGAAGAAATTAACTCAGATCTCCAAAGATATGCAATAATTAATTCGGATGCGCATATGACAGCTAAAACATTCCATAAACACACAGGAAAAATCCGGATCGATTCCGAGCCAAAGAGGTGGCGATTCCGCCGCACCTCATGTACAAAATGCGGCGATTCCGCCGCACAAAGTCAATCCGTGCGCTCAAATTTTTACCAATGTTGTATTGACGCATGTACGTTCCTTTTATGTATTAGGATCCCCGGTTGAGGCTATAAATAAGGCCGAATCATGTATTGAAAGGGGATCCTCTCCTCCTCTTCTTTTTAGCAATAAAATTCTGTTCTTTTATTTTGTGTTTTTTAGTTTTCTTTTGTAGTTTCTCTAGGACCCCTTCTCATTCCCTCCATCCATGAGTTTCTAACTCTCTCCAAAGGGTGAGGGTGACGGATTTAGGGTGATGAGAAGAAGAATGATGTTATTATTTTAATTTCGTGTTAGTATATTTTGATTACTTGAGTTTATGTTGAATCATTTATCATGTAATGCTTTATAACTAATGTGATTTATTATAAGTTTCAGAATTCTCTAAACAAATCCCGATATCTAATCCCCCACCCGCTGGACTCTCATCCATATTTGCTTTATTTTCTTTTTACTTTTTGTTGTTCTTGCTTTAGATAATTAAAAAACCAAAAATCTCAAACCAAACTTATTTTTCTCTCTTTCCTTCCTTAATTCGAAAATCACAAAAATAACAATATCTATCCCTCCTTGTGTTCGACCCGTACTTGCCACGTCTTCATTGACGCCGTGCACTTGCGGTATAAATTTAATTCTCATCAAGTTTTTGGCGCCGTTGCTGGGGAGGCGACAAAGATTTTGTTTATTTTTTGTGGTTTCGATTCTATCCTGTTTATCGTGTGCGTGATCGAACTATTTGGGTTTGCATTTCAGGAGACAACAGAGTGCGCGGCGAAATCCGGGCACATTCGGAGCTAGAAGGGTGGCGGAATCGCCGCACACAAAGAAGAACCTGCGGCGGATTCGCCGCAAATTTTGAGAATCTGGGCTTCAAACATTTCTGGGATCGTCTCCATCTCTGGGTGGACACGTAGAGCTTCTGGGAATTTTCGAGAGCGGGCGGCGAACCCGTCTGAGCATTGTGGAGGTAACTTTTCTTGCATTTCTCGTAAAATCTTAATTTTCGAAAAGTTCCTTTTCGTAGAACTGCACGTGTTAGGGCAAAATTCCATAATTGGCAATAATTCAACTCTGACCTAAAAATTGGCAAAATTAGAAGGACTTAGTGCATGCATCATATAGTGTTTTGTTTGCATTATTCTTGCTAAATTCTTGCAAATTAATTCTCGTTGAAGAGTGCTGGAGGCAAGGTACGTGCGTGAGTTTTTTTTATCGATTGCATTTAAACATATAATCTAGTTTGCATACAACCTTGCAATTGCCCCCACTAAAAAGACCAATGTTTGACTATCTTTGCTAGATTTAAGTTAAACTACCTTAAGGGCAACTCCGTAGGAAAAGATACGGTGGGGATTTCATCACCCTTCCGTGGCCCACAAATCACAATCCTAAAGTGTCACCCAAGCCTTAAATTAAAATCAATTAGACATTGACCCTAAGGATTCAGACTCAATTAAGGAGAATATTGGTTTGACTTGCTATGACCTGAAGCTGATCGAATTTGATTTGGTGTCTAGAAAGTGTTTTTGTGTTGACGTAAGTCTTCCAAGCGAAGTGGTTGTCTAATTGGCACCGACTCTGTCGGAAGCGCCCCCACTAGCTATACACTGCCTGACCAAGTTGGTTTGATTAGTGAGGGAGGTGAATCAAGCGAGCCAATTCGACTCAACCAGTTAGGAGTCGTCTAGAATTAGGCTCCCTTAGGTCTAGGATTGTTTGAACCGTGCTTGTTTAGGAAACTTCTGACCAACCCTCTCATCTATCTTTTAGAGTTAAGTTTCCCTTCTCCTCTGAGTCATCTTCTTCTCACCTTCTTATACGTTAGAGTCTCCTCCCCTTTACACTCTCTGGTAGCGTTTTTAGGGTCGAGTCGAGCATTTTTTACGAGTTTAGCCTCGTGGTGGTGAGAGTGGTCGACTCTAGAGTTCTTTGTGAAGATGGGTGGTTACATGGGTGACCATCCATATCATTGTTGGGACCAGGACAATTCGTCCTGGTATTCCGGACCCATGCAACCTGGGGTGGCTCAGACGAACACCTCGTATGGTTGGGACAATCCTAATTGTGTAACTGAGCAATCTTCATATTGGGGTAACATGAGAGAGGCACCAACTGCTAGACCACAATCTAGTTATGTTGGATCATATGCTGGTCGACAAACTGAGACATTACAACAAACTTTGACCTCCTTCATGCGTAGGACAAACAACATGAGTGCACCGGTGGCTCCAGTAGCCGTACCGTGCGACTGTTGTTGGTTGAGTGGTCATGTTATCAGGGAATGCCCTTATGTTCCCCCAGAGCCTGAGTATGAGCATACCTTTTCCCAAAATGCTCAATATGACTATTACGCATCCACGTACAACCCGAGAGTGATGGATTCGTGGAGAGACAATTCATATCCAAATTCTTATACTTCATTTCACCTTAGTATCCTCCTCCCGAATACCCAGAATTCTACCAACACCCCACTTTAAGTCATTGGACTTATTCTCAGCCCACCAACACCCAACCTCAAAATTTCCCAAGCTCTGACTTGAAACTCATAGTTGACCGCATACCTGATTCCTTGGAACAAACTTTCCTTACGTTCATAAAACCACTCAACAGTTCACACAAAATATGGTACTGCAATTGAGTCAAATGTCGCAGCAATTACGTGAACGTAAGGAGAGTAGCTTTTCTTGTTAATATGAGGATTCATCTTTCGATATCGAACCACCACCACATCCACAAATTCAAAGCACAATCTTTCAAAGTCAAACTCCTAGTCAGTCTGAAGGACTTGAGGTTTCAATTCACGATCACTTAGTGGAGGATTCGATACACATTGAGAATAACATGGACCAATTTCATCATGAGTCGGCACAGGATTGTGCCTTATCTTCTTGTCTCATGGCCCTTGAGCCACATGATCTTCATGTTGTGCCTCTTAAGGACTCACATCTGGTGGAGCAAGAGCTCCCTAGCACCCTCAATTTCAAACAACCTGATGAGAGTTTGCCTCTCACTATTGTTCCTGATCATCTTGGAAATGATGGAACATCAAACAACTACATTGCTCATGAGGGTATTAGGAGTTCCTTGGAGGATACCTTGGGTATGAGACCCATTTTTTGTTCGCCTGGTGAGTCGGACTTGCCTAACAAGGCTCTTGACCTCGCTCCGACACACCAACCAGTTGGTTGGAGAGTTTGGATTGACGATCATAACTTCAGCACCGCAACAGAAGAAACTCTTCTTCCATTGCCCCTTATTTCCCAAACTCTCGAGAGGTTCAAGCTCTTTCAATTTGATCATTTGAATAAGACGCCTTTGCGTCTAATTCATGAACCTCTCATTTCATCAGATGCTCTTTGTGAAGGGGGCCCACACATGCGTATTCTGGCCCCGCGTGGTGTCATGTTCCCTTTCCAAGTGCATTGACCCACTTTTGAGGTTCCCATTTGATGTCCTTTGACAAATGAAGATGGGAACTTATGTTTGTACATAATTATATTAAAAAAAAGTACAATAAAAGACTCCTTCAGTGAGCATCGTTTGTGTAGCTCCAAGAGTATTTGGGCCCCATTTCTTTCCCGTAATTGAATCCCTTCTTTAGCATCTCACAGGTTTTGAGGGAATTTGTGTTTTTGTCCATCAACATAGCCATGAACTTTCCTTTGTACTTCACGTTGGTGAGATCTTTTCTTTTTCATGCATAAATCCATGTAGTATCTTGCTCACATTCATTGAGGACAATGCATGATTTAGGTGTGGGGGGGGGTGTTTATCTATCTATATATTCTGTTGGTTTAAAAAAATCAATATTCCATGACATAGCTTAAGATTGAACTGCCAAAACCCGTGTACAAAATGCATTGAGTTTTTGTTCCTTATTATATAGTTCTGCTTGTAGAAATTATGACATAAATCTTAGTTCCAAAGAAATAACTCATTACCCTTTAAGACATGTCTGCACTTAAATTGGATGAATCAAATCTTTGAAGTGGTTGATAAAAAGCAGAGGTTGAGGAAAATATACCGGGAAGTGTGGACTTCTACTAGAAATTAAGCCTTGAGGAAAATAAAAGGGGAATAAAAGTGAGGAAAGCACATCTTGCAAAATGATTACAAAAGCCCAAGCCTTCGACTCACTGGTCCGTAGGGGTATCTTAAAACCCAGTAACTTGAGTCTGCCAGCTCGGGATTATTGATCAAACTCGCTACACGAATGCAAAAAAGGTAAAAGTGTCAGAAAAAGCAAATGTGTTGAATCACGGAAAAAATATACTTTTAGATACTCAAGGCCCAAAGGTAGAAGAATGATCCATGCCATGGTTGATCCGAATGAAACTTCACCACCAGAGGAGGCGTGCAAAATAATTTAAGTGATAACATGTGTAGAAGGGTTAGTGGTGTGAATGTTGGAGGAACAAAGACCAAGTCAGATTTTTTATGAGTTAGATGTATATAATGAGCATGTAAGAATTCTAAGTGAGATGTATAAGGTTGAGGAGGATATTTTGAGAGTTATTAATGAAATGTTGAATTAAGACTGTGGGTGTGTCAACTGAAAACCCTCACGAGACAAAACTCGTCCTCTAAGGAAACTCAGGGGTTTAAAGGCTTGTTGCACATGCTAAGTGCAACCGTGATTCATATGAAAGTGAGTTAGGATTTCCCTGTTTTCATTTTCTTATATTTTGTTTTGCTAGGGACTAGCAAAATCTAGGTGTGGGGGTATTTGATGCATTGCATACATTGCATCATATGTCTTTCATTTAGATTAATTTTATATCAATAAATGCTACTAAGGTATGTGTTTAGTCTTATTTACAGAATACAGGGACCTGAATGCAAATTACCCATATCCCGAGCATAAAGGCGTGCAAGAGACTCATTTCTATCATAAAGACCAAGTCAAGATTATCGGGATTCAAATGGAAGTCCATCCAAGCATAAAAGCATTCAAAGACCTAATTACAAAAAGGCCAAGGACTTAAGCACAAAAGTAGCTAGAGACTTAATTGCAAAAAGTCAAGGACCCGACTGCAAATTACGAGTACCAAAAGATTATTTTGGAGAAGTTCTAAAGAAAAATCAATTTGGATCTCCAAATATATGAAGAAATTAACTCGGATCTCCAAAGATATGCAATAATTAATTCGGACGCGCAAATGACAGCTAAAACATACCCTAAACACACAGGAAAAATCCGGATCGATTCCGAGCCAAAAAGGTCGCGATTCCGCCGCACCTCATGTACAAAATGCGGCAATTCCACCGCACAAAAGTCGATCCGTGCGCTCAAATTTTTACCAATGCTGAATTGACGCGTGTACGTTCCTTTTATGTATTAGGATCCCCGGTTGAGGCTATAAATAAGGCCGAATCTTGTATTGAAAGGGGATCCTCTCCTCCTCTTCTTTTTAGCAATAAAATTCTGTTATTTTATTTTGTGTTTTTTAGTTTTTTTTTGTAGTTTCTCTAGGACCCCTTCTCCTTCCCTCCATCCATGAGTTTCTAACTCTCTCCAAAGGGTGAGGGTGACGGATTTAGGGTGATGAGAAGAAGAATGATGTTATTATTTTAATTTCGTGTTAGTATATTTTGATTACTTGAGTTTATGTTGAATCATTTATCATGCAATGCTTTATAACTAATGTGATTTATTATAAGTTTCAGAATTCTCTAAACAAATCCCGATATCTAATCCCCCACCCGCTGGACTCTCATCCATATTTGCTTTATTTTCTTTTTAGTTTTTGTTGTTATTGCTTTAGATAATTAAAAAACCAAAAATCTCAAACCAAACTTATTTTTCTCTCTTTCCTTCCTTAATTCGAAAATCACAAAAATAACAATATCTATCCCTCCTTGTGTTCGACCCGTACTTGCCACGTCTTCATTGACACCGTGCACTTGCGGTATAAATTTAATTCTCATCACCAATCCTTTCTCAAAGCTCGCATACTCTTACTACTCTCAATTTCCTCTAAACATCTCTATACTCACATCTTCCCACTTGAAACTAGCTCATTGATTGCATCATTCATTTCAAGTGCCTAAGATTAGTTTGCTGAAGTTTTTCCTTCAAGAATTGTACTAGCTTCCAGAGTTCAGCTCTTCTTGAATTGTGAGAAGGTGGTCCAAGCTTGGCGAGAGTGTTCGCAAAGCTTGTGGTGTAAAAGCTTGATCTCAGCCCACAACAGAAATCAGACTAGTGGAGGACGCGAAGTTGCTCGAGGAAGAGAAATTCGTAAGAGAGGAATATGATTCGGTGGTTGGATCCAAACCTCTATACAACCTTGTTGTGGTTTGCTTCTCTCCCTCATTTTTAATTTGCATTAATTCTAAAAGAACTTAATTAGTCTATTCCCCTCCTCATTAGACTTATATTAGGGCCAATTAGATCCTACATTTGGTATCAGAGCCTTGTTAATGGCATATAAACAAATTCACATTTGTAGCAATGACCCAACAACGTGAGGGATTCCACACCAGTAAACCTCCTTTGTTTGATGGAACAAACTATGCATATTGGAAGAAACGCATGATAATTTTCATACAATCATATGATGTTAAAATATGGATGTTCTTTCAAATACCATACACTCTAAACAAAGAAGTAGAACTCTTGACCGATAATGAATTAGCTATGGTACAAATGAATGGTAAATTCATGAATATACTTATGTGTGGCTTAACCGAAGAAGAGTATGGTAGAATCAATGCATGTGATTCCGCATTTGAAGCATGACATATGTTAGAGAGTCATTTTGAAGGTTGATCATCCGTTAAGGAAACTAGGAGAGACTCATTCATGCAAAAGTAAATTTTTTTGCAATGAAACTGAATGAATCCATAAGCAAGATGCATACTCACTTTACTCATATCACTAACTCCTTGAAGAACCTTGGTAAGGTTTTGGTTGAAAGTGACAGGGTACGCAAGTTTCTTCGGTCTCTAACTTTGGAATGGGAGAAACAGATTACGACAATTGAAGCCAAAGATCTCTCAAAGTTGAAGATGAAGGATCTCATAGGAAGCCTCATGGCTTATGAGATTCAAATGGAAGAGAGAAGGAGAAGGAACGGGAATGGTTAAGATGGCAAGAAAAGACAATTGCTCTAAAACAACCTTGGATTCGAAATAAATCAAAGATGAGGACACCAATGAAGACGTCGCTTTCCTAACCCGCAACTTCAAAAAATTCCTCTCCAAACAAAAAATTGCAAAAGGAAAAGGAGTATCATCTCGGACGTTCGCTTGCTACGAATGCAACAAAACCAGTCATATGAAGAAGGATTGCCTCTTGCCCTAGGCCGAGAGATCGTGAACGAAGAGAGGAAAAGTGATATCCTCCTAGAAGAGAAAAGGAGGAGAAACCAAGAAGAGATAGAGAAGAAAGACCCTCACAAAGAGACAAAGAGGAGATGACTAGAAGACGAGATCGTGATGATAACAAGAGAAGGGATCGTCGTGAGAAAAATGGGAAGAAGGCCCTCAAGGCCACTTGGGATGACTCAAGCTCATCAAAGGATTCTGAGTCTGAGTACTCTGAAGAAGCGGAAGCACACATGTGTTTCATGGCTACTAATGAAGATTCCGACTCAATCCTACCTACATCACCAAAGAAGAGTGACCAACCACAAGTGGTGGAAATTGACGACGATGAGGTACCCCTTCATGAAACACCTTCTTATGATGACTTTTTAGATGCTTTTCATGAACTTGCTGAGGGTTATGAAATGATTTGTCATAAAAACAAACTAGGAAGAAAAATGCATCTAGAGTTATCTATCAAATATGACATTTTAGCTAAAGAAAATGAAACACTAAATGATGAGATAAAAACCTTGAGATCCACAAAAGAGAGTCATACCAATGAAGATCTTTTTGCCAAGAATAAACAACTCACAAAAGATCTAAAAAAATTCACCCTAGGAAGAAAAATGCTTGACATGGTTCTTGACACCCAAACTCAATCTCCAACAAAACATGGCTTAGGATAGAAGGGAGGAAAACAAAAGAAACCCACATCTTACTTCACTAAAATGAGCAACTCTTTTGTTAAGAAAGTAGATTATTCAAATGTTTAGGTATGTAAGACCGCTCAAGTTTGGGTACCAAAAGCTAACCCTCAATGACCCAAACAAATTTGGGTACACAGTCTTCACTTGTTTCCTTATTTGTAGATAAAAGCAAGGAGAAAAGAGAAGTAGATTCTCGATAGCAGATGCTCGAGGCACATGACGAGAGATTCCCAAGTTCTATCAAGCATAAAACCTAAGAACGGAGGAACCGTCGCATTTGTGGACAACGCTAAAGTCACGTTGTCGGCAGTTGGAGACAACGCTAAAGGTCTTTGTGCTCACATCTTCCCACTTGAAACTAGCTCATTGATTGCATCATTCATTTCAAGTGCCCAAGATTAGTTTGTTGGAGTTTTTCCTTCAAGAGTTGTACTAGCTTCCAGAGTGAAGCTCTTCTTGAATTGT
Source organism: Triglochin maritima (assembly GCA_963682175.1). Classification (NCBI taxonomy): domain Eukaryota; kingdom Viridiplantae; phylum Streptophyta; class Magnoliopsida; order Alismatales; family Juncaginaceae; genus Triglochin; species Triglochin maritima. Next base: position 15,423,584 of record OY821774.1, on the reverse strand, counting down.
GAGAAGGTGGTCCAAGCTTGGCGAGGGTGTTCGCAAAGCTTGTTGTGTAAAAGCTTGATCTCGGCCCACAACAAAAATCGGACTAGTGGAGGACGCAAAGTTTCTCGAGGAAGAGCAATTCATAAGAGAGGACTAGGATTCGGTGGGTGGATCCAAACCTCTATACATCCTTGTTGTGGTTTTTTTATCTCTCCCTCATTTTTATTCTTTTAGCTTTTAATTTGCATTAATTCTAGAAAAACATAATTAGTCTATTCACCCCCTTTAGACTAATATTATGGCCTATTATATCCTACACATACTTGTTCATATTCTGATTGTGGTTTGCTTGAGTTGATTTTAAAGATCACCGTTCATTTTACAACACGTTATTAGCACAATCTGGTTTGAGTCTTGAAAATTGCTCATTGTAATGAATATTGTTGTTATTTTTGTGTGGTGGGTGAATATACATCATATTTGCTAGAATAATTCATGTAAAGTTGAAGCATCATACATAGATCATAATCTTTTGAAATTTATGTTCTCATGTTATTTAAAGAAAGAAACACATATGTAGTGAACAAACATTTATTGGATATTCATGTTCATGCATGATCATAGTCATACATTATACCATTGTGGGAAGATTGGTATATATTCATCTCATACCGAAATTGAAGGACACATTTTTGTGTCTTGTGTATTTTAGTGTAATATGTGTATTTCATATACCACCAAGCGAGACGTTAGATATTACCAGAAATAATTATCTAACACGTGTATTCGATGTCAAGATACCATTAACCTCATTAAATCTCAGTCAAACCAATATTGGAAAATTAGAATGTTCCCCCGCCCAGAAGGCCAACACAATAATCTTCATGCGACACTATTTTCATGAAGACCTAAATGTCAAACTTTTAACTGAGGATGGTCCTGCATGTTATGGTAATCCCTAAAGGATCACTATAACCATCAACAGGATGTCATCCTTCCTCAAGCCAGGTTTGAATGGGTACGATTCAAGATTCTAGAACTGTGGTTAAATATAAATCCACTATCCACCATATTGTATCCCAAATGAGACTCTGCCCATAAGATCGCGTAGAATGAGATACTTGGAAATACTTTATCCACATTACATGCTAGTATCCTAGTACTTCAAGAACAATATAGGGCAAAAAAATTATACTAAGCATTCTATGGTTACAATTGCATTCTTTGTGGTTGAAAAACACAATCACTTGTTGATGTATATATAACCACAATACTCGTCCTAAGGATTCCACCCGTGTGCCTGAAGCACATGTTGCAAAACATATGGACGGAAAACTAAGAAGAGATAGGAAGCCAACTTTGTTGGCAAATCCAATAATGAGAGTTCGTCAATGAACAATATGTCTTCACATTGATCATTTTTAAAGATCTTGATTAAATATCCTAATATCTCTATTTTCGTTCTTATGTTAACCTTGTGTGACATTTTGATAAAGTTTGTCAAATAAGTATTTATGCTTTTATTATTATTATTCCACATTAGTCATGTTGCGTTATCACCCAGAGGAGAACATGGTAACCTTTGTCTGGTCGGCAATGGTAGTACACACACAATCCTCCAGAAGAGGAAGTATTTTCAGATGTTAAACAAATACAAAAGGAAAGTAACTGCTATTTCAGGAGATAGTACTTTGGTTGAGCCAAGGAAGAGCTTGTGTAGTACTACCGATGGGCACGAAAAGCAATATTTTGCCCACAGTCAAAACAAAACCTGATTAGTTTTAAGGATATTCGGTCCAATAGTTTTCACATTAAAATTGAGACCGAAGGTGGTAATGAATATTTATACCTAATCTAGATCGTTGGTTGTAGAAAAAAAGTCGTTGAGAAATTATCATCATTCTCGTATGCGCTATATATTATATATATACATACAACTTACCAATGGCATTGTTGCGATGAACCCGAAGTTCACTAACCTAGATGCCTTTGAATTATGGCATGATCATTTAGGTCATCTTGGGATCAATATGATCCGTCGAACACTGGCGAATTCGATTGGACATACATTGTCAAATCGTTGGCTCCTTCTCCCATTGATTATATATGTGATGAATGTGTTGAGGGTAAATTTTTAGTACCACCCTCTCGTACTAAAATCAGGATGGAATCCCCTACATTTTTGCATAGGATCCAAGGGGACAAAGGTGGGCCACATCACACTTGTGGACCATTCAGGTACTTCATGGTCCTTATTGATGCTTCAACGTGATGGACATACTTTAGTCTGTTGTCTACACATAATTTAGCATTCGCAAAATTACTTACTCAGTTGATTAACTAAAAGCGCAATTCCCAAGCTACCTGATCTAGAAGATCATGTTAGATAATGCTGGTGAATTTACTTCTAAAACCTTTGATGACTATTGCATGGCCATCGAGATAGACATGTAGCATCTGGTGCCTCATACACAAAATGGTCTAGTAGAATCATTAATTAAACACCTGTAAAGGATTATTAGGCCTTTACTTTTGAATGCAAAATTACCCTTTAGTTTGTGTGGACATGGAATATTGCACATTGCATCCTTAACCTGAAATTGACCAACCGCATATCATGAATATTCCCCAATTCAACCTATACAAGGTTCTGAAAAAATGTTTCCCATCTGCGTATTTTTGGTTGTGTTATATGTGTTCCAATACCACCTCCAGAGCGTTCAAAATGGGACCTCAAAGGACGTTGGGCATTTACGTGAGATTTCAATCATTGTCTATAATAAATAAGTCACCCCTGAAAGGTGACTTATTTACTGCCTGGTTCGCTGATTGCATGTTTGATGGGACACATTTCCTAGCATTAGAGGGAGAGAGCCAGAAGCTCAAGGAATGTCGAGAAATTTCCTAGAAGGAAAAACAAATGAATTATCTTGATATTCCTACAAGTGTGGTTGAACTTGAAGTTTATAAGATTATTAACTTGCAAAATTTAGCAAGCAAACTGCCACATACATTTACTGATTACAAAAGAGTGATTAAATATCAAATTCCACCAGAAAGTGCACCACCTAGAGTGGAGATCCCCAGAGGAAAAAATATGTCAGAGCCTAGTCGACGCCGGAAGCATGAAAGATCCACAGGGGCTAAAGACATTAATGTGCAGAAAACAAGAAATCAGTCACTCATTCTGTCTCATGAAGAAAGCAAACTCGGTGATAGGAGTGCAACCACACAATACCAAAATCCCAGAAATACCGAACGACCAATCCTCTCTTCTTGGGAAATGAGAAGGATCTAGTTGATGTTGACATACAAGTCGCTATCAACTTTGTTGATACGATAGAAAAATATAATAGAATTACAACTTTCGTCGATAATGTTGGTTTTTAGACCTTAATCATGTTTATTTAGATGATTATTGAAAATCTAATCTTAATTCATGCAAAATCAATCAATCTAGTGAAACATATTCCAAGCATATTATTTGTGCATGTATTATGCGTATCTTTATCTTGTTAGGTGCCAAGGATATGAATGATCAAAAGATTAAAGACTAAAAAATATAACCAAGTTTCAAGAAGACATGTGTTTTTCATTTATTGAGTCATTTGATTAATTATAAACTTTGCGCAATTGATAGGGTAGAATTCAAGAAGACATGTGTTTTTCATTTATTGAGTCATTTGATTAATTATAAACTTTGCACAATTGATAGGGTAAAATTCTAGATAAATCGGACAACTCAACCCTTGTTGTCAGAATTCTTCGTTACGTAAACCATCTTTTGAGCTACCAGATTCGGATGACAATCCTTACCCTAGCCCTCCCAACATGTCACAGAAGCACTGCAATGTTTTCTCGAAAGAAGTATCCGTCACTCTTTTTTGATTGTAGTATCTGTCACTCTTAACTACTATACCTGACCTAAACTTAATACTCAATGTCTCGAATACACTCTTGATTAACTACACCTCTTAACGGAGTCAAACCTTAAACATACAGCTCAGTCAATCACACTCTTAGTTAACTGCACCTAACACCTAGCTCTTCACAAAGTCAAACCTTAAACATCTAGCCCCGTCAATCACACGAACTAAATCAGAATTCTCGTTTCTTTACATAATTACACTTTCTTTTATTTTCGCAATAACAATATAAGTTTATAATTATAGAAATTATTTCACTCAAGAACTGAACCATGACCTTTGTTATAGAGAAACAATATTTTCTATCAGTGAACTAGCCAAGATGTTCAAATACGCTAGTATGAAGTCCTACCTGATACTTTTTTATTTAAACTAGTATCCTACCTAAATTTTTTCTTCTATCCCGTTCTGATTTGTTTCTTCAAATAACACCACATTCATATCATATTGAGACGTGGAGATTGCTTAGGAGAAACAATATTTAATGCAAAAACTAAAACTAGAAGAAACGGGAGACTCCAATAATAAATTGCGAGAGGCACGTTATATTAGTTTATAGGTAGATAATAAATAGATATTGAGAGTTTTCATGACACTAGAATTTGGAACGCTTTACTATGATCGAAGTACTCTTTAAATGTTTTCCTAAAAGCAGTACCCTTAACAATAAAGTACTCGTGACCGTCTCTTGATAAGTCAAACCTTAAAATATCTAGCTCACAAATCACATTTTTAATTAACAACATTAACTCTCGACGGAAACAAAACTTAAAGATCTAGCTCGCTCAATCACAGTACTCTTAATTAACTACACCTAACCCGCCTCTTGACGGTGTTAAACCTTAAACATTTCACTCACTCACTCACTCACTCACTCAATTACACGAATTAAATCAAAAGCATTGTTTCCTTATTTACGTACATTTTTTTGTAAGTGACAACAACACTAGAAGTTTGTAATCGTAGTTTTCAGAAATTCCGAGTATATAACCTTTACTATGAATCTGCAAGAAAACATGTAACACATCTGATCCGCACTTGGGACACAACAATCAATCACACTATAACAAGCGAAAAATGAACATTAACTAACAATAATCAAGTCGATGCCACAATTAAAAACATATCATAAAGTCAAGATCAAAGTACAATACAGAAGAGAAATACAATAACTTTGAAATTCCTACTAAGAGAAGCATGATAATACATGACAACTAAGCTCAACAGATCCAGTCCACGCGTCCCAAGCCCAAGCCTCCTCCAGCCACCTATCGTGTCTCACCTGCAAACACAAAAATCACGCCTAAGTCTGAATCAAAACCTCGTACACCACCCCAACCCGACACTGAACAAGGTCTAGCTGTCCCTGACGACTAACACAAAACCAGGTCATGTCGTCTACATGGCTCACACTGGTCTCGTGTCCCAAGGCGACCACGCTTCTAGCGAAACTGAGCGTGCACAAAAAACTTGAAGTGTTCGTTTTAAATACCGCAAGTGCACAACGTCGGTGAAAACATATAAAATACGGGTCGATCAACAGGGAGGTGTGTCAACTCTGGTTCATCCAAAGGCAAGTGAGAAAAGAGGAGAATAAATTGTTGATTATGCTAACTACACTAAACTATGAATGAACTAACAAGTGGTCTAAACCCCCATGGAGTGGAGGTGTGTAGGTGCGTAGGTATGTGTGTGTGAGTGAGTCTTCATTTCAATTAGGAACAAGTGTAGTTTGTATGACATACAAGTAGAAGCTAGTGTACAATCTAAGTGTAGGATACACAACACTACATGGCAAACCATGAACATGCATATCTCACATGAAGTTGAGGTTGATTCTACATTATCAAGCATGCAACAAGTACCTAGTGTGGCCATTAGAGCATCAATAAATCCTACATACAACCTAAATCATTCATGTGAATGTGCACCAAATATGGATCCATACATAACAAGTCATTCCCATCAAACCATTACAAGCAACAAGATAAACTCTAAAGCTAGTATGAGATAAGTACATAGTGTGGACATTATCCCATCTAATACAAGTTTAAGCATGCTACAAGTATAGATCTACATTAAGCATATAAAATTACACAAATAAAAGAACTCATCACTAGCACATAATCTACATTACCTCCACCCCCAGCGGGGGATGAAACTACTCACTACTCATTAAGAAAAATAAAATTAAACTAAGCATGTAAGAATTGAAAAGAGAATATAAAACTAACAAAACATTCTTTATTACTCACTCACCTTAAAAGTAGCATCTCTCTCCACTAGAGTTTTTCTCCAAAGCTTTACTTCTAGTAGAGAGAATGACCACCAAGAGAGGAGATGTTTACAGTGAAGGAGGAAGAGTTCTATTTATAGTCATAGAAAAAGGTAATCGAGGACAATTCCCTGATGTGGGACTAATGAAATATTCCTACAATGGACATAAACACATAACCCATATATGGGAGAAACCGAGTTGGATTCTGAGAAAAACGGACCGCCAATTGGCGGTCTTGGATTGGGTCCGACCCATTTTTGGATATCGTCTTTAGTTCTTCAATTCTTCACATGGGGTGCACTCGGATTGGTTATTGGAGTTTAGGCCCTGATATAATTGCTAAAATACTCCTCATAATGGTGTGTAATTTCTTGATTTCCTTATTGGTCATTTTGGTTTACATCCGGGTCCTTGTCTCTTGCATCTCAGTCCATAAGTCTTGCAACTTAGTCATTTTCCTTGTTTTAAGTCATTTTTGAGTATTTTCTTCTCAAATATGTTTAATCCTGAAACTTAAACATAAAACTCGTCACGTAGAATTTCTTAGCCTAAAAATAAAGGATATAAGACCCAAATATATGTATGATATGATGTTAATCAGCTAACACAAAACTAGGTCATGTCGTCCACATGACTCACACTGGTCTTGTGTCCCAAGGCGACCACGTGTCTAGCAAAATCGAGCATGCATATAGACCCCACTGCGCATCGATCCGATCCACAAGGCAACACTCAACCCGCACTCATGACAGAACCGTCACACGTCCCAAGGCGACAACGCACCCAACCAAGCCGAGAGTGCATCCTCGACAAGACCGCGCATCCGGCCCACAAGGCAACACCCTACTCAACCCACACACCCGAGCCGCGAGCCCAGCTCCAACGGTCACTCATAACAACGCGGGTGAGCTTACCAGTACCACGTCTGGCTCTGGGATCCAACCATACGCCCGAGCGCGCGAGCCAAGCTCTAGCAGTCACTCGTAACTGTAGGATTTCATGTTCCTATATATGTGTATATTTTAAATTATTTAATACAAACATACATGATCGATTTCATATTTTTATTGATTTTACGTACATGTATATTTTATTCTAATATCATGCATTCCTACACATATTAAAATAAACAAAAGAGAGAGGATCATACCCAAAGGTTCTCTAACACCTTTTAGAAGGTCCAGTGTTCCTTTGCTCGTCGAATCACCCGACTCCAAGTGTTCACCAAACTCTAAACAAGATTAGAGAGAAATGAGCTAGCCAATCAATCTCCAATTAAGCTCAAAATCTAGGTAATAACCCCTCTTTAAGCTCATGAGATTTCTATCTCTAAAACTTAAAACTATTAAGAGATTTTCGTGGTGATTGAGGAAGGGATTAGAGAGAGAGAATTATATTGCATGTCATAAAACAAGTAGGATGGGGGTCCTTCTATAGGCTCCAAAACATCCATATCAAGAACTATTCCCTAGTCATGATCTCTTGCTTTTTCTCTCCTAAAATTAATCCCAAATTACCACTTAAGCATCCTAAAAAATGTTTGATCAAATCTGGAATTAATCCAACCCATGATCTAATTATTCTCTTAATAATTCAACAAAAAATCGTGTTGTTCGGTTAACCGAGAATTCTTCTTGGTCAACCGACCCATTTTGTTTTAACACATGTTCGGATGACTACGAGCTAGACGGTCGACCGAATATACATGAGAAAAATTCTGTGGAAAAATTCGGACGATCCGCGTCTCGCTCCGGTCGACCGTTGACCCACCAAAATTTCTCCTGGCGAATTTTTTCGGACGACCATGTCACATTCGGTCTACCAAAAATATCCCAAGATAGCTCCTGGATATTTTCTCTCGGTTGACCGTTCAATTCCGGTCGACCGATCCCAATTGTCCAGGCACTCCACACAATTTCGGTCAACCAAATGCGTTATCCGTTCCCCGTTTGGTTGACCGTTCCGAAGACATCTCGGTCGACCGAACCCTAAACGGTTTACCATACTGACCCCGATTTTGCCTTTGTCAAATTTTAGATTTATATCCAACAAAATTTGATCTTTTGGGGTTTTTAGCAAACTCATATCTTATGTAATATATTATCGTATGTAATATTAAATTATTACACCCCATAATATATACACCTCATATGAATTTATCAATGATTCTAATTATGTCAATTCTCATGACATATTAATTTTATTGATTCACCACATGTGTCCATTTTCACATGAAACCCGACACATCTTATGAACTCAAAATCAAGCTTTTTGTTTCTCAGTTTTGTGGTGTGACCTATAGGAGGATCTAAGCTAAATTGACAGTGATATTAAACATTCAATATCTCAAACTATAAGCGGTATCTAGCTACACATGATAGTTACCCAATTAACATAAATGTCTTGTTCCACTCGAACTAAACACGATCCATTTAGTGATGTAAGTGCACCACTTGTGTCCGTCCATTGCCTCATGATATTAAGAATATATACAAAGTAGAAATGTGTTACCTTTGTATTAGCTAATTATAACTATGTAACTTAACTCAAGTTACATTGTGCACATTATAATTTTACTTTATCAAGGTGTCCACTAATATCATCACTCAATTAAGAGGGGCAATGATAATCGTTTGACTAGCTATCTTTTTCAGCACAAGTCATGTTCAACCAACTATTGCCTTTATCGCTATACTCATTGATAGCTTTTGACAATAATCAAATCAAGCACTTCTTGAGTGAAAAGATATAAGTCTCATATCTTAGGATCCAAGAAACAGTAAAATATTAATGACACGAAACACAATTCCATAATGTTTTACTTGTTAGGTCTATTAAATATATAAAAGTAATATTTTCCTCTTTTATATACTCGTGTCGTCAATTATTTGTAGAGCTACAACAATCGATGACCAACACGACAATCTTATCTCGGTCATTAATGTTCCATGTTGATTACCATGATTGTGAATAACTTTTGAATTATGTAAACCATTATCGTTTAGAGCTCTACGGTTAAGGACCAAAAGTCTCTTCCTTAACACTTCCAAAAGATGAATACATTATTAATTAGGAAACAAAATGTTTGCACATCAAATTCATAACAATTGACATATAAAAGTGAAACTTGTAGAACACATTCCGTTCAGTAACAATGCCAGTGAACCATCCCGGACCACCACAACACAAGGGGAAAACCTTAACATCTAATCATACGTGCCTCACACGTTATCTCACTATCACCCCACGTCCGAGTCCGTTAGCAACACTCTCCAACGACCACTCGTCACTAGGGCTGAGCATCGGTCCGGTCCGGTCCGGACCGGACCGGAAAAAAATTTGAGGTCCGGACCGGAAACCGGATCGGACCGGAAAAAATTCGGATAGGCGGACCGAAGACCGGACCGGACCGGTTCGGTCCGGTCCAAAAACCCGATTTTTTACCTTAAATTTAAAAAAAAAAATTGGACCGGACCGGATCCAATTTTTTTTTCGGTCCGGACCGGAACCCGGACCGGGTTTTGCTCACCCCTACTCGTCACAACATGGGTGGGTAATCGGCTCCACAAACCTCTCACAATCTCACAAGGTAATGAGGTAAACGCAATTGACCCCCAAAAACACTCCGAAAAGATATAAAGCAATAAACATAAACAAGACTATAAAATAATATAAGCAACAGAAAGAAACTATAGCTCTAAACCCACAATCAAAAATACAGGGGTACAAGTATAATGTTGGCTTTTTGGATAAATAATCACTAATCCATTTTGATGACTAACTTAACATATCAATAAACACATGTAATCCATTTATATCATCACATGCATATATTGTATTTCTAACATTTCAGGAAACAAGTGTGTATCAAGACAAGAAATCAAGAATGAAGAGTAGATAGATTTACATTTCTTGTTCTTAGGCTTTAATGTAACTTGGCACTTGAAATCTTTGCTGAATTGCATTGTATGACCCTTAAGGTTCCTATAGAAGTATCTCAATTAGGCCCATATCAAAGTGACTTCAATAGGACATCGACGAAACATAGAAATTCCCTTAGAACCTGATTCTGGGTCCAACTGGTCAACCAGTAGGCCATCTGGTTCGACCAATTCCAATATGTGCTTTCAAAGTCTTAATCGGTCGACCGAATTATTTTCCTCGTTTGACCGTTTCATTTTTTCAACCGATATTAACTTGTTCGACCGATACAAATCTCACTCACCTATCATATCTTGACTCGTGTCCTGGTTACAGTGGAAACCGGTCGACCGAAACCTATGTTTTGTTTGACTGTTTGCTTTCCATATCTGTCTTTAATATGACCGTTATACTTGTCGTATTATACCAGCGGTCATATACATATACTCACCTAACCTCTCTTTCAGATTTGGTCTACCGGTCGAACGACACCATGTAAACAATCGACCGGTTCATGAAACTCTCCACCGCCAATTTTACTGGAAGTTTCCGGTCGACCGTTCCCAAGTCTCCGGTCGATCGTTTGTCCCTGGACTTTTCTGGACATTAATTCTGGACTGCCAAAACTCCCTGAACGGCCGACTGTCCCACATTTTAGTTCGACCATTCATTTAAGTAGTTAAGTTATAGCCGAATTGGTTCGATCGCCCTTTATTCGCTCGACCGTTTGTTCCTAGACCTGTCTGGACTTCATTTTTGGACAGCATCCGGTTGTCCGTTTTGCCCGTGTCGGTCAACCGAACGTATCCTGAATAGTTCCCTGAGCTTTTCTATTTTGTGTATTCTTACACTACCATATACCAATTTAATCTCAACAACTTAATTGAGTTTAGAGCTTATGAATAGAGTTGAGAACACATTTCTAAGACCAATATTTCTCCAAGCTCAAATCTTCATACTACTTCCAAATTTACTCTAAACATCATTATGCTCACATCTTCCCACTTGATACAACCTCATTTCTTTCATCATTCATTTCAAGTGCCCAAGATCAGTTTGCTAAAGTTTTTCTACAAGAGTTGTACTAGCTTCCGGAGTGAAGCTCTTCTCGGATTGTGAGAAACTGGTCCAAGCTAGGCGAGGTTGTTCACAAAGCTTGTGGTGTAAAGGCGTGATCTTGGCCCGCAACGGAGATCAGAGTAGTGTAGGATACGAAGTTGCTCAAGGAAGAGCAATTCGTAAGAGTGGACTAGGATCCGGTGGTTGGATCCAAACCTCTATACATCCATGTTGTGGTTTGCACACTTCTATCCTTTGTTTAATTGTTCTAGCTTTTAATTTGCAATAGTTGTTTAAAGAAATCGATTAGTCTATTCACCCCACTTAAGACTAATATTAGGGTATATAGATCCTACATTTGGTATTAGAGCCTTGTTGATTGCATATAAACAAATTCACATTTGTAGCAATGACCCAACAACGCGAGAGATTCCATACCGGTAGACTTCCATTGTTTGATGGAACCAATTATGCTTACTAGAAGAAACACATGATAAACTTCATTCAATCTTATGATGTCAAGTTTTGGGTGTTCCTTCAAATTCCATACATTCATAACAAAGATCTTGAACTCATGAATGATGATGAATTAGCCATGATGCAAATGAATGCAAAACTCATGAACATTTTTATGTGGGGTTAACCGAAGAAAAGTATGGTAGAATCAATGCATGTGATTCCGTATTTGAGGCATGACATATGTTAGAGAGTTATTTTGAAGGTCGATTACCCGTTAAGGAAACTAGGATAGACTCATTCATGCAAAAATATGAAATGTTTGCTATGAAATCAAATGAATCCATAAGCGAGATGCACACCCACTTTACTCATATGACTTACTCTTTGAAGAATCTTGAAAAGGTTTGGTTGAAAGTGATAGGGTACGGAAGTTCTTTCGGTCTTTAACTTTGGAATGAGAGAAATAGACTACGACAATTGAAGAAGCCAAAAATCTCTCAAAGTTGAAGATAGAGGATCTCATAGGAAGCCTCATGGCTTATGAGATTGAAATGGAAGAAAGAAGAGAGAAAGAGGATTGAGAAGGATCAAGATGGAAAGAAAAGACGATTACTCTAAAAGCAACCTCGGATTTGGAAGCAATCGAAGACGAGGACACCAATGAAGACATCACTTTCCTAACCCGAAACTGTAAGAACTTACTCTCCAAAGGACAATTGGCAAGAAGAAAGGGAGAATCATCTCGGACATTCACTTGCTACGAATGCAACAAAACCGGTCATATGAAGAATGATTACACTTTACTTAGATCGTGAACGAAGAGAGGAGAAGAGATATCCTCCTAGAATAGAAAGGGAAGAGAGACTAAGAAGAGATAGAGACGAAATGCCCTCACGAATAGACAAAGAGGAGAGGCCTAGAACATGAGATCGTGAAGATACCAAGAGAAGGGATCGTCGAGAGAAAGATCAGAAGAAGTCCCTTGATGCATTGCATACATTGCATCATATGTCTTTCATTTAGATTACTTTTATATCAATAAATGCTACTAAGGTATGTGTTTAGTCGTATTTACAGAATACAGGGACCTGAATGCAAATTACCCACATTCCGAGCATAAACGCGTGCAAAAGATTCATTTCTATCATAAAGACCGAGTTCAAGTTTATCGGGTTCCAAATGGAAATGAATCCAAGCATAAAAGCATTCAAGGAGCTAATCACAAAAAGGTCAAAGGCTTAATTGCAAAATGCCAAGGACCTGATTGCAAAAGAAAAGGATCAAGTTATTTTGTTGGAAAAGTCAAAAAGAAAAGTCAAAAATAAATCCCCAACAATGGAAGGAATTAATCCGGAGCTCAAGACAATGGAAAGAAATCATCCAGACGCGCAAATAAAGATCAAATCATACCATAAACGCACCACGAAAATCCGGACGCGATACTTCCAACCTATGCGGCGTTTTAGCCGCATATTGCATGGACCAGGCGGCGAATTCGCCGCACCCTTGAGGATCCGTGTGCTCCAATTTTGTCCAGTGATGTGGTGACGCGTGTACTATCCTTTTATGTATTGGTATCCCCTGTATCGGCTATAAATAGCCCTGTAGGACGAATGTAACACATCTTTGAACCTTTGGTCTTGGATCATTAGTAATAAATTTCTGTTTTATTTTGTTTTGTTTCTCTTTTATTTTAATGTCTCTAGGATCCCTTCTTCTTCCTCCCTCCATGAGTTTCTAACTCTTTCCAAAGGGTGGAGGTGATGGAATTAGGGGTAGAGAAGATGAATGCATGTTATTGTTTTAAGTTCGTGATTAGTATATTTTGATTACTTGAGTTTATGTTAAATCATTTATCTTGTAATGCTTCATAACTAACATGATTTATTTCAAGTTTCTCCATTCTCCAATCTAAACCTAAGTCTAGACCTCCACCCGACGGAATTCTCTTCTTTGTTCTTGTTTTAATTTTAATTGCTTTTGTTTCGTACTTTAGTTAATTAAACCAAAAACTCCAAAAACCCTAATTGATTTTTCTCTACTTCTTCCCCTCAATCGAAATAACAAAAATAACGAAATCTCTCCCTCCTTGTGTTCGACCCGTACTTGCCACGTCTTCATAGACGCCGTGCACTTGCGGTATAAATTTAATTCTCATCAAGTTTTTGGCGCCGTTGCCGGGGAGGCGACGCAGATTTTTGTTGTTTTTGTGTTTTCGATTTTTCCTGTCTACGTTGTGCGCGATCTAAGTATTTGAATTTGTGTAGCAGGAGACAACAGAGCGCGCGGCGAAATCCGGGAGCGTTCTGAGACACTTGGGCGGCGGAATCGCCGCATCTACAAGGCTGCTTGCGGCGGAATCGCCGCACCAGTGTGGGCTCTGGTCTTCATTTTTCTCTGGGGTCGTCGACATCTCTGGGTGGTCGCATTGAGCTACTGGAATCTCCGAGAGCGGGCGGCGAACCCGACTGAGCATTGCGGAGGTAACTTTTCTTGCCTTTCTTGTAAAATCCGAATTGTTGAAAAGTTTTCTTTCGTAAAATTGCACGTGTTAGGGTTTTAATTCCATAATTGGCAATAATTCAACTCTGACCTAAAATTTGCAAAATTAGAAAGACCTTAGTGCATGCATCATATAATGTTTTGCTTGCATTATTCTTGCTAAATTCTTGCAAATTAATACTTGTTGAAGATTGCTGGAGGCAAGGTACGTATCGAGGTTTTTATCGATTGCATTAAAGCATATAATTTAGTTGCATACAACCTTGCAATTGCCCCCATTAAAAGGACCATTGTTTGACTATCTTTGCTAGATTTAAGTTAAACTATCTTAAGGGCAACTCCGTAGGAAAAGATACGGTGGGGATTTCATCACCCTCCCGTAGCCCACAAACCACAATCCTGAAGTGTCGCCTAAGCCTAAAATTTAAAATCAATTAGACATTGGCCCCTAAGGACTCGGACTCAATTAAGGAGGAGATTGGTTTGACTTGCTATGACCTGAAGCTAATTGAATTCAATTTGGTGTCTAGAAAGTGTTTTTGTGTCGACGAAAGTCTTCCAAGCGACGTGGTTGTCTAATTGGCACCGACTCTGTCGGAAGCGCCCCCACTAGCTATACACTAACTGGCCAACTTGGTTTGATTGGTGAGGGAGGTGAATCAAGCAAATCAATTCGACTCAACCAGTTAGGAGTCGTCTATATCTAAGTGACACTAGGTCTAGGATTGTTTTGACCGTGCTTGTTCAGGAAATTTCTGACCAACCCTAATTTTTATCTTTTAGAGTTAAGTTTCCCTTCTCGTCTGAGTCTTCTTTCCCTTCTCATCCTTACCTTTCTATTGTTTGTTTCCTTTAAAAAAAAAAAAAAAACCGAAAAAAAAAAAATTTAAAATTCAAAAATTCAAAAAAAAGAAGTGAGTAACTGATTCTTGGAATTGAATTTGAAATTTAAATTTCAAATTCAAATTCAAAAATTAATTCAAACCGGTGCACTCAGATTTGGGTGCGGGATTTAAGCAATCGACTCTCACGAGTTCATCTGGATTCCAGTCTAGAGCTTAACCCCAACCCATCTGTTACACCACCTCACCCGGATCTAATGGGTGAGAACGTAGTGGACCCGCCTGTTGCACAACCTATAACTCTGAGGGATCGGTGCTACCCAACGATGGCTGCTCAGCCATCGTGCATCGTCATGCCCACCATACCGGGTCGCGACTTCGAACTTAAGGCACAATACATGAGTATGCTGCCTAAGTTCACCTCTAGGGAAGATCCATATCTCTTCCTTAGAGAATTTGAGGAAATCTGCTCTCTTATGCAATACCAGCATATCCCTGAAGAGGCAGTGCGTCTGAAATTCGTGCCTCTAGCACTGAAAGACGACGCTAAGAAATGGCTATATAGTCTAGCCGAAAGATCTATTAGAAGTTGGGCCGAATTTGTTCAAGTTTTCCTAAAAAAATATTTCCCCAACCATAAGACTATGAAGATTAGGAATGAAATTGTTGCATTTGTTCAGTCTGAGAGCGAGCCGTTCTATTCCTATCTTGAGAGATTTAAGAGTGTCTTGACCCAATGCCCTCATCACGGAATACCGAAGTGGAAATTATGCCAAATTATTTATGAGGGATTGACACCCACATCTAGAGTTATGCTAGAATCTGTGAGCCAAGGGAATTTCATGTCGAAAAACGAAAATGATGCCTGGACTTTTCTTGAGGATTTAGCTGAAAACAGTATGCAATGGGACAATGCTAGAACACCCATCAACCCGAGTATTGGATCTAGAATAGCAAGTCAACCCCGACCAGGTGTCTTAGCTATAGATGCCAATATAGCGGCTGAGGCAAAACTAGCCACCCTTATGCGCAGAATGGAAAGTTTAGAGCTGCAAAACCAAACCCGACAAGCATCCCCTACCCCTTGCTCTAGATGTGGTCAGACTGGTCATTTAATGGAGGACTGTGTGGACCTGGAACATGTTAATGCCACATTTAACAATTCTAGAAATGATCCTTACGCATCAACCTATAACCCAGGTTGGCGTAATCATCCCAATTTTTCGTGGACCCAACAAGGACAACCTCCTAGACAACAACAAACCCCATATAACCAAAATAATACATCATCTGGGGGTAATAACAATGGAAATCATGAGGTTAGGTTGACAAAATTAGAAACTTTAATGACAACTTTTATACAAACAACCAACCAATCATTCCAAAGGCTGGAGACACAGGTCAGCCAATTAGCACAGATAATAGGTGAAAGAGAAAAGGGCCAATTTCCAAGTCAACCTGAGGTGAACCCAAGAACTAATAATCAATATCAATCTTATCAACCACCTTCAGGAAATAACAACCCTAGACCGGTTCAAATGGTTAATGAGGAAGGACCGTTCCAACAAATCAATGCTGTAGTATCATTACGGTCTGGAAGACAAATTGACAATAATGTGGTAAACCGTAGAATGACTAATCAATCTAGCCATCAAGCACCCACATATGACTTGACCATTGAACCCGACGTCCAAATTGAAAAGCCCAATCCACCTACCCAACCTGAACCTGTAGCTCAACCTGAACCTGAGCGAGTCTATGTGCCTAAAGCCCCATTTCCCAATAGACTCAAAAAGAACTCTAGTGCACAAATAGAGAAAATCTTGGAAGTATTTAAGCAAGTTAAGGTAAACATTCCACTCTTAGACATGATTCAACAAATACCTGCTTATGCTAAATTCTTAAAAGATTTGTGCACTAAGAAGAGAAAAACGAACGTACCAAAGAAGGCATTCTTAACTGCAAACATATGCTCAATTCTTTCCAACACATCTCCTATAAAATATAAGGACCCGGGGTGTCCCACAATTTCATGTTCAATAGGAGATACGTTTATCAATAAAGCCCTTCTAGACCTTGGTGCAAGCGTTAACTTGCTCCCATTTTCTGTCTACGAGCAACTCAACCTTGGTCCACTGAAACCCTCTAGGACAACCCTCCAATTCGCTGATTGTTCTGTTAAGAAACCGAGAGGTATAGTAGAGGACGTTTTGATTAAGGTTGGTGACTTCATTTATCCAGTGGATTTTGTCGTACTTGATACTGAACCTGTTGTAAATCCTAATCGACAAATCCCTATAATTCTAGGTAGACCCTTTTTAGCCACTTCGGAAGCATTAATAAACTGTCGAAATGGGCTCATGCAATTATCTTTCGGGAACTTAAAAGCAGAATTTAATATCTTCCATATTGATAATGAGCCAGAAATAATATGCAACCCAAGTGATGTTGTGATGAGAGCACGTATTTATCAGAATTCTGAATCAAATAAATCATCACATAAGCAAAAAGGAAGTAAGAAAAAAGGGAGTGATCCATTTACTCAACCACCATCACTCGAGCAAATAAGCGAACCAATTCAAGTGAGAAGAGTGGAGTCTTTTCCTCAAGTCAACATGGGGAACAATTCAACTGGATACATGCACCAACATGGTGTCATTCAATCCAGTTCTGATTATGGTTGACTTTGAGCAAACTCAACCCCTCTACCGCAAGCCGACTCAGGTAATAAGTGCATTTATTTTATCTATGCATACATTGAGGACAATGCATGATTTAGGTGTGGGGGGGGTGTTTATATATGTACATATCTATCTATTTGATTTTCTGTTCTGCTTTATTTCTTAAATTAAAAAAAAAAAAAAAAAAAAAAAATTATTCAATATTCTATGACATAGCTTAAGATTGAACTGCCAAAACCCGTGTACAAATTGCATTAAGTTTTTGTTTCTTATTATATAGTTCTGCTTGTAGAAATTATGACATAAATCTAGGTTCCAAAGAAATAACCCATGACCCTTGTAAGACATGTATGCACTTAAATTGGATGAATCAAATCTTTGAAGTGGTTGATAAAAAGCAGAGGTTGAGGAAAATATACCGGGAAGTGTGGACTTCTAATAGCAATTAAGCCTTGAGGAAAATAAAAGTAAAATAAAATAAAAATAAAGTGAGGAAAACACATTTTGCAAAATGATTACAAAAGCCCAAGCCTTCGAGTCACTGGTCCGTAGGGGTATCTTGAAACCCGGTAACTTGAGTCTTCCAGCTCGGGATTATCGACCAAACTCGCTACACGAATGCAAAAAGGGTATAAGTGTCAAAAAGGAAAAGCAAATGTGTTGAATCACGGAAAAAAAAAATACTTTAAGATACTCAAGGCCCAAAGCTAAAAGAATGATCCATGCCATGGTTGATCCAAATGATACTTCACCACCAGAGGAGGCGTGCAAAATAATTTAAGTAATAACATGTTTAGAAGGGTTAGTGGTGTGAATGTTGGAGGAACAAAGACCAAGTCATATTTTTAATGAGTTAGAATTGTATAATGAGCATGCAAGAATTCTCAGTAAGATGTATAAAGTTGAGGTAGGGATATTGAGAGCTATTAATGAAATGTTGATTCAGGATTTTGTGGGTATATCCGCTGAAAACCCTCAGGAGACAACACTCCTCCCCCTTCGCAACAAGGAGGTTTAAAGGCTTGTTGCACATGCTAAGTGCAACCGTGATTCCTACGAAAGTGAGTTAGGATTTCCGGTCTTTCATTTTCTTATATTCTGCTTTGCTAGGGACTAGCAAAATCTAGGTGTGGGGGTATTTGATGCATTGCATACATTGCATCATATGTCTTTCATTTAGATTACTTTTATATCAATAAATGCTACTAAGGTATGTGTTTAGTCGTATTTACAGAATACAGGGACCTGAATGCAAATTACCCACATTCCGAGCATAAACGCGTGCAAAAGATTCATTTCTATCATAAAGACCGAGTTCAAGTTTATCGGGTTCCAAATGGAAATGAATCCAAGCATAAAAGCATTCAAGGAGCTAATCACAAAAAGGTCAAGGGCTTAATTGCAAAATGCCAAGGACCTGATTGCAAAAGAAAAGGATCAAGTTATTTTGTTGGAAAAGTCAAAAAGAAAAGTCAAAAATAAATCCCCAACAATGGAAGGAATTAATCCGGAGCTCAAGACAATGGAAAGAAATCATCCAGACGCGCAAATAAAGATCAAATCATACCATAAACGCACCACGAAAATCCGGACGCGATACTTCCAACCTATGCGGCGTTTTAGCCGCATATTGCATGGACCAGGCGGCGAATTCGCCGCACCCTTGAGGATCCGTGTGCTCCAATTTTGTCCAGTGATGTGGTGACGCGTGTACTATCCTTTTATGTATTGGTATCCCCTGTATCGGCTATAAATAGCCCTGTAGGACGAATGTAACACATCTTTGAACCTTTGGTCTTGGATCATTAGTAATAAATTTCTGTTTTATTTTGTTTTGTTTCTCTTTTATTTTAATGTCTCTAGGATCCCTTCTTCTTCCTCCCTCCATGAGTTTCTAACTCTTTCCAAAGGGTGGAGGTGATGGAATTAGGGGTAGAGAAGATGAATGCATGTTATTGTTTTAAGTTCGTGATTAGTATATTTTGATTACTTGAGTTTATGTTAAATCATTTATCTTGTAATGCTTCATAACTAACATGATTTATTTCAAGTTTCTTCATTCTCCAATCTAAACCTAAGTCTAGACCTCCACCCGACGGAATTCTCTTCTTTGTTCTTGTTTTAATTTTAATTGCTTTTGTTTCGTACTTTAGTTAATTAAACCAAAAACTCCAAAAACCCTAATTGATTTTTCTCTACTTCTTCCCCTCAATCGAAATAACAAAAATAACGAAATCTCTCCCTCCTTGTGTTCGACCCGTACTTGCCACGTCTTCATAGACGCCGTGCACTTGCGGTATAAATTTAATTCTCATCATCCCTCAAGGCCACTTGGGATGACTCAAGCTCACCAATGGATTCCGACTCCGAGTACTGTCAAGAAGAGGAAACACACATGTGTTTCATGGCACTAATGCGGATTCAGATTCAAGCTCACCTCCATCACCAAAGAAGAGTAATCAACATCAAGTGTGGAAATCGATGACGATGAGGTAATTTCTCATGAAGAAATTTTTTAAGATGACTTATTTGATGCATTTCATGAACTTGCTGAGAGATATGAAATGATATGTCATAAAAATAAACTAGGAAGAAAAGTGCAACAAGATTTATCTAACAAATATGACATCAAAGAAAATGATTTGCTAAATGATGAAATAAAGACCTTGAAATCTACAAAAGAATGTCATACAAATGAAGAACTTATTGCTAAAAATAAACAACTTAGAAAATATCTAGAGATGTTCACTTTAGGAAGGAAAATGTTAGACATGCTTCTTGGCACCCTCAATCCCTAACAAAGCATGACTTAGGATACAAAGGAGGTAAACAAAAGAAATCTACTTCATACTTAGTTAAAAGGAACAAATCATTTGTCAAAAAATGAACCATTCAAATGTTTGGGTACCTAAGATTGCTCAAGTTTGGGTACCAAAAGCTAACCCTCAAGGACTCAAACAAATTTGAGTGTCAAAGTCTTCACTTGTTTTCTTGTTTGTAGATAAAAGCAAGGAGAAAGGGGAAGTGGATTCTCGATAGAGGGTGCTCGAGGCACATGATGGGAGACTCCCAAGTTCTATCAAGCGTAAAACCTAAGAAGGGAGGAACCATTACATTTGGAGACAATGCTAAAGGTCACATTGTCGGCATTGGAAATGTTGATAATACTTTTACTCCTTTTATTGAGAAAGCCTTATTAGTAGATGATTTAAAGCATAACTTACTAAGTGTT
The DNA here is from genome assembly GCA_963682175.1 of Triglochin maritima. Taxonomy (NCBI): domain Eukaryota; kingdom Viridiplantae; phylum Streptophyta; class Magnoliopsida; order Alismatales; family Juncaginaceae; genus Triglochin; species Triglochin maritima. Next base: position 15,402,705 of record OY821774.1, on the reverse strand, counting down.
AGTCAATTAACCAATAAGAATTTCTTAGTTGTGTTTGATAAACCTACATGCCATATCATTTCCAAATATAACATGAAAACCCTTTTCAAAGGTTATAGACCAAATAATATTTACATTGTGCATGTTGATAATCTTAGCAATATGCATGTTGAAACTTGTCTAGTTGCCTTACATGACGAAGTTTGGTTATGGCATAACCATTTGGGACATATTCATTTCCTCGCACTCCTAAACAAATTGGGGTAGTTGAGAGGAGGAATAAAACACTTCAAGAAATGACAGAAACCATGCTTGTGGAAAAAGGGCTTGCAAAATATTTTTGGTGCGAAGTCGTCAATACATCTTGCTATGTTTTAGATCGTGTTCTCATTCGACCCATTTTGAAGAAAACTCCCTTTGAGCTTTGGCATAACCATATTCCTAAAATCTCTTACTTTAAAGCTTTTGGTTTAAAATGTTTTATTCTCAACACTAAATACAAGTTGGATAAATTTGATGCGAAATCCGATGAGGCCATCTTTTTAGGGTATTCCGATAGGAGTAAAGGTTATTTAGTCTACAATAAATGGAATAGTTGTGTTGATGAATCTCTACACGTCAACTTTGACGAGTTGGCATGTGTAGATTACTCCTCTCTTGATGATGATTGCATGGATATCATAAGACATGTATCATCACAAGATGCCACACTTGAGTCTTATCAAGAACCTCCAAGTTCTCCACAAGAGGACAAAGAGAAACTTCCAAGGATTGGACCTGTAGAAATGATCATCCAAAGGACTTTGTGATAGGAGATGTTTCTCAAGGTGTGACAACACGTTCTAGAGCTCACGTAGTTTGTGACTCATGCATTCATCTCTACATTAGAACCCAAGAAGGTAGAACAAGCATGTAATAATGAGTTTTGGCTAATGGCTATGCATGAAGAGCTAAATCAATTTGTTCGAAGATGTTTGGGAACTTGTTGAAAAATCAACTAACCAATAGATCATTGGAACTAAGTGGATATTTTGAAACAAGCTTGATGAATACAGGAATGTAGTTAGAAACAAAGCTAGACTCGTTGCTCAAGGCTACTGCCAAGAGGAGGGGATAGACTTTGATGAAACTTATACTCCCGTTGCTCGTATGGAAGTTATTCGCATGTTGTTAGCCTATGCATCTTTTATGGACATAAAACTATTTCAAATGGATGTGAAAAGTGCTTTCTTAAATGACTTTATTAATGAAGAAGTTTATGTTGCACAACCCCCCAATTTTGTAAATCAAACTTACCCAAACCATGTTTTTAAACTTAAGAATGCTCTTTGTGGCCACAAACAAGCTTCTAGAGCTTGGTATGAGAGGTTAAAGAACTTCTTGATTGATAAAAGTTTCTCAATGGGTAAAGTGGATACCACTCTTTTCGTAAAATCTCATAATCATGATCCATTAATGGTACAAATATATGTAGAAGATATTATCTTTCGTCCTAGTAACCCTCGTCTTTGCGAGGAATTCTCTAAGTCTATGCAGGGGGAGTTCGAGATGAGCTTAATTGGTGAACTAAATTTCTTCATCGGACTTCAAATCAAGCAAACTCATGATGAGAACATCACACACCAAGCAAAATACACAAAGGAACTTCTTAAACGCTTTGGTCTTGATAGCAAGTCATACAAGACTCCCATGAGCACTAGCATTAAACTAGACAAAGATGGAAATGGCAAGGATGTGGACATCAAGAAATATTGAGGTATGATCGGATCCTTGCTCTACCTTACTGCTAGTCACCCCGATATCATGTTTGTCGTGTGTTTATGCACTCATTTTCAAGCATGTCCAAAAGAATCTCACATAAATGCTGTAAAATGAATTTTTTGATATCTCAAAGGATCTCAAAATTTTGGTTTGTTTTACCCCAAGACTAAGGCTTTTGATCATGTTGCTTATAGTGACACCGACTATGCTGGTTGCATTTTAGATCGTAAAAGCACTTGTGACACTTGCTAATTTTTGGGAAAATCACTTGTTTCTTTGTTTAGTAAGAAACAAAATAATGTTGCATTGTCAACAACCGGGACCGAATATATCGCCGTTGGTTGTGCATGTGCACAAGTCTTATGGATGAGGCAAACCCTCAAGGACTTGCAACTTGAGTTTCAAACTACTCCCATTTTTTGTGATAATACTAGTGTCATTAATCTTTCGAACAATCCCATCTTGCATTTAAGAACTAAGCACATAGAAGTAAGACATCACTTTCTTAGATATCATGCAACTAAGGAAGACATCAAACATGTATTCGTTCCTACAAATGATCAATTAGTGGATATCTTCGCAAAACCTCTAAATGTTGATCAATTCCAACACATAAGACTCAATCTAGGCATGTGCAATTTAAATGATTTATAAATGTGTCATATTATGCTTTTTTTAAAATTGCATGTTCTTTGGGTTACTCGTTGAGTATCTAGGATTTTTTATGTGTTGTGGGCTGTTTTTTTCTTTCTCTGACTCTTTTCGGTCGACCGTACAAGGTGTTCTGTTCGACCAGTTGCTTCCTGCTCGATCTGGTCCTTATGTTCACTTAAGTGATCAGTCGACCAGAATTTATTCGATCGACCGTTGTTGCTCTACTTCTACATCTTCGTTCGACCAAATTTTCCTTTGGTCTTACTTCTTCTGTGTTTTGGTCCCTCAGTCGATTGGTGCATCCTTCTTGTGCGACCATATACTTACAGGCAGTGTGTGGCCTAACCAGTTAGGTCGACCGGTCATGATTTCTTGTTCGACTAAAAACTTCCATGAAGTGTCCGTTTTACTTTTCCTTATTCGTTCAGTCTACCGGTTTGCCTTCTTTGTTCGACCAAAAACTTCCAGGCTCTTTAATCCGTCTCTAATCGGTCGACCATGTGTCTTACCGGTCGAACGTTCGTCCATATCGATTCAGATTTTTGTTGGCGTTTTGGCCTTAATCTATGTTTTGATGATTTAATCAACCTAATCTTAATTGTAATCATGAAGAGTAGCACACATGTTGCATTGCATATATATTTCTTTGTGCTAACCTCTACAGGTGATCAAGACTCAAGAAAGAAAGGAGTCAAGTCAAGACATGTAATAAAGCTCTATTGAAGACATGTAATTTGCATTTTCTTTAAGACTTAGAAACTTTGTGTAATTGAGCATACATGAGCTAAAAACTACTCAAACACACACTAGGTTCCTCAAAGAAGTCACACAAAATTTCATATAATTTGGACTTCAATAGATCACCCAAACTTACACCGGAAAACACCAAACCTTAACCTGAACTGTCTGACCACATTCGGTCGACCGAAACAGACCGTTCGGTCGACCGTCCAGACCATTTTGGTCGGCCGAATTAACACAATTTTCCGACCATTTGTTTTGTCGTTTATACCCAACAATCATATTTGTATTATTTCTAAATACCCCAAATACATTTAGTGTATCGATCGACCGAGGACCTTGTTCGGTCGACTGAACTAAGACATCTCGACAAACCCAAAGTGCATGTCGGTTTTCGGCTGACCGTGAACCTTGTTTTGGTCGACCGAATTTGATCTTGTTTGTCAACCCCAAAGAGTCTGTTATAAATCGGTCGACCGAACCTATCTCGGTGTTCGACCGATAACTTATGTGGACCTAAGTTATAGCCTTTGGCAGTCGACTGTTCCATAACCGGTCAACCAAACCGTGTCCAAAACTGCCCAACGGTCGACCGAACTTACCAATCTGGTCGATTGAACTTTTGCTGAACTGCATCCTACAGGTTTCTAGTTTGAGTCTTTCACTCAAACCTTACCCAGCTTAACCCCAATGGATATAACACCTTAGGAGCTTATAAATAGGTGTTCCCACGACACAATTACACAACTCTTACACTTCTTATTGTCATATGCACCTAAGAGAAACTCCCAAGTCTTCCAATCCCCAAACCTACTCTCCAAGCTATCAACTCCACATCTTAGCATCAATTCCACATCTTAACCTAAGTGTGCTCAAGTTAGAGAGTGTGTTCCACACAAGATCTCAGTTGTAAAGAAGCAATGACTTCGGTGAAAGCCCGAAGTGTTCCTCTTGGAATGTGAATGAAGAAAGTCAAGCTCACGAGGGTGTTCGTGGAACTTGTTTTGTAAAAAGGCTTAACCTCGGTCCGGAACGAGGTTGATAGTGAAGATGCGAGCGAAGCTTGCAAGAGAAGAAGTAGGCGGGAGGTCGAACCTCTATGAAATCTGGTGTCATCATTGTGGTTTGCCTTACTTGATTGTTTTTGTTTAAATTCCGCTGCACATTATTTGATTGCTTAAACAAGTAGGTAATTAGCTTAAAAGAGATTAGAATTAGTGACTCTCACGATCCTACAATTTTTGCCCCAAATTTAACCTTTCGGTCGACTGTGGTACCTGACTGGTCGACCGTTGACGTCTTTTTCTACCTCATTTAGGGTAAAATTGTGTTTCACTTTCACTTTTACACACACCCTCTCCTTACCCTTATAGCCGCCTCTCCTTCCGGTTGACCATCTACCATTTTTCGGCTGGTGAACTTGTGTTTTTTTCACCTCCATTCGTCTCCCCACACCTTCCTCTACCCATTTCCACCCTTCCACCTTTTCCCCCCATATCCACCCTATTCTTCATTGATGGGACACAAGAAGTTGGTCACTCGTAAATCTCCAGTCGAGCCGGGACCCATCACCACCAAACGCCGCACAAAGAGGAGACATGATCTTCCATCCACCTCCTCGAGTGCTCATCATCCTCCAACTACTGCAACTCATCCATTCTTTCCTATCGACGATGCTGCTCAGGAGGCTTGGGTTAACGATTTCTCGATTGCTCCTTTCATCCTGTGCCGCAAGGTTGAGGTAGCCGATTTTATTGATTTTTCCTTAAGAGCACATTTAGATGCACATAAGCTCACTTATAGGCAAACTAGACTAGCATCTAAACCCCACTACCCTTTCCTTGTACAACAATTCTATTGCAATATGAGAAAAGACCCAAATCTCCATATAATGACTACATGATAAATGAGACTCAATACAAGATTACACCTGAAGTGATTGCCTCCGCTCTATCCCACCAAAACGGATAAATGGAAGATTTAATTACTTTGCCTCTTTTTGCTTCCCCTACCTCGCATCCTAGCACAAATTGTCTCATACAACCTTTACCCAAGGTTTGGCCACCATAATGAGATTTCAAATACTTAGCTTATTTGCATTTATTCTCTTTAAGAAGATTGTCGTAGATTGGCCTCTCTTCATTTTCTTGCATACGTGGCATCAGAAAGTGAGGTATCTTCCTTAACCAATGTGGTTGTCGGCTCTCTTTGCGTATTTGAAGATCAATGTCTCTACATTCCCTTTGACGATCTACAAGTACCCCATTGATAAGACTACCTTGGCCAAGATAAAGACGATCGCCCCCTCCTCTCCACAACCTTCCTCTGACGAATCGTCTGACAACGAAGATGGCAATGAAGAAGCAAAAGATAAGGATCCTATTGAACCGCTTTGGGCGCCACGTCCAGCCCACGGGAGTCAGGTGACTCGTGGGGCAAGGGAGATAAAGATGCATGGACTCGTGGTGGAAATTGGTCAACTGCTAGCTCACTCGATACTTATCAGCAACTTTCTGTCCGAGTTGATGCATTCGAGGCCTCCACTTCGACTTGTTTTGATCAACTTGAAGCCTCCAACTCTGCTCATTTGCTCGCATTGAAGCCCACATTGATGCTTGTTTTGACTCGTTGATGAGTGGGATCAAATCTCTTTCTTCATTATTTCGTGATCAGTGACTCGGTTGATTATGTGTTATTTTTTGTGTTTGTTTGTTGCTTTCAGTATTTCAAGTTGCTTTGAACCTTTGGGTGTCGTTTTCTTTGACTATGGTTGGATCTTTGTTATGACTTCATTTATAATATTTTGATGTGTGTTTGGATGTTTAAATGTGTGAATGCCTAAATGATTTTGAGATTCACTAGACATGCTCGGTTCTTTTTGGCATATTTGCACTTCCGTTATATCATCTCATGACAAGATTTCATATCTACCACTGTCTATTCATGAGTTCATTCTTTTTTATCATGCCGAACGGGGAGAAATAAATACATGCATCATGATAGGGGGAGCACAGTGATGATAAAATTTGATAATAACATGTATTTAGATTGATAGGTTGTCATCATCAAAAATGGGGAGATTGTTAGCTTTTTGGCTAAATAATCGCTAATCCATTTTGATGACTAATGATGCATTGCATACATTGCATCATATGTCTTTCATTTAGATTACTTTTACATCAATAAATGCTACTAAGGTATGTGTTTAGTCTTATTTACAGAATACAGGGACCTGAATGCAATTTACCCACATCCCGAGCATAAACGCGTGCAAAAGACTCATTTCTATCATAAAGACCAAGTTCAAGATTATCGGGTTACGAATGGAAATGTATCCAAGCATAAAAGCATTCAAGTCCTAATTGCAAAAAGAACAAGGACTTAAGCACAAAAGTAGCCGGGGACTTAATTGCAAAAAGACAAGGACCTAATTGCAAATCACGAGTAGCTTTTATTATCTTGGAGAAAATCTAAAGAAAAATCAATGTGGATCTTCAAATATATAAAAGAATTAATCCGGAGCTCAAAAGAATGGAAAGAATCAATCCAGACGCGTAAAGGAGGATCAAATCATACCATAAACACACAGCAAAAATCCGAATCAAATCCAACCTTATTGTGCGGCGATTTAGCCGCACATTACATGTATTGTGCGGCGTTTCCGCCGCACCAGAGAGGATCCGTGTGCTCAATTTCTGTCCAGTCGTGTCTGGACACGTGTACTCTCCAATTCTATACTTAGGTCTCTTGTAACAATTATAAATAGCCCCGAGAACGATGTTAGAAGGGTCCTTGGCCTTAGACCTAGTTTTTAGTTGTAATCTTTTCTTTGGATTAATAAAATTCTGTCTTTTATTTCTTGTTTTTACTTTTCTTTTGTAATGCCTCTAGGACCCCTTCTTCCTCCCTCTATGAGTTTCTAACTCCTTCCAAAGGGTGGAGGTGACGGATTAGGGTGAAGAGAAGATGAATGAATGTTATTATTTTAAGTTCGTGATTAGTATATTTTGATTACTTGAGTTTATGTTAAATCATTTATCATGTAATGCTTCATAACTAACATGATTTATTATAAGTTTCTGAATTCTCTAATCTAAACCCTAAATCTAAACCTCCACCCGACGGAATTCACCTCTTTATTCTTGTTTTAGTTTTAATTGTTCTTGTTTCTTGCTTTAGATAATTAAAACCCCAAAATCTCAAAACCAAATTTATTCTTCTCCCTCTTCCTTTCCCTTAATCGAAATCACACAAATAACAAGATCTCTCCCTCCTTGTGTTCGACCCGTATTTGCCACGTCTTCATTGACGCCGTGCACTTGCGGTATAAATTTAATTCTCATCAAGTTTTTGGCGCCGTAGCCGGGGAGGCGACACAGATTTTGTTTTTTGTTGATTTCGATTTTATCCTGTTTATCTTGTGCGCGATCTAACTATTTGGATTTGTGTTTCAGGAGACAACAGAGTGCGCGGCGAAATCTGAACGCCGTCTGAGCTAAACGAGCGGCGGAATCGCCGCACATTAAGAGCAACCTGCGGCGGAATCGCCGCACACCTGGAGCTTCTGGGCTTCAATTTTTTCTGGGACGCAACTCATCTCTGGGTGGACGCGTAGAGCTACTGAAATTTCGAGAGCGGGGGGTGAACCCGACTGAGCATTGCATAGGTAACCTTTGTTGCCTCTTTTCCTCGTAATTTCTATTTTCAGAAAATTTCCTTTTAGTAGAACTGCATGTGTTAGGGCAAAAATTCCATAATTGTTAATAATTCAACTCTGACCTAAAATTGGCAAAATTAGAAAGGCTTTAGTGCATGCATCATTTAGTGTTTTGTATGCATTATTCTTGCTAAATTCTTGCAAATCAATTTCTGTTAAAGAGTACTGGAGGCAAGGTACGTATCGCGTTTTAACGATTGCATTTAAGCATATAATTTAGTTTGCATACAACCTTGCAATTGCCCCCAATTAAAGGCCATTGTTTGACTATCTTTGCTAGATCTAAGTTAAACTATTTTAAGGGAAACTCCGTAGGCGAAGATACGGTGGGGATTTCATCACCCTTCCGTGGCCCACAAATCACAATCCTAAAGTGTCACCTAAGCCTTAAATTTAAAATCAATTAGACATTGGCCCCTAAGGACTCGGACTCACTTAAGGAGAAGAATTGGTTTGACTTGCTATGACCTGAAGCCGATTGAATTTAATTTGGTGTCTAGAAAGTGTTTTTGTGTTGACGTAAGTCTTCCAAGCGAAGTGGTTGTCTAATTGGCACCGACTCTGTCGGAAGCGCCCCCACTAGCTATACACGGTCTGGCCAAGTTGGTTTGATTAGTGAGGGAGGTGAATCAAGCGAATCAATTCGACTCAACCAGTTAGGAGTCGTCTAGATCTAAGCGACACTAGGTCTAGGATTGTTTGAACCATGCTTTCTTAGGAATTTTCTGACCAACCCTCTTTCTATCATTAGAGTTAGGTTTCCCTTCTCATCTGAGTCTTCTTTCTCTTCTCACCTAAATTCTCTAGATTAGGATTCCTTTCTCATCTTTCCCCATTCTATTGTTTGTTTCCCTTTTGAAAAAAAAAACGAAAATATAAAAAAAATTAATTCTTGAAATTAAATTTGGAATTTAAATTTCGAATTTGAATTCAAAAATTGATTCAACCCGGTGCACTCAGATTTGGATTCGGGACTTGAGTAATCGACTCTCACGAGTTCATCTAGATTCCAGTCTGGAACTTAGCCCCAATCCATCTGCTGCACCACCTCACCCGGATCCAATGGGTGAGAACGTAGTGGACCCGCCTGTTGCACAACCTATAACTCTGAGGGATCGATGCTATCCAGCGATGGCTGCTCAGCCATCGTGCATCGTTATGCCCACCATACCGGGTCATGACTTCGAACTTAAGGCACAATACATGAGTATGTTGCCTAAGTTCACCTCTAAGGAAGATCCATACCTCTTCCTTAGAGAATTTGAGGAAATCTGCTCTCTTATGCAATACCAGCATATTCCTGAGGAGGCAGTGCGTCTGAAATTCGTGCCTCTAGCACTGAAGGATGACGCTAAGAAATGACTATATAGTCTACCCGAAAGATCTATTAGGAGTTGGGCTGAGTTTGTTCAAGTATTCCTGAAAAAATATTTTCCCAACCATAAGACTATGAGGATTAGGAATGAAATTGTTGCATTCGTTCAGTCTGAGAGCGAGCCGTTCTATTCCTATCTAGAAAGATTCAAAAGTGTTCTGACCCAATGCCCTCATCATGGAATTCCGAGAAGGCAATTATGTCAAATTATTTATGAGGGATTGACACCCACATCTAGGGTTATGGTAGAATCCGTAAGCCAAGGGAACTTTATGTCGAAAAATGAAAATGATGCCTGGACTTTCCTTGAGGAATTAGCTGAAAACAGTGTGCAATGGGACAATGCTAGAACACCGCTTAACCCGAGTATTGGATCTAGAATAGCAAGTCAACCCAAACCAGGTGTCTTAGCTGTAGATGCCAACATAGCGGCTGAAGCAAAACTAGCTACCCTTATGCGCAGAATGGAAAGTTTAGAGCTACAAACCCAAAACCGAGTGAATCAAGCCTCGACTATCCCGTGCTCTAGATGTGGTCAGACTGGTCATGTAATGGAGGATTGTGCGGAATGGGACCAAGTTAATGCCATGTATAACCATGCTAGAAATGACCCATACGCATCAACCTATAACTCGGGTTGGCGTAATAATTCCAATTTCTCATCAAACCAACAGGGTCAACCTCCTAGACAACAACCAAACCCGTATAACCAAAATAATACATCATCTGGGTTTAGTAACAATAACGATCATGAGGTTAGGTTGACAAGCTTGGAAAATTTGATGAAAACCTTTATACAAACAACCAACCAGACCTTCCAAAGGCTAGAGACACAAGTCAGCCAACTAGCACAAATAGTAGGTGAAAGAGAAAAGGGTCGGTTTCCAAGTCAACCTGAGGTGAACCCTAGATCTAATAATTCATATCAATCCTATCAAGCACCGTCAGGAAATAACAACCCTAGACTGGTTCAAATGGTTAATGAAGAAGGATCATTCCAACAAATAAATGCTGTAGTATCATTACGGTCCGGAAGACAAGTTGATAACAATGTGGTAAATCCTAGAACGTCTAATCAATCTAGCCATCAAACTGCCACATATGACCTAACCATTGAACCCGACGTCCAATCTGAAATGCCCACCCCACCTACTCAATCTGAACCCGTAGCTCAACCTGAACCTGAGCGAGTCTATGTCCCTAAAGCCCCATTTCCCAATAGACTCAAAAAGAACTCAAGTGCACAAATAGAGAAAATCTTGGAAGTATTTAAGCAAGTTAAGGTGAACATTCCACTCTTAGACATGATTCAACAAATACCTGCTTATGCTAAATTCTTAAAAGATTTGTGCACTAAAAAGAGAAAAACAAACGTACCAAAGAAGGCATTCTTAACTGCAAACATAAGTTCTATTTTGTCCAACACATCTCCTATAAAATATAAGGATCCTGGATGTCCCACAATTTCATGTGCAATAGGAGATACTTTTATCAACAAAGCCATTCTAGACCTTGGTGCTAGTGTTAACCTACTCCCATACTCTGTCTATGAGCAAATGAACCTTGATCCACTAAAACCCTCTAAGACAACCCTTCAATTTGCTGATTGTTCTATTAAGAAACCAAGAGGTATAGTAGAGGATGTTTTGATCAAGATTGGTGACTTCATTTACCCAGTGGATTTTGTCGTACTAGATACAACACCTGTTGTAAATCCTAACCGACAAATCCCTGTAATTCTAGGCATACCCTTTTTAGCCACTTCGGAAGCATTGATAAACTGTCGAAATGGGCTCATGCAATTATCTTTTGGGAACTTAAAAGCTGAATTCAATATCTTTCATATTGATAGTGAGCTAGAAATAATATGCAATCAAAATGATGTTGTGATGAGAGCACGTATCTATCAAATTTCTGAATCAAATAAATCATCACAAAGTAAAAGAGGAAGTAAGAAAAAGGGGAGGAATTCATCTACACACCCACCATCACTCGAACAAATAAGAGAACCAATTTATGTGAGGGGTGTGGAACCTGTGAATCAGGACTGTCATTGCAACATGGGGAACAATTCAACTGGATACATGCACCGATATGGTGTCATTCAATCCAGTTCTGACTATGGTTGACTTTGAGCAAATTCCATCCTTCCACCGCAGTCCACCAAGGTAATAAGTGCATTTGCTTTATATTTGCATACATTGAGGACAATGCATGATTTAGGTGTGGGGGGTGTTTATGTATATATTTATCTATAGATCTGTCTTTTAAAAAAAATCAATGTTTCATGACATAGCTTAAGATTGAAATGCTAAAACCGTATACAAATTGCATTGAGTTTTTGTTCCTTATTATATAGTTCTGCTTGTAGAAATCGTGACATAAATCTAAGTTCCAAAGAAATAACCCATTGCCCTTTAAGACATGTATGCACTTAAATTGGATGAATCAAATCTTTGAAGTGGTTGATAAAAAGCAGAGGTTGAGGAAAATATACCGGGAAGTGTGGACTTCTAATAGCAATTAAGCCTTGAGGAAAATAAAAATAAAAATAAAGGAATAAAGTGAAGAAAACACATTTTGCAAAATGATTACAAAAGCCCAAACCTTTGAGTCACTGGTCCGTAGGGGTATCTTGAAACCCGGTAACTTGAGTCTACCAGCTCGGGATTATCGACCAAACTCGCTACACGAATGCAAAAAGGGTAAAAGTGTCAAAAAGCAAATGTGTTGAATCACGGAAGAAAAGAAAAGAAAAAAAAATAATACTCAAGACCCAAAGCTAAAAGAATGATTCATGCCATGGTTGATCCGAATGATACTTCACCACCAGAGGAGGCGTGCAAAATAATTCAAGTTATAAACATGTGTAGAAGGGTTAGTGGTGTGAATGTTGGAGGAACAAAAACCAAGTCATATTTTTAATGAGTTGGATTTATATAATGAGCATGCAAAAATTCTTAGTAAGATGTATAAGGTTGAGGTAGGGATATTGAGAACTATTAATGAAATGTTGATTCAGGATTTTGTGGGTATATCCGCTGAAAACCCTCAGGAGACAACACTCCTCCCCCTTGGCAACAAGGAGGTTTAAAGGCTTGTTGTACAAGCTAAGTGCAACCGTGATTCCTACGAAAGTGAGTTAGGATTTCCCTGTTTTCATTTTTCTTATATTCTGTTTTGCTAGGGACTAGCAAAATCTAGGTGTGGGGGTATTTGATGCATTGCATACATTGCATCATATGTCTTTCATTTAGATTACTTTTACATCAATAAATGCTACTAAGGTATGTGTTTAGTCTTATTTACAGAATACAGGGACCTGAATGCAATTTACCCACATCCCGAGTATAAACGCGTGCAAAAGACTCATTTCTATCATAAAGACCAAGTTCAAGATTATCGGGTTACGAATGGAAATGTATCCAAGCATAAAAGCATTCAAGTCCTAATTGCAAAAAGAACAAGGACTTAAGCACAAAAGTAGCTGGGGACTTAATTGCAAAAAGATAAGGACCTAATTGCAAATCACGAGTAGCTTTCATTATCTTGGAGAAAATCTAAAGAAAAATCAATGTGGATCTTCAAATATATAAAAGAATTAATCCGGAGCTCAAAAGAATGGAAAGAATCAATCCAGACGCGAAAAGGAGGATCAAATCATACCATAAACACACAGCAAAAATCCGAATCAAATCCAACCTTATTGTGCGGCGATTTAGCCGCACATTACATGTATTGTGCGGCGTTTCCGCCGCACCAGAGAGGATCCGTATGCTCAATTTCTGTCCAGTCGTGTCTGGACACGTGTACTCTCCAATTCTATACTTAGGTCTCTTGTAACAATTATAAATAGCCCCGAGAACGATGTTAGAAGGGTCCTTGGCCTTAGACCTAGTTTTTATTTGTAATCTTTTCTTTGGATTAATAAAATTCTGTCTTTTATTTCTTGTTTTTACTTTTCTTTTGTAATGCCTCTAGGACCCCTTCTTCCTCCCTCTATGAGTTTCTAACTCCTTCCAAAGGGTGGAGGTGACGGATTAGGGTGAAGAGAAGATGAATGAATGTTATTATTTTAAGTTCGTGATTAGTATATTTTGATTACTTGAGTTTATGTTAAATCATTTATCATGTAATGCTTCATAACTAACATGATTTATTATAAGTTTCTGAATTCTCTAATCTAAACCCTAAATCTAAACCTCCACCCGACGGAATTCACCTCTTTATTCTTGTTTTAGTTTTAATTGTTCTTGTTTCTTGCTTTAGATAATTAAAACCCAAAAATCTTAAAACCAAATTTATTCTTCTCCCTCTTCCTTTCCCTTAATCGAAATCACACAAATAACAAGATCTCTCCCTCCTTGTGTTCGACCCGTATTTGCCACGTCTTCATTGACGCCGTGCACTTGCGGTATAAATTTAATTCTCATCAACTAACTAACATATCAATAAACACATGTAATCCATTAATAGCATCGCATGCATATATTGCATTTCTAATATTTCAGGAAACAAGTGTGGATCAAGACAAGAAATCAAGAATGAAGAGTAGATAGTTTACATTTCTTGTTTTAGGCTATAATGTAACTTGACACTTGAATTTTTTGATGAATTGCATTGCATGACCCTTAGGGAACCTATAGAAGTCTCTCAATCAAGCTCATATCAAAGTGACTTCAATAGAACAACGACGAAACATAAAAATGTAGGATTGTAATGATCCATAATTCTAATCACTGTTAAAATAATTTCCTACTTGCTTAATCAAAGATGCAGCAAAATAATCAAAAAAAGCATGTAAACAAAATATCGCAAACCACAATGAACTCCGAGATTTTTACAGAGGTTCGGTCACCCACCTACGTCCTATCTTAGAAGCTCCGCTCGAAACTTCGAGCTCCGCTCACGTCTTCACTATCTGCTCCCTCTTCCAAGCCGGGAGACAACGCCTTTACAATCTTCAAGCTTGCGAACAACCCTCACCGAGCTTGACTCCTCCTCTCACAATCCGAGAGAGATGCTTTGAGCTTTCACCGAAACCTTTACAACTTCTTGACAGCAACAAGTAACTAAGAGTACGACACTCTAACTTTGAGGACACTTAAGTAGTATAGCATTTAAGACTAAAGTGTGGAAATTGAGGCTTGGAGTGTTTGGATTGATCTCTCTAATCTAGGACGCAAATATGTGTGGGAGAGTTGTCTGAACAAGGTTTTTGCAACTCTATTTATAAGTTTTAGATGAGTTATAGCCGTTGTGACAAATATAGGAAATATGTGTAAAAGACACAAAACAGAAAACTGCAGGTCACAGTTTCGGACAGAAACAGTCGACCGACATGGGTCAAACGGTCGACCCGTAGGCAGTTCAAAACAAGGTTTGATTGACTGAGGAAGGAACGATCGAACGAAAACTTGCGATAACATAAGTTCACTTAAGTCAACGGTTGAACGAAAGGGTGGAACGGTCGACCGAAATCTAACAGGCACTCTAATGTTTTAAGTTCGGTCGAACAAAGTGTTTGGAACGGTCGACCAAAAATATCAGGAAGTCTGGGATTCAAGGAAACGACTTGGAACGGTCGATCGAGGGTAAGGTAACGGTTGACCGAGAACAAAGTATATTTGGGGTTTTGTTTGGTTTATACAAATACGACCATTGGTATAATACGACAAGTCTAACAGTCAAATAACATGTGTAGACGGTCGACTGAAAAGGTCAAAACTCACCTAACCCCTTTTTGGATTTGGTATACCAATTGAATGAGAAATTGCAAATGGTCGACCGGTTCATGAAACTCTCCAGTGCCAATCTTACTGGAAGTTTCTGGTCGACCGTTCCCAAGTCTCCGGCCGATCGTTTGTGTCTGGACTTTTCTGGACATTAATTCTGGATTGCCCAAACTCCCTGAACGGTCAACCGTCCCATATTTTAGTTTGACCGTTCACTTAAGTAGACTTAAGTTATAGCCCAATTGGTTCAACCGCCCATTATTCGGTCGACCATTTTGTTCTTGGACTTCTCTGGACCTATCTGGACTTCATTCCTGGACAACATTCGGTCGATCGTTTTGCCCGTGTCGGTCGACCAAACTTATCCCGAATAATGCCCTATTCTTTTCTGTTTTTTGTATTCTTACACTACCATATACCAATTTAATCCTAACAGCTAGATTGAGTTTAGAGCATATAAATAGAGCTGAGAACACATTTCTAAGACACCAATCTTTCTCCAAGCTCAAATCTTCATACTACTTCCAAAGTTGCTCTAAACATCCTTATGCTCACATCTTCCCACTTGAAAGAAGCTCATTTCTTTCATCATTCATTTCAAGTGCCCAAGATCAGGTTGCTAAAGTTTTTCTACAAGAATTGTACTAGCTTCCGGAGTGAAGCTCTTCTCGTTGTGAGAAGCTGGTCCAAGCTAGGCGAGGTTGTTCGCAAACTTGTGATGTAAATGCGTGATCTCGGCCCACAACGGAGATCAAATTAGTGGAGGACGCGAAGTTGCTCGAGGAAGAGCAATTCGTAAGAGAGGACTAGGATCCGGTGGTTGGATCCAAACCTCTATACATCCGTGTTGTGGTTTGCACACTTCTATCCTTTGTTTAATTGTTCTAGCTTTTAAATTGCAATAGTTGTTTAAAGAAATCGATTAGTCTATTCACCCCACATTAGACAAATATTAGGGCATAGTAGATCCACATATAATTCTCTTAAAGTTTCCCAACAATTCATAATTCTCAAAAGTTCATGGGGAAAACAGTAAATGACCCAACAAATGTAATTTACTACAAATATATATAAAGTGCAGGGGAAAAGAGTAATTTTCCCTAAATTAAATTATTTCTCACAATTATGAAAATTTTAAAGTTTAGCCAGCAATTTATCTAATTATTCATTATTTATTCAAATACAAATAAATGTAGGGTTTTTTCAGCATTTATTTCAATTATTAATTAATTATACACATAAATTAACTTACTATTTTATTCTATAAATATTCCAATTACTTTTTAACTAACAAAGTACACATATCATCTACGATTTTTCTTGAAAAATACCGAATCCATTATTAAGTAATCCAATACAATTAATTCGTAAGGTTTTTACTAAAATTAACCCAACGTTTCTTCATTAAACTAAATACCAACAACTCAAGGGACTTAATACAAATTTCCCCATTCTTATCCGACCACCAACACACACCGACTCTAGCCCCCCAACTCAAGCTGACGTCGGGCTTCGGCTCCGCACTGCCTCCACCGACGGCCCCGCAGCGGGACGGTCAGTCGCTGGCCACTGCCACCCGCGTGATGGCGCGATGCATCTGGTTGCAGGCGACACCAGCCCACGTGCAGTCTGTTATCCCCGACCCCGTGGACCCTAAATGAGGGTGGGTGGCATACCTCGCCGTTCCGACGACGCCGGAGCCACTCCCGCATTGCCAGAAATCCTCGTCGTCGGCGGCGGCGCTAAGGGAAGGGTTGTGGTTCGGTGAATTGGGTTGGTCGAATGGAGAGGAAAATGGAGAGAGAGAGAGAGAATGATATATATATATATATGTATATATATGTATACAGGAATTCTCTAGTGAGCCCAGGGCTTAATTTTTCTAAATTAAGCCCCCACAATATCCACCACTCATTTCAAATTGTAAGGTAGATTAAGAAAAAACGGTTATGCTAATGAATTGTGAGATTAACTGTAAATAAGATCCAATGGTGAGATTGTAGTGGGCTTAAACTAAATTTGATGAGCCCTGGGCTCACTAGAGCTTGACCCTATATGTATATATATGTCAAGCTCTAGTGAGCCCAGGGCTCATCAAATTTAGTTTAAGCCCCCTACAATCTCACCATCGGATCTTATTTACAGTTAATCTCACCATTCATTAGCATAACCGTTTTTATCTTAATCTACCTTACAATTTGAAATGAGTGGTGGATATTGTGGGGGTTTAATTTTCTAAATTAAGCCCTAGACTCACTAGAGAATTCCTGTATATATATGTGTGTGTGTGTGTGTGTGTGTGTGTATATATATATATGGAGAGGGGGGGGGGGGAGGTGGTGCAACAAAACACTTAGTGTCGGTTGTGAAATTTGGTTGGTCCATCTCAACAAAACTTAAGTATTTAGGTGATGGATGTGAATAAGAGTGTTGAACTACTCACATAGGATTTGTGTTGAGTAATGTAGGACTATTTTCTCAACACTCCTCCACACTTGTGATCGAGATTATTTTTTGTGTCTACACGTGAAAAATATGGGTTAGAGTGACACCAACAGGTCGACCGATTTTCTTAGATACAATGTGAAATTTGGTTGGTACAAAACCTAAACACTTCGGTAGTGGACGAGAATCCAACTTTTTTTATAAAGTATTACACACAATTTGTATTTAACAACGTAAAACTATTTGCTCAACATCAGTAAACCACTCAAAAGCATTAAATACACTTGCATTTGGTCCTACCTTATCCCTTAAATCCAACTGATTCCTAATCAGAACCTCTACTAATCTACGCATTAATTGTTTGTCTCAACTTCCATTAATTCTGTCTCAACTTCACCCACAATGGGCCACCTTGCAACAGGGGAGAGGAAGAGTATGCAACGACCCCGATTACGATTTGGTACGGGACGAATTGGGCCAGGCGGCTTCTACGTTGCATGGACGTGACTAAACTTTGAGCAGTAGAATATGATCATTTCAGAAGAAAACCTTTTTGAAGTTTGGTATGCAAAGAGCTATCACTATCCTCATTCACTCTATCGCACCACGTAAATAAGAAGCATCATTTCCTGATTTTGTTAACTCCAATTATAAATTGTTGCCACCCAATACCTTAACATCTAGCTCTTAATAACATATTGTTCGGTTGGTATGGGCAGATTGGTCAAATTATGTTTGAGACAGATGATTCCGAAGGTTAAATGTAACATTTGATGGTTCAGTGACAAATGGCTACTAGTTTCATAATTCATGTCGACTTAACTATATTTTACTAGAGAAGAATCTGTTGAATTTCGACAAAGTCATTGGAGTTTGATTCTCCCATTGGTGTCTTAACTTACTTGAGCATGCATGGAATGATGAGCCACAACAGAAGAAACCAACCATTCATGCAACACAAAATAGCAAAACATAGCGATTTGAATTTAATTCCAGATAAAATCTCCTCACTTGCAAAACATGAATTGATATTTCCCAGAGATTTAGTTTTTTATTCGTTGGAAGAGATTTAGTTGAATATTGACAACTCACTCTAGTTTTATTCTCCTGCTATGATTTCTTTTCCGGTTTTGCACTTCTATTTGACCACAAATGATGAGTAAGAATCACGAGAAATGTAACTACTATCTAACATAAGAATAGCAAAACATGATTTATACGACCCAATATAGCAAATTTGAATTCAACCCCATGTCAACTCTCCACAGTCTCGTGTATGAATTCAAATGCTTAAATATGACCAGATGTGATTTACCAGAGATTTGGTTGAAAATTAACAAATCATATTTCAATTCTCCTATTATATATATATATATATATATGTTAATTCCAATATTCTACTTTTAGTCGACAACACGTTATTATATATATATATAGGTAGATCCTCGAGAAACCAAACTCTCATCCAACGTAGGAAGGACAAAATATGATTATACCACACGACACAAACACCCCAACTTTACCATCCCAATTGAATCTCCGACAAATTACCAAATGAGATTGGTTCTACTGGTACAGCCTTAATTTTAATTAATCTGGATAAAAGATCAAATCATGGAATCTAAATTGCATGTTGAGATTTAATAAAAATAAATAATAGGTTTTTGCTACAGTACACCACACAGGTGTCCAAATTGACAATATATATGCACCCGCTTTTTTGGTAATGCTGCATATACACCTAGAAGTCAATTCTATTTGCGCAAATGCACCCGGGCCATTTGTGAGCTCCACACCAGAGAGACGACGTGAATGGGTCGTTAACGACTGTCCAAATCAGTTCGTGATTCGTTTGTTAGGGCGTGTGATTTGGGATTGACTGTAGCAAAACAAATTTTACTAATCTAAGATCATGACTAAGCCATTACTGTGCTGGAATCACTCTGGCTCGAATCACTCTGGATCGACTCTAGAATCACTCTGGATCGTCTCTGGAATCAATCTGGATCGACTCTGGAATCACACTGGATCCAATGACTGTAGCAAAATAAATTTTATAAGACCATGACTAAACCTAACTCTCTTCACGATTTCCTCCGTTCCCCCAAACCCTAACTCCCCTCCTTACCAAATCCCCGAGTTTTCCCACTTTCCGGAAACCCTAACTCGACTCCTTCCCAAATCCCCGAGTTTTTCCACTGTCCAAAAACCCTAACTCGGATCTTTTCCAAATCCCCGTGTAATCGTCTCCATTTTCCTACTTTGCACAAATTGGAGGGAAACCGCACTGACCAGTAGATCGAGCAGAGGTAGCGACGAGCATGGCGACGACGTGGAAGATGGTACACACAAGAAGCGGACTGATTGGGAAGCGAAGACGGTTAGTGATTTTTTCTCTGAATTGAGATATGCAAAAGTACATTATGTGTTTGGGTTTAGATGTTTTGATTTCAGTTTTCGGGTCGACTTTAGACTATAGATTGCATGTTTGTAGTTTTGTTCTGTACGTATTGTGCTTCCCAACCTTAGTAGACTGTAAATCACATTTGTAGTTGTTCTATAAATATTATGTTCGATTGCTTGCCAACAAAAATCCTAAAATCATAACCTTGTATGCCATATGTTATCTGTCATAACACTGTATGAAATTTTCTTATCTGTCATAACCTTGTATGTCATTTTAATTCATATCTGTCAATTTAATTCATTTTCTTTATGTTTTTTGGCTTTGCATGTCTATTATCCAAGCAGTGTGTCTGATTTAGTAGGTAATGTGAGAATTAGGTTGTATTGTGGTGGTCGATGGGTTAAGTGCAAGGATAGGGATATGGTTATTGGTTTTGAAGAGGTAGCATCATTGGTGGTGGTTGAGGAATGGACGATTGACTTGTTAAGGAATTGGATATGCAGTGTAATGAAGTGGTCATTCACTGAAATGGTTGTGCATATGCATTATATGATTCCAAGCAAAGTTAGGAAAGACTACAAACCTTTGAATAACAATGGAGACATAGAGGAGGCACTTAAATTCCACAATCAGCAAAGTGAGTTTCACATCTATGCTACCCATGATAGGAAATCAGAAGCTTTTGTAGGGGATGAGAATGAAATAGAACCTTCTGTAGGTGTTGAGAAAGAAATACAAGCAGTAAATGCTAGTCCAGAACCAATGCGTAGAGTGCCTAGTGTGGTAGGTAGTGTAAGCTCACAACCTTTATCTGCACCCTCTGTGCTACCTTGTAAACCCCTAGTGGGAGATGTTTGTGAACACCAGGGGAGTGGTACCCTCCCATGTCACTCTGAACCTAGCCTAGTAGTGGGCGTAACATCACCTAGGGAAGACACATTGGTTTCCAGTGGAAGTAGTGGTACAGACTCTGAGTATGTTCTATATACTGATGAACTTGATGAAAGTGATGACAGTGACACAGTTGATTTTGATGACTAGAGAGACTACGGAATTGATTTCAATCCACTTGATGATAGATCTGAGTGTTGGGATGTGAAGGAGTCCAACCCAGAAATAGCTGTGGGAAAGAAGTTTCCTAATGTGAAATCCTTCAGAATGTGTTTATTAACCCACTGCATTTTGAGTGAATGTGAGATAACTTATTTGAAGAGCCAACCCGATAGGGTCACAACCAGGTGTAGAGATGTTCAATGTCAGTGGAGAATTCATGCCTCTATGTTAAATGATGGGAGAGTGTTTGAAATCAAGACTTTGAGGTTTCCACATACTTCCTCATCTGTAAATAACTGTGCCTCTAAGATGACCACTAGGGAGTGGATTGCCCACCAGTGCAAGGAGTGACTTGCATTAGATGATAGACTCATTGTGAGGAACATATCTGACCAACTGAAGAGGAAATTTCACTTGAGTTTGCCTTACCATAGAAGTTATGGGGCGAGGGGGGGGGGGGGGGGGGGGTTGGGTGAAGATCAACAATACGCTTTGATCCCATCTTTGGTTTGGGAGATGAGCAAGACCAACCGTGGTAGTGTAATCAGTTTTGACGTCAAACCTCAAGATGAGTCCTTCTACAGATTATTTGTGTGTCTAAAGGACTGCAGTGTTGGTTTTCTGAATAGTTGTAGACCTCTTGTAGGCCTACATGGTTGTCATCTGAAAGGGAAGTACAAGGGTACTCTATTAACTACCACTTTGGTTGATGGAAATCACCAACTTTTTCCTGTAGCATTTGTTGTAGTTGAATCCGAGAGTCATAGCAGTTGGCCTAGTTTCTTACTCATCTAAAAAAGGCAGTGGATCACAATAATGATTTGATTGTCATAAGTGACAGGTGCAAATGTTTAGAGGAGGGGGTAAGAGAGGTCTTTGGTGGGTGTGAGCATAGAGCGTGTGCTAGATTACCACTGGATTACTGCTGGAATAACTGTCGATCGACTTTGGAATGATGCTGGACTAAATTTCGACAGTGGTCTACCCCTGGTCTCCATCTGGAATGACTCTGGATAAATTATGGATTTATTCTGGCATCACACTGGATTGAGTCTGGATTGACTCTCATTTTAAGACCACTAGTATGGACTCACATAAATCAGTTTGCAATTTAAAAATAAAACATGAAACCCAAAAAACAAACAGCAAAGGGAAAGACATCCAAAGTTTTAAAAGATGCCCACAATTTTATTACGAATCAAATATGAAAGGGAAGTACACGTCGAGAAGGCCTCTACCTACCATCGTCGCTTCTCCTCGAGGTCTTTCAATTCGAAGAAAGGTTCTTCAAGGGCTAGACCGGTTGTCTTATATGTGTCGGATTTCCAGTGTGCATGACTCTCTTCCAGTCATCCACGTAGTTCGTCATTCTCCACTGGCAGAACATTATGGATGTCTCCACAGCCTACAACTTCTTAAATCGTTGGCGATGTTCATTTTCTACACACTTAGGATAGCCTCCGGAATTACTCTATATTGACTCTTGACTCATCTAGACTCATGCTTGTTGCTTCATAACATGTCCGTCTCAAAACAATTGTATGACTTATGTAGAAACTTTATCTCTTTCAAATACGGAGAAGTCTTTTCGCATAAAAATTCCTTTACGATACGTCTTCTCACGTATTAATGGTAAGTCCAGTTCTCGATGTTCAATAGTCGTTGCCCTATGATCACAGGAACCTTTGCGCTTCAACTTACAAAGGAATTGCCAGATCAACCCCCTTTCCTGGACACATATTTTCTTAGTGGTCTCTGACGTGTGATGCGTCACGGACACACAGAATACGTATATCAGCACGTCTAACATAACATACTTCTTCATCATAGACCATCAAACGATAATCTTCAATACAAAATATTTGTTGCCCAAAACATGAACTTAACCACATCACATCTCCACCCTCCACACCTAGATCAACCACTTCAGAATCACCCCAATCACCACAAATGCACAGATGTTCATGACCATGTCAACTTTGTTCATGAAAAACTTGAATTCACCCACATTCGCATATTGGTGCGTCCGATCGATATGGGGTCTCAGATGTGTCCGTGGGGCTACCAGAGGAGATGATCGGCGTATTGGTGCTGGTGGGGTCGTAACTACTAGTGGTGTTGGTTTTCCTATTATTGGAGGTGGAATTCGAGATGAGATCGACCAACTTGATTCGGATGTGGTTGTTGTCTGGAGATTGAGAGGTGGCAGGAAGAAGAGGAGGGTGGTGCCCTTCGCTATATATCGGTTGTGGTCCGGTCGGGGTTTAGTCATGGTCTTAGATTAGTAAAATTTGTTTTGCTACAGTCAATCCCAAATCACACGCCCTAACAGACAGATCATGAACTGATTTGGACGGCCGGTAATGACTCATTCACGTCGTCTCTCTGGTGTGGGGCTCACAAATAGCATGTGTGCATTTACGCAAATATGATTGACTTCTAGGTGTATATGCGGCAATACCGAAAAAGCGGGTGCATATTGCCAATTTGGACACCTGTGGGGTGCACTGTAGCAAAACCCCCAATAAATAATGCTTTCAATTTGGGCCCATTTGGGTCAATTGGGTGCCAGGGGGGTCCAATTTGGGTCTCTACCAATTTTCCTTAGAAAGAAATCTTCGTTAAATTCTATTTCTCCAGGATAAATTCTCAATTCAACTTGGGTCAGTAAAAATCTTGGGTTAACTTTAATTAGAAAATAAATTCTTGGGTAAACAATAATTCTCCCAAAATTAGTCCATTCTAATGAATCATTACAAATCGATTCTGTCAGTAATCATTTTTTCCCATTTTAACTTAAAGGTGTATATGGTTAGGAGGAAGTGAAAGAAATTTCAGAAATCCAATTTCCTGACTTATTTGGAATTTTAAATTGAAGTGAGAGATATCATCATCTCAAGTACAAAATTATAAAGTTTTGGAAGTAAAATCGGGAACTTCATTAACTTTTCTTGCAAATTAATCACCAAAAATAGTAATTTTCTCCCCTCACTTCCATATTTTTTCCCCGCGAAATTTATAACATTTTTAATAACATAGTTGACCATAGAGTAAGAACTAGGGCCGTAAATGAGATAAGTTGATCCGTCTACCCGCAAAACTCGATCCGATGGAACTTGGTTAAGGTTGCAATTTCCGACCCATTTAGGAAATCCTACCCGACTGACCCGTCAACTCGCTTTCTTAATGGGCATGTTAGGGTCGAGCAAAAACCAAACCTGTCAATCCGCTAAAATAAAATAATAAAAAATATAGTTTAAGTTATCAATGTCATTACTTATTGTTTAACTTATTAGTTATCCATGATCTAACAAATTAGAATCTTAATCATTACATATTTACAATTATATTGAATATAACATCATCATTATTTTATAAACCTCCAAACATAAACAAAACACAAGGGACCTAAACGAATTACATGTGACCCGTCAACCGGTCCAACAACCCTCCAAGAAGGCGGGGCTAGTCACGAGTCTTTCTGACGCAGTTATGGTTTTGAATCTCAAACATACAAATGTGATTGTTAAGATTCGAGATCTTGAACCAATTGTTGTTTCTTGGAGTTCTTACTAGAGATGTAAACGGGTCAAGCTCGAGGTTAAACTGGTTAAATCAAGAAACCTAAAGAAACCAAATTCGTCCAAATTCCAAATTGGGAAGTCCAAACACAAGCCAGCAAACCATGACCATTAACACCCCAACTTAGTCATCCCAACTCATCAACTCAAGATAAACACACCTCGTACGGTCATACATACATATATAGTTACATACGTTCGTCCCCCTCACGTGCGTCCTCCGCGTGGTTGGTCCCCACCACGTGCCGTCCTAATTAGACATGTCAATTGGGTCGTGTTCGTGTACTATCGTGTTTGACAGTTCTGCATTCGTGTCAGGATTTCGTGTCATCGTGTATAGTATAAATTGAAAAGATTTCAACATGTTTAGATTGAAAAAATAGTTAAGTGACATGTTATATTGATATTTTTTTCATTCTAAATAACATCTTAATTGACAATAATCAAGTAAAAATAAATGATTATCTAACAAAAGATGCAGTTCGTGTCTGTTTCGTGTATAAAAACAACTTATCGTGTTATCGTGTCGTGTTCGTTTCAAATCGTGTACCAATTATTTTATATTTATATGTTCACAAAACATCATAATAAATCATTTCAATCGTATAAAAAATCATGTAAAATCGTGTCTATATCGTCCTTCGTTATCGTGTCGTGTCCAAAATTCACTGGTGTAGTCCTGATCCGTCCTTACAAAACCTCCCCTCATCCCACCTCGCTCTCCCTCGCCCCTCATGGACCTCCGCCACCGCCGCCGCGAGGCGTCCAAACCGACCTCGACCCGTCCAATCCAGGCCTCTGACGCCCTCCCGTTACCGATCCGGCACACAAACTGGTTCTTCTCGGCCCTCTTCTTCATCGCCTGCTACTTCCTCATGCTCCGGTGGCGCGACAAGGTCCGCAACTCCACTCCCCTCCACCTCCTCTCCCTCTCAGAGATCTCCGCCGTCGTCGCCCTCGTGGCCTCCTTCACCTACCTCCTCAACTTCTTCGGCATCGGGATCATCCAGTCCTTCCTCCCTAGGCCCGACTCCGACGAGGATTCCATCCCGCCTTTCTGCTCCTCAGAAACGGCTTCTCCGGCTCTCCCTCCGAGGCCGTCCGATCCGATCGTGACGAAGGCGGATGAGGAGATCGTGGAGGAGGTCGTGAAGGGCGTCGTGCCGTCGTATTCTCTGGAATCCAAATTAGGGGATTGTAGGAGAGCGGCGGGGGTGAGGAGGGAGGCCTTGAGGAGGATGACGGGGAGGGAGATGGAGGGGTTGCCGTTGGATGGATTCGATTACGATTCGATTCTCGGCCAGTGCTGCGAAATGCCCGTCGGGTATGTCGCGTTACCGGTCGGGATTGCCGGACCGTTGTTTCTTGACGGGGAGGTGTTTTATGTTCCAATGGCGACTACGGAGGGGTGTTTGGTTGCTAGTACGAATAGGGGGTGTAAGGCGATTAGGGATTCCGGTGGGGCCGAGAGTGTGATTTTTAAGGATGGGATGACGAGAGCGCCCGCGGTTAGGTTCGACTCGGCGAAGAGGGCCGCTGAGCTTAAGTTCTTCCTCGAAGACCCGGGCCACTTCGAGGAATTATCCATCGTCTTCAACAGGTTCGGAGAATTAAGTTTTTATATATATAATTTTGTTAGTTTTCCTTCGTGATTTTAGTTTGTGGTATTTGATTGTTTAGTTAGGTGTGAGATGACCTGGGTTTTGCTCAATTCACAATTCGATTGAGACTGGGGTGTATTTTGTTTGGTTTTTATTATTGAGCTTTTTTGCCGTTTCCTGATTTGTTACTTTGATGCCAGAGTGGTTGTCGTTTTCTGTTTCTAATTTTGGGTTTGATATGTTGGCGTAGACTGGTCGTATGATTGTCCAATTTGAATAGCTCAAAGTGTGTTTGAGATTTGAGAGGTCTCTGGAATCGGACGAAAAAAATGTCAACATCACTTTTACCAACTTTTGCTTTGGAACAACACATCACGTAGTTTGACATGCCACTACAGCTGTCTTCTGTTACTTTCTAGATGTTGTTGGTTCTTTTTTGCTTTTTCTGACTTTAAACTCATCTTAAATTTTTTTATTGTGCCAAATAATTGTGCAGGTCCAGCAGGTTTGCTAGACTTCAAGACATCCAGTGCGCGATCGGCGGGAAGAATTTGTACATCAGATTCACCTCCAAGACTGGAGATGCAATGGGGATGAACATGGTATCTAAGGGTGTCCAAAATGTCATGGAATTCCTGCAAAATGATTTTCCTGACATGGAAGTTATCGGAATCTCTGGTTAGTAGTTTAGCTGTCAATATCATCATGTTGTACTTATTGTCCATCTTATGGTCTTCATTTAATAGCTCGGTTCACTCATTAGGCCACTCCCCGTAAGCAAGGGATATTATAAACACCATGCTTGTTTGTAAATTACTTTTAAAACTGAGTTTACGTAACTTTTGTATTTAAATGACAATGGCATCCAATACGCAATCTCTCTTCTTCAATTGATGTTGTCCATATCTAAGGATCATAAATGGGAACTTTCTTATTAACTGATATGCAATATTAGGTCATAAATTACTGAACTTTTTTTAAACAACAATGGCATCTATACGGAGTAGGTGTTATTGAACTTGTCCAACTTTACGGATCATAATGTGGGGAAGGTTAAAGGTTGCGAAGTTGAATTTTTCAACAAGTGCACTGGCCTACTTTTAAACGACTATATCAATTTTAGTTGATCTTTTGAGACCTTTCATCTACTATACTACTTTGTTTTCCTGCTTACACTATCAGTTTGGATCAAGTTCAAACAATTGGTAAACAGGGTCTAAATTGTCATGTTAATCCAATTTTGTTTTCTACATATTTTACTTTTGTTCATTCCTTGTTGTAATATTGCTGCTTACAAGTCCAAAATCAAATGTTGGTTTGAGCAGGAAATTTCTGTTCCGACAAGAAACCGGCTGCTGTGAACTGGATTCAAGGAAGAGGGAAGTCGGTTGTTTGCGAGGCAGTGATCAAGGAAGAGGTTGTGAAGAAGGTTCTCAAAACAACCGTTCCTGCGCTTTGTGAACTCAACAAGCTTAAAAATCTTGTAGGCTCTGCACTTGCTGGAGCCCTTGGAGGTTTCAACGCCCATGCTAGCAACATTGTCACTGCAATTTTCATTGCTACCGGTCAAGATCCAGCACAGAATGTTGAGAGTTCTCACTGCTTGACTATGTTGGAACCTACAAATGATGGGAAGGATCTCCATATCTCTGTTACAATGCCTTCTATTGAGGTAATTTCAGCAACTTATTCTTATGTCTCAGCTTCATCAAACAAAGCCATATTTTTCAGTATTTTTCTTGAATTATTTTATGTACTTGAATGGATAACAAATGTATCATGTTACATGGACTGGCATGGGATAGTTGCATTCTCCAACAAATAGTTCATGTTACTTGATTCCTTCCAATTGTTAATTTCCTATTGAACATGGTGGACCTTAAGAAATCATGGCGGGTAGCATCTGAAAGGAATCTTGTCTTTCTCATATTAAATGTAATTATTAAATATAACTAAAAAAGAACAGTTGTCTAGTAAATTGTGTTCATCTCAATAATCTATAGGCCAACTTGCACTTGAATTCGTCGTATGCTGTAGTGGTGGTGGGTGGTGGTTGCAGGCTTTTTTGTGTTTGTATTCTAACTTTAATGGTATCTAAATAAACAAGTCCCTCGCATGATCCCAACGAATCTGTGATGTAAGTCTTCCTGCATGCATCTGAACCATGTTTGTCGCTTGTTCTTCCAGGTGGGCACAGTGGGTGGTGGAACTCAATTGGCTTCTCAATCAGCTCTTCTGGATCTGCTAGGTGTCAAAGGGGCAAGCTTGGATTGCCCTGGAGCAAACGCCAGAAAGCTTGCAACAATAGTGGCTGGTTCTGTTCTTGCAGGGGAGCTCTCTCTCCTCTCTGCAATTGCCGCTGGCCAACTTGTGAAGAGCCACATGAAATACAACAGATCAAGCAGGGATATTTCCAAAGTCCCCTCCTGAGCACACTGAAATCTGTAGATACGAAGACCCTTTTCCCTGAATAATAAAATATCCAAGGGAGAACAACTGAACAAGAACCAGAGAGTGGGCTTCTACACTATACTGGAGCTAGTAGAAAACTTGTGATCGGCCTCTATGGAAATTTATCACTGAGGAGGTTACCTTCAGTAACTTTTGTCATGCCCATCTACATCTTTCCATATGCCCGACTTGTCGTTTTCTTGTATCTCCTTCTGAAAGTCTGCCTGCCTATCTCATGTATTTCTGTATCTTGTCCTGTAACCAAATGAGCGTGTAATTCACCTAATCGAATTATTAGTTCTACCTAATCTAAATTCTTTTGTTGCTTGTTCAAACTAACTACACTGTATCCCAACTGAAAGGTACATGCAAGACTTTTAAATTTCTTAGCATCTCATCAGATAATTTGGTAAAAATCCTTTCGGGTAATTCTTAGGCCTGTCTTACACGTCACAATTACGCCACCTACATTGAAATTTTTTGTGGTTGAAATGTTTTATTATTATTATTACTATTTACGAAGATATAAACATAAAATAATTGATACATGATAATGATCTTACCCGATAGTATATGATAATGACGTGTACAAGACACAATTATACAATATGTTATTTTTTTACGCAAAACTGACAAACTCATTTGTTTTTTAGATAAGTAATTATTTTTACTTGATAATGATAAATGAATATATTTTTTGGAATGATAAATATCAATATAACATATCACTTAACTATTTTCAACGTAAACATGATTTTTTTTAAAAATTATGTAAAACACGATAATACAAAATTCTGACACGACTACAAAATTATCTTACCCGATAGTACATGAAGATGACATGATTGATAGGTCCACTAGTTTTTTTTGATCTCCTTTCTGATTTTGAACTTGCATGACCATATATTCAAAAAGTTGAACTTGAACAGGTACATTAGGGGTGCATCAACTACCACCGTGCCGTCAACTTCGTATGTGATTCAGACAAAACCATGTGTAAATATGCCACTGTGGATCATCCACCCGCGTCCATCATGCAGAACGTTTGTTCTAACGTGATGCAATCTTTACAAGGGATTTCCCCCCAAATTTCTGATAGAGAAAGGTGACTATTACATTAAAATTTCTAATGACAAAAAGATCGATAAAGATTCTTTTTTTTGGGGAGGAAGCAAAGCTCGACTTTTAGGATGGGGATGTTCTAAGTTGATCATGCAGGCACGACGATGACAATAGTCTTACCCTACACAGGCTGCCACTTCTGACCAGACCAGCTGGCTTCTGCGGAACCATTGGAGGCTTGGTCCCATTACCTACCAGCCACAAGTGTTTTCAGAAATAAATATTCGTTGCTGAACGTTGCCACCTCAATTGTCTCAAAAAACAACCTCATTAGGGGTATTAAAGCGGACGTGAAGGATTCTCGGTCCTAAACTCAAATTCGCAAATGACACGCTGTTATTCCTCGAGCCGGATATCGACAACTTGATCAACATAAAAGAACCCTAGCAATATTTGAAATTCTTTCTGGACTTAAGAGCAACTACGGCAAATGTAGCCTCATAGGACTAAACCTGTCCCCAGGAGAAATCCACCACCTCAGGGCGATACTGGGATATTATCCTACAAAGTGCAGTTGTAATCCAAAAAATGGAACCAAAATTGAGGGTTGGAAGATGAAACAACTATGATTAACGCAGTTGTAACCCCATTATTCTCATATCAATGTCAATGTTTTTTATATTAAAAAATTAAGTTTTTTTTTGGTATTATGGAACACCAAATCACCATGTCATCTTCGTGCCAAACAACTCAGAAAACTTGTCTCTCACCTGAAGCGTAATTTTAAGGAATTAACTTTCTTTTGTTAAGAATCTCAAAAATCTTGTGGATGATTCACCTTCCTAACCCCTAAACTTTAAGTAGGTTTTACTCTGATTAATATGGTATAATTCCATTTATTTTTGTTGTAACCCCTACTACATCATCACCCTATATACAGGGGGTTATTGTACATATTTGAGTACAAGATAAAAGAAGAAATACATACATCTGTCCCTCTCCATCTCCCAATCATCCATCTTTAGTTGTTTGTTTTACAACACGTTATCAGCACGAAACTCTATCGATTTGAGTCTTCAAACACGTCCAAGGTAACAAACTAGTAGACTTAATAATATGTCAACTACATGTGTAAGTTTGTGTGTATTAATCGCAAATTCTCATGCGTATTTTTAATCTTTGTTCATGCACATGTTCTATTTTTCTCTTCTTTTTAGTCCCTGCTAGAAACTCGTAGCTCCCATTCACAACTTGCAATCATACAGAAGTTTGTGATTGGCCAACAGGGTTATCTCTTTGTTATCGCCCATGCATCACTATTGCCTTCCACTCTTTCTCCTCTAGCTATTGTTTCTAAACATTTTGTATCATTTTATTCGAGGGACAAGCAACAGACAGAGATGTGATGATGCAGATATCATACATACATGCCTAACATGTTAGCATGTTCTGTTGTTGCACTCAGATGCCTTCTGTATTGTGTTTCTTTTTATTCTGAAAAAAATGTGATTTTTAAGATCATGTAGTACCGAAGGAACAACAACGTCATCCTTAATCATGTTTAAGACAAATTGCTGAGATTGAAATGTTTGGTGTGGGTAAATTGATATCACCACAGTTCATGTCACGTATGAAAAACAACTACCAAATTTACACTCCAATTATGTTTATCTTGGTGAATCAATCTTGCACTTTCATCGTAAAAGTCTCTACCGAAATATAATAAATCTATATTTTATTTTATTTTTTTCACCGGAGATGGTAGATTTTTATGAATATTATAGGTATAAGTTTATGCTAATAATGTTCACTTTTTAGTCTAAATGATATGGTGTATTTTATAATTATTTGTTTTATTGAAGCTGTAGGATTTCATGTTTAATTATACATATATATTTTCGAAATTTTTATGTATAATAAGGATCAATTACAATTTTCTTTGATTTATTTCATGCATGCATCGGTTTGTTTTAACATCTAGTTTCAAAACTCTATTAAAACAAACAATGGCTCCGAAATTCATACCTAGAAGTTCTCAAAAACTTCTTGAAGATTCGGAGACGTTGGGGATGCTTCTCGCCGCGCCGGATGCCTCCGAGTATTCACCAAACTCTAAAGAAGATCGGAGAGAGGGAAGCTAGTCTCTCGATCTCCGATAGGGTTTAGAATCTAATTACTAACCCCTCTTTAATTCCCTTGAGAAGATGATCTCTTAAGAACTAAAACTAAACTTAAGAATTAAGGGATTTTCGTGGAGAATTATGGGGAGAGAATTTTGCTCAAGAGAATAATGAATGAATTAATTGGGTAATGAAATAAGCTTGTATTTATAAGCTCTCTCCAAATTACATATTCATGTGCAACCCCTTGCCCATGATCTCATGCAAAATTCCATCTAACCATCCATTATTTAATAATAAATAATATTAGCCACGAATTAAATCAATTATGGACCAATTCCATGCATGATCTAATTAATTCTTAAATTAATTCTGCACAAAACCGTCTGGACCGGTCGACCGTTTCAAGGTTCGGTCGACCGCTCGAACCATGTTTCGGTCGAACGTTCTATAACTCGGTCGACCGTTCGTAACACGAACTATTCCATCGCAATGTTCGGTCGACCGATCGATCACATTCGGTCGACCGTTCGAACAGATGAAAATTCCCTGTTATCGGTCGAGACACGTCCGGTCGACCGCGCCCGATCGGTCGACCGTTTACTGCTATCCGGTCGACCGTTTGAGCACTGTTCTGCAGACTTGTCAAATTTCGGTTTAACCCCTACAAAATTTGACATTTCGGGATTAGTACTAAATTCACAACTTATGTAACATATTATCCTATGTAATGATCAATCATTACACCCCATAATATTTACATCACATATGAATTTGATTTAGATTCTAATTATGTTATTAATCACAACATAATTTTGATTTTGCTTGTTCACCCCATGTGTCATATTTTCTACATGAAACCCGACACATCTTATGAACTCAAAATCCCCATTTCTTGTTTCCCAGTTTTGTGGTGTGACCTATGGGAGGATCTAAACTAAGTTGGCAGTGATATTAAGAGCTTAATATCACAAGCTATAAGCGGTATCTAGCTACACATTATAGCTCCCAATTAGTTAGATGTCTTAATTCCACTCGAACCAAAACCCGATCCACTTAGTGATGGAGTGCACCACTTGTGTCCGTCCCTTGCCTCATGATATTAAGAATACACACAAAGTAGTATTGTGTCATCTTTGTATTAGTATTCATTTCTTGATCTCTTTAAGTTAGTTATAAATATGTGACTTAACTCAAATCACATTGTGCACATTATAACTTTGCTTTATCAAAGGGCCCACTAATATCATTACTCAATTAAGAGGGGCAATGATAATCTTTTGACTAACTATCTTCTCTAACGAAAGTTATACTTAACCAACCAATGCCTTTATACTACACTGATCGATAGTTCAAGACACTGATCTAATTAAGTATTCCTTAAGTGATTAGATATAAGTCTCATATCAAAGGACCAAAGACACAGTAAAATATTAATGACACAGAAACACATTTCTATAATATTTTACTTATTAGGTCTACTCAGTATACAAAAGTAATATTTTCCTCTTTTGCATACCCGTGTTGTCACTCACTTGTAGAGCTACAATGATCTATGACCAACACGACAATCTTAACTCGGTAATTAATGTTCCATGTTAATTACCATGATTGCGAATATCTTTTGTTTTATGTAAACCAATATCTTTTAGTGATCTACGGTTAAGGACCAAGAGTCTCTTCCTTAACACTTCTAAAAGACGAATAACATAAACAAGGAACAAAATGATTTCTCATTCAATTCATAATAATTGACATTTAAAAGTAAAACTTTTAGAACACATTCCCTTCAGAAGCTAGTACCATGACAAACCTCACAAAGCTTGAATTTGCCGCCCTTGATATCTCGGGGAAAAATTATCTCCCTTGGACTCTCGATGTAGAGATCCATCTTACGGAAAATAATCTTGGAGAAACAATTAAAGATGATAATAAGGCCTACACGCAGGAGCGTGCCAAAGCAATGATTTTTCTCCAACATCATCTCCATGAGGGATTAAAAGCCGAATATCTAACGGTGAAAGATCCGTTAGAGTTATGGAAAAACTTGAAAGAAAGGTATGACCACCAAAAACAAGTGATTCTCCCAAAAGCTCGCTACGAGTGGATTCATTTGCGATTACAAGATTTTAAATCTGTAAGCGAGTATAATTCTGTTATGTTCTGAATCTCATCTGAACTTAAATTATGTGGAGAAATAATTACTGATAATGATATGTTAGAGAAAACATTCTCCACATTCCATGCCTCGAATATGCTCCTGCAGCTAGGGGTGCAAATGGTTACCAACTATCCGAGTATTCGATTCGAAAATTTCTATTTAGTTAGTATTTAGTAAGTTCAATGTTACCAATTTAATTTCGGATACGAATTTGGTTTAAATTTTTTTACCAATTAGAATTCGGATACGAATTCGGATACAAGCTATTTAAAATTCGAATTATCCGAATTATTCGAATACATGGTCAAATACACAAATTAGTATTCCAAAATTTTAATACGAAAATTAATTACAATATATATATATATATATATATATTCAATTTCGGATAATATCCGAATACCAATTAGTATTCGAAAATTTTGAAGTTTCGGATTCGGATTCGGATAGTTCTGTTGAATTCGGATTCGAATTCGAATTTGGTATTGGAATATGGTATTCGGATTCGAATTAGGATACAGTAGGTATCCGAGTTGCACCCCTACCTGCAGCAGTAATATCGAGAACGTGGTTTTAAGAAATATTCGGAACTAATATCATGTCTTCTTGTTGCCGCGCAAAATAACGAACTTTTGATGAAAAATCATCAAGCTCGGCCCACTGGTTCCACTCCATTCCCTGAAGTGAATGAGGCTAATCACAAACGCAAACGCGACCCATTCCCTGAAGCGAATGCGGCATCTTACAATCGTAAACGTGGACGTGGTCGTGGTCGCGCATATGGACGCGGGCAACATCAAGGACGTGGTCATGGACGTGGCCGTAGCCATCGTGGTTGTCATGATGTCAATGCAAATAATGATGGAAGAAATGCTAGAGGAAATAAAGTGCAAAATCCTCCAAAGAAATATGAGAATGCTTGCTACAAATGCGACATGACAAATCATTGATCGCGTATATGTCGTACGCCCAAGCACCTTGTTGATCTTTCTCAAGCATTACTCAAGAAAAAAGAAGGTGCCGAAATGAACTTGGTTGAAAACAACCAAGATGGAATGATCATGGACACTCATTTAGATATTTCGGATTTTCTTTTAAATGATGACAATATCGATGTTTTTGTCAATGATGGAAATGTCCATCAAAATGCTTAGTTTGGTTTTCCTACATCCTATTTTCGATGTTTTTCATTTCCAAAATAATTGTAAGACTTGTGTCTTTACCTTTGAAAATCAAAATAATATAATATAGTATTATGATACTATATATACAAAAAGATAATTTTTGCTCTATTCCCTTTTTTTAGTACAAAGACATGGTTGATACTATCATGAGTGATGGAGATCAATGTCTAGTAGATAGTGGAACAACAAATACGATTTTGAAAAATATAACCTTCTTTTCCGAATTACATTTCTCGAAGACAAGTGTTAACACAATTTATAGCACTAGTAATTTGATTGAAGGCTCCAGAAGAGCTTGTATTTTGTTGCCCAATGGCGCGAAATTATAAATAAGTGATGCTTTATATTTTAGTAGATCCAGAATAAATCTACTAAGTTTCAAGGATATACGTCGTAATGACTATCATCTTGAAACTATAAATCAAAATAATGATGAATACCTTCACATTATCTCCATCGTGAATGATAACAAAATCGTTTTAAAAAGGATGAAAGCCTTTTCATCGGGATTATATTGCACTTATATCACCCCTTTGGAATCAAATATGGTCACTAACCGGAAGTTAGTTGATCAAGTGCATTATAAACTTTGGCATGATAGATTGGGACACCCCGGTGATATAATGATGCGAAAAATTATTGAAAATTCAAATGGTCATTCCCTAAAGGATATGAAAATTATATCATCGAAAGAGCTTTCATGTGCAGCATGCTCTCTTGGAAAACTGATAATCCGGTCGTCCACAAGCAAAATTAAAGATGAATCTCCTTTATTTTTAGAGAGAATTCAAGGTGATATTTTTGGACCCATTGCCCCTCCATGTGGACCATTTCGATATTTTATGGTGTTGATAGATGCATCCACCCGATGGTCACATGTTAGTCTCTTGTCACATGTTCGATATTCCCTAAAGGCTCTGGCGTTCGTGACCTACACTCGTCCACTCTTTACGTGACCTCCTCTCGTCTGTGAACAAGCAAGGGAATCGAAATGTTGCATTCGCTAGACTTCTAGCAGAATTGATAAAATTGAGGGCACATTTTCCTGATTATCCAATTAAGAAAATCCGATTGGACAATGCAGGAGAATTTACGTCTCAAACATTTAATGAGTACTGCATGTCAGTTGGTATTACAATTGAGCATCCGGTTGCTCATGTCCATACACAAAATGGTCTAGCTTAATCTCTAATTAACAGATTGCAAGACCATTACTTATGAATTCAAAATTACTACAATCTCTTTGGGGTCATGCCACTTGACATGCTACGACACTTATCAGAATAAGACCGACAACTTATCATAAATATTACCCTTTACAGCTGGTCTCTGGTAGAGAACCAAATTTATCCTATTTAAAAATATTTGGTTGTGCAGTTTATGTCCCAATAACCCCACCACAACGTACAAAGGTGGGACCTCAAAGAAGATTGGGAATTTACATCGGTTTTGAGTCTCGATCGATTATTAAATATTTGGAGCCATTAACTGGTGATATTTTTACAGCACGCTTTGCTGATTGTAATTTTGATGAAAAAGTATTCCCAATCTTAGGGGGAGAAAAACAGAAGATGAAAAAATCTGAAATTACTTGGAATGCATCTTCATTGTCACAACTTGATCCCCGTACAAACCAATGTGAACAAGAAGTTCAAAAGATTATTCATTTGCAAAGAATTGCAAACGAATTACTAGATGCATTTACAAATGCAAAAAAGTTACAAAATCACAATACATGCTGAAAATGCACCAGCAAAAATTGATATTCCTAAGTTGTCAAATGAGTTAAATATCCACCGAAAACGTGGACGACCAATTGGGTCAAATGATATAAAACCAAGATAAAAGAAAGAGAAAAGCATAGCACCTGAAGATGTTACTGCTAATATTATCCATACCCCTGAAGAGGTAGTGAAAAATGACAACATAGACCAACGAGAGACCAAAGTGTCTAAAAATGAAAATGTAGATGAGATCTCAATAAATTATGTGCACAATCAGAAAAGATGGAATCGAGACGAAACCATTGTTGATGAAATTTTTTCATATGTTATAGCAAATGAGGTAATGAATGTTGAATATTGTGAGCCAAAATCTATTGAAGAATGTCGACAAAGAAATGATTGGCCACAATGGAAAAATGCAATACAAGCAGAATTGCATTCGCTTGAAAAACATAATGTTTTTGGACCTGTGGTGCTTACACCCAATGACGTGAAACCTGTGGGGTTCAAATGGGTGTTCTCGATAAAGAGAAATGAGAAAAATGAGATTGTAAGATATAAAGCCCGACTTGTGGCTCAAGGTTTCACCCAAATACCCGGTGTTGATTATGAAGAAACGTATTCACCTGTAGTGGATGCGACAACACTAAGATTTCTTATCAGTCTCACAGTCATAAATAGACTTCAAATGTAACTCATGGATGTGGTTACTGCTTATCTATATGGGTCATTAGATACAAACATCTATATGAAAGTCCCTGAAGGACTAAAACTACCAGAGACTTGTACTTCCAAACCGCGAGGGTTGTACTCCATACAACTAAAAAGATCATTATATGGATTAAAGCAATCTGGACGAATGTGGTACAATCGTCTAAGCAAAAGTCTTCTGAGCAAAGGATTAAAAAATGACTTCATATGTCCATGTGTTTTCATCCATATGTCCATACGAGGCAGCATACCTAACGTATAAAGGTGATCGATCATCCAAGGGGGAGTGTTAAGAATCCCAAAAGTCTTGTGGATGATTCACCTTCCTAACCCCTAAACTTTAAGTAGGTTTTACTCTTATTAATATGGTGTAATTCCATTTATTTTTGTTGTAACCTCTACTACATCCTCACCCTATATATAGGGGGTTATTGTACATATTTGAGTACAAGAGAAAAGAAGAAATACATACATCTCTCCCTCTCCATCTCCCAATCATTCATCTTTAGTTGTTTGTTTTACAACATCTGAGTTAATTGTAAGTTGTAACACATTGATGTTTTTATACCATAAAACATTTGCGAAAACCATCCTCTATTAAAAAAATAATTGATCTATTTATAAAAAAAGTAACAAACGAGTTATCTTCGTCTAGAAAGCTAACATATCCATATAATCAGGTCGGTATCATGCCAAATTATGTCTTACTTATTTATATGTTCATTTACATAAATGGCAATCAACTTGCAAAATTTAATCGTATCAGAACATCTTTAAATCTTGTTACATTAGCAAACACGCATTGTGCTATCATGTTATGTTAAAAAGCGTTTGTTTAGAATCTCATTTTGATAATTGAATTATTTTAAATTTTAGCCAAATCTTAGGATCAGTTTTCAAACGCAATCCAACTTCAGTATGACAATTTTGATTTTTTTTATGTCTATTGAATATCACATTTGGTTCTTGTTTTTTGGTAATCAAAATCTGAAAATGTACCTCGAAACGGATCCTTAGTCTAGGTTACATCTTTTAAGTTTAAGTTACTTGTACCTTTTCTAACAAGATAATTGAAGTAAGCTGCAATATGAGATGCTAAAAAGGAACCAACAAAAAATGGAACAATTACAATTTTACTTCGCATATACATCACCTCTAAGTTACTTCAAACTTGGATGGGTATTTAGAATGTTTCTCGGATAAGGATTTGCTCTTAGACATGCATGAAGAATGATAGGAAAGTTGGTAAACTTGTTTATATAGTACGCAAAGTAATGCCATTTTTCTTGTTATTTGTGTGTATTGGCTTCTTGCTTGTTACCAAGCATCAACTTGATCTAAATAGTGGTTAAGAAACGATAGTGATGATAGATAGAGTTCAATGGTGAATGTCTTCAACTCAACGGAAAGTACAACTTCAATTACAATGCGCCACAAACATATGGGCCTTCTGCCGCCTAAGGCCCATGACTTTAGAACTATGAATCCAAATCACTTAGTTATTCTATAGAACTTTACCCCCTCTACATCAAACATGTGTTATTTTTCAAGAAACTCATCGTTATTTTAAAAAAACTGCATTATTTAAATTGATAAATCCTTAACAATAATTTTATGACAAGTTTGGATTTAGATTTACCTCAGATTTAATCCTAATTTAGTGTCTGATATTGTACACATGCAAATGCAAATGCAATATGAATTTGATGCATATTTATATCCAAACTTGTCGTAAAAAAGTTTCAAGAGTAATATTTGAAGACAAAGAAAATAAAATAAAATGATAATAATGGTGAATATGTTAAAAAAATAACACATTATCGGTGAAGAGGAAGACAAAATGATAGAAAACTGAAAGTTTAAAGTTGAAATGTTTAAAGTTTGTGGGGGTTAAGTGAATTTAGTTATTAATTTAAGGGGCTTATGTGTAATCCCTTTTCGGTTTAACCGATAGATAGAAGGTAAATATGTTGTGGAGATTAATACCTAGTCCTCCAAAAAAAGGCATGAAATATGTTGTTACGCAGATAACATGCTTGTATTGGGTCCACTAGCTGACACGTGCAAGGGAAAAAATCACGAACCACGATGCTCATTTTTGACGATGTTCATACTTCATAACCAAAAAATGATATCTCAATTGTAGCGATCGCAACTTGTAACGTTAATGCCAATTTAACCAGCAATAATACCAATGGATAAAGGACATCTTTACCGTGTTCATCTTGCATGATGCAAATGTTGCTAATGTGATCAGATTCCTAAAGTAGCAATTAGACCACGTGTCCTAAACCTAAATATCAAGTTGATAGTTGTAACATCTTAGCCTAACCAAGAATAAATAAAATAGATAACTTAATAGTGGGTTTAAGTGAAATAAATGAATGTTTTGGACTAAGTGGAAAATAGTGAGATAGTTGGGGGCTAGATTGCAATTCTTCCACAACTCATATCCCCACCCCAGCAACTGACAGAGGCTAGGGTTTATTTTGGGGATTTCAGAGAAGAGGAGAAATGGAGAAGGGGCAATGGAGAGGGAAGGGAGTTCGGGTGGTTTGTCGCCGTCGTCGTCTTCATCTTGCTCTCGGCTTCCTCTCAGCGTCTTCTACTGTTGGTATTTGGCTAAGGTATGCAGGGTTATTGTGGGTAGAACCAAATTGATCCACCTCTTTATTTAGGATCGATTTGGGCAAAAACACTGCTTTAAATGAGAACAAACTCATCTAGTTCAAGTATTGAAATTGTTATGTGAGTAAATAATGTTCTGATTGTTGCTTATGCACGCAATTTCTACAAGCTGTAAAGGTATTGCTCTGATTTTTTCGAGACGCCAGAAAAGAGAACAAACATGTTTGTCTGGGGAGTTAATTCAGGACCGAGGGCCAAGCTGATGACTCGATGATTGAGGTCGCTAGCTGAAGCAGTAGCTATGGGTACGAAGCCAGAAGAGGAACATGAAGAAACACTAAAGGAGCTAAGGAGGACTCGACCGTATGGGATCAAGAAACTTTCCAATAGCGTTCGGGGAAGAAGCAAAGGAAAGTGTATGGGACACTTTGGAACCAGCAAATTGGCATTTGCCCTCACTGTCATAACAAGCACTCTAGAGAATGCTACCGTCTGACTGGACATGTTTGAGATGCGAACGCAAATGACATTTTGTCAATGACTGTCCTCAGAGGAGCGAGTGTTATAAAGGATTCCAAAAGCCAAATGAGTCACAAAAGAAGGCGACTATCAGTGTGCAAGATACTAAGAATTCTGATGCAGTAGTGGAAGTGTAACACCCCAAAGTTTAGTCTCACATTGCCTAACATGAGATTGTTGGGTGAGATATAATGACATGAGTCCACTACCATAACACTTACCAACTTAAGTTTTGTGGCAATAGGTGGGTGTTGTGGGTCAGTGGGCTCATGGGTGACAGACTGGGACCCGGACTCGGTGTGGGCTCGGAGACTGGACGTTACAAAATGGTATCATAGCCTGAACCACCCGAAATTGTGGGAACTAAAGTGCTACACCACGAGGTTGGGAGCCACCTCTAAAATCACACAACGCCTGTTGACTGACTGACTTGAACCTGACGAGGACGTTAGGTGTTCAAGTTGGGTAGGTTGTAATAACCTAAACATTAATCCCACATTGCCCAACATAAAAATGTTAGGGTGAATTATGATGACATGAATCAACTACCATAACACTTACCCACATAGGTTTTGGGGCAATAGGTGAGTGTTGTGGGTCAGTAGGCTTGTCGGTAACGGACCGGGATCGAAC
Source organism: Triglochin maritima (assembly GCA_963682175.1). Lineage (NCBI taxonomy): Eukaryota > Viridiplantae > Streptophyta > Magnoliopsida > Alismatales > Juncaginaceae > Triglochin > Triglochin maritima. The sequence continues at coordinate 15,361,463 of OY821774.1, read as the reverse complement.
TCGGTGCAGGCTAAGGGACGAGACGTTACAGATGGTATCAGAGCTTAAACAAGCAAAAATGGTGGGAGCTAAATGAAAGGATTGTGTTCTAAAAGTTTTACTTTTATATGTCAATTATTATGAATTGAATGTGCAAACATTTTGTTCCTTGATTATGGTATTCGTCTTTTGGAAGTGTTAAGGAAGAGGCGTTTGGTCCTTAACCGTAGAGCTCTAAAAGATAATGGTTTACATAAATCAAAAGTTATTCACAATCATGGTAGTTAACATGGAACATTAATTACCGAGATAAGATTGTCGTGTTGGTCATCGATTGTTGTAGCTCTACAAATAATTGACGACACGAGTATATAAAAGATGAAAAGATTACTTTTATATATTGAATAGACCTAACAAGTAAAACATTATGGAATTGTGTTTCGTGTCATTAATGTTTTTACTGTCTTGGATCCTAAGATATGAGACTTATATCTTTTCACTCAAGAAGTGTTTAATTTGATTATTGTCAAAAGCTACCAATGAGTGTAGTGATAACAGCAATAGTTGGTTGAACATGACTGTTGAACGTTTTATTTAAACCGCAAGTGCACGACCACGATGAAGCGGTGGCAAGTACGGGTCGTCCTCAGGGAGGTGAGCAGCCTCTTGTTTGCACGAAATCAAGTGACGGAAAAAATGGAGAAGAGAGTTGGTTACGCTAACCTACGCTACACTACGCTAAGAAGTATGAAATGTGGAAGAAGCAAACAAACGATGAAATAAGAACTAAGCTAAGAACAAAACAAGAATGCTGGAATTTCAGGAATGGAAAACCCCTAAGGGGTGGAGTGAGTGCACACATGCAAAGAGGTGGTGTAGAATACATTCTTTAAGCACATGAAGGTGGTGTTTATCAAGCATAGGAAGTGTCTAAATGTTATGTCAAAACCTATCAATCTATTCACCAACTTGGTTGATTAACATTTACATATGCAAGATGTTTATTTCAGAACCTAAACAAGCATGAGAGGTGTCTAATCATTTTGGCAAAACTCATCAAGTTATAAATTCTATCCTAAACAAGCAAGCATACATTCATGTTTTATCAACACATCAAAAATAAAGCATTCATCCCATTCTCTAATGCATGTATGTACATCTACTCCACCCCCCAAAGGGGATGGAACTACTCACTAAGCATTACACTAATTATTAAACTAAGCAAAGAAAGCATATTAAAACTAAGCTAGAAGTAAAAGACGATTAAACTAAAACATGCACAAACAATAAAAGAAGCATAAACAAACAATGAAAGAAACACAAAACTTTATTGATAAAATGACTCACATTAAAAGTAGCATCCTCCTACTTTAGTGTGTGCTTCAAGGCCTCACTTCTAGTAGGAAGAATAGCCACTTAAAATATGGAGTGATTACAATAGGAGGTGAAGAGTTCTATTTATAGCCATGGAAAAAACTAATCCGGGACAATCCCCCGATGTGGGACTAAACAGATACCACAAATAGCCTAAACATCCTCTAATACATGTGCTGGAGAAATTTGAGCGCATTTGGGCCAAAAGTGACCGCCAATTAGCGGTCTTGGACCGCCAATTAGCGGTCTACAGTGTCCGGATCGCTCTGGAATTTCTTGTGGGCTTTTCTGGAAGGCTTTGTTGGTATTTGATGCATCTATTTTGCATGTTGGAGCTCCGACCCGAATAGAATTGCCAAAATAATCCCCATGATGGTGAGGAGTATTCTGTTTTGCTCTTAGGTCCTTCGGTCTTGCATTCAGGTCCTTCTTCCTTGCATCTTGGTCAACAGATCTCACAATTCAGTCCTTTTTCCCAGCTTTTGGGTCCTTTTATGCTTCATCTCTTCAAACCTATTTATTCCTGAAAACTAAACATAAAACTCGTAACATAGCATTATTTAGGTGAAAGATAATGGATATAAGATACAAATATGAGCATGAAATGATGTCAATCAATGACTTGTGCTGGAAAAGATAGCTAGTCAAACGATTGTCATTGCCCCTCTTAATTGAGTGATGATATTAGTGGGCCCCTTGATAAAGAAAAATTATAATGTGCACAATGTGACTTGAGTTAAGTCACATAGTTATAATTAGCTTAAAGAGATCAAGAAATGAATATAATACAAAGGTGACACATTTCTACTTTGTATATATTCTTAATATCATGAGGCAAGGGACAGACACAAGTGGTGCACTTACATCACTAAATGGATCGTGTTTTAGTTCAAGTGGAACAAAGACATCTATGCTAATTGGGTGGCTATAATGTGTAGCTAGATACCGCTTATAGTCTGAGATATTAAGTGTTTAATATCACTGCCAATTAGGCTTAGATCCTCCTATAGGTCACACCATAAAACTGGGAAACAAGAGGTTTGATTTTAAGTTCATATGATGTGTCGAGTTTCTTGTGAAAATGGGACACATGTGGTGAATTAATTAAAATCAATATGTTATGAGAATAACATAATTAGAATCATAATAAATTCATATGAGGTATATATTATGGGGTGTAATAATTTAATATTACATATGATAATATATATAGGATGTGAATTGCTAAAACCCCCAAAAGATCAAATTTTGTTGGAAATAAATCTAAAATTTGATAAAGGTAAAATCGGGGTCAAACACGGTGAACCGTTCATGGTTCGGTCGACCGGGGCATCTTCGGATCGGTTAACCGAATAGGGAACGGGTAAGCGCAATTGGTTGACCGAGATTGCCCAGAGTGCCTGGACAATCGGTTTCAGTTAGCCGATTGGAAACGGTCAACCAGGAAGTAGTATTTTCGGTAGACCGAAGGTGACCCGGTCATCCGATGACTATGTTCGAGGAGCGATTTTGGTGGGTCAAAGGTAAACGATTACAAGACGTGGTTCATCCAAATTATTCTTGGGAATTTTTCTCATACAGATTCGGTCGACCGTCTAGCTCGCGGTGCACCGAACATGTGTTATAACCGAATGGTTCGGTTGACCGAATAATACTCGGTCTACCAAACAAGAACGATTCTACCTGAATTACTAAGAGATTAATTAAATCATGGGTGGAATAATTCCAGATTTAATTAAAATGTTTTTTGTGGGTGATTAAGTGGAATTTAGAGATTAATTTTAGGAGAGAAAAACAAGGGATCATGGCTTAATAATAGCTCTTGATAAGGATATTTTGGGAGCCTATAAAAGGGCACATATTCCTACTTATTTTAATACTAATGCAAAAATCTTTCTCTCATTAATCTGTCCCTAATCACCACGAAATTTCTCTTAGTAAAATTAAGTTTGGAGATTAGAATCTCAGGAGACTTAAAGAGGGGTTATTAGCTTGATTCTAAACCTTGTTAGAGATTGATTGGCTAGTTCCTTTCTCTGTAACCTTGTTTAGAGTTTGGTGAACACTCGGAGGCAATTCCGTGGGCGACACAACGTGCGACGCGACTCCGGATAATCAAAAAGGTTTTAGAGAACCTTTAAGTATGATTCTATCCTTGTGGATTATTTTAATAAATGTAGGTTGCATGTTATTAGAATAAAACACAAATAGATGTACATAAAATTGCTGAAAATATGAAAATGATCTTGTATGATGTATTAAAAAGGTAAAAATATATACATACATGGGGACACGAAATCCTACACTAAGTGCTACACAAAGTGGGTGGGAGCCACCTCTAAATCACACAATGCTTGGTGACTGACTAACTTGACCTTGATGAGGACGTCAGGTGTTCAAGTGGGGTAGGTTGTAACACCCCAAAGTTTAGTCCCACATTGTCTAACATGAGATTGTTGGGGGTGAGATATGATGATATGAGTCCACTACCATAACACTTACCAACTTAAGTTTTGTAGCAATATGTGGGTGTTGTGGGTCAGTGAGCTCATCGGTGACGGATCGGGACCCGGGCTCGGGGATGGGACGTTACAGGAAGGTACTTTGCTTGTCTCTAATCATATAGCTAAGGTTTTATTTGATTGTGGGACAACGCATTCCTCCATTTCTGAAAGATTTGCTGAGACTTTAGATTTAGTACCTGATCTGTTGGCTTTTAGATTGGAAGTAACTACTCCTACAGGTGATAGTTTTGTTTCTAGGAAGTATTTTAGTGATATATCTGTCAAAGTTGGAGATCATGAATTTCTTGCTGACATTGTCCTACTCCCGATGACGAGCTTTGATGTCATTTTGGGAATTGACTGGTTGACACAACATTATGCTTGTGTGCATTGACGAGAGAAGAAGATTGTCATTTCGAAGCTCGTATCATCTGAGTTAGTGAATAGAGGAATTAAGCCAGAACGAGGTCGACCATTCATTTCTTCTTTAAAGGCTCATAAAATTTTGAATAAAATATGTCAAGCATATCTGGTAGGTGTGGTGAGGACAGAGTCATCGCACGTACCGTTAAAAGAGTTGAATGCATTCGCGAGTTCGAGGATGTTTTTCCAGAAGATCTTTCGAGGCTACCTTCCCATCGAGACGTTGACTTCTGCATATAGTTATTGTCGGGAATAGTGCTGATATCAAAAGCACCGTACAGATTGACACCTGCTGAGCTGAAGGAATTAAAGAAGCATTTACAAGATTTAATGGATAAAAGTTTCATTCGTCTTAGTGTCTCATTGTGGGGTGCACCGATGTTATTTGTGAGGAAAAAAGGATGGATCAATGAGATTATGTATTGACTATCGGATCTTGAATCAGGTGACAATGAAGAATAAGTGTAACACTCCAAACATTAGTCCCACATTAGTTAACAAAAAAAATATTGGTGTAGGATATAGTGATATGAGTCCACTACCATAACACTTACCAACTTAAGTTTTGTGGCAATAGATGAGTGTTGTGGGTTAGTGGGTTCATGGGTGACGAACCGGGACTCAGACTCGGTGCGGGTTCGGGGACGGGACGTTATAGATAGTATCAGAGCCTGAACCGGACGAAATTGTGGGAACTAAGTGTAGGATTTCGTGCCCCTATTTATGTATATATTTTAAAAAAATTATACATGCATACATGATCGATTTCCATATTTTCGACGATATCATGTACATTATTTTATATTTATTCTATTATCATGTAATCTACACATATATTAAAATAAATAGAAGGAGATCATACTCAAAGGTTGTCTAAAACCTTTATGAAGATCCAGAGTTGTGTTGCCCGTTGAATCGTCCGCCGATTCTCCTCCAAGTGTTCACCAAACTCTAAACAAGATTAAAGAGAAAGAAGCTAGCCAATAAATCTCTAAATTAATGTTAGAACCTAGCTAATAACTCCTCTGAAGCTCCCTGAGAATTTAATCTCCAAAAGCTTGAATATTAAGATAAATTCGGATGGATTAGTGGGGAGGTTAGGGAGAGAGAGAATTTTGTATTCACGTAAAACAAGTATGGAGAAGAGGCCTATTTATAGACTCTCTCAACACCCACACCATGGGTTATCCATTAACCCAAGATCTCTTGCTTTTCTCTCCTTTAAATCAATCACAAATTGACACATAAATCATCTTTATTAACGTTTGACCACAATTGGAATAAATTCAACCCATGATCAACAGTATTCCCATAATTAATTCTGGCAAAATCGTGCTCACCGGCCGACCAAAATTAACCAACCTGTCGACCGATTGACAATTAATCGCGATTTCGGTTGGACCATGAAACCCGGTGGTCAACTCATCACACGCTACCAAAGTTACTGTGATATTTCGGTAGAACAGAACACACAAACGATCAACCTATTCTTCACGAGAAACGGCTACTAAAAGTTTTCGATTGGACTGAGTCACAAGTCGGTCGACCAATTTCCACCAAGAAAAATTCGTGGAAACTTCTGGAGGTTTTTAATCGAACCACGACTTCTACCTGTCAACCGATTAATGCCACAAAAAGTTCCTAGAATATTTCGGTCGACCAACACGTCCATCCGGTCGATCGATGACATACGCAATGGCTACTGTGAATTTTCGGTTGACCAGTCTCTAAAAATGTTCAACCGTTTTGTCTGATTTTTGTCTTTATCAAATTTTCGTTTTATATCCAACAAAATTTGATCATTGGGGTTTTTAGCAAATTCATATATTTTGTAATATATTATCATATGTAAAATTTTGTAATTTTTTATACATGCATACATGATTAATTTCCATATTTTCAATAATTTTATGTACATTGTTTTACATTTATTATAATATCATATTATTCACATATATATAAACAAATGTAAGATGATCATACACAAAGGTTCTCTAAAACCTTTATGAAGATCCGGAGTTGCGTCGCACGTCGAATCGCTGGTTGATTCGCCTCCACGTGTACACCAAACTCTAAACAAGATTAAAGAGAAAGGAGCTAGCCAATCAATATTTAATCAAGCTTAGAATATAACCCATTAACTCTTTTAAAGCTCCCTTAGATTTAATCTCCAAAAGCTCGAAATAATTAATAGAAATTTGGATGGATTAATGGGGTGATTAGGAAGAGAGAGAATTTTTGCATTCTTTTAAACAAGTAGGGTGAGGAGGCCTATTTATAGGCTCCCCAAACACTCAAATCATGGGTTATGCACTAACCCATGATCTCTTGTTTGTCTCTCCCTTAAACCAATCACAATTGACACATAGTCATCCTTAAAAATGTTTGACTATAATTGGAATAAATTCAACCCATGATCAACATTATTCTCTTAATAATTCTGACAAAATCGTGTCCACTGGTCGACCAAAATTAACCAACCAGTCGACCGATTGGCAATTAATCGTGGTTTCGGTTGGACCATGAAACCCGGCGGTCGACCCATCACACGCTACCAAAGTTACTGTGATATTTCGGTAGAACAGAACACACAAACGATCGACATATTCTTCACAAGAAACGGCTACTAGAAGTTTTCAGTCAGACTGAGTCACAAGTCGGTCAACTGATTTCCACCAAGAAAAAAATACGGAAACTTCTGGAGGTTCTCTGTCGAACCACGACTTCTGCCTGTCGACCGATTAATGCCACAAAAAGTTCCTAGAATATTTTGGTCGACCAACACGTCCATCCGGTCGACCGATGACATACGCAATTGCTACTGTGAATTTTCTGTCGTTCGGTCTCTGAAAACGTTCTACCGTTTTGTCCGATTTTTGCCATTTGTCAAATTTTAGATTTATATCCAAAAATATTTGATCCTTGGTGTTTTTACCAAATTCATATATTTTGTAATATATTATCATATGTAATCTCAAACTATTACACCTCATAATATATACATCTCATATGATCTATTCATGATTCTAAATATGTCATTTTCCCGACACATTGATTTTATCGATTCACCGCATGTATCTTATTTCACTTGAAACCTGATACATCATATGAACATAAAATCAAGCTTCTTGTTTCCCAGGTTTGTGGTGTGACTTATAGGAGGATCTAAGTTATATTGGCAGTGATATTAAACACTTAATGTCACAAAGTATAAGCGGTATCTAGCTACACATTAAAGTTACCCAATTAGTGAAGATGTCTTGTTCTCTCGAACTAAACACGACCCATTTAGTGATGTAAGAACATCACTTGTGTCTATCCCTTGCCTCATGATATGAAGAATATTATACAAAGTAAAAATGTATCACATTTGTGTTATATATTCATTTTTTGATCTCTTAAGCTAATTATAAATATGTAACTTAACACAAGTCACATTGTGCACATTATAATTTCACTTTATGAAGGGACCCACTAATATCATTACTCAAGTAAAGAGAGCCAATGATAATCTTTTGACGAACTATATTTTTCAACACAAGTCATGCTCAACCAACTATTGTCTTTATCAGTATGCTCATTGATAGTTTTTGATAATAATCAAATTAAACACTTCTGATGTGAAAAAACATAAGTCTTATATCTTAGGATTCAAGACACAGTGAAACATTAATGACACATAACACAATTAATATGATTCACTTGTTAGGTCTATTCAATATATAAAAGTAACAATTTTCCTCTTTTATATACTCGTGTCGTTAAATATTTGTAGAGCTACAATACTCTTTAACCGACACGACAATCTTATCTCAGTAATTAATTTTCCATGTCAATTACCATGATTATGAATTACTTTTGATTTATGTAAACCATTATCTTTTAGAGTTCTACAGTTAAGGACCAAGAGTCTCTTCCTTAACACTTCTAAAAGACGAATACATTAATCAATGAACAAAATGTTTTCACATTCAATTCATAATAATTAACATATCTTTTAGAACACATTCCCTTCAGTAACACCCCAAACATTAGTCCCACATTGGTTAATATAAAAATGTTGGTGTGGGATATAGTGACACTAGTCCACTACCATAACACTTACCAACTTAAGTTTTGTGATAATAGGTTGGTGTTGTGGGTCAGTGGACTCAAGGGTGATGGACCGGGACTCAGGCTCAGTACGGGCTCGGGGACGAGACGTTACAATAAGTACCCATTACCATGGATTGATGATCTCTTTGATCAGCTAAAGAATGCGATGATGTTTTCGAAGATATATTTGCGGTATGGGTATCATCAACTGAGAATAAGAGATATAGATATATCGAAGAGTGCATTCAAAACTAAGTAGCGTCATTATGACTTTTTGGTGATGTCGTTCGGATTAACCAATGCAGTTGCAACGTTTATGGATCTGATGAACATAGTTGTCCGACCGTTTCTGGATCGCTTTGTGGTCATTTTCCTGGATGATATTTTGGTGTACTCAGATAATACAACACGACATCAGGAGCATCTCCGAGTGGTGTTGGAAACGTTGAGACGAAATATTTTTTTTGCTAAATTTTCTAAATGTGAATTATGGTTGGATCAACTATCATTTCTTAGGCATGTGATATCTAAACATGGAATCTCTATAGACCCTACAAAGGTGTAGGAAGTTATGTGATGGAATCAACCAAAGAATGCATTTGAAATCAGGATTGTCTTAGGTCTTGCTGGTTATTACAGGAGATTCACTGAGGATTTTGTGATAATTGCAAATCCTTTAACTAGACTCACTAGAAAAGGGGTGAAGTTTGAGTGGTCTCAATGATGTGAAGAGAGCTTCCAAGGGTTGAAGCAAAGGTTAACCTCCGCACCAGTGTTAGCACTTCCCTCCGGTCGTGGTGGATTCATGGTGTATAGTGATGCCTCCGGGACAGGACTTGGTTGTGTCTTGATGCAACATGGTAATGTGATAGCTTATGCATCAAGGCAACTGAAGACTCATGAAAAGAATTATCTGACACATGATTTGGAGTTAGCAACAACTATTTTTGCATTGAAAATCTAGCAACATTATCTGTATGGTGAACAGTTTGAAGTGTACACATACCACAAGAGCTTGAAGTACTTATTTTCACAGAAAGACATGAATATGAGTCTGTGTTGATTGTTGGAATTCCTGAAGGATTATGTTTTTCAATTTTGTATCATCCAAGTGAGGCTAATGTTGTAGTTGATGCACTAAGCAGAAAATCAGGAGCACTTGTTGCTAGTATGATGATTCATGAATGGAAGTTGTTAGAAGAAGTGGTAGAATGGAAGCCGTCAATAGACAAGAGGAACGATGCATTATTAACAAATAACATTTTTCAATCAGGATTGATAGAAAAATTATCGCATGCCCAACAAAAAGATCCCAAGTTGGAGGAAATGTTAGTATTGGTTGGAAAGAAGAACTCGGATTTCAATGTAGCTTTTGATGGTGGGATCTATTTTTGTATCAGGCTTTGGGTACCTGACAACTAAGATGTGAAAAAGGAAATTTTAGAAGAAGCTCACAAGTCTCAATACCCATTGCATCCGGGATCTACGAAAATGTATAAAGACTTGCAACGAAACTTCTTGTGGAAGGGGATGAAAAATGATATCGTTGAGTTCATTTCTAAATGATTAGTCTGTCAGCAGATAAAAATGGAACATCAAAGACCAGCTGGAAAATTGCAACCTATAGATTTGCCAGAGTAAATGAGAACTTGTTACTATGAATTTCGTAGTTGGTTTGCCTAACACTAAACAAAAGCATGATTCTATCTGGGTGATTGTTGACAGATTAACTAAGTCAGCACACTTTCTGCCAATGAGGGTTAATCAGTCTTTAAAGAAACTAGCTAGGTTGTATGTAACGAAAATTGTCAAGTTACATGGGGTTCCGGTATCCATCATTTCCAATAAAGATATGTGTTTCACATCCAGATTTTGTAGAAGCTTACAAGATGCATTAGGATCTCAATTGAGGTTCAGTATTGCTTTTCACCCACAAACGAATGGACAATCAGTACAATTCAGACACTTGAGGATATGCTTAGAGCGTGTGCTCTAGATTTTGCTGGAACGAGCAATTGTCGTTGGTGGAATTCACATTCAATAATAGTTTCCATACAAGTATTGGAATGACTCCTTTCGAGGCTTTATATGGAAGACCATGTAGATCACCTTTGTGCTGGTACGATGGGGGGAAAGACAACTGATCGGTCCAGAAATCATCCAACAAGATGTAGATAAAGTGAAAATGATTAAGAAAAGGTTAGAAGCAGCTCAAAGTAGACAAAAGCAAAAAGGGAACTCAAATTTGAAGTTGGTGATCATGTCTTCTTAAAGATATCTCCAACAATAGGTGAGTTGTGTTTTGGTCTGAAAGGTAAACTGACTTCGAGATATGTCAGTCCCTTCGAGATATTAGAACGAATTGGTGAAGCAGCTTATCGGGTTGCTTTGCCACCGTAATTTGTTGGGATTCATAATGTTTATCATGTTTCTATGTTAAGAAAATATGTTCATGATCCTTCTCATATCATAGAGTTTGAGATTCCAGAAATTGGAGAAGACTTGTCTTTTGAAGAAACACCGCTAGAGATATTGGAACGTAGAGAACATCAACTTCTTCGAAGGAATATTCCAATGGTAAAAGTTCGTTGGCAACATCACGGAGTCAAAGAAACTACATGAGAACATGAGAAGGATATCAAAGAGCATTATCAGTTTTTGTTTGGTAAGTTAGATTAGCAAATTTCGAGGACGAAATTTTTGTTAAGAGGGGCAGATTGTAACATCTTAACCTGACCAAGAATAAATAAAATATATAAGGTAATAGTGGGCTTAAGTGAAATAAATAAATATTATGGACTAAGTGGAAAATAATGGGATAGTTGGGGGGCTAGACTGCAATTCTCCCCCCAAATCATATCCCCACCCCAGCAACCGATAAAGGCTAGGGTTTATTTTGGGGATTTCAGGGAAGAGAATGAGGAGAAGTGGAGAAGGGGGAGTGGAGATGGTTGGGAGTTTGGGTGGTTTGCCGTCGTTGTCGTCTTCATCTTGCTTCAGCTTCCTCTCGGCTTCTTCTACTGTTGGTATTTGGCTAAGGTATGCAAGGGTTCTTGTGGGTAGGAACCAAGTCCACCTCTTTATTTGGGTTAGACTTCATCAATTTGGGCAAGAACACTGCTTTAGATGAGAATAAACTCATCTAGTTCAAGTATTGAAACTATTATGTGAGTAAATAAGGTTCCGAATTGGCTATAAAAGATTTGTAAGATTTGGTATGCAATTATGCTAGTGTTGAATCATGGATAGATTTAGTCTTAAGAGCTAAAAGTTTTACAACTAGTGGTAAGGATTTAGTTAAAGTCTTTTTGAAGATAAAAATCGATTTAAGGTACTTGATTTCTAGAAGCTTGGTTGGAAGTACTCTTTAATAATAATTTGTGTCGTGTTACATGATTGGAGTTTTGTGTTACATGAATTGGGTTTATGTTTGAGACAACCCAGCTATGATTGAGATGATTTGTACCATCTTGTGGCTTATGTTGAAGTGTCGAGTGCATAGAAATAAATCTTAGTTGTGATAGATTAATATAGACATAGACAAATAGATCATGATGATTAATATTTTATCTTGCTTTGGATCCATCCGAGTTAAGAACACTCACTAATAAGGGTAATAGATTGGGAAATAAACATGAATTTTGTGATGTTGATTTATAACAGTTTGACTGTAAGCCCTGTTTCCAAATGACGGTCTAACAAGAAAAAGTGCCCTTATTAGGTGCAAGATGCTCTTGTACGCTTTGAAACGTGTCAGAATATCATTGGGTGATGAACTCACTCACACCTTTATAGCTTCAGGAATAGTTCAACCTTTCTATTTCTCTTCAATTACATGTGACATCTTACAGAAGCATTATGTATAATTTTGGTTTATGATCTAACTGAGATGAGGTTCCATCCCATAACTTTCTTTGGTCACATTTAGAACACGAGTTTGTAGATTGTGAGTGAATTTACTATTTTGTATTTAATTTTCTTATCGTGTTTTCAAGGTATGTTACGTGTTGCATTTGTATAGAACTTCAATATCACTTGGTCATTATTTCTGATCGTAAATAACTATTTCAAAGGTTCATTGGGATCATTTACATCATTAATCTCATGAGTTGGTATATTGAAATTGAATTTTTTAATATAAAAACATATTTTATGTCTTGAGAATATTAAGATTTTGCGCATCTAGGAATTGAACTTATAGATATTGATCAAGTATGGTAGTAATGTCAAGATAACTTTGGTGGTTCACTGGGAAATATAAAAAGAAGCCACAATAATTTCATGAAGAATAATAAAAGATTTGTCTCGCATTACTGGCTCTTCGGAGCAAAGGTTGATGAGCCGGCCCGACGGGGCAACTGAATCCATAGTGGATCGTGTGGCAACGATAAGACCACAAGACTCAGATATGAAGTTAACTCACTGATACAAGAAGCGTATAAGGGTCTCATAAGAGTCTAATATTAGATATATTAGGAAAATTTAAAATATTGAGCGTGAGGTTGGCTTATACGTTGATCGAAGATCACAATGTGCCTGCAGTAGGGTAGTCCAGGTAAATATTAATTAATTCTTTGAATTAATTTGAACTGAACTGAATTCAAACCGTAATGAATCAAAACTGAGGATTTGAAATAAAGACGATTGATTTAATTATGTTATGCATTGGTAATGCATTTAGTTGTTAAGGTACGGAGTTGATGACATTCTTCTTGTTTTATTTTTGTGTGAAATCAAATTCTGAGAATTATATTTTTATTTGCAATTCATGTCATTGTACTGTTTAAATGGATTATTTGGAATTATTTGAACAAATCTTTGTAGCCTAACCTAATTAGTTAGGTGGTTATTGCTTGCATGTTGGGTCTTTAATTTTAAAGACTCAGACGGAGTATTCTGTATTTCTTGAAGATCTTGAAGTAGAATAGGTTGGTTTCTAACTAGCAATCACGTGGATAGTATCATTTTTGCGGGTGGATAATATGGATTGTTTGTATACGTAGAACCGTTTACTGGCTGTGTTTTGTGTTGGCCTTTTGGCCTTAATCTTTGTTTTGATGATTTAATCAACCTAATCTTAATTGTGATCATGTAGAGTAGCACACATGTTGCATTACATATATATTGTTTTGTGCTAACTGATGAGAATTAAATTTATACCGCAAGTGCATGGCGTCAATGAAGACGTGGCAAGTACGGGTCGAACAAAAGGAGGGAGAGATGTTATTTGTGTGATTTTCGATTAAGGAAAGAAAAAGAGAGAAATAAGTTTGGTTTGAGATTTTTGGTTTTTAATTAATTTCTAAAGCAAGAACAACAAAAACAAATTAAAAATAAAGTAAAGATGGATGGGAGTCCAGTGGGTGGAGGTTTAGATATCAGGTTTAGATTAGAGAATTCTGAAACTTATAATAAATCATATTAGTTATAAAGCATTACATGATAAATGACTCAACATAAACTCAAGTAATCAAAATATACTAACACGAAATTAAAATAATAACTTTATTCTTCTTCTAATCAGCCTAAATCTGTCACCCCCACCCTTTGGAGAGAGTTAGAAACTCATGGATGGAGGGAAGGAGAAGGGGTCCTAGAGAAACTACAAAAGAAAACTAAAAACAAGAATTAAAAGAACAGAATTTTATTACTAAAATTTGGAACAAAAACTAAGACCCTTTACAACATCGTTTCGGGGCTATTTGTAGCCGATACAAGGGATCCCAATATATAAACGGAAAGTACACACGTCAATATAGCATTGGTGAAAATTTGAGCACACGGATCAACTTTTGTGTGGCGGAATCGCCACAATTTGTACATGAGGTGCGGCGGAATCGCCACCTTTTTGGCTCAGAATCGACTCGGATTTTTCCTGTGTGTTTATGGTATGTTTTAGCTGTCATTTGCGCATCCGGATTAATTATTGCATATCTTTGGAGATCTGAGTTAATTTATTCATATATTTGGAGATCCAAATTGATTTTTCTCTAGAACTTCTCCAAAATAATCTTTTGGTACTCGTAATTTGCAGTTGGGTCCTCAGCTTTTGCAATTAAGTCTCTGACTACTTTTGTGCTTAAGTCTCTGACCTTTTTGTAATTAGGTATTTGAATGCTTTTATGCTTGGATGAACTTCCATTTGAATCCCGATAATCTTGACTTGGTCTTTATGATAGAAATGAGTCTCTTGCACGCATTTATGCTCGGGATATGGGTAATTTGCATTCAGGTCCCTGTATTATGTAAATAAGACTAAACACATACCTTAGTAGCATTTATTGATATAAAATTAATCTAAATGAAAGACATATGATGCAATGTATGCAATGCATCAAATACCCCCACACCTAAATTTTGCTAGTCCCTAGCAAAACAGAGTATAAGAAAAATGAAAACAGGGAAATCCTAACTCACTTTCGTAGGAATCACGGTTGCACTTAGCATGTGCAACAAGCCTTTAAACCCCCAAGTTTCCTTAGAGGACGAGTTTTGTCTCGTGAGGGTTTTCAGTTGACACACCCACAAAGTCTTAATTCAACATTTCATTGCATGCTCATTATACAAATCTAACTTATAAAAAGTCTGACTTGGTCTTTGTTCCTCCAACATTCACACCACTAACCCTTCTACACATGTTATCACTTAAATTATTTTGCACGCCTCCTCTGGTGGTGAAGTATCATTCGGATCAACCATGACATGGATCATTCTTTTAACTTTGGGCCTTGAGTATCTTAAAGTATATATTTTCCCCGTGATTCAACACATTTGCTTGTTTTGACACTTTTACCATTTTTGCATTCGTGTAACGAGTTTGGTCGATAATCTCGAGCTGGCAGACTCAAGTTACCAGGTTTCAAAATACCCCTACGGACCAGTGACTCAAAGGCTTCGGCTTTTGTAATCATTTTGCGAAATGTGCTTTCCTCACTTGATTCCTTTATTATTATTTTTTTACTTTTATTTTCCTCAAGGCTTAATTGCTATTAGAAGTCCACACTTCCCGGTATATTTTCCTCAATCTCTGCTTTTTATCAACCACTTCAAAGATTTGATTCATCCAATTTAAGTGCATATATGCCTTAAAGGGAAATGTGTTATTTCTGTGGACCTTAGATTTATGTCATAATTTCTACAAGTAGAATTATATAATAAGGAACAAAAACTCAATGCATTTTGTACACGGGTTTTGGCAGTTCAATCTTAAGTTATGTCATGGAACATTGAATTTATTTATTTATTTATTTATTTTAAGAATATATATATAGATAGATAGATACATAAACATCCCCCACACCTAAATCATGCATTGTCCTTAATGTATGCAAAGATAAAGCAAATGCACTTATTACCTGCGTCAACTGTGGTGGAGGGATTGAATTTGCTCAGAGTCAACCATAGTCAAAACTGGATTGAATGACACCATGTTGGTGCATGTATCCAGTTGAATTGTTCCCTATGTTGCAATGAGAGTCCTGAGTCACAGATTCCACACCCCTCACATGTATTGGTTCTCTTATTTGCTCGAGTGATGGTGGGTGTGTCGAAGAATTACTCCCCTTTTTCTCACTTCCTTTTTGATTTTGCGATGATTTATTTGATTCAGAAACCTTATAGATACGTGCTCTCATCACAACATCACTTTGATTGCATATTATTTCTGGCTAACTCTCAACATGAAAGATATTAAATTCAGTTTTTAAGTTCCCAAAAGATAATTGCATGAGCCCATTTCGACAGTTTATCAATGCTTCAGAAGTGGCTAAAAAGGGTCTGCCTAGTATTACATGGATTTGTCTATTAGGATTTACAACAGGTGCAATATCTAGTACGGCAAAATCCACTGGGTAAATGAAGTCGCCCACCTTGATCAAAACGTCATCGACTACACCTCTTGGTTTCTTAATAGAGCAGTCAGCAAATTGAAGAGTTGTCTTAGAGGGTTTTAGTGGACCAAGGTTGAGTTGCTCGTAGACAGAGAACAGGAGTAGGTTAACACTAGCACCAAGGTTTAGAAGGGCTTTGTTGATAAAAGTATCTCCTATTGCACATGAAATTGTGGGACACCTAGGGTCCTTATATTTTATAGGAGATGAGTTAGACAGAATAGAGCTTATGTTTGCAGTTAAGAAAGCATTCTTTGGTACGTTTGTTTTTCTCTTTTTAGTGCACAGATCTTTTAAGAATTTAGCATAAGCAGGTATTTTTTGAATCATATCCAGGAGTGGAATATTCACCTTAACTTGCTTAAATACTTCCAGGATTTTCTCCATTTGTGCACTTGAGTTCTTCTTCAGTCTATTGGGGAATGAAGCTTTAGGAACATAGACTCGCTTAGGTTGAGCTATGGGTTCAGGTTGAGTAGGTGGGTTGGGCGTTTCAGATTGGACATCAGGTTCAATGGTTAGGTCATATGTGGTTGCTTGATGGCTAGATTGATTAGATGTTCTAGGATTTACCACATTGTTATCAACTTGTCTTCCGGACCGTAATGATACTACTGCATTTATTTGTTGGAACGGTCCTTCCTCGTTAACCATTTGAACTGGTCTCAAGTTGTTACTTCCTAGAGGTGGTTGATAGGGCTGATATTGATTATTAGATTTAGGATTCACCTCAGGTTGACTTGGAAACTGACCCTTTTCTCTTGCACCTACAATTTGTGCGAGTTGGCTGACTTGTGTCTCTAGCCTTTGGAAGGACTGGCTGGTTGTTTGTATAAAAGTCTTCATCAAATTTTCCAAGCTTGTCAACCTAACATCATAATCTCCATTGTTACTAAACCCAGATGATGTATTATTTTGGTTATACGGGTTTGGTTGTTGTCTAGGAGGTTGACCTTGTTGGCTTGATGAGAAATTGGAATTATTACGCCAACCCGAGTTATAGGTTGATGTGTATGGGTCATTTCTAGTATGGTTAAATGATGCATTGCATACATTGCATCATATGTCTTTCATTTAGATTACTTTTATATCAATAAATGCTACTAAGGTATGTGTTTAGTCTTATTTACAGAATACAGGGACCTGAATGCAAATTTCCCACATTCCGAGCATAAACGCGTGCAAAAGACTTATTTCTATCATAAAGACCAAGCTCAAGATTATCGGGTTACGAATGGAAATGTATCCAAGCATAAAAGCATTCAAGTCCTAATTGCAAAAAGAACAAGGACTTAAGCACAAAAGTAGTCGGGGACTTAATTGCAAAAAGTCAAGGACCTAATTGCAATTCACGAGTTATTATGGAGAAAACCTAAAGAAAAAAATCAATGTAAATCTCCAAATACATAAAGGAATTAATCCGGAGCTCAAAATAATGGAAAGAATCAATCCAGACGCGCAAAGAAGGATCAAATCATACCATAAACATTCAACCAAAATCCGGACAAAATCAGATCAGATTGTGCGGCGTTTCCGCCGCACCACACACACAATGTGCGGCGTTTCCGCCGCCCAAGCATCGATCCGCGTCTCCCAATTTCGTCCAGTCGTGTCTGGACACGTGTACTTTCCAATATTATACCTAGATCCTTTGTAGCAACTATAAATAGACCCGAGAACGATGTTAGAAGGGTCCTTAGTCTTTGGTTGTAGTTTTTATTCTTAATCTTAGTTTTGTATTCTTCTTTTCATTAATAAAATTCTGTCTTTTATTTCTTACTTTTAGTTTTCTTGTGTAATGTCTCAAGGACCCCTTCTTCCTCCCTCTATGAGTTTCTAACTCCTTCCAAAGGGTGGAGGTGACGGATTTAGGGTGAAGAGAAGATGAATGAATGTTATTATTTTAAGTTCGTGATTAGTATATTTTGATTACTTGAGTTTATGTTAAATCATTTATCATGTAATGCTTCATAACTAACATGATTTATTATAAGTTTCTGAATTCTCTAATCCAAACCCTAAATCTAAACCTCCACCCAACGGAATTCTCTTCTTTGTTCTTGTTTTAGTTTTAATTGTTCTTGTTTCTTGCTTTAGATAATTAAAAATCAAAAATCTCAAAACCAACTTATTTCTTCTCTCCTTCTTTCCCCCAATCGAAATCACACTAATAACAAAATCTCTCCCTCCTTGTGTTCGACCCGTATTTGCCACGTCTCCATTGACGTCGTGCACTTGCGCTATAAATTTAATTCTCATCATTAAACGTGACATTAACTTGTTCCCAGTCCGCACAATCCACCATTAAATGACCAGTCTGGCCACATCTAGAGCAAGGGATAGACGAGGCTTGATTCACTCGGGGTCGGGTTTGTAGCTCTAGACTTTCCATTCTGCGCATAAGGGTAGCTAGTTTTGCTTCAGCCGCTACATTGGCATCTACAGCTAAGACTTCTGGTTTGGGTTGACTTGATATTCTAGATCTAATACTCGGGTTAAGTGGTGCTCTAGCATTGTCCCATTGCATACTGTTTTCAGCTAAATCCTCAAGAAAAGTTCATGCATCATTTTCATTTTTTGACATGAAGTTCTCTTGGCTTACGGATTCTACCATAACCCTAGATGTGGGTGTCAATCCCTCATAAATAATTTGGCACAGTTGCCATCTTGGAATTCCGTGATGAGGCCATTGGGTCAGCACACTTTTAAATCTTTCTAGATAGGAATAGAACGGCTCGCTCTCAGATTGAACGAATGCAACAATTTCATTCCTAATTCTCATAGTCTCATGGTTGGGGAAATATTTTTTTAGGAATACTTGAACAAACTCAGCCCAACTTTTAATGGATTTTTCGGCTAGACTATATAGTCATTTCTTAGCGTCGTCCTTCAATGCTAGATGCACGAATTTCTGACGCACTGCCTCCTCAGAGAAATGCTGGTATTGCATAAGAGAGCAGATTTCCTCAAATTATCTAAGGAAGAGATATGTGTCTTCCCTAGAGGTGAACTTAGGCAGCATACTCATGTATTGTGCCTTAAGTTCGAAGTCACGACCCTGTATGGTGGGCATAACGATGCACGATGGCTGAGCAGCCATCGCTGGGTAGCATCGATCCCTCAGAGTTATGGGTGGGTTCACAACATTCTCACCCATTGGATCCGGGTGAGGTGGTGCAGCAGATGGATTGGGGCTAAGCTCTAGACTGGAATCTAAATGAACTCGTGAGAGTCGATTGCTCAAGTCCCGAACCCAAATATGAGTGCACCGGTTTGAATTTTTTATATATATATATTTTTTAAAGGGAAACAATCAATAGAAAGAAGAAAGATGAGAAAGGAAACTTAACTCTAAAAGATAGGTTCTAGGGTTGGTCAGAAGTTTCCTGAACAAGCACGGTTCAAACAATCCTAGACCTAGTGTCGCTTATATCTAGACGACTCCTAACTGGTTGAGTCGAATTGATTTGCTTGATTCACCTCCCTCACTAATCAAACCAACTTGGCCAGGCAGTTTATAGCTAGTGGGGGCACTTCCGACAGAGTCGGTGCCAATTAGACAACCACTTCGCTTGGAAGACTTACGTCAACACAAAAACACTTTCTAGACACCAAATTAAATTCGATCAGCTTCAAGTCATAGCAAGTCAAACCAATCTCCTCTTTAATTGAGTCTGAGTCCTTAGGGGTCAATGTCTAATTGATTTTAATTTTAAACCTTGGGTGACACTTTAGGATTGTGATTTGTGGGCCACGGAAAGGTGATGAAATCCCCACCGTATCTTTTCCTACGGATTTGCCCTTAAGATAGTTTAACTTAAATCTAGCAAAGATAGTCAAACAATGGTCTTTAGTGGGGGGCAATTGCAAGGTTGTATGCAAATTAGATTATATGCTTAAATGCAATCGATAAAAACCGCGATACGTACCTTGCCCCCAGCACTCTTCAACAAGAATTAATTTGCAAGAATTTAGCAAGAATAATGCAAACAAAACATTATATGATGCATGCACTAAGTTCTTCTAGTTTTGCCAATTTTTAGGTCAAAGTTGAATTATTGCCAATTATGGAATTTAATCTTAACACGTGCAGTTCTACAAAAGAAATTTTTCGAAACTAGAAATTACGAGGAAAGAGGCAACAAAGGTTACCTATGCAATGCTCAGTCGGGTTCACCGCCCGCTCTCGAAATTTCAGTAGCTCCACGCGTCCACCTAGAGATGGCGCTAACCCCAGAAAAATTTGAAGACCAGAAGCCTCTGTTGTGCGGCGGATCCGCCACAGCTTGTGCTTGATATGCGGCGATTTCGTCGCCCTGCTTGCTCCGACTGCGTTCAGATTTCACCGCGCACTCTGTTGTCTCCAGAAACACAAATCCAAATACTTAGATCGCGCACAAGATAAACAGAATAGAATCGAGAACACAACAATAAAAAAAATCTGCGTCGCCTCCCCGGCAACGATGCCAAAAACTTGATGAGAATTAAATTTATACCGCAAGTGCACGGCGTCAATGAAGATGTGGCAAACATGGGTCGAACACAAGGAGGGAGAGATGTTGTTATTTGTGTGATTTTCGATTAAGGAAAGAAAAAGAGAGAAATAAGTGTGGTTTGAGATTTTTGGTTTTTAATTAATTTCTAAAGCAAGAACAACAAAAACAAATTAAAAATAAAGTAAAGATGGATGAGAGTCCAGTGGGTGGAGGTTTAGATATCGGGTTTAGATTAGAGAATTCTGAAACTTATAATAAATCATATTAGTTATAAAGCATTACATGATAAATGACTCAACATAAACTCAAGTAATCAAAATATACTAACACGAAATTAAAATAATAACTTTATTCTTCTTCTCATCACCCTAAATCCGTCACCCCCACCCTTTGGAGAGAGTTAGAAACTCATGGATGGAGGGAAGGAGAAGGGGTCCTAGAGAAACTACAAAAGAAAACTAAAAACAAGAATTAAAAGAACAGAATTTTATTACTAAAATTTGGAACAAAAACTAAGACCCTTTACAACATCGTTTCAGGGTTATTTGTAGCCGATACAAGGGATCCCAATATATAAACGGAAAGTACACGCGTCAATATAGCATTGGTGAAAATTTGAGCACACGGATCAACTTTTGTGCGGCGGAATCGCCACCTTTTTGGCTCAGAATCGACTCGGATTTTTCCCGTGTGTTTATGGTATGTTTTAGCTGTCATTTGCGCATCCGGATTAATTATTGCATATCTTTGGAGATCTGAGTTAATTTCTTCATATATTTGGAGATCCAAATTGATTTTTCTCTAGAACTTCTCCAAAATAATCTTTTGGTACTCGTAATTTGCAGTCGGGTCCTCAGCTTTTGCAATTAAGTCCCTGACTACTTTTGTGCTTAAGTCCCTAACCTTTTTGTAATTAGGTATTTGAATGCTTTTATGTTTGGATGAACTTCCATTTGAATCCCGATAATCTTGACTTGGTCTTTATGATAGAAATGAGTCTCTTGCACGCATTTATGCTCGGGATATGAGTAATTTGCATTCAGGTCCCTGTATTATGTAAATAAGACTAAACACATACCTTAGTAGCATTTATTGATATAAAATTAATCTAAATGAAAGGCATATGATGCAATGTATGCAATGCATCACTAACCTCTAAAGTGATTAAGACTCAAGGAAGAAAGGAAATCAAGTCAAGACATGTAATCAAGCTCATTTGGAGACATGTAATTTGTATTTCTCTGAGTCTTAGGAACTTTGTGTAATTGAGCATACTTGAGCTAAAAACTACTCAAACACACACTAAGTTCCGTATAGAAGTCACACACGAAATTTCACATAATTTGGACTTCAATAGATCACCCAAACTTAGACCGGTAAACACTAAACCAAAACCTGAATAGTCTGCCCACATTCGGTCGACCGAAACAGACTGTTCGGTCGACCGAGTGATCATATATCCTGTTAGTATTTAACTGCCCAAGTTCGGTCAACCGTCCAGACCTTTTCGGTCAACCGAGTTAACATAAATTTCCGACCGTTTGTTTTGTCGTATATACCCAACGGTCGTATCATCTCCAAATACCCCAAATACATTTTGTGTATCGGTCGGCCGAGGACCTTGTTCGGTCGACCGAACCTAAGAAGACTTGACAAACCCAAACTGCCTGTTAGTTTTCGGTCGACCGAGGAACGTGTTTCGGTCGACCAAATATGATCTTGTTTGTCAACCCCAAAGTGTCTGGTGTGAATCGGTCGACCGAACCTATCTTGGTGTTTGACTGATCACTTAAGTGTACCCAGATTGTAGCCTTTGGTGGTCGACCGTTCTTTTACCGGTCGACTGAACTGAGTTCTAAATTGTCAAACGGTTGACCGAACAACCCGATCCGGTCGACCAAACTTACTTAGAATTGGGTCCTGTGAGTTTCTGTTTTGTGTATCTTACACAATCTTTACCCAATTCATCCCGAACGGCTTTAATACCTTAGGAGCTTATAAATAGGTGTTCCTTTGACACAATTAGAGACCTCTTACACTTCCGTTTTTCAAATACACCTAAGAGAAACTCACAAGTCTCCCATTCCCCAAATCCTACTCTCCAAGCTTAAACTTCCACATCTTAGCATCAATTCCACATCCTAAGCTAAGTGTGCTCAAGTCAGAGAGTGTGTTCCACTTAAACATTGTTGTTCAAAGAAGCAAGGCCTTCGGTGAAAGCCCGAAGTGTTCCTCTCGGATTGTGAGAGAAGAAAGTCAAGCTCACGAGGGTGTTCGTGGAGCTTGTTTTGTAAAAGGCTTAATCTCGCCCGGAACGAGGTTGATAGTAAAGACGCGAGCGGAGCTCGAGGGAGATCGAGCAGAGCTTGCAAGAGAGGAAGTAGGCGGGAGGCCGAACCTCTATAAAAATCTGGTGTCATCTTGTGGTTTGCTTTACTTACTTGTATTTAGTTTTAAATTCCGCTGCATATCTTTGATTGATTAAACAAGTAGGTAATTAGCTTAAAAGTGATTAGAATTAGAGACCCTGACGATCCTACATTTTGTAGATAGAGTTTTTGGGTTCTATCATGTCAGAACTTTTGTAACTGAATCACATGTAAATTTGTAAAATATTATACAAGTTTTTTTGTATTGTCCAACCTTTATAAACACCTAAATATATATTACTGACTGGTAACGTCTTGAATTTTGTTAGTAATTTTTTGGTTTGTTCACTTCCGTATTCTACTTTTGAATTCAGGATGTTACAATTTGGTATTAGAGTAAAGATTCCAGCATGTATAGAGTCAATTAATTATGTCCACCGTAAGTTAGGTGCAATTACTGCATGTAGTTCATGTAAGATTGCATATAGGTTCTTGTTCTGTAATATACAGAATTTGTGACATAATTGTCATGTTTTAAACTGAATTGTTTAGATGGCTCCTCTGCCTCGTTTTCCTGGCGCTAAAGAAAGGACTGGTAGCTCCTCATCTGACTGTGAAGAACATAGTATGTTTCTCATGAATGTCGTGGAGAAACTTATTGAAACTGTCGGAGATGAGAGGGAGCAAGGAGAGGAGTTACGATCGAGAGATTCTTGCAGCTTAATCCTCTTACTTTTTGTGGTGAGCCAGATCCAAAGATTGTGGAGTCGTGGATCGAGCAGGTTGAGAAAGTATTTGAGTCGTTGTTCTGTCGTGAGGAGAAGAAAGTTACGTTTGCCACGTATGTGCTCCAGTCAGATGCAGAGTATTGGTGGAAAACGACTAAGAGTTGGAAGTATGATCAATCTACCATCATTTCTTGGGTGGACTTTCTGGGAGATTTATAACTAGCAATTGCGTGGATAATATCGTTTTTGCAGGTGGACAATATGGATTGTTTGTACACGTGGAGTTGTTTGCTGGTTGTGTTTTGTAGATAAAGTTTTTAGGTTCTATCATGTCAGGAATTTTGTAACTGGATCCCATGTAAATTTGTAAAATATTCTACATGTTTTTTTGTATTGTCCAACCTTCATAAACACCTAAATATATATTACTGACCGGTAACGTCTTGAATTTTGTTAGTAAATTTTTTGGTTTATTTACTTCCATATTCTACTGTTGAATTCAGGATGTTACAATAGTCGTGCCTCATGACATCGAATGCGGAGAAATCAAGTTGGATCAAGATTTTCCAGATACAGATATGTTAGGATCGATGAACCTTTAATCTTAAATCAAATGCGAAATTAAAATGGTAAATTAAGGGATTAGAGTAAGAATATGCAAACCACAATTCGACACCGGAGATTTAGAGATGTTTGGCACCACACTTGGTCCTAGTCCGCATCACAAGCCCCACTCGATCCTTCGAGCCCCGCTTACGGTTCCATTAACCAATCCCCATTTCGAGCCGAGATTAACGCCGCTACAACACCGAGCCTCGCGAACAATCCTCGCTTCACTTGTGTCTCCTCTCGCAACCCGAGAGGGAGCTTTCTCGAAGCTTTACAACACTTAGGTGATTCTTGGATATGGATGTTGGAATACTATCTAACTAAACACTTTAAGTTAAGCACACTTGGATATATGATTGGAAATGGATATGCAAGTGGTAAAGTTTGGCTTAGAGTGTATTAGAGCTTTGAAGTTTGAGAATTGAGAGGACAAAAATTATGGATGAATTGAGAGTGTAGAGTTCTTGTTTGTGTGTCTTGAATGAGGCTTATATAGGCTTCAAAGCAAATAAAGCCATTGGGGGAATTGGTGGAGTTATGAACCAATGAGAAACAAGAGTTTGTTTGAAGCTCGGGTAGAATTCTAGGCAGGTTCAGTCGATCTAAATTCATTCGGATGACCATTTGGTTGCTCCAAAAAATGACTTCAATCTCAACTAATAGAGATTTCGATTTACCGAAAGGAGTTCGGTGCACCATTGCAATATAACAGTGAAGATTTGTTGTTTCAACTTAGGCTAGTTTGGTTGACCTAACTTAGTTGGGACAGAATCCTAAGGTCCAAAGCAGTTCAGTCGACCTAATGAAATTCGGTTGACCTAACTTAGCGGAGACTGAATCCTAGTGCTCATGTTTACATATGATTATATGGACACAATACATAGAAAACAAGTCTTCTCTTTGAGCTTTGATTGCAAGTCTTCGTTCTCTTGATCATACTATTAAGATGATTGCAAGTATACAAGTATATATGTAATGTATGAAATCATGTTTACCCACTTTGATTGATTAAATTGATCGATTTAGATTTGTCTGATTTATCATAAAAATCAATGTGGATACTTGGGATAATTTCAGAAAAACCTTGGACTTTGGATAATTGTAGGAAATAACTTAATTCGTGGAAAATTGTCATTTTCCTTATATTTCCGGATTTTGTTATAAACAGTTTTAATTGGGAATTTTACTGTTTCCCGTGAACTTATGAGATTTGTGATTAGTAAGAAAATTTTGATGAAATATAAATTTTTCATATTAAAGCAGTTTGTATCCGTATCTGTATCCGCAAATCAAATTTGAATACGATAATACCCGTATGCAATCCGTTTGTACTCGTAACACGAATGGTTCCAAGTCGACAAATCCCAACTTTCATCATGCCATCCTGACCTTCCAAATCGGGGTCAAAAGTCAAAAGCCCGACTAACCCGTGAACCGCGTCGCCCAAATAAACCCCTCTTTCATTATCTTCTTCTTCTACCCTTCGGTCGTGACGAAACCCTAACCCTAGACCGGAATCGATCGGAGATGGCGTACGACAGCGGGTGGATGAGGGCATTGGGGAACACGAGGGCGTTCCTAGGGAACGCCATGGGTGGGCTCCGGGGCGGCAGCAACCTCGCGTCCTGGGTCGTCGCTGGTACTCTCGCTTACTTCCTCTGGGTTAAACCCGCTCAGGACCTCAAGAAGGAGCAGGAGGTGAGTGATTCAAATGCTGTGATGATTATGGTGTTTGGTTGTGTGATTCGAGGTCGGTTCAATGCGGATTCGGTGATTGAGTGATTGAGTGATTGAGGGGAATTAGATCTATTTGATGCACCATTTTTATTTCTGAAGTGTTTCGAGTTATTAGAATTGCAATTTCAAGGTTTGCGGATGATGTGATTTTGTTTTCGGTGTTTGCGAATGATGGTAGACTAAAGATTTCATAGGGCATTGTCGTTAATAATACTTGTTTTAGTTCAAATTGAGTGTGAATCGTATTTACAAAAATATAGTGCTATAAAAATTATCATACTTACAATAAAATATTGTTATTTTACAGAGAAAAAACATGAAAAATAATGCTTGAAGTTAAGTCCGAGCCACATGAAATTTCTAAATTTGATCTTTTGACAAGAGATTAAATTTTGACAACTTTTGTATTGATGTTGTATTTCTTAGTACCATGAAGAACTTACGAATGCTACAAAAGTATTTGGACAATTATTTTATGGTAACATAATTTCAAATCCTTCGTTGAAGTATAGTTTTGATTGAAACTAGCGCATCCAATTGCATCCTTGAGGAATTGGATTTTCAAAGTTATTCTTGAGTAGAAACTAGAAGGTTCCCAAGGTGGGGCTCTATGACTTTAATCCCGTAATTGGATTCTGTGGAATGATTAGATTACGTTCCCATGTATTGTATTCCCTGTAATCAAAATTATATTATTTGGTAACATTGAAATTTACACATGAATGTCAATGTAATTTTAAAAGAATTATCTTTCAATAGATCCGACAGGTGAGGTTGTCGAAGCTCCAAAAAACTTCCAGCATGGTCATGGTCAATTTTTGATGATGTGGAATGTTTTAAGTAATTTGAAATGAGTTGATTATATTATAATATAATTGGATTACCACCTCCAACGAAGTAATTTAATTACCTTGTAAACAGTGTAATCGTATTAAACAATGATTACAACCTTGAATTCGCTCAACCATGCAATGAAATGTAATTACATAGCTTAGGAGTTTGAAATAAGGGTTTTTCAACACTTGAAAGTTGAAACCCAGAAGAATCAATTTAAGTTGAAAAAATGATACTAGATGACTAATCATTCCCAATTAAAAACTAACCTTAGTACTAAATGTGAATAATTGATACTTAGTCAGGCTCTAATTCTTAAAACTAGGATCGTTAAAACTAGAAAAAAATTCATTCCAACTGATTATGAGATATGAGTCGTATGAAAAGCCAGAAGTGGAACTTTAGTCTGTTTCAGTCAGGTACACTTTGTGAGTTGAAATGTCTTGGTCTCTAATGCCAATTTGTCATGGAATGATTTGAACTTCAATATCGTATTAGGTGGCAAAACACTCTACCATGGCTCCATGAGCTGTCTTATATTGTTTCTTTATATTCAAGAAAAGGTTGCACAACTAGTTTGTAGGAGGAGCCCATTTTTGTAGTCTCACAATGGATGCACAGAAATAATTAGCTTACTCATGGATGTGAATACATGATATGTTCAGAAAATTGATCCACTGTAAGATCGGACTTATATTTGAGATCCATCATTATTTTATGTTAGTACCATCAAATACAGGTCAATGATTTGCAGAAGTTCATTATGAAAGGGGTTTCTTGAAAATAAATGCAATTTTTTCAACTCTAGGAAGTGGAAAACATGATGAGTCTTTTGGATTGAATGGTAACATGAATCACTTCAGTAGGGAAAAAAAACTGAGATAGAGATTTCTACTCCTAAAAGTTAATAAAAATTTACAAATTCCCTGCTGCTAGGCTAGAAATTTCTCTTTGGATATTTTGCAATGTAAAGTGCTCTTGCTATAGATTTATACTATAAATTATTGAATATATAAGAATGCATGCACATACGAACTTTTTCTTGCTAAAGCAGTGCACTTCAGGGAGATTAAAACTTATATAATGATACCTTTATAGATATAAGATGCTTTGCCAATTGATGTAAATATATAACATCAATACCAAAGAGAATGGTGTGCAGAGTCACAGAGCTGAGCTGTCTCTCATACATAAGTAACAGGATGAAGACCTAAGTTCAAATACTGAAGCCTATATTATACAATTTATAAAATATGATTGAAGATAAATTCTAGAAAGGAGACAATAAATGAAAGTAACCACTACGAAAATACGTCATGCCAAAGAATTCTATAATGCTACAGTTTTAATGTTTCTGACTTTCTGTCATTTAAACTATTCTTATAGATTTATAGGATAGTTGCCGATAGTTATTATTTACAAGCTCATGTTTCTTAAGCCAAAATAAACGTCAGCAGTTTCATAGCTTGATTCCATTTGACATGCTTGTCCGATCAGCGCTTTAGTGTTGTCCGTATGTTCATCAAGTTCAATAAAGGCTCTAAGCAATATGGACTTATACTGCTCTTACTAACTTTCAGGAGCGAGTGGCTCTTGCAGCTGCTTCCGATCCATACCGCTATATTGAAAAAAGAAAACCAATTCCAGATCCTCAGGTATTCTACATTTTACCAAAACTATTGATTACCCATTTGGTACTTTGGTTACTATTTAATGAGTTTGTTTGCCAACCCATAGAAAAAGCTTTTGCTATTTTAGCATTCTGTATGAAATTTAGATTTATATCATGTATATGCTTTATGTTCTCAGGACGCTGGTCTGATATATGGCAAAAAAACCGAGACGAAGAAGCCAGAGAACTGATTCACTGTAAATATTTGACCTGTAAGTGATAGTTCTGATATGTATTTTGAAGATTATGTATGGCTGTATGCATATTGGTTGACGTGAAGGATGAATCATGTTTTATTTGAATGTACATTTGTTTATACAAATATTGTCTTTGCAATGTTGCCCATACTGTACGTAACCCTTCTTGAAATGAGTTAAGAAATGTTGGCGACCTTTGTTTTTTGGGTTAATTGCAGTTTGCCCTCCTGAACTATGCATTGGTATCATTTTGCCCCCCTAAAGTTTCAAAGTTAACAGTTACATCCCCTAAGCTTTAATTTTGTAACACTTTGTCCCCTTGAACTTCAAAAACTCATTATTTAACACACATTCGACGTTTTTTCTCCTATTTTTTTGTTGTATCCCTAATACACTCCTAAACTTATATTTACGTGAAAGTTTGGATCGAAATGGAGGTCGAATATTGTTGGAACTTGTTGACTAGTTATTATATTGGGCAGTCGATTGAATATAAACTTATTTGTTCTGAACAGCGCCTTTTGAACCAAATCAAGCCATCTCAACATTTCCTATGTTGAAGCAAAAACTTCTGTGGGCGTGTGTTAAGATATTTATTTTCAAGTGATTAACGGATTAATCATGCTTTCAGCAAAGATAAAAGGAAAAAAACACGAGTGCCACATGTATAAGTACTAATTGTACGATGAGGGAAACTCAAAGATAGAGTTGTTAACATGCATGAATGACTAAACTACAACACAAAAAAGAGCGTTTGGTTGGGTGGAATTCCAGCTCCCCTACATCGCTGGAGCTACTGTAGTACTCTATCAACATCCAAATATGGTTTGCCTCCCTGGGATTTCAACTCCCGTCCGCACTCCAATGCACCATTTCCCCGAGAAACTCGGTTGGGGAGCTTCTACCGGTTCCTAGCGAGGTCGTGGGATTTGGCAAAATTTTTGGACGGTCATGCTCCTGATCATTTGAGCTTATTCCTCATTTTATCCCAAGCTTACATTCGAAAGAAGACTTAATTCAGTCATTTATTACAATGTGGACCATGTTGATAATTACCATTCATGTCACTGGATATTAATGTGTACATGGGCACGATTTTGGTTCATTCCCTACACCGTCGGAGGTCTCACCCTCTCTCTCTCGCGAGCGGTTAGCCAGAGTTTGTGGCAGGCGAGTGGGTTCGATGTTTCTCTTCTGTTCATAGAGGTATGCGTCCTTCGCCAATTTCGACGTTTGTCGATCTTTGTCATAAGATCCCCTTTTCGATACATTTTGGCATGATTTGATCACAAGTTTCTGTTGATTTTTGTTATGCTCAAACAATCACCAAGTTAGTTGTTAGTCTTCTTCATTATGCCTTTTATTTCTCGTTTTAATCGACCGATTTGGCACATAGGTTTTGACCAACACGCAGAGCCACCATTCGCTGGTCAACAATCTGAATAATAGCAAAGATAAATCAATTGGAATGACAAAGCGCTGAGGCATTGAGATACTGGTCATCCAATTGTGTTGTGTCCATGCTATATTGTTGCGACCTCAGATTAGTCAAAAATCTTAAAAAGGATGGCCAAGTTGCGTACATGGAGTAACCAGTAGTCTTTTGTGAGGTTAACATAAAAAGATTTATAAGATGTAAGTTAGCACTTAATCAGTAGAAATTCGAGGTGAACATTGAAGAACCTGATGTTAAAAATGTATAACTTCCTCTGTTCCATACAAGTACAACCTGCCAGAAGTCATTACAAAAGTAAAACAAAGCATATCATGATATCTCATAAAACTGAAATCAAACACATCCACGAAACCAAAGTAGTCCCTGTCTTACGTGCTTTTTTCTTAGATGCGTACATGTGCCAACGTGCATCATGGGAAATCCACTACTCTAACTTCATGGTTTGAAGTGCCAAATGAGCAGATGTTTTCTAGTAGACAAACAAAATAGTTATATATTACACATCAAGGATCTCTATTCTGCAAATGATGTATCAGGAATCCAATTACCTTGGATCTACTGTACATAATTTGCTTATATGTAGGCATGCCTTTTTATGTACATAAATTGCTTATATGGATATATTATGTATGTTTATATATTTTGGATGTAGTGAACATAAATTGGTTCTACTCCTGCGGTAAACTCTTTCAGAGAGTGTTGGTAGTGTATATTTTATTTTGTGATCAACATGTCCTCCAACAATGTCATGTGCAGTGGTGTTCCGTCTTAATAATCCTAAACACAAAAATCACACATTTAGGAGGTTATACCTTATATTTGGGAATACAAGGTTGCCAAAAATTGCAACCTATAACTTGGTCACTTGGCACTTCAAATTGAAAATGTGATTTAATTTTTTCCTCTTTTTATTGATCTATTAGTTAAACAAACATGAGTCCTGAAAGTATGAACCTACAATTTGAGGATGATGATGACCTAGAGGACACTATTTTAACCGTTGTGGAGACTGTCCAGGATTATGTCGATAGATATGTAGTTAAAACTAAGGTGCACGCAGCACACAATACAGGTCAACAGAGGACCGAATATTTACTTACCGGTCACTATCGAGTTTGCTTGGACGGTTGTTGTTTGATGCCTAATGTCTTCGTCAGTTTATGTAATCTTTTTAAGGAACAAAGACTTTTATCACCAACTAAAAACGTAATTGTAGAAGAACATATGCATATTTTCTTGTATGTCTTAGGACATAGTGATTAGTAGCATATCATATATTTGCATTCGTGATATATATCTTTTATTTTACCAAAATTTTGTGTTACTCGAGTGTTTGTTTGATGTGTTTCAGGTTTTAGGTAATAAAGAAGAGAAATGAAGAGAAAACGACTGAAATACAAAAGGAAATGATCTCTTATTGAAGCATCCTGGACCTGTTTGTCGTGCTCAAAGACTCATCTGCAATTCAGGAAGGACCCAGATGAAACCTGGAGAACCTGAACGAAAGAAAAACATTTCTGACGCAAAAATCTCTCAATACCATGATCCTGAAGAGCATTTGGGAAATTAAAGTCAAACGAGCTCGAACCAGCGGATCTAGAGTGCACCCTACGTGTGAAATGGACAACTTAAGTTGCTAAAGAAAATCGGGGCGGATCGGACACAAACCATTCGCCACTGAAGGATCATTTTGGTCCAAATCACCTTAAATTTCTCTCGTGGCTCGAACATGTTTATTTGGATGCACAGACCATAGAAAAATTGATTACAGTCGTCAGATTGCTTTCAAATTCATCTACACCATTTTTTCTTCTATAAATAGTAATGTTTCTCTTACCTTTGACCTTTCTCTCAGCCTCCACCATTAAAATAACTTAGGTTTTACCCAATTTGGGCAGTAGAGAAATGTGGGAGTTGAAATTTGTAATGTTACTCTTTTGTTAATCTAAATGTAGATTTGGATTTATCTCTTCTCTAGTTTTGTTTCTATCCAAGTATTTTGTGCTTTGTTAGTAGATTTAGTAGTTTGTTTTTCTTACCATGTTTAATGTAGGTTTCTTGCTTTCCATAGTTGTTACCATGAGAAAAGAGTAGATGTAGGTTATGTGAAGTGTTGGTAATGAGTTATTCTTATCTTGTGTCATTTCATATGTTTAATGTAGATCTATGCATGTAACTTGATTAAACTTCTATTAGATGAGAAAATGACCTTGTTGAGTACTTTTCTCATGCTAGATCTAGAGTTGATCTTGTTGTTTGTAATGAATCATCTTGTTATGGTAAATGACTTGTTATGCATGAATAGTTGATTAGTAGAGAATGCATGAATGTATTGAATTGTATGAATGGTTAATTGATGTCTTAATGTTCACACTAGGTAATTAGTTCATTCTTGAGAACTCAAAGTGCATCTTAATTTCATGTCTAATTATATTAGTCATGTATTCATGTAATGTAGTTGATGTTAATGCATCTCTATCCGCTTTACCGGAACTCTCCTCGTTAGCTAACTCGTTCTTATTAGACTCCACGCTATTTTCTAGTTGATTTCACATACTTTACACACTTGTGTCTAATGTAATCAAGAACCACTCACACACACATACCTACGCACTTCCACTCCATGGGGGTTTAGTTTAATTGTTGATTCATTCATCGTTTAGTGTAGTTAGTTTAGCATAATCTTCTCATTCTCCTCTCATTTCTCACTCGAATATAGTAGTCACAACAACACTCACAATTTCTTGTTGATTCATGTCAACCAAGCATTGCAAGAATACTTCCAACATTTAGGCGAAACAATTAGTCGTCACATAAATCACGTTCTTAGAGCGATGGCCATTTGCTCATGTGACATGATCAAATAAAAAGACGACCTAAATGCAATTCCATATCACAATCTTGCAACACCACGGTGGCAAGTATATATTTTCCATATTTCAAAGATTGTATTGGTGCTTTAGACGGAACACATATTCAAGCCTCAACTCCAAAAGCAAAACAACCTATGTACCGTTTTGACAGACAACCCAAATACACCACTCAAAATGTTCTTTGAGTGTGTGACTTTCGAATGTGATTCATTTTCTTGTCAGTTGGTTGGGAAGGTAGTGTGCACGCCAATCGGATGTCGAACCATGCTATTTAGAGTCCAACTGCTTCCTATTGCCCCCACCTAATAAACAGATATAATAATTTACCTTCATTGGTGCATCATTCCATAATATGTTACAGTAATAATTATTTTTATGTGAGATGTTTTACTCTGTCTATTTTATTACTGGATTGGTGTTGATTATGTGACTTGTTTTAGTTTTGGTGTCACAATTTGGTTGTATTTCATGCTTCCCCATGTCGACCTGCTAAATATTATGTCCAGTGTAGCTATGATAGATAAAAGAGCAGTTGATTAATAATTACAGTGAATAACTAAGATCCGGGAAAAGTACATACATTGCTTTAATAGAAGTCAAATTAGCAGGGAACATGTTAACATGTGTCAAAAGAAATTGTACCAGAAACAAGTCCTTTTACCTCGTACAAAATTGAGCAATGCAGCAGTAACAAAAATGCTCAAGACATTTCTGAACACATCTGGTTCAATAGAGTTGGTCTTTGGCTTCCTCTTTCCAGTTGCAATTTGTTTCAGGAAATGTAAAAGGTTCAAAAATAGATTGAAAGAGTAGTTTCTACCAGCGTAGCATCAATACTGTAAAATGAATCTAAATATGAATATATAAGAGCCAAAAGTTTTTTTATATTCCAGAGAAAGCAAGAAAGGCAAAGACTTTTGAGTTATCCCAGTACACTGGATGTGCAACAAGCATTTTATTAGCATTGGTGGTCCAAACTGATATGAATACTAAAAAGGAATTCGATGAATAGCAATGGTTGAGGATTAAGTATTGAAATGACACTAAAATAGAGATAACTGATGAGGAAGTGAAACCAAAAAATTGAGGAAATACATCAAGCATCTAGAAACAAGATGTCATCCATCAGGTAATGATTATTATGTTAGAGAAAAAGATTGATGACCGGACAACCAGATCAACTACACCTCTAAATCTACATAGATTACAGGAACATAAGTTACTAATACAAAAAGAATATTAAACAATTATCATATTTTAAGGCAAAAAGAAGATTCAACTCAATTTTGCTCTGTTATTCCACAGAATGCACAAAAAAGCCAGCCTCAGTATTCATTGGCCAACCCAGCTGAAAATATCTGTTTGACCTGTAAAAACGAACAGAATTGCAAATGGTAACTTCAAAAAATGGTTTACATACAGCTGCGAATTCTCGACATCTCTTACCTGAAATATTCATTTAAATCATCATAGTTTCTCCAATTAGAATGGCTAGTTGTACCACTTTTGTGTCTTTGGACTTCATCAATTAAAGAACATAAAGAAGGGATGTTTAAAGTGAATACTTAAAGCAACCAAAAGATTGTAGCAGGTCAAAGGATCAAAGTGAAGCACCTTGTGCATAATTTGGTAGATGGGGGTTATAACATTCTTCAGAAATGATTCCTCACTCAGGTGCGCTGGTCCGAAAAAGCCTCCAATAATTGGATATACATTTCCATATATAATACCAATTGAATTGAATTTAAATTTAATTTTGGTTTAGCTTATAGTTCGAACCAATTGAAAACGAAAATCAAACAGTCAATTATGTACATTTTTGCTGCACCTTGCGACAAAAACGTAACCAACCAAAATACATTCTATTTTGCAATGATAACAATTGTAGTAAGAAAGCAATAAAATGTTGAACTTCAAGCATTAAAATTTAAATAATTTACATCTTCAGCAGTACTTGGGTTGTTGTTTGTCATTACATAACTTGACGGTTGACGGGGCAAGACTAGGCATAACCAAAATATCAAAACTTGCTAAGCATCCACAACAAAACACGACAACCATCAAGATAAAACTAATGACACGACTATTCCTACTAAGCATCTGCTACTGCGTCACGTAAATCTCTGGGCAATAACGCAGTAAAGCGTGGAATCTGCTAATTTAGGCCGCCAGAGTCATGTCCCTCTGCTCTAAAGCTAGAAACTCCTTCATCTTCTTGTCACGGGCGTGCTGTGAAAAATACTGCTGGTTGAACTCCGCAAGAAATTCCTCCCAGCTCACATCCGCAAAAACTTGTTTAAACGTTTTAAATTTAGACCGCAAATGCACAGCCGTCGGTGAAGACGGGACAAGTACGGGTCGTCCGCAGGGAGGTCAGCAGCATCTGGTATGACCGAAATCAGATGACGATTCAAGAGAGAAAAAAAGTGATTACGCTAAAGCTAAACTACACTAAACTAATAAGTACGAAATGCGAAAGAAAACACAAAAGATTGGAAATCAGAAAGAGAAAACCCTAAGGAGTGGAGTGTGTGCACATATGAAGTGAAATAAGGAATGAAAGGTGCATGTAAGCCTGTATGTGTGTCTTCATGCATAGGAAACATCTAAAGATGTGGCAAAACCTATCAATCCATTCACACAACGTATCGACAATTACTACTTGATTAACATAAGATTAGACTCAGCATGAGAAGTGTCTAAATATATGACAGGACTCATCAAAAACCATAACTCATGTGAAGAACAAAGGTAAGCATGGGAGGTGTCTAAATGTTATGGCAAAACCCATCAAAACAAAGTTTCTTCAATCAAGCAAGCAAGCAAACACAAATACAAACACATAACTAACATGTAGCATATTCAATAGGAAATTTTAGTCAATAAACATGAGAAAACTAAGCATGGGAAGTGTCTAGATCTTATGGAAAAATCCATCAAAATTCCCCAACATGTAGATGATTAAAATACTCCCAATGAACATACAAAACACGTAAGTCTACACAATCACAAATTCATCAAACATCCAAACTTCACAATATATATGAACATCATCTCCACCCCTCAAAGGGGATGGATCTACTCACTACACATTATTCTAGCAATTAAACTAAAGAAGAACTGATACATTCTAACTAATTTAGCCTAAGATCAAAGAAATAAGACTAAGCTAAGCATGCATAAAAAAGAAAAACATGAGAACAAAATAATGAAAAATTATTTTATTAAATGACTCACATTTCTAGTAGCATTCTTCTTCACCTTGAGTTTTTGCTTCAAGGCTTACTCCAAGAAGAGAGAATGCCACCAAGCAATGGGTGATTACAATGGAATGTGAAGAGTTCTATTTATAGTTTTAGAAAAAGGTAATCATGAACAATCCCCCGATGTAGGACTAATACAACACCAGAAATAGACATAAACACCCATAATACATGATCTGCCCGAAGCGTGTCGGATCCGGAGCCGACCCGACCGCCAATTGGTCGTCTATATAGTCCGGATCCGCTCTGGATTTTGGTTGGGCTTTTCTGTGTTATTGTCTTCATGTTTGATGCACCCAAGTCAATTGTTGGAGTTTAGGCGCGACCCGAATTGTCAAAATACTCCTCATGATGGTATGGAGTTTCTTCATTTGCTCATTGGTCATTTGGGCTTTCATTTAGGTCCTTCTCCCTTGCATCTTAGTCCTCAAGTCTCACAACTTAGTCATTTTTCTTCCTTTTAGATCCTTTTATGTCACTTCTCTTCAAACATGTTTATTTCTGAAACTTAAACATAAAACTCATTACGTAGCATTGCATAGACAAAAAATAAAGGACATAAGACACAAATATATGATGTCAATCAAATACCCCCACACCTAACTTTTGCTAGTCCCGAGCAAAACAAATAAAGGAAAAAAATGAAAGAAAGTGAAACGCATACGGAAAGCAGCGACATCCTAACTCACTTTCGTAGGAATCACGTTTGCACTTAGCACGTGCAACAAACCGTTAAACCTACTTGTCGCCAAGAAGGAGGAGTGTTGTCTCCTGAGACTTTTCAGCGGATACACCCACAAAGATGCATTATTCAATCTAGAAAGTCGACTCGATGGACTCATTTTTGTCGATCATTGGACACGGTAATCCTACGGGCCAACTCTATATATGTAATCAGTCCACACACCTAGCCTAATAAATCATTCGTGAAAATTAATTAAGGGCTTAAGTGAAAGACATGGACAACTTTAACTTCTTAAAGTGATACATAGTGTAAAGTCATTAAGGTTCTTATTTGACTCTTCTTTTCTTTTTTTTTCTTTGGAGCATTACATTGGTTGGTGTTTGATTCTCCCAGGATCGAGTTTCGTGCATCATTGCCTGTGAGGACTTACACTATCACGTACACCTTCCCCTAAATCTCCACATAGGGCGATCCCTACCACCCGTGTAACGAGAGTTCGGTCGGTGCATCCCAAGTCAGATGACTCGAAAGCACCAGGAACATAGTCCCCTCAGACCTAATTTCCCGAGTGGTAGTTGTGTGATAAGAGAGAACATCACTTATTTATTTATCTACATGAGAACCAAAACCCTTACACTTACAGTTTCCCAAAAAAAATTAAGGGTCCCTGACTACAACAAACTTCCTTATATTAACAGACACGAATTATTGACTCACTAGGTTCAAGGTGGACTTCTTTAAATATTTGAGTACTAAAACCCTATGATTACTCGTCCCTCGAGGGAAGACCGGGGTGCATCCTAACGACTAGATAAGACCTAAAACCGGTATACAAGATATCCTAATGCATCAAGTTCAAGACAATTTTGGGAGTTTTCTTTTACTTTGCCTCTCAACGGTTTTGCACATGCTAAACACACGCAAAATTCACAAAACATTTTTTTTTCGCAAACACATGAAGATTTTGAAAGAAATGTGAAAATTTTAAAGCACTAGGCAAGTAAAAGAAGACAACTCACCCAAGGATCATGACAAGCAGATATATCGATATTAAATGCAGCACACTAACATGACCCTAACAATGCACACAAAAGAAAACAAAAGGCAAAACGAAAAATACTTGACTCCACATATATACAAACGTAAATCATCCCCCACTTACTTCATGCATTGTCCTCAATGAATGTGAATATGACACTACATTGATTTATGCATGAGAAAGAAAAGATCTCACCAACGTGAAGCACAATGAGAGTTTCATGGTCATGTTGATAGACATAACCCCGAATTCCCAAAAACCCGTGAGATACTTAAGAAGGGAGACAAATAAGTCAAACAAATGTGACCCAAATACACAAGGGTTGGGGCCCACAACAATCATTGCTCACTGGTGGAGTCTTTTATTACTCTCTTATTTTCAAAAAAATTCTCTATTTTTTTTTCTAAACAAGATATATACATCAACAATGATATTATCATAATCATTTGGTCAAGGAACATCAAATGAGAACATCGAGTCCTATGGGCCAGAGATTTGCAAAAATGTGCCCACTTCATTGGTACTTTGAGGTGTCATGGGGGTGAAAGGTCAAAGCTGAAAGGCTCGAACCCCTCATGAAATTGGTTGGGTGTAACATAAATGATTGGAGTTGTGTTGCCTCACTAAGGTTTAGTTGCTCATCGAACAAAACCCTCCAACCAATAGGTGAGTGCATCGAAATGAGTTCCTCAGGCTCATTCGAAGGATGCGAAATACTAGTTTCATTATGAATGGGGCTTCTCCCCAAGTCATCCAACAAGGACCTCCCAACCTCCTGTATATTATCATGCATAAGCTCGGTCGTAGATGGGTCCTTGTTGCAGTCAATATGAAGCTCAAATGACTCAATAGCCCTGGGACACGGGGTGACGACACCATCTAGAATGGGTATATGCTGAGGTGTGTCCCCCTCACTAATGGTCTCAACTGAATCATGCAACGTACACTACCTTTGTACCTTCATATTTGATGTCAGCTCACTCTGTTGCATCGCAAAGATAGACAATGATTTTTCGCTGGCCCCACAAACATTCTCAATGGGTTGC
The DNA here is from genome assembly GCA_963682175.1 of Triglochin maritima. Classification (NCBI taxonomy): domain Eukaryota; kingdom Viridiplantae; phylum Streptophyta; class Magnoliopsida; order Alismatales; family Juncaginaceae; genus Triglochin; species Triglochin maritima. The sequence continues at coordinate 15,322,195 of OY821774.1, read as the reverse complement.
ATTGGTGTTAGGGGTGTTCGTTGATTTTGCGGTGCTTTCTCTAATTGGCGGCTGAGATTGAGATTTAAAGGTTGGTCCATGAGCTCCTGTTGCCTACCAGAGTTGGAACACATGAAACTCGGCACTCATTTTACCAAATGAGAGCTTCATGAGACCATTTCTAAAAATTAATTAAGGCGTTGGAAGTTGTCAGAAATGGTCTATCCAAAATTAAAGGTATTTAAGAGTGGGTGTTCGCAACAAGATTGATATCGAGGACAACAAAATCTACTGGAAATATAAAATCTCCAACTTTGATAAGCACGTCCTCGATAATCCCCTTTGGAATACGAATGTATCTATCCGCCAATTGGAAAGTGATCTTAGTTGGTTTCAATTCTCCCAAGTTTCTCAACTGTTGATAAACATAAAATGGGAGGAGGTTGACCGCCAATCCTAAATTAATGAATACATTGCTCATGCTAGTGTCCCCTATCGTACACTGAATAGTATAACACTCAGGGTCCTTGTATTTTGTGTTGGTGGGATTTGACAAAAGTGAGCTTACATTTGCATCCAAGAATACTTTCTTCGAAACATTGGTCTTCCTCTTGGTTGTGCAGAGATCATTTAATACTTTGGCATATTGAGGTATTTGTTGGATGACATCCAACAAGAGGATGTTAACCTTCACTTACTTAAGCACCTCTAATATCTTATCCATTGTGTCACTCTGCTTTTTGTTAACCTACTAGGATAGGGAGCTTTGGGCATGTAGGTTTTCTGCGGTGCCTGAGAATGAGGCATTGGTGTACTACCCTCACCCTCAGACTCTTCTTCATCACCATTCCCACTGAGGAGCTGAATAGATGGTGGTGGTGGCAAGGAAATGTGATTATCAACCTGTTTTCCATTACTTAAGGTTACAATGGCATTGACAAGGTGAACAAGTTCCTCCACATGGTTAACTTGTCGCCCCCGAGGTACCACATTCTCATTTTGCATGTGTTGTTGCCGGTACATGCGGGGATTAGCCTCGGGCTGGCTAGGTAGAGCCCCTCTCTCTCTCCTTCATGTACAGACTGAGCCAATTGGTCCATCTGAAGCTCTAGAGATTTGATGGTCTGCTGATTTGAAGTGAAAACTTGACTTATCGTTGACATAAAAATTTTCATTGAGTTTTCAAATCCACGAGTCAAGGTCTCAAGAGAATTGAATCGGGTTTCCATATTGTTGGAATTTGGGAAACCCGATTGATTGGTGATTTGAGCTTGGGGTGGTTGATAAGATTGTGCATGCATGGGAGGTTGGTGTGGTTGGTTAGGTGGTCGAGAGGAGTTTGAATGACCACCCGGTGCATTATTTTGGTTCCATGAAAAATTAGGGTGGTTCCTCCATCCGGGATTATAAGATGATGAGTATGGGTCATTCCTGGCTCTATCATAGATGGCATTGACATGTTCCATCTCAGGAAGAATGGATGCACACTCGCTTCCTATATGACATATCCTACCACATTAATGACAGGGAACTGGATCAGATGTAGACACATGAGGTGCATCTTGTTGGTTTTGGAGCTCAATCGAATTCATACGACGCATTAAGGCCGACAAGCGTGCCTCGGTGGCCGTAGTGGTATCGACAGCAAATGCGGCACCCGATCTAGTCGAGTTTGCGTATGCGATCCTCGCTCCTATGCTAGATGATGCTGGTGGTTCCCTTACACTCTTCCACTGCATGGTTTTCTCAGCGAGGTCTTCTAGGAAAGCTCATGCCTCACTTTCATCCTTTCCTAAGAACTCTCATTGACACATGGACTCAAGGAGCGTTCAGGACGGGATATGAAGACCCTCGTAGACAATCTGACAAAGGTGCCACAACTCGATGTCATGGTGAGGGCATGAGGATAGTAGCTCCTTGAATATCTCTAAATATGCATGAAATGTTTCGGTCTCAAGTTGATAGAACAAATTGATTTTGTTCCTCAATTTTTGAGTCTGATGAGTTGGAAAGTACTTCTTGAGGAATGCAGATTGAAATTCATCACAAGTCCTAAAGGCATTCGCCTAGTTGTTGTACAACCACTTCTTGACATCACCCTTTAGTGCAAAGGCGACAAGCCTAAGATGGATCTAGTCTGTGCTAAGTTGTTGCCGCTTGAACATAGCACATACCTCCTCAAATTCTAAGAGAAAGATATAAGGGTCAGCCTTCCCAGTGAAGTGAGGGAGCATAGAGATAAACTAAGGCTTAACCTCAAAGTGGTTCACATTCGCCTCTGGTAATACGATGCATGAGGGTAGAGCGGTACAACTCGAGTAGCATCGATCACGGAGAGGTATGGGAGCCAGAACAGGAAGAACTGGTGGGACAGGTGGGTCCAGCAACTGCTCCTCCTCGCGGTAATGAGCAGTCATTGAACCCGGACTTTGTGCGACAAGAAAAGATGAAGGCGTCGAGAAATCGACTACCAAGGTAGGATTCACGACACACCTCGTCAAACGGCCACTCTCGTCTCGTGCCCACACAAGCATGCACAAAGGTGTGCATACACACAAACTAAAACTTTTTTTAAACAACTAAAACAGAATCTGCGTAGCGGAGATGACGGGAGGACACAGAAGAGAGGGAATGACTCAGGAGAGAAGTCTTTATGCTACGGTGGGTGGGTACAGGTAGAAGCACACAAGCAAACAATGCTCAAACAATCCTAAGGTCGCTATAGGTCATTACAGCTAGACGATGCCTAACTGCGAGGTCACGCGGCCTCAACACGCCTCACCTCCCTGCGACGAGGACCACAAAGCCCAGAAAGTGAGTCAAGATCAGGAGATCTCGTCTCTCCTACTATCGACAGAGTGGGCGACGCCAACCAGGCCATGACGGTCGTGACCGGATCACTATCCTAATACGCCCGAGATCGTTAGGGTCAACGTCTACTTGATTTTAAAATTAGTCTCTTTATTAGTGTGGTTTTTGGGGCGAATGAAAGGGTGATGAAATCCTCTACCTTATCTTATATAGGACAACCCCTCCTTAGTAGCGTTTTGGAGTCTTAATTTAGCAATTAACTCTCCCAACAAACGCTCAACTCACACTTGTTGCAATGAAATTCCTACTAACTAATGCATCTTCATACAAAATGCATGAATTAGAGTAGGAAATACGTACCTCACGCCAACACTCAACAAATGAAAGTAAAGCTAAAATAAAAGACAATCTACGTGCCTAAGTCAAGTACATAAGGCATGACCTAAACAAGAAAGAATGCCTAATCTTTTGCTTTGGGTTTTAGGGTCCAAGTTGCTTAAAGGGAGATTGATTCTTTATCTGGGGACAAACTAAAAGACAAAATATGCCAAATTAATCCACAAACCTCTATATCAGATAAAGAAACAAGAAACAGAAAGAAGAAGTGGAGAGGAGCTTACCAAATCTCTAGTTGGCGGTCTTAGGCCGCTGATTGGCGGTCCGACAAGCTTCGTTTGCCTCCAAACTTCTCCAGCTGCCTCCCGTCGCGTCTCCAAGTCTCCTGAAACAAAGCAAAACTACAAACAAAAAATTAAATCCACCTGAATCGTGCAAACCAGAGTCTGGACTTGTACCTCCGTGACAACGGCGCCAAAAACTTGTTTAAACATTTTACATTTAGACAGCAAGTGCACAACCGTCGGTGAAGACGGGGCAAGTACGGGTCGTCCGCAGGGAGGTGAGCAGCCTCTGGTATGACCGAAATCAGATGGCGAATCAAGGGAGAAATGAAGTGATTACGCAAAAGCTAAACTACACTAAACTAATAAGTACGAAATGCGAAAGAAAACACAAAAGATTGGAAATCAGAAAGAGAAACCCCTAAGGAGTGGAGTGTGTACACATATGAAGTGAAATAAGGGATGAAAGGTACATGTAAGAATGTATGTGTGTGTCTTCATGCATAGGAAACATCTAAAGATGTGGCAAAACCTATTAATCCATTCACACAACGTATCGACAATTACTACTTGATTAACATAAGATTAGGCCCAGCATGAGAAGTGTCTAAATATATGGCAAGACTCATCAAAAACCATAAACTCATGTGAAGAACAAAGGTAAGCATGGGAGGTGTCTAAATGTTATGGCAAAACCCATCAAAATAAAGTTTCTTCAATCAATCAAGCAAGCAAACACAAATACAAACACATAACTAACATGTAGCATATTCAACAGGAAATTTTAGTCAATAAACATGAGAAAACTAAGCATAGGAAGTGTCTAGATCTTATGGAAAATCCATCAAAATTCCCCAACATGTAGATGATTAAAATACCCCCAATGAACATACAAAACACGCAAGTCTACACAATCACAAATTCATCAAACATCCAAACTTCACAATATATATGAACATCATCACCACCCCCCAAAGGGGATGAATCTACTCACTACACATTATTCTAGCAATTAAACTAAAGAAGAACTGATACATTCTAACTAATTTAGCCTAAGATCAAAGAAATAAGACTAAGCTAAGCATGCATAAAAAGAAAAACATGAGGACAAAATAATGAAAAATTATTTTATTAAATGACTCACATTTCTAGTAGCATTCTTCTTCACCTTGAGTTTTTGCTCCAAGGCTTACTCCAAGAAGAGAGAATGCCACCAAGCAATGGGTAATTACAATGGAATGTGAAGAGTTCTATTTATAGTCATAGAAAAAGGTAATCAGGGACAATCCCCCGATGTGGGACTAATACAACACCAGAAATAGACATAAACACCCATAATACATGATCTGCCCGAAGCGTGACGGATCCAGAGCCAACCCGGCCGCTAATTGGCGGTCTATATAGTCCGGATCCGCTCTGGATTTTGGTTGGGCTTTTCTGTGTTATTGTCTTCATGTTTGATGCACCCAAGTCAGTTGTTGGAGTTTAGGCGCGACCTGAATTGTCAAAATACTCCTCATGATGGTATGGAGTTTCTTCATTTGCTCATTGGTCCTTTGGGCTTTCATTTAGGTCATTCTCCCTTGCATCTTAGTCCTCAAGTCTCACAACTCAGTCCTTTTTCTTGCTTTTAGATCATTTTATGTATCTTCTCTTCAAACATGTTTATTTCTGAAACTTAAACATAAAATTCATTACATAGCATTGCATAGACGAAAAATAAAGGATATAAGACAAAAATATATGCATGATATGATGTTAATCAGGTGTGCTGTGGAAAGTACAGCTGGTTGAACTCCGTAAGGAATTCCTCCCAGCTCATATCCTCACTGTCCTCAAAAACCACTGCTGAAGTAGACCTCCACCACCAGGTAGCTCCGTCATCCAAAACATAGGTGGCCAAATCCACCTTCCTCTCACGAGGACAACTTATCACCTGGAAAATCTTCTGGATCTTAAAGACCTAGTCCTCTGCTACCACAGGGTTGCCACGACCATTAAAAGACGGGGGATGCTGATGCATAAACCGATCGAGTACCGCACCTGCTCAGTTTGGGCAGACTGACGCTCTAACAAATCACCCAACCTACCTAGGGTGCCATTGAGCGTCCTCCACTCCTCCTCCCTGCCTACCCCACCAACATCATCACTTGTGCTACGCTCCCGGGGAGGAGGTCTCACACGTCTCGGTGCCATCTACACAAGAGACATAAAACAGGAGTCAAAAACAATGCATGCATGCTTAACTCAACTCTAAGGATGGTTTCTTTAGACGAAGACACTGGAACTGACCACTCTGATACCAAATTGTAACGTCCTCAAAAAGTGGAAAATTTTAAATTAAAAGCATACTATCAACTCGAAGACATTACTGCAAAGACACAAGAACACATGTGCACCAACATATAATATATATATGTCACAGAGTTATACAGAAAAATGTGATTATATAAAATGCTCTCAAAAGGAAATATATACGTGTAATTACAACCACATCAAAAGAAAGGAACGCATGATCCAGTCCCGAGTGCTCTCCTCCGCAGTCACCACCCTCCTAACGTCGATCCTGACCTGAAATGCAAACATGAAGTATGCCTGAGTTTCCATAAGGAAACCTCGTATGTCAAACTCTAACATATGAATTAAACGATACTACAAAACTGTAAATGGCAAAAGCCCAACAACTGCAAAACACCACACAAATTTGCCTCATTCACCGGAACCACGGTTTTGCCTCAATGTTACCGGAGCCACGACGACGACGTATACATGCCTCATTCGCTGGAGCCACGACTTTGCCTCATTTACCAAAGCCGCGGCTTTAAAAAAACACAATTCGATCCGTAGAGCCACCACTGATTGCTATTAGGCCAGCTTGTGTGTCCGTTGCCCCAAAAGGGCCGGTGAACCCGTTGCCTTCTAGCCGATCAACAACAACCATGAAAAACACCAAACTGTGCAAAAACGGTCGAACGACAATACCACACCGGTCGACCGAATCCCTTTCCAGAGGACTGGCCCAACCAAAAAATCCACCAACGGTCGAACGGTAAAGGGGACCCGTTCGAATGAAAAACACCAGTAAAAAAATCCTCTTGTCGCACAAAGCACATTCAGTCGAACAAAACAAGCACAATGATCGACCGAAAAAAGGCAGTAAAATCCGATTTAGAACCAGATACGTCGGTCGAAAGAAACAATGAAAAGGTCGAATGAACTTTAAGTTAACTTAACTCATCGATTGGACGAAGTCTCAAGGCGGTCAACCGTTTTGTGGTCTACACCCCCAACCGACTTAAACATTGTTTCGGTCGAACGGCAAAGGGGACCCGGTCGACCGAAAACACTCAGGGCTTGCCTAACATACTTGACCGGTCGACCGCACGAAGCATCGTTCGATCGGTGCATGGCAGACTCCTCAAAATCACACCAACAACGGTCGACTGATACACCAATCGGTCGACCGAACACATCAGAAAACCGGTGAACTAAAGGTCCGACGAGCCCTTCAGCCTACCGTCGACCGCTTCGACACCCACACAACTTAGGTGAGCATAAAAACAAGTTTGACATAGCTTTAAGGCTATAAGAAACCTTTGAAGATCCAACGGAGAGCGTTTCCACGCGAACTCTTCTTCTTCTCCGGCGAAACCCGACTCGATCAACCGACAAATCCTCGCACACTTCACCACACCTCTTCTCCTCGACGAACACCACACCTCCGCGCACCAAGGCTGGAAGAGAGAGAGATGAGAGAGTGCCGAATAAGGAAGAGAGAGAAATTCAAACCTTATATACAAACCTCCCAACACATCTCAGTCGTCCATCTCAATCTCTTCTAAACCACCACCTAAAGAAGATTAACGACTAATCAAGGTTTAGGATATAACACTTTGTTCCCGTCACACAATACGCCAACTGTAATACTCCTAGTCTTCTTATTTTTCGAAACCAACCCATTTATGTTATAGTGCCAATACTATTTTGGTACCTAATACAGAAACTGGGCAATTTCTTTCTATAAGTAACTAGTCCATGAAGTGCAGTTCCCAACCATTTAGATCATTAATGCAACACCTGCAGTGGCTTAAATATTATCATTTCTGAATTACTGTATATTTCTCCAAGATTGTTGTGCTTTAGGTGCGTTAATATTCTAGAAAAGGTTGTCTAGCCAAAACTTAGAAGATAGGGCTAAGATCACCACTACTCCTACACTTCTTGTCTTCTAAATATATCAGTTGGACTTCCAAGTTCAAATCATGTCCTGGAGCTTCACAAATTTTGGCCTATTATCACTTAAAAATATAGTATTAAGTGTTCATCAATATAAAGGTCTTTATAACATATTATGGAACCAGCCAATACATCTCTCATTACCTTTCACTGACTTGATTGGATTTTAAAGATATTGTAATCAACCCACATTTAACACTAAGTAAATGTAAGATTTCGTGTCCCTATGTATGTATATATTTTAAAAAAATTAATACAACATACAAGATCGATTTCATATTTTCAACAAATTTTATGTACATTACCTTGTGTTTATTCTAATATTAAAATAAATCACAAAGAGAGAATCATACGTAAAGGTTCTCTAAAACCTTTAGATGATCCGGAGTCGCGTTGCCCGTATAATCGTCCACTGATTTGCCTCCGAGTGTTCACCAAACTCTAAACAAGATTAGAGAGAAAGGAGCTAGCCAATCAATCTCTAATAAGGCTTAGAATCTAGCTAATAACCCTTCTTTGAGCTCCTGACATTCCTATCTCCTCAGCTCAAAATTAATAAGAGATTTTCGTGATGATTAGAGGAGAGATTAATGAGAAAAAGAATCTTTACATTAACATAAACAAGTAGGAGGAGGGGTCCTTTTATAGGCTCCCAAAACATTTTTATCGAGAACTATTCCTTAGTCATGATCTCTTGCTTATTCTCTCCTAAAATTAATCTCTAATTGCCACATAAGCATCCTCTAAAATGTTTTAATTAAATCTGGAATTAATCCACCCATGATCTAATTAATCTCTTAATAATTCAGGCAGAAATCACACTGTTCGGTTGACCAAGAATTTTTCTCGGTTAACCGAACCATTCGGTTTTAACACGCGTTCGGTGCATCGTGAACTAGACAGTCGACCGAATCCACATGAGAAAAATTCTCTGGAAAAATTCGGACGAACCACGTCTTCTCTTCGGTCGACCGTTGACTCACCAAAATTTCTCCTGAGCATAGTCATCGGATGACCGAGTCACCTACGGTCTACCGAAAGTACTCTTTTTCGGTTGACCGTTCACACTCGGTTAACAGAACCCGATTGTACAGGCACTCCAGACAATTTCGGTCAACCAATTGTGCTTACCCGTTCCCCATTCGATTAATCGATCTGAAGATACCCCGGTCTACCGAACCATGAATAGTTCACCGTGTTTGACCCTGATTTTGCCTTTGTCAAATTTTGGATTTATTTCCAACAAAATTTGATCTTCTGGGGTTTTTAGCAAATTCACATCTTATGTAATATATTATCCTATGTAATATTAAATTATTACACCCCATAATATATACACCTCATATGAATTTACTATGATTCTAATTATGTCAATTCTCATGACATATTGATTTTACTCATTCACCACATGTGTCCTATTTTCACATGAAACCCGACACATCATACGAACTTAAAATCAAGCATCTTGTTTCCCAGTTTTGTGGTGTGACCTATAGGAGGATCCAAGCCAAATTGGCAGAGATATTAAACACTTAATATCTCAAACTATAAGGGGTATCTAGCTACACATTATAGTTACCCAATTAACATAGATGTCTTTGTTCCACCCGAACCAAAACACGATACATTTAGTGATGTAAGTGCACCACTTGTGTCCGTCCCTTGCATCATGATATTAAGAATATATACAAAGTAGAAATGTGTCATCTTTGTATTATATTCATTTCATGATCTATCTAAGCTGATTATAACTATGTAACTTAACTCAAGTTACATTGTGCACATTATAATTTTGCTTTATCAAGGAGCCCACTAATATCATCACTCAATTAAGAGGGACAATGATGATCGTTTGACTAGCTATCTTTTCTAGCACAAGTCATGTTTAACCAACCATTGACTTTATCACTACACTCATTGATAGCTTTTGACAATAATCAAATTAAGCACTTCTTGAGTGAAAAGCTATAAGTCTCATATCTTAGGATCTAAGACACAGTAAAACATTAATGACACGAAACACAATTCCATAATGTTTTACTTGTTAGGTCTATTCAATATATAAAAGTAATCTTTTCCTCTTTTATATACTCGTGTCGTCAATTATTTGTAGAGCTACAATAATCGATGACCAACACGACAATATTATCTCGGTAATTAATGTTCAATGTTAATTACTATGATTGTGAATAGCTTTTGATTTATGTAAATCATTATCTTTTAGAGCTCTACGGCTAAGGACCCAGCGTCTCTTCCTTAACACTTCCAAAAGTCGAATACCATAATCAAGGAACAAAATGTTTTCACATTCAATTCATAATAATTGACATATAAAAGTAAAACCTTTAGAACACATTCCTTTCAGTAAATCGCAATATGTATTGTGGTGCAGAACCAAAGTACTTAGTGTAGGATCGTGTGGGTTAAGGGTCCACAATCTCTAATCACTTTAATTCCAAAACAAACTCTACTTACAAGTCAAATAATGATGCAGCGGAATTTAAAACAAAGACTAGTAAGTAAAGCAAACCACAATGGAACGACACCGGATTTTTATAGAGGTTCGGCCTCCCGCCTACTTCCTCTCTTGCAAGCTCCGCTCGATCTCCCTCGAGCTCCGATCACGTCTTCACTATCAACCTCGTTCCAGGCCGAGATTAAGCCTTTTACAAAACAAGCTCGACGAACACCCTCGTGAGCTTGACTTTCTTCTCTCACAATCCGAGAGGAACACTTCGGGTTTTCACCGAAGTCCTTGCTTCTTTTACAACAATGAGAACTTGAGTGGAAGACACTCTCTAACTTGAGCACACTTAGCTTAGGATGTGGAATTGATGCTACGGTGTGGAAGTGTAAGCTTGGAGTGTTAGATTAGGAAAAATGAGCTTGGGAGTTTCTCTCTAATATATAGGACAAATAGTAGTGAGAGACTTGTGTAGAAATGTGTTTTACAACACTTTATATAGGCATTAGAGAGAATATACCCATTGGGATTGATTGGGTGAGTGTTGGTGTAGGATACACAAAACAGAAACTCGCAGAACCCAATTCTGAGGTAATTCGGTCGACCGGATCGGGATGAACAGTCGACCGGTTAGGTAACGGTCGACCACCCAACGGTGATTGGTCGAACACCGAATAGGGCTCGGTCGACCGATTTGCACCAGGCACCCTGGGGTTGACAAACGAAGATCTATTCGGTCGACTGAACCAAGGTCTAACGGTCGACCGAAAACAAGCAGGAGATTTGGGTCTGTCAATTCACACGGTCAACCGAAAGTGTATACACGGTTGACCGAAACCGGGCAATGAAAACACAAACAGGATAACTGATCCTCCGGTCGACCGAACGGTCTGTATCGGTCGACCGAAAGTGGGCAGACAGTTTGGGTTCAGGTTTAGAGTTTTCCGGTCTAAGTTTAGGTGATCTATTGAAGTCCAAATTATGTGAAATTTTGTGTGTGACTTCTATAAATAACCTAGTGTGTGTTTAAGTTGATTTTAGCTCAAGTATGCTCAATTTTCACAAGTTCCTAAGACTCAAAGAAAAATACAAAATACATGTCTTCAAAATAGTTTGATTACATGTCTTGACTTGATTTTTCTTTCTTCCTTGAGTCTTGATCACCTGTAGTGGTTAGCACAAAGCAATATACATGAAATGCAATATGTGTGCTACTCTGCATGATTGTAATTAAGATTAGGTTGATTAAATCATCAAAACATAGATTAAGGCCAACAATCGCCCACTTTTTGATGATGGCAACCTATATCTTAATACATGAAATTTATATATGTAAACTATGCATATTAATGCTCCCCTATGAATGTGCATAGATTTTGTTCATTTAGAACTCAAATTCCAAGTTACCCCTTTAATTAGCTCTCCCCCTTTGACATCCATCCAAATAATATTTATAAAAGAAAAATCATACGATTTGAGTTCAATGTGGATGCCTTGTAATGAAGTTGCTCCCCCTAAACTTTGCACTTCATTACTCTAAGAAAATGATATTCATTAAGCTCCCCCTATTGATATGAATATGATTTGTCAATTAAGTTCATTTCTATTTCTCCCCTATTAACATCAAGTAAATACTACAATTAAGCATGTGATGTTTTCATTTCCCCTATTTACATCCATTTAAAAAATTTGACTCTAAAACTATTCATGTTATTCAAGCATTTAAGATTTGCAATGAATGAATAAATGATATGTCAATTAAGCATATAAACCTAGACTAGAACCAATTTTATCAAAAAATTTAGAGGATAGGAAATTATACCAACTTGGAGCTTGAATTGGTTCTACCCTTCATTCGGTGATGCAACCGGCTTTCAATTCGACTCTTAAGCTCGCCCGGTCACCACCGATTTCTTCCTCAAGCACCTACAAGTGTAGATTTAGGTACCAAAACAACTTTGGGTCCTTGAATGTTAGCTTTGGGAACCCAAACCATTTTGGTTTTAGGAGCCCACACACTTAAGGAACTATTCTTTACAACTAAGTGCCTTCCATTTAAAGTTGTATAAGATGCATGGTTTTTCAATTTAGCATTAAATCCTAAACCATGTTTTTGCAAAGATTGCCTTTGACTCTCTAATATCGTGTTAAGCATCTTAGTTCCATTTGTGTACTTTTCTAGATATTTTCTTAATTGCACATTGCAAGCATGAAGATCTAATTGTTCAACATCTATAGGTGTTGCTTTTAACTTGTCAAGAGTTGATGCATTAGTTTCAAGTTTAGCAAGCACCTCATTCTTCTCATTCATGATTATTTCAATTTGGCATTTGAGATCATTTATTTGCTTTCTAGCATTTTTCTTCTTTTCGCAAATAATCTCATATTGTTTAACTAAGTCATGAAATGCATTTTGAAGTTCCTCATGAGAATATGTTTCTTCTTTGGAACATAAAGTATCACTAGCATATGACTTAGATGAGCAAGAATGTGATCTACTAGAGTAAGAGTTAGAAGATACCTCACTTCCTTCATCTTGAATTGCCATGTAGCACATATGTGCATATTCCTTTGTTGATGAAGGTGCGGTTGATTCGGATGATGATGAAGATGATGAATCGTCCCACGTAGCCTTGTGAGCTTCCAACCTCTTCTCCTTTCTCTTACTCCTCTCATTTTCTCTCCTTCTCTCCCTTCTCTCATTTTTCTTCTCCTTATCTTTTCTCTCATTTTCACTCTCTTCCTTCTCCTTGTTTTCTCTCTTTTCACTTCTTCTACCTCTTCTTTCATTCTTTTCTTCTTTATCCTTCTTGAGGTATTTGAAGAAGTCTTTGGCTAGGACTTCAATGTCCTCAGCTTCTACACTCCTCCTTGGTTGGTCAATATTTGCATGCAATCCCAAGGTTGGTTTGTTCTTGGAGGCTTCCTTCTCCTTTCAATGGTTAATTTGGAGCTCATAAGTCATGAGATTTCCAATTAACTCCTCCATCTTGAGTTGGGAAATGTCGTGTGCTTCTTCAATTGAGACCACCTTATCTTCCCAATCGTGACTTAGTGACCGGAGGAATTTCCTTATCATCTCTCCTTCATTTAATCTTCTTCCAAGAACCAAAAGAGAGTTAGTGATATCGGTGAAGCGAGTGTTCATTTCGCTTATGTTTTCACTGATTTGCATAGAAAATATTTCATATTTATGCATGAGGAAACTAATGCGAGTTTCCTTAGTTTTGCTATCCCCCTCATGGTGCATTTGTAGTCTATGACAAATTTCATATGCACTAACACACCCACTAATCATATTATACTCACTCTCATTAAGGCCACAATACAAGATGTTCATAATTTTCGAATTCATTTCGATTTCTTTCATTTTGGGTCTTGTAAGTGAATCTAATTCATCTTCATTTGGGGGTGTGTATGGATTTTGAAGAAACATCCAATACTTAAGGTCATTAGAAATTAGGAAAATCGTCATCCTATTCTTCCAATAATCATAATTTGACCCATTTAGCAAAGGAGGTCGAGTTGTGCATAATCCTTCTATGTGATTAGATGAAGTAGAGGTCATGCTAAAAATACAATTAAGTAATGAATTTAGCTCACAAGGCTCTGATACAAAATGTAGGATCGTGTGGGTTATGGGTCCACAAACTTTAATCACTTTAAATCCTAAGCAAACTCTACTTACAAGTCAAATGATGGTGCAGCGGAATTTAAAACAAAGACTAGTACGTAAAGCAAACCACAATAGAACGACACTGGATTTTTATAGAGGTTCGGCCTCCCGCCGACTTCCTCTCTTGCAAGTTCTGCTCGATCTCTCTCGAGATCTGCTCACGTCTTCACTATCAACCTCATTCCGGGCCGAGATGAAACCTGTTACAAAACAAGCTCCACGAACACCCTCGCGAGCTTGACTTTCTTCTCTCACAATCCGAGAGGAACATTTCGGGCTTTCACCAAAGTCCTTGCTTCTTTTACAACATCGAGAACTTGAGTGGAACACACACTCTAACTTGAGCACACTTAGCTTAGGATGTGGAATTGATGCTAAGGTGTGGAAGAGTAAGCTTGGAGTGTTGGATTGGGGGAAAATGAGGTTGGGAGTTTCTCTCTAATGTATTGGACAAGTAGTAGTGGGAGAGTTGTGTAGAAATGTGTTTACAACTCTTTATATAGGCATTAGAGAGAATATAGTCGTTGGGGTTGATTGGGTGAGTGTTGGTGTAGGATACACAAAACAGAAACTCGTAGGACCCAATTCTGAGGTAATTCGGTAGACCGGATCGGGATGAACGGTCGACCGTTAGGCAATTTTGAACACAGTTTGGTCGACCAGTTAGGTAACGGTCGACCACTGATTGACATCATTTCATGCTTATATTTGTATCTTATATCCATTATCTTTCACCTAAACAATGCTATGTTACCAGTTTTATGTTTAGTTTTCAGGAATAAATAGGTTTGAAGAGATGAAGCATAAAACGACCCAAAAGCTGGGAAAAATGACTGAATTGTGAGAACTGGGGACTAAGATGCAAGGGAGAAGGACCTGAACGTAAGACCGAATGACCAAAGAGCAAAACAGAAAACTCCACACCATCTTGGGGAGTATTTTGGCAATTAGATTCGGGTCGGAGCTCCAATAAACAAAGTAGATGCATCAAAGACCTACAAAGAAATACAGAAAAGCCCAGAATAAATTCCAGCCAGATCCAGACTATATAGACCGCCAATTGGCGGTCCCTTTTGGCCCAAATCCTCTCAGATTTTGGTGGGTCGCGTATTAGTGTGTATTTAGTCCATTTCTGGTATTTTTCTAGTCCCACATCGGGGGATTGTCCCGGATTGCCTTTTTCTTTGGCTATAAATAGAACTTTTCACCTTCTATTGTAATCACTCCATATTTTAAGTGGTTATTCTTCCTACTAAAAGTGAGGCCTTGAAGCACACATTAAAGTAGGAGGATGCTTCTTTAAATGTGAGTCATTTTATCAATAAAGTTTTGTGTTTCTTTTATTTGTTTTGTGCTTCTTTTATTGTTTGTGCATGTTTTAGGTTAATCGTCTTTTATTAAATCTAGCTTAGTTAAAATGTCTTCTTATCTTAGTGTAATAATTAGTTTAATGCGTAGTGAGTAGTTTCATCCCCTTTGGGGGTGGAGTAGATATTCATACATGCATTAGAGAATGGAATGAATACTTTATTTTTCAATGTGTTGATAAAACATGAATGTATGCTTGCTTGTTTAGGATAGAATTTATAACTTGATGAGTTTTGCCAAAATGATTAGACACCTCTTATGCTTGTTTAGGTTCTGAAATAAACATCTTGCATATGTTAATGTTAATCAACTAGGTTAGTGAATAGATTGATAAGTTTTGCCATAACATTTAGACATTTCCTATGCATGATAACACCACATTAATTTGTGCTTAAAGAATGTGTTCAACACCCACCTCTTTGCATGTGTGCACTCACTCCACCCCTTAGGGGTTTTCTATTTCCTGAATTCCAGCATTTCGTTCTTAGCTTAGTTGTTATTTCATCGGTTGTGTCTTTCTTTCGCATTTGCTTCTTCGTAGTTATCGTAGTTTAGATTAGCATAAACAACTTTCTTCCACCTTATTGTGCCACTTGATTTCTGATAAACAAGAGGTTGGTCACCTCCCTGAGGACGACCCGTATTTGTCACCGCTTCAACACTGCCGTGCACTTGCGGTTTTAAATAAAACGTTCAACAAGTTTTTGGCGCTGTTGCCGGGGAGGTACCAGTCCAGACTCTTGTTTGGACGATTCGAGTGGATTTGATCTTTTGTTTTTAGTTTTTTGTTCTTTTAGGACGTTTGAGATTCAAAGAGAAAGAAGCAGGGAAAATTTGGGAGCCCTTCAAGCCTTCAAGACCGCCAAATAGCGGTCTGGGACCGCTGTTTGGCGGCCTGGTGAGATATGTTCACCCCCAAATTTCTTCTGGTTGTTTCTATTTACATCTTAGTTATCTGGAAGCCCAATTTGGCATGTGTGAACCTATAGTTTGCTCCCAGATCAATAAATAACCAATCAACCCTCTAATCAACTTGGACACTAAAACCCAAAGCAAACGATTAGGCATTTGCTATGTTTAGGTCACGCATCATCTAGTAATGACTTGAGCATGTTAATTGTCTTCTCTTAGTTTTTATTTTTGTCGTTGGTTGCTGGAGCGAGGTATGCATTCCTTAACACTCATTCACGCATTAGGACATTCATTAGTGAGTAAGGTTTGCATCGAAACAAGTGTGAGTTGAGCGTTTGTTTGGAGAGTTGATTGCTAAATTAGGACTCCAAAATGCTACTAAAGAGAGGTTGTCCCATAAAAGATAAGGTGAGGGATTTCATCACCCTTTCCTTCGCCCACAAACCACACTAATCAATAGCCTAATTTTTAAAATCAAGTAGACATTGGCCCTAAGGATTTCAGGCGCAATAGGAGAGTGATCTGGTCCCGACCGTCATGACCTGATCGGCGTTGCCCACGTTGTCGATAGTAGGAGAAACGAGATCCCCGGATCTTGGCTCACTTGCTGGGCTTTGTGGTCCTCGTCGTAGGGAGGTGAGGCGTGTTGAGGCCGTGTGACCTCGTAGTTAGGCGTCGTCTAGCTGTAAGGACCTATAGCGACATTAGGATTGCTTGAGCCTTGTTTGCTTGTGTGCTTCTACCTGTACCCATCCGCCGTAGCATAAGGACTTCTTTCCTTCTCTCCTGAGTCATTCTTTCTCTCTTGTGTCCCCCCGTCTTCTCCTCTACGCAATTCTTTGTTAAAAAAAACCAAAAAAAAAGTTTTGGTGTGTGTGCACCTTTGTGCATGCTTTCGTGGACACGAGACGAGAGTGGTCGTTTGACGAGGAGCGTTGTCAATCCGACTTCGGTCATCGATTTCTCGACACCTTCCTCCTCTCGTGTCGCACACAGTCCGGGTTCAATAGCTGCTAATTTCCGTGAGGAGGAGCAGTTGCTCGACCCACCTGTTCGACCTGTGCTTCCAGTTGTCGCTCATATACCTCTACGTGATAGATGCTACCCGAGCTGTACCACTTTACCCTCATGCATCGTATTACCAGAGGCAAATGGGAACCATTTTGAGGTTAAGCCTCAGTATATTTCCATGCTCCCTCACTTCACTGGGAAAGGTGACCCCTATATCTTTCTCAGGGAATTTGAGGAGGTCTGTGCTATGTTCAAGCTGCAACAACTTAGCACAGACTTCATCCATCTTAGGCTCGTTCCTTTTGCATTAAAGGATGACGTCAAGAAGTGATTGTACAGCAACCAGGCGAATGCCTTTAAGACTTGGGACGAGTTTCAATCTGCATTCCTCAAGAAGTACTTACCAAATCATCGGACTCAAAAATTGAGGAACGAAAAAATTGGGAAAGGATGAAAGGGAGGCATGGGCTTTCCTAGAAGGCCTTGCTGAGAAAATAATGCAATGGGAGAGTGTAAGGGAACCACCTGCATCATCTAGTATAGGAGCGAGGATCGCGAATGCAAATTCGACTAGATCAGGTGCCACATTTGCTATCGATACCACTACGGTCACCGAGGCACGCATGGTGGCCTTAATGCACCGTATGGATTCGATTGAGCTCCAAAACCAACAAGGTGCACCTCAAATGTCCACATCTGGTCCAGTTCCCTGTCATTCATGTGGTAGGGTAGGTCATGTAGAAAGCGAGTGTGTGTTTATTCCTCCTGAGATGGAGCGTGTCAACGCCATCTATGACAGAGCTAGGAATGACCCATACTTATCATCTTATAATCCTGGATGGAGGAACCACTCCAATTTTTCATGGAACCAAACTAATGCCCGGGTGGTCCTTCAAACTCCTCTAGACCACCTTACCAATCACATCAACCTCCCATGCATGCACAATCTTATCAGCAACCCCAAGCGCAAACCACTAATCAATCGGGTTTCCCAAATATGGAAACCCGATTCAATTCGCTTGAGACCTTAACTCATGAACTTGAAAACTCAATGAAATTTTTTATGTCAACCACGAGTCAAGTTCTCACTTCAAATCAGCAGACCATCAAATCTCTAGAGCTTCAGATGGGCCAATTGGCTCAGTCTGTACATGAGAGAGAGAGAGGGTCTTTGCCTAGCCAGCCTGAGGCTAACCCCCGTATGTACCAGCAACAACACACACAAAATGAGAATGTGGAACCTTGGGGGAGGCAAGTGAACCATGTGGAGGAACCTGTTCACCATGTCAATGCCATTGTTACCTTAAGGAATGGAAAACAGGTTGACAATCACATTTCCTTGCCACACCCACCACCATCTATGCAGCCCCTCAGTGGGAATGATGGTGAAGAAGAGGTTGAGGGTGAGGGTAATACACCAACGACTCCTTCTCAGACACTGCAGAAAACCTACCTGCCAAAAGCTCCTTATCCAAGTAGGTTAACCAAAAAGCAGAGTGACACAATGGACAATATATTAGAGGTGTTTAAGCAAGTTAAGGTTAACATCCCCTTGTTGGATGTCATCCAACAAATACCTCAATATGCCAAAGTGTTGAAGGATCTTTGCACAACCAAGAGGAAGACCAATGTTCCTAAGAAAGCATTCTTGGCTGCAAATGTAAGCTCACTTTTGTCCAATCCCGCCTACACAAAATACAAGGACCCTGAGTGTCCTACTATTCAGTGTACGATAGGGGACACTAGCATGAGTAATGTTTTGCTTGATCTATGAGCAGCGGTCAACCTCCTCCCATTTTCTGTCTATAAACAGTTAAATTTGGGAGAATTGAAACCAACTAAGATCACCCTCCAACTGGTGGATAGATTCATTCGTATTCCAAAGGGGATTATCGAGAACGTGCTTATCAAAGTTGAAGATTTATATTTCCAGTAGATTTTGTTGTCCTCGATACCAATCCTGTTGCGAACACACTCTCAAATACCTTTGATTTTGGATAGACCATTTCTGGCAACTTCCAACGCCTTAATTAATTGTAGGAATGGTCTCATGAACCTCTCATTCGGTAACATGAGTGTTGAGTTTCATGCGTTCAACTCTGGTAGGCAACAGGAGCCCATGAATCAACC
The DNA here is from genome assembly GCA_963682175.1 of Triglochin maritima. NCBI lineage: Eukaryota > Viridiplantae > Streptophyta > Magnoliopsida > Alismatales > Juncaginaceae > Triglochin > Triglochin maritima. Next base: position 15,302,988 of record OY821774.1, on the reverse strand, counting down.
TTTAAATCTAAATCTCATCCGCCAATTGGAGAAAGCACCACAAAATCAACGAACACCCCTAACCCCAATGCAACCCATTGAGAATGTTTGTGGGGCCAGCGAAAACTCATTGCATATCTTTGCAATGCAACAGAGTGAGCTGGTATCAAACATAAATGTCCAAAAGGAGTGTTCGTTGCATGATTCAGTTGAGAGTACTAGTGAGAGTGAGACACCTAATCATATGCCTATACCAGAAGGTGTCTCTACCTCATGTCCCAAGGCCATTGAGCCATTTGAGCTTCATCTTGACTCCAACAAGGACCCACCTACGACCGAGCTTATGCTTGATGATATAAATGATGGTGGGAGGTCCTTGTTGGATGACTTGGGGAGAAGCCCCATTCTTAGTGATGCAGGTCTGTTGCATCCATCGAATGAGCTTGAGGAACTCATTTTGATGCACCCACCTATTGGTTGGAGGGTTTTGTTCGATGAGCAACTAAACCCTAGTGAGGCAACACAACTTCATTCTTTGTTGCCCACACCCAACCAATATCATGAGGGGTTCGAGCCTTTCAGCTTTGACCTTTCACCCCTCATGACACCTCAGAGTACCGGTGAAGTTTGCCCATCTCCGCAAGTCTCTGGTCCTCATGACTTGATGTTCTCATTTGATGTTCCTTGACCAAATGATTATGAGAATATCGTTGTTGCTGTACATATCATGTTAAAAAAAAGAAAAAAGTGAGTAATAAAAGACTCCATGAGTGAGCACTGATTGTTGTGGGCCCCAACCCTTGTGTACTTGGGCCTCATTTCTTCACATATTTGTCTCCCTTCTTCAGTATCTCACTGGTTTTGAGGGAATTCGGGTTTGTGTCCATCAACATAACCATGAATTTCCTGTTGCGCTTCATGTTGGTGAGATCTTCCCTTTTTCATGCATTAATCCATGTAGTATCTTGTTCACATTCATTGAGGACAATGCATGAAGTAGGTGTGGGGGGTGCTTTACGTGTGTACATAGTCGAGTCGTTTTCCTTTGAGTTTGTTTTCTTTTGTTTGTACTGCTAGGGTCATGTTAGTGTCCTGCATTTAATATCGATATATCTGCTTGCCATGATCCTTGGGTGACTTGTCTTCTTTTGCTTGCCTAGTGCTTTAAAATTTTCACATTTCTTTCAAAATCTTCATGTGTTTGCGAAATAAAAAAAATTTGTAGGTTTTGGGTGTGTTTAGCATGTGCAAAACCGTTGAGAGTCAAAGTAAAAAGATAGCTCCCAAAATTGTCTTGAACTTGATGCATTAGGATATCTAGTTTACTGCCTTTAAGTCTTATCGAGTCGTTAGGATGCACCCCGGTTTTCCCTCTGGGGCGAGTAATCGTAGGGCTTCAGCACTCAAACATTTAAAGAAGTCCACCCTGAACCTAGTGAGTCAAATAATTCGTGTCTGTTAGTATAAGGAAGTTTGTCGTAGTCAAGGGCCCTTAATCTCTTTTTGTGAAACTTAAGTGTAGGGGTTTTGGTTCCCATGTAGATAAATGAATAAGTGGTGTTCTCTCTTCTTGCACGACTCATATCACTCGGGAAAGTAAGTCTGAGGGGACTTTGTGCCTGGTGCTTTCGAGTCATCTGACTTGGGATGCACCGACCGAACTCCTGTTACACGGGTGGTAGGGATCGCCATATGTGGAGATTTGAGGGAAGGTGTACGTGATAGTGTAAGTCCTCATAGGCAATGATGCACGAAACCTGACCCTGGGAGAATCAAACACCAACCAATTAAATGCTCCGAAGAAAAAGAAAAAAAAAAGAAAAGAAAAAAAGTGTCAAATAAGAACCAAAATGGACTTTACACATTGTATCACATTCAAAAGTTAAGGTTGCCAATGTCTTTCACTTAAGTCCTTAACTAACTTTCACGAATAACTCATTAGGCTAGGTGTGTGGACCGATTACATATATAGAGTCGACCCGTAGTATTACCGCATCCCATGATCGACAATATAAGTCCAACGAGTCGTGTAGCTAGATTGATTAATGCATCTTGTTCGGATTTTGTGGGTGTATCCGTTGAAAACCCTCAGGAGACAACACTCCTCCTCCTTGGCGACAAGGAGGTTTAACGGCTTGTTGCACGTGCTAAGTGCAACCGTGATTCCTACGAAAGTGAGTTAGGATTTCTTGTTTTCGTATGCTTTTTCCTTTCTTTGTTTTGCTCGGGACTAGCAAAAGTTAGGTGTGGGGGTATTTGATTGACATCATTTCATGCTTATATTTGTATCTTATATCCATTATCTTTCACCTAAACAATGCTATGTTACGAGTTTTATGTTTAGTTTTCAGGAATAAATAGGTTTGAAGAGATGAAGCATAAAATGACCCAAAAGTTGGGAAAAAGGACTGAATTGTGAGACCTGTGGACTAAGATGCAAGGGAGAAGGACCTGAACGTAAGACCGAATGACCAAAGAGCAAAACAGAAAACTTCACACCATCTTGGGGAGTATTTTGGCAATTAGATTCGGGTCGGAGCTCCAATAAACAAAGTAGATGCATCAAAGACCTACAAAGAAATACAGAAAAGCCCAAAATAAATTCCAGCCAGATCCAGACTATATAGACCGCCAATTGGCGGTGCCTTTTGGCCCAAATCCTCTCAGATTTTGGTGGGTCGCGTATTAGTGTGTATTTAGTCCATTTCTGGTATTTTTTTAGTCCCACATCGGGGGATTGTCCCGGATTGTCTTTCTCTTTGGCTATAAATAGAACTTTTCACCTTCTATTGTAATCACTCCATATTTTAAGTGCTTATTCTTCTTACTAGAAGTGAGGCCTTGAAGCACACACTAAAGTAGGAGGATGTTACTTGAAATGTGAGTCATTTTATAAATAAAATTTTGTGTTTCTTTTATTTGTTTTGTGCTTCTTTTATTGTTTGTGCATGTTTTAGTTTAATCGTCTTTTATTAAATCTATCTTAGTTAAAATGTCTTCTTATCTTAGTGTAATAATTAGTTTAATGCGTAGTGAGTAGTTTCATCCCCTTTGGGGGGTGGAGTAGATATTCATACATGCATTAGAGAATGGAATGAATACTTTATTTTTCAATGTGTTGATAAAACATGAATGTATGCTTGCTTGTTTAGGATAGAATTTATAACTTGATGAGTTTTGTCAAAATGATTAGACACCTCTTATGCTTGTTTAGGTTCTGAAATAAACATCTTGCATATGTAAATGTTAATCAACTAGGTTAGTGAATAAATTGATAAGTTTTGCCATAACATTTAGACACTTCCTATGCATGATAACACCACCTTAATTTGTGCTTAAAGAATGTGTTCAACACCCACCTCTTTGCATGTGTGCACTCACTCCACCCCTTAGGGGTTTTCTATTTCCTGAATTCCAGCATTTTGTTCTTAGCTTAGTTGTTATTTCATCGGTTGTGTCTTTCTTTCGCATTTGCTTCTTCGTAGTTTTCGTAGTTTAGATTAGCATAAACAACTTTCTTCCACATTATTGTGCCATTTGATTTCTGATAAACAAGATGTTGCTCACCTTCCTGAGGACGACCCGTATTTGTCACCGCTTCAACACTGCCGTGCACTTGCGGTTTTAAATAAAACGTTCAACAAGTTTTTGGCGCTGTTGCCGGGGAGGTGCAAGTCCAGACCCGTATTCAACGCGGCCGTGCACTTGCGGTTTTAAATAAAACGTTCAACAACCGCCCAACGCTAAGACTCTGGTACACTTAAGTGATCGGTCGAACACCGAATAGGGCTCGGTCGACCGATTTGCACCAGGCACTCTAGGGTTGACAAACGAAGATATATTCGGTCGACCGAACCAAGGTCTAACGGTCGAGCGAAAACAAGCAGGAGATTCGGGTTTGTCAAGTGACGGGCATTCGGTCGACCGAACAAGGTCATCGGTCGACCGATACATGAAAAAGTATATGGGGTATTTTTGGTTTAATACGAATACGACCGTTGGGTATATACGACAAAAGTAAATGTCAAAAAAATAAGTTCACACGGTCGACCGAAAGTGTATACACGGTCGACCGAAACCAGGCAGTGAAAACACAAACAGGATAATTGATCCTCCGGTCGACCGAACGGTCTGTATCATTCGACCGAAAGTGGGCAGACAGTTTGGGTTCAGGTTTAGATTTTTCCTGTCTAAGTTTGAGTGATCTATTGAAGTCCTAATTATGTGAAATTTCATGTGTGACTTCTATAAGGAACCTAGTGTGTGTTTAAGTTGATTTTAGCTCAAGTATGCTCAATTTTCACAACTTCCTCAGACTCAAAGAAAATACAAACTACATGTCTTCAAAAGAGTTTGATTACATGTTTTGACTTCATTTTCCTTTCTTTGAGTCTTGATCACATGTAGAGGTTAGCACAAAGCAATATGCATGCAATGCAATATGTGTGCTACTCTACATGATTATAATTATGATTAGGTTGATTAAATCATCAAAACATTGATTAAGGCCAAAAGGCCAACATTTAGAGAATCAAAGTATATCATGATTTATGAGTCATAGTATCACAATGCAGAACCAAAGTATTTAGACAATCGTATTATATAATGATACCTGAGACATAGTATCACAAACCAAGCACTAGTTGTCATGTCACATTCAACTACATACTTAAGAAAAATGTCACATTGTTGTAAAACCATGTTTCACCACTGCAGAACAAGACACCACTAAACTAGATTATGATCCTATTCTAGAAAATTCTTAAATAATTACCCATCACCAACATTACCAAACACAACTAATAGAGTGAAATCCTTACGGCTTTAAGGTGCCATCATTTGTATTGATGATGTATCTTTACATCAAAACCAAAGTATTTAGAGAATTAAAGTATGTCATGATTCATGAGTCATATTATAAAAAATGAAGCATTATGAAGAACCTTCATAGTATTATGGAGAAGCAAACGAAGCATGCATTCCAGCACTTGTAAAGATGAAACACAATTTGTTATTTGAGTGTAGGTTAAATTCTTACCACATTGACTGGGTTTAGGGGAGGGGGGCATGTTGCCTTTTCTTTGACACATTGCACAACCCTCTCAATGACACGCCCACAACTTCCTCCACCGTTCCTAACAGAGAATTCTCTAGCTTTTTAAAGCACTCGTCAAGGTGAGCTACGACACCTCCAATCGTGACGACGATCGACACTTCAGACAACATGTAATGGCAACGAGTGTCATTTAGCTGATACACGAAATACCAACAATAACTACACACATCTACTGATCACGATGAGAAAAACGTATAACATATGGAAGGGAACTTCAAATCAAGTATTATAACTCACCGAATCACGATTGCATTAAAAAAAACCTAGTCAGCACACCTTCTTCAAACTTTTTCCAAACCTTCACCGACTCTCCAAAGAAGAAAAAGGGGACCACTGATGATCGTTCAATGCGAGTAGAAGGGCCAACCATGTTAACCTTGGTCGTTGGTCGAGATTGGCAGGATCGCAGGGGAGAGAAGGGGTGATGAGGTTTGATTGGGGTGGAAGCAAGTAGTGGAGGGTATACATTTTTGGAGGGTAGTTTGGGGATTTTGACAGGACAAGACGTGTAGGGAAGAGTGGTTGGTGATGCCATCCAAACAGCTCCGGCGGGTGGGGAGAGGGGTGGTTTTTAAGGTCTGCTTTCCAAAAGCTAGCTTCTTTGGGGGATTTGACATTTGGGAGTCCAATCCGAACGATGCCAAAGCATACATGGAAAACCCCTCCCAAACTCCGCAAATAGGGAAATTACAAACATGACACTGATTATGAATTTCATTATTGATAAAAGATGTTACAAAGGTGAATATGCATTCTTATCTCCCTACCCTACCCTACCCTCCTCATCCGACAACTCTCTCAAGAAGCTTTAATCATTTGGCGCACTCACAAAATCCTCCAATGGGACACACACCTCATTACATATTTATCGTGTAAGGATATAACAAGTGCAAAACCATTTATTATCTCATGAAAATATACATGCCAAACTCCCGAGATTATGGAAAAGTGGCGTGTGGAATATGATACACATATCAAAATCATTCAACACTCAATGCCCACGAGGTGTGGTGCAACTGGTTGAGGATTTGAGGGTGTGGAATGATATCCTCAATTCTTGAGATTGAACCTCTAATGTGACACAAAAAATATACGTTAAGTACTGATGTAGAGTGAAAGAGAGTAGCCGAATATCGCTTTGTCTTGCGAGATAAATCCAGAATACACTAGAGAAAGCTTAGAAATCCACCAAAAGTCGAAAGAGTTGAAATCCACCAACAAAAATGAGTAATTTTTATAGTCAAAGTTGATTCCTTCGTTCATGGGGTGTTCTTCTTTAAATACATGAGTTTGTTGCATGGATAAGACTCTCTTAATATGGATAAGACCATTCCAACCCCTCTTATCCACTCCCTAGTATGTTAGGATAAGATGGAATCTACCCCAACTAACATGCGAGGGAATGAGGCAAATAATAAAAGAACTTATATCCTAACGTGCATGTGTCGATGTGAATGATGCATGTTTTTCCTTCTCTACTCGCATTAGCTCTCGTCTCCCAAGAGATCACATTTTCATGATAAGCAAGTGTTCGTACTCCTGCATTATTCCCTCCATCTTCAAAAGGAGATCGCCCTCGAGCAAACATCAGTATAGACGGTGGGATCCGGGGAGGGAGACTTTCTGGCACATGCTTGTGACCTTCCTCGAACACAAAGAATGGAAGGTATAGCATGGAATTGCTCACCCACGAGAGGTATCACACTTCCATTAGCGACGATTGCGAAGATCTCCTTACTCTCGTGTATGGGTGGGGCAACACCACTGACGCATGTGAATATGGTGGGGAGGGTTTTGATGTACGTGAGGAGGCTATATGTTTGGCATCATCGGGAGCTTCCAGCGAGACAATGCAGCATGGAGAGTCATCTTCACAATGTGATAGCAACAGGAGTCGTTGCACCGCACGTAAGACAAGGTCGTCCTCCTCCCCTCGGCGATGGACGCACGACGATGGGAGTTGCACCACCTACATGCCCGGTTGGCCTTCCCTCTTTTGGTGAAAAAATGTATTCTAAAAGTTTTACTTTTATATGTCTTTTATTATGAATTGAATGTGTTGAACATTTTGTTCATTGATTAATGTATTCAACTTTTGGAAGCGTTAATGAATAAACTCTTGGTCCTTAACCGTAGAGCTCTAAAAGATAATGGTTTACATAAATCAAAAGTAATTCACAATCATGGTGATTAACAGTGAACATTAATCATCGAGATAAGATTGTCATGTTTGTTAAGAAAGATATTGTAACTCTAAAAATATTTAACAACATGAGTATATGAAATGGAAAATGTTTCTTTCATATACTGAATTGACCTAACAAATGAAACAAAATTCTTCTCTCTCCAATTTTTCCATCATTCTATCCAAAATTCTTTTAGTTTTAATTGTGTACTAGAGATTAATTTCTTTAGAGCATAGAATGTGTTATTAGTTAGATTCTAACCTTGATTTAGAGATATATTGGCTAGCTCATTTCTCTTTAATCTTGTTTAGAGTTTGATGAACACTTGGAGGCAAATCGGCGGACAATTCAATAGGCAACGCAACTCCGGATCTTCATAAAGGTTTTAGTGAACCTTTGGGTATGATATCCTTCTATTTATTTTAATATATATGTAGATTACATGATATTAGAATAAATATAAAATAATTTACATGAAGTTGTCAAAAATATGGAAATCGATCTTGTATGGATGTATAAAAATTTTAAAATATATACATACATAGGGACACAAAATTCTACAAAATGGACGTCGAACTCCTTCTTGTCTACCTCAAGTTCGCTCGCATCAAGCATCTCGTCCTCAACAAATGGGGGCAGGAACCTATCCTTCAAAAATGCCTTCATTCTTGTCCACGTTTGCAAGTGTTTGTTTCCACAACATCTCCAATCCACTTGCAAGGACATCCACCGTAATGTCACTTCACCTTTGAGATGGTTCTTTGCCCTTTGAACTTGGAGGTGTAAACCTTTCGACCTCATGATCCATCGCAAGACACCTTTCGCATTTAGACATCCACAGAAATCATGGAGCTCTACCTCCAATGTGTCATTTCCATCGCTCGGTTAATGTGGGTGTAGAAAAACGTCAACGTGTGACCATCAGGGTGGTCGTTAACGATGTCGATTTCCCTCCACCACCACTCTCTCGTCAGCCATGACACCACCATGCGCCTGCGACATCCCAGGAGCTAAAAGCTCTAATACCAACTGATGTTGACCGGAAGCGAGTTGGTTGAATTTCTCTTCGGGCAGCGAGATAAAATCAGGAACCAGCCAAGAGGGATCTTGGAATCCACCAAGAATAGGGATAAGCACCAGTTTTGGGCAAATGAAAAGTCTCTTTTTCAAATTCATTATTCTCACTGTATGTAACTTTTGCAAACTCATCCCTAAGCTAGGTAAAATATGAAATTAAGTGCTAAGATATCTAACCATATACTATTTAACCCAATCACAATACTAACTCTAAAACACTAGATTTGACTTTCACTTTCCGTTTTGCATCAGGTACCCAATGTTGGGTCACCTCGAGTTAATACCGCAACTCATCTTACAAAATGGGACGAAAGGAGGCCGAAGAATTCTGTATCATCGGGAAAAAAAACTCAACCAAACGTTTAATCCCGATAAGTTATTTTTCATGGCCTATGTTTAGTTCCATCAATGTGAGAATGCCTAGGCACACACTATCCACGGTAACATCACTGTCTACAAAACAAATACATGTACTCCAACTATACTTGTATTTTATTATCACGACTCTTGTCATGTAATTTTTGAAAGTAATGTGTTCTAAAAGTTTTACTTTTATATGTCAATTATTATGAATTTAATATGCAAGCATTTTGTTCCTTGATTATGGTATTCGTCTTTTGGAAGTGTTAAGGAAGAGACGTTTGGTCCTTAACCGTAGAGCTCTAAAAGATAATGGTTTACATAAATCAAAAGTTATTCACAATCATGGTAATTGACATGGAACATTAATTACCGGGATAAGATTGTCGTGTTGATGATCGATTGTTGTAGTTCTACAAATAATTGACTACACGACTATATAAAAGAGGAAAAGATTACTTTTATATATTGAATAGACCTAACAAGTAAAACATTATGGAATTGTGTTTCGTGTCATTAATGTTTTTACCGTGTCTTGGATCCTAAGATATGTGACTTATATCTTTTCACTCAAGAAGTGCTTAATTTGATTATTGTCAAAAACTATTAATAAGTGTAGTGATAAAGGAAATAGTTGGTTGAACATGACTTGTGCTGGAAAAGATAGCTAGTCAAACGATTATCATTGCCCCTCTTAATTGAGTGATGATATTAGTTGGCTCCTTGGTAAAGCAAAATTATAATGTGCACAATGTAACTTGAGTTAAGTTACATAGTTATAATTAGCTTAAAGAGATCAAGAAATGAATATAATACAAAGATGACACATTTCTACTTTGTATATATATTCTTAATATCATGAGGCAAGGGACGGACACAAGTGGTGCACTTACATCACTAAATGTATCGTGTTTTGGTTCGGGTGGAACAAAGACATCTATGCTAATTGAGTAACTATAATGTGTAGCTAGATACCGCTTATAATTTGAGATATTAAGTGGTTAATATCTCTGTCAATTTGATTTAGATCCTCTTATAGGTCACACCACAAAACTGGGAAACAAGAGGCTTGATTTTAAGTTCAAATGATGTGTCAGGTTTCATGTGAAAATAGGACACATGTGGTGAATGAATAAAATCAATATGTCATGAGAATTGACATAGTTAGAATCATGATAAATTCATATGAGGTGTACATATTATGGGGTGTAATAATTTAATATTACATAGGATAATATATTACAAAAGATGTGAATTTGCTAAAAATCCTAAAAGATCAAATTTTGTTGGAAATAAATCCAAAATTTGACAAAGGCAAAATCGGGGTCAAACACGGTGAACCGTTCATGGTTCGGTCGACCGAGGTATCTTCGGATCGATTAACCGAATGAGGAACGGGTAAGCACAATTGATTGACCGAAATTGTCTAGAGTGCCTGGACAATCGGGTTCGGTTAACCGAGTGTGCACGGTCCACCGGGAAGTAGTATTTTCGGTAGACCGAATGTGACACGGTCATCCGTAGACTATGTCCCAGGAGAAATTCTGGTAGGTGATGAAGAATTATATTTATGCCGCAAGTGCACGGCGTCTATGAAGACGTGGTAAGTACGGGTCGAACACAAGGAGGGAGAGATTTCGTAGTTGATGTTATTTTCGATTAAGAGGAAGAAGGAGAGAAGAATCAATTGGGTTTTTAGGTTTTTGGATTAGAATCATCTAAAGCAAGAACAAGAACAAATAAACTAAAACAAGAACAAAAAGAGAAATCCGTTGGATGGAGGTTTAGATTTAGGTTTAGATCAGAGAATTACTGAAACTTATTATAAATCATGTTAGTTATGAAGCATTACAAGATAAATGACTTAACATAAACTCAAGTAATCAAAATATACTAATCATGAACTTAAAATAATAACATGCAATTCATCTTCTCTAACCCTAATTCCATCACCTCCACCCTTTGGAAAGAGTTAGAAACTCATGGAGGGAGGAAGAAGAAGGGATCCTAGAGACATTAAAAGAAAAGAGAAACAAAACAAAATAAAACAGAAATTTATTACTAATGATCCAAGACCAAAGGTTCAAAGATGTGTTACATTCGTGCTACGAGGCTATTTATAGCCGATACAAAGGATACCAATACATAAAAGGAGAGTACACGCGTCAATACAGGAGTGGCCAGAATTGGGACAAATACAGAGCAAGGTGGGCGGCGATTTCGCCGCCCAATACATGTGTGGTGCGGCGAATTCGCCGCCCATGTGAGTCTGATTCGGTCCGGGTTTTGGCTGTGCGTTTATGGTATGATTTGATCCTCCTTTGCGCGTCTGGATGATTTCTTTCCAATCTCTTGAGCTCCGGATTAATTCCTTCCATTGTTGGAGATTTATAATTGATTTTTTTTTCTTTTGACTTTCTCCACACAATAACTTGGTCCTTTTATTTTGTAGTCAGGTCCTTGACATTTTGCATTTAAGCCCCTGACCATTTTGTAATTAGCTCCTTGAATGCTTTTGTGCTTGGATGCATTTCCATTTGAAACTCGATAAACTTGAATTTGTCTTTATGATAGAAATGACTCTTTTGCACGCGTTTATGCTCGGGATGTGGGTAATTTGCATTCAGGTCCCTGTATTCTGTAAACAAGGCTAAACACATACCTTAGTAGCATTTATTGAATTAAAAGCAATCTAAATGAAAGACGTATGATGCAATGTATGCAATGCATCAGTAGGTCAACGGTAGACCGAGTAAAAGATGTGGTTCGCCCGAATATTTCCCGGGAATTTTTCTCATGCGGAATCGGTCGACCGTCTAGCTCACGGTGCACCGAACACGTGTTATAACCGAATGGGTCGGTTGACCGAATAGTTCTCGGTCCACCGAACAGAACAATTATGCCTGAATTATTAAGAGATTAATTAAATCATGGGTGGATTAATTCCAGATTTAATTTAAACGTTTTTAGGGTGCTTATGTGGAAATTAGAGATTAATGTTAGGAGAGAATAAACAAGGGATCATGGCTAAAGAATACTTCTTGATAAAGATGTTTTGGTAGCCTATAAAAGGGCACCTACTCCTACTTGTTTAATACTAATGCAAAATTATTTCTCTCATTAATCTCTCCTCTAATCACCACGAAATTCTCTTAGTAATTTTGAGTTTAGGAGATAAAATTCTCTGGAGCTCAAAGAGGGGTTATTAGCTAGATTCTAAACCTTATTAGAGATTGATTGGCTAGCTCATTTCTCTCTAATCTTGTTTAGAGTTTTGTGAACACTCGGAGACAAATCCGTGAACGATTCAACGGGCAACGCGACTCCGGATCTTCAAAATGGTTTTAGAGAACCTTTAGGTATGATTCTACCTTTGTGGTTTATTTTAATAAATATAGTGTTGCATGATATTAGAATAAACACAAAGTAATGTACATAGAAATTGTTGAAAATATGAAAACGATCTTGTATGTTTTATTAAAAAAAATTAAAATATATACATACATAGGGACACGAAATCCTACAATTTTGCCATTAGAAATTAACCATTTAGATGTTCATAGCTCAAACCTTCCATTCTTAATCTTCATTCATACTCCTTACAACCAGAGTGCTTTCTAAATCCGTAAAATATATCTTAATGGAACTCTGAGTAACTAGAATTAAACCTGGGTACCGGGCTGGGTCGAGCCGGGGCCCATGCCAATTTCTTAGGGATCGGGTCCAATAATTATATATTTATTTATTAGGTATTTTAGGTATTTTTAGAGGTATTTGAGTATTTTTGGAGGTATTTTAAAAATAAAATAATGATGAGGGGTAAGGTACTTGAATGATTTCCGGAACGGAAAAAATGAAATGCATAGGGTGGCCTTATAGATAGGCACCAAGCTCCTCATAGAGGTCGAGTCGGCAGGAGTGGCGCTTGCTCGCGCCTTCAAACACATGCGTGGTGGCCTTTGCGCGAGATGTTCCTGTGACTCGTAGCTTCCTCTTGTTGTTGCCTTAGAGCCCTCATAGCCCAGGCGACACAATTATTGTGCTAACTACAGTCCATTGTACTTGTCTTTTTTTATCGGGCCAGACCCATAGCCCGACCTGTTAGGCCTGCCATGGGCCTAGCATGATACAGTGGCCGGCTCGGCCCAGTACCTAACTCTAACTAGAATGCATATCACTAGATCTCTAGTGGTCTAATGCCAATGCTAAGAGATTGCTTGATGATGGGAGTTCTAAGAATCAAACACCAAACAGGGATTCCGAATTGCTTTCCTACAAATCAGTTGTGTGATTGACCCACGTGCCCTATAGTATTTGGCAACAAGATGCAGCTTGCAAGCAACAAATTTGAACTTTGAACACACAACCCTAAGTCCCTAACTATTACTGCTAATACACCAAATAAAAAGTGGCATCTAATGTGCTTAGAAAAAAGAAGACAAACACTGAAAAAGTGATACAATGCGATATCTCACTTTGATCGGTTAAAAATAAAATGATGTTAGAGATATTTACATTATTTATTCATGTAAGACATGGATGAATCTTGTGTAATGGTGTTTTCTTTGGGATAGCTTTTAACTGTATTTGTTGAAATTGCCATTCGAAAAGTTAAACTTCTGCTGCTAGAGTTTAGCATGATTTTGATATCTTGTTCCAAGAAAAAAAGATAAAAAGAGAGGATCAACCACACATGTTTCACAAAACCAAAATCAAACCCTCAAATAACCAATCAATCACATGGGGACCCAACCCCAAACAACCCAACCGTTTGCTCCCTTTCCCACACAAAAACAAACATTTCTTTTTGTCATTTTACAGACGACCACTTTGGCCTTTTTGCTCTCTTTTGCAGAACAAAAAGAATGGGCAAAGTGATTCCATCATTGCACTCTTTCTTTACTCTCCTTTCCTTCTCCATTTGATTGGTACATAATATTTTGGAAAAACTATGGAGATTTGTTTGGTAGTTCCACAATCCACCTTGGCCACGTACACATGCACAACCTTCTCTTTTAAAACCTCCACTTCCCCCCTTGTCTTCTGTAACCAACTTTCTCTTTTCCTCTCTCTCTCTCTCTCTCTCTCTCTCTCTCTTCTTTCTTCTTCCAATGGCTCTGTTCAAGTTTCTTCATCTGCTTGTGTTATGTTTGAGTCTTCAAATTGATTTCTGCTTCTCCTCTAAGGTGAGTTGTTGGTTTCCATTTCTGTGTTTTTGTTGTTGTTGGGATTCATGGTCTTATGTTGTTGTTTTTGCTTGAAATGTTTTGAAGGTTTATGTTGTGTACATGGGAAGGGAAAGTAGTGGAGACCCAGATGAGGTTTTCAGGCAAAATCATGAAATTCTTGCTTCTGTTCATGGTGGAAGGTTGTTCATGCTTAGTTATGAATGTTTATGTTATTTTAGGAAATGGGTTTGTTTCCAAGCAAAAAAGAAATATTCTTTTGTGTTTTATTTGATTTTTGGTCGGTTTCTGAACAGCGTCGAGAAGGCGAAAGAGTCACATATTTACACCTACACCAATGGTTTCAGAGGCTTTGCTGCTAAACTCAGTAAAGAGCAAGTTTTGTTGATGTCTGGTACATTCATGTTTTAAAATTTTGGACTTGGATACTTTACTTTTGCAATTATGTTTAAGTGTATGTTTTTTGTTAATATTTGTTGTGATTTTGATGATGGACAGACATGCCAGATGTGGTCTCTATATTTCCAAATTCAAAAAGACAACTTCATACCACTCACTCCTGGGATTTCATGGGCCTGACAAGTGATGAATCCAGTGAGATTAATGGCTTTTCTACCAGGAACCAGGAGAATGTCATTATTGGCTTCATTGACACAGGTAAATATCAGAAAAGAATCACTGACATGTTTAGTTGGGCATGACTTCTTTTTGTTTGGTTGCAATGTAGTTCATGTGATGGTTGTTATCATTGTTCTCATGTTTGCCTCTGTTGTGTTGTTGGTAATTAATGGGGGATAAGATTTCTTGTCCAATCGTAGAATATGTCCATTGTGGGAAGATGTCTTTATGTGTCACAAGTCACATATTCATGTGAAAATTAATAAGTAATCCTGTTGGCCCAATTATTCGGCCATCCGGATTTCACATTATTGTGAAATTCCTCTGACAATTTCTTCTAGCACTAATTTGGGGTTTTTAGAATTATCAGAATAGTACTGAAGTTAAGTTTAATTCGGTATCAAGCTACCTTTGAACTTCAATGGATCGATTTCATTGTCGACTTATGTATTAATACATGAGTTGCTGGCATTTGCCAGAGCATGAAGTGTAAATATTAAGGTCAATGAGTATGACTGACTTTTTCCCCGTAAATTCCTTATAGGAAATAAATTTTTAACCCATCAGTTTCATTTAAATAAGACATCCACTATTTACCCAATGTGAAGTATTACTTCCACAATCTTAGAATTGAACAATGAAATGACTTCATAAGCCCATCAAAAGGTTTTCAAATAGACGATAAATGTTAGCCATATTATGATGATATGAGCAATTATAGTTCCGTATAGATTCTGTTGTTTAGTATGAGCTGTAAGACCACAAAAAAGTGTCCAATCATATGAGATGGTCAATTAACATTTCACAGACAAGTTTCAGAACCGACAAACAAATATGACTGAAGGGATCATTTGGAATCAATTTCTGTGATTTCTTAAAATTTGGCACACAATAGAATCCACTTCTAAATATTCCATTGATAATAACTTGACTTCTAACTTAACAAGGAAATGAAATCAAAACAAAAGATTTAAGAATTTATTAAGTTTGAACTCTTCTTTGGAATCATAGACTCACACTCATTGCATTTTCGATTACAGTGTTTTCAAAAACCTGAACAATTTGAACAGAATGGTCATATCCTAATGCAGGTATATGGCCTGAGTCCTCGAGTTTTAGTGACATCCATATGCCTCCAGTCCCTACAAGATGGAAAGGACTATGCCAAACTGGAGAAGCATTCACAACTTCCCACTGCAACAGGTCCACCTTTTTCATGGCCATATTTTTTTTCCTTAGAAAATGGTCAACTGCAGTGCATTTTTATATTTAATTTTATTTTGAGGGCAGGAAGTTGATAGGAGCGAGATATTACTCGAGCAGTTACATAGCGGAAGAGCAAGAAATGGACAATGTCACGGATAACGCAGTCGAGTATAAATCCCCAAGAGACAGCATAGGCCATGGAAGCCACACAGCCTCCACAGCTGCTGGCAGGCATGTAAAGAACATGAACTACAATGGACTCGGCACGGGTGGAGGAAAAGGAGGTGCGCCAATGGCTAGAATTGCGGTTTACAAGACATGCTGGAACTCAGGGTGTTATGATGCAGACATATTGGCTGCATTCGATGATGCCATCAATGATGGGGTGGACATCATTTCTTTGTCGTTGGGCCCCGATTATCCTCAGGTTGATTACTTCAGTGACTCGATATCGGTTGGCTCGTTCCATGCAGTTAGTCATGGAATTGCGGTTGTGGCGTCTGCTGGAAATGTTGGTCTTGAAGGGTCGGTCACTAATCTCGCACCGTGGATTATCACAGTTGCTGCCGGTTCGACCGACAGAGATTTTGCTTCAGAGATTGTGCTTGGTGATGGTAGAAAGTTTGTGGTGAGTTCCCTGTATTTTTCAGAATTTGGTTTTTGGTAATCTAATGGAATCTAAAAAATTTGCTTGTGTGAAGGGAGAGAGCCTCAGTGTTGCCAAGATGAATATGTCTTCCAGGATTATGTCTGCTGCTGATGCAAATTATGGAAATTTTGAACCTTACCAAGCTAGGTGAGTAAAAGTGATTCATATGCAATTTTTCTTACAAGATCCCACTCATTTAAGTCAAGTGTGGCAAGTTGCATAATTTTTACTTTTCTTAGATCACTCTTACTACTGCTTTGAAACACGTCTAAAACTGCATCATTTTTTAAATTAATCACATCATCCATAATTTAAAAGAACTTAGTATTATATAAAATTCAAATTTGAAACTATATTACTCAGCCGACATAAAAGTATTGCAAATCGATGCAGTTTTTAGTTTATCTTGCATTATAACGATAAAAATTTGAAGTAAATTTAGGGCATTAGTGTAATAAAAGGGAAAACAATATAACTTGGGTCATATGGTAATAATAAGTACATCTTCTTAGGAAGAAGCGCATACTTAATATTACTTTTTCAACACTATACATAAGATAATTATTTGTGTGAATTTTTTAAACTTTATTTTCATTTTTTTTTTGTAGCTATTGCTTGGATAGCTCGTTGAACGCAACCAAGGCTAGAGGGAAAATTCTTGTTTGTCGACAAGCCGGTAGCTCATCAGAGTCGAAAGTAGCCAAGAGTGTGGTGGTACAGAAAGCTGGTGGAGTTGGGATGATTTTGATAGATGAAACAAACCATTATGTTGCAACTCCATTTACCATACCATCGGTTACGGTCGGAACCACAATCGGCAAAAAAATTCTATCCTATGTCAATCACACAAGGTCCCAATATATTCATCTTAAGCTCGAATTCTCCAAATATGTTTCTTATCCCTACATTGTAACAAGTGTGTTTTCTAAGGGAACCAATGGCGCTAATTTTGCCAGCCAAGACGGTTACAGGCTCCCGTCCGGCCCCTCAACTGGCCGCATTCTCATCCAAAGGGCCAAACTCATTAACACCAGAGATTCTGAAGGTGTGTAAGAACTTTCTCTTAATTTTTTTTTATTGCAACTTTACTTCTGAAAGTTTTGAACTATGTGGCTGATTAAGATTTTGAAAATGTGATTTGGGCTTGCAGCCTGACATCACTGCTCCAGGATTGAACATCTTAGCTGCTTGGTCCCCAGCACTGAAGAACATGAAATTCAACATTATGTCTGGCACTTCCATGGCATGCCCTCATGTCACAGGGATCGTGGCTTTGGTCAAGGCAGTTCATCCAACATGGTCTCCTTCTGCAATTAAATCTGCTGTCATGACAACAGGTACTACTCCTCTTCTTTGAATGTCAATCAGCAATAATTAGAACTTCATCTATAAATTCCTCCCAAAACAAAACCCTTCAGATATAAATTAATTTGGAAATGTGTTAAAGTTTTTAGATTGTTTTGAAGCTTTATACCACAATACAACATTTCCTTGTTCCTAGCAAATGGAATAATATGGTTCAGTGGGCTTCGTTCAGAAGACTGGAATTCTAAAATTATTCTTTTGAATGCTTGCATATTAAATAACGAGAACATTTATTTTTATACTTATAAATTTAGTGTTTGGAATATATTTTTAGGTTATTTTAATATATTTTCAAGAAATGAAAACAATGAGTTGAGATGATTGTCTGAAACCGTGTCCCGACAGCTGTTAACTTACAGATAAAGTTTAACCTTAATTGTTTTTATTAATAATTCAAACACAATTTAAAACAATGTGAATCAAATACAATTATTATAAAAGTTATGAATCTCAAATATTGAAATTATTCAGTGTTATGAGCTAAAAAGTTGTTACCCCCATTGCATACACATCGGATCTAACAGAAAAACCTTCCAAACAGTAACCACTTTGGATAACATTGGCAATCCAGTTACAGCATACCCCGATGGCCGAATGGGTACCCCATTCGACTACGGGTCGGGCTTTCTAAACCCCACAAAGGCCATTAACCCCGCTCTCATATACGATGCCTACCCTCAAGACTTCACAAACTTCCTCTGCTCGATCGGCTACACCGAAAAATCACTCCGGTCAATAACCGGCAACAAGAGCACCTGCGGCCGCCCTTGGCCTCCAACAACCAACTTAAACTACCCCTCAATAACGATTCCAAATCTCCGCAAGAGCTACAACGTCACGCGAACCGTGACCAATGTGGGCGTGTCTAGAAGCATTTACAGGGCAGAAGTGCAGCAATTGGATGGGATCAGCATCAATGTGGATCCACAAACTCTTGTTTTCACCAGATTTAATCAGAAGCTGAGCTTCAATGTGAACTTCGAGGTTGTGGGGAGCCCACAAACACAAGGCTATGTGTTTGGATCCTTGTGTTGGAGAAGTGGAGATTTAGAAGTTAGAAGTCCAATTGCTGTCAAAGTTGCTTTGTGAGACTTTCAGAGAAGTTATTTGCACATGCACAGAATGAAACCAGATTACTTACATTACATTACCGGTTTGGTGTTGAAATCAGAGGGTTTCTTTCTTTCTTTCATATAGAGATAGATCACTGTTGGTTAAACTAAATAAGATTTGATATTGGTTTAGTTTCTACTTATAGCACAAGATAAGTGGGAGGATTGGTTTCAGATTTTATGTTGTTTAGTTTTTTGTGTGGTGTGACTTCACGATGGAATTGTAGGAATTAGGATAATGTAGCACTAAAATTATAATGTAAAAGAATGTGAATATCAAGGCAAACTTATAGATTATAGAAAAGAAATGAAAAGTCAGTTAGTATTATCAAATAACCTAAAGTCCGGGTTTGACGTAAACTTTATATCATAAAGTAAATAATCATAGAAGATATGCTATTTTGTACAGCTTGGGGTTGGTCATTTTCTACGGTCCTTGTTTTTGTTATGTTTTCTGTTTTTTTATACACCTAGATATTAAATGATATGTTTGAGAGTCGAACCATTGATTTAACTATTTCGTGCGGCAGACAATATTAACTAGACCTTCCTAAACTAGTATTTTTCAAATACCAATTTTTAAAGCAAACAGCATTCTCAAAACAAGAAAAGTTGAAAAAGGTTTAAGAAAACTCCAACAATGAAAAAAATATTTTAAAATTAAAACTACATTAGTTAAACCACATATTTTGCAAGTGCCAGGTGGTTTTAACCAGTTAGGTTTGAATTTAAGAGAAATTACCTTTAGAATTGTTAAGCATATATAATAGAGAATGATTCACTACTTTAAAATTTTGTCAACACAAAATTAACGTTGTTAATAATTTGATATTTAGAATCCGACTCAAAAATCTGAATCGTGGTTCTTGATTTTAGACTCATATAATCTATGTATTATCGAAAATGAAAATAAAATTAAGTTTCACATTTATGGTCAAAAGATGCAAAACATGAAATTGTATAATAATTTTTGAAAATTTTAATAAGTTGTGAAACTTTTCATTTCTTGTTTTTATGACATGAATTGACAAACAATTTTGCATTCCCGTAAGAAAATAAACCATTTTGCGTACATCATTGGCTACCCAACCACTCGGTAAAAAGAAAGTATTACATGTTTTATGTTCAACTCTTCTTTCCTTTTGTATCTCAAACCCCACCTCGCTTGCCCTCAAAGCCGTCTTAAGATTTCATAATGTGGCATACAAAGCTTAGATATAGCCCTCTGTACCGAGACTTAAATACCAAGCTGCCCAGAAACTTCCCAATTTTTTTTTTTGATGACCCAGAATTCTTCGGCACTCGTTCCCACTTGGGACATGTGGGCTACGCCTCCAAGCTGTGAGTGGTTCAACACCGTTTTCACCAAAACGCATTAGCATTAAATAAAGTGCATTGTTGGGATTCGATCTTGTGACCTAAGATGTGTGAACCCACATACCCAATCAACTCGGTTACATCCCGGGAAACAAAAAAAACTTCCCAAAATTGCTCCCCTATATAGTCGTTGACAGCCTTTGTTGAATCTAAGTATCTTCACCGCAACTTTGTGGATCAATCTTCACTGTTGTTAGTGTACTTAAATCATGCTTTATGCAAATTCCTTTGAAGCCACATAACCATTTACAAAATAATGCATTTTGATGAGACATGTGAAGTTGTGAACCCTCCTAAGGACCTGGTGGAGTGGATACCCATACTTGGTAATTTCAGTATGTATATAGAATAGATGATGGCCAAAATACACTAGTCTGGCTAGACACACGGTTTGAAAGGATTATTCTTATTGAGAGTTTGCAGACAGAAACTCATTAGTACAGCTGATTTTTTTATTTGTTGTTTGAAAAGTAGGGTTGAGGTTTCCTCTGTGGGCCGTGATAGACGGACGAGGGCATCACGGACGCACCTTACGTGGATCTGTACAGCTCAGATATTTTCTTTGAGTCAGCGTCCAGTCAGCGAAATTTCTCTTTGCGCGTTTTGGTCTTTTTAAAAAACGCCGGTTCTTTAAGTTGAACGATTCATTTCCCAATACACAGATAAGACAGTGTGCAGACCCTAGGACATCGTGCAGTCTCATTATTCGTGCAGAGCTCACACTTATCATAATAAAATATTTGTTTTTAAGTTTTACGTTGGATCAACTTAATTTGTCTAGCTTACTTTATGTGTGTGTGCAGTTTACATTATGTGTTTGTCCTGTTTACGTTATGTGTCTGTCCGGAATAAGTGTATTTGCAGTCCGGAATAAGTGTATTTGTTGTCCGGAATAAGTGTATTTGTTGTCCGGTTTAAGAATAAAGTGTGTCCAGCAACGGAACATAAAGTTTGTCCGGAATAAGTGTATTTGTTGTCCGGAATAAGTGTATTTGTTGTCCGGAATAAGTGTATTTGTTGTCCGGTTTAAGAATAAAGTGTGTCCAGAAACGGAACATAAAGTTTGTCCGGAATAAGTGTATTTGTTGTCCGGAATAAGTGTATTTGCTGTCCGGAATCGGAATAAGTGTATTTGTTGTCCGGAATAAGTGTATTTGTTGTCCGGTTTAAGAATAAAGTGTGTCCAGAAACGGAACATAAAGTTTGTCCGGAATAAGTGTATTTGCTGTCCGGAATAAGTGTATTTGCAGTCCGGAATAAGTGTATTTGTTGTCCGGTTTAAGAATAAAGTGTGTCCAGAAACGGAACATAAAGTTTGTCTGGAATAAGTGTATTTGCTGTCCGGAATAAGTGTATTTGCTGTCCGGAATCGGAATAAGTGTATTTGTTGTCCGGAATAAGTGTATTTGCAGTCCGGAATAAGTGTAGTCGTCCAGAATAAGAAGAAAGTGTGTTCAGAAACGGAACAGAAAGTTTGTCCGGAATAAGTGTATTTGCTGTCCGGAATAAGTGTATTTGCTGTCCGGAATCGGAATAAGTGTATTTGTTGTCCGGAATAAGTGTATTTGCAGTCCGGAATAAGTGTAGTCGTCCAGAATAAGAAGAAAGTGTGTTCAGAAACGGAACAGAAAGTTTGTCCGGAATAAGTGTATTTGCTGTCCGCAATAAGTGTAGTTCCTGTCCGATTTAGGAAGAAAGTTTGTCCTGTTTATGTAGAAAGTTTGTCATGTTTTGTCTTGTTTATGTAGAAAGTTTGTCCTGTTTTGTCCTGTTTATGTAGAAAGTTTGTCATATTTTGTCCTGTTTATGTAGAAAGTTTGTCTTGTTTTGTCCTGTTTATGTAGAAAGTTTGTCTTGTTTATATAGAAAGTTTGTCCTGTTTTGTCCTGTTTATGTAGAAAGTTTGTCATGTTTTGTCCTGTTTATGTAGAAACTTTGTCCTGTTTATGTAGAAAGTTTGTCCTGTTTATGTAGAAAGTTTGTCCTGTTTTGTCCTGTTTATGTAGAAAGTTTGTCCTGTTTATGTAGAAAGTTTGTCCTGTTTTGTCCTATTTATGTAGAAAGCTTGTCCTGTTTTGTCCTGTTTATGTAGAAAGTTTGTCCTGTTTATGTAGAAAGTTTGTCTTGTTTATGTAGAATGTTTGTCCAGTTTATGTAGAAAGTTTGTACTGTTTATGTACAAAGTTTGTCCTGTTTATGTAGAAAGTTTGTCCTGTTTATGTAGATACAATGAGAGCACAATGAGATATTGATGGTACATATTATTGATGATAATTATTACACAATAAGATACAATGAGAGCACAAAGACAAACAAACAATACAAGCACAAACACAAACACACAAAAATTACAAAAATAATATATCTTCTCCCAGTAAATCACACACAAACAATCAATACAAACACACACAAATTACAAAGATAATATATATTTTCCCAGTAAATCGGAAAGAAGATGTAAGACTTAAACATGATCGTCTCATTCACGCTGCTTACGTTGTGAAGAACCTTGGGAGTCGACATCAGACGCTTCTTCGACGTAATATCTTACTCAAAATGGTGATTTATTACGGAGAGATGTACGACATAAACCGAACAGACGTAAGTCTTCACCACGGAGCGTTGTACCTCTCTCCGGAATAAATCACCATTTCGAGCAAGATATTATTTCGAAGAAGCGTCTGATGCCGACTCCCAGGGTTCTTCACAACGTAAGCAGCGTGAATGGGACGGTCGATGACACTCTTTCTTTCTTCTTCCTTCTTTTTCTGTCATGGGCACTCCAACAATGCAGCAAAGATGTTGTGGTGCGAAGTCTTCACCACCGGATCGTCACATTCACGATGTTAACGCTGACAAGAACATCGGGAAGTCTTCGCACCGTCCCATTCACGCTGCTTACGTTGTGAAGAATCCTGGGAGTCGGCATCAGACGCTTCTTCGACATAATATCTTGCTAGAAATGGTGATTTATTCTGGAGAGAAAGAATGAAGAAGAAAGAAAGAGTGTCATCATATTTGTATTTGGGTGGAGAGAGAGAACGTGCTGAGTTGAAACGCATTTAATGTGATTTGAGTGGACATCATGAAGAAAAAACAAAAAAACATTCATGCTTTGACCACGTAAGGACTGACATGGATGTCCACGTAGAACGCGTCCGTGACGCGCTGCGTTCATAAAACATTTTCCTTCCTCTATTGAGTAAAATCTTCTCTTCGCTATTGGAGCGAAAATGTGTACTTACGAGGGATAACCTTATTAAAAAATAGTTTACACTTTGATTGAGAGTTTTATTTACTGAAGTGTTCGTCGTCGGAAAACTACTTAAATCGTCCGTACGAATTACCGTTTTACCTTTCTCTCATTTCTACTCATATATCTCGACATTTCACTCTCCTATCACCCATCTCTCTTCATTTTCCTCTCATAATCATAAAAAATATTTTTTTGAAGGTCAAGAAATGAGTCAACGGACGCCCCCGGGTGTACTCGAATTTGTTAAAACGTCCAACTTCTTTTTAATAAAAAAATAAGAAAAAAATTTAGGAGGCGTCTCGCTGAGACGAGCCTATTTTTTAAAAAAAAATTAAAAATTATACGGTGTGATGTAGCAAATTATTTCAGGTTCCGTTACAAATTTTTTGGTATTAATATAGTGGATTACAGTGAGTTTTTTTGTAAGTCAATCGGGGTCTCGCTGGCAATTTTTTTAAATTGTTGGATCTGGAAATTTTTGAATCTTCATCACTTGCAAAAAAACTCATTGTAATCCAACTCATTACTACCGAAATCTTGCAACGGAACCTCAAATATTTTGAGATAACACACCCTATAAATTTACGATTTTTTACGGGCGTCTGGGTAACCCCCCCCCCCCCATGGGGGTGGCGTCTTGGTAAAACGCCCCCCATGGGAGAGACGTATGAGCCAGACGCCTCCCTCATGAGGGGCGTTTTACCCAAACGCTCGGCCCGAATTTATTTTTTACCTGGACTTATTTGACTGAATCCATGCGTTTCACCAGACATTTTTGTGGTGTTGGTACTGGAAAAATGAGGAAAACGTAGGTAGAAACCTTATTTTAAGAGACGGGACGAAATGAGTATTAAATGAATTGTGAATGACAAAAAGGTAATTGTTGGGCCGATTTAAGTAGTTTTCCAGCGACGAATAGTAGTTCCCTTTATTTATTGTAATTGCACGACATGTCGGTGAAATGCAGCAAGTATAAGTCGATCCACGGGAATCGTGTTTGCTCGGATTACAACTAAATTCATAATCAAATAGGCAAAAAATGACAAGGAAGAGATTATTATACTAAACTGCAACTACTATTAACTAAGAAAAAAATGACAAGTAACTAATCACTGATGAAACCCAATGGGTGGAGGTGAGTAGTGAGGTGTGAGTATCGTCCACCAAATATTCAAGCACAAGTGTAGAGTGTGTGACATATAAGTAGAAAGTAATGTAGAATCAAAGTGTAGGATAAACAAAATTACATGGTAAAACATGAACATAAATATCTTACGTAAAGTCTAAGTAGATTTTAGATTCTGAAGTATGCAGTAAGTATCTTGTGTAGTCATTGGTGAAGGGAATGTGTTCTAAAAGTTTTACATTTAAATGTCAATTATTATGAATTGAATGAGAAATCATTTTGTTCCTTGTTTATGTTATTAGTCTTTTGGAAGTGTTAAGGAAGAGGTTTTTGGTCCTTAACCTTAGAGCTCTAAAAGATATTGGTTTACATAAAACAAAAGATATTCGCAATCATGGTAATTACCAAGGAACATTAATTACCGAGTTAAGATTGTCGTGTTGGTCATAGATCATTGTAGCTCTACAAGTAAGTGACAACACGGGTACACAAAAGAGGAAAATAGTACTTTTGTATACCGAATTGACCTAACAAGTATAATATTATAGAAATGTGTTTCTGTGTCATTAATATTTTACTATGTCCTTGGTCCTTTGATATGAGACTTATATCCGATCGCTTAAGGAGTTCTTAATTAGACTAGTGTCTTGAGCTATCGATGAGTGCAGTGTAATGGCATTAGTTGGTTAAGTATAACTTTCGTTGGAGAAGATAGTTAGTCAAAAGATTATCATTGCCCCTCTTAATTGAGTGATGATATTAGTGGGCCCCTTGATAAAGCAAAGTTATAATGTGCACAATGTGATTTGAGTTAAGTCACATATTTATAACTAGCTTAAAGAGATCAAGAAATGAATACTAATACAAAGATGACACAATGCTACTTTGTGTGTATTCTTAATATCATGAGGCAGGGGACGGACACAAGGGGTGCACTCCATCACTAAATGGATCGGGTTTTGGTTCGCGTGGAATTAAGACATCTAACTAATTGAGAGTTATAATGTGTAGCTAGATACCATTTATAGCTTGTGATATTAAGCTCTTAATATCACTGTCAACTTAGTTTAGATCCTTCCATAGGTCACACCACAAAACTGGGAAACAAGAAATGAGGATTTTGAGTTCATAAGATGTGTCGGGTTTCATGTAGAAAATATGACACATGGGATGAACAAGCAAAATCAAAATTATGTTGTGATTAATAACATAATTAGAATCTAAATAAAATTCATATGTGATGTAAATATTATGGGGTGTAATGATTGATCATTACATAGGATAATATGTTACATAAGTTGTGAATTTACTACTAATCCCGAAATGTCAAAATTTGTAGGGGTTAAACCGAAATTTGACAAGTCTGCAGAACAGTGCTCCAACGGTCGACCGGTTAGCAGTAAACGGTCGACCGGATGTGTCTCGACCGATAACAGGGAATTTTCATCTGTTCGAACGGTCGACCGAATGTAATCGGTCGGTCGACCGAACATAGCGATGGAATAATTCTTGTTACGAACGGTCGACGGAGTTATTGAACGGTCGACCGAAACCTGGTTCGAGCGGTCGACCGAACCTCCAAACGGTCGACCGGTCCAGACGGTTAATGCAGAATTAATTTAAAAATTAATTAGATCATGCATGGAATTGGTCCATAATTGATTTAATTCGTGGCTAATACTATTTATTATTAAATAATGGATGGTTAGATGGAATTTTGCATGAAATCATGGGCAAGAGGTTGCACATGAATAGGTAATTTGGAGAGAACTTATAAATACAAGTTTATCTCATTACCTCCTTAATTAATTCATTATTTTCTTATGCAAAAATTCTCTCTCCATAATTCTCCACGAAAATCCCTTAATTCTTAAGTTTAGTTTTAGTTCTTAAGAGATCATCTTCTCAAGGGAATTAAAGAGGGGTTAGTAATTAGATTCTAAACCCTATCGGAGATTGAGAGACTAGCTTCCCTCTCTCCGATCTTGTTTAGAGTTTGGTGAATATTCGGAGGCATCCGGCGCAGCAACAAGCATCCTCAACGTCTCCGAATCTTCAAGAAGTTTTTGAGAACTTCTAGGTATGAATTTCGGAGTCCCTTTGTGTTTGTTTTAATAAGTTTTGAAACTAGTTGTTAAAACAAACCGATGCATGCATAAAATAAATCGAAGAAAATTGTAAATTGATCCTTATTGTACATAAAAATTTTGAAAATAAATATGTACAATTAAACATGAAATCCTTCAGTGGTATCAGAGCTTAGGGTTCAATTTTCTCATGATTTATGGTTGTAAACGAATTTAGTTTACCATCTAGGATTTAAACAATTCGATTTACCGATTTTTTCGGTCTATGAATGTTTGTTGATGTAATAATTCGTTCTGAATGTTTTAAGTGTTTAAAACATGCCATGTAATTATTAGAATTAAGATTTAGACATTTGTCTAACTTGCAATAATTTCGTTTTAAGTATAAACAATTATTTTGTAAGAGAATCAACAAAACCGAAAAACTGCGATTCATCTTTCCATTGGAAATTGGATGGACAGTGGTTCATAATTAATTTTTGAACTATGGATGCATGAAGAACATTTTAATGGATTTCAAAATGTTTTTCAAAGAATTGTTTGGGATTCTAGATGCTTGATAAACTAGGTTGGATAGTTTATAGCGATATTGCGTGCATGGATGCTCGAGTTGTTTTTGCAGGAATTGTGAGTTTATATGTTCCAAATCAGCGGCTATGAATGTTTATAATTGTTATAATACATGGGCTTATGTATGTAAAAGTCAAATTCTTTATTTCCATCTTTTAGATAATTGCATATGCATATGAGAGGTTTTACATAGGACTTGCACTAGTCGGTTTTTATCGAATGTGAGGAGCATGTTTATTTTCTATAAAATCTACATCTCCGGTGCAAGAGGAAGTCGCCGCTGTAGCGCATCGATCGAGGATCGAGGTCGGGGATCGAGGATCGAGGATCGAAGGGAACATATAAACTCACACGATGTGGATTGTGTGAATGTTTAATTTCTGTTTTTTAATTTCTGCTATGCATGTGATGAATGTGGTGAATGTTAGGATGTGTATGAATATTAATATGCATGATAACCTAAAATTCCAAATCACATGTAAATATATGAAGGGAATGTGTTCTAAAAGTTTTGCTTTTAAATGTCAATTATTATGAATTGAAAGAGAAATCATTTTGTTCCTTGTTTATGTTATTCGTCTTTTAGAAGTGTTAAAGAAGAGACTCTTGGTCCTTAACCGTAGAGCTCTAAAAGATATTGGTTTACATAAAACAAAAGATATTCGCAATCATGGTAATTAACAAGGAACATTAATTACCGAGTTAAGATTGTCGTGTTGGTCATAGATCATTGTAGCTCTACAAGTAAGTGACAACACGGGTACACAAAAGAGGAAAATAGTACTTTTGTATACCGAATTGACCTAACAAGTATAATATTATAGAAATGTGTTTCTGTGTCATTAATATTTTACTATGTCCTTGGTCCTTTGATATGAGACTTATATCCGATCGCTTAAGGAGTTCTTAATTAGACTAGTGTCTTGAGCTATCGATGAGTGCAGTGTAATGGCATTAGTTGGTTAAGTATAACTTTCGTTGGAGAAGATAGTTAGTCAAAAGATTATCATTGCCCCTCTTAATTGAGTGATGATATTAGTGGGCCCCTTGATAAAGCAAAGTTATAATGTGCACAATGTGATTTGAGTTAAGTCACATATTTATAACTAGCTTAAAGAGATCAAGAAATGAATACTAATACAAAGATGACACAATGCTACTTTGTGTGTATTCTTAATATCATGAGGCAGGGGACGGACACAAGGGGTGCACTCCATCACTAAATGGATCGGGTTTTGGTTCGCGTGGAATTAAGACATCTAACTAATTGAGAGTTATAATGTGTAGCTAGATACCATTTATAGCTTGTGATATTAAGCTCTTAATATCACTGTCAACTTAGTTTAGATCCTTCCATAGGTCACACCACAAAACTGGGAAACAAGAAATGAGGATTTTGAGTTCATAAGATGTGTCGGGTTTCATGTAGAAAATATGACACATGGGATGAACAAGCAAAATCAAAATTATGTTGTGATTAATAACATAATTAGAATCTAAATAAAATTCATATGTGATGTAAATATTATGGGGTGTAATGATTGATCATTACATAGGATAATATGTTACATAAGTTGTGAATTTACTACTAATCCCGAAATGTCAAAATTTGTAGGGGTTAAACCGAAATTTGACAAGTCTGCAGAACAGTGCTCCAACGGTCGACCGGTTAGCAGTAAACGGTCGACCGGATGTGTCTCGACCGATAACAGGGAATTTTCATCTGTTCGAACGGTCGACCGAATGTAATCGGTCGGTCGACCGAACATAGCGATGGAATAATTCTTGTTACGAACGGTCGACGGAGTTATTGAACGGTCGACCGAAACCTGGTTCGAGCGGTCGACCGAACCTCCAACCGGTCGACCGGTCCAGACGGTTAATGCAGAATTAATTTAAAAATTAATTAGATCATGCATGGAATTGGTCCATAATTGATTTAATTCGTGGCTAATACTATTTATTATTAAATAATGGATGGTTAGATGGAATTTTGCATGAAATCATGGGCAAGAGGTTGCACATGAATAGGTAATTTGGAGAGAACTTATAAATACAAGTTTATTTCATTACCTCCTTAATTAATTCATTATTTTCTTATGCAAAAATTCTCTCTCCATAATTCTCCACGAAAATCCCTTAATTCTTAAGTTTAGTTTTAGTTCTTAAGAGATCATCTTCTCAAGGGAATTAAAGAGGGGTTAGTAATTAGATTCTAAACCCTATCGGAGATTGAGAGACTAGCTTCCCTCTCTCCGATCTTGTTTAGAGTTTGGTGAATACTCGGAGGCATCCGGCGCAGCAACAAGCATCCTCAACGTCTCCGAATCTTCAAGAAGTTTTTGAGAACTTCTAGGTATGAATTTCGGAGTCCCTTTGTGTTTGTTTTAATAAGTTTTGAAACTATTTGTTAAAACAAACCGATGCATGCATAAAATAAATCGAAGAAAATTGTAAATTGATCCTTATTGTGCATAAAAATTTTGAAAATAAATATGTACAATTAAACATGAAACCCTTCAATTAGAGCATCAATCAAGCCTACATAGAACCTAAGTCATTCATGTAAACATGCATTGAACATGTATCCATAAATATTCTCGTCAAACTCATTCACAAGCATACAAACTCATAAAATGTAACATACCAAACTTAGATCTATGCATACGATAAGTACCTAGAATGACCATTAACTAATCTACACCAAATCTAAACATGATACAAGTGTAGATCTAACATTAAGAACATGAAAATGGCAAATAAAAGGCAAATCATCAACACACAACCATTACATACATCATCCTCCACCCCCAAAAGGAAACTACTCTCTACTCATCACAAAGAACAAGCAAAGAACAAATCTAACACTAAAAATGCACTAAAACACTGAGCAGAGAAATACTAAAGCAATGAACATAAAAATTACCTCAAATGAAAGCATTTAACACAAGAAACATGAATATAAAATTTCAATAAAGAAAAACCTCCCCACTCTGATATTATGGTTTTGGTATAGATGGAAATTTTGTTATGGTCCCCTAAGTTACATGGTTCATCCATTTTATAATCCTTAGAGGTAGGGGTGTCAACAGATCAGATATAAATATTTCCATATTTGTATCTGCGTGAAATTTATAGATTCAGATAGGGATACAAATTGTTTGCGGATATGAAAAGTCTATATACATTCAGATATTTGACGGATTCAGAGCAGATACGGATAATATCCGCATCCGTAAACATAATTCACAACCTTATAACATTTTTCCTTTTCACTTATACAAATTCTTATACATAGTCACATTTATAACTTTATTTGGTTTCAACTATTAATTTACTTTATCTTAACTTCTAACTTCATATTCTGAAAATGAGAACAATATTCAATGCTTGAATAAATGTGATCAGTAGATGTATTTTTATTTGAATAAATAAATTTAAGCTATATATTCAAAATATAATCACACAATGTTGAAATATGAATACTTCTAGGTATAATAATGTATTGCATAAGTATATGATACAAATATGGATACGGATGTTGAAATACAGATATGTAGTTCCGAAACGGATATTATTCGGGTTAGTACTTTAGGGTTAGTAATTTAGAATAGTTTATATAGTTGGGTAATTTATAGAAAAAATACCTAACTTATATATATATATATATATATATATATATATATATATATATCATTAATTTAAAGAATAGATAATACCAGTGTACAGGTAGGCGGTCGCCTAGGCGGTAGGCGACCGCCTCTCGGCGTGGTCACCTCGCCTAGGCGACCGCCGTTGGAGAGTTCTCTCCAACGGCTATCTCTTTTTTATTTTATTTTTTATATTTTTTAAATTACAAGATTATCACTACCCCAAATCCTATATAAACCCCTCCAAACCTCTTCATTTTTCACACCTCTCTCATTCTCTTCTTCTTCATCATTCTATTCTAATCTTCAAGTTTCCTAATAATCAAGTTTTCACGATTAAGTCTCCGGTGTAGTGCTTAGTTTTGAAGTTGGAAAGTGAAGTCTCCGATCCGGTTCTTCATTCTTCAACCGCCAAAATCAAGTGCACTCTTTCTAACTTCTCTTTAAAATTAATATTTTATTTTCATATCAGTTTAAATTTTTATATTAGTCTAGTTTTAAGATATAGCCTACGTACCCGACACTAGTAAGATACATGAATGTTAATATATCATCTTTTCTTGCGCTTATATAACACAATGAAGTAACGATCATGGTCAACGCTAAGCAAATCTTATTTAACTAATTAGAGTTGACGTGAACCCGTTGCTTTTGATGTAGTAGATCGGTGCTGGTTATCTAGTTGTGTACTTATCTTAAGAAATAATGTAAACGTCACCCCCTAATTAAACAATCTCGAGAACTTATCTCTATAGGTGTCTGGTCACTGCCTGGAAACCTCACCTCGATAAATTTATTTCGAAGTAAAGTGGTTGCTTGACAATAAGTTGGTTTTAGTTTAGCATGATTTGAATCGTCACTTTTTGCGTAGGTTATCTAATAAGGTGGAGTGTTTTTCATGACCTCTAAGAGAAAAGTGCAACTCCCCTGGTAACAAAAAGAAAATTTGTAGAAACCATAAGTACGGGAATGCAATTATCATGACAACTCCAATCATAAAAGTTTTTTTAAAATTAAACTTGTTTACTTGTTACTTATCTAGGCTACTGTGAGTTAAAAAGCTAAGCTATTTTGAGTTAAAGGACTCATAGGTAATTAATCAAATCAAACTCTACGAGGTCGTGAGGACAACTTACAAATAGATTGTTACTACCAAAATCAACACGCTATAGAGATTTAATTTCGTTTTTTTTTCTTCCAATAATTGCATTTTAAGCGGGTAAAGTATCACAAATAAAACATCAAACACTATTGGTTCCAATACAATTGAACCGTTTGAAATTCTAAATTCATAAATTTTATAGTTCATCATGTTGAAGTTATTTTTTGCTATAATTAAGGATGCCAAATCAATGACTTTTATAATTTAAAATATCAAAGAAATTTTGATCATAATTAATACCATACGTGTTTGTTCTTGTGAGTCAAATTCTTGTTTGAGTTTCCACGCCCTATATGTCTGACCTATTAGGAGTTCTTTGGTATGACCATATTGAGGCATTGACTAATATTTCTTACTTCTTAGAATAAGATTCCATTAGACCCTTAAAACTTTTTTGAAAACTAATGACAATTCTAGCCTCTTTTTTTTGGTTTGCGGGTTTTCAGGCTTTCGTGTTTAAAGATATCAAAACTTCTTATGATTCACGTTTAAATAATTTAAAACATCATCAATAGTTTGAAATATATCATAATTAATACCTTGGACTTTAAAACTCTTCTCGTGCTTTTTGTAGTTTTGAAATGGTGAGTTGGACCTTCTAAGTTCTAAAGTTGATTTCCCATAAGCTCAATACAGTCGGTCATATTAAGAGAAAGTGATCAACAAAAAGACACAAAATGCTTTGGTGATATTAAAAGATATTTAAACATTCCGATATGGATTGGAGATTTTAGTCCTACTTCGAATCATCTCAAGGGTAATTGTCACACTACAAATATATGTAGAAATCAAGAAACAATATTTAAAGTATTGATATCATTTCATTTGGCATATTTGATGTAACATCCTCAAACAGCGGAAATTTAAAAATTTAAACAATCAAAATATTATCAGAACAAACTCATCAACGGGAATGTTACTCAGATAAATCAACAGTCGGTGCACCAATAATACAACAGAGTTTGTCAAAAGACGTGATTACAACAATACAATGAAAAGACAGGTAAAGCAATCACGACAACCTCGAAGAGTCCGATGAGGATCATGACCCCAAAATGTGTGCACCCGCTGTCAGCACCCGACATAACCTACTACGGTCCTGAAACATGAATCAAACAACGGTGCCTGAGTTTCCCATTAGAAAACCCCGTACGTTAAGCTCACCTATATGCATGCAATGGTACGGTAAATAAACCTATCATAATAGTAGCATGTCATATCCTATCTGCAATGCATCAAATCCCTCCAAGGGTAAACGGGACTTCAGTCCAACAACGACAACGACCCTCAACAGGGTCCACAAGGACATCAGTCCAGCAACAACAACGGGTCTCCCTCGGAAACCTACCGTAGGCACATACGGTCTTATGGACAGTACGCGACGCGTCCCTCCACACGCGACTACACGAGCCTAAGAGATCGGTGAGGAGCGTCTGCACTTCCGCGCAAAGAACCGCGTGGTCTACACCACCTTCGACGGAGTCGTAGCCCGGTCGGTCAACATCCCGGGATAGGTGCCCAATCGGGGATCATCGTTGGCACAACATCAACGGCATCGCCGGCACAACATCGGCTGTATAACATACGTCCGCCACAACATCGGACGGCACAACCACAAGCCGGAACATCGTCGGCACCATCATCGCCGGAAAAAACCTCAGCGGCATCGCCAGCACAACCTCAGTGATACAGCATACGTCCGGCACAACATCGGACGGGTCCAGACCGTAGTCTGCAGGGTCATCATGCTCCACGAGTCATACGTCACAGGCATTGGGATCCGTGATCCCTCAGATCTGCTACTC
Source organism: Triglochin maritima (assembly GCA_963682175.1). Classification (NCBI taxonomy): domain Eukaryota; kingdom Viridiplantae; phylum Streptophyta; class Magnoliopsida; order Alismatales; family Juncaginaceae; genus Triglochin; species Triglochin maritima. The sequence continues at coordinate 15,269,101 of OY821774.1, read as the reverse complement.
AACAGAGAGTAAGGCAACAACACGTCACACCACGTCCAATAAGGAGGTGGCGCGACCCAATCGTCCACGCTCTTCCACACGGCGGTCCCTGGGCGGCACGCCCTGCCTGCTCGGGCAATCCCAGATAAAATGGTCTATCTGACCGCAACCCAAGCATGCACCGGTACGTCGGAGGCACTCCTGACCCGGATGAGATCTCCCGCAACTACCGCACGCACCAGACTGGCGTGATCCTCCTCCATCAACCCGGGGCCTCTTGCTCGGGTTCCCAGTGGAACGTCCAACTGCACGTCTTCCCGTGCTCACTGACGGCTTCCGCGCCTCCTGGTAATTCTCCTGGTAGTCCTAATCGATGATAGTCGCATACTTCACCGCATCCGCCAGGGTCTGTGGCATGCTAGTAATCACCCACGACCTGAGCTGCTTCCTCAGCCCCTTGATGAACTTCCGTGCACGTTGCGCGGGCGTCACGTAAGTCTCCGAACAATAACGCTCAAGGGCGTTAAACCTGCTGATGTAACTAGCCAAGGACATCTCCTTCTGCTCGAGGGCCAAGAACTCCTCCTTCTTCCTGTCTCTGACGTGCTGCGGGAAGAACTGATGGTTGAACTCCTCAAGGAATTCCTCCCAGCCCACGTCAACTCGGTCAGCGAACACCACAACAGATGTGGTCCTCCACCAGTTTGCTGCCTCTCCATCCAGCACATAGGTGGTCAGGCTCACCATCCGCTCCGGTACACAGCCGATCGCCTGGAAAATCCTCTGGATCTTAAAGACCCAGTCCTCTGCAGCCTCAGGGTCACTCCTGCCGTCGAAACTAGGTGGGTGTTGCATCATGAAGCGGTCATGCTCCGCACCTGTCTCTGTCTGCTTTGCCCTCGCTACCTGACGCTCGAGAAACTCGCTCAACCTATCCCAGGTAGCGCCCTCAGTGGAATCACTGGCACTGCGCTCATTCGCGGCGTTCCTCACACGTTTCGGAGGCATCTGGCACAAGAAACAACTCAGAACCAGTCATGAATGCATGCTAAATGTAAAGTGCAACCTACACTACTACACTGGGTGATTTCTTTGGGTGCCACACATAGGGACCGACCGCTCTGATACCAAGTTCTAACATCCCGAAGGAGCGGAAATTTAAAAATTTAAACAATCAAGAGATTATCAGAACAAACTCATCAACGGGAATGTTACTCAGATAAATCAACAGTCGGTGCACCAATAATACAACAGAGTTTGTCAAAAGACGTAATTACAACAATACAATGAAAAGACAGGTAAAGCAATCACGACGACCTCGAAGAGTCCGATGAGTATCATGACCCCAAATGTGAGCGCCCGCTGTCAGCACCCGACAGAACCTACTACGGTCCTGAAACATGAATCAAACAACTGTGCCTGAGTTTCCCATAAGGAAACCCCGTATGCCAAGTTCACCTATATGCATGCAATAGTACGGTAAATAAACCTATCATAATAGTAGCATGTCATATCCTATCTGCAATGCACCAAATCCCTCCAAGGGTAAACAGGACTTCAGTCCAACAACGACAACGACCCTCAACAGGGTCCACAAGGACATCAGTCCAGCAACAACAACGGGTCTCCCTCGGAAACCTACCGTAGGCACATACGGTCTTACGGACAGTACGCGACGCGTCCCCCCACACGCGACTACACGAGCCTAAGAGATCGGTGAGGAGCGTCTGCACTTCCGTGCAAAGAACCACGTGGTCTACACCACCTTCGACGGAGTCGTAGCCCGGTCGGTCAACATCCCGGGATAGGTGCCCAATCGGGGATCATCGCTGGCACAACATCAACGGCATCGCCGGCACAACATCGGCGGTATAACGTACGTCCGCCACAACATCGGACGGCACAATCACAAGCCGGAACATCGCCGGCAAAAACCTCGGCGGTACAGTATACGTCTGGCACAACATCGGACAGGTCCAGACCGTAATCTGCAGGGTCATCATGCTCCACGAGCCATGCGTCACACGCATTGGGATCCGTAATCCCTCAGGTCTGCTACTCAACAGAGAGTAAGGCAACAACATGTCACACCACGTCCAATAAGGAGGTGGCGCGACCCAAGCGTCCACACTCTTCCACACGGAGGTACCTGGGCGGCACGAGCACGTACCCGCCGTCACCTCCCGACTCACGCTCTAAGCGAGGACACGAGTTTCCATGGACAGAGTTGACACAACAGAAGGACCAAGAATTCAGTTCTGCACACAAACGGTCGACCGAAAGAGCCTAATCGGTCGGCCGTCCCCAATAGGTTCGGTCGACCGAAAATCTACAACGGTCGAACTATTTTGCGCGTCACTTAAGTCCAAACGGTCGAACAACGGTCTAAAACCGGTCGACCGAATATGAGGTCAAAATCCGGAGTTGGTCAAAATCAACAAGACTATTTGGTAGACCGACTCAGGGGTGCCGGTCGACCGAAAACTACCAGGGTCATCCTAATAGTCTACGTTATATACGGTCGAACAATATAGATAAATAGGTCGAACAACATGCATATTCATCAAGTACACTTAAGTTCAGGTCGACCCAAAAACCAGGAACGGTCGACCGAAAACCGACAGTAGGCCTCCAACTCACCAGCACATAAGCAACCGGTCAACCGCCACAATGGCAACGTTCGACTGATGTTGGTTAAAGTCGGGCAAAAAGGTAAAACGGGTCGACCGCCGAAAGCACCAGTCGACCGTTGGTCGACAGCAACCTTGTGCCAACAAAGGATTTTACGCCGTTTCTCGTCGCCGGCGAGGTCTCCGACCTCCCACGACCGACCACAACTTCCCACCAACGTGGAGAACAATAAAAACACACAAGAAGCCGACATACCTCGAAGAGACGACGGAGCGCGACGGAGATCCGCTCAACGTCTACGCCCGACAGCACCTTCCGATCACGTGCGCCTCACGCTCGCCCCTCGACTCCACGCTCGCCTCCACGCATCGGAGTCTCCTCCACCACCTCTGGTCGCCAGAAGAGAAGAAGAGTGTGAGAGAGTGAATTGAGTGAAAGAAAAGTGAGGAAGGAAGGAAAGATGGAGAGAAACGTTTTTCTCTCAAAACCCGTCATCACAGCCACCCTAACCCATCACTATTCTCCTCCCCTTCCCACGCACAACATTGTGCACGAGCCCTTCCCCAGACAAAACTCACTAATCAAGGGATTATTGCAAAACAAGGTTAGGGTCTAACATTTGAGCTGTGAGGGATATGAAATATCTACGCTTGATTCTTCCAAGATCTAAAGCGTTTTGGCGTGATATTTTTCCTCTGACCATAAAAATTAAAACATTATACAGAATGAAGATACGAAAGTTTTGGAAGGAATGTTGCCCAACTGTGGAGGAGCAAACATATGTGCACTTCTTTGTCAAATTTGAAGAATATTATATAAAGTAATAAGTGAAAATGGTAAGCTAAAATCTACCACGCAATTACGCAAACTTACATTTTGTATGAAAAAACATATAGTGTCACCCTTCCGCGGCCCATGAACTACTGCAAAAGGGGGTGATTTGAAGGGACACACATATCTTCTCCTTACATGTCATGCGTCTCCCGTTAGATTTTGCTTAATACATCTCCTCATCAGTTTTCTCCCTCTTTTCCGAATCATTTTTTTCTTCCACATTTGTTTTCTCTCTCATCAACTCACTTTCTTTTCTTTCCTACACTATTCACCTCTTAACCACAACCTACCACAACTCATCTCTCTCCTCCACATCATTTCGGGGTCGATTTTGGAAAAAATTCTAAAAATATTCTAAAAAATCAAAAAACATTAGAAAACGTTTTTTGAAAAAAGTAAAGAAAAAAGATTAAAAGTAATTTTTAAAAAAATCAAAACAAAAAAACTTTAAAAAATGTGCTTAGCACATACGACCGGTCGTCGCCCCGAACGACCTGGTAAGTGTGTTTGGTTAGTCGTAATTGGATTTCTTGTAATTAAATTATATTTCATGAATTTAATTTCTTATAATCAAATTATAATGTTTGAAAACATTAAAATTCACCTCATGAATTATAATATATTTATTTATAATAATCTTAATAATTTCTTCAAATGTCTACATGGGTTATCGGAGTTCAATAATATGATAACTTTTGAGTAAATTGAAAACATTTAATTACTGTGAAGTAAATAGATTACAACCACACTTTGTAATCTAATCATCTTGAAAGGGTTTAATTGGATTAATTCTGTAATTTGATTAGGAAATGATTATTGTTTCTAATATTCTCCACCAAACATTTTATTGTAATTGAGATTATGGACAACCAAATAGAACTTAGGCCATGCTTGGTTCGTTGTAATTGAATTTCATGAAATACATTTCCTGTAATTAGATTACATTCCAAGATATTAGATTACATGTAATCATATTACCAAGATATTAGATTACATGTATTACATTGTTTGATAACATTGTAATCAAGCACATGAATAGCAATGTAATTCAAAAAATAATTTGTAATTTTATAGATCCAATAAATATCAAAAGAGTATGTCGTAGCTCCGGCATGCTTCACGTAAAATTGAAGTTGAGTTTAACGATGTGACAATGTTTGAGTTATTTGAAATGAGTTGATTACATTACAATGTAATTGATTTATGACCGATGTAATTTAATTACTTTGAAATAGGTGTAATGAAAGTTTAATTACTTTGAAATAGGTTTATGATTGATGGACTTTGGAAGTCAGTATGTATATGTATATAAGGCTGTAAAATTCGTGTTTCGAGTCGTGTTCGTGTAACACGAATTGAAACGAATTCTTATTTGTCCAACACGAACACGAATTAGAAAACAAATTCGACCCGAACACGAACACAAAATTTAGCACCTAAACACGAACACAAAATTAGTAACCCGAACACGACCCTAGTTGACACAAATTTCATTTCGTGTTTGTATAATCCGTGTTTTGGATCGTGTTCGTGTCGACACGAATTGACATGAATTCTGCTTTTTGTGTCAACTTTCAACCTAAAAACAAAATAAACATTCATGATTCATATTCATCATCACAAATTATTTCAAAATATAAAAGCACACAATAATACATCCTAAGTAACATCCATAAACATTCAACATCAATACAAATTTTATCCAAAATACAAAAAACTTCATCACAAACGTTCAAACTTCCATAAACAATCATAAACTTCCTTGACAAAAAAGATAAAGATTTCCATAAACATCTTGAGTTAACATTGTCAAACTTCCTTGCAATCATGTATCCAGACTCTCCACATTCCTTGTTATCAAGCTGTGGAATGATGTGTAGAGTTATTCAGTATGCTTTACACCAACTATAGCAAAATTATAGTTGTCGTCAATTATAGCAAAAAAATTGTCTTTTTTTGTTCTACATCAATCATTTAAATTCAAAATTATAGCCATTTTACCAACTATCCTGGTTCGAAATTATTTTCTAGTTAATATCTGATTTCCCATGTTCATTAATCAAATACCAAATACCTAACCCCATCCAATCCATTCCATCTTGTAGGCCTCACACCACATGAAACTGGACGGTTGAATCAAAACTATTCGGTTTGCATTTGTTTTGCCAAAATTATTTCATATTCTTCTAAATCAACAAACAATATATAATAACAAATGTCATGAGGGTGGTTGGTGGTTTTGCGTGAAGACTGAAGAGGTTAGATGGTGGTGTAGGTCGAACCTGAAACGGACACGAGAGTGGACAGTAGATGGCGAGGACGGCAAGAGAAGAGGGTGCCGACGGCAAGGAGGCGAGAGGGAGGGCGAGGCCGGTGAAGACGGAGACAGGAGATGGCGAGGACGATGAGGACGGAGAGAGGAGATGACGAGGACGAAAAGAAGAGATGGGGATAGCAGGGCGAGGACGACTGGAGATGTGTTGCTCAATTGGAGAGTAGAAAGTAGAGAGTAGAGACGGTTGGGGTTGTGGGATGTTTGTTTTAGACTTGAGTTAAGGTTAGGAACTTAGGATTTTTTTAGTTTTTTATTTGAAATTCGGGTAATTCATTTCAACATGAATTATACGAAACCCGAAATATATCAACCCGAACCCGACCCGAATTACAATTCGTGTTGTTCGTGTCGACCCGAATTCGACACGAACCCGAAATAGGTCAACCCAAACCCGAAATTTCATGTCGTATTCGGATTCGAATTTCGCGTCGTGACACAAATTGGCATCCCTATATGTATACACGAAGGACATGATATAATTTGTGTTGTTTGAAGAAAAAGAAAGAAAATTCAAATCATAAACAATCTCCTCTTGTAAGTTGATTCCCAAGGCACCACTCAACACTCACCCCAAGATTATGATTGGTACGTCGATTGAGTCGACATAGCCTCTTAGGTAATGAAAGTGTGGAATTATATTGCTAAAAAAAGGTAAAAACATATGATACTTTACGATAGAATTATATCCATCATCTTCCGTTTGAGTGATTAAATAGTGATCATACTTACCAATCATTTTCTACACAAGATCACTTGACTCGCACTAAAATAACGTAATATGCATACAAGATTATAGGTACATAACATTACGTATTAGTATTAGTATGTAATTACCTACTCTATGCATTTCGAGCTCATTTAAACTGCACTAATATTTCGTAACCTATGTTCGATGGCAGGCAAGCCAGTCACATACTTGAAATATAAAAATGATGGTAGCTTTGCTGTAATATTATGATGCAAATACATTTATGTCGGGTCATAATTTTGACAGTGCAATATGACATTGAAAAATATAAAGTATCAGTCAAAAACTAAATAATGTTGTCTACCGAAAACCCTGTAATTGTAAGAAGATCGATCGTACATATGTTTCTAATAATAAGACACGGATTTTTTTTATTTATTACGTGAAAAATGAAGAACCAAACCCTAATTGATCGAGATCGGTGAGTGGAAGCAAAAAGATCGAGAAGAAACACAACAATGATTTGGAGAAAACTCCATCATCTCTGCAACAATCAACTTGGGGTGCGGAGGGAAAAACCCCTCTTTTATACTTTCGTCTCATCAAGTCATGAACGGCTGATATGATATCAACTCACACACCCAACCTTACATTAAAAGATTAATGAGCTCAAACAGGAACAATAACAATAATACAAACGGCAGCTAAAAATACTATATGATTAACAACGCTAAGGGAAGGCGTTATGTTACATGATTCAACACTCTGCCTCAAACTAAGCATCGTAGATGTTCTCAATGCTCAGTTTGCATGAGAGTTTGAGTAGTTATGCTTGGCCAAGAGGCTTTGTGAACAAGTATGCAAGTTGTTCATTGATGGGTATGTAGTATGTTTTGATTGAATGACTTTGAATCCTTTCTTTAATAAGATGATAGTCCACTTCTATATGCTTTGTGCGCTCATGGTAATGTGGTACACTGGGTTCTCAGCAATACGTATTGCAACATTATTATCATAGTCGAATGCAACAAGAGTTGGAACCTGAATGTCCAAATCTTTGAGGAGACAGAGTCTCCACATGACTTCACTGTTGGCTTTTCGGTCTTAATCCATATTTTGATGATTTAATCAATATAATCTTAATCACAATCTAATGTAGAGTGACACACATTATGCATAGCATATATATTATTTTGTGTTAACATCTACAGGTGATCAAGACTCAAGAAAGAAAAGAATTCAAGTCAAGACATGTAATTTTACTTGTAATTGAGTCTTAGGAAATTGTGTATACTTGTGCTAACTAGAGTAAATATCTACTCACATACACACTAGGTTCATTATAGAAGTCACACACAAAATCTCAGATCAATTAGACATCAATAGGTCACTCAAACTTAGACCGTAAAAACACTTAAACCTAAACCTAAATTGCTTGTGCCGGTCGACCGAACATGTTATCGGTTCGACTGATTGGATCAGTTACTTCTGTTAGCCTATAGTGTTGTACCGGTCGACCGGTTATACTATTTTGTTCGACCGTCTACACGTGTCATTTGACCATTAGACTTGTCATTTTATACAACAGTCAGACTTTCCAAAACCCCAAAATTCCTTGGCCACCAGTCGACCTATGCCTGCTTAGCGGTCGACCGAATGAAGCACTTTTGGTCATCCAGAACTTACTAGAAGTTTTTGGTCGACCTTTCCCTAGACCCCGGTGGATCGAAAGTAGAATTCTCTTAAAACCCAAAGTGCATGTTAATTTTCGGTCGAACAAGACCATTCCTTGAGTTCGATCGTTTATCTTTTGTCTGGCCCAAACTCCCTGAAAGGTCGATTGTCCTACATTTTAGTTCGATTGTTCACTTAAGTGAACTTAAGTTATAGCCTTATTCGTTCGATCGTCTTTTGTTCGGTTGATCGTATGTTTATGGCACTTTCTGGACTTTAGTTCTGGACTGCCTCCGGTCGACCGTTACGCCCGTTTTAGTCGACCGAACTTGTCCCGAATAATGCCCTGTGCTTTTCTATTTTGTGATTCTTACTCAAACATCATCCACTTATATTACAATGACTATAACACCTTAGGAGTTTATAAATAGATGTTACCAAAACACAATTCAACAACTCTTACACTCCAAATTGTCATACACATTTAAGAGAAAGCTCTCAAACCTTCATTCCTCAAATCCTACTCTTCAAGCCAAACTTTCCACACTTTAGATCAATTCCACTCATACTCTAAGTGTGCTCAAGTTAGAGAGTGAGTGTTCCACTCAATTTCTGAGTCAATAAAGTGTAAAGGTTTCAGTGAAAACTCGAAGTGTTCCCTTTGTGTTTTGAGAGGAAGAAATCGAGCTCGGTGAGGATTATTCGCGAGTTTGTGGTGTAAAGGCATAATCTCCGCCCGAAACGAGATTAGATAGTGAAGACGTAGGCAGAGCTCGTGGAGTCGAACGGAGTTTGCAAGAGAGAAAGTAAGCAGGATGCCGAACCTCTATAAAAAAACTCTCAGTGCTCATTGTGTGGTTTGCATTTCTCTACTTGTATGTTTAAATTGTTTCCGCTGCATCTTTGATTGTTTAAGCAAGTAGAGATTAACTTAAAAGTGATTAGAATTATGGTCATATACGATCCTACATTCACAACTAGTGTTACTCATTGCTCTATACTGAATCTCTACTGAAGAACGAGCAACAACTTGTTTCTTTGACTTCCATGAAATAAGAGATTCTCCAAGTAGGATGTAAAACCTTGTGGTTGATCTTCTAATGATTGGGCAAGATGCCCAATAAGAATCACAGTAGGCATGAAGGTTGAAGACGGAGTTTGCTTTGAAGTGGAGACCTTGACTTGGTGCATTCTTTAAATATCTTAGTACTTGGATGGCTGCTTCTTGGTGGCACTTGAGGATCCTGCATGAATTGGCTGAGAACTTGAACAGAGAAACCAATATCAGGTCTAGTTATAGTCAAGTAAATCAGATGACCAACACGTCTTCTATAGGATGTTGCATCTCTCAACTTAGGATTGTCATCAAAATTTTAGTGTTGTTCCATTGGAATAATACTAGGCTTGGTAGCAGGTTGACCAGTCAGCTATTAAATCAAGTCTGTACTTTCTCTGTGCAACATTAATCCCTGAAGAATTTCTAGAAATTTCAAGTCCCACAAAATACTCGAGAGTTCCTAGATCATTGAGTTGGAACCTGCTTTGAAGATGCTTCTTTATCTGATTATTGTTGTAATGTCATCCAGCCACAATGATATTATCTACATATATACCAAAACAACAACAAATGTGTTATCGGACTGCTTGGTGAATAGGGAATAATCTGCATGTGATCGAACAAACTTATCTTCAAGTGGTACATTGGTCAATTTTGAAAACCAGCTGCGAGAGGCTTGCTTTAATCCATACAAATACTTTTTCAACATTCATAATTTCTTCTCTCCCTCTTATAAATAGCCTAAAGGTGGTGTCATATAAATTTCTTCTTCCAATTCTCCATGAAGGAAGGCATTGTTAACATCAATTTGATGTAGATACCACAATTTGCTGCAATGGACAAAATAGTTCTAACTGTTACAAGTTTTGCTACAGGGAAGAAGGTTTCATTGTAGACAAACCCCTCCACTTGAGTGTATCCTTTGGCCACAAGAGTCTTGCCTTGTACCTTTAAAGTTTGTCATCTGACATGTACTTCACTTTGTAAACCCATTTAGACCCTGTGGGTTTCTTTTCTAGTGGCAATTCAGTTACCTCCCATGTGTTGTATGCTTCTAAAGCCTTGAATTCTGCATCCATTGCTTCTTTCCATTCTTTGTACATAACTGCATCTTTATAAGAATGATTTTGGTATGATAGTAACTGAGGATTGAAGAGAATGTGTTCTAAAAGTCTTACTTTTAAATGTCAATTATTATGAATTGAATGAGAAATCATTTTGTTCCTTGTTTATGTTATTCGTCTTTTAGAAGTGTTAAGGAAGAGGCTCTTGGTCCTTAACCGTAGAGCTCTAAAAGATAATGGTTTACATAAAACAAAAGATATTCGCAATCATGGGAATTAACATGGGACATTAATTAACGAGTTAAGATTGTCGTGTTGGTCATAAATCATTGTAGCTCTACAAGTGAGTGACAACACGGGTACACAAAAGAGGAAAATACTACTTTTGTATACTGAATAGACCTAATAAGTAAAACATTATAGAATTGTGTTTTCTGTGTCATTAATGTTTTATTGTGTCCTTGGTCCTTTGATATGAGACTTATATCCGATCACTTAAGAAATACTTGATTAGACTAGTGTCTTGAGCTATCGATAAGTGTAGTGTAAAGGCATTGGTTGGTTAAGTATGACTTTTGTTGGAGAAGATAATTAGTCAAAAGATTATCATTGTCCCTCTTAATTGAGTGATGATATTAGTGGGCCCCTTGATAAAGCAAAGTTGTAATGTGCACAATGTGATTTGAGTTAAGTCACATATTTATAACTAGCTTAAAGAGATCAAGAAATGAATACTAATACAAAGATGACACAATACTACTTTGTGTGTATTCTTAATATCATGAGGCAAAGAAGGGACACAAGTGGTGCACTCCATCACTAAATGGATCGGATTTCGGTTCGAGTGGAATTAAGACATCTAACTAATTGGGAGCTATAATGTGTAGCTAGATACCGCTTATAGCTTATGATATTAAGCTCTTAATATCACTGTCAACTTAGTTTAGATCCTCTCATAAGTCACACCACAAAACTGGGAAACAAGAAATGGGGATTTTGAGTTCATAAGATGTGTCGGGTTTCATGTAGAAAATACGACACATGGGGTGAATAAGCAAAATCAAAATTATGTTGTGATTAATAACATAATTAGAATCTAAATTAAATTCATATGTGATGTAAATATTATGGGGTGTAATGATTTATCATTACATAGGATAATATGTTATATAAGTTGTGAACTTACTACTAATCCTGAAATGTCAAATTTTGTAGGGGTTAAACCAAAATTTGACCGGTCTGCAGTACTGTGCAAAAACGGTCGACCGCTAAACGGTAAACGGTCGACTGAATGTTCCACGGTAGACCATATGTGTCTCGACCGATAACAGAGAATTTCGTCTGTTCATTTTCGGTCGACCGGGTATTTCGGTCGACCGAGTATATCGGTCGGCCGACCGAACATTGCGATGAAACATTTTTCTGTTATGAACGGTCGACCGAGTTATTAACGGTCGACCGAAACTTGGTCTAAACGGTCGACCGAACCTCCAAACGGTCGACCGGTCCAGACGGTTTTCTGCAGAATTAATTTAAGAATTAATTAGATCATGCATGGAATTGGTCCATAACTGATTTAATTCGTGGCTGAAATTATTTGTTAGCAAATAAAGGATGGTTAGATGGAAGTTTGCATGAAATCATGGGCAAGATGTTGCACATGAATAGGTAATTTGGAGAGAACTTATAAATACAAGTTTATCTCATTACCTTATTAATAAATTCATTATCTTCTTGTGCAAACATCTCTCTCCATAATTCTCCACGAATTTCCTTAATTCTTGAGTTTAGTTTTAGTTTTCAGAGATCTTCTTCTCAAGGGAACTAAAGAGGGGTTAGTAGTTAGATTCTAAACCCTATTGGAGATTGAGAGGCTAGCTCTTCTCTCTTCGATCTTGTTTAGAGATTGGTGAATACTCGGGGGCATCCGGCGCAGCGACAAGTATCCTCAACGTCTCCGGATCATCAAGAAGTTTTAGAGAACTTCTAGGTATGAAATTCAGAGCTCATGTTTGTTTTAATAAAGTTTTGAAACAAGTTATTGAAACAAACCGATGCATGCATGAAACAAATCATAGAAAATTGTAATTGATCCTTATTGTGCATAAAAATTTCGAATATATATATGTGCAATTAAACTAGAAATTTGGGAACTAAAGAGTAGTTAGATTTTGGAACTGGGGTTAGTAGTTAGATTTTAGTTCTCAAGGGAACTCAAGAGGGATACGAATGTTGTGTGCAACAAAAAACTTTGTGTATCCAACAATTTGTCAATAGTATCAGGGTATTGTGGCTTTACATCTGATCCTCTGAAGTAAGTCCCACACGACGGATGGTAGGACAGTGATAGTTAGAAAGATGACTGGGAGGTCGGTCAATCTGGATGATCTTCTACTGTTGGGATTGACATTCCTTGCCATTGGTTCCTCATTGTGTGCGTCATGTTGAAGGTCTTCCTAATTTTGACTATCATCACTATTTGGTACTAGAATTTGCATTTCTTGTGTTGTAGGGACTTATGCATGACCATCTTCATTCTGAATGTCATCAACTGAAACTGGAAATGACCAAATGTTGTCGAAGGAATCTCTGGTGTCATCTTGGAGACTACTCATTGGAAGTCAGTTTCATAAAATACTACATCCCTGTTGACAATTATTTTCCCTTCAGCGATGTCATATAACTTGTACCCTTTTTGATCAAATAGAGACCCAATGAAGATACATTTGGTGGTTCTACTGTCAAATTTATTGTAAAGTTGAGGTTTAGTAGCATAGGCAAGACAACCAAAGGTTCTAATATGATTAAAATTAGGCATTTTCATATAAAGAACATGACAGGGAGAAACATTATTAAGCACTTTAGTAGGCAACCTATTAATGATGTGAGAAGCAGTTGTGGGATCGTTATAATTCGATAATCTAATCACTTTTAAGGTTAATTACCTACTTGCTTAAGCAAATAAGAATGTGCAGCGGAATAAAATTAAGCAAGCAAGTAAATGAAGAAATATGCAAACCACAAATGGACTTGGGGATTTTACAGAGGTTCAGTTACCCGCCTACGTCATCTCTTGCAAGTTTCGCTCGATACTTCGAGCTACGCTCACGATTTCATTATCCACTTCCCGTTCCAGGCCAGGAGAGAACGTTTTTACAATCTTCAAGTTCGCGAACAACCCTCACCGAGCTTGATTCCTCCTCTCACAACCCGAGAGGGACGCTTCGGGCTTTCATTGAAACCTTTACAATTTCTTGATAGCAACAAACTTAAGTGATTCAAACACTCCCTAACTTAAGCACACTTGAGTATGATTAGAATTAGAATAAAGTGTAGAAGTGGAGGCTTTAAGTATTTAGAATGATCTCTTTAATGTATGAGGCAAATAGTAGTGGGAGAGATGTGTAAATAAGGTTGGGGAACCTCTATTTATAAGCTCTAAGAGAGTTATAACCATTGGGGTTAAATGTGGTAAGAGTTGTGCACGAAACAAAAAACAGAAAACTACAACACACTTTTCTGAGTAAGTTCGGTCGACCGAACAGGGCAAACGGTCGACCGGATTATGTCCAGAAATGAAGTTCAGACAGTTCCAAAAATAAACGATCGTCCGAACAAGGAACGGTCGAACTAGAATGTGGAACGGTCGACCGAAAACAAACAGACACATTGCGATTTTATGTTCGGTCGAACAAAGAGGTTTGACAGGTCGACCGAAAAACGATAGGAACTCTGGTGTTCAAGAAAAAGTCTTGGAACGGTCGACCGAGGTCTAGGAATCGGTCGACCGGAGGCTAAAGTATTTTGGGATTTTGTTAAGTTTATACGAATATGACCGTTGATATAATACGACAAGTCTAACGGTCACAAGATATGTGTAAACGATTGAACAAAATGGTACAACGGTCGACCGATACAACACTTAGGCTAACAGAATAAACTGGCCCAATCAGTCGAACTGAGAACTAGTTTGGTCGACTGATTTGGTTCTGGCAGTTTAGGTTTCGGTTAAGTATTTTTCGGTCCTATTTTGGGTGATCTATTGAAGTCCAAAAGTTATGAGATTTTGTGTGTGACTTCTATAAGGAACCTAATGTGTGTATGAGTAGTTTTTAACTCTTGTAAGCTCAAGTACACAAAGATTCCTAAGACTTCAAACAAATACACAATTACATGTCTTCAATAGCTTGATTACATGTCTTGACTTGAATTCTTTTCTTCCTTAAGTATTAACACAATACAATATATATGTCATGCATAATGTGTGCTACTCTACATTGATTGTAATTAAGATTATGTTGATTAAATCATCAAAACATAGATTGAGGTAAAAAGGCCAACAACAGTGAGGATACATTCTCCCCAAAACTTAAGGGAATATGAGCTTTAAATCTAAGAGCCCTAGCAATTAAGAAAATGTCTATGTTTCTATTAAACAATGCCATTTTGTTGGGTTGTATAAATACAAGTCTTTCGATGTTCAATGCTATGAGAAGATAGAAAATCAATCGTATTAGCAGAAGTAAAATTCTCCACCATTGTCGGTTCTTATTTTCTTTATGGTTGTATTAAATTGATTCTAAACATAAAAGAAGAAAGGTTTAAGGATAAGAAATGTATCACCTTTATTACTCATCAAGTAGACCTAAGTACAACGGTTATGATCATCCACAAGAGTGAAAAAAAATTGCACCTGTAAGACTAGACATAGGGAACTTGCCCCACAATATCAAATAGATTACAAGAGACATTACTACTAGTACCAAAAGACATTCTAGTCTGTTTAGCAAGGAGACAAACATGACATACATTATTAGAGTCAAAAGAAACATTATTATCTATCCTACTAATGATCTGAATCTTATCAGCAGAAGCATGTCCAAGTTTGCTATATATGCCACACATCAGAACTAGTAACAATATTAGCAACAATATGAGTGAAGTTTTGTGTAGTATGTCCCAACATTATTGTTGCCTAAGTCAATGAAGAAATGACTCTTTTTATTTGAAACGGTATTGGGGCATTTCCTTGGTAAAATCTATCTTCAAAATCCTCCCAAACATCTGAAGCAGTATCTATATAGATCACACTTCCTGCTATCTCAGCATTAACAGAATTTATGATCCAAGAAAGAACCATGTAATTACATCTCAACCATTTTGCATACTCGTCGAGTTTATTCTCTTCATCTACAATAGGCAAAGATCTATCAACAAAACACCACTTGTTCTTGGCATTAATAGCAATCCTCATAGATCTTCTCCATGTGAGGTAATTATCTCCATTGAAGAGTTTAAAAACAAGAACAACCCCTGGTTAATCAGAAGAGAATAAAGAATATGGATTCAACGAATCCTTTTGAACACTTCGATCTGAAGTTCTCAATCCACTTAGAGTATTATGCAAGCTTTATCCAGATTCAGCCATAAGAGAATCGACAAGCAATCTCAAGAAGGGGAACAACAAAGAATCGCAGAATTGAAATCAATCAACAACACAAGAAATTGTAGAAGTGTTAAGGAGAGAGATCAACAAACCCTAGAATCTTGAAGAAAACCAAAAATTCTTCCAAGATCTGAGGAAGATGCAGTTGATTTCTCCACGCAATTGATCAGATCGGAGCAAATCTTTCCAGATCTTGCTCTCATACCATGTGAAAAGTGAAGAACCAAATCCTATATTGATTGGGATCGGTGAGCGGAAGCAAAAAAGATCGAGAAGAAACACAACAAGAGTTTGGGGAAAACTTCATCACCTCTACACCAATCAACTTGAGGTGAGGAGGGAAAAATCCCGCTTTTATACTTTCGTCTTATCGGGTCATGGACGGTTGATCCGATTCACAAAAAATGTTACATAATTCAACATTTTCGCCACTCACAAAAAAATCTAGATTCCACGTTATTTGGGTTCATTTTTTTCCTCTTAAATTAAACACTAAATAATTGAAGCGACAAAAATAGCAACATCACACTTGGAAAAGCAGCAGAAATAGAACTACAACATTCTATTCCTAAACAAGTTCACAACCATGGGAAGTTCTCCACGTTTTAAACGTCCACCTAAAAATAACATAAACACCACCACCACGTTCCAGTCAGCAAAGAGATCCAAACCAAAACTAGATATGGATGGATGGCTTGTAATATTTCAACAGATTTAGCAGCTAACAACAGCTGTTCTACCTCCTTTCAAATGCTTAAATCTTGATTAGATCTTGTGGATATGAATATATGATATCTAAGAAAGTTGGATTCGTTGTGGATCAATCTGCTTATATTTATGTCTAGTTTAGTTATTTAGCTTGTTATGTAAGAATATCTTGCAACAAGAATTTGATTTTAAGACACTAATATCTCCAACCATCGCCTGGTAAACTATTTATATATTTGTATATTAAAGTGGAAAGTAAAGTTGATTTTTTGTTGAAATTTATGCATTTGCAATTTAGAAAAAAATTAGAAAGACAAAAATAGTACAATTAATCGAAGACAACTTCACATCATTGTACTACAAAGAGTTCTTAATAATTTAATTACTCGTCAACTTGTTCATTAAGAGCATCCCTTGTCGGGATGTTTTTCCCGGTCATCCGGGGTGGGTCGAAGATGACCCAGGTCATCTTCGCCTTAACGCGAAGATGACTCGGTCATCTTCGCCCGGGTCGTCGACCCGGTCGTCCCGGGTTAGCCAATGCGCGTCCGGGTTTTTTTTTAATTTTTTTTAGTTTTTAGTTTTATTTATTTGTTAAATATTTATTGGTTAAATATTTGTTTTAGATGTTAGGTTGATTTATTTGTTAGAGATGTTGGGTTTAATTTTTATTTGGTTTAAATATGTTGGGGTATTATTTATTTGTTGAAGATGTTGTATTTAATTTGTATTTGGTTTAAATACGTGGGGATATTATTTCGTAAATAATTTTATATAAAAACTATATTAGCACACTTAGATTAGAACAAAGCTACAATACACCGCTTAATTGAAATTAAAGCAGATTTACAACACTTAAACGGAAAATGACATCAACTCCTTACGTACATTTGCTAGCTGGATTTCATCCTCCTCAGTCATTAAACCCAGCTCTTTAAGCTTCAGTAGTTGTACGTATATATCATAGAGTTTTTCCTTAGCACGTCGGTTCTCTTTCTTTCTTTGAAACTCCAACTTGCATTCTCTGAATGTCAGTTCTTTGTCTTTTACGGTGGTGTGTTCAGCAAGACGAGCAACCAGGTTTGTAACATGCACTTCTTCATCATCGGCTACCGCTTTACCTTTCTTTTTGGTTTTTTTGATACCGGTAGGATGAGGTTGAGGATGTGCGAAATTTTCAGCGATCGTCGTAGGAAAATTAGGAGGCGAGCTTTCATGGCCTTCCTCTACGAATGGCTCCGTCCGACTTCGTTTAGTGGAGGACCCGGAGCCAGACGGGTTAGTACAACTTCGTTTATTAGAAGACCCGGAAGATTGTCTGCTCGAAAAGTTGCGTACAGAGCCCAATGATCTCCACTTTGGGTATTGTTTCAAAATTCTCCAGGCGTGTGAGTATTGAAAGCCGGTGTTGGTCTCACTCTGGTAAATTTAATGCCAGTTCTTTGTCTTACCCACAACCTCACCCACTTTTTCACAACCTTGCACACGTTCTCCATAAATAGGGGATTAAGGCATATCCACAATCACATTCACTATCAACGTGTGGCAGAAAGATGTCTTCTGCTAGTAGTGTTCCATCCTCAACAAATAATTCCTCTGACGATGAGGGAAACGAACTAACTGAGGAAGTAATAGACTACCTTTCGCAGCATACCTCTCGTCCACCTGTACGAAGGCAAGTTCGAGCTAGAAGGAAAACCGGTCCCGATAGACGTAGAGAAACAGGTTACGCCAATCTATATTCTGATTATTTTGCTGACGATCTTGTGTATGGACCTAGTATTTTCAGAAGAAGGTTTAGAATGAGGAAGCATGTATTCCTCCGAATATCAAACGCAATTGAGGCCTCTGAGGTGTTCTTCCAACGAAGGCCAGACGCCACGGGGCGACTTGCAATATCAGGACTGCAAAAAATAACTGCAGCTCTCCGAATGTTAGCTTATGGTGTATCTGCTGATAACGTGGACAAGTACCTGCGGATGAGCCAGGAAACGGCAAGAAAGTCTCTCCAAAAATTTGTGGAAGGGGTCATACTCAACTTTCAGGAAGAATATCTGCGAAGTCCCACATCAGAGGACTTGGCAAGGCTGTTACACGTTGCTGAGCAACGAGGCTTTCCGGGAATGTTGGGGAGCATTGACTGTATGCACTGGAAATGGAAGAATTGTCCAGCTGCTTGGAAAGGACAATTCCAAGGACGTAGTGGAAAACCCACTGTTATCCTAGAGGCTGTAGCGTCGTATGACCTCTGGATATGGCATTCCTTCTTCGGTGTTCCAGGGTCTTGTAACGACCTAAACGTCCTTCAGCAGTCTCCTGTGTTTAATAATGTCTTTGAATGACGTGCGCCTACTGTCCAATACTCTGTCAACGGTCATCCTTATAATATGGGATATTACCTTACAGATGATATTTACCCGCAGTGGGCAGCTTTCGTGAAGTCTATCCCTTTACCCCAAACTCCTAAGGACAGATTATTTGCACAATGCCAAGAAGGAGTGCGTAAAGACATCGAACGTGCATTTGGAGTGCTGTAAGCGCGGTGGGCAATCATAAAAGCTCCTGCTCTTGCGTGGAACGTTGACCTGCTCAGCAAGATCATCACTGCGTGCATCATAATGCACAACATAATAGTAGAGGACGAACGAGACTCATATTCCACTCTTTATGATACAACAGAGTTTGATCAGGACCTCCCGCCCAACTTAGGGGGCACATCAACTCTGGGTTTGAATCAGTTCTCCACCGGTCGTGTTGTCAATCTTGATACGTACATGGACACCAGAGAACGCATTCGTGAAAAAAACAGGCATCTCGCCCTAAGATATGACTTGATCGAGCACATATGGCAACGATTCGGGGGAACCTCAAATTAATTTTTTTTAGTAGTATGCATTTTCATTTTAATGAAATTAAGGTAATGTAATATTTTATTGTATTACGCTATGTATAATGGTTTAAATAAATATGTATTTTGTTTTTTATTGATAAAAATAATTATTTGCTTATTAATAAATATTTGTTTGAATTATTAATGTTTTGAGTAAATATAATTGATTTTGGAATATAATAAAAGTTAGTGGAAATAAAAGATGATGTGGAGGAGAGAGGTAGGTTGTTGTGGGTTGTGTTGGGTTGTGGTTAAGAGATGAATAGTGTAGGAAAGAGAAGAATGTGAGTTGAGGAAAAAGAAAGCTGATGTGGAAGAGAGAGAAAACTGATTTTAAAGAGAGAGAGATGATGACCAGATCGTCCAGGTCATGGTTAGTGATGGTCTAAACACCACTTGTTAAAAAAATTGTTCATTAAATACCATAAGAATTTTACTTCTACTTCCTTTGATTTACTTTTTTATTTATGATGCATTCTTACACAAAATCTAATGATTATCACTTGTGTTCTCCAATTTAATAACTCAACCACACCTTACTTGCATCTGTTTGTCTAAATCTTGGTTCTAGTGAGTTGTAAGGAGCACTAACATGAAACGCAACTAGGTGTGACCTAAACGAAGACGTCGAAGGGTGCTTTTGTTCCAAAATATAGAGTATGTTTATGTCCTTAAAGTTGTGAATTACCTTAGATTTTGAGGGGATAGATGCAAAAGCCTAAATGAAAGTGTTGCGTGAAACCATTACTCCGGACGACCTAGTCACGAGCATTCTCTCTCTTATCTTTTTCTTACATGTCAGTTTTCTCTCTTCTCAACTCATTTTCTTCTCTTTCCTACACTATTCACATCTTAACCATAAACTAAAACAAATTATCTCTCTTCTTCACGTCATTTCGGGGTTCATCTTAGAAAAATTTAAAAAAAATAAAAAATTTAAAAATTATAAAACGTATTTAAAAAAATTAAAAAAACTCAAGCAAAAAATTAAAAAAAACAATACAAACACAAAAAATCAGAAAATAATAAAATATTCAACGACCGGATTACATGACCGGCCAATCTTACCTCGAGGTAAAAAAGATTAGTGGTGCTCTAACAAAATCAAATCCATAATTGCAAAAGGCTTCCATCGTCAAATGACGAAAACTCCCCCAAACCAATCACCACTGGACACATGGTCTTAACACTTTGTCGTGAGAGCACAAATCCGTAATTAACACTCCAAAAGCGAGTAAAAAGCTACTGCCAACCACAGCACGGATCTGACCTCCAATGTTGACCCCACTACGGCCATAGGGATCGTACGACCTGAACCCTACGTTGTCAATCCAACAGTCCGCTTCTCCTGTCTGTGAGACATCCGTACAAAATCATGGAAGTAAAGAAAATTTGTTGTCGCGTCTTATCCGATGTAACCTTCGAACACAGGGTTCCGACACATTTCTTGGCCACGTTGCGAAGCAGGTGATTTTTAAGTTGGGTTAATTTCGATTTATTATCCTCGGTACTTTTTCATCTTTCAACTTTCAAACTTAACGGTGGGGTTAACATTTTATCTCATAAATTTAACTTTCAAACTTAACGATTTATTGTTTAGGGTTTAGGGTTAACATTTTATCTCATAAATTTTAAAATTCATTATTTAAACGTATATTCGTTATTTTTTTATAATTTTTTTCGTTGTATCCCTAAAACACTTGTAAACTTATATTTACGTGAAAATTCAAATGCAGTACCAATTGGATCCAATTTTCGACCATATATGACATCCATTTCGATCTGATCTCTCACGTTAATATAGGTTTTAGATTGTATTAGAGATACAACGAAAAAAATTATAAAAAAATACGAAAATCTATTTAAATAATGAATTTTTAAAGTTCATGAAGTAAAATATTAAAAAACGAAAATTCAAAAATGTAACTGTTAACTTTGAAAGTTCAGATGTGCAAAGTGATATCAATGAATAGTTCATGGTCAAACCGTAATTAACCATTTTAAACTCTAAAATTGAAGCTTTTAAAATTGACGTCAATCTTCGCTTTGAAGATTAATATCTATCTTTGACTTAACGCAATCTTGTTAATTTTGCAGTTTCGTAGCGATTTGAGTTTCAGATCATGTTTATAAACTTCTCCTTCTTAACAAAGTATTATTTTGTTGCTCACGTTTTGTTTTATTTAGGTCGTGTCATGTAAATTTTAATACTATTACTTCTACTGTTACCTCTTTCGAGACAATTTAAGTCGTTACCACTTACCATGCAATTATGGGTTTCCCCTTTTCATATCATCAATATTTAGGTTTAGTTGTATTCCATTCCATTTGGCACGTGTTATATACTTATATGCATGCTTCGGTGATTTTCAATCTACATTTACAAAGGGAGCAACAGGTATAAAGGTCAAACTAATTCCCAATGCAAACTACATTTTCCATTTCCAACTGAAGTTGTATTTTTAATTTCTTATAGATTAGTCTTCTGGTTCTCACAAGTCACAAAGTCTCCGTTTCCAGTTATGCGGTTTCTACCTTTGATTCCTTGGTACGAATGCTATCACCGGATTGTTTACACGCTTAGAATATATTTTTTACTTAAGTTAGTGCACTAATTTACATTTTGACTCCTTAAATTTTGAATCTTACATAATTACATATACCTAATTTTGATTTCGCTCATTTAGAGTTTTCAAGTTTACCTAGTTACGTATTACGTATACAACAATTTGGCTATTGTCTTCACTGGATTTTTGACACTCATAAATTTTGCATCTAATCGATTTATTTCATGGAATGAGTTCTTATCAATTATTTTTACAAAAGGTAACACTCTATTTAGTCAATAGGCATAAATTATTGAAATATATTATTTTAATTTTTACCTCCTTTAGTGTAATGAATCACCATAGATCAAACATTTCATTTACATTTAAAGTCCAATTAAAAATCTTAAATTCAGTGATATATTTTAACAAAAAATTCAAAATGTGTGTAATCAGGAAACGAAGATTACAATATGCTTACTCAAAAGTGAAACAAATTTGTAACATTTTGTGCATAGTATTTTATGGTTAGAGCGTTTTAAAAGTTAAGTCCTTTCAATGTCAAACCCAAACTAAAAATTTGTTTAACTATCTTAACTAAGTATATGTTTATTTTTGGATTATTATCTGCCAAACTACCCCCACCAACGTCCTAAACAAAAAAAAGACTGTTGGGTGTTAATCCATATTTTTCAAAAAAAATAAAAATCTCAGCAGAACTTGTCCCACTTGTTACTTGTTAGTGTGAATGAAGTCGTGTTTAAACTAACTTAGCAAAGTATTTATACGGAAACCACGGGTCAATATATAAAAAACTTTTAAAAAAAAATCACTGGTCAGTTCAGTACATCTAAAGGACGAATTTGCCCTTGCATGTGAGCCCCACGGCACGTTTCCCAACGTCGAGAAGAATCACGTGGCAGGTAAAGTATAGTACGGTACCTCTATTGCCGATCGGACGGCTTGAAAGGGCCGATTTTCCATCTTGTCGTACGGCGCGATTAAAACCAGGTACCAATCGTTGGGGCCACGATTAATCGCCCCTTGTAATCTCCTCCATCAGAATGAACGGCCCAGATCGGTCAAAGGAGGCGTCACTCCCTCCGTAATAGTATAGTACTACTACTTCACCATATCTTTCCAATACACCCTCGAACTTATGCTTTTGCGATCAAAAAGTTATTTGTTTCGAACCTCAGGTTTTGGTGCAAATAAATCTTGCGTTGCGTTTTTTTAGTCTAATATCTATATTTGGATTCAAGATGTGAATGTTTGTTGTTGTGTGATCATGTATTCATTAATTATATACTTTTGAATATCGTTGCAATACATTTTGTATATTTCAAGTTCAACCTTCTAGAATGTCGTTGATGTATGCTTTGCAATACATAACTGTCAATTAAATATTTGACAAGTGTTGATGTGTAATGTATGGCTTTTGTAAATTTCAGTCTCCCATTTTATTTTTTCCGTCCATAACTTGAAAAACAAATATATTCGGATATACTATATGTGATCCTCTTGCTCTGTACGAATATAATTCATACACAATTTGCTAGTTAAAATACCTTTTTAGTGAAAAATATGATATGTCTATTTAATGTATTTACACAATATTCCAGCTGCGTGGTTGCAATAAGACATGCATGTTTGAGAGAGGACTTTCCTGGATAATGAAACTTATATAAATGTTATGGATATTTCATTTCCTATTAAAGTGAGGATAATTTGACAATCTATACTTCCAAGTGATCCAACTTCTGAAAAATATCATCAACTTTGACAATTTCTGAAAAATATGCTTATCTTTCCACTTTCCCCCAAAAGACACATTACCTTTAAAAAAACAAAAAACTTCTTTCTGTCATGCATCTTTTCTCTCTCTTTTTCACGCAATCATTTCCCGTCGTAGTCGAACCCAGATGCATTTCGAGGGGAGAGGGGTTGTTTGTGCGTGTTCGTAAAGTGATTTCAGGGGATTTGTGTTGGGATTGACTCATACTCCTTATACTCACTCCGACGGGTCAATCAAGGGTCTCACTTGAATGGATTGTGTTCTAAAAGTTTTACTTTTATATGTCAATTATTATGAATTGAATGTGCAAACATTTTGTTCCTTGATTATGATATTCGTCTTTTGGAAGTGTTAAGGAAGATGCGCTTGATCCTTAACCGTAGAGCTCTAAAAGATAATGGTTTACATAAATCAAAAGTTATTCACAATCATGGTAATTAACATGGAACATTAATCACCGAGATAAGATTGTCATGTTGGTCATCGAATGTTGTAGCTCTACAAATAATTGACGACACGAATATATAAAAGAGGAAAAAATACTTTTATATATTGAATAGACCTAACAAGTAAAACATTATGGAATTGTGTTTCGTGTCATTAATGTTTTTACTGTGTCTTGGATCCTAAGATATGAGACTTATATCTTTTCACTCAAGAAGTGCTTAATTTGATTATTGTCAAAAACTATCAATGAGTGTAGTGATAAAGGCAATAGTTGGTTGAGCATGACTTGTGCTGGAAAAATAGCTAGTCAAACAATTATCATTGCCCATCTTAATTGAGTGATGATATTAGTGGGCCCCTTGATAAAGCAAAATTATAATGTGTACAATGTAACTTGAGTTACGTTACATAGTTATAATTAGCTTAGAGAGATCAAGAAATGAATATAATACAAAGATGACACGTTTCTACTTTGTATATATTCTTAATATCATGAGGCAAGGGACGGATACAAGTGGTGCACTTACATCACTAAATGGATCGTGTTTTGGTTCGGGTGTAACAAAGACATCTATGCTAGTTGGGTAACTATAATGTGTAGCTTAATTAAAAAAAACGTAAAAAAAAGAAAATTAAAAAAAAAATTGTAATTAATTCTTGAAATTAAATTTGGAATTTAAATTCCGAATTTGAATTCAGAAATTGATTCAACCCGGTGCACTCAGATTTGGATTCGGGACTTGAGTAATGGACTCTCACGAGTTCATCTAGATTCCAGTCTGGAACTTAGCCCCAATCCACCTGTTGCACCACCTCACCCAGATCCAATGGGTGAGAACGTAGTGGACCCACCTGTTGTGCAACCCATAACTCTGAGGGATCGATGCTATCCAGCGATGGCTGCTCAGCCATCGTGCATCGTTATGCCCACCATACCGGGTCGCGACTTCGAACTTAAGGCACAATACATGAGTATGTTGCCTAAGTTCACCTCTAGGGAAGACCCATATCTCTTCTTTAGAGAATTTGAGGAAATCTGCTCTCTTATGCAATACCAGCATATCCCTGAGGAGGCAGTGCGTCTGAAATTCGTGCCTCTAGCACTAAAGGACGATGCTAAGAAATGGCTATATAGTCTAGCCGAAAGATCTATTAGGAGTTGGGCTGAGTTTGTTCAAGTATTTCTGAAAAAATATTTTCCCAACCATAAGACTATGAGGATTAGGAATGAAATTGTTGCATTCGTTCAGTCTGAGAGCGAACCGTTCTATTCCTATCTAGAAAGATTTAAGAGTGTACTGACCCAATGCCCTCATCATGGAATTCCAAGATGGCAATTATGCCAAATTATTTATGAGGGATTGACACCCACATCTAGAGTCATGGTAGAATCCGTAAGCCAAGGGAACTTTATGTCAAAAAATGAAAATGATGCCTGGACTTTTCTTGAGGATTTAGCTGAAAACAGTATGCAATGGGACAATGCTAGAACGCCGCTTAACCCGAGTATTGGATCTAGAATAGCAAGCCAACCCAAACCAGGTGTCTTAGCTGTAGATGCCAACATAGCGGCTGAAGCAAAACTAGCTACCCTTATGCGCAGAATGGAAAGTTTAGAGCTACAAACCCAAAACCGAGTGAATCAAGCCTCGACTATCCCGTGCTCTAGATGTGGTCAGAGTGGTCATGTAAAGGAGGATTGTGCGGAATGGGACCAAGTTAATGTCATGTATAACCATGCTAGAAATGACCCATACGCATCAACCTATAACTCGGGTTTGCGTAATAATTCCAATTTCTCATCAAACCAACATGGTCAACCTCCTAGACAACAACCGAACCCGTATAACCAAAATAATACATCATCTAGGTTTAGTAACAATAACGATCATGAGGTTAGGTTGACAAGCTTGGAAAATTTGATGAAAACTTTTATACAAACAACCAACCAGACCTTCCAAAGGCTAGAGACACAAGTCAGCCAACTAGCACAAATAGTAGGTGAAAGAGAAAAGGGTCGGTTTCCAAGTCAACCTGAGGTGAACCCTAGATCTAATAATTCATATCAATCCTATCAAGCACCTTCAGGAAATAACAACCCTAGACCGGTTCAAATGGTTAATGAGGAAGGATCGTTCCAACAAATAAATGTTGTAGTATCATTACGGTCCGGAAGACAGATTGATAATAATGTGGTAAATCCTAGAACGTCTACTCAATCTAGCCATCAAACTGCCACATATGACCTAACCATTGAACCCGACGTCCAATCTGAAACGCCCACCCCACCTACTCAATCTGAACCCGTAGCTCAACCTGAACCTGAGCGAGTCTATGTCCCTAAAGCCCCATTTCCCAATAGACTCAAAAAGAACTCAAGTGCACAAATAGAGAAAATCTTGGAAGTATTTAAGCAAGTTAAGGTGAACATTCCACTCTTAGACATGATTCAACAAATACCTGCTTATGCTAAATTCTTAAAAGATTTGTGCACTAAAAAGAGAAAAACAAACGTACCAAAGAAGGCATTCTTAACTGCAAACATAAGTTCTATTTTGTCCAACACATCTCCTATAAAATATAAGGATCCTGGATGTCCCACAATTTCATGTGCAATATGAGATACTTTTATCAACAAAGCCCTTCTAGACCTTGGTGCTAGTGTTAACCTACTCCCATTATCAATTAGGACTTCCATTAAAATATAAGGACCTTGGTGCTAGTGTTAACCTTGGTGCTAGTGTTAACCTACTCCCATTATCAATTAGCCCTTCTAGACCTTGGTGCTAGTGTTAACCTTGGTGCTAGTGTTAACCTACTCCCATTATCAATTAGCCCTTCTAGACCTTGGTGCTAGTGTTAACCTTGGTGCTAGTGTTAACCTTGGTGCTAGTGTTAACCTACTCCCATTATCAATTAGCCCTTCTAGACCTTGGTGCTAGTGTTAACCTTGGTGCTAGTGTTAACCTACTCCCATTATCAATTAGCCCTTCTAGACCTTGGTCCAACACATCTCCTATAAAATATAAGGATCCTGGATGTCCCACAATTTCATGTGCAATATGAGATACTTTTATCAACAAAGCCCTTCTAGACCTTGAGCAAATGAACCTTGGTCCATTAAAACCCTCTAGGACAACCCTTCAATTTGCTGATTGCTCTATTAAGAAACCAAGAGGTGTAGTAGAGGATGTTTTGATCAAGGTTGGTGACTTCATTTACCCAGTGGATTTTGTCGTACTAGATACCGCACCTGTTGTAAATCCTAATCGACAAATCCCTGTAATTCTAGGCAGACCCTTTTTGGCCACTTCTAAAGCATTGATAAACTGTCGAAATGGGCTCATGCAATTATCTTTTGGGAACTTAAAAGCTGAATTTAATATCTTTCATATTGATAGTGAGCCAGAAATAACATGCAATCAAAGTGATGTTGTGATGAAATCGTGTATCTATAATATTTCTGAATCGTCACAAAATCAAAAAGGAAGTAAGAAAAAGGGGAGGAATTCATCTACACACCCACCGTCACTCGAGCAAATAAGAGAACCAATTTATGTGAGGGGTGTGGAATCTGTAACTCATGACGCTCATTGCAACATGGGGAACAATTCAACTGGATACATGCACCAATATGGTGTCATTCAATCCAGTTCTGACTATGGTTGACTTTGAGCAAATTCCATCCGTCCACCGCAGTTCATCAAGGTAATAAGTGCATTTGCTTTATATTTGCATACATTGAGGACAATGCATGATTTAGGTGTGGGGGGGGGGTGTTTATGTATATATTTATCTATAGATCTGTCTTTTATTTCTAAAAAAAAATCACAATGTTTCATGACATAGCTTAAGATTGAACTGCTAAAACCCGTGTACAAATTGCATTGAGTTTTTGTTCCTTATTATATAGTTCTGCTTGTAGAAATTGTGACATAAATCTAAGTTCCAAAGAAATAACCCATTGCCCTTTAAGACATGTATGCACTTAAATTGGATGAATCAAATCTTTGAAGTGGTTGATAAAAAGCAGAGGTTGAGGAAAATATACCGAGAAGTGTGGACTTCTAATATCAATTAAGCCTTGAGGAAAATAAAAATAAAAATAAAGGAATAAAGTGAAGAAAACACATTTTGCAAAATGATTACAAAAACCCAAGCCTTTGAGTCACTGGTCCGTAGGGGTATCTTGAAACCCGGTAACTTGAGTCTACCAGCTCGGGATTATCGACCAAACTCGCTACACAAATGCAAAAAGGGTAAAAGTGTCAAAAAGCAAATGTGTTGAATCACGGAAGAAAAGAAAAGAAAAAAATAATAATACTCAAGGCCCAAAGCTAAAAGAATGATCCATGTCATGGTTGATCCGAATGATACTTCACCACCAGAGGAGGCGTGCAAAATAATTCAAGTGATAAACATGTGTAGAAGGGTTAGTGGTGTGAATGTTGGCGGACCAAAGACCAAGTCATATTTTTAATGAGTTAGATTTATATAATGAGTAAGCAAGAATTCTCAGTAAGATGTATAAGGTTGAGGTAGGGATATTAAGAACTATTAATGAAACGTTGATTCAAGATTTTGTGGGTATATCCGCTGAAAACCCTCAGGAGACAACACTCCTCCCCATTGGAAACTTGGAGGTTTAAAGGCTTGTTGCACATGCTAAGTGCAACCGTGATTCCTACGAAAGTGAGTTAGGATTTCCCTGTTTTTATTTTTCGTATCTTCTGTTTTGCTAGGGACTAGCAAAATCTAGGTGTGGGGGTATTTGATGCATTGCATACATTGCATCATATGTCTTTCATTTAATTACTTTTACATCAAAAAATGCTACTAAGGTATGTGTTTAGTCTTATTTACCGAATACAGGGACCTGAATGCAATTTACCCACATCCCGAGCATAAACGCATGCAAAAGACTCATTTCTATCATAAAGACCAAGTTCAAGATTATCGGGTTACGAATGGAAATGTATCCAAGCATAAAAGCATTCAAGTCCTAATTGCAAAAAGAACAAGGACTTAAGCACAAAAGTAGCCGGGGACTTAAATGCAAAAAGTCAAGGACCTAATTGCAAATCACGAGTAGTTTTTATTCTCTTGGAGAAAATATATAGAAAAATCAATGTATATCTCCAAATATGTGAAAGAATTAATCCGGAGCTCAAAAGAATGGAAAGAATCAATCCACACGCGTAAAGGAGGATCAAATCATACCATAAACATTCAACCAAAATCCGGACAAAATCAGGCCAGATTGTGCGGCGTTTCCGCCGCCCAAGCTTTGATCCGTGTGCTCCAATTTCGTCCAGTCGTGTCTGTACACGTGTACTTTCCAATATTATACCTAGATCCCTTGTAGCAACTATAAATAGACCCGAGAACGATGTTAGAATGGTCCTTAGTCTTTGGTGGTAGTTTTTATTCTTAATCTTAGTTTTGTAATCTTCTTTTCATTAATAAAATTCTGTTTTTTATTTCTTACTTTTAGTTTTCTTTTGTAATGTCTCAAGGACCCCTTCTTCCTCCCTCCATGAGTTTCTAACTCCTTCCAAAGGGTGGAGGTGACGGATTTAGGGTGAAGAGAAGATGAATGAATGTTATTATTTTAATTTCGTGTTAGTATATTTTGATTACTTGAGTTTATGTTAAATCATTTATCATGTAATGCTTTATAACTAATATGATTTATTATAAGTTTCTGAATTCTCTAATCTAAACCTTAAATCTAAACCTCCACCCGACGGAATTCACTTCTTTGTTCTTGTTTTAGTTTTAATTGTTCTTGTTTCTTGCTTTAGATAATTAAAAATCAAAAATCTCAAAACCCAATTTATTTCTTCTCTCCTTCTTTCCCCCAATCGAAATCACATTAATAACAAATCTCTCCCTCCTTGTGTTCGACCCGTATTTGTCACGTCTTCATTGACGCCGTGCACTTGCGGTATAAATTTTAATTCTCATCACTAGATATCGCTTATAGTTTGAGATATTAAGTGTTTAATATCACTGTCAATTTGGTTTAGATCGTCCTATAGGTCACACCACAAAACGGGGAAAGAAGAGGTTTGATTTTAAGTTCATATGATGTGTTGAGTTTCATGTGAAAATAAGACACATGTGGTGAACGAATAAAATCAATATGTCATGAGAATTGACAATATTAGAATCATAATAAATTCATATGAGGTGTACATATTATGGGGTGTAATAATTTAATATTACATAGGATAATATATAACATAATATGTGAATTTGCTAAAAACCCCAAAACATCAAATTTTGTTGGAAATAAATCCAAATTTTGACAAAGGCAAAATCGGGGTCAAACACGGTGAACCGTTCATGGTTCGGTCGACCGGGTATCTTCAGATCGGTTAACCGAATATGGAACGGGTAAGCGCAATTGGTTGACGAAATTGTTTGGAGTTCCTGGACAATCGGGTTCGGTTAACCGAGTGTGCACGGTCAACTGAGAAGTAGTATTTTCGGTAGATCGAAGGTGACACGGTCATCTGATGACTGTCGCATGAGCGATTCTGGTGGGTCAACGGTAAACCGAGTAAAAGACGTGGTTTGTTCGAATTCTTCCAGGGAATTTTTCTCATACGGATTCGGTCGACCGTCTAGCTCACGGTGCACCGAACAAGTGTTATAACCGAACGGTTCGGTTGACCGAGTTATGCTCGGTCCACCGAAAAAGAACGATTATGCCTGAATTATTAAAAGATTAATTAAATCATGGGTGAATTAATTCCAGATTTAATTAAAACGTTTTTTGTGGGTGCTTATGTGGAAATTAGAGATTAATTTTAGGAGAGAATAAGCAAGAGATCATGGCTAAAGAATAGCTCTTGATAAGGAAGTTTTGGGAGACTATAAAAGGACCTCTACTCCGACTTGTTTACTATTAATGCAAAAACATTTCTCTCATTAATCTCTCCCTAATCACCACGAAAATCTATTAGTAAATTTAAGTTTTAGAGATAAGAATCTCAGGAGCTTAAATAGGGGTTATTAGCTAGATTCTAAACTTTGTTAGAGATTCATTGGCTAGCTCATTTCTCTCTAATCTTGTTTAGAGTTTGGTGAACACTCGGAGGCAAATCCGTGGACGATTCAACGGGCAACGCGACTCCGGATCTTCAAAACGGTTTTAGAGAACCTTTAAGTATGATTCTACCTTTGTGGTTTATTTTAATAAATGTAGGGTTGCATGTTTGATGCATTGCATACATTGCATCATATGTCTTTCATTTAGATTAATTTTATATCAATAAATGCTACTAAGGTATGTGTTTAGTCTTATTTACAGAATACAGGGACCTGAATGCAAATTACCCATATCTCGAGCATAAATGCGTGCAAGAGACTCATTCCTGGCATAAAGACCAAGTTCAAGATTATCGGGTTTCAAATGGAAATGCATCCAAGCATAAAAGCATTCAAGACCTAATTACAAAAAGGACAATGACTTAAGCACAAAAGTACACAAGGACTTAATTGCAAAAAAAAGCCAAGGACCTAATTGCAAATTACGAGTAGCTTTTATTATTATGGAGAAAATCTAAAGAAAATCAATGTGGATCTCCAAATATATAAAGAAATAAAGTCGGAGCTCAAAAGAAAGGAAATAATCAATCCAGATGCGCAAAGGATATTGAAATCATACCATAAACACACAGGAAAAATCCGGATTAAATCGGAGCTAAAAAGGTGGCGAATCCGCCGCACCTTATGTACAAAATGAGGCGAATCCGCCGCACCAAATTAGATTCATGCTCTAAAACTTTTACCGATTGCGTGTTGACGCGTGTACTTTCCTATTTTATACCTAAGTCCCTTGTATCGGCTATAAATAGCCCTGAAACGATGTTGTGAGAGTCCTTAACTTATGTTCTAGTTTTTATTCCTTAGTTTAATAAATTTCTGTTGTTTTATTTCTTGTTTTTAGTTTTATTTTGTAATTCCTCTATGACCCCTTCTCCTCCTTTCCATCCATGAGTTTCTAACTCTTTCCAAAGGGTGGAGGTGACGGATTTAGGGTGAAGAGAAGAAGAATAAAAGTTATTATTTTAATTTCGTGTTAGTATATTTTGATTACTTGAGTTTATGTTAAATCATTTATCATGTAATGCTTTATAACTATATGATTTATTATAAGTTTCTGAATTCTCTAATCTAAACCCAATACCTAAACCTCCACCCAACGGAATTCACCATCTTTGTTCTTGTTTTAGTTTTATTTGTTCATGTTTCACGCTTTAGGAAATTAAAAATCAAAAAAAATCTCAAAACCCAATTTATTTCTTCTCTCCTTCTTCCCCCAATCGAAATCACACAAATAACAAGATCTCTCCCTCCTTGTGTTCGACCCGTATTTGCCACGTCTTCATTGACGCCGTGCACTTGCGGTATAAATTTAATTCTCATCAAGTTTTTGGCGTCGTTGCCGGGGAGGCGACGCAGATTTTGTTTTTTTTTGTTGATTTCGATTCTATTCTGTTTATCTTGTGCGTGATCTAAGTATTTGGATTTGTTTTTCAGGAGACAACAGAGCGCGCGGCGAAATCTGAACGCCGTCTGAGCTACAAGGGAGGCGGAATCGCCGCACATCAAGAGCAACCTGCGGCGGAATCGCCGCACAACAGAGGCTTCTGGGCTTCAAACTTTTCTGGGACGCGACTCATCTCTGGGTGGACGCGTGAAGCTACTGAAATTTCGAGAGCGGCCGGTGAACCTGACTGAGCATTGCATAGGTAACCTTTGTTGCCTCTTTTCCTCGTAATTTCTATTTTCAAAAAATTTCCTTTTATTAGAATTGCACGTGTTAGGGCAAAAATTCCATAATTGGCAATAATTCAACTCTGACCTAAAATTGGCAAAATTAGAAAGGTCTTAGTGCATGCATCATCTAGTGTTTTGTATGCATTATTCTTGCTAAATTCTTGCAAATCAATTTCTGTTGAAGAGTGCTGGAGTCAAGGTACGTATCGTGGTTTTCATCGATTGCATTTAAGCATATAATCTAGTTGCATATAACCTTGCAATTGCCCCCCTCTAAAGACCATTGTTTGACTATCTTTGCTAGATCTAAGTTAAACTATCTTAAGGGCAACTCCGTAGGCAAAGATACGGTGGTGATTTCATCACCCTTCCGTGACCCACAAATCACAATCCTAAAGTGTCACCTAAGCCTTAAATTAAAATAAATTAGACATTGACCCCTAAGGACTCAGACTCAATTAAGGAGAAGATTGGTTTGACTTGCTATGACCTGAAGCTGATTGAATTTAATTTGGTGCCTAGGAAGTGTTTTTTTGTTGACGCAAGTCTTCCAAGCGAAGTGGTTGTCTAATTGGCACCGACTGTGTCGGAAGCGCCCCCACTAGCTATACATTACCTGGCCAAGTTGGTTTGATTAGTGAGGGAGGTGAATCAAGCGAATCAATTCGACTCAACCAGTTAGGAGTCGTCTAGATCTAAGCGACACTAGGTCTAGGATTGTTTGAACCGTGCTTTCTTAGGAATTTTCTGACCAACCCTATTTCTATCTTTAGAGTTAGGTCTCCCTTCTCATCTGAGTCTTCTTTCTCTTCTCACCTAAATTCTCTAGATTAGGATTCCTTTCTCATCTTTCCCCATTCTATTGTTTGTTTCCCTTTTTTAAAAAAAACATAAAAAAATATATTAAAAAAAACGAAAATATAAAAAAAATTGTAATTAATTCTTGAAATTAAATTTGGAATTTAAATTTGGAATTTGAATTCAAAAATTGATTCAACCTGGTGCACTCAGATTTGGATTCGGGACTTGAGTAATCGACTCTCACGAGTTCATCTAGATTCAAGTCTGGAACTTAGCCCCAATCCATCTGCTGCACCACCTCACCCGGATCCAATGGGTGAGAATGTAGTGGACCCGCCTGTTGCACAACCTATAACTCTGAGGGATCGATGCTATCCAGCGATGGCTGCTCAGCCATCGTGCATCGTTATGCCCACCATACCGGGTCGCGACTTCGAACTTAAGGCACAATACATGAGTATGTTGCCTAAGTTCACCTCTAGGGAAGACCCATATCTCTTCCTTAGAGAATTTGAGGAAATCTGCTCTCTTATGCAATACCAGCATATCCCTGAGGAGGCAGTGCGTCTGAAATTCGTGTCTCTAGCACTAAAGGACGACGCTAAGAAATGGCTATATAGTCTAGCCGAAAGATCTATTAGGAGTTGGGTTGAGTTTGTTAAAGTATTCCTGAAAAAATATTTCCCAAACCATAAGACTATGAGGATTAGGAATGAAATTGTTTCATTCGTTAACTCTGAGAGCGAGCCGTTCTATTCCTATCTAGAAAGATTCAAAAGTGTTCTGACCCAATGCCCTCATCATGGAATTCCAAGATGGCAATTATGCCAAATTATTTATGAGGGATTGACACCCACATCTAGGGTTATGGTAGAATCCGTAAGCCAAGGGAACTTCATGTCGAAAAATGAAAATGATGCCTGGACTTTTCTGGAGGATTTAGCTGAAAACAGTATGCAATGGGACAATGCGAGAACACCGCTTAACCCGAGTATCGGATCTAGAATAGCAAGTCAACCCAAACCAGGTGTCTTAGCTGTAGATGCCAACATAGCGGCCGAAGCAAAACTAGCTACCCTTATGCGCAGAATGGAAAGTTTAGAGCTACAAAACCAAACTCGAGTGAATCAAGCCTCGTCTATCCATTGCTCTAGATGTTGTCAGACTGGTCATGTAATGGAGGATTGTGCGGACTGGGAACAAGTTAATGCCATGTATAACCATGCTAGAAATGACCCGTACGCATCAACCTATAACTCGGGTTGGCGTAATAATTCCAATTTCTCATCAAGCCAACAAGGTCAACCTCCTAGACAACAACCAAACCTGTATAACCAAAATAATACATCATCTGGGTTTAGTAACAATTTGGAATTTAAATTCCGAATTTGAATTCAGAAATTGATTCAACCCGGTGCACTCAGATTTGGATTCGGGACTTGAGTAATGGACTCTCACGAGTTCATCTAGATTCCAGTCTGGAACTTAGCCCCAATCCACCTGTTGCACCACCTCACCCAGATCCAATGGGTGAGAACGTAGTGGACCCACCTGTTGTGCAACCCATAACTCTGAGGGATCGATGCTATCCAGCGATGGCTGCTCAGCCATCGTGCATCGTTATGCCCACCATACCGGGTCGCGACTTCGAACTTAAGGCACAATACATGAGTATGTTGCCTAAGTTCACCTCTAGGGAAGACCCATATCTCTTCTTTAGAGAATTTGAGGAAATCTGCTCTCTTATGCAATACCAGCATATCCCTGAGGAGGCAGTGCGTCTGAAATTCGTGCCTCTAGCACTAAAGGACGATGCTAAGAAATGGCTATATAGTCTAGCCGAAAGATCTATTAGGAGTTGGGCTGAGTTTGTTCAAGTATTTCTGAAAAAATATTTTCCCAACCATAAGACTATGAGGATTAGGAATGAAATTGTTGCATTCGTTCAGTCTGAGAGCGAACCGTTCTATTCCTATCTAGAAAGATTTAAGAGTGTACTGACCCAATGCCCTCATCATGGAATTCCAAGATGGCAATTATGCCAAATTATTTATGAGGGATTGACACCCACATCTAGAGTCATGGTAGAATCCGTAAGCCAAGGGAACTTTATGTCAAAAAATGAAAATGATGCCTGGACTTTTCTTGAGGATTTAGCTGAAAACAGTATGCAATGGGACAATGCTAGAACGCCGCTTAACCCGAGTATTGGATCTAGAATAGCAAGCCAACCCAAACCAGGTGTCTTAGCTGTAGATGCCAACATAGCGGCTGAAGCAAAACTAGCTACCCTTATGCGCAGAATGGAAAGTTTAGAGCTACAAACCCAAAACCGAGTGAATCAAGCCTCGACTATCCCGTGCTCTAGATGTGGTCAGAGTGGTCATGTAAAGGAGGATTGTGCGGAATGGGACCAAGTTAATGTCATGTATAACCATGCTAGAAATGACCCATACGCATCAACCTATAACTCGGGTTTGCGTAATAATTCCAATTTCTCATCAAACCAACATGGTCAACCTCCTAGACAACAACCGAACCCGTATAACCAAAATAATACATCATCTAGGTTTAGTAACAATAACGATCATGAGGTTAGGTTGACAATCTTGGAAAATTTGATGAAAACCTTTATACAAATAACCAACCAGATCTTCCAAAGGCTAGAGACACAAGTCAGCCAACTAGCACAAATAGTAGGTGAAAGAGAAAAGGGTCGGTTTCCAAGTCAACCTGAGGTGAACCCTAGATCTAATAACTCATATCAATCCTATCAACCACCTTCAGGAAATAACAACCCTAGACCGGTTCAAATGGTTAATGAGGAAGGACCGTTCCAACAAATAAATGTTGTAGTATCATTACGGTCCGGAAGACAAATTGACAATAATGTGGTAAATCCTAGAACGTCTAATCAATCTAGCAATCAAGCTACCACATATGACCTAACCATTGAACCCGACGTCCAATCTGAAACGTCCAACCCACCTACTCAACCTGAACCCATAGCTCAACCTGAACCTGAGCGAGTCTATGTTCCTAAAGCCTCATTCCCTAATAGACTCAAAAAGAACTCAAGTGCACAAATGGAGAAAATCTTGGAAGTATTTAAGCAAGTTAAGGTGAACATTCCACTTTTAGACATGATTCAACAAATACCTGCTTATGCTAAATTCTTAAAAGATCTGTGCACTAAAAAGAGAAAAACGAACGTACCAAAGAAGGCATTCTTAACTGCAAACATAAGCTCTATCCTGTCAAACTCGTCTCCTATAAAATATAAGGATCCTGGATGTCCCACAATTTCATGTGCAATAGGAGATACTTTTATCAACAAAGCCCTTCTAGACCTTGGTGCTAGTGTTAACATACTCCCGTACTCTGTCTATGAGCAAATGAACCTTGGTCCACTAAAACCCTCTAAGACAACCCTTCAATTTGCTGATTGCTCTATTAAGAAACCAAGAGGTATAGTAGAGGATGTTTTGATCAAGGTTGGTGACTTCATTTACCCAGTGGATTTTGTCGTACTAGATACCGCACCTGTTGTAAATCCTAAACTACAAATCCCTGTAATTCTAGGCAGACCCTTTTTAGCCACTTCTGAAGCATTGATAAACTGTCGAAATGGGCTCATGCAATTATCTTTTGGGAACTTAAATGCTGAATTTAATATCTTTCATATTGATAGTGAGCCAGAAATAATATGCAATCAAAGTGATGTTGTGATGAAATCGCGTAGTTTATAAGATTTCTGAATCATCACAAAATCAAAAAGAAAGTAAGAAAAAGGGGAGGAATTCATCTACACACCCACCATCACTCGAGCAAATAAGAGAACCAATTTATGTGAGGGGTGTGGAACCTGTGACTCAAGACTCTCATTGCAACATGGGGAACAATTCAACTGGATACATGCACCAATATGGTGTCATTCAATCCAGTTCTGACTATGGTTGACTTTGAGCAAATTCCATCCTTCCACCGCATTTCACTCAGGTAATAAGTGCATTTGCTTTGTAATTGCATACATTGAGGACAATGCATGATTTAGCTGTGGGGGGTGTTTATGTATATATTTATCTATAGATCTGTCTTTTATTTCTAAAAAAAATCAATGTTTCATGACATAGCTTAAGATTGAACTGCCAAAACCCGTGTACAAATTGCATTGAGTTTTTGTTCCTTATTATATAGTTCTGCTTGTAGAAATTATGACATAAATCTAAGTTCCAAAGAAATAACTCATTGTCCTTTAAGACATGTATGCACTTAAATTGGATGAATCAAATCTTTGAAGTGGTTGATAAAAAGCAGAGGTTGAGGAAAATATACCGGGAAGTGTGGACTTCTAATAGCAATTAAGCCTTGAGGAAAATAAAAATAAAAATAAAAGAATAAAGTGAAGAAAACACATTTTGCAAAATAATTACAAAAGCTCAAGCCTTTGAGTCACTGGTCTGTAGGGGTATCTTGAAACCCGGTAACTTGAGTCTACCAGCTCGGGATTATCGACCAAACTCGCTACACGAATGCAAAAAAGGTAAAAGTGTCAAAAAGCAAATGTGTTGAATCACGGAAGAAAAGAAAAAAAAATACTCAAGGCCCAAAGCTAAAAGAATGATCCATGTCATGGTTGATCCGAATGATACTTCACCAACAGAGGAGGCGTGCAAAATAATTCAAGTGATAAACATGTGTAGAAGGGTTAGTGATGTGAATGTTGGCGGAACAAAGACCAAGTCATATTTTTAATGAGTTAGATTTATATAATGAGCAAGCAAGAATTCTTGGTGAGATGTATAAGGTTGAGGTAGGGATATTAAGAACTATTAATGAAACGTTGATTTAGGATTTTGTGGGTATATCCGCTGAAAACCCTCAGGAGACAACACTCCTCCTCCTTGACAACAAAGAGGTTTAACGGCTTGTTGCACATGCTAAGTGCAACCGTGATTCCTACGAAAGTGAGTTAGGATTTCCCTGTTTTTATTTTTCGTATCTTCTGTTTTGCTAGGGACTAGCAAAATCTAGGTGTGGGGGTATTTGATGCATTGCATACATTGCATCATATTTCTTTCATTTAGATTAATTTTATATCAATAAATGCTACTAAGGTATGTGTTTAGTCTTATTTACATAATACAAGGACCTGAATGCAAATTACCCATACCCCAAGCATAAATGCGTGCAAATGACTCATTCCTGGCATAAAGACCAAGTTCAAGATTATCGGGTTTCAAATGGAAATGCATCCAAGCATAAAAGCATTCAAGACCTAATTACAAAAAGGACAATGACTTAAGCACAAAAGTAGACAATGACTTAATTGCAAAAAAGCCAAGGACCTAATTGCAAATTATGAGTAGCTTTTATTAGTATGGAGAAAATCTAAAGAAAATCAACGTGGATCTCCAAATATATAAAGAAATAAAGTCGGAGCTCAAAAGAAAGGAAATAATCAATCCAGATGCGCAAAGGATATTGAAATCATACCATAAACACACAGGAAAAATCCGGATTAAATCGGAGCTAAAAAGGTGGCGAATCCGCCGCACCTTATGTACAAAATGAGGCGAATCCGCCGCACCAAATTAGATTCATGCTCTAAAACTTTTACCGATTGCGTGTTGACGCGTGTACTTTCCTATTTTATACCTAAGTCCCTTGTATCGGCTATAAATAGCCCTGAAACGATGTTGTGAGAGTCCTTAGCTTATGTTCTAGTTTTTATTCCTTAGTTTAATAAATTTCTGTTGTTTTATTTCTTGTTTTTAGTTTTATTTTGTAATTCCTCTATGACCCCTTCTCCTCCTTTCCATCCATGAGTTTCTAACTCTTTCCAAAGGGTGGAGGTGACGGATTTAGGGTGAAGAGAAGAAGAATAAAAGTTATTATTTTAATTTCGTGTTAGTATATTTTGATTACTTGAGTTTATGTTAAATCATTTATCACGATGCTTTATAACTATATGATTTATTATAAGTTTCTGAATTCTCTAATCTAAACCCAATACCTAAACCTCCACCCAACGGAATTCACCATTTTTGTTCTTGTTTTAGTTTTATTTGTTCATGTTTCATGCTTTAGGAAATTAAAAATAAAAAAAATCTCAAAACCCAATTTATTTCTTCTCTCCTTCTTCCCCCAATCGAAATCACACAAATAACAAGATCTCTTCCTCCTTGTGTTCGACCCGTATTTGTCATGTCTTCATTGACGTCGTGCACTTGCGGTATAAATTTAATTCTCATCAATGTTATTAGAATAAACACAAAACAATGTACATAAAAATTGTTGAAAATATGAAAATCGATCTTGTATGTTGTATTAATTTTTTTAAATATATACATACATAGGGACACGAAATCCTACATCGCTCCCCGATGATCGAGCGGCGTTCCACCTCGCCGGTGAGGTGGTGGGGGTTGCAAGGGGAAACGTCATCTGGAAGCCAATCACAATGTATTTTTGGGTTTGAGGATTTACTAGGAATTCTAACCATTTTGATACAAAAAACGGACGATCTTCTGTGTTTCCAAAGAAGCTCCATGGGCTTGATAAGAGTTCGATATAAACACAATTGTCGTGCTCGATAAGCTTGATTCATTTTGCATGTTAGCTCGATAAGATTAGATTGAGTGTTTTGTGAAGTGAATTGAATCGATGGAAGTCGGACAAATCTTCTATGTTTCTAACGAAGCTCGATAGATTCGATTCAATTTGCATGTGAGCTCGAAAAGGCTCGACAACAGTTTGTTGAGTTTGTTTTAACCTAATGTTGAGTTTGTTTTGATGTGCTTGATAGAGCTCGACAGAGGCTCGATAAAACTCGATGTCATTTTCATCGCACGATTTTTGATGACGTTTTATGACGAACGGAATTCGAAACGTTTAGGTGCGGAGAATTGTAAACTCGATGCGCTCGATATGTGCGCGATATAACCTTGATAATATAGATTTTTTTTGAAAAATGCTACTTTTAACCGCACGATTTTTGAGGATGTTTTATGACGAACGAAATTTGAATTGTTTGGGTGTGGAGAATTGTAAACCTCTATGGGCTCGATGTGCTCGATACACTCAATATGTGCGTGATTTGACCTCGATAATTTAGATTTTTTGAAAAAGCACTACTTTTAACCACACGATTTTTTCGGACGTTTTATGACGAACGAAATTCGAATTTTTTAGGTGTGGAAAACTATAAACCTCACAATTTTTTAGGGTTGAAAGAGAGAAATAAAGAGAAAGATAGAGAAAGAGGGAGACTAAAAATGGTCTCACGGTTTAACCAGGAGTATTTTGGAGATAAGTGAAAAGATAAACATATTTTTTAGAGAGAATCAAAGTGGATGATATTTTTTAGATGTTGAGTCACTTGGAGCATAGATTGTCAAAAATTCATTAAGTGATTACAAAGACACAGAGAGCGTCAAAATCAGTGTTACGTTAACATCTCCTTTATACCAATTGGAGCATTTGAGATTTTGAATGACAACTCTTCCGTTTAAATTCCCACCAGCGACCTAGGTGTTGGGATTATTTGTGTGTAATCAACTTATCGCTAGGTTAAATGTGAAAATTAAGCTTTAGAATGGTCGATTGCCTTATGAAAGTGTGTGACGAATCCCAAAGAAGGCTCATAACTCATAAGACGGCCAAATAGGCTATTCACTAACCCAATTCGGATTCTCAATCTATCAACTTCAAAGTGTTAA
The DNA here is from genome assembly GCA_963682175.1 of Triglochin maritima. Taxonomy (NCBI): domain Eukaryota; kingdom Viridiplantae; phylum Streptophyta; class Magnoliopsida; order Alismatales; family Juncaginaceae; genus Triglochin; species Triglochin maritima. The sequence goes on along the minus strand of OY821774.1, from coordinate 15,227,695 downwards.
TATTGTTCCCATTATATAAAAATAGTTGATTATCTGAGTATCACTGAAAGGTTTTGCAAGTCGCATCTAAATAATGGGCATGTCAATTGCTTGGGGTACAAATATAGATGTAGCTAGATATTGAATTTCAAATATCAATAGATACAAATATAGGTGCAGATATGCACATATCCATTTTTTTTTAATTATAGGAATTACCCAAGACTTTAAGAATTTTTTCCTCAAAATTTTACAACTAAACCGCGTACTTATTACAGTTCTAAATTAATGTTTTGAATATGGAAATCATACCCAATTTAGTAATTAGGTTTGAAGCGTAGCTGGATTAAAACCTTATTAGTTATAAATGTCTGCGCTTCCATTTAATATGTAGTATTATCTATTTCATATTTTCATATCTTAATATGTCTTGTCCCTTAAATATACGGATACGTAGAATCGAATCCATTTGCAAGTTGTTATTATGCATGTGTTTACATTTTTGCGTTGAGTTCAAACCCGTTGCGGTAACTCCTACGGTTCCAAAAAACAAAAAAATGACACATGGCGAGACATGTTGTTGTTGCAAAGTCACATTCATGCCGGTGTCGCACAGTGCAAGGATTAGGGGGTGGAAGAACAAAACTGTACTTATTTAACCAAATTATGACTTAAACACCAGCTAAACCATGTGCGTGGCAACTCTACTTCGCACGGACCACTTCCTTTTATTATTATTTTTGAAATTCTGACATATATTACTAAGGAATAAAACATGGTTCGGCTATGAGTCATGATCAAACAAATAGTCCAAAATACACCAAAGCATAAAAGGGTTTGAACATAGTTTCCATATTACAAAAAACTTAATCCAAAAACATAATCTCCGGTCTCATATGTCAAGTCTGTAGTTTATAGCTTCCATACTCCTCGAACTCCCCAGTTCTGTCCGTACGTTGACGCTCCTTTTGGATTAGCTCATCTCTTTCTTTCTCTTCTGCCATGATCATGTTCGTTTCTTAAATATGTTGGATTTCACTGGAAGTTGGGGAGCCATGTCAAACTTCAGTGGTGGCTCAGACAGTGACAAAAGAGTTGGAAGATGGCGACATGCATTTGTAAATTGGTGGGTCGAGTTGCATCGTCGATAGCAAATTGTTGGCTGATGCCATTGCTCCAGCCAAAGTTCAGGCCCTTTTGATGCTACGAACCTGCCTGGGTGGTTGTCCCGATCTTGTAATGGTACCTAACCACAATTCCGTTAGATCAAAAATATTATTGAGCAATAGAATATGAGATGAAACAATTCCGTGAAAAATCATGTTGTTTCGTTCACACCAAAGTGTCCAAAAACAACAATTTATTAAGACATTATATTCCTTGGTTTCTAAATCAAGACGATTCTGAACACCAATTCTGAATAAAAAATTATTGTCACGAATCAAATTTATATCAATCATAATAGCGCTATCCCAAAACATGTTTGCAAATTCGCATTCATAAAACATGTTTTATTGATTCTGGTTGTAATCCATACATAGGACAAATAAGATTAATATTAACTCACTTTTTAATTAGTCCATCTCTTGTTAGGATTTTATTTTCATTAAGTACCCATTTAAATGTCTTGATCTTTAGAGGGCACGTTGTCCTCATATTGCATTAAGCATTGGGTATCACTCCTCCACGTGCCACTTCCTTTTGTCAACAAATCACAGACAACCCCTGACCTGAGCCCGATTTTGCAAAGATCTCCTGCACCTTAGTTTATCTTCCAGCGTAACATGCCCGTTCATTTAGTTCCAAGCAACTCTTTTAATGAACCCTACATTTTGTTTTTGAAATTACTTTCTCTGCTGTTAGGAAAATGGTTTATTTTGACTTTAGGAAGCTTCCTTGATCCTCCTAAACATCATTTTGCTGCATTATACCGACAGACAAAAATAAAAACGAAAACAAAATAATCAGTCGAGTACGTAACACTAGCTACCATGTAAGCCTATATTTTCTCTTTATATCAGTAATAAACTTGGAATGCAACTTCATTTAGTTATCAAAAAGATCTTAAATCCACCTAGTCATGGTTGGTCGTGTAGGATGGGCCTATATATCACGAACTCATGTGATAAGATCTTATACTTATCTTGTGAATGATTATATTGATTTTGTTTTGATAAGTGATAGCATAATTACTATACGTAGGTTGCATATCTGCATCTTACCGACCATAAATTGTTTACAGAAATGAAGTTCGAGCTTGTACTTTACTCCAATTTAACAAGTACTTGGATCAGTCGTGACTCGTGATGCATAATAAGTATGATTGTTTTGACTTGTAAGTTTAACATGTTATTTTGGCTAGTCTTACAAATTGTTGTGCTATATAGTCTGCACATCGCACAAGTTGTAGTTCAAAAATATATTCCACCAAAACCCACAAACTATTTCCGAAACACTTCGAATATAAGTACAAAAGCAATTCTGATATGATCATTAAGTAAATCCACGTACTTAGTAAGAAAGAAACAAGGAGTATTGATTTGTGTACTCAGAGATTTTAATCACTTAAAACCGATTTGTCCCGGAAGAAGATGTGAGATCAAAAACCCAATATATACTTCCGATTGGTTGGGGGTGGAATCCAATAGGCATCCAACTCAAACTTGAGGTGACCAAAATTTCTCGCACCCAAACTTACCTAGAGGCATGTGCACGTTAAGTATGAATATTTTCTTAAATTTGTAGTTCCACGTGTACTAGAACTGTCAATTTTGACTCGACTCGATAGTTCGACTTGAACTCGACTTGAAAAACATTCGACTCTAGTTTAACTTGAAAATAAATAATCTTAATGAAAAACAAAAAAAAAACTTCAAATTTAATTCGGTAAACAAACCGTTCAATTTTTTTATTAATATATTTATAATTATTTTTTTGTATTTGTTAAATAAAATAAGAAATTCACATCCACTAGCAAAATGAAATTCGGAATACTCCTGCACCTTATTTTTTTGTATTTGTTAAATAAAATAAGTGAATTTTCTAATCGTTTACATCATCCTGAACTGTACTCACCAAAACAGATTTGGACGGAGAAAGTCCATCCAGTTAATGTAAAAAGTGAAAAAAATATATACTCGCCTCCACAGCCAGTACCTTTCCCAACCACCCCGATCCTTCCTCAGAATTACACCTCTACCATCCACCTTGACGAAGTATGAGATAGACATGGGATTCACAACAGTGGTTTCTCTTCTCGCTTTTCCTTTTCCCTCTCCGTCTTCTTCCCCAAACCTCCAATCCCATTGACCGATTTCGTTCCGATCTCCTCCTCCGACCTCGATCACCCCTTCATGTAGCCATCCCCTACACCCTCCGCCCCCAAAATGGTGTTCTGGATCGTCCGCAAGGAGAAGCTCGTCCTCAACTTCTCCCGTCCCCGAAGCTCCCGTCAGCGCCGGAGATCCGATCTCTAAAGCCCCGAAAGATTCCATCTTTTGAGTTTCAAAAGTTTCTTTTGTTTGTTTTTGTTATGGAGACGGAAGTGGGTCCCGAAGTCGCTCCCACGATCCTAATCCACCATCCGTTAGCGAGGAAGCGAGACTCGCCGTGGCAGTCTCCGGCGGCCGACCCTCCGGTGGGGTCCGGTTCGAACGCCAGCTGGGACCCCAACGGCTGGCATTGGAACAGCGTGACGTTCGTGGCGAGACGGAGGGAGGACGGGGTGGTGAAGGGGAGTGGGGAGAATTTGAATTTGAAGCTTGGGAGTGGGTCGGATTTGGCTGGTGAGAGACCGAATAAGAGGGTCCGGTCCGGCTCGCCTGGGACGAATTACCCTGCTTGCCAGGTGGATGATTGTAGGGTCGATCTGTCGGGGGCGAAGGATTATCATAGGAGGCATAAGGTGTGTGGGGTTCATAGTAAGACTACCCAGGCTTTGGTTGGAAAGCAGATGCAGAGATTCTGCCAGCAGTGCAGCAGGTAAGCGAGCTGCTCGTAAATTTGGATATATCGACTTTGTGTTTTTTTTCGTGTTCGTTGTTGGATTCGTGCCTGAATTATGTCATTGTGTGTGTGTGTGTGTGAGGCCGTGTTTCTGATTGAATTAAGTATCGTTCAGATTTCACCCGCTTCCGGCATTCGATGAGGGTAAAAGGAGTTGCAGACGTAGGCTTGCGGGGCACAACCGGCGGAGAAGGAAGATTCAGCCAGAAGATGGATTGGAGAGGATTTCTCATCCGGAAAGTGGAAAAATTCCTGGTGCTGGGAACCCTGAAGTGGCCAATCTAGTGTCTCTGTTGACTCGCATACAAGGTAAACAGTTCAAAGAGAAATCTTTAAAGTGATTGTTCTGTTGTTCTTACTTTGCCTAATGACCAATATTTTGCGATAGGTACCACAGAAGTAGCAACTAATAGCCCCAGCTTACCTGACAAAAACCAGCTTCTCGGAATACTTAGCAAAATGAAGTCCACATCCACTAGAAATTCTAGTACGGAGTTGCGTCCTTCTAGAACATTTGATCTCAATCTGCCCCAACAAAATCAATCTTCAGAAAGCATGTCCATCGATAATGCCGTTTCTTCTGTTCCTTCAACCTTGGATTTACTTGCAGTGCTTTCTGCTGCACCAAAGGATTCAAATCCCAGAAGCTTGACTCTTCGAGAGCAATTTGCTCGAAGTTCTGATGATAAAGCACATGTAGGCCATCCACATGTTTCACATAATTCAAATATAGAATTTCAGCCCGTTAGAGTAGGCGATCTCACCCTTCAAACATCAACAGAAGCTGCACAATCACAAGTTCGTGATGCTGCTTCATCCTTATCGTTGCAGTTATATACTTCCACGGACTATGAAAGTCCTCCCAAGAAATATCAATTTTCTGATGGCAGCAATTTCGAGCAATCTCCATCATATTCTCCTCTTGAGAAGAAATCACAATCTGGTCAGTCTACAGATGATAATTTGGAACATGGAGTTAAATCCATTCATAAAGATTACGATACAGTAACTACACCAAAAGGAAGTCCTGCATCAGGCTCCTCTCCTCTCTTCGTTGATAAGTCTGCAGGTCAAAGGCTACAGCATCATGCAGGGTCCTCCACTTCAGTTTCTGATCACTCAGCTTCAAGTTCTGGTTCCGATGCACAGGTAACTTTCTTCTGTAAACTTGTGCCTCTTCCCCATGCAACTTTGCATATAATTAATTGGTGCCTGTTTGCTAGTGTAACTAAAATGATGGTGACCTTTGCTCTAGGATCGAACCGATCGGATAATTTTCAAACTTTCCGACAAAAGTCCTAATGATATTCCTGGGGATCTCAGGATGCAGGTGGGGAAATGAATTGTTAATAAGATGAATTGTATTTATGTTATTAAATCTCTTAAAAGCTGTTTACATGAACAGATATTGAATTGGCTCTCTACCTGTCCGTCAGAAATGGAGAGCTACATTAAACCTGGATGCGTTGTTCTATCAATCTACTTGTCGATGTCATCCAGATCCTGGAATGAAGTGAGTGTGGTATCTTATCTCTCTGTTTTTTTTAAATCTCTCAGAATGGAATTGCACCCCCCCGCCCCACATTATGCACACCCCAATTGCTGTCCTAGTAATTCATTGAATCCCCGTATTGTTTCTTTATTTATGCAGCTTCAAGAAGGTCTCCTTCAAAAAATGCATTTGCTTCTTGAATGTGCCGATTCAGACTTTTGGAGAAGAGGGCACTTTACTGTCTACATAGATCAGAAACAAGCATCTTATGAAAATGGTATACTCAATTTTGCAGTTGCATCACTTGCATGTTCTTTTTTGTTATACTTTGGTATAGATTTTTTGCTACTTATGGCCCTATTTTTGGCAGAGCAATTGAACCTCTCCTGACCATACATGTGGCATGAATCAATATACTGTGAAACAATCCATGTCTATAACCCATTGTTTTTGTGTGTGCTTTTGACAATGCCGCACGATTGCCATGCATGCTTTATAAGAATGGCATACCCAACCAACACATATGCCGATAATAATTACAGTGATATTTGCGCTTGCACAACTGTTGTATAGTTTGACATTTTCTGTTAGGTTTTGTTTCTTTTGCACAGTGGTTATTGCTATGCCACATGTTATGTTAACTGGTTTCCCCCAAAGGGAAAGTTCATGTATTCGGCTTAGTTTGCAATTGCATATGGTTGGACTGAGTTCTTCTATAGTGTTCATAAATAATCAATTTGGTGCAAATGAAGTGGTGAATTGGTATAATACAATGAAGAATATTTGTTATCTATTAAGTAATCAGTTTATGCATGTATGTTATGTTCGGTTTGATTTATGTAGGGAAGTTCCAATTATGCAAGTCCTGGGAAAGACTGCACTGGCCTGAGGTAAATCTGGTGAAACCTCTTGCTGTTGTAAGTTGTAAAGAGACTCATCTTGTTGTGAAGGGCCGGAACTTGACACTTCCAGGCACAAAGTAAGGCATTATTAAACAAATTTAAACTCAATTCTTGATATATATTATTGTGAATTAAAACATGGTTTGTTTGCAGGATACATTGCACTTATATGGGGGGCTACATAACAAAAGAAGTTCTGAGTTCATCTTCTACGAGTGCTAGATTTGACGAAATCTCGGAGAGTTTTAACTTTTCGGGAGGTCCTAGTGTTTGTGGTCGCTTTTTTGTTGAGGTACATTTCATCACTTATCTTTATGTTTTAATACCTATTCTATGTGGACCACCCTTCAAAACACCAAAACATATCTATCTCATTGCTCGAATCGATCTAATATACAGGTGGAAAATGATCTCAAGGGAAACAGTTTTCCAGTTATAGTTGCCGATAACAGCATATGTCTAGAACTGAGGCAGCTCGAGGCTGAGCTTGATGAAATGACAAATGCAACTGTGACTTCAAAAGACAAGTGCTATTCAAGAGATGACATTTTGCATTTCTTGAGTGAACTTGGATGGCTGTTTCAGAGAAGGACCATGCCTTCTAATCTCCTCTTTAAGGATGTCTCTTGTGCAAGATTCACGTTTCTTCTTAAATTTGCTGTGGAACGAGATTGGCTTGCTATTGTTCACAAAATTCTCGATATACTTGTGCAAAGGGGCTCAGAAGGAGATGACCTCATAGCTGAATCCTTAGGAATAGTTTATGAAAGCCAGCTATTGTGCCGGGCAGTGAACAGGAGGTGCAGGAAAATGGTTGATTTTCTGCTTAATTATGCAGTAAATACTGGTCCGGAGAGCTTTCCTGTTTATATTTTTCCTCCAGATGTTGCTGGTCTGATTGGGTTCACTCCTCTTCATCTAGCTGCTTCCACAGAAGGTTCAGAGGACATGGTCGATGCATTAACAAATGACCCCCAAGAGGTACCCACTACGCCTTCAAACAGATGTGTTTTATATCAAGATTTCTTAAACCTTAGGTGTAATTATTTATGGCAAACACTTTATTCTTGTGTTTAGGCAGATTTATAAATCATATATAATTTAATCCAATGTTATGAGAATTTTTAATAGTGATGTTTTTGGTTTCGTATCAAGTGATTTTTCATAATCATATTTCTCCTTTTATAGGAGTTCCTTACGATTTTGAGAATGCATAGAATATTAGTCCGTCAAGACACTATGTAGTTTGTACTCATATAAGTGTCGTGACAAGTGGATAATTAATTATTTTGTCCTGTTGGACCAATTAAACCCAAAAAAATCCTAATTTTACTTATTTTTATGAATGCCACTTTTAATTTTCTAATGATATATGCTGAATTGCTGACATGGTTATGCCCTGTCATTGAGTTTTATGTTGCCACAATCCAACATTTTATGGATAGCAATGCTTACATAGCATGACAATTTATAATTAATATTTCACACTAATGCTTGGTGTGTAACGTCTATGGTGCACAGATTGGATTGAAATGTTGGGAATCGTTAATGGATGATGCCGGTCAGACACCCCAAGCATATGCTTCAGCAAGAAACAATCATTCGTACAACACATTGGTGGCAACGAAAATTGCAGACAGGAAAAACTATCAACTATCGATATCCATAAGGAGTGAGGAAATCACTTCAGAAGATTCCAAAGGAACACAAGTTCCATATCCAACTGGGAGTCGACCTTTAGATTCTGTAACTTGTGCCAAGTGTGTTATCCTTGAGAAGGCAAAAGTGAGAGCTGTTCACTCCAGGGGGCTTCTATACCGCCCTTTTGCAAATACATTACTTGTTGTTGCCGCCGTCTGTGTATGTGTTTGCATTTTCTATCGAGGTGCACCAACGATTCGTGATATTGCTCCTTTCAAATGGAGGAACCTGGGTTCTGGTCCAATTTAGCCCCCACAAGGCAGGTTGACAACCAACCATGTTCGGAAGAATGACCATTAATGACTGTCAAGTTAAGCATTAATTAACTTATAGAATTGAGTATTCGTTGGAGCTTGTGATTTTGCGCATTTGTTGAGAAATCATGAATGGCCGAGGACAATAAGAACGGTGGTGTTCAGACTTATGATTGCATCCCATTCGTGGCATAAAGATCAGAGCACAGGGCAACAACGAAGATCCCAAGCGAAAAGCCATACTCAAGGAATGCCTAATGCAGAGAACAGAAGGACCAACCAGCAATTGGATGATCGCAATGTAACGATGAATGTCGGATTTCTTGGCCTTTATTTTGGTAGGAAATTTCAAATAAGATCTTCTGTTTTTGCCCTTCTGATCCATGGTCAACTTAAGTTGCTTGACATGGTTTTTTTTGTCTTTTGTAAAACAAGTAAAAAAGGGTAGGAAAAAAAGATTGCACACACACACGCTAACAACTTACATGCAGAACTTGTGACTGCAGATGTTTTTGCTTGGTTGGGAATTGACAGGAATCAAACGAAACATATGATACAAGGTTCACTAGAAGATTATGACAGTCGAATATTTCAGCATGTTGGTTGTGTGTTGGACATGGGAATATATCTTCGTACGATTAGCTTCATCAAAGATTACTACATTATTTAGAGTTGGATTATACTTATTTATTATGTGTCTGTTTCAAACAGGTGGCATTTGTGTTGTATACTCCAGCTTCATTTGGCAATTAACAATAGCCACCGCAGTTTCTTCTGTTGGGATTTTTTTTTGCGTTACTAAATCCTGCCAATTGAGAATACTGTCTAGTTGCTGAAGTCATTGGGTGTATTTTTGTGATTTACAAATGATTACCCTGTCATCAGTTTTATTAAATTGACGTGAAGATAGGACCGTGTAGGGGTGTAATCGATCTCTAAACGAGCGATCCGACCTTGCTCAAGATTGACTCGCTAAGGGTTTCGAGTGGAAAATTCTGCTCGTGCTCGGTTCGACCTGCTCGCGAGCGGCTTACGAGCGGTTTGTTAACCTGAATCTTTTTTTGTTGTATTGAATTGCTAATAATGTTGTCCTAACAATTAAATTATAAGATTACTTAAGACAAATATAATAATAGTTACTAACATAATTTTAAAATTAACACCTAAAATAAACACAATCTTATAAATTATACGACAACATCAACATCTTATAAATAAGATTATACACTTAGATCATACAAAATCTTAAAATCAAACACAATCTCTTCAATTATAGGACAACTCACAACATCAACATTTTATAAATAAGATCATCCACCTGACTCAAACCTTAATTTATTTAAACTTTTGGTGTAGAAAAGAATGAGAAAAATAAAAGAAATAATAATAATAATGGAAAACGAAAAATTTAAGACTAATAAGGTTTTGATTCTTATGAGTATTTTGGTTTGGTTTGTTAAATGGATTGTTGTGTTTGGTAAATTAGTTTATTAAATGAGTTTAATACTTAACCGATTGGGTAATTGGATAGAATATTCATGTTAATCAAATAATTAGATATAGTAATCAGATTTCGAGCGATAAATGAGCGAGCACCGAATGAGCATCGAGCGAGCGGGGTATGCTCGTGCTCGGCTCGTTACTTATCGATCCGAGCAACTTCGAGCAAAATCGGAGCAAAATTGAGCGAACATCGAGCGATCTATCGATCCGAGCAGAACTTGACAGCCCTAGGACCGTGGAACTTAAGATGTGCAATTTTGTCAAACCTTGATCTGACAATTCTAAAGATCGGCGTCGTGTACACGTCAAGGAACTTAAAACTAGAAATAAATTATGTCTAGCAACATGTCAACAGTACGTTTATAAGAGACATCACGTTTATTATAATGCAAGTGCTTATTTGGACGGATTGCAAAGCAAGTGGACTTTCCTAAGTAATGAAGTTCTCTTTGAAAACATTCAATAAAATATACAAGAGCTGTAATGTAATCAATGAAGGTACAATGCAATATAAAATAAGAGCACCAACTTGGTGCTCTTATTTCTAACATCAATAATTCAATATTGGTTACAAGGAGCTAATCGGTGAAGTTGGTGCCTTCTTTCAGTGTGTCCAGGTCTACAGGCAGGATAGAGAACTATGATTTATGAATTGTGTTTTGAGTCCAATCTATTTGCCACAATGTGATTAAGGGTGTGATTTGTTTGAAAGAATTCATTAAATTTTGAAATTTCAGTTGAATTGTAACTGGTGTTCAGGAATACGGTCTGATGCGGATATGGGCCGGATGCGGGGGAGATGCGCATCGCATCTCCAGGATGCGTCCGCATTCTTGCCTGCACATGCGGGTGGATGTGGCAGTATCTCAAAATACCCATGTTTTGTTTTTTTTACTCCGATTTGTTTAATATTGAATTATTGATGTTAGAAATAATTCAAAATTTTACCAATTTTTTTAATTATATATATAATTTATAATTAATATATATATTATTATTATTTAATTATTAAATCGCAAACTGTATACGCATCCACATCTATGCAAAATGTGGTGTCTCGTCACATTTCCGAACCTACTTGCAACTTTCTAAATTGTAGGATGTAGGCGTCGAACTCTTTTTGGGTAGATGTGATTATGGGCTTGAGCCCAATATGTAAGAAAAAAAGGGTCTGCTAAGTCTTAAAAATGAAGATGAGAAAGTTTGATGAGTAACAACCAACTAATGACAGAGAGATTAGGAGTTTAAAAGGAGGAATTTCTTTTCCCCCATTCAATTCTTTTTAGTAAAGAAATAGTGATCTCTCTTCCTCCAAGATTGTGTTAGTAGGTAATGCAGGTAAAGTGGAGTAGGTTGGCATTTTGCTAATCAGATTCTACTTCTGCTTGTTTTTAAGTTTATCAAGCTTCTTATGGTTTCGGTAAGGGAAGTCAACATATTATGTGCATTAAATTTTTCTCTCAAGGAATTCAAGTTATTAAACTTCTAATATTAAGTTCATTTATAAATTCCCAAAACAATCTATTTATCTACTAATATAAAGTAGACCGGACCCAAAATTTTCATCTAAATTGAATAATTCAGAAAAAAAGTAATTTTTTATACTGTCACTCATCTCAATGACTATCTACTCGTCCTTTAGTCCTTCCCAACTTGTGTGTTGCCAAATCCACCACACAACACATGCATTTCTCCTCCTTCGCTAGCATTTTTCATTCTTCCGACCAAAACCACAACCTCATCACTAACATCCATCAATCCGATCACTACCAATACTGTTGTCCCCTCCATGCCACACCCGACTTGTGTGACTCACTCTTTGGATCTACCTTGATTACTCTCCATTTCTTGCTGACCACTGCTAGATTTCTAGTACGATTTCTTCCCTTCCATTGCAGGTTCTTTCTTTACTTCCATGTTGGTTTCGGTTTGAGTTGTTTTGTGATTTGGAGAAATAGGGGGTGTAAATTAAAAAAAGACGTAAGCGGGGACGGAGCCAAGATTTGAGTCGTTAGGGGTCATTTTGGGCTTTTGAAGTTTGAAAAAGATAAATGTAATTTCATTTCGTAATAGTTAATAATTAACAAGGTAGAGTAAATATTGGATAATTGAGGTTTTTGCTTTAGAAAATAACAAATTAATGTTCACAAAAAAATCCATGTGTGTGTGCAATTGGACTTTCATTTCAATCAAAGTAAAATTTATGGAAATAATATTGTCAGGACTAATTTAATTAACACACAGGAACAATCTGGGGGGGGGGGGGGGGGGGGGGTAAATTTAAGGGGTTACAACCCCGCCAAGTGGGGTTGATCTGATCAATTCTTGGTGAGTGACTTAAGTAGTGAGTTCTAAATGTGGGATGCACCATTGGTCCGTTGGTTAAATCATGTTTGACATGAATTGCATAAAAACTCATCAACCTTTTGAATTTGAGGAGATTTGCGTTAAATATTTCTTTGAAATTTGAAAGTTAGCTATATTAATAAGGATTTTCAAAATTCTAAGGGAGTTATGGCCCCCTTACTCCTTGTATAGTTCCAACTCTAAACCTAAGTTAAATGTTCCATCTCTCTTTATTCTTACAACCTAAATAGGTAAAAACTAAACCTAGCTAATCGACGGTGGAAGTGGAGAAGAAAATGAAATGTAGAAGAACATTATATAGAGAACAATGAGTATTCAAAATGAATTTGAGACTGATTACACAATTGTAGAAAGATATGCAATAGTTGGATGAACTCTGAACATTAGACTCGAGCCACTGACCAAGTTTTTGGACCATTTCGGATGGATCCGCCAAGTGGGGTCGATCTGGTCAATACTGAAGGACTTATAACATGTGACTTTACCACTCTACTAAAATCAATTGATGTTAGTAAGGAGGTTACTTCCAATATAGTCCATTCCCAGGAAGCATAGAGTCCTAAACTAAGTGTCGGGTGGACATGAGGGGTTGCACGGTAGTGCCAACGAGTCGGGCGGTTAAGCACCTAGGCCTTCACGCCCACGAGCCATAGTAAGTGACTGCTTGACAACAATCCCTCATCTATACGGGTGGTCCCTTAATCACCGAGGAATTTGCTGGGGTCTCATAACCCCAACAAATACTTGGTGAGTGACTTAAGTATTCAATTCTAAATGTGGGGTGCACCATTGATCCGTTGGTTAAATCTCGTTTGACCTGAATTGCATAAAAACTCATCAACTTCTTGAATTTGAGGAGATTTGCAATAAGTATTTCTCGTTTGCAATTAGGTTCATCCGAGTTTTACAGTTAGGTCCCTAGACTTTTCATTTAGGTTCAAAACTCTTACAAATCAATCATTTCTTCTTGCACTTTAGTTGATTTCCCTTTTTTATTACTTAATACCAAATATACATGAACATGTTGGCGTTTTGGCATTAATCTTTGTTTTGATGATTTAATCAACCTAATCTTAATCACAATCAAATATAGTTGAATGAACATATTGCATAACATATATATTGCTTTGTGCTAACATCTACAGGTGATCAAGACTCAAGGAAGAAAGGATTCAAGTCAAGACATGTAATCAAGCTTTTGAAGACGTGTAATTTTATATTTTTTGAGTCTTAGAAATCTATGTAATCTGGAGCACACACTAGTTAAAAACTACTCACACACACTATGTTCCTTATAAAAGTCACACACAAAAATATCAGATCATTTGGACTTCAATAGGCCACCCAAACTTAATCCGGAAATCACTAAACCACAAACTTGAACTGCTTGTGAACTTTCGGTCGACCGAACCACCTTCGTTGGACCAATTGATTTATTATCCAATAGTGATTTAAACTGCTCGACCGTCTACATGTGTCAATTGACCGTTAGACTTGTCGTATTATATCAACGGTTGTATTCATATTTTTATCCATACCCAAAAAATACAAGTGACCACTGGTCCACCGTTGACCTAGTTTCGGTCGACCGCACAAACTTCTCTTGGACCCCTAAGTGCCTGGAAGTTTCCGATCGACCGTTCCCATGTCTTTGGTCGACTGTTTATCCCTAGACTTTCCTGGACATTAATTCTGGACTGCCTGAACAGTCGACCGTCCAACCTTTAGTTCGACCTTTCAATTAAGTGAACTTTAGTTATAGCCTTGTTCGTTCGACCGACCCCTGTTCGGTCGATGATTGACATCATTTCATGTTCATATTTGTATCTTATATCCATTATCTTACACCTAAGTAATGCTACATGACGAGTTTTATGTTTAGTTTTCAGGAATAAAGAGGATTGAAGAGAAGAGCCATGAAAGGACCCAAAAGCAGGAAAAAGTGTTGGCATTTTGACCTTAATCTTTATTTAGTTTTGATGATTAAGTAATCTAATCTTAAATCTATATTTAATCAATCAACCTAGACAATCAAAGTAAGCAAACATGAATACATGCATTGCATATATATTCGTGTATTTGCGATATTCTTAATAGGTTGATGAAGAATCAAGCTAAGGAGCTTTGAGACAAGAAGATAAAGACTCAAAACATGTAATCAAGCTTTGGACCAATATGTAATTTAGTATAATTTGAGTCCTAAGGATTATTGTAAACTTGATCACATTAGGATTCTGTCCCGTATCCCCACGGTTAACCGAACCCCTATCGGTAAACCGAATCATGTAGAGTTCGGTCCACCAAACACCTTGCGGTCAACTGTGTAGAATCCTTTAGGTGTTCCCTGGAATAACCACCTCGGTATACCGAACCACCTTCGGTAGACCGAATTAGCCTGGACCGGTTTTGGACTATGCTCCAACGGTCGTATTTAAATCTTGACCTAAAGCCCAATTGACTTATCCATATTCGGTACACCGAACTTCATTCGGTCAACCGAATCATATTGCTTTAGGAGCTCAACGACTATTTAACTTGACCGTTATTGATAAACAATTTCCCACGCATTGTCAGCGCAAAACCCACGCAAACTTTGGTATACCGAAGTATAGACGGTCAACCGAACCTAGCATTAACAGAACCCTACCAATCTTACTGTCCAGTTTGGAACGGTTAACCGAATAGGTTTCGGTAAACCGAATTGTATTAGGATTGCTAGTTAGAGAGCTACTGGAGTTGAGCGAGCGGTTAACCGAATAGGATTCGGTAAACCGAAATGACCATCTTCGGTAATCCGTTGGGTTAACGGTCTACCGAGGAGCGTGTAAATTCTGCCCGAACTTTTGTCACATCATCACATTTCATGGGTCAACTTTCTCACCCACTCCCCAACGGCTCTAAGAGCTTTGAAGCCTATATAAGGACCTCATTAGAAGCACAACAATGTGCACTACACTCTCCAAATATCTAGTATCCTTGTGCTATCTTTCCTAAACCTTCAAAGCTCAAATCCTATACACTCAAGCCAAAACTTCACCACTTGAATTCCTAGATCCATATCATAATCCAAGTGTGCTCAAAGTTAGAGTGTCATTAGCAAGAAGTGTGATTCATTCCTTCATCCAAATCACAAGAGTTGTAATAGCTTCGGGGAAGCTCCCTCTCGGGTTGTGAGAGGAGACACGGGCGAGGCGAGGGTGTTCGCGAGGCTCGTTGTTTGTAAAGGCGTTGATCTCGGCCTGGTAACGGAGATCGGATAGGGGAAACCACAAGCGAGGCTCGAGGGACGAGCGGGGCTTGTGAGTGAGGACTAGGACCCGGGGAGGGTGCCGAACCTCGTTACATCGGGCGTCGACTACAACGTGGTTTGCAATTTCTCTAACTCTCACCTAACCCTTGCATGATTAGTTGTTAGTTTCATAATTAAGTTTTAATTCCGCACTTTAGTTAATTACGATCACTAGAGGGTCCCATACGATCCCCACATTTGGTATCAGAGCCTTGTTAGCTAAATTTATTTTCTTAATCGAAATATTAGCATGGCTCAATCTAATCATAGTGAAGGTTTATCAACTAATAAACCACCTCTTTTTAATGGCCTAAATTATGATTATTGGAAAAAGAGGATGAAAATTTATTTGCAATCACATGATTTAAAATTTTGGTCTTTTATTTTAAAATGATACACCCCACCAAATGATGATGAGATTATTTCATTAACCAAACCCAAAATTAAGGATGCGGAAATTAATGCCCGCATTATGAATATGTTATATTGTGGTCTTAATGAAAATGAATATAATCGAGTGAGAGGGTGTGAGAGTGCTTATGAAATATGACATACTTTAGAAATGCATCATGAGGGATCCACTAGATTAAAAGAAACTAGGATTAATCTACTCATGCATAAGTATGGATTGTTTCATATGCTACCCGGTGAAAACATAAGCGAGATGCACACTCGCTTCACCGAGATTATTAACTCTCTTAGTGCTCTTGGAAAGATTTTTAGCAAGGGAGAAATGACAAGGAAGATTCTCCTGTCTCTCAACGACGATTGGGAAGAAAAGACAACTGCAATAGAAGAAGCACAAGATCTAACGAAATTGTCGGTTGAAGAACTCATGGGAAGTCTCATGACATATGAGATACAAATGAAAGACCGCAATGAGAAGAGAGTCAAGAAATCCTTAGGGCTACACGTCGTTGCCAATTCGATCAAAGAAGATAGTGATATCGAGGAACAATTGGTGACACATCAATTTAAGGAATTTCTCAAAGAAAAGGAACAATTGGCGGTCTTGGACCGCTAATTGGAGGTCCAAATCATTCTGGATCCTCTCAGATTTGTGGGGCACGTGTATTAGTGTATTCTTAGTCCATTTTTGGTATTGGTTTAGTCCCACATCGGGGGATTGTCCCGGATTATCTTTTTCCATACCTATAGATAGAACTCTTCACCGTCCATTGTAATCACCCATTGCTTGGTGTCATTCTCTCTACTAAGGAGTGAACCTTGACGCAAAAACTCAAGGTGGAGAAGAATGCTACCTTCAATGTGAGTCATTTGTTAATAAAATAATTCTTCTAGTTTCTTTTAATCTTGTCTTTTAATTTGTGCATGTTTGTTTAGTCTTTCCTTTCCTTTTAAGCTTCTTTAATATTTCTTGCTTTCTTAGGGCAATTTCATTTCAGTATTATGCTTCATTTTGTTAATATAGTTAGTGTAATGAGTAGTGAGTAGTTTCATCCCCACTTGGGGGGTGGAGAAATAATGTCATATGATCATGTAGTGTATTAAGTGTGTGTTATCTTAATCCCTTGAGCTTTATATGATTTCCATAACCATCTAATGAGTTTTCACTCTTATCTTTGATATGCTAATGCTCTTGAATGAAGCTTAGCTTATGCTTTGATTAGTTGACCTATTTTATGGGGAATGATAAGGTTAGGATATGGATGGAATTAATATTGGAAACACAATTCGTAGTGTATGTACTCTTGTTGCCTTTACCTTAGTTAATATCTTGTATGTTTTAATGATGTAGTTGAAGGGAATGCGTTCTAAAAGTTTTGCTTTTAAATGTCAATTATTATGAATTGAATGAGAAATCATTTTGTTCCTTGTTTATGTTATTCGTCTTTTAGAAGTGTTAAGGAAGAGGCTCTTGGTCCTTAACCGTAGAGCTCTAAAAGATATTGGTTTACATAAAACAAAAGATATTCGCAATCATGGTAATTAACATGGGACATTAATTACCGAGTTAAGATTGTCGTGTTGGTCATAGATCATTGTAGCTCTACAAGTGAGTGACAACACGGGTACACAAAAGAGGAAAATAGTACTTTTGTATGCTGAATTGACCTAACAAGTAAAATATTATAGAAATGTGTTTATGTGTCATTAATATTTTACTGTGTCCTTGGTCCTTTGATATGAGACTTATATCCGATCGCTTAAGGAATGCTTAATTAGACTAGTGTCTTAAGCTATCGATAAGTGTAGTGTAAAGGCGTTAGTTGGTTAAGTATAACTTTCGTTGGAGAAAATAGTTAGTCAAAAGATTATCATTGCCCCTCTTAATTGAGTGATGATATTAGTGGGCCCCTTGATAAAGCAAAGTTATAATGTACACAATGTGATTTGAGTTAAGTCACATATTTATAACTAGCTTAAAGAGATCAAGAAATGAATACTAATACAAAGATGACACAATACTACTTTGTGTGTATTCTTAATATCATGAGGCAAGGGACGGACACAAGTAATGCACTCCATCACTAAATGGATCGGGTTTTGGCTCAAGTGGAATTAAGACATCTAACTAATTGGAAGCTATAATGTGTAGCTAGATACCGCTTATAGCTTGTGATATTAAGCTCTTAATATCACTTCCAACTTAGTTTAGATCCTCCCATAGGTCACACCACAAAACTGGGAAACAAGAAATGAGGATTTTGAGTTCATAAGATGTGTCGGGTTTCATGTAGAAAATATGACACATGGGGTGAACAAGCAAAATCAAAATTATGTTGTGATTAATAACATAATCAGAATCTAAATTAAATTCATATGTGATGTAAATATTATGGGGTGTAATGATTGATCATTGCATAGGATAATATGTTGCATAAGTTGTGAATTTACTACTAATCCCGAAATGTCAAATTTTGTAGGGGTTAAAACGAAATTTGACAAGTCTGCAGAACAGTGCTCAAACGGTCGACCGGTTAGCAGTAAACGGTCGACCGATCGGGCACGGTCGACAGGATGTGTCTCGACCGATAACAGGTAATTTTCATCTGTTCGAACGGTCGACCGAATGTAATCGGTCGGTCGACCGAACATTGCGATGGAATAATTCCTGTTACGAACGGTCGACCGAGTTATTGAACGGTCGACCGAAACATGGTTCGAGCGGTCGACCGAACCTCCAAACGGTCGACCGGTCCAGACGGTTAATGCAGAATTAATTTAAGAATTAATTAGATCATGCATGGAATTGGTCCATAATTGATTTAATTCGTGGCTAAGATTATTTATTATTAAATAATGGATGGTTAGATGGAAGTTTGCATGAAATCATGGGCAAGAGGTTGCACATGCATAGGTAATTTGGAGAAAACTTATAAATACAAGTTTATCTCATTACCTCCTTAATTAATTCATTGTTTTTCTCATGCAAAAACTCTCTCCATAATTCTCCACGAAATTCCCTTAATTCTTAAGTTCAGTTTTAGTTTTTAAGAGATCATCTTCTCAAAGGAACTAAAGAGGGGTTAGTAATTAGATTCTAAACCCTATTGGAGATTGAGAGGCTAGCTCTTCTCTCTCCAATCTTGTTTAGAGTTTGGTGAAATCTCAGAGGCATCCGGCGCAGCAACAAGCATCCTCAACGTTTCCGAATCTTCATGAAGTTTTAGAGAACTTCTAGGTATGAATTTCGGAGTCCCATGTTTGTTTTAATAAAAGTTTTTAAAACTAGTTATTGAAACAAATCAATGCATGCATGAAATAAATCATAGAAAATTGTATTAGATCCTTATTACGCATAAAAATTCCGAAAATATATATGTGTAATTAAACATGAAATCCAACAGTAGTCTTATCTTAATTCATGTGGAGGCATAGTAGGGTCTAGTGTAATGAGTAGTGAGTAGTTCCATCCCCATTTGGGGGGTGGAGAAATATGTGATATAATCATGTAGTGTATTAAGTGTGTGTTATCTTTATCCCTTGAGCTTTATATGATTTCCATAACCATCTAATGAGTTTTCACTCTTATCTTTGATATTCTAATGCTCTTGAATGAAGCTTAGCTTATGCTTTGATTAGTGGACCTATTTTATGGGGAATGATAAGGTTAGGATATGGATGAAGTTAATATTGGAAACACAATTTGTAGTGTATGTGCTCTTGTTGCCTTTACCTTAGCTAATGTCTTGTATGTTTTAATGATGTAGTCTTATCTTAATTCATGTGAAGGCATAGTAGGGTATAGTCTTTATACTTGAGTTCATGTAGCTTCATTCCAATTATTGTCTTGTATGTTTTAATGATGTAGTCCTATCTTAATTCATGTGGAGGCAAAGTTGGATGTAGTTTTATGATTTCATGCACTACATGTTGTGAGGAGCTTAATTGAACACACACACAACTTTATATTCACATTATTTCTCTACCCTCTATGGGGTTTAGTTTTATTGCTTATCTTTCATTTCCTTTTGCATATTAGTGTAGTTTAGTGTAATCAACCTTTCTCTCCTTTCTTTACCACTAGCCTTCGCTCAAACAAAACGTCGACACACCTCCCAGTGGACGACCCGTATTTGTCACCGCTTCAACGCGGCCGTGCACTTGCGGTTTAAATAAAACGATCAATCAGTCGATCGTTTTGTTCCTGGACGTCTTTGGACTTTTTTGGATAATATTTCTGGTCATCTTCCGGTCGACCCTTAAGCCCGTTTCGGTCGACGAAACTTAACCCGAACAGTTCCTTGAGCTTTTCTGTTTTGTGTTTCTTACAAAATCTTTTACCATTTTTTCCCCAACAGCTATAACTTTCTTAGAGCTTATAAATAGGTGTTACCAAGACACAATTCCACATATCTCCAACTACTATTTGCCTCCTACATTAGAGAGAATCCTCAAACACTCAAAGCCTCACATTTCCACATCTTTGATCATATCTAAATCATAGTCAAAGTGTGCTCAAGCTAGATCGTGTTGTCCCACTAAACATTGTTATTCAAGAAGCAAGGATTTTGGTGAAATCCTTGAAGTGTTCCCTCTCGGGTTGTGAGTGGAAGAAATCAAGCTCGGCAATGATTGTTCGCGAGTTTGTGGTGTAAAAACTTAATCTTGGCTTGGAACAAGATTGTATAGTGAAGACGTAGGTGGAGCTCACGGAGTCAAGCGAAACTTGCAAAAGAGGAAGTGGGGGGGAGGGCGAACCTCTATAAAAATCTTCCGGTGCCATTGTGGTTTGTATTTTCTCTACTTGTTTGCTTAATTTGTTTAAAAGTGATTAGAATTAGGGGCCATAACGATCCTAACAGAACCAAACACCCAAGTATCACACAAATGAGATAAAATATAAGATATATAACATGCGATATATGATATGTCACTAATTAGCTAGGATTGTGTTGCGGTTCGGGAGGGTGTACAGTAAAGTGGGGAGCTAGAGGAAAATCTACATTAACATGAATTTCAATTTATTTCTTTGTGTTTGTGTATCTAATAGCCTTAAAAGCATCCTCGTCACATCCTAGAGGTTTGAATTCAAACTTGCTTGCCCAGGGATCTTGTGATCGAAACATAATATGACATTTAACCCTCAATTCATGTTAGTTAAAATGTGGGATCTAATAACTCCATGGTTTAATTTGTCAACAACATAAACCTGCCTCACTTCTTCAAATTTTTTGTGGAAATACCCCATCCATTATACTAACCCATTTCCCACCTTTGAAAATGCAGAATGTAGTGTATTTTGGAGTCCCCTTAGTGCAAGGAATGAAACAACCAAAAGAACACTAAAACCCCCCAAAAAATCAAGGGTTAATTGCTTGGATGTCATTTGAAAAGTCTGTATTTCTCAACAACCATCAGTCCACACCAATTTGCATATATGCCATCAGAAAACTAACATAGTATATCTTATGTCATTAAACTTTTGAAATTGTCACTCTGTTAGTAATCCACCCTAACGACGTTAGTTAAAGTATATTTTACTGTTAATTAATCATTAACTAATTGTAAAATTTACGAAATATACCTTGTATATTCTAATTTTTTTAAAACTTCTCCACTCTCTCTCTCCCCCTTCTCTTTTTTTTCTTCTTCTTTCGTTCCAAGTATCCATTTCCACTTCAAACCCCACTAAACCAAAACCCATCTCTCTTCCTCCCCTATTAACCTTAGACGTCGACGATCCAAGAGTTAAACCCTAATCTTCCCTTCTCTTTACCCTCTACCCCAAACCCTCATTCTCCCTCCCCAAAAGCCAAGTCTTAGAGCAAACCCAACAACAGAAAGATGTGAAAGTTCAAATCTTGGAGGAAACCCAAAACCAGAAAGACGAGAAATATGAGATTTTGGAGGAAACCCAACAGTGAAAAGATGAAATTTTGGAATCCCAAAGTTAGAAGGTCAATCCTTGGATTTTGGAGGAGAATCTCGCGTCGAACCCCAATAACACTTTGTCCCTCCAAGCCCTAATGGAGTTCAAGATCCAATCCGGTAACCTCCCTGATGTGATTGCGATTGTCGACCATTTGATTGCACTCGACTCAGTCGAGAACAAGCTTACACTTTTCAATCGCCACCTCTTTAACTTTGTTAGGGAATTCGACGCCACGAGGGCTGAGTTCGAGAGGATAATTGTTGAAGACGGATTGTTGGTCGAGGCGTATCATGGGCTTGTTTTGCTACTGGCGGAAGACGGAGAGAATGACAGTGATTTTGTTTTGGATAACGTCATAGAGAGAGTCGTGTTGGTGATAGAGAGGTGCAAGGAAGAAGAGAGGGACGAGAGGGATTTTAGGGTACTCATTACGCAAATCAAGGTGATGGTGGGTGAGTTTGAGGAGGCGTTTGCAGTTTACAAATGGTTGGATGTGAAAGACCTGGTGGACTTCCAGACGTACTTGTGCCAAGAGGTCGTGTACTGGATTATGGAGAAGAAGGCGGAGGAGATGTTCGAGAAGTATAGGAAGCTTACGCCCGAGGGGCATCCATATGCAGAGTATGTCGTGGAGAATGTGGGCGGAATGATGACTTTCAGGTCGAAGAAGGATAAGGGTAGAGAAGGTGTTTTCAAGATGTAAAGAATTGATCAGTGAGGTATGTAGAAGCGTTGATTATGAGTGATGGTGGTTGTGACTTTTGAGGTGAAATGTCATGTTACTTTTGTCTCTAATTGCTTTAGTTTGGAGGATGATGTAACTTTTGTCTCCGTGGGTCACTTCTTTGAATAACTTATCAACATAGTTGATGATGTCGGTTTTGGCGTAGGCAGAGATGGTGGAGTTGGCAAAATGGAGGTCGGAGGTGAGGCTGGACTTGAGGGTTGATTGAACAAAGAAAAGCAAGAGAAGGGAGAGAGAGGAAAAGTTTTAAAATATATTAGATTATAAAAAGAAACCCCACATGCAACCCAGTGGATAAAGCAAGAAAAACATAAAACCCCACCCTAAATGTAACTCCACATACCTTCCAATCTGATGTTTTAAGTTTGTGGGTTCCCTCAGTGACCTCATAGCGCTGGCTCGACTTGACACCTCCTACAACAACCTCCACTAGTCGTGCATGAAGTTTCCGACGAGAGGAGTAGTGGGAATGTGGGGATTAAGCAGGCAGGTGAGGAAGGGATTAGTACATCGATGATCGTCGGGTAGGAGGGATTTCAAAACTAGTGTTTTGTGGGCGAGATTTAAAGGAATGCGTTCAAAAGCTTCACTTTTATATGTCAATTGTTATGAATTGGATGTGCAATATTTTGTTCCTTGATTAATGTATTCGTCTTTTGGAAGTTATTCACAATCATGGTAATTAACATGGAACATTAATCACCGAGATAAGATTGTTGTGTTGGTCATCGATTGTTATAGCTCTACAAATAATTGACGACATGAGTATATAAAAGAGGAAAAAATTACTTTTATATTGAATAGACCTAACAAGTAAAACATTATGGAATTGTGTTTCGTGTCATTAATGCTTTATTGTGTCTTGGATCCTAAGATATGAGACTTATATCTTTTCACTCAAGAAGTGCTTAATTTGATTATTGTCAAAAGCTATCAATGAGTATAGTGATAAAGACAATAGTTGTTTGAATATGACTTATGCTAGAAAAGATAGCTAGTCAGAATATTATCATTGCCCTCTTAATTGAGTGATTATATTAATGGGTCCCTTGATAAAGTAAATTATAATGTGCACAATGTAACTTGAGTTAAGTTACAAAGTTATAATTAGCTTAAAGAGATCAAGAAATGAATATAATACGAAGGTGACACATTTATATTTTGTATATATTCTTAATATCACGAGGCAAGTGATAGACACAATTGGTGCACTTACATCACTAAATGGATAATGTTTGGTTCGAGTGTAACAAGACATTTATGCTAATTGGGTTGACCGGATGGATGCGTTTGGTCGACCGAAAACTTCCAGTAGCTTCTGTGAGCTCGTATTGGTAGTGACCAGTCGACCGGAATAGGGTCGTGGTTTGACCAAAAAATTCCAGGAGATTCCGCGTGTTGATCTTGGCTGAACAACAGTTCCGACCCTGGCGAGCAGTGATCGGGCGACCGACTTGTGACTCAGTCCGACCGGAAATTTCCACTAGACGATTCTCGTGTTGAATCGATCGACCGTTTATGTGTTCTGTTTGACTGGAAAATCACAGTAGCTTTGGGTGCGTGTGATGGGTCGACCGAAGGATTTCATGGTCCAACCGAAATCGAGTTTAACTAACAATCGGTCGACCAGTTAGTTCATTCCGGTCAACCGTTTGGTACGGTTTTGCCTGAATTATTAAGAGAATAATTTAGATCATGGGTTGGATTAATTCCAGACTTGGTCAAACGGTTTTGACAACTATTATGTGACAATTTGTGATTGATTTTCGGGAGAGAACAACAAGAGATCATGACTAGAGAATAGTTCATGATTTTGGTGATTTGTGAGGGTATAAATAGGACCTCTTACCCTACTTGTTTCATAAGTGTTAATGCAAATTCTCTCTCTCCCTAATCTCTCAACTAATCACCACGAATTTCTCTTAATTAGTCAGAGCTTTTGGAGATCAAATCTTGCGGAGCTTTGGAGGGGTTATTAGCTTGATTCTAAGCTTCATTTAAGCTTGATTCTAAGCTTCATTTAGAGATTGAATTGGCTAGCTCATTTCTTTCTAATCTTGTTTAGAGTTTCGTGAACACTTAGAGGCGAATCGAAGAGCGATTCGACAGGCAACGGAAATCCGGATCTCCGAAAAGGTTTTAAAGAACCTTTGGGTATGATACTCTCTTGTTTGTTTATTTTAATATATGTAGGTTTGCATAATATTAGAATAAACACAAAATAATGTACATAAAATTGCTGAAAATATGAAATCGATCATAAATGTTGTTTTAATTTTTTTAAAATATACATATACATAGTGACACGAAATCCAACAGAGGTTTGGGTGGCGGAGGGTGGATTTTGGAACTACGGTTTCGCTGGTGGAATTGAGGGCGATTATATATGGATTGAGGGATGTTAGGGTCGAAGGGTTACTAATTTGGGGTTTTATTGTTAGATATTTTCTTTAATACGTAATTAACGTCCTAGTTGTAATTAACAACTAAGTCACAACTATTACAAAATATAGAACAATCCATCAAAAGATGACACGCGGCACTGGGTAATGACACGGAAGAGAGTAGGGCTAACATAGTGACATTCCACAAAACTTAATGGCATGGTTAAATGAGGGGTGCATTTCCAGTTGCAAAAACCCTAATAGTTGTGTAGCAATGACAGAAATAGAATTATAATCTTTTAAAGTGACACACAAGCCCTAATATGAATTAATCTACTAAAAACTAAATTAACTATATTCTCCACCTCTCTAGACTAGACATCGGTACCGAGCCGGGCCGGACCAGAACATTAAACGGGTTGGACCAAAAGCCCAATCTGTTTCCCTCGGTTCGGGCCCGGTGGGTCGGGTTTTGGTCGGGTCAGGTACAATTTTGGTTGGATTTTGCACCTATTTTTTGGTACCATAGATATTCAGATAAAAGTAACGTATAAAGATTCAATAAAGAACACTATCAAATTAGGAATTCAACAAAATAATCGGTTCATCGACATCATTGTCTCACCGACTACGCCATCTACCCATCTTAACCGATAGTGGAATTTTATTAATATTTATAAGTTTATAAATTACAAAAGATTCTAATGTATTAATTATTACAATTGTAAATTACAAGTAGAGATAGTTCATTCGTGTTCGCCGCTGCTCTCGTTGATCTGCATGTTCTGCATTCTATCTGCCGCGTCCAACCAATCTTTCAAGTAAATGCTTGTCTCAAATAATATGTCGGACGTGCTGCGCATTTTCTCGGTCAAGACTTGTTTACCTCGCTAAACGCAGACTCAGATGACATAGTTGACACCGGAGGAATTAGTAAATCGCGTGCTAATAAAGAAAATATTAGGAATCTAGCAGAGTTAGATTTTCCACGAGTCTAAAACATCAAAATATTTGCAACATGCAGGAGTTAAGTACATATCAATATTTAAATATCCAGTTAATTCATTACGTGTTTCATTTTGTATTAATCTTAATCTTTTCTGGTTTAACCAATTCCATTGAGAGTTATCATCACCTTCATCTTTTTTCCACAAAATAGGTGTTGATGAGATGATGATGTACTAGCAATGTTTGAGCTCATTTAATTAATATTATGTAATCGTTCATATAAACTAAATTTTTTATTAAGGTGTACTCTGATTTCTTTCAAATAATCTCAACAACCTTCATAATCATAGTTTCAAAAATAGTTTATAAGTATATTTGTAAATCGGTCATTCTAAATCTAGGATTCATAACAAAAGCTAAAAAAATTAATGGCGGAGGTTTCCAATATTTATCAAAGTTAGCCTCCATTACATTTATAATTTCAACAAAACTACTATTACTTCTATATTTCATAAATGCTTAAGTAATTGGAAGTAATTCATATCTAAATAAATTAGCAGTTGTGTAATATGTTTCACTTAAAGTCTTGGTGAAGTTGAAAAAATATTTCAAAAAATCTAACATAGTTCTACAATTATCCCAATCAAGATTACTTAAAAATTTTCATATTGTTTTTCATTATAAAAAACTAAAATTAAAGTACTATAAGGATAACAACATTTCATAAGTAGAGTTTCATCAATGAGGGACATCTAATTTAAGTTTTCTAGGTTTAACATCATTAGTAAAACATAATTCTCTAAATTCTTGATATCTATATGTATTATGACTACCTATATAGGTAATAACATCTTTAACATTTTGTAAATAATATTTAATTATTTCAAGTCTATCTTGTACGACTAAATTAAAAACACGACAAACACATCTAGCATGAAAAAGAATATCATCTAAAGTTATATTATATAATTTTACAAGTAATTCTACTACTGCAGAGTATTAGTAACATTGTCAAAAGAAATTGCACAACTTTTATTTGTTATTGAATAGACATGCAATATATCTATTATCTCATTATATATAAAGATAGTAGTGTGTGAGTGCAAAATCGGTATGTAAGAAATAATATTTTTATGTAAAACCCGTGAATTATCTAAAAAATCAAAAATATGGGAAATCATTAGGACCGCTTCAAATATCATTGGTTAATGTGAAACTATAAGTCATTGATGCAAATATATTAATCAAGTCCATTTTTCCTTTATCATATTTTGTATTTACAACAACCCCCAATGTGCGTGGGAAAATAGATGAAATTGTGAGTTATGGTAATTAAATGCATTTCTAAGGTTTGGAGATTCAATTGGCTAAACGGTAATTCATCTCTAATTATATAATCAACAACTACATCTCTAACTTAAATTGGATCACATTTCCTAATTTTTAAATTTCCACTACCACAGTCTAAAATTGATTGGTGTGAACTAGATGCTCCAATATTCCTAAGTTTATATTTTGTTGCATGTCTTGATAGATGACCAGTTCATTGACTACCAACTGTAGAAAGTTCAGCACCACATACTTTAGATATAACAATATCTTTCCCTTCTTTATCTTTACCTATGTAAAAATATTTTCAAACGGAAATAGTATTTTTCTAGTACTTTTGTCTTTGGATTTTCTAGTTGATGCACTAACAGAGGGATTACGACTCCTCAGATCCAGGTGATAAATTAATCGATGGTTCAAATGTCATTGAAATTAAAAAGTAGACAAACAAAAATCTAAATCTTCTAACCAATGAGAAATCCATGATAATTAACTAAATTAATTTAACCCAAATAAACATATTCTACTAAATAAACTTAAAAAGTAAAGAAATGCAAATGAGAAGGCGAGAAAATCGAGAAGGTGTGTCCGCGTGTCGCGAAATCGGATGAATTGGGCAGTAACTTTAGGTTTTTGCTCAAACTCGACCCGCTTTCAACACAATTAAAACACTTAGAGAAAAATTAAAAAAAAGAGTAAGTAAGAAAATCAGAAGAGAAGAAGAAGATGTGATTTGAAGAAATGAATGAAATGTGAGAGTTATATAGATTTTGTAATGACATTTTTGTAAATAACTCGGACGAGCCAACCCAGCCCGTTAAGCCACGGACCCGTTGGGGTCCGTTATCCTAAACGGACCGGACCCAAAGCTCGGCTCGTTAACAAGACTCTAGGCCCAGCATGACCTGCTGGGCAACGGGCCGTTACCCAGGTCCACTCTATGGTAATCTTAGATCGTATATAACGCATAAAAGTTAGAAGGCAATAAGTAATTTAACCATTATTGATTCTCGTACTAAAACATATATGTATTTGTAGCCAGCCTTGTAGTCCACATCCAACGTGAGGAGACTTTTAGACCTTTAATTCTCTAAACCAATCATTCAACGTAAAAGGTCAGATGGGCCTATCCAAAATTGGATCTAACGGAACCGGTCCGGATCGAGAATCGAAAAGGTGAAAATTGGTCCAGTACGTGGAAACCATACCGAAAAAATAGGATTTTGAGCCGGACAGGTCGGGATAATTTTTTTCTTCTTCCCCTTAAGAAGAAAAACCAACATCAGAGAATGATTTTGCTGCTGTTTGTGGGTAGTTTTTGGGACCAAGACAATTATAATGGCTAAAGTCTCAAAGAAATAGTAAAATGAAAGATAAAAAAGTAGCCCTTGGTGTAGAGACATATTGTTAGAACCCAAACCCTAGATTAGAGTTAAACTTGGATTAGAGGAGGATTAAGGTGGCTTTGCATGGGGTTGTGTGGGTGCATGGGGAAGTGGGGTGGCAGGTGTCTGCATGGGAAGGTGAAGGGTCGGTTACTGTAGCACGAGTCTTAAATAAGGCTCTCTCTCTTCTTCTCCTTCTTTCATCTTCTTTCTCATTTCTCCTTCCTCATTTCTTCCTTCCCTTCCTTGCTGGTGCGTGTGGTGGCAAGCAGCTGAGGAGGAGACCGGAGATCGCGCGGCGTGAGGCGTGCGGAGTCGAGCGCGCGAGGAGATCACCGGAGGCGACGTGCGTGAGCGGAGCTCCGGCATTTCGTCGTAGTGGTTGAGGTATGCCGCTCCTTAGTGTGGTTTGTTTATTACCCTCATGTGAGGGATGCGTTGGTCGAGTCGGGGGAGGTCGGAGACCTCTCCGGCGACGCGTTTCTTCTAAAATCCTCGGCTGGCGCGAGGTTGAAGACGACCAACGGTCGACCGGATCCTTCGGGCGGTCGACCGTTTTAGCACTGTTTGCCCGACTTTAACCTTCACCGGTCGAACGATGCCTTGGGGGCGGTCGACCGGTAGTATATTATTGCTGGTGAGTTGGGATTTTCTACCTGTTATCGGTCGACCGGTCCTTGTTGTGTTCGACCAGAACTTAAGTGTACCTGTTAGCTTGCATGTTTTGTTCGACCGATCGTTGGTTGTTCGACCGATTATGTAACTTAGAATATTAGGTTGACCCTGTCTGTTGTCGGTCGACCGAGACCCCTGAGTCGGTCGACCGATAGAGTGGAATTTAGTGTTGACCAGACTCCGGATTTTGACCTCGTTCGGTCGACCGGTTTTAGACCATTGTTCGACCGTTGGGGGATTCTGTTATGAGCGCAGCGGTAGACCGTTTTAGGAGTACGGTCGACCGATTCCTTTCTGGAACCGGTCGACCGAATCACCTCTTCCGGTCGACCGTTTGGGCCCAGGACAGAATTCCTGGTTCCCTTTTGAACGCCAACTTTGTCCACGGAAACCCGTGTCCTCGCCTTGGGCGTGAGCCGGGAGGTGACGGTGGGCGCGTGATGCGTGCCTGCCCAGGGACCGCCGTTGGGAAGAGTGTGGGTGTTCGGGACGCGTCACCTCCATGTATGGACCGTGACCTTGAGTTGATTGTTGGCACCTTGTAGTATAGCAGGCCTGAGGGATCACGGATCCCAGTGTTGATGTTGTGCGGGCACGCAACTGGCGTTAGGTGAGGTGACTACCGGCCCACGGGCTACGGAGGTCGCTGCCTTGCTTTTATAGCGGCGCGGTTGGTGTTCGCGGCTCGAGGAGCCTGATGACCTGGCAGACTTCGGTCTGGTTTTGTCCGATGCTGTGCCGGACTGTTGTACCACCGATGCTGTGCCGGTGATGCCGCCGAGGTTGTGCCGGCGATGGTGATTGTTGAGCCGAGGCTGTTCCGGCTATATTGTTTTCCTCGGCTGGGCACCTACCGAGATGATGTTGTTATACCTTCCGGGCGACGGCCCCGTTGGTCCCTGTGGCTCCGACCACTGAGATTTGCAGATCTGTATTCTATCGGCCCGCAGGCGTGACAGAGGCTCCCTGCCGAACCCTTGAGTAGTGTAGCTGCGTGTGGGGGGTGCGATGTCGCGTGCTGTAAGACTCCATGTGCCTGCAGTAGGTCTCCTCGGGAGACTCGTTGTTGATTGTCGGACTGATGTCCTGTTTTACCCTTCGGGGGAACTGTTTTACTTTCTGTTGATGCCATGACATGCCACTAGTATGATAGGTTCATTATGTGATGCATGCATTTAGGTGAGTTGGCATACGGGGTTTCCTTCTGGAAACTCAGGCATCGTTGTTATATATTTTCAGGACCGCAGTAGGTCCAGTTGGGTGGTGATCGGCGGGGACGCGCATTTTGGAGTTGGATCCTCTTCTCGGGCCGCTGAGGTCGACATGATTACTTTTTATCTTCTGTTGTCGTATTGCTGTAATCATGTATCTTTTGATAAACTCTGATGTATTTTGGTGCACCACTTTTATGATTTATGAGAAGTAACAGTCCCGCCTTTGATTATTGAGTTGATTGTCTTGATTATTATTATTTTTTTAAAAAATTTCCGCTGTTTCGGGATGTTACAACTTGGTATCAGAGCGGTCGATTCCTATGCGGTTCCCAATGAAATCACCCTTGTAGTAATAGGACTCATGCATTTTATCTTTAGCATGCATACATGGCTGAAGTGGTGTTTGTTTCTTCTGTCAGATGGCACCTAGGCGCGTGAGGAGTTCTACACGCGATCGTACTTCCAGTGACGACACATCTGGTGCTCATTGGGACAGGTTGGGTGAGTTTCTGGAGCGTCAGGCAGCTCAGAGCGCCCAGGGCGGAGTGGGAGCTGAGCACGATCGGTTCATGCGTCAGCACCCGCCGACTTTCGATGGCAGGAGGGCCCCAGAGGTCGCAGAGGACTGGATCTTCCGTATGGAGAAGATCTTCCGTGCTATTGGAGTAGCACCTGAGAGGATGGTGGAGCTGGCCACCTATGTGTTTGACGGCGAGGCCGCCAACTGGTGGAGGTCTACATCCACAGTTCTATTTGAGGACCGTGTGGATATCAGCTGGGAGGAGTTCTTAGAGGTGTTCCATGAGCAGTACTTCCCCCAGCATGTCAGGGATCAGAAGAGAGAGGAATTCATGTCGCTGGAGCAGAAGGACATGACGCTGACGAGCTACATCAGCAGGTTCAACGCCTTGGAGCGTTACTGCCCAGAGATTTGTGTGACCCCAGAGCAGCGGGCGAGGAAGTTCGTGAAGGGACTGAGGCAGCCGCTTCGTTCTCGGGTGATCAACAGCATGCCGCGGACCCTTGCAGATGCGGTGAAGCATGCTACGATCATCGAGCAGGACCAGAGGGAGTGTAATCAGGAGGCGCGGAAGGCGCCAGTGAGCACCGTTAGCAGAGTAGTTGATCGTGGGGCAGGAAGACCGGGCAAGAGGCCCAGGTTCGATGGAGGAGGAGCACGCCAGTCAGGGGCGTGCACTTACTGCGGGAGGTTCCATCCAGGGCAGGAGTGTCCCCGTCGGACTGGAGCGTGCATGGGTTGTGGTCAGATGGGACACTTTGTCCGTGATTGTCCTCAGAGGCAGGGAGAGCCGAGCAGGAGGCCAGGACCACCAGTGGTAGGCAGAGGCGGAGGCAGCCGGTCAGTTGTTCCACTAGGCCAGAGCAGGAGGACCGGGAGGGTCTTCACTATCCAGGCGGAGGAGGCGAGGGACTCCAACACCGTCGTGGAAGGTACGCTTTCAGTTTCTGGTTCTGTAGCGCGCGTGTTGTTTGATTGTGGCGCCACTCACTCCTTCATTTCGGAGAAGTTTGCTGGCGAGTTGGGTCGGACCCCTGTGCGGCTGACTGATGTTTTGGAGGTCAGCACGCCCATGGGAGAGGTGGGCACTGTGGGGAGCTATTTCCCCGGCACCACAGTTGCTTCGGGAGACCATGATTTTCCGGCAGATCTGGTCTTGTTACCGATGGTGGACTTCGACGTCATACTGGGGATGGACTGGCTGTCACAGTACGACGTGCGAGTCTTTTGCCGTGAGAAGAAGATCCTAATTCCGATGGAGGGCGTGCCAGATGTTCTGATCAGAGGTGCGAGGAGCAGAGGGGGTCGTCTGATTGTGTCTGCGGTTAAGGCACAGAGACTGTTACAGCAGGGATGCAGAGCGTTTGTGGCCACGCTGGTAGTCCCTGATCCTGAGACAAGGAGGATGGAGGATATAGAGGTAGTGCAGGAATTTCCAGACGTTTTTCCAGCAGAGATTCCAGCGTTACCACCGCACCGAGAGATTGAGTTCAGCATCGAGTTGGTTGCGGGTACGACACCTCAGTCGAAGGCACCCTATCGGATGGCACCTGCTGAGTTGACGGAGCTGAAGAAGCAGTTGCAGGAGTTGATGGAGTCCGGGTTCATTCGACCGAGTGTTTCTCCATGGGGAGCGCCTGTGCTCTTCGTGAAGAAGAAGGATGGATCGTTGCGGATGTGCATCGACTACAGGATGTTGAATAAGGTTACCGTTCGGAACCGGTACCCTTTGCCCAGGATTGATGATTTGTTCGATCAGTTGCAGACGGTGAAAGTGTTCTCGAAGATCGATCTGCGTTCGGGCTATCATCAGTTGCGGATCAGGGAGGCGGATGTTCAGAAGACAGCCTTCCGGACGCGGTACGGCCACTATGAGTTCTTGGTGATGCCTTTTGGACTGACGAATGCGCCTGCGGCATTCATGGATCTGATGAATAGGACCTTCCAGCCGTACCTTGACAAATTTGTCGTGGTGTTCGTGGACGACATTTTGGTATACTCGCCTGACAGGGAGCAGCATCGAGAGCACCTGAGGATTGTGCTGGGCATCTTGAGGGAGCAGCAACTTTATGCCAAATACAAGAAGTGTGAGTTTTGGTTGGATCAGGTGGCTTTTCTGGGGCATATTGTGTCAGCAGAGGGAATTTCAGTGGATCCGGCGAAGGTCGAGGCAGTGACTCAGTGGAGAGCACCGACGAGCGTGACGGAGATCAGGAGTTTCGTAGGTCTGGCAGGGTATTACAGGCGGTTTATCCAGGATTTCTCCAAGCTTGCGTCACCGCTTACAGCGTTGACGCAGAAGGGCGTCAAGTTCGTTTGGTCCCAGAAGTGCGAGGACAGCTTTCAGGAGCTAAAGAGGCGGTTGACGACAGCACCTATTCTGACGCTACCGAGTGGCAGTGGAGGCTACGTGATCTACAGTGATGCATCAGGAGTAGGCTTGGGTTGTGTCCTGATGCAGCATGGGAAGGTGGTCGCGTACGCTTCGAGGCAGCTGAAGGTGCATGAGAAGAACTACCCTACGCATGATCTGGAGTTGGCGGCGGTAGTTCATGCGTTGAAGACCTGGCGGCACTATCTGTATGGCGAACAGTTCGAGGTCTTCACCGATCATCAGAGTCTGAAGTACTTGTTCTCTCAGAAGGAGCTGAATATGAGGCAGCGCAGATGGCTCGAATTCCTTAAGGACTACGATTTCACCATTTCCTATCACCCGGGGAAGGCGAATTCGGTTGCGGATGCACTGAGCAGGAAGGTGGAGGTTTCAGTTGCGAGTCTGTGCATCCAGGAGTGGAGGCTACTCGAAGCTTTGTCTGAATGGAGTCCATTCACCGAGGGTTCAGAGGGAGCGGTGATTGCTGGACTTCGGGTGGAGCCACAGACTGTCTCACGGTTGGTTCAGGCTCAGCAGGGGGATGATGAGTTAGCTAGTCTGCTGCAGTTAGCTTCCAGAGATGGATCAGACTTCAGTGTGGGAGTTGATGGTGGTCTGAGGTTCAGTACAGCGTTTCATCCGCAGACAGATGGTCAATCGGAGAGGACGATTCAGACCCTGGAGGTTATGCTTAGAGCATGCACACTGGATTGGGCCGGGCACTGGGATGAGCACCTGCCACTGATAGAGTTCGCCTACAACAACAGCTACCATTCGAGTATTGGGATGGCACCGTACGAGGCGCTGTACGGGAGGCCTTGCAGATCACCGGTATGCTGGACTGATGTGGGCGAGAGGCAGTTAGTGGGGCCAGAGCTTGTGCAGATGTACTCAGAGAAGGTGGATGTGATCAGGAGGAGGCTGGCCACAGCACAGAGCAGGCAGAAGAGTTATGCTGATCGACGAAGACGGGTATTGAGTTTTGAGGTGGGCGATCACGTGTTTCTGAAGATTTCCCCAGCCAGAGGTGTGATGAGGTTTGGAAAGAAGGGGAAACTCAGTCCGAGATATGTTGGACCGTTTGAGATCCTCGACCGGGTTGGAGAGGTTGCTTACCGGATTGCGTTGCCGCCGCAGTTTTCAGGTCTGCATGATGTCTTCCATGTGTCGATGCTGAGGAAGTTTGTGGCAGATCCGTCGCACGTTATTGAGATAGCGGTGCCAGAGATTCAGCAGGACTTGTCGCTCGAGGAGAGGCCAGTCGAGATTGTCGATCGCATGGATCATCAGCTCAGGAGGAGGACCATTCCAATGGTAAAGGTCAGGTGGCAGCATCACAGTGAGCGCGAGGCCACTTGGGAGATCGAGGAGGACGTCAGAAGGCAGTATCCAGAGCTTTTCGGTGAGTGTTTGCTTGATTTCGGGACGAAATCCTTTTAAGTTGGGAGGATTGTTAGAACCCAAACCCTAGATTAGAGTTAAACTTGGATTAGAGGAGGATTAAGGTGGCTTTGCATGGGGTTGTGTGGGTGCATGGGGAAGTGGGGTGGCAGGTGTCTGCATGGGAAGGTGAAGGGTCGGTTACTGTAGCACGAGTCTTAAATAAGGCTCTCTCTCTTCTTCTCCTTCTTTCATCTTCTTTCTCATTTCTCCTTCCTCATTTCTTCCTTCCCTTCCTTGCTGGTGCGTGTGGTGGCAAGCAGCTGAGGAGGAGACCGGAGATCGCGCGGCGTGAGGCGTGCGGAGTCGAGCGCGCGAGGAGATCACCGGAGGCGACGTGCGTGAGCGGAGCTCCGGCATTTCGTCGTAGTGGTTGAGGTATGCCGCTCCTTAGTGTGGTTTGTTTATTACCCTCATGTGAGGGATGCGTTGGTCGAGTCGGGGGAGGTCGGAGACCTCTCCGGCGACGCGTTTCTTCTAAAATCCTCGGCTGGCGCGAGGTTGAAGACGACCAACGGTCGACCGGATCCTTCGGGCGGTCGACCGTTTTAGCACTGTTTGCCCGACTTTAACCTTCACCGGTCGAACGATGCCTTGGGGGCGGTCGACCGGTAGTATATTATTGCTGGTGAGTTGGGATTTTCTACCTGTTATCGGTCGACCGGTCCTTGTTGTGTTCGACCGGAACTTAAGTGTACCTGTTAGCTTGCATGTTTTGTTCGACCGATCGTTGGTTGTTCGACCGATTATGTGACTTAGAATATTAGGTTGACCCTGTCTGTTGTCGGTCGACCGAGACCCCTGAGTCGGTCGACCGATAGAGTGGAATTTAGTGTTGACCAGACTCCGGATTTTGACCTCGTTCGGTCGACCGGTTTTAGACCATTGTTCGACCGTTGGGGGATTCTGTTATGAGCGCAGCGGTAGACCATTTTAGGAGTACGGTCGACCGATTCCTTTCTGGAACCGGTCGACCGAATCACCTCTTCCGGTCGACCGTTTGGGCCCAGGACAGAATTCCTGGTTCCCTTTTGAACGCCAACTTTGTCCACGGAAACCCGTGTCCTCGCCTTGGGCGTGAGCCGGGAGGTGACGGTGGGCGCGTGATGCGTGCCTGCCCAGGGACCGCCGTTGGGGAGAGTGTGGGTGTTCGGGACGCGTCACGTCCATGTATGGACCGTGACCTTGAGTTGATTGTTGGCACCTTGTAGTATAGCAGGCCTGAGGGATCACGGATCCCAGTGTTGATGTTGTGCGGGCACGCAACTGGCGTTGGGTGAGGTGACTACCGGCCCACGGGCTACGGAGGTCGCTGCCCTGCTTTTATAGCGGCGCGGTTGGTGTTCGCGGCTCGAGGAGCCTGATGACCTGGCAGACTTCGGTCTGGTTTTGTCCGATGCTGTGCCGGACTGTTGTACCACCGATGCTGTGCCGGTGATGCCGCCGAGGTTGTGCCGGCGATGGTGATTGTTGAGCCGAGGCTGTTCCGGCTATGTTGTTTTCCTCGGCTGGGCACCTACCGAGATGATGTTGTTATACCTTCCGGGCGACGGCCCCGTTGGTCCCTGTGGCTCCGACCACTGAGATTTGCAGATCTGTATTCTATCGGCCCGCAGGCGTGACAGAGGCTCCCTGCCGAACCCTTGAGTAGTGTAGCTGCGTGTGGGGGGTGCGATGTCGCGTGCTGTAAGACTGCATGTGCCTGCAGTAGGTCTCCTCGGGAGACTCGTTGTTGATTGTCGGACTGATGTCCTATTTTACCCTTCGGGGGAACTGTTTTACTTTCTGTTGATGCCATGACATGCCACTAGTATGATAGGTTCATTATGTGATGCATGCATTTAGGTGAGTTGGCATACGGGGTTTCCTTCTGGAAACTCAGGCATCGTTGTTATATATTTTCAGGACCGCAGTAGGTCCAGTTGGGTGGTGATCGGCGGGGACGCGCATTTTGGAGTTGGATCCTCTTCTCGGGCCGCTGAGGTCGACATGATTACTTTTTATCTTCTGTTGTCGTATTGCTGTAATCATGTATCTTTTGATAAACTCTGATGTATTTTGGTGCACCACTTTTATGATTTATGAGAAGTAACAGTCCCGCCTTTGATTATTGAGTTGATTGTCTTGATTATTATTATTTTTTTAAAAAATTTCCGCTGTTTCGGGATGTTACAACTTGGTATCAGAGCGGTCGATTCCTATGCGGTTCCCAATGAAATCACCCTTGTAGTAATAGGACTCATGCATTTTATCTTTAGCATGCATACATGGCTGAAGTGGTGTTTGTTTCTTCTGTCAGATGGCACCTAGGCGCGTGAGGAGTTCTACACGCGATCGTACTTCCAGTGACGACACATCTGGTGCTCATTGGGACAGGTTGGGTGAGTTTCTAGAGCGTCAGGCAGCTCAGAGCGCCCAGGGCGGAGTGGGAGCTGAGCACGATCGGTTCATGCGTCAGCACCCGCCGACTTTCGATGGCAGGAGGGCCCCAGAGGTCGCAGAGGACTGGATCTTCCGTATGGAGAAGATCTTCCGTGCTATTGGAGTAGCACCTGAGAGGATGGTGGAGCTGGCCACCTATGTGTTTGACGGCGAGGCCGCCAACTGGTGGAGGTCTACATCCACAGTTCTATTTGAGGACCGTGTGGATATCAGCTGGGAGGAGTTCTTAGAGGTGTTCCATGAGCAGTACTTCCCCCAGCATGTCAGGGATCAGAAGAGAGAGGAGTTCATGTCGCTGGAGCAGAAGGACATGACGCTGACGAGCTACATCAGCAGGTTCAACGCCTTGGAGCGTTACTGCCCAGAGATTTGTGTGACCCCAGAGCAGCGGGCGAGGAAGTTCGTGAAGGGACTGAGGCAGCCGCTTCGTTCTCGGGTGATTACTACATGTGTACAAGCCGAAGATTCCATATTGGATATATATGTGAGAACTATTTGTGAAATATGTCAAAAAAAATTGATATTATGTTAAATGGTCATGGACTCTCCCTTGTTTGAGCGTTGCTTTAGCCTAAAGGGAATAAAACACACATTCGAGATCCAACAACAACTTATTCCTTCTCTTTTAGTGCTATCATGCTTCACTCACCTCATTTACAAAATTCCTACATTATTCCTTGTACGAGTGCATGTGGGTCCCGGCTTTAAGTAATTTAAAAAAAGCTTTAAATCTTTAAAGAGCATAATCAACGATTATCAAATGTAACGTTCTCTTTTAAGTAGTTGCCCATGTTGTGGTATGCAATTGGCCACGTCTAAATACATCCAATCATCTTTTAGCGCAAACTTTGCAATTGAGACGTTCTTTCTTTCTTCGTCTCTGATGCATCAAATCAAATGGGCCATAAAATGATTTTCGAACGACTTGTAATCGATGACGTTAGAGCACCACTAACCGGGTCGTCTGATTAAAAGAATATTTTTTTTTGAATTTTTTTTCGAAAATACGTTCTATAATTGTTTTGATTTTTTAGAATTTTTTAAATTTTTTCCAAGATGAATCCCGAAATGATGTGGAGGAGAGAGATATGTTGTTGTGGGTTGTGGTTAAGATGTGAATAGTGTAGGAAAGAGAAGAAAGTGAATTGGGGAGAGAGAGAAGAGAGAACGCTCATGACCAGGTCGTCCGGGGTCATGGTTAGTAATGACCTTACAACACTTGGGATCACTCCGCCCTCTATTTTTAGAAAAAAACTAAATGTATATTATGTATAGGTATTTAACTTACTCTATATGTTAAAATGCATCTATCTTGGAAATATTTTTCTTCAAAAATTATGGGAACTACTATTCGTCTCCCCAAAACTACTTAAATCGTCTATCTAATTACCATTTTGTCATTCATAATTCATTTAAAACACATTTCGTCCCATATCTTAAAACTAAAGATTCTGTCTACGTTTTCCTCACTTTACCAGTACCAACACCACGAAAATGTTTAGCAAAACGTCTGAATCCGGTGAAGTAAGTCCAACAAATTGTTTTTCCCGTGCGGGACGTCTGTGTAAGCCGCTGCCCCCATGGTGGTGGCGTCATGGGGGAGGCGGCTCCCGCCTGTTGGGTGGGGGGGGGGGGGGGGGGGTCTACCGCGGATGTCCAACCTAATTTTTTTTATAAAAATAAATAAATTTAATGAGACATTTTCCCATATTCGAGTACACCGCTCGTCCGCTGGCTCTTTTTCTGATATCCGAGACATTCTTCTTGATAATTATGAGAGGAAGATGAAGAGAGTGGTGGTAGGAAAGTGAAATGCAGAGATATATAAGTAGGAATGCGAATAAGACAAAGTGGTAATTCGCACGGACGATTTAAATAATTTTTTGACGACGTTTAGCAATTTAGAAAATTATTGACGAAGATAAGTAGCTTTAAGATCGAAGGATTAAAAAAACCTTAATTAGAAGAAAAAAAGTGCTTCCACGTGAAAACAAAACCCTACCCACAAGTTGTACAACTATTAGCAGCTCAAAAACACTCATGATTCTAAAGAAAACCAAAATGAAAAGACAAGAATTAAGTGGTGACACAATCTTTTTAAGTAAACAACAACAAGCACACTCACTATCTATAAAAAACTTCACCACCACTAACCGACAAGATTAAACGTACCAAACACACCATCAATGTTTGATGCAACAATTAAAGTTTTCCATCAACTTTCTATGACAAATCTTAGCAAGCAATCAAATTCTTCATTCTTTGGGGATAAAAAAACACACAATTAATGTTCCTTACTAAGTGCAAAAGATTCTCTACTTCTCTGGCAAAGGAACCATCCATCTGGGCTCTGGACATGCTTTCCTGTGAATTCTGGAATTAATCATACATATACACAATTAATAACAATTATTATGTGATGAGATGGCTTAGGCATGATGGTTTTATATAGTAGTAGTGTTGGAGGACAGCCAAGCCAAGCATATTTGGTTGTATGGATGGCCCATGCAGTACTGCTGCCAATGTGGGATTCAATTAAGGTGTGGTTGGTTATAATGATTCAGCAATTATATTGTGGTCCTCATGTGCACTCCAGTGTCTTATTTCCTTTGTTTTGTTATGTTGTTTTGGAGGTTTCATAGTATGTGTGTTTATCATATTCAAGTGCAAGAGGATATGCTTTTGGAGATTTTTGTGGTCGATGCAAAGATGGGCAACTTATTTGTGGTTGTGATCCTTCATCTTATCCAACAATTTTTTGATTTCAAGTTGATCAGGTTGCTGAATTTCAATTGGGTACTTGTATGAAGCTTGACAAGCTTATACAAGATTAGGCGTAATAAGTTCGCCTGATGAAAAGCTCATTGTGCGAAAAAGTCTTAATTAGCATGTACAAATGACTAATTTTGTGCTTACATTATTGAACACTAGTTTTAGTAGCAAAATACTTAGACCCAAACTTAAAAGAAATATTAGAAGTTCAAGTTTCAATTTAAACAAACTAGCTCAACTTAAATTGTTAGAACTAACTAGCTGAAATTTCACCATACCACATTCATTCATTAATAATTAAATCCATCCAAATTTACTCACTTACACATTACAATTGTTCAAGCTTCTATATATTCTACTTATAAATTGAACCTAAAACGATACAACGGCATACGTGTTCGAACTATATTATATTAATTAGAAACGTCATTATAACAGTCAATTGCCAGCTATCTCAGAAATCTATATACAATCATGAAAACAACTCCAAATAAGAAGCTAAAACACAAGCAAAATAAAACCTTTCAAATCTCAATCATCACCCACGAGAAAACATAAACCCTGACATACATATCCCAAAACTTTGACACATCATCTGTATGTCAAATGTCTACGATCAGATCCAACTAACACAGCAACTCTTGTCCATACCCCATTGTGGTGCACCACAAAAGACCAACCACACATGCAATAAAACCAACCATGACCAAGTCATATGTGGTGTTAATTGTTCTATGTCAAGTCTTCGTTACATGTCTCAACTTGGTTCCACTCTTGTTCTCACAAAGATGAACAAAACCATGCTTGGGCGTCCATGTGTTTGCTTGGAATAGGGATTGGATCTGACGCCACATTCAAATGTCCTCCAATAATTCCTCCCTTTAGCTTGTCTATGTTGGAGTTTTTTTGTTGGTTGGTGAATTATTGTGAAATGGAATGTTTGGTCACACGTATGGGTGTTTTTTTTATTGCCATGTTTTAGATGTCATGCAAGATCTGGTGGGATTACGATGTTAGGAATCTATATATGTGAATTTAGACATCCTGTGTTGGAGTTAGGGGTGAGCAACCGGTCCGACCTGGACCAAACGGGCTCCAGACCCAGACCGAAGACCAGAGCGGTTGGGTATGGTCCAAAATTGAGTTTTTTACTTTAACATTTAAAAAAAATAAAAATTAGACCGATCCGAGCCGAAATGGACCAGAACCGAATTGGCTCCGGATTCCGGACCAAAACCCGGATCGACTGGTCCAGTCCAAAAAATCGAACCGGACCGGTTGTTGCTCACCCCTTGTTGGAGTCTTAAACACTGTAATGGCAACAAGTGTGAATTGATTGTAAAGACCCTAACCCTCGTTAGGGAGCTAAGTGGAGTTTAAGAGGGATTTTGCATGGGAATTTGGGAGGTGTGGTGGAGGTGACGTGAGGTATGGTGGGGGTGTTGGATGGATGGGGGAAGTGATGGGTGGTAGGGGAGAGGTATGGTGAGGGTGTAATGTCGGGTTTTGAAGAGGAAAGAAGCTCTCTCTCTCACCCTCACATTTCTCTCTTCCCTTCCCTCACCTCTCCCTCTTCTTGGCTGGTTTGGATGGGTGGTGGACTGCCGGAGATGGTGTGGGGGCATCTTTTGGTGGTGGAGCGAGGAGGAAGAACGAAGTAGTTGTGGGATCGAAGTGGGCGAGACGTGCAAGCGAGCGTGTTCCGCTAGAGCAACGTGAGGAGGTCAGTGTGGTGCACGGTGGGCCGAAACGGACGAATGCCGAGAGACTGCTGGAGATGCTCGGGTGTTGAAGGTGGATTCGACAAACTACGACGAGCTCGCGAAGGAGGTATGCCAAGTTCTTGCATTAGAAGCCTTTATTTCTCACCCACGTTGGTTTGGGGTTGTGGTCGGTTGCGGGAGGTCGGAGACCTCTCCGGCGACGAAGAAACGACGTAAAATCCTTGGCTGGCGCAAGGTTGTTGTCGACCAACGGTCGACCAGTTTCCTTTGGGCGGTCGACCGGTTTAGTATTTTGCCTGACTTTAACCAACACCGGTCAAACGATGCCTTGTGTGGTGGTCGACCGGTCGTGCGTGTGCTGGTGAGTCGAGGTTTGTCTGGATGTTTTCGGTCGAACATGATCCTTGGATCGTTCGACCGTTGCTTCATGTTTCACGTGGACCGGACGTTGACCATCCAAACGGTCGACCGTCCTAGTCCTTTTGTCCGACCGGAACTTAAGTGAACTTAAGTATATAGTATGTTGTTCGACCGTTTGTTGTGTCTTGTCCGACCGGTAGATGACCTAGAATGCTAGGATGACCCTGGTAGTTTTCGGTCGACCGGGACCCTT
Source organism: Triglochin maritima (assembly GCA_963682175.1). Taxonomy (NCBI): domain Eukaryota; kingdom Viridiplantae; phylum Streptophyta; class Magnoliopsida; order Alismatales; family Juncaginaceae; genus Triglochin; species Triglochin maritima. The sequence continues at coordinate 15,185,298 of OY821774.1, read as the reverse complement.
GAGTCGGTCGACCGAATAGACTTGTGTGATTTTTACCAGACTCCAGATTTTGACCACGTATCGGTCGACCGGTTTAAGACCTCTGTTCGACCGTTGGGGATTTAGTTTTGAGCACAGAGTTCGACCGTTGTAGGCATTCGGTCGACCGATTCCTTTGCGGAAGCGGTTGATCGGTATACCTTTTCCGGTCGACCGTTTGAGCCCAGAACAGAATCCTAGTCCTAGTGAAGTGTCAATTCTATCCACGGAAACCTGTGTCCTCGCTTGGAGCGTGAGCCGGGAGGTGACGGTGGGTGCGTTGCGCGTGCCTGCCCAGGGACCGCCGTGTGGAAGAGTGTGGATACTTGGGACGTGTCACCTCTGTGTTATAGAGCGTGATGTAGTTTATGTTTTGACTCGTGTTAGAGTAGCAGCCTGAGGGATTGCGGATCCCATTGCTTCAACAGGCACACAATTGTCGTTTGGTGAAGTGACTACCAGCCTGGATTGCTACGGAGGCCGCTGCCTTGCTTTTATAGCGGCATAGTTGGTGTCTGCACGAGGAGCTCGTTGACCCTGCGGACTTTGGATCGGATCTGTCGATTGTCTGGCCCTTTGTGTGGAGGATATGTTTGACTGCCCTTGATAGGCAGTGATTGCACGAGCCCGTGCGACCTGTGTGGCGGCAGGGAGGATCGCGCGTGACCTGTGTAGTTGCGGCGATGGACTGCCGATGATGATTTCCGGCAGGTAGCTCGATAAGGCACCTATCGAGTGAGATACCGTGCGGTCTGTGTGGCGCCGGTGATGGACCGACCTGAGCGACGGCTCCGTTGGTGTGGTGGTGAACCACGATGTTTTCAGATCTAATTCTACCTGCGCGGAAGTGTGAAACGCTTCCTCACCGATCTCTTGGCTTGTGTAGTCGCGTGTGGGGATGTGTTGCGTACTGTCCGCTAGACCGTATGTGCCTACGGTAGGTCTCTACGGAGACCCGATGTTCGGCCCGTACGGCCTGTGTGGCGGCGGGAGGGCCCCTGTGCGGCCTGTGTGGCGGCAGTGAGGATCGTGCGAGGCCTGTGTGGCGGCAACGATGTGGTGGATCGTGCGACCTGTGTGGCGGCGTTGTTGTTGTGGACCGTGCGGCTTGTGTGGAGACAACGATGTTGCGGACCGTTTGGCATGTGTGGCAGCGGTGGCGATTGTAGACCGTGGGGCCTGTGTGTCAGCGGGAACGATTGCAGGACGGATGTCCGGTTTTGCCATTGTGGGAATGTTGTTTACTGGTTTGTATTCATGTCATGCTATACTAGTATGATAGGGCATATAGGTGAGCTTGTCATACGGGATTTCCTTATGGAAACTTAGGCATTGTTGTTATGTTTATTTTCAGGACCACGTTAGGTTCCGGCGGGTGGTGACTGAGGGAGATTGCACTTTGAGACTGGATCCTGTTGTCTGCTTATTTTAGGTTGTCGTGATTACATGTATTATGTATTTGTATTATGATGTAATCACTCTTTTGACAAACTCGTATGTAATATGGTGTACCAGATATGTTTGGGTATTTCTTTGAGTAATGTCCTCACTATTGATGGTTTTATCCTTGTGCTTCCTTTGATTTGAAAAGTTTAAATTTTCCGTTGTTAGGGGATGTTACGTTGATGGTCTCGTCTTTTAGTTTGCAGTTGTCATAGTATATGAATTTGGTGGGAAGAAATATGGGAACTCTAGAGGGACGAGAACAATTTTATTGTTTACATAAATGGAACACAGATATGCATAGTAACAATTTTATTATTTACATAAATGGAACACGGATATGCATAGTACTAGTTCGTACGATTTGCTTGGCCGTCTAATGTTTGAGTAACGTTACGTATTTGAAAACGAGCAAAATTAATTGACCACTCATAAGTTTTTTATTTTGTAATTCTAGGGATTTAAAGTCAAGGTGATGTTGGAATGTTAAAGGACATAAAATTTAAGAATGTTATGATCTAAGTAGGTGAAAATCTAAAGGGTCAAATCCAAGGAGATCAAAAACTCAAGGGTGTCCAACATTTGGAGGGTCAAAATATGAGGAAATAAAGATCCAAGGGATTGAAAACATACGACACTGATGTATAAACAAATTGTCTCAAAATTCAAGGGAGTTACTTGACCTCGGCCCTCGGCTCTGGTGTCGTATTGGAACTTGTTTAAATAATGTGTGGGTTTTTCCACGGTCTATTGTTATTGGGATTTGGTTTGCAATCTTGTTTATTTAAAGACAAAAATTCTAGCTACTAAATTAGTTATAGTTACGTGTGAGTTTCAATGGAAATAGAATATTTGATTGCTCAATGGGGCATTTTTCTTAGAGTGATCATAGTCTCATAGGGGACAATTTTGATATCTCAGCACTTACGTTTGACCTCCATTAGGTGATAGTTCGGAGGGTTAATGCACTTATTAGGCTAGTCAGAGGACTGATCTACAGTAGGTGAATCCTTTATAACCTTGAGAAGGCATCTACAATCTTTATTATGGCGTTTTGACCTAAGTTTGAAACCAAGTCCTAGCAGCTTAACAAATCTAGCCACATATTGAATTGAAGTATGGATCCTTTGGGTTAACAAGTGTTGGAGATTTTGTTGGTCAGTTTTGATGGTAAAATATTTATTGGAAGACCAAGTAAGATTTCTACTTTTACCATCCTTTAAAGACCATACTCACGTAGGCAATAGGTCTTCCTTGATGCATGAGAACAACATGTTGGATCGTGTGGGTTATGGGTCCACTAATCACTTTTTAAACTAATCACCTACTCGTTTCATCGATAGAGTTATATGCAGCGGAATTTAAACAATTAAACGAGCAAGTAAGAAATAATGCAAACCACAAAGACGCGTCAGTTTTTATAGAGGTTCGGCACCCCACCCGGATCCTAGTCCTCTCTTGTAAGCTCTGCTCGACTCCGCGAGCTCCGCCTACGTCTTCACTAACCACTCCCCGTTCCGGGCCGGGAGAGAACGCCTTTTACAAAACAAACTCCGCGAACAACCTCGCGAGCTTGAATTTCTTCTCTCACAATCCGAGAGGAACACTTCGGGCTTTCACCGAAGTCCTTACTTCCTTTGACAACAACAATTTGAGTGGAGCAACACTCTCTAAGCTTGAGCACACTTGAGTATGATTGGAATTAAGACTAAGTGTGGAGATTTGAGGCTTTGAGTGTTTTGGATTCTCTCTAATGTTTGTGACAATTTTGTAGTGGGAAAGTTGTGTTAAAATGTGTTTTACAACTCCTTATATAGGCATTAGAGAGAATAGAGCCGCTGAGATTGATTGGGTATGAGTTGATGTGTGATTACACAAAACAGAAAACGCAGGACCCAATTCTGGCTGAATTCGGTCGACCGAAACGGGAAGAACGGTTGACCGTTTGGCAGTTTTGCACAAGGTTCGGTCGACCGGATAAGCAACGGTCGACCGCCCAACGCTACGATTTAGGAAAACTTAAGTCATCGGTCGGACACAAGAAAGGGGTACGTTCGACCGATTTCGTCCAGGCACTTTGGGGTTGACAACAATTGGATAATCGGTCGACCGTTTTTCAACAGGAGATTCGGGTTTGTCAAGAGATGGACAAACGGTCGACCGATACATAAAATGTATTTGGGATATTTTTGGTTTAATACGAATACGGCCGTTGGGTATATACGAAAAAAGTAACGGTCGGGAAAATAAGCACAAACGGTCGACCGAAAGAAAAGGTGCGGTCGACCGAAACTAGACAGGGAAACACAAACAGGATTAATTGATCATCCGGTCGACCGAACGGCCTGTTTCGGTCGACCGAATGTGGGCAGACAGTTAGGGTTCAGGTTTGGTGTTTTCTGGTCTAAGTTTGGGTGATCTATTGAAGTCCAAATTATGTGAAATTTTGTATGTGACTTCTATGAGGAACCTAGTGTGTGTTTAAGTTGATTTTAGCTCAAGTATTCTCAAAATACACAAGTTCCTAAAGACTCAAAGAAATATAAAATACATGTCTTCAAATGAGCTTGATTACATGTCTTGACTTGATTTCCTTTCTTCCTTGAGTCTTGATCACCTGTAGAGGTTAGCACAAAGCAATATATGCAATGCAATATGTGTGCTACTCTACATGATCATTATTAAGATTAGGTTAATTAAATCATCAAAACATAGATTAAGGCCAAAAAGGCAACACAACACTCATCCCCACTCTACTTTCATTGTGTTCTACTACAAAAGGTAAAGAAGAATCATATAAACCAAGAAATGTTATTGTAGCATTGTACGCTTCAAGGCGTGGAATGACTTACTTCCTCTTCAGTCCAGTTAAAAGCATTCTTATTCAGCAGCTGTGTAGAGGAGCAACAATTAACATATAACTCTTGATGAATTCCTATAATACCCTATAAGGCCTAGGAAATCTCTCAAGGCCTTAAAAGTTATTGGAGTTGTTCATTGTAACATTATTTAATCATCCTTTTTCTTTATGGCTATCTCGTCCTCACTGATTTCATGACCCAAGTATTCCACTTGATTTACAGCAAATGACGCACTTAGAGAGCTTGAGAAACAGGTGGTTATCAATAGTCTTACATTGTTTATTTTAGGAACTTTCTCCTAGGCTATCAGTTGTAAAGTTCTCCACTCATAACCAATTTGTTTTGAGTTTAATACTCACACTTCATATGGTATCGGAGCCTGAAAGGCCAACAGTCGGTTTCACACATCCACCATTGTTGATGTCCACGCGTAGACAATGAGAAAATAATAATAATCATGGTCATGTGTTCGGGGGAGTGTTAGAGAATAGTCTCACATTGGTTAATTGAGAGACTTTCTCCCAAGTCATAAGTTGTAAGGCACCTCCACTCATAATCATTTTGTTTTAAGTTGGATACCCACACTTCACAGGTCAATAACATGAGATGTTGTTTTATACTAGGAATCATAATAAGAATGTCAGAAAAGATCAATACCAAAATTCCTTGAATGTAGTTTGAAAAAGTCATTCATCAAATTTAGAGGGCTAAATGGTGCATTTGTAAGCCCAATAGGCATTGCCACAAGTTATAATGTCCATCATGTGTTTTGAAACCAATCTTGAAAATATTTTTCTCCTTTAGACCCTTAAATCTAGCTTTGAAAGAACCCTAGCTCTGTATACTTTATAAATCAAGGAATCAATTATAACAATAGTAGGATTAAGGTTCCTATAGTCAATGAACATTCTGCATGATAAGCCAGATTTCTTAATAACCAATACAGGAGAGAGTGGAACTATTCTAGGCCTAGTTCAAAGAAAATTTCTCTTGTACCAATTTCTTCTATAGAATATTTTTGATATAGGGGGTACTTGTATGAAGCCCATGAAATGGATTGTATGCTTTCTATAAACATGGATGGAATGGTCACAAACTCTCTTTAGGGAAGTAGAGTGGTTTGAAAGAGTTGTAGGTATTTCTTTAGAAATTTTTTCAAGGTTGGAGGCTCAAATTACTGCATAGAAGCCATTAGGTCTTTTACATCCTTATTGTGCTTTCATATTTTTTTGAGTTTGCAACATGAAAGCCTGCTTATCTAGCTTCAAATGTTTTACCTCCTCTTTATAGTCCACTGAGGACATAGTTAGCACTACTTGCCCTTGTAATTTGCAATTCTTCCCAAACATTCAAACTTCATGATCAAGGTAGCCAAACCAACTGATAGTGCCAGTGTTTCAATCACACCCATAAGGGCATTACATGAAAGTTCCAATTCAGATATTCAACTCTTGTAGAGTTAAGGGAATAAACGCACAGAAGCTGAAACACTCATACTTCTCTTCATTTGTGACCATGCCAAACCTTTATTTATGAGGTCCACACTTTGAATGCACCTTGCTAACTATCATAGGGTCTAGGAAGCAATGTGTGCTTCAAGAATCCATAAGGAAGGAGATTCGTTTTCCTTTTAACCATTCAAGTAACCACCATAGTGTTAGCCCCACATACACCACAATTTTTTACACAAAGGTGTCCAAGTCCTCTTTTTTTGGCTTCCATCTCAACCCCCTTCACTTCATCCTTGGTCTCTTCCTCCTCATCTCTTCTCATTCAAATCAAGAAAACATTTTGAGATTCACAAGCATGGTTCCTCGACCACTTCTCATCACATTTAAACCAAAACCCCTCAGCCTTTATTCTATCTATCTCTTTCTTTATCCAATTCACTTCGAGTAAAATTCAAAATTTAGAAGGATTGGGCACAATATTATTTTTCAACTGAAGCTTAGATTGGGAGTAATCGATCAAGAGCGAGTCATTCTTGTAACCAACTACCCGCCCATAAATAGTGTAGGATCGTGTGGGTTATGGGTCCACTAATCACTATTAATCTAATCCCTAACTAATCAAGCAATAAACGCAGCGGAAACAATTTAAAGACTAGTAGGGAAATAACATGCAAACCACAAGAAGGCACGGCGTTTTTATAGAGGTTCGGCACCCCACCCGGGTCCTAGTCCTCTCTTGTAAGCTCCGCTCGACTCCGCGAGCTCCGCCTACGTCTTCACTAACCACTCCCCGTTCCGGGCCGGGAGAGAACGCCTTTTACACCACAAGCAACGCGAACAACCCTCGCTTGCTTGAATTCTTCCTCTCACAATCCGAGAGGGACACTTCGGGCTTTCACCGAAGTCCTTGCTTCTTTTGACAACACTTGTAACTGAGTGGGATTCACTCTCTAATTGAGCACACTTTGAGTAGGATGAGTAATTGATCAAGTGTGTGAAGTTTAGGCTTATAGAGTGTAGAAATGGGAGCTTTGAGGATTGAGGTTTCTCTCTAATGAGTTGGGACAATTGGAGTTGGAGAGTTGTGTTAACAACAAGTCTTGATCCTCTATTTATAAGCTCCTAAGGTATTCTAGCCGTTGGGGATAGATTTGATTGGGTTTTGTGCAAGATACACAAAACAGAAAATCGGGCTGCAAATCTGTCCAGAACCGGTCGACCGAAACTAGTAAACCGGTCGACCGTTAACTTGATTTCAAAGAGAAACGGTCGAACAAAAGAATATTCGGCCGGACAAACGAGCTAGAACTTAACTCTACTTAAGTGAATCGGTCGAACCAAAGTATGGGGCGGTCGACCGAGAAGGGGATTCGGTTGAGACAAAGGTCAATCGGTCGAACGAGAAATGTGTCGACCGATAGCAGGGAATTTGGTTTCTGAAAATATGTTCAACCGGTCGACCGAAACAAGGTCTTCGTTCGACCGGTTACCGAATGTATTTTGGGGTTAAGTTTTGTTTTATACGAATACGACCGTTATAGGAATACGACAAGAAAAACGGTCATATTAAAATCCGGGATCGGTCGACCGAAAAGGTAGAACCGGTCGACCGATAGAGTTCGGTAAAATCACTGTGGAGAGTCTGTTATAAACCGGTCGAACTGAGAACTGGTTCGGTCGACCGGTTCACACAGGAAATCTGGGTTTAAGTTTATAAGTGATTTCCGACTAAGATTTGGGTGATCTAATGAAGTCCAAATAAGGTGAAATTTTGTGTGTGACTTCTCTAAGGAACCTAGTGTGTATGTGATATGTTTTTAACTCTTGTATGCTCAATTTACACATGTTCCTATGACTCAAAATAAAATCAAGATTACAAGTCTTCATTTAGCTTTATTACAAATCTTGACTTGATTTCCTTCCTTCCATGAGTCTTGATCACCTGTAGAGGTTAGCACAATACTATATATATGCAATGCAATATGTGTGCTACTCTACATCATCATAATTAAGATTAGGTTAATTAAATCATCAAAACATAGATTAAGGCCAAAAAGCCAACAAATAGTTGTGCTAGATGTTCTTCCTCTTTGTAATGGCCTAAAGTTGGGTTTAGTCTCATATCGACTAATTACAAATGTGTGAATGAGTATATAAGGCTTGTTACAAATGTGTGAATGAGGATATAAGGCTTGAGTTGAAACTGTAATAACTTAAACTTAAGCTTGGACGTTCAGATGGTAAAACTTTATCCAACCGAGTATATCCGTCGGTGTTATTAATATACTCCGTCGGAGATATAAATGTCCGATGGATATAGATAATCGTCGGTGTTATATGCGCAACACCATAAAATAGTACACCGACGAATATTTATCCATCAGTGATGCCCATATTTGTAGTAGTGTTATGCTTCAACTTTCAATTAAGTGAATCAGCAAATGCTTCACTGAATTGTCATCGATTTTGTTTCTCAAAGCTTCGAGTTTCATCTAGTATGTCTCTAACGACCAAGTTTGATTTAAGTACTTCATCACCAGTGGATTCTCTTGTTGGAGCACAAATCTACCCTCCAACATTTCAAGAAACGTCAGCTATGTCATTCTTTCCCTTTATGTTCCTTCTCATTCAACAATACCAACAAAGTACCAACAATTCCATTGAAGTAAAAATACGCAACACTCACATTGGGGTGCTCAAGAGTTCAGTGGATTTTATAATATTATTCATCTTCATTCAAATGTGTGGCTCCTCCAACCCATTATATATATATTGGAGGGATCCATTACCCCTAAATTTTGTTGACGCACGATTGCGTTTGTTAATAAAATCAAATCTGAACTCCAAATTGAAAATTCAAACCGTAGGTGTTGATCTACAACATAAGTAGATTAAGGAAATCATATATTTTGGAATATATTTTACGTAATATCTAAATATGTAAAAATGATCGCACTACATTCGCTAAAAACCCCGATTTCTATGTCATATGAAACGATAACCAAAATTTATGATTTTCAATATCCTTATTCTACAAATGTTGTAGATCAAGATCTATGGTTTGAATTTTTAATTCAGAGTTCAGATTTGATTTTATTAACAAGCTCAACCGTGTGACAACAAAATTTAAGGGTAGTAGATCCCCTATTCTCCCCCCCCCCCCTCTATATATATATATATATATATATAACTGGATTTGGGTGGCTTGACCTTGATGAGATAGATCATTCCATAGATTAGACTCATTGGAGAACATAGTTCCCTATCTAGAGTCCAATTTCTCAATCCATTTGTTCAAAGCCTCCAACTCCTCACAGAGCTATAGCAGTGATCTAAAGAGCTTATAGTTGTTGACTTCCTCTATCTGTCTTTGCTGACAATGACTATGATACCAATTTGTTAGGCTTGAAGAATCGATTGTCTCTTCCCACTAGGACTAATTACTGAGGTGATTTGATTCCGAGCACGCAAGAGCTCCAATTAATAGAAATAAGAAGTGGAAACCAAAAATGATCATATTGCAAATATATATATATATGTATGTATGTATTCTCAACCACTCCTTAAACAAGTTCGTTACAAAACATTGACCAATCACGCCACATTGATTTCATTCTAACAAACTCAACTCCAAATCCCTAAATCTAAAACAATGGAAGACGATGTTGCTACACTAATCACTACGGCAAGCTTCGCTCACGCCATTAGAAGAGCTTAATTCTCAACCATTGGATTCTTCCGTGACATCTCCTCATTGAATGTTGTCAGTAGGATCACGTTAAGTGAATGAATCTAGGCCATAGGATGTAATCTAAGTTGATGTTGAATATTAAGTGGAGAGACTCTCACATGATTAAAGAGTTCAAAACTTTCGAATAACACACCAACTGGCATTTAGTAACCAAAAAAATTACTAAACTAGATAAATATGTAGGATTTCATGTTTAATTGTACATATTTATTTTCGAAATTTTTATGCACAATAAGGATCAATTTACAATTTTCTATGATTTATTTCATGCATGCATAAATTTGTTTCAATAACTAGTTTCAAAACTTTATTAAAACAAATATGGGCTCCGAAATTCATACCTAGAAGTTCTCTAAAACTTCTTGAAGATTCGGAGACGTTGGGGATGCTCCTCGCTGCGCCGGATGTCTCTGAGTATTCACCAAACTCTAAACAAGATCGGAGAGAGGGAAGCTAGTCTCTCAATCTCCGATAGGGTTTAAAATCTAATTACTAACCCCTCTTTAATTCCCTTGAGAAGATGATCTCTTAAGAACTAAAACTAAACTTAAGAATTAAGGGATTTTCGTGGAGAATTATGGAGAGAGAATTTTTGCATAAGAAAATAATGAATGAATTGAGGAGGTAATGAGATAAACTTGAATTTATAAGTTCTCTCCAAATTACTTATTCATGTGCAACCTCTTGCCCATGATTTCATGCAAAATTCCATCTAACCATCCATTATTTAATAATAAATAATATTAGCCACGAATTAAATCAATTATGGACCAATTCCATGCATGATCTAATTAATTCTTAAATTAATTCTGCATTAACCGTCTGGACCGGTCGACCGTTTGGAGGTTCGGTCGACCGCTCGAACCAGGTTTCGGTCGACCGTTCAATAACTCGGTCGACCGTTCGTAACAGGAATTATTTCATTGCTATGTTCGGTCGACCGACCGATTACATTCGGTCAACCGTTCGAACAGATGAAAATTCCCTGTTATCGGTCGAGACACATCCGGTCGACCGTGCCCGATCGGTCGACCGTTTATTTCTAACCGGTCGACCGTTGGAGCACTGTTCTGCAGACTTGTCAAATTTCGGTTTAACCCCTACAAAATTTGACATTTCGGGATTAGTAGTAAATTCACTACTTATGTAACATATTATCCTATGTAATGATCAATCATTACACCCCATAATATTTACATCACATATGAATTTAATTTAGATTCTAATTATGTTATTAATCACAACATAATTTTGATTTTGCTTGTTCATCCCATGTGTCATATTTTCTACATGAAACCCGACACATCTTATGAACTCAAAATCCTCATTTCTTGTTTCCCAGTTTTGTGGTGTGTCCTATGGGAGGATCTAAACTAAGTTGACAGTGATATTAAGAGCTTAATATCACAAGCTATAAGCGGTATCTAGCTACACATTATAGCTCCCAATTAGTTAGATGTCTTAATTCCACTGGAACCAAAACCCGATCCATTTAGTGATGGAGTGCACCCCTTGTGTCCGTCCCTTGCCTCATGATATTAAGAATACACACAAAGTAGCATTGTGTCATCTTTGTATTAATATTCATTTCTTGATCTTTTTAAGCTAGTTATAAATATGTGACTTAACTCAAATCACATTGTGCACATTATAACTTTGCTTTATCAAGGGGCCCACTAATATCATCACTCAATTAAGAGGGGCAATGATAATCTTTTGACTAACTATCTTCTCCAACGAAAGTTATACTTAACCAACTAATGCCTTTACACTGCACTCATCGATAGCTCAAGACACTAGTCTAATTAAGAACTCCTTAAGCGATCGGATATAAGTCTCATATAAAAGGACCAAGGACACAGTAAAATATTAATGACACAGAAACACATTTCTATAATATTTTACTTGTTAGGTCAATTTGGTATACAAAAGTACTATTTTCCTCTTTTGTGTACCCGTGTTGTCACTCACTTGTAGAGCTACAATGATCTATGACCAACACGACAATCTTAACTCGGTAATTAATGTTCCATGTTAATTACCATGATTGCGAATATCTTTTGTTTTATGTAAACCAATATCTTTTAGAGCTCTACGGTTAAGGACCAAGAGCCTCTTCCTTAACTCTTCTAAAAGACGAATAACATGAACAAGGAACAAAATGATTTCTCATTCAATTCATAATAATTGACATAATAATCACGACCAACCACTACACCATTGGCGTGACCGATTTAGCGTGACTCAACAGTTTGACTCCAAATCACACACAATTTGAGTGGATTCGAGCTCCACAAAGCACCAATTGAAGGATTCAAGCTCCTCCGGCTCCAATAGCTCACGATTTTAGGGAAAAAATAATGGGCACCCTTTTCCTTTCCTCTTTTTCTATTTAGACGGGAAAACCCCTCTCCAACGAAGAGAGGATGAAAAAACTCCAAATTAACCTAATTACACTTAAATCACGGGTAATTATGCTCTCAATTTGATTAATTGTCCAAACAAGAAAATAACAGATATTACACTTAACAAGACTGGAAAATAACAAGGGTTGCGGGAGGGGAAAGGTGAACAATATCGGTTTGGTAATTGGGTCCTTTGATCAGATTGTGTACGTCTTCTCCTGCTAACTTGCGCCTCTGAAACTCCACCGTGACATCTAACTTCTATCTACGTACCCATCCCCCTAACAGAAACCAACCACCCGTGGGCCCCACTCAACGACTAACCACTAACGCCCTCCACTAACTACAGTGTCAGAACACCAGCCGCTCTTGGATTAAGGATGGACGGGACTTCACATGACACCAACAACATGGTTTTTTATTTTAAAGAATTGATATTATATTATTCGCAAAGCAAACACAAAATACATAAGCTTTGAAAAAGAGAAGTGTACGAAGGGTTCAAACTCACAACCTTTATTTCAGGTTAATTCAAGGTAGCCAGCTTGTTAAAACAAGATAGACCTTCGTAATATGATTGCAAAGGATGTGCATGGACCTATAGAAATGACATGAGAGAATGGACAAGTTTTCCATGCAAACAAAATAGTTAGGTTTTATTCTCGGGTACACCTCAAAAGCATTGTAACAGACCTTTTTGCTAAAGGAATTTTGGAAATTTCTTGAGTACACCTACTCCCCTTCAATATTATTTGGATACATCTGGTAACTGGTGGGGTCGACTCCACGTAAGCATTCTGTTAAGTTTATATTGTTTTGATAAGATTTTTTCAAAATAACTAATAGTTTTGTTGTAGTTACTGGAGATGGGTACCGGGCTTAGAGGAAATTATCGGGCTCCGATGGGTCCAGGCTGGCCCGTCGGGCCAGTTTAAAGTTGGGCTTTAATTATTTTTTTATTGTGCTGATGTCAGCACAGTAAAACCAATAGCTCTTTTAGCGGTTGGGAGTTTTTTTAAATTACAAAAAATCCATCCATTAATTACGAAAATGTTGTTACAAAAAATTTATATAAAATCCTTATTATATTCATTTTTTCACATAAATTCTTCTTATTCTCTTTCAAATTCCAATCTTCTTAATTTTTCATTAAGTGTTTTCATTATGCTACAAGTGGGTTTAGACGTTGAGTTTGAGCAAAAACATAAAGTTGCTGCCTGATTCGTCCGGTTTCACGACACGCTACCACAATTTTCTCTGTTTCTCGCCTTTTAGTTTGCATTTCTTTACCCTTTTAGTTTATTTAGTACAATTAGTTTATTTGAGTTAATTATCATGAATTTATCGTTGGTTAGAAAATTTAGATTTGTGTTTGCCTACCTTTTAATTTCCATTTACAACTTTTTATAATGAAAAACAAAATGATAGAATTTTAAATAATCTTGATTGGGAAAATCGAAAAATTATGTAGATTTTTTGAAACATTTTTTTAACTTCACAAACACATTAAGTGGAAATCTAACTTATTTATATCTGAATTACTTCCAATTAATAAAGTATTTAGCAAATATATTAATAATGATAGTTTTGTAGAAATTATTAATGCAATGGAGGTTAAGTTTAATAAATATTGGAAACCTCCACCATTAATTTTTTGTTTAGCTTTTGTCATGGATCCTAGATTTAGAATGATCGATTTACAAATTTATTTAGAAACTATTTTTGAAAACATGAATTATGAAGGTTGTGAAGATTACTCAAAACTCACCTTAATAGATATTTTAGTTTATATGAACGATTAAATAATATTAATCAAATGGGCTCAAACATTGCTAGTTCATCGTCATCTCAACAACACCAACTTTTGGATGGAGATGATGATGAAAACTTTCAATGAAATTGGTTAAATAAAAAAAGATTAAGATTGAAACAAACCGAATCACATAACGAATTAACTGCATATTTAAATATGGATATGTACGTAACTACTGCAGATTGCAAATCTTTTGATGTTTTAAACTGGTGAAAATCTAACTATGCTAGATTTTCATTAGTTTCTTTATTAGCACGCGATTTACTAGAGACAATAGTAAATGAGAGGCACAACCACTTGTTGTGGCGTCTGAGGTTGCATTTAGCACAGGTAAACGAGTTTTGACCGATAAAAGGCACAACACATCCGCTAAATCACTAGAGATAAATGTTCGCTTAAGGGATTTGTTGGACGCGGAAGAGAGAATGTAGAACATGCAAATCAATGAGAGCACCGAAAATGAATAAACTATCTACAATTGTAATTGTAACGCTTAATACATTAGAAATCGTATTATTGTATGTAATTTGTACTTAATAAAATTTCACTATCGGTTGGTTGGGTAGACGGGGTAAGTCGGTGAGACAATAACGTCGATAAACCAATTATTTTTGTTGAAATCCTAATTTGATAGTATATTTTAACCACACAGGCCAAACTCATACCCACCTTTAGTCTTGAAAGACAAACTGAGACAAAGATGTGAAACAGACATTTACATGTACAAATATACAATACAAACAAGTTTGTTGACTCGGTAGTTGCTAGTAACAAAAAATTGTACATTACTATACAATGCAGTAATAAATTGTGAAGTTGAAACTCCCTCAAAGATAACTTCTACCAAAGGCAAAGTTCCCTATTGCAAAAGAACAAATATCTGTATCAATTAATTCCAAATGTTAAAACTAAATGCCCGGTTAAGTGTTCATATCCATACAAGCTTATTAGGCCACACCTTTATTTAAAAGAAATATCATTTATCGATGTCATTATATCAACGGAACAATAATATGAATATAATTAGATGAAATAAATAATTTTGTATGATACAACAATTTTAGAACTGAAACAGAGAAGTCGATTTCAGGAATCAAATTCCAGAGAGCGACTTCCCAACTGTCTCCATCCCATTCAGAAGAAACCATTTTCCTATTTCAAGCCATATTGCTTATCTTGCGTCGAGAACCAAATGAATCTCACGTAGAAAAGAACAAAAATAATGCAAAATGTCTCCATTCTGGTCCCGTTAAACCAATAATTTGATCAATTTAACGACCTGAGTCACTTCAAGCCATCAAGAAACTTCAAGCAATTATTTTTCACTCGATATTATGCAGAAAGAATAAGCAGATGAACAACCAAAAACTTCCAAAACCTTAGATCTTAACTATATATAACCAAGTCAGCACATGTAAGCTTTGGCAAGTCTACAAGGGAAGAACCAAAATTTGTCGCGAGATGAAATCTACCCTCAGCTTATGCCTGTTATAGACCATGGAGAAACATGGTACTTAGACTGCTATATCTTGCAAAACAATGATGTCTTTTAGAGGTACTAAACAGAGCAAGTTGGTGCTGGTATTGACGTTGTTGTTGTTGGTGGTGCTGGCTCCAGTGTTGCTATGGCAGGATGATGACATTGTCTGGTCCAGTGTCCCTTCTCGGAAGACAAACATTCCTTCGTCTTCTCCTACACGACGCTCGTGGTTCATGGGTCGGAACACCTTGTCAAATATCCGATCATGTACACGATGAAGAGGCATACCTCTGGCAAATAAAAACATTGCAAACATTAGTGGAGGATGCAAAATGCTTGTTTTATGAGTTTACGTAGAACGGTATTTGGCAGATCAAAACTTCAAAACCCAAAGATAGCTTATGTTGTGAGATTGAAAAGATAATAGAACTGAAGAAATGCTACTACAAACTAATCAGCTAAAGCAAATTCACTTTTAGACATGAATGAGCTCCCAAAAGTTTGAAGAGAGATCACTGAGATTTGCTTTCGAAAGTCCAATTTTCGAAGGAAAGCAACATCTGAACTCATAAAGACCCAAAATTGACAATTCACAAAAGAATAACAGATGAAATTGTTTATTCTTATTTGAAGGATTGATAGGTTGTTCAAAGATAAAAAGTCGTCCTTAGTGTGTATTCAAGGGTCCTTACCTAGGTCAATCTCGGCAGTTCTATTAGGGAAATTCATACAGGCTTTCGAACTGCACGAACCATGCAGGAAAGTTTAAAAAACAACACTCAAATGAAATGTCATTTTCTGAAACATTATTAGTGGGATCATGGGTAATTATGAAAAGATTTTTGCTGTTAGCTCTTGAAAGTGCTGTATCTAATCTTTCATCCTCAGTTGGTCTCAATCAACTGAGAAGTTCAACAAGAAATTGAAAGGGTTTGATTTATGAAACAAGAATAGAATGGTTCAGAACATACTACTGCTACAAATCACATGCCTCAACCCTTAAGGTGCAAAAGAAAATTTTGCATCAGATTGAATTCAAGGATCTCAGAGTCAGATCTCAACCTTATCTAACTCCAATAGATTTGAAGATTTACTACTTTTTGGCTTTTGGATTATAATGAACTAAACTAAAGTGATTTGTTAATTTGTCTACACCTCTTATTCATTGTGAATACTGAATAGAGATGGTTGCTGCCTTTTGGATAACGAGTCAATTTGAAACAGTCTCTGTTAGGACAGGGTAAGGCTTTGTACATCCGACCTCCCCTTTGAGGTTATGTTGATTTAGGTCTCTGATCATGGAAAAGTATATTGCATTCTCTTGAGTTGTCTACTCTAGCATTCACACTAGGCATGTCTTTCAATTACTGTTGCCTAAACAATCCCCAGCCTTCCAAATCAAATGACTACATTACTTCATTACTAACCATTCTAATATAACGATCTCCTTGAAGCTAAATACGGACACTTGACTTGAGTTCACACAATACAAGCAACACTCAGAAAGGACTTCGAATGGATCTAAAATGCCATTTAGTATTCCCATAGAACCCTACAAAACCTATAGAACAAAGTAAAAATATTGTTGCTTATGAAAACCACCTAAAAGAGCACAACATTAGAAGAACTAATTTGTAATAAATAACTTAAGTTAATTCTTGATATAAGTTTGCTCATTCACTAGATAAACAAAACAATCATATTGAACTTTGAACCGTAAAAATCACAAGTACACAAAACCAAAAGCTGTACCTCGACATTTCAAACCTTTCCTTCTCAAACATAACGTAGTTTTTGTGAACTTTTGGAATGATTTCCCCTTGTTTTCTTAAGATCATGTGCTATTACTTTGAATTTCATTTGCTGATGTTATTCTGACACCAGAACACCAAGAATATGTACCTGCACAGTGCTTGCTAACAAATAGTCTTGCCAACACTATCTACTTAGACAATATGAACTCAAACTCCTTTATTTCAAAGAATACAAATACTCAAGTATAGAACACCAGTAATACCCTTATTTATCCTATTAATTGGTTTGGTTTAATAAATGAAAATACATGTCAATCCCCTAGTCAGCCTTGCACTGGACTCCTACACCTACAATAGTTTTCCCATTCAACTATCCCATGCCCAATGTTTTGGGCAAGAAATGGAAGCAAACCATGGACCACGAGGGAACAAGCCAACAAGGATATGACTTAAGTGATGCCATCTTTCAACCGAAGTTGAAACATGAAGAGTGCAACTATAAAAAATTAAAAACCATCATAAATAAAGGGGAAGGTGAGGGTTGCCAGATGAAGGGATCTACAGTCAACTTGTTTTATCTTCTCCTACTATAGTGGGCTTGTTGGAGAAGTGTAATTTACTAAAAGTGTGGGAACATAGAACTTCGGAATTTTGTCATTTATTTTTTAAATTCAGCTGCCTAATTCATAAAGGAGGTGGCATTTATCCATATTTTAATCATTGATTCTTCCAATAATTCAACCTATTTTGATGTATAGCATCAACAGAGTTTTTTCTTTTTGTTGCGTGTTATCATTTTTCTCTTCAATTTTCATAAAATGTATTAACTTTGATATTAAGGATGGAGATTAGAGATCTTGCTTTCAAAATAAGTTTCTCTTCAAAAAGCTTTGGAAGAAAAGAAAGAAAACATGAAACACGTTTCAGAATGTTTTCCAAAATATTTTCCTTCCATTTTAACAAAATAAAGAAAACGTTCGAATTAAAAAGTAGTTGTGGAATAAGACAAAAGATCCTTAAATTTCAATACAAATTAAAGGAAAACGATTTCTCTCCAACTTTCCTGTAACAGCCAAACATGCCATAACTGAACAAATAGAAAAACCATTTTTTCTGCATATAACTCAACACGTCCAACTAATATTAGACTATTTCTCGCACATCTTTGTTGTGGAGGACAAATTATCATCATACAAAAACAAATTTCTTGGTTCTTACGTTTGCAAAAAGCAAAAACACAGCCCACACCACTAACAAGAATAGTCCTCAAACTGAAGGAAATTACGATATCTAGCTGTCAACAACCACTAACAATAATAATAATATAATAAACTACCCACTTATAAAAATAATAATAACATTATATAGTGTTAAAAAGAGAGAATGGGGAGAAGCAGTGGCAGCACCGTAACTTCTCCGGAAAAGCAGGTCCCATCATTTCCCGCATTACCCAACAGCAAACCAAAAACGACATCCACAACCACAAGGAAAGCCAACGCGTCGTTGGACCGTTTCGGGCTCCCACGATCAAACATGGCCACTACCCACGCATCACCATTCCACGTGGCATTTCCACAAACACCACGCCCCAACATTATTATTATTATTATTATTATTATTATTATTATTATATAAAACCAGTCAATTTTTTGATGAAGTTGGTATTTTTCGGTCTAGATGAAAAATACTAACTTGGTGAATTCGGAATTTGTAATGACAATCCAAAGCAATTTCAATTTCAAAATTTAGAATGCCAAAAGGTCTTCAAGAACCAGGGAGAAGAAGGAATTTTTTTTGAAGTTGTGGTAATCTAATTGTTATTGTTAAGCGACTCGCTTCCACTAATATACATACTTTTACAAGCACGTTGTGTATCGTGAACTACAACAAAAACCAATTAGTGTTTCTATAAAGTTAATATTTCCCCTAACATTCACAACCCTAGACCAAAACGAGTACGGTTGTTATTTTTAAATAAAAAAACTGTCAGTCAAGCAACAATATTAAACGGCAAAAACAAAAAGAACCTCCGACATATTCTAATGACCGGACAGTGAAAAAAAGACCGAAGAGTGGCAAACCCGTAAAAACCCTCGACCCGAGGGGCAACCTCCCAACACGACCACATGAACGAGAAGACCAGACCAAACCCCCAACAAATAAACAAAAAGCAAAACCAAACCCCGACGAACCTGACGTGGAAGTGATCGGCGACCCTCTGTGGTCCGATAAAGAACCCAACGGCATCCAGAAAGGCCCTGTAGATGACCAAGTGAAGCCCGTCGATCCTTCCCGCGGGAAGCCTAGGAGTCGGCATCACCCCGGCGCGGGAGTGCGTCGTCCCAGCGGCGCTGAAGGCGTACTCGCGCCAGGCGTCGGGGGCGTTGAAGGGGACGAAGCCGAGGGAGGCCATGATGGGCTCGAGGTGATCGTGGGTCGGGATGGGGCGGAAGGTCTTGGTGTGCCATAGAGCCAGTTTCTTCATCACTTCTTCCATGGAAATGGAAATATGGAATGGTGGGGTTTGATTGGAATTTGGTTTCGGAACTTTTTTGGTGAGGGAGGGAGGGAGATAGAGAGAAAATACAAGAGAACAAGAGGGTATTTAATTAAATTTAATTCTTGAGCGCTTTTGTTTTTTGGTCTTTTTATGGTCGTGTCCTTTAGTTATTTTGTTTTGGTAATCTAAGAAATATAAGTTATTTGCATTCATGCCCTTTCAATGTTGTAGTTCACAAGTCAAGGTTGTGATTGCATTGGTTTTGAAGGTCGGTTTGAATTCATGATGCATAGGTTTCAAAAGGAAAACGATTAATATACGCACGCGTCCGATGTGGAGTTCGACGTGGAGCACTCTTTCCACGTCAATAGTTTTTTCTTAGGAAAGTTTGGCTCTACATTCTAGGCGACGTTTAATTTTCAAATACATGTTATTATTCACTTTCCGAATTTGGTTATTACCCCTTTCCAAAAACAAAAGCTTTTGTCTTTCCTTTCATCTCTTACCTTATTTTGTCTTCCAACCCTAATACGCACGCGACGATGGAGATTGTTGCACATGTCGACCAACAAGAACACCAAGATGCGTGTAAACCTTCTACGCCATATGTGGTAATGTCTTTCAAAACCTTTAAACAGACCCCGAGAGTTTTACACCTCATTCGCGGATGTTAATGGATTCAACATCAAGATCAGACATTCTCATTACAAGAATGACGTCATCGAGAGGGCTACTTTGACATGTTCCAAAGAGGGTTGTCCACCCACTAACCAAGGTGAGGGTGCAGTCCATTCTCGATTGTCTACGCGCATCAATTATCCTGTGTGTGTTAGGATTGCCAAAAAACAGGTTAAGAGTTATGTTCTCACGGAAGTTTGCTTGGAGCACATTCATGACATGCTGGACTCCAGTTAGTTGCGCTTTCTTCGTGGCAAAAGAGAGATATCTGAAGCAAAGAAACTTTGAATTGCCTCAAACGATGCGGTAGGTATTTCAGCTTCCAAAATCATGCAAGCTTTTGTTGACCGATATGAACCTCACATCAATGAAAGAGATGTTAAGTGAGCATGAAAAACTCTGGACAATCCTAGATTCAATGTGGACAATTCTGAACAGTACAGAATCAGTCCAGAACGTGTCCAAACACTACAAGAAATTGAACCTACAACCACAGTAGGTATATCTGTGGCGGTAGAATCTGTCGTTGATTTAGGAATCAGCCACGGATAGGAGAGAAAAACCACAGATAAGCCCCGTGGTGGAAAAGATAATCCCAATTTCTAACACAAACCTGACTCCTCACCCGAACCCAACAAAATCCGCAAAACCCCAAATCGCAACTCCCACCCGAAACCCCCAAGTTGCCGCCTCCCACTGCTACCACTGCTCCTCGTCGTCGTGATTCCCACCACCTCTCCTCGTTGTTGTGACTGCCACCACCGATCCTCGCCGTCGCGGTTCCCACCGCCTCTCCTCGCCGTTGCGACTGCCACCACCGCTCCTCGCTGTCGCGTCTTCCCACACCACGACAGTACTCGATTCCTGTCTCCGTTCACGGTCGGCTTTGATTCCACACCGGTGTCATTCCTTGTCTTCGTTCTCTCACTGCCATGCCTCTTCGGCTCTGTCACATGTTGTGTCGTCCCTCGTCGGCCCTATTTCTTGCGGCATAGATTCAACTCCGGCGCTGAGGTAATCGTCGTCAAGTTCAAATTTTGGGGGTATTCGATTTTATTTGGTTTAGTATGTTGGATTTGGGGTTTTTGAAAATGTTGGTTTGGTCTAGTTTGCTGGATAGTTTGATTTTGGGTTTAAAATGTGTATTTGGGGATTATGGTTGTTTCATGATTCACATGTACCCAAAAGAACAATCAACAGCTCAATCGCAATGGAGGCTTCGATTCGATCCCACACACTCTCCTCTTGGTCCTTGTCTTCTTCCTCTGGCTCGCCTTTGTGCTCCTCACCGAGGATCCCCGATATCTCCGCTGAGCTTTTCGGTTTTTAGTATTCCTTCAGATCTTGTTAGTTTTGTACTCAACGGACATATCATATATTGACCTTACCTTTGGAGTGGACTAAGAAAATTATGAAGTTGGATCAATTTATGGTAAGAATTCAGATTATGAGGACTGGAACAAGAGAATGAAAATATATAAGTGGTTTATTTCTTTAATCTATTTTTAGTATCTCATCAGATTTTCATCAGTTTATTGCTTCCACTCAAGGATTTCAACTTGTTGGTCTGTGTGAATGGAATTCTAAGGAAGTAATCAACTTCATCCATTTAACGAGATAAACTGAAAAATAAAATCCTGCAAAAACAACACTTACAAATAATAATAATAAATCTGTTTCTACAAGACATATTATGATATAAGTGATGTAGTTTATTCTATGTCAAGTGTATATTATAGCTTGGTTACCTCAATTTTGGTATTTTGCAAATTAATGATTGACTTGAGCGTATGCTTTTGTAGCTTATTTAGATAAGTACTGGCAAGAATTGGTTGTTGACACGTAGTCTACTTTTCTTGTACTCTTCATTGCAGATAAGCAAGTGAATTTGTGAATGTCTTTACTTGTATGTTTTTATTCGTTTGATTGAATTCATGTTCCTTTTTGCAGGAATTAAATGCATGACTGACACGTCAACAAGGATTTAAGAACGTATTTTTAGTCAAGTGGTAGGTGTAGTTCTTATTTGATTTACTTGCTCTCTGTAGACAATATTTGCTTATATTACTTGTGTGTAGATAGTTGATATTGTGATCTTAATATAGATGTTTGTATACTTGATTATGGATTGAATCTTTGGCTGCAACTCGGCTGCATCTTGGCTTATTTTGGTAGTGATTTGTGCTGAATTTGACAGTGTTTTGTGCTGCATTTGTGCTTTACTCGAGCAAGAGTGGAAGAAGTAAAAATTTAAAATTTTGAGATGCTTATATCAATGTCAAAGTAGTTGTTTGTATTTTATGAAATGTGTGAATAGTGGAATCATATTTGTCAATTTATTTGTCGATTAGGATATTGATTCGGAATGAAATATAAATTTGAATATTGTTAGTATTATTTGACAAGATCATATTCATTTGGTATTATATAATTGTTTATAAGAATTTGATTGTGGTTTACAATGTTATGTAATTGTGGATGTTGATAAGTATAGGTGTACAAGTGATTTATTCGATGCTGAAAATTTATGTTTAACTTTTATACTCTTGTCGAGTTGTCGTACTTAAAGTTAAATCACATTTATAGTTACGAATTGAACATTTGTATTTTGTTGACAGATGTGTCTTATATATGATGATGGTTTGTTGAGATTGTGAGTTATGAATGTTGAAAATAGGAATATGTTCATGTTTATGTTTTATTTATTGCATGGTTGTAAGTTATTAGAATGAATCTAGATATGTTTATAAATATGTGTATTAGACTATTAGTGATTTATTAAATGCTGAGAATTTATTTTTTTTTTCTGAGAAAAACTTTTAGCCACGGGACAAATCCGTCACTAAAGGTCTTAAAATCCGTCACTAAAGGTCTTTTCCATCCCGCCATTTCTTCTCTCCAAAAAGTATTAGTAACGGTACATATCCGTCACACAATCCGTCGCTAATACCCTACAGTGACGCCAACAATAGTCATGGTAAAAATCCGTGGTTGTTGCTCCATAGCGACGGATAGTTAGCTACAACCACGGATAACTACCGTGGTTAAAGGGTAAAACTGTTGTAGTGAAAATTGCCAATGAATGGACACGGAAAGTACAAGAATTGACGAGATTGTGTTCAAAATTAGTCCTACGTTGGACACACAATACACGTCTTGTTGTCCAGAATTGGTATGTTCTGGACTCACTCTGGTCTGATTCTGTCGAGAGTGCGTCACGAATATGTCGGGACTGGACACGGGCATGTCCAGGAATTACCCACTGTCTGTCCAGAATTAGTTTTGTTCTGGACCGTCCACAATTGTCAAGAATTGTACATGATTTCCCATAGTTTGTCAAACAAATTCGGTTTTCTGGACACACTATTGATTACTCTTAGACCATATTCAATCCAGAGTGCATCCATGCTCTTTCGATTATGGACTATGTGCAAGTTTAGTGTCTGTCCAGAATATGACTGATTCCTTGTTTTAATCCTCTCCAATCCTCCCATCTTTGACCATTTGGTGTATTCACAGGAATGTGTTGGCTGAGGTTCGTAGCATTAAGTTGAGACTAGGGGATGCCCAAGCTCTTCAAAATCATTTCATTAAGATGCAGACTTTGGATCTCAATTTTTTTCTACGTTATGGACATTGACGACGATGAATGTTTGAGGAATGTGTTTTGGGTTGACTCCCGTTCTCGTGCTGCATACGATTATTTTGGAGATGCAGTCTGTTTTGACACAACTTATCTAACAAATAAATATGATATGTTTTTTGCTCCTTTTGTTGGTGTCAACCATCATTTTGAGTTTGTACGTTTAGGATGTTCAATGTTGGCCTGCGAAACAACCGATAATTACATTTGGTTTTTTCGAACTTGGCTAACTTACATGTGGGTATGTAATCATTTATTTGTTGAAAACATTAATATAGCGTATGTATTTTTAATAATCGTGTATATTGTTTGTATAGGAATACCACCACCAAACATCATAACTGACCAGTGTCATACCATAACCATTGCTATCCGAAGTGTTTTTCCAGACTTTAGACATAGATTTTGTATATGATACATTATGAACAAAACACCTTTCAAATTGCCTCCCACTAACAAAGTTGTTATCCTATCTCGTTTGAAGGAGCTGGTTTATGAGTCTAAGGATCAGACTATTTTTGAGAGGAAATTTGATGATTCCATTCAGTAGTTTTCTCTTAACAATAACTTCTGGCTACATTCAATTTACAATATTCATTCATTTTAAGTGTCTGCATTCGTTGGGGTGTCTTTTTTGTTGGGATGTGTTCTACCCAGAGGAGTGAAAACATGAATGTTTTCTTCGACAAGTATCTTAGTTCAAAGACCACTCTTAAACAGTTTATCCAACAATATGAGTCAGCGTTGCATCAAAAGTATGAGAAGGAGACCCAAACCAATTTTGATTCTCGTCATCATCATCCTCAGCTGATTACCTAATTTCCATTCGAAAAACAATTGTCTTAGTTGTACACAATCAGAGCTTTTAAGAGATTTCATCATCAAATTCGGAGATTGTATATTGTGACATTTTGCATGGTGAAAATCGAATCAAGGTTTTGTATATCTTTCGTAGAGAACTTATCTATGTCGAACACCTGCAGGATCCTAGGGAGAAGAGGTTTGAAGTGCAATACAACCCCCACGATCTAACATTTTGTTGTAGTTGTCGGCTGTTTGAACATGAAGGTATTTTATGTTGTCACACTTTATTAGTTTTTTGCCGTTTGAACATTTCCACTATCCCTAAAGCTTACATTCTTCGTCGCTGGAGGAAGGACGTCAGACGCAGCTATGAACATCACCCCCACCACTTGATAAATTCAACTTGCAGCTAGACGTGAATGTTAGATACGACGACGTTGTTGGACGTTGTGTTTTGCTGGCTAAGGAAGCATTTGTTTCCCGTGAAAGATATGAAGTGGTGCTGAAGTCAAGTGAAAGGCTAAGGCCGATTCATCTAATGTAATTCCTGGGCCTGGAGATGCAAACTATTATGATTAGGATTTAAGAGCCTATAAAACAAGTTAAAAGTGTAATTTTAATTTTCTGTTGATCCTTGTAACATTTTTT
The DNA here is from genome assembly GCA_963682175.1 of Triglochin maritima. Taxonomy (NCBI): domain Eukaryota; kingdom Viridiplantae; phylum Streptophyta; class Magnoliopsida; order Alismatales; family Juncaginaceae; genus Triglochin; species Triglochin maritima. The sequence goes on along the minus strand of OY821774.1, from coordinate 15,160,049 downwards.
CAATTTTCTAGGCGGGCATGTTTTTATTTAAACTGATTTTGTAGTTCGCATGGTTATCCAGGCAGAATTATGATTGATGGACACAATCTTGTTATTTGTCTTCATTGTATCACCACTTGGTCACGATTGTAAGGTGTGTCTGGAATTGAGTTTCAGAATTTTTCCTGATACTCATGTTTGTCCATAATACTAACATGGTCTTGAATGGAGAATCTAACCTGAGAATCGCGTCCAGTTCTGTGCACGATTTGTGTCAAGACATCATCTGGATAATTTATTGATAAACAAAGCCTAGACACTGGTTGTCCAGAATTGGTAGGAATGTGTACTCAATCTGGACACATACTGGACGAAATTTGGACATTGTTGCACACTTTCTGGACTGTTTTTTTAGACTGACTCGTGTCCAGTTGGACTGCTTCTGGACATGTTATGGAGTTGGTTTGGTCACACATATCATGGCTCTGGACAATCCAGTATTTGTCCAATTTACGTCCAGAATCTAGACATTCTGGACAAGAACCAGTGTTTGTGTTTCCAGAATTGTGACTCAATCTGGACATGCATTGGACCGATTTTGGAGCCTACTGTACACACTCTAGATTGTTTTCTAGACTGGCTGATGTCCAATTGGGCTTCTTCTGGACACGTTTTTGGACTTGATTTTGACAAACATATCTCGTGCATTGGTCAATCCAGTATTTGTTCAGTATTTTGAACAATCTGGCCAACCATTGATTGTGTGTGTCCAGAACTGTCAAGAATGTGAATTGAATCTAAACGCGTTGGACGGATTTTGTACACTACTGCAAACACTGTGGATGGTTTTTTGGACTCACTAATGTCTAATTTAACTGCTTCTGGACTTGATTTGGCCAAACATATTCTGGGCACTTTTAATTCCAGTAGATGTCCAGATTATGTCCAGAATTTGGACACTCTGGACATGAAGTAAGTCCAGATTATGTCCAAGTTTCTTTGAACTTCTTGAATTCATGCCCGTGTCTTGTTTTGTGTGTCCAAGAATGTGGACTCGATCTGGACTTGTACCAGACGAAGTTCGGACACTATTGTAAACCCCCTAAACGGTTTTCTGGGCTCACTGGTGTCCAATTTAACTGCTTCTAGACGTGTTCTAGACTTGATTTGGACAAACATATCCTGTGCATTGGTCCAATACTTGTTCAATTTTTTGAATAGTTTGGCCAAGAATTGATTATGTGTCCAGAATTTTGCCAACCATTGATTGTGTGTCCAGAATTGTCAGGAATGTGGACTCAATCTGGACACACGTTGGACGGATTTTGCACACCACTACAAACACCGTGGATGGTTTTCTGCACTCACTGGTGTCCATTTTAACTGCTTCTCGACACGTTCTGGACTTGATTTGGCCAAACATATCGTGGGCGTTTTTATTTCCAGTAGTTGTCCAGGTTATGTCCAGAATCTGGACACTCTGGACATGAAGTAAGTCCAGATTATGTCCAGGTTTCTGTGGACTTCTTGAATTCATGCTCGTGTCTAGTTTTATGTGTTTAGGAAAGTGGACTCGATCTGGACTTGTATTGGATGGATTTTGGACACTATTGGAAACCCCTTGGTCAGTTTTCTGGATTCACTAGTGTCCAATTTAACTACTTCTGGACACGTTCAGGACTTGATTTGGCCAAACATATCTTGGGCGCTTTTAATTCCAGTAGATGTCCAGATTATGTCCAGAATCTGGACACTCTGGACATGAAGTGAGTCCAGATTATGTCCATGTTTATGTGGACATCTTGAATTCATGCTCGTGTCTAGTTTTGTGTGTCCAAGAATGTGGACTCGATTTGGACTTGTACTGGGCGAATTTCGGACACTACTGTAAACCCCCTGGACGATTTTCTGGACTGGTTGGTGTCCAGTTTGACTTCTTCTGGACAAGTTTCTAGACTTGATTTGGCCAAACATATCCTGGGCGTTGGTTAGTTCAGTACTTGTCCAGATTATGTCCAGAATCTGGACACTTTGGACATGAACCAGTGCTCGTGTCCATGTTTCTGTGGACTTCTTGAATTCATTTGGAAGTTACCTAAATTTCATTGATTGTGGATACATCATGGGTTCCGGTCTCCGTAGTGCGATAATTGTTTTATTTCTGATTTAACAGGTTCATTGGTGGTGCTTTTAAACACATTTAGTTTATCAACTTGGAACACCGAAGTTGTGGATACATCCTGGGTTCCTTTAGTTAATCAGATTTAACTGGAACATTGGTGTTGCTTTTAAACACATTTAGTTTATCAACTTGGAACACCGAACTTTCACATCACAGAAGCAATCAGCGAAGTAACTTATAACACAAGCAACTTTATTTAAAATTAAGCAACTTACAAATAAGTTTAGAAACTAACGTTTACATGAAAGAATATTGCTTAATAAAATTTTACATGACAGAATATTCCTTAACTAAAAAACTATTATGCAATGGTTCGTCCTTCTGCAATTATTTTTCTGGACAACTACTCCACCTTTGGTTGTTTCTTGGTGAGTTCTTCAAAGCTAGGTGGCAAATCAGGCACTTGGCTGGTCGTTCGATTCGGGGAGGGAATGTTGTCTATGATGATGTCTATTATCATGTCTCGAAGGAAGTCTAAATGTCGGTCCAATACGACAATTGCTCGTCGTAGTGACTCAACCTGTTGGAGGATCTGTTTTGGTGGTGGGAGTATGGTTAACACATGGTCATAAACAAAAAAAAAATCTGCATTTTTGATTGCCCTGTAGCAAGTATACAATCGGTGTCCGGGATTAGTAAACTAAAAGAAGTTAAAACACAGAAAACCGTATCTCAAGACAGAGAAACCCTAAAAATATTCAAGTACCAGCACCCCACACCCCTAAGACACCTGTGTCGTCCCGGCAGATGTCCCGACACACCAACATTTTGCTTGGTGACCGCACGAGGCACAAGAGTTGTTCACTCTCCACGATCTCCACGACGTCATCATTGAGCAGCATTGTGGAACTTGACTATTACAAACGAGGGATGAGGGAAGAAAGTATTTGATAACATGTTGACGTAAGTAAGAAAAGTAGAAAATTGCATTCCATATCTATATAGGGGGAGGGGGACGCTTGGATGACACGATAGCTGAACTTTCAAAAACGTCATAGAAAATCGTGTCATGAACAGTCGCATTTTTCCTCTAAACTTTAAACGGCGAATGTTTCGGTATTCAAATGCCACTACAAAACATGGATGATTTCTGGACTTGTCCAGTGTGTGTCAAGAAATCCACTTTTCTGGACAAAACGTGTCCAGTTGGACTGCTTCTGGACACGTTCTGGTTTAGATTTGGCCAAACATATCCTTGGTGTGTTGGTCACTCCATTAGTTTTCTAGATTATGTCCAAAATATGGTCAATCTGGACAACAAGTGATTGAGTGTCCAGAATTGTTAGGAATGTGTACTCAATTTGTACACGCACTGGACATATTTTGGACACTCCTGCACACTTTCTGGACTGACACATGTCTAGTTGGACTATTTCTGGGCACGTTATGGACTTGGTTTGGTCACACGTGTCATGGGCACTGGACAATCCAATCAACGTTCAGGTAGACGATCGCCTAGGCAGTAGGCGATCGCCCAGCTAAGCTGGGCGAAACAGGCGATCGCCTCCAACAGCTCTCTCCTTTTTTATTTATTTATTTTTTCAAAAATTACAAATTTACCACTACCCCCAAATCCTATATAAACCCCTCCAAACCTCTTCATTTTTCACACATATCTTATTCTCTTCTTCTTCATAATTCTATTCTCATCATCAAGTTTCCTAATCACCAAGTTTTTGCGATTAAGTCTCCGGTCTAGTGCTTAGTTTTGAAGTTGGAAAGTGAAGTCTCCGATCCGGTTCTTCATTCTTCAACCGCCAAAATCAAGTGCACTCTTTCTAACTTTTCTTTAGAATTAAATTAATTAGTATTTTATTTTCATATTAGTCTAAATTTTTATATTAGTCTAGTTTTAAGATATGGTTTACGTACCCGACACTAGTCTCCCTATGCATCACGAGAGTTACGATGACCTAAGACCTACCCGTACAAATGACCCTGGTTGGAATACTGCCCATTACATTAGTGCTAATGATAAAAACTGCATTGTCTGTGAGTTATGTGGTAAGGAAACTAGAGGTGGTATAACCCTTCACAAACAACAGCTTGCACACACACCCGGTAGCAATGCTACAACTTGTGATAAAGTTCCTGACTCTATTAAACAAGACATAACTGCATACATGATTAGAAACAGTAGGACATTACAAAACGAAAATGTATGTTTTGATGATTATGTAGACCGAGAAAACATATAATTTGATCTGGAAACCGGGTCGGGTTCCGGTTCTGCTCGGACCCCAACCTCCCGTTCTCGCCCCGTTCCTGGTCGAAAGAGACAAAAACAACGTTTGAGGGCACCATTTTGCGGACGTGGAAAGGATGTGGTTTCCGGCCCCCAACAAACAACCATCGAAAGAACCTTTAGAAAAGAAGATAGGAAAACAATTAATCAAAAATGGTCTAGGCTTTTCTATAGATGTGGTATATCATTCAACACTGTAAGGACGACTGAGTGGAAGGAAGCAATGTCCGCTACTTGTACTTACAGACCCGGACTTAAACCCATGACGTATCATGAAGTTAGTGACTCGTGCCTTAAACAGGAAATTGACTACACTAGAGGTATACTAGAGTCGTACAGACAAGATTGGGCAACATACGGGTGCACGTTGATGACAGATGGCTGGACTGATAGGTCCGGTAGGAATATAATCAATTTTCTAGTAAATTGTCCGATAGGTACCATGTTCATGAGGTCTGTAGATGCTTCCGGTTACTCTCACACCGCAGACAACCTGTACAAGCTGATGGACAAGGTAGTTGGCGAGATTGGCGAAGAACACGTTGTTCAGGTGGTCACCGACAACGCCGTCGCATACGTACTTGCCGGTAGGATGTTGCAACAAAAAAGAAGGAGATTGTTTTGGACTCCCTGTGCAACGCATTGTATCGATCTCATCTTGGAGGATATTGGCAAGCTGTTTTTGAAGACTATTGCTTTAGCTCGTAAGATCATCAAACATTTCAACAACTTTGTCCCACCTCAGGATCAAAATGTAGTCTTCAATGAGCATATGCCTGGATTCATGGATGTTGTAGAGTGGCTCGTCCATACTCCTGCAGAACAAGACAAGATTTGCGGTCTACTTCATCGTTACAAGAACTCCCTCGGAATATTCTCGAGGGATATGGTCGTCAGACAAAGGTCAGAAAGAAGACCTATAGATTGGTGGCAATCTTATGGCGCAGACATGGGAGAGACCGCATTGCAGAGGTTGGCCCTGAGGGTGATGGGATTGACATGCTCGGCATCAGGTTGTGAGCGGAATTGGAGTGTCTTCGAACAGTTGCACTCAACGAGAAGGAACAAGTTGGCTATGAAGAAGATGAATGACTTGGTGTATGTGAACTACAACCAAAAGTTAAGGCAAAGGTTTCAGCAAAGGATGGAGAAGCCCGGATTTTATGACCCCATCAGTGTGGAATACGATCTCTTCGTCGAGCATCCATGGTTGGTAGAAATTGAAGATCCGGTTTTCGCTGGAGAGGAGCTTACATGGGCCGATGTCGAGGAAGCAGCTTTAGGACATTCTTTTTCATGGAGACACTTTGCTCGATCCATGTCCACTGCATCTGACGCGCGGTATTCCACTGCATCTGACGCGCCATTATTAGGTGGTGGCATGGATGATGCCATCGTTCACATTAGTTCTAGAGATCCAGGTGCATCGAGTTCTCAACCACTGATGGACATCGGCGAGCAATATGTCCAATCCGACGATGAAGAAACTGAAGAAGATGATGTCTACGTCGACAATCCGAACGAGAACCACTCCGACGACTCTGATGGTGGTGGAGGATATGATATGGTTCCCAGTTGGACATTAGATCAATGTGTCCAATGGAATTAGTTAGTTAGCTTGTAATTCTAATTTCTCTCTTATCTGCTATTGTATGAACTCTGAGTTACCTTTGTAATCGTACTACTAAGCAATGAATTTTATACCTAAGTGTTTAGGTGGGTAGAGGGGGTGCCTAGTGAGACTTTGGTCGAGGAACTAGGTGTCTTTTCGAAGCCTAAACATGTATGGTATTTTTAGAAAGTGTTTGTGCATTTTTTTCCTATTTTTCCCGATTTTTCCTGATTTTTTATCTATTTTATAAAATTTAATTGAATTAAAAAATAAAAAAAAGACCGCCCAGACTTGGGCGATCGCACAACCGCCTAGGCGACCGGACGCCCCCGGTCGTCTAGGCTCGCCTAGGCGGTCCCAGAACGTTGAGTCCAATAGATCTCCCGATTCTGGACGTTCTGGACACGAACCAGTAATTGTGTGTCCAAAATTCTTAAAGTTTTAAATTGAAGCAATAAGACTCATCGACGTTATAAGATCGATACAGTAAGACTTATAGGTATACTTTGACATTCATTTTTAAATTTCAATGTTTAAGACTTACATCACACAAGTAAATTAACAAGTATTTAAATGACGACATTTTTTTTTACAATGGGCTTTTGAATCGTGAATCCCTAATCAAATACATTGTCATATCGCCCCTAACCGAATGAAGATATTTGACAACCTTTTGTAATGTTGGTTCTTCACCTAGCATTAAACATCTAAACCAGTGAAGGACGAACGACCAACAATCGTTGCTACCTCCTTCTTGGTGTTGGGAGTTTTTTCTTTCGAAGTCTAGCTTCCATTCGACACCCAGTCGTTTCCTCCAGAATTTTGCCATCAGGTCCGTGCTTTCTTCGTAGACACCCACTGGTATCGATGCATCTTCACTGTCGTCAAGCTCAGGGGCCAAGCTGTTATAATGTTTGATTGTTGTTGTTGGACCATTTAAAGTTAGCAATATCCAGTGTCCATCTTGTACCAACGGTTGTACAAGTACTTTTTTTGGGTCCAACCTATTCTTTCATCTACCACCTCTGAGTTTAATTGACGGGATTGGCTTTCGATGACGAACATAGTTGTTGATGGCAAGGTGATCACCTTGACTCCGATCTCTCGTGTGTCCTCTAACACACAAAGCATCACGTCTATTAACAATCAATTCAAGTGTGTACAATTAATTTTTCATTTTTAGTACGTTAAAAGAAAACTATTGAGAGCAAATTCTACTTACCTCCAATGAGAGTGACGACCCTTTGGTGATAAGATCTTTTATATCTCCCAACATTACACTGGCGATGCCATTGGACCAGACTTTGGTATTAATGTCTGTGTTGTTGGTTGTGGATTTTAGTAGTATATTTTTCTCATCGTTGGTGAAGCTAGCCATGGCAGACATGTTGCTGTCTTTACCTCGATGTACAACTACTCCGAATGCAGAAGTAATGGATGGAAATGATTTAACGTTTCCATCATACTTAAGTCTAATTTTCATAATATTATCGTTAGGTACTTCTTTCTGTTTTCTTTTCTTCCCCTGGTCTTTTTTAGCAATCGGTTTCTTATTGGTCATACTCCTGATTCTGATTCTTTTTGGGCGATCAATGGCTATTTCTTCTTTAGTTTTTCTCACGGGCTCTCTGTATTGCCTTTTCTTTCGCAGTAAACCACTCGATGCTTATTCCACGCTCTTGTTTGTCAATAATTTCATATTCACTGTCATTTTGCTCTTCCTCTTCTATTTTCTTTTGTCCCTATTTATTTCCACTCAAATGTTCAACTTCTTCTTCGGCTTAATTGTCTCCATCTGTTCCAACAATGAATTCAAGATTCATTGTTTTTTCCCATGAATTGTCACGCAACAGAAAAATACATTATGGATAGTGTCTGGACGCTACTTGGACAGTATATGGACACATTTTAGACAGTGTCTGGACATTACTTTGACAGTAGCTTGACTTATTTCTGAACTCTATCAGATGAAATTAATTTGGGCAGTTCTGGACACATGTGTCTAGAATTAGGCCAACTTTGGACACACACCGAACTGAATCTAGTCCAGAGTTAAATTGATTTTTGACTATCTATTGACTGTATTTGTTACTCCCACGATAATTTCTAGACTACATGTGGACACACTCTGGACAATATCTTGACACAATGTGGACACTTGTTAAACTCATTCTGGACTCTTGAACATTCTATGGACACATTATGGACAATATCTGGACACATAATAGATAGTGTCTGAACACTACCTGGACAGTATCGTGACACATTTGTCAAGAATCAGGCCAACTCTGGACACACACCAAACTGGCTCTCGTCCAGAGTTAAATTGATTTTGGACTGTGTTTGTTACTCCCACGACAATTTCTGGACTACACTTGGATACATTCTGGACAATATCTGGACATAATGTGGACACTCGTTGAACTCATTCTGGAATCTTGAACATTCTATGTAAACTATATGGACGTAGAAGTAGTAATTATGTCATACTACCAAAATAAAAAAATGTTGTTAATTGAGTTCCTTACCATTACAATCTCCATAGGCTGGTTCTTGTACTGGCGTATTTGACCCATCACCACATCTACTTCTTAGTTTATTGTGTACTGGGAATAATCAGGAAAGGCATACCTATATGCATCCTTTTTCTTTCAATGGCGTCACTGGACACTTGTTGATGGAACTTAATTTTGATGTCCTTCTTAGCCAATTTCTTATCCTTCTGAGCGAGTTGGTCATCCTTAACAATCAGCTGGTCATCCTTAGCAGCAAGTTGGTTGTCTTTCTCAGCAAGTTGGCTGTCTTTCTTAGTCAATTTGACTTCTAAGAGGCCAATTGGGCATCATTAATTGACAATTGTCCAAACATCTCTGCCAATTCAGCATCCTTGACGGACAGTCGGTCGTCATTCTCGGCTAATTGTGGGTCTATCCCAGTCAATTGGTTATCTTGCTCAGCAACGCCTACAAATTTCTCTAACAATTTTTTCTTTGATTCCTTTATTGTTTCTTGTACTTTCACCCACCTCAATTTCATTTCTTGGAAGCTGATTTCATCTTGAAGTTGGTCTCTTATTATGTAGTGTGCACCAATGTTTTCTATTTGGTCGGCAAGTCTTCCACTGTCGACACTCAATTGGTGTTGTGATCGCACGGGTAAGACATATGTTATTTGGTTGTTTGTCCCAGCTTCATCCTGACTGTTAACTTTTGTTGTCCGTACATTGCTAAGCAGTTCTAGTTCTTCAAATTTACTGAGTGGAACCTGCCCGCTCTCTATTTTTGATAGGGTGATTCCCTCGGTCTTCACTAGTTTAAGAAGACTTTGCCCACCTGTCCACAAAACCAATCTACTTACAATGTGGATTGTACGAGGAAAATGATTTCCTATATTCATGTTCTCACACAACCACACCTAAAGTATAGTTATCCATCCCTCCACCTGCCCTTTTTTAAGGCGTAAATTGCTTGTTTCCTTTCTTAAAATCAATTCATTTTTTGCTTTTGAAGGGTCGGCATCCAGATGTTGGAAAGCAGCGTCAACCCAGTCATATTTATCCAGGACGACCAGGTTTTCGACAACATCCATGAACCATTGTTCCGGTCTACGACCACCGTCGTAAAAAAAGAATGAACTGAAAAGAAGGCAGATGTAAAGTTTCACAAATTCTTTGTCATCTTCCTTCAACCCTGCCACAAACAATTGTTTTTTGAATTCAACTTTATCTAGTGTTTGACCTATCCTTTTGGCAGTATTTTTTAAACACATATCAACTGGAATACCTCCCGTTTAAGTCATAATATCAAAGCAACATGCGTTTGAATTCCACAACCTGATTACCGATCCTGAAGCCCGTTTCTTCCACCTAAAATCTCTCCACCAAGAAGTCAAGGATGTCATTATCCACATTAATCTTCAGTACATCCTTGAAGTGAGCGAACAAGGTTCTTATGAGTAAAGCCCGCTGGTTGTTTGTAAGTTGTCCAAAATCCTTCTCAAACGAGCAAATTGGTGCCCATGAACACATGGACGGTTGGAAGAAATTTCAAATATGCGATAACCCAAAAAACGTAAGTAAAACACGACTATTAAAACCTCAAGTTCGCTTCGAAGTACACCTCATGTGAACCGCTGGTGGTTGCGCATCCCTCGGTTGCAGACATTTCTCCTGATATGGTATTCTAGCGGAAGTTTTCTTTTGCCGGGAGATTGTTTAGGGTTCTGAAGTTTGGTTGTGCCTAATGCGAGTATCAACTTCCGTTTCAAAATATTTACCGCTCATTGTTTAGATTCAAAGTATATTTGTCTTAAAGTGGGTGGGTGTCGAGAAATTCTAAGTCATAAAAAACATATATTTGCATTCACGCTTCTGTGGTGAAACACCGACAAGAAGAGTGTGTAACAACGTATTCAAGGAAGGATCAATATAAGAAAATAAAAAAATTACCTTTTGGAGTAGGAAAATTGAAACTACAATTTTTCATAGTGGCAGTGACATAAATTGAGTTTTTGTCATGGTATTATTAAGTGGTCAATAATATTGACCATCCAGAGTGGAACTAGGGTGGGGCATGCGAGGGTTGAAGCCCCGCCCTGATTTTTGTAAAGTGTCAACGAAGTAGTATTACGTGGAAATAGGGTGGGGGCATGCGAGAGCTGAAGCTCCACTGTAATTTTACAAATTTTCAATGGAGTAGTACTATGTAGGGTATTAATCTCCTAAGTTCAGCAAATTTTGTTTTATTAGAATTTTTAAATCCAATTTGAAAATCAATCATTAGTAAACATAGATTATTGCATGAAAATAAAATAAAAACACACACACATATATATAATTTTTCAATTCACGAAACAAAGAGGTTGAGAATTGAGATGGTAAAAATCGGCATTAATTACCATACCATAAGAACCAAAACCTTCAATTTTCCTTTATGGTTCTGTCTTTTACTTTTATCATTCTTACCTAAACCAAAAGTTTCAATCGATTAGTCTAATCAGAAAGACTTCTTTAGAGTAGCATGTTGTATTTGCTAATGAAATTCGGACATTTATGTTAGCATGCATAGTTATGAGGATTTTTATAATTTGGGAGGAATAAGTTTTCTGGCAAACAAAATGATTTGAGAAGAAGAAAAATCTTTTGCTTCCCTTGGTTTACTTACTGCTGGTTTACTTACTGCTGAGATGATCTTTGACATTTTTTGTCACAACTATAATTGGTTAAAAATCTTTTTCAATAATGAATATTGAGAAGAATTTTTTGCGCGATGAAATATAAGATCATTAGATGAACTACAACTTAATGCCTTACAGCAAGAAAGATTTTACTCATAACGAGTTTAATCATGTATTTTTTTTTCAAAAAAACTCGTCACGTTAAATTGTAGATTTTTCAGAAAATGTAGTTATTTTGAGGGAAAATCGTAACTTTATGAATCACATATTCACACACATGATTGAAAAAATTCTTTTACTTTTAAGCCCCGCCTTATTAAGGTTCCGCCACGTGTGTGACCATCACTGCATCACATAACAATTAAAAATACAAGGTTTAAGAGTTAAAAATGAATACATAAATGGCAAAATAGTCTTACCACAAAAGACGACCAATGTCTAGGGTAAAAGAATAATATATGATCCTTGGTACCGAAAGATGAAATCTCATATTTCTAGCGAATAATCCTGACGTAGAGGAAAAATAAATTCTTATTGGGATTTTTTATTGGTACACTTCCCAAACATGTCAATCTCCGAAATACACTCGTATTTTTAAAATTTACTTGATTACACTTTACGTTGATTTTTTTACTTCTATACACCCGAACCGTCGTAGAGGCTCACTCCCTTAGCACACCTTCACCCCCACCGTCACATCCAGTAACCATCCGTTAATAGTTAATCAAGTTTTTTTTACTTCGGTGCACCTAAAAAATATGTTAATCTCTGGAATACATCTGCATTTTCAAATTTTACTTGGGTTCACATTGTGTTTCGTTTTTTACCTTGGTACACCACGTTGTCAGTGGGAGTCCACTCTATCACTTTTTATGTTAGAAAATTTGCAATAACCCTCCTAAGAAAAAAACGTCCTTATTAAATTTGGAGAGAGAGAAGTGAGATTGAAGAAGAGAAAGAGAGGAGAATAGAGGAAAGTGAAATGTGAGAGAACCGGAGAGAGACTAGAGCGAATTAAGAGAGAGAACTGGAGAGAGAGAGAACTGGAGAGGAGAGAGACAAGTGAGGAGAAGAGAGAAGTAAGAACGAGGTGAGAGAGAGGGGTTTGTTTTTTCCCTTTTCATTTTTTTATTAAAATGAATAAGGATGTTTTTATTTTAGGAGGGTTATATGTAAATTTTCTAAGAGAGAAAGTGATGGAGTGGACCCCATTGATGATGTAGGTGTACAAAATCTAAAAAAACGAACACACAAGGTGCACCCAAGTAAAATTCGAAAACGTAGGTGTATTCCATAGATTAACATCTTTTTGAGATGTACCCAAGTAAAAAACCTGATTAATTATTGGCAGATGTTACTGGATGTAACGCTGGAGGTGACAACGAGCTAATGGAGTGGGCATTTGTGACAGTTTGGGTGTACAAAATTAGAATAATTAAACACAAGATATACCCAAGTAAAATTTGAAAACGCGAGTGCATTTTAGAGATTGACACGTTTGATAGGTGTACCTAAGTAAAAAAACCAATCCTTATTATCTCTTGAAACAGGTGGCACAATTAAAATTTTGGTTGTGACATGGTCTTGTCATAACTTCGGAAAGCAAACTAATTTACTATGAAAGAACAATTCAAAGGCTTTCTTCGAACTTTCTTTGGAACACCATAAGCACCTCCCTTGTGAACAAAGCTCTAGTCCACCTAGTTGAAACTGTTAGAAATACTTCATAGCTCGATGGTGGTAGACCTAGGACTGGCAATTTGGGTCATGACACGAAACCCGAACCTGAACCCTAACCCGACACTAAATATCACGATTCGGGTCGACACGAATGACACGAACTGTAATTCGGGCCGGGTTCGAGTTGGAGTATTTCGTGTTTCGTGTAATTCGGGTTGACACGAATAACACGAACTGCATTTCAGGTCGGGTTCGTTTCGTGTAATTCGTGTCAAACATGCTAGTTCGTGTTCGGGTTAATTCGTGTTTGTGTAAATTTGTGTCAAACATGTCATAATTGGTGTCAAACAAATTATTTGTGTTCAAGTTAATTCGGGTTTGTCAAAATTCGTGTCAAACAAGTCAGTTCGAGTTATTCGGGTTAATTCGTATCCGTGTCAACATGAACACGAAAAATGGATTCGTGTCAATGTTGGTCATGTTCGGTTACCAAATTCGTGTTCGGTTTTAAGATTAGATTTTCGTGTTCGTGTTCGTGTCGCCTATTTCTTATTAATTCATGTTCGTGTTCGGGTCGAGTAAAAACAATTCGTGTCAATTCATGTTCGTGTCAAACACGACACGAAACACAAATTTGCCAGCCCTAGGTAGACCTGGGTGTCGTGTCGTGCCGACACGGCATGACCATCGACGAGTAAGGTTTTTATGGGTCGGGCTGGGTTTTGATTTTTAGGTCATTTTTTTAATTTGAAGTATACAATCACAATTGAATTAACAAACACAAATACAATTTAATTTCCTCAAAGTAACCAATTTATTTATCCATAATTATTGACTCAAATTGAGAAATAATATAAATACACTATTTGTTACATATTAAAAAAGCCCGGAGGCTAGCTAAACCTAAGGAGTAATGGAAAAAAACATAATGGGTATTAGGAAAAAATACTCCTTAAACACAATGGTTTAGCTAATCCGTCTTCAATTTTCATCATCGTAGCTGGTGTCGTTAATATTCATGTTTTGCATTCTGTCCACGACGTCTATCCAATCCTTTAGGCATATTCTCATCTTGATTGAGAATACTTGTCAGACAAGTTTTGCCTATTGTCAGTCAAGGCATGTTCCCTGCTCTAAATGCATATTTCGACGCTACAGATGACTCCGGATGACATAATAAGTCTTGTGTCATCAATGAGACTAGTGGAAACCTACTTGAGTTCTTTCTCCACTAGTCTAAAACATCAAAAAAATTAACTTAGCAGTACTAAAGTACATTTCAGTGTTGAAATATCCAGTGAATTCATTTTGTGTATCATTTTGCACTATTTTTTTACTTAACCAATTTCCTTAGGAGTCGTCATCATCTGGATCCATTGCAGTTGAAGGTGGTGGTGATGATGAACTACCAATATTTGAACTCATTTGATTTACATTACGTAGTCGTTCATATTCTTCAAAATATTTGTTTAACAAAGACTTACAACTATCTACATGTTTATGGAAATTTTCATAATTCATATTTGTAAAAAATTCTTCCAAGAAAATTTGTAAACCAGTAATTTAAAATTTAGGATCCATAATAAAAACTAAACTAAAACTAAATGGAAAAGAATTCCAATATGTATTAAACTTAGCCTCCATTACATTTAAAATTTCAACAAAACCAGAATTTGACCTATATTTTGCAAATACTCTACTAATTGGAAGTAATTCGTAGATAAATATGTTAGAGGTGTAATAATATTGTCCACTTAATCTAGTAGTGAAGGTGAAAAAAAGCTTTAAAAAATCGAACATAATTTTACAGTTATCCCAATTTATGGCGGTTAACTCAAACTCACTTTGTTTTTGTTTTTTATACCCCAAATCCACACATCTTTCATCAATTTGAAGCAACAAATTACAAAAGTTTCAGCTCAAGATGAGCTAAAGTATGTGTGAATCAAATACAAGCCACAAAGGCTAGCTAAATCACAAGAATTGGTGAAAAAATCTAATGGGGGATCAGGAAAAACCAACTCTAAGATGAAATGATCTAGCAAAAGAAACTTTTTCCAAACGCCAGCCTCTAACTACAATGCTTAAGGTACTTATTCGTTGTTTTGGTTGAATTAAAAATTATCATAAATAAGCAATGTAGAAAAATAGTACCTAAAGAACAAATTAACAAAATAAATTGCGTTCACATTCGATAATTATTGTATTGATCTTACAACAGACAAACAACAAAGACAACACACAAAGATGAAACTTAAGTGTCTCAACATTATTAAATTAATAATATTATGAGTTTTAAAAAAGTTGATTAATTTAAGAGAGATTTTAGGTTAGTGGTTGATTACACTTTGATTGGAGGTTACATTTTGATTGACGGTTACACCAACACTCCCATATATTGTAGGATTTCATGTTTAATTGTACATATTTATTTTTGAAATTTTTATGCACAATAAGGATCAATTTACAATTTTCTATGATTTATTTCATGCATGCACCGTTTGTTATAACAACTAGTTTCAAAAACTCATTAAAACAAACACAAAGGGACTCCGAAATTCATACCTAGAAGTTCTCAAAAACTTCTTGAAGATTCGGAGACGTTGAGGATGCTTGTTGGTACGCCGGATGCCTCCGAGATTTCACCAAACTCTAAACAAGATTGGAGAGAGAAGAGCTAGCCTCTCAATCTCCAATAGGGTTTAGAATCTAATTACTAACCTCTCTTTAGTTCCCTTGAGAAGATGATCTCTTAAAAACTAAAACTAAACTTAAGAATTTCGTGGAGAATTATGGAGAGAGTTTTTGCATGAGAAAAACAATGAATTAATTTAGGAGGTAATGAGATAAACTTGTATTTATAAGTTCTCTCCAAATTACCTATTCATGTGCAACCTCTTGCCCATGATTTCATGCAAACTTCCATCTAACCATCCATTATTTAATAATAAATAATATTAGCCACGAATTAAATCAATTATGGACCAATTCCAAGCATGATCTAATTAATTCTTAAATTAATTCTGCATTAACCGTCTGGACCGGTCGACCGTTTGGAGGTTCGGTCGACCGCTCGAACCTGGTCTCGGTCGACCGTTCAATAACTCGATCGACCGTTCGTAACAGGAATTATTCCATCGCTATGTTCGGTCGAACGACCGATCACATTTGGTCGACCGTTCGAACATATGAAAATTCCCTGTTATCGGTCGAGACATGTCCGGTCGACCGTGCCCTATCGGTCGACCGTTTACTGCTAACCGGTCGACCGTTGGAGCACTATTCTGTAGACTTGTCAAATTTCGGTTTAACCCCTACAAAATTGGACATTTCGGGATTAGTAGTAAATTCACAACTTTTGTAACATATTATCCTATGTAATGATCAATCATTACACCCCATAATATTTACATCACATATGAATTTAATTTAGATTCTGATTATGTTATTAATCACAACATAATTTTGATTTTGCTTGTTCACCCCATGTGTCATATTTTCTACATGAAACCCGACACATCTTATGAACTCAAAATCCCCATTTTTTGTTTCCCAGTTTTGTGGTGTGACCTATGGGAGGATCTAAACTAAGTTGACAGTGATATTAAGAGCTTAATATCACAAGGTATAAGCGGTATCTAGCTACACATTATAGCTCCCAATTAGTTAGATGTCTTAATTCCACTCGAACCAAAACCCGATCCATTTAGTGATGGAGTGCACCACTTGTGTCCGTCCCTTGCCTCATGATATTAAGAATACACACAAAGTAGTATTGTGTCATCTTTGTATTAGTATTCATTTCTTGATCTCTTTAAGCTAGTTATAAATATGTGACTTAACTCAAATCACATTGTGCACATTACAACTTTGCTTTATCAAGGGGCCCACTAATATCATCACTCAATTAAGAGGGGCAATGATAGTCTTTTGACTAACTATCTTCTCCAACAAAAGTTGTACTTAACCAACCAATGTCTTTACACTACACTTATCGATAGTTCAAGACACTGATCTAATTAAGTATTCCTTAAGTGATCAGATATAAGTCTCATATCAAAGGACCAAAGACACAGTAAAATATTAATGACACAGAAACACATTTCTATAATATTTTACTTATTAGGTCTATTCAGTATACAAAAGTAATATTTTCCTCTTTTGCATACCCGTGTTGTCACTCACTTGTAGAGCTACAATGATCTATGACCGACACGACAATCTTAACCCGGTAATTAATGTCCCATGTTAATTACAATGATTGCGAATATCTTTTGTTTTATGTAAACCAATATCTTTTAGAGCTCTACGGTTAAGGACCAAGAGCCTCTTCCTTAACACTTCTAAAAGACGAATAACATAAACAAGGAACAAAATGATTTCTCATTCAATTCATAATAATTGACATTTAAAAGTAAAACTTTTAGAACACATTCCCTTCAATCTCCCACTTGTTATCAAAGTTTTCTTTCACATACATTCTCAATGTATAAAACATTAATAACTAGGGTAACCTTCTTAAATCACCTATCAAGCCAATCCACATGGATCCTCAGATCCATGGACTCGAAATATATTTCGCCCCTTAGCTTGGTATGAAGGTTTGTTGAATGGATCAGTTGTGTCACTGTTGTGTCCACCCATTTATTTATTTTGTCTTTCGTTGGTGGTTGAGTTAGCCGTAGTGATATTACTCCTAACTACACTAGCTCATACCTCCACCTTCGAAAATGATGACGCATCATCATTCCAACCTCCTATTGTCAAGAATCCTGATGAGAATTGCATCAAAATAGCCATCGGCTGTTTTCTCCTTTGTCCTCCATAAACAAGAACTTTATCTTTAGTCCGGTTAAGGTACTTCAGAATATTCTTGACCACAATCCTACAATTAGAACTTGCGTTTGATTGGTGACCCCTTGTCACGTTTAGATCATACGAGATATTGAGTCTTGTGCAAGTCATCGTGTACATGGTCCTTCCTTTTGCCGAAGCATAAGGGATACCTTCATGTACTCTAAGTCTTTGTGTGATTGAGCACATTGAGACTTCTTGAGTTGCACTCCTATACTCATACTTATTGGCATATTGTCCATATCGGAATTGTTCACCCTGAACATTTCCAAGCACGTTGACTGAAGCCAATGAGTCTACGGGATGTATCTCAATGTATCTTGATTCTCAAGATGTGTTGAGTCTCATCCTTTTCTTTTCATTGAAATGCCGATTTTAATGAAATTTCTCGTTTGCTAATGCTAAGGTATATGATCGCTCATGAGCAATATGTCATCGACATATAAGATCAGAAGTACTACATGACTCCCACTAATCTCCTTGTATCAACAAGGTTTTCCTTTACTTTGAATGAAGTGAATCTCCTTCACCTCTTCGTCAAAGCGTTTGTTCCAACTCCTCGATGCTTGCTTCAATCCATAAATGGATTCTCGAAACTTGCATTTCTTCTCGCTATTATTTGGATCATCCAAACCTTGAGGTTGTACCATGTACGTATCCTCCTCCAAGTTCCTGTTTAAGGAACACCATTTTGATATCCATCTTCCATATCCCACAATTGTGAAATGCGGTAATAGTGAGCATAATCCGAATAGATTTTAATATGGCAACTTCTCAAAAAATTCATCAAAGTCAATTTCTTGAATTTGAGTATAACTTTTGCTACAAGCCTTGCTTTGTAGGTTGTCAAGCTACTATCCATGTCTATCTTCCTCCTAAAAGCTCATTCAAACCAAATGATATTTTCTCTTGAGGAAGGTAGATCAAGTTCCATACTTGATTACTATACATGGATTCTACTTCGGATTCCATGGCTTTTAACCATAGTTTGGAGTGTTTTCCATTGCTTCTAGGAAGGTCGAGGGATCTTTGGTATCTAGTACCATGATCTCATAAAGTCCCACATACTTATTGGGTTTCTTCCTTTCCCTCATTGACCTTCTTAGTTCTTTTGGTTCTTCTCGTGTCTCTCGAACTTCTTCCACAATTGCTTGAGGAATAGGTTAATGTTCGACTCTCGAACGCACAGTAGGTGAGGATGATTGAGATTCTCTCACAATTTCTTGTAAGGATCTCTCGCTCATGCTCCGACTAACCAAATGAATCTCGGCTGGGCCTTCATGATTTTGAATGCAACATTCACATCATGATCTTGTAGAGTATCTTGAGTTTCCTCAAGCTTAACTCTACTCCCACTACTTCTCTCTCTTTTCCAGAAATTCCAGAAAAATCATATCTCTCTCTACAATCTTTCGATTGGAGGTGATAAACTAAAAGTAGTATCCTCTTGTTACACGAGGACAACCTATAAAGAAGAAGCACTTATCCGCTTTTGGTTGAAGCTTGGTCGACATCAATTTCTTGATGTATACCTCACAACCCCAAATCTTGAAAAAGTCGAGCTTAGGTGTCTTTCAACTCCATAGCTCACAAGACATTTTCTCCACGGATTTGGATGGAACATTATTTAGTGAGTTTGTCATTATTTGTAGTGCATAATTCCAAAAGTAAATAGACAATTTAGATTGACTTATTATTGATCGAACCATGTCGAGCAATATCATGTTCCTACTTTAGGAATAAGTCAAATTAGGTATCCTAAGCACTCACCCCTACGAACCTTTCATAGAGACTCGATATTCTTGTTGAGTCGGTTCACTACTTCATCCTCGAATTCCTTGAACTTGTCAAAGAATTCACTTTTGCTTCCCATTAGACAAATATAGCCATAATGACTATAGTTGTATGTGAACAAAATGAAGTACCTTAAACCGTCTCTTGCACTTGTACTTATCGGACCACATACATTAGAATGTATCATATCCAATTAGTCATTCGTTTTCGTTCATTTCTTCTTGAAAGGTCTCTTGGTCATTTATTTGACCAATCCGATAGTGCTACAACATTGTATCATTCACGTGAGTTATCTTAGTTCCTTTTGTTATTGTTTGTTTGAGTTTGTTTATTATTCATTTCAAGCAAATAGAAATCATTCTATACGAATGTATTTGAATAAAATATTCCATTCTTCGATATAGACAAACAAGAATTAAAAAAATATATATTAAGTTATCCATATCCAAAACATGATACAGAATAGTTCTTGCTAATCGAACGTACATAACAAACATTCTTCAAAGCATAAATTTAAATCACTAGACTATTGAAGTTCCATAGAATCTTGTACAATCGCAGCGATGCTTGTACTATTTCCAATCTTCAATATCATCTCGTTCTCCACGAGTTCCTTCCTATCCTTCAATAGCTGCACATCAAAATTATGTGAGCACAAGATCCGGTAACCATTACCAAATCAAGGATAAAGGTGATTAAATTTATCTCAATAACAAACATGCCTATGGCGTTTCTTGGGCGCCTACGTTCAATCATCCCATTTTCAAGGTCTTCCTTGTATTTAGAGCAATTAGGTCGGATGTGTCCCTTTTCACCGCAGTGAAAGCACTCCGTGTTGGGAGTTGGAGATTTGAAAGATTTCCCCCTTGAGGCACTCCCATGAGCACCTCCTACTCCCTTGCTCTTGATTGACGTATCTTTGGTAAATTTGCCTTTACCTTTGTTGATCTTTTTGCTCCTCTCATGAACGGCTAGGACGTGATTGTCCCGACCCTTGCCCATGTCAACTTCTGCCGTTTTGAGAGCGTTGTGAAGCTCCTCAAGACTCACCCCTTCTTCACGCACATGATAGTGCATCACAAAGTCCTTAAAGGACGGGGCTAGAGAGACAAGATTCAAATCTTCAGCAATGTCCTCGGACATTGGTGAAGAGAGCTTTGCCAACTTCTCCAGGTATCCTTGCATCGTGAGAAAATGCATAGATACCGATGTTCCCTCCGCCATGTGGCACCTTGTGAGTGCGATGGTGGTCTTATAGCGCTCCGTTCGGGCATTATCCATGAACATCTTTGTTAAAGCTTCCATGGTCTTCTTGGGTTTTGAATCCAAGTATTTCGCTTGAAGCGAGTCACCCATGGATGCCAACATAAGACCGTGAACTTGGTTCTCTTGGTCTTCCCATTTGGCTATCGCCTCTTTCTCATTATCGGTTGTCTTCTCATTCAATTTTGGGATTTCACCATCCAAAATATGAGATAGTTTTTCAAACCTCAACATGATATTAAGATTGAGTTGCCATTTCATGAAGTTTGAGCCATCATTTTGGAAAGGATTCTTTTCGATCATAGATCGCATAATAGGTTGGATATTAGACATTTCTACAAGATAAATTATACAGGATTTTAATGTCAATTTTATGTTTTAAAATATATACATATATATCGAATATAAATGTAAATACTGCAAATAAAATTTTGCCCGTAAATGCAGTAATCGAAGATCCCATCAATTGTAATATAGACTAGCTAAGGGCTATCGAATACATTACAATATCAAGGTAAGAAAAACTCTTTCTAATCACAACCTTTTTGAATTTTAGCAATATTAGCATCTTCAAACTCTTGTGATTCTTGTCGTTTTAATTATGAGGGAATGCGACCTATCCTCGTAAGAAAAACTTTTTCCCAAAACCGAGCGAGGGCTCTAGGTAATGTTAAGAAAACTTATTTTCATTTGATACGAGATACGTTTATCCATTGTATTCACAACTAAACATACTTGGGGTTCACTAGTGTGAAACACACCTCATACATTTAATCGTGGCACAACAACAGACAACCATTATATCTCCCGTTATTCCCAAAGATGGAGGGAGCTATCTCCCGCTAAGGGTGAGCAGAGTATCCCTCAATCAATGGCTGCTAGCGGATGAAATAAGAAGGAAATTATTCTTAATTTTGTTGGACAATTTCATATATTTACATGTGATTTGGATTTTAGGTTATCATGCATATTAATATTCACACACATCCTAACATTCACCACATTCATCACATGCATAGCAGAAATTAAAAACAGAAATTAAACATTCACACAATCCACATCGTGTGAGTTTATATGTTCCATTCGATCCTTGATCCTCGATCCCCGATACTCGATCCTCGATCGATGCGCTACAACGGCGACTTCCTCTTGCACCAGAGATGTAGATTTTACAGAAAATAAACATGCTCCTCACATTCGATAAAAAACCGACTAGTGCAAGTCTTATGTAAAACCTCTCATATGCATATGCAATTATCTAAAAGATGGAAATAGAGAATTTGGCTTTTACATACATAAGCCCCTGTATTATAACAATTATAAACATTCATAGGTGCTGATTTGGAACATATAAACTCACAATTCCTGCAAAAACAACTCGAGCATCCATGCACGCAATATCGCTATAAACTATCCACCCTAGTTTATCAAGCATCTAGAATCCCAAACAATTCTTTGAAAAACATTTTGAAATCCATTAAAAACGTTTTTCATGCATCCATAGTTCAAAAATTAATTATGAACCGCTGTCCATCCAATTTCCAATGGAAAGATGAACCGCGTTTTTCGGTTTTGTTGATTCTCTTACAAAATAATCGTTTATACTTAAACAAAATTATTGCAAGTTAGACAAATGTCTAAATCTTAATTCTAATAATTACATGACATGTTTCAAACACTTAAAACATTCAGAACGACTTATTATGGTGAATTACATCAACAAACATCCATAGACCGAAAAAACCGGTAAATCGAATTGTTTAAATCCTAGATGGTAAACTAAATTCGTTTACAGCCATAAATCATGAGAAAATTGAACCCTAAGCTCTGATACCATTGTAGGATTTCATGTTTAGTTGTAGATATTTATTTTTGAAATTTTTATGCACAATAAGGATCAATTTACAATTTTCTATGATTTATTTCCTGCATGCACCGTTTGTTTTAACAACTAGTTTCAAAAACTCATTAAAACAAACACAAAGGGACTCCGAAATTCATACCTAGAAGTTCTCAAAAACTTCTTGAAGATTCGGAGACGTTGATGCTTGTTGCTGCGCCGGATGCCTCCGAGATTTCACCAAACTCTAAACAAGATTGGAGAGAGAAGAGCTAGCCTCTCAATCTCCAATATGGTTCAGAATCTAATTACTAACCCCTCTTTAGTTCCCTTGAGAAGATGATCTCTTAAAAACTAAAACTAAACTTAAGAATTTCGTGGAGAATTATGGAGAGAGTTTTTGCATGAGAAAAACAATGAATTAATTTAGGAGGTAATGAGATAAACTTGTATTTATAAGTTCTCTCCAAATTACTTATTCATGTGCAACCTCTTGCCCATGATTTCATGCAAAATTCCATCTAACCATCCATTATTTAATAATAAATAATATTAGCCACGAATTAAATCAATTATTGACCAATTCCAAGCATGATCTAATTAATTCTTAAATTAATTCTGCATTAACCGTCTGGACCGGTCGACCGTTTGGAGGTTCTGCCGACCGCTCGAACCAGGTTTAACTCGGTCGACCGTTTGTAACAGGAATTATTCCATCGCTATGTTCGGTCGACCGACCGATCACATTCGGTCGACCGTTCAAACAGATGAAAATTCCCTGTTATCGGTCGAGACATGTCCGGTCGACCGTGCCCTATCGGTCGACCGTTTACTGCTAACCGGTCGACCGTTGGAGCACTATTCTGTAGACTTGTCAAATTTCGGTTTAACCCCTACAAAATTGGACATTTCGGGATTAGTAGTAAATTCACAACTTTTGTAACATATTATCCTATGTAATGATCAATCATTACACCCCATAATATTTACATCACATATGAATTTAATTTAGATTCTGATTATGTTATTAATCACAACATAATTTTGATTTTGCTTGTTCACCCCATGTGTCATATTTTCTACATGAAACCCGACACATCTTATGAACTCAAAATCCCCATTTCTTGTTTCCCAGTTTTGTGGTGTGACCTATGGGAGGATCTAAACTAAGTTGACAGTGATATTAAGAGCTTAATATCACAAGCTATAAGCGGTATCTAGCTACACATTATAGCTCCCGATTAGTTAGATGTCTTAATTCCACTTGAACCAAAACCCGATCCATTTAGTGATGGAGTGCACCACTTGTGTCCGTCCATTGCCTCATGATATTAAGAATACACACAAAGTAGTATTGTGTCATCTTTGTATTAGTATTCATTTCTTGATCTCTTTAAGCTAGTTATAAATATGTGACTTAACTCAAATCACATTGTGCACATTACAACTTTGCTTTATCAAGGGGCCCACTAATATCATCACTCAATTAAGAGGGGCAATGATAGTCTTTTGACTAACTATCTTCTCCAACAAAAGTTGTACTTAACCAACCAATGTCTTTACACTACACTTATCGATAGTTCAAGACACTGATCTAATTAAGTATTCCTTAAGTGATCAGATATAAGTCTCATATCAAAGGACCAAAGACACAGTAAAATATTAATGACACAGAAACACATTTCTATAATATTTTACTTATTAGGTCTATTCAGTATACAAAAGTAATATTTTCCTCTTTTGCATACCCGTGTTGTCACTCACTTGTAGAGCTACAATGATCTATGACCGACACGACAATCTTAACCCGGTAATTAATGTCCCATGTTAATTACAATGATTGCGAATATCTTTTGTTTTATGTAAACTAATATCTTTTAGAGCTCTACGGTTAAGGACCAAGAGCATCTTCCTTAACACTTCTAAAAGATGAATAACATAAACAAGGAACAAAATGATTTCTCATTCAATTCATAATAATTGACATTTAAAAGTAAAACTTTTAGAACACATTCCCTTCATATTTAAGGTTGATCCCTAGTCTTCCCCACCAAGGAATTTGTAGTTTTTCCATCAAAACTCAATCAAATACTAAAGGTGGCCAAGATGGAGAAATCAAACTTGCAAAAGAAGTGTTGTATCTTCATCAAAATGTGAAACATGAAAGAATGTATGTATCTTTGTCTATCATTAACTTAGGGTTGTGAAAATCATTTGTTCAATATCTTATAGTGTGAAATTAGGGTTTTATTGTGCACTAATCATGAAGTGAAGAAGTCAAGTTTCATTTAGGTGTTCTTGATCTTGACTTAGCACTCATGACTTACAAACCCACTTCTCTTACTAAGACAAGCAATAATGAAGAAAAATCTTTTCATAACTCATAAGAGTTATGAAATCTAATAGACTGAGTTGAATGTTTATGCGAATGACAGTGACAAATAACATTGAGAGTACTATTCTCACGACAAACCTCATGCGAATCACTGTACTATTCCTGAAACTAATGATGCTAAGAAATTATGAAGTATGTGAAAAATATTGTTCAATCTGAAATTGTTGATAAGTCACGTGTGAATACATTAATGAGTATGCTAACTACCATTAAGTTTGATGGTTGTGTACTATGCAAGACCACGTGATAGAAATGTCAAACATAGCAGCAAAATTAAGAATCATGGGAATGAAAGTGGATGATAGTGAACGTGTACAATTTATCATAAATTCCTTGCCTCCGGAGTACGGTGCATTCCAAATAAATTATAACACTATGAAGGATAAATGGAATGTGTTCAAAGTATGCTTATTTAAGAGGAAGCAAGACTTAAGAAACAAGAAATTCACTCTATCAATCTCGTCGGTCATTCAAGATCTTAAAGTAAACCATAAAAGAAGCATGAAAAAGGCAATAAATGACTGTTTAAAATCAATGAGTCATTTGCTCAAATCCACAAGAATGAACAAAAAAGTGATGAGTATCATTTCTACCATAAACATGGACACTAAAAAAATGACTACCATAAAAAGTGATAAGTTCCTTATAAGGCTAACATATTTGATAAATTTAATAGAGATTTTAGGTTAGTCATCCTTCATCCTTCATCTAAGGTTTTCATCCCATATATAAGGTTTGTCATCCTTCATCTCCACCAAGGAACATGTAGTTTTTCATCAAAACTCAATCAAGAACTAAATGAGATCAAAAGGGAGAAATCAATCTTGCAAAACAAGTGTTGTCTCTTCGTTAAAAAGTGAAACATGAAATAATGTATGTATCTTTGTATATCATTAAGTTAGGGTTGTAAAAACCATTTGTTCAATAGCCTATAATGTGCAATTAGAATTTTATCGTGGAATAATCATGAAGTAAATCAACTTACACAATATGTTATTCTTTCTTGTTGAAAGTGGATTAGATTTAGAATGATTTTTTCTTCAAAAGCATGTTTTCCCTTTCATGGGGTTTTAAATGGATTATGAAGGTGGCTTCGTTGTAAATAAAAATATTATTTCATGAATATATCTTGCATGTGGGTCAATATTCAATCTTAATTTTTTTAGAAGTATTTCCTTTTTTACGTTGGTGGTTCATTATACCACATTTTTCCAGTTTTCGAAGTCTTGATCGATAATTTCCGATAACATTTGTAGTCACATTTTTTCTGTTTTTCATTGATGTTTGAATGCGTTAGTGGCTTTGGTTCACATTCTTTTGGATAATACAATGTTAACACGAGTCTCAATAATATATATTATACAACTTAAATTAACTTTAAAAGCCCTAACGCACTTAATTACAATTGCAATAAATCTTCTAAACGACTTAATTAATATTTCGATTGGACTTTTTAGCAGTTGATGAATTAAAAATTTTGCTTCACTTGTTAGCTTAAATTAATTTACTTTGTGTGGCCAAATACTTGCAAGCTACTTACGAGAAATATGTTTGCATATGACAATGTTAAATATTAATACACTAATACTTACGTTACCATCACTATTTTTTAGAAGAAAAATAAATAGGAAAAAATTAAAATGATTAAAATGACCTTACAAAATCAGTTAGCATTACATTATAAATTATGGGTAATTTGGAAAGAAAAATTGGACAGGAGGCAAATTGCTAAAATAACAAAGTGTTATAAAATAATAGAACAAAGAAGATGATGATTTGAGGGAGAATAATTGTTTGTATTTCATCGTCAAAGTATTACAATAGTCTCGTATTTATAGGCTAAAGAAGACAAATGAAAGGGTGTATGTTATAAGAGTTTACAAATGAGAATGTGAGAGGTTGATAAAGTAATGGTAGGAGAAGATGAATTATTCAAGACCTTTGGATTTCATAACACTCCCCCTTGGAGGATCACCTTTACACGCTCGGGATGCTGCATCATTAAAAACCTTACCAAGAAAAACCCGATGCGATAAAAACTTGGTGAAGGAAGAAAGAGTGCAACGCTTATGATGCTCCCCCTCACTTCAACATACATTTTTCAAACGACGAACACCAATTTTGAAGACTAACTCCTTAAAGACTTTGGTGGGCAATAACTTTGTAAATAAATCCGCCAAATTCTTGCTTGATTGGATCTGATCAGTTGTCACTTGATTGGTCTGCCTCATTAAAAACATTGCCAAGTAAAACCCTATGGGACCAAAACTTGGTGAAGGAAAAAAGAGTGCACCGTATAATTCTCTCACTCAATTCAACATACGTTTATAACACTCCCTTAGATAATACGTGTTATGTTTATATCTCGTTAAAAACCTTGATACAAAACCCTGTGGGAAAAAGTAGATAAAGAAAAGAGTGCATAACATATGCTAACAAAATTGCACAAACTGCCTCATTAAAAACCTTTAACCAATAAAACCTTTTAGGACAAAAATTGGAAAAAAAGAAAAAAGTGCAACTACAAGCCTTCCGGGCTTTATTCTTCAGGGATATCCATCCTTCAGGGACGATAAATACCAATCCTCTCCCCCTGATTCGTAGTTTACCAAACTTACAAATATATTTTACGAAGTCCTTAAACATAAAATTTCATGATGATTCAATAAATAAATACATGATAGTTTAACAGATTTAATGAATATTTAATATATTTCACTTAGATAATAAGATTGTGAAATATGTTTGTGAAATATGTTTGTGCAATTTTTCTCAAATAATATGCTGGGAGTAACACAAATTGTGGTAACTTTTGCAAAATATGAATATGTTACTTCAAAAAATATTACTTGTGGACAATTTAAAGATGTCTCATAATTATATTGATGTCATAACGATATGAGAATATGAGAATCAATAACTGATTCACCAACTTGCGTAAAGTTGTAATGACTGCACGTAATGACACCAAAATTTTGTGATAGTAATTGATGTTGATCAGACATATAGGAAACATTGTCAATGTAAAACTTTATCGTATGACTAGAAATTGGTAGATCATTGAACGTCATCTAAATATTTTCAGATGAACATTTTACTTAGATAAAATATTTACTATGAACCTTATTAGGTTTCAAGTTATAAGAAAATGTTCAAGACATTTTGATAAGGAACGTGAGGTCCTATTACAATTGGATCTTTGTTGATATATAGTAGATGCCCTTTATTAGTATACTTTCAATGTGAACATTAAGTGGAATATTGTTTTTCTACAATATTCACTTTCTACAATTGAATCATTGTACCAATTCTCTTCCAGAGAATGTTCGAACTACAGGTCGAAAAATAATTGGGTTTTCTCTAGTCATTTATTTCAAAAATCTGTCCATTAAATATTTCATGAGTTTTCAAAAACTCTGCTGGAGGTTCAACGACATCAAGCATGTTATAAATATAATAAATAATAGTAAATTTAGTTATTGGATGAAACATATTGACGACTAAGATCAACTTCGTATCATTCTTCATGATAACTTTGATTGAAGATGTTATATGCACACTCTTACTTATTTCTTCATATAGTCATCTTTTCAAAATTTGTATAGTGCATCTTTTTACTTTGTCATCTTTATCCTTCAGAGACTCTCATATAAGTACCAATAGTAAGTGACTTATAAAACTTTGATGTCATAACATATATTATATGCATATCATATTGATAATGTAACAAAACTTATTATCAATATTACGAGAGAATGAGTAACATCACGTTGGATGTTGGGTCCTACGAATACCTTTATATTACTTCTCATTTTATAATGTATCACATTGTTATTGTGATTTCTATTTGTATCATTCAGGGATATAATTTCAGAAATCAGGACTACAAGTCCAAATAATATATTTATTCAACAAGTTTATTCTATATTGTTCGCCTTCTTTTGTTTATAGCAAATACGAATGCTTCTGACATTCTTATAATATCATAGGTATTGGATACAATTTTTCTCTTGATATAGCATGCTATTAAGAAGGTGAATGAATTGTCGACAATAATTTTAATAATTATTTAATATCTCTCATATCAATATATATAGTTGATTGCAAGTTTTACGTCAATAATTATCAAATCCTCATCGTTTCCCAAAATTTTAGGATTTGACCGTTCTGTATCCCCGTAATTTCTTTAATCTTTTGTTAAGCAGCTGTATTTATTTTTACGGGTTTATATTATTCATGAATAACCTCTTCAGGAGGTGCAATGAGAGTGACTTAACTTCTATTTTATTTCCACAAATAATGTATGTTATGGTCCACACTTCTGGCGTTGGTTGAGCTCAAATATATTTTATCATATATGTGGAGATCTCCACTTTATATTATGTGGTTTATGTCTAGTAATATAAGGCTTAGTCGCTCTTTTGTGATCAATAAAAATGTATGACAATTACTTACTAGATATTGCAAGATAATGATTTTATGAACTTCAGGTTCAGCCATACTTGTACGTATATTCTCTTATGAACTTCAGGTTCAATATAGTATATTTTTATTGACATTCTTTAAGATTCTATCATCTCCCCCTAATGCCAGAAAACGTACATCCTATATATATGATTATTGGATTGGACACTAAAACTTAGCCCTTCAGGAGCTTTAAATCGCAGGAGGAAAACAATTTATTCATTATTGTACAAGTAAAGTAGGGGAAGATTCATAACATGATGTATATCAACCATAAAAATTAATGAATAATATTAGCAGGTATATATGCACATTAATGTATCATGTATAAATTTTAAGATCCTATAATGATCAATATTGAGAGATATTTTAAAAACAGAGGGACTCTCATTTTATTGTGCAAATCGGTCGAAAATTTTGACCTCATTTTGGTCGTGATAGAAGTCAACAAAATTAGCTAAAGCTTTACAAAAACAATACCAATGATTACATCCATAATTAATATAAGAGATGATTTTATTTAGGCACTTCTGGGCATATTTCATCTCTTTGATGTCATCTTTATTTCATACTTCTTATTTGCACAAATTTTAGTGCACTGCTTATGCTCTTGTTTTCACGATACTTTGTAATGTGTGCTTCCGACACACCAAAAAATAAACAAGAAATGTATCCTGATTTTCCAACAACTCTCATGACCTTCAATCATCGGTGATGCGTAACCGAAAAAAGTATTGGGTCATTAATTTGTAAAGTGATCAATAATTTTATCTCTTTTACTACTAATCTCTATATATCTATGAACTTCTAGTCATGAGGTTTGATTTAGAGATCGACGTGCATTTTCACTCAATTAGCTAATTGCATGTCGTTTAGATGGTCATACAAATCCTTCTGGGATTATCATAAAATTTCGTAACCCTCTTTAAATGAATAATCTCTAAATCTTGGTATAGTAGCATTTTATGAATATTAAGATATTCGTCTTCTGGGCAAATGCATATCATTTTCAAAGATATTGATTACTTGTAACATGGTGATTCAAATTCCACTATAATGTAGCACATTGTACTATATATACATCTATCAAGATGGATATTATGTGTTCACCAGATGAATGCTCGTAACAACAAGTAACAATCACATGCTTGAACCACTTTACTAATACTCTTTTAATGAGTATGACACTAAGAATTCATATAACTTTTACTAAGCATGAATCGATACAAAGTTGCATGAGATATATATCATTTAATTTTAAAAAGTACTATTAAATATGTAAATATTTCTTTTCTTGCTTCATTGGATCGAGAAATCATGAAATATTTATCAACAAGTCAATGTTTTGTCCAACCACAAGAACAGACATGAGATTAAATCATAATACTTTTAAAATCATTTTAACAAATAGGATAGCAAAAGATCACAACCTCCATTTTATCTTGATTTGATGCTTCTTTCTCTAGTCATTGATATTTTAAAAGGCAATGAGTTGGGTTCAACATCCATAATCTATGATAAGACGCCATTCTTATCCATGATCGAGCATGTAATGAAGTCATTTTGTTTGCACATTAAAACATGATTTGGAGTATATATGAAAGATTTAGCCTTCAAGGTTAGAATATAGTTTGTACATCAAGATTTTCCAATGATTACTAGTAATGACCCAACATTGAATTGTTGTGTTATATAATTGCTTGTTGTAATATCTAATACAAGCATTAATATAGCACAATGATAGTGGTATATCAATTTGTAATAATTTCGGAACAAATCATGGATATGTATGCACACATATACATAATCATATCACATGACGTAAAAATATATACGAATTGCTAATAACCAATATGTGTCAAGAGGTATGCAAAATATAGCAACTAAGTCATGCCATTTGAAATAAGTGTCACACATTAATAAAATTACATATGGGTAAAGATTTTGTCTTTCCAAATTTCATCTAATACCCTTGTTGCAAAGTCCAAGTGTTGGTCGAAAGATTATGCACGCATAACTTATATTATACCATGTAATTTCTATAAAACATGTATGGATAAATAGTACAACAGAATTAACCCAAAAGACGGTCAGCGAAAATAATATATGATCTTTTCAAATAAAATAATCATGGAACAAAGAACATAAAGATTTTGGGGAGAATATTTGTAGTATTTCATCGTCAAAATATTACAATGGTCTTCTATTTATAGGTTAAAGAAGGCAAATTAAAGGGTATATGTTACAAGAATTCACAAATGAGAATGTGAGAGGTTGATGAAGTTATGAGAAGAGAAGGTGAATCATCCAAAACCTTTGGATTTCATAACACAAAGGATATTAAGTGCCTATTTCCAATCAACTTGGGTGCAAAGTGCAACTGTATGTAGGTGAGAGGGTAAATATGCAATTTACCCTAAAAAAAGGACACTATGGGTTTAACACCCCCACGTGTCAACTGTTAACACGCCAATTGTTTGGAAATGTTTGTAGCAGAAAATAATTTTGTTTGGATTCGTGGGACGAACTTCCATTGCTGGGTTTTTAAAACCTGCTGGGCCTAAAATTTGTTTGATGAGCTTTTTTGGGCCCGTTGCAGGTGCCTAAACCCACATTTGGTTTGTGGAGAAAAACAAAAACACGGGAACATGAAGTTGAGGTAAAACCTCTGTTCTGAAATGCGGTCAGATGCGGTCGCAATGCGGGGGAGATGCGCATCGCATCTCCCCGATGCGGCCCTCCGGATGCGGCCCGCATCTTGACCCGCATATGCGGATAGATGCGGCCGCATTTCAGAACACCCACTTTTTTGTTTTGTTTTTTTGTTATTTTTTGTTATTTTTTGAGTTTTTATTTTTTTTGTTTAATATTAACTTGTTTATCTTAGAAATTATTCAAAAATTTACCTAAATTTTTAGTTACATGTATATAATTTATAATTAATATATCTATATTATATTATTTAATTATTAAATTACAAACCGCATATGCACCCGCATCTGCATACCGCATATGTCGGATGCGGTGCCTCGCCGCATCGCATCCGCATCCCGCATTTCTGAACTTTGGGTAAAACTATATAAAAAGCATTCCCCCCTCCCTCCCCCCCCCCCCCCCCCCCTTTATTTCTCCATAACTTCCAACGTAGAATTTGTTTCTCCACCTCTTCTTTTTTTCTTTCGTTCTCTCGCAAAATTACCACCTGAATTGAAGAGCTTGGGAAGAAGTTAGGTAATGGGTATGGTTAAGAAGATTTTTTGGTTGATATGGTTGGTGGGGTTTTCTTGTATCGGGACATTTTCGGGTAGCGAACAAGTTATTGGCAATTACTTCAATGTGAAGAACTTTGGCGCAATAGGAGATGGCATTACAGATGATACTATGGTAAGTTTTTTTAGTTACATGATTTTCTTATAGTTCATGCAAATAGGCTTGTTGATCGGAAATTTGTTTACTTTTTGTTTCATTAGCTGAATTTTAAATTTAACTTTTGGATGTTTCTTGTCATTTAAAGTTTTTTTTATCAGAGTTATTCAACTATTTTCAATGGTTTTAGGCATTTGATGCTATGTGGAAGGCGGCGTGGCGTGCGTGGCAACTGGAGATGTCAATATTTTCGTACCTAAAGCGACGTATTTAATCGGTCATGTCGAGTTCAAGGGCCCATGCACCAATGCTCGATCAATTACGTTTAACTTACAAGTATTTTTTTTTCTTCTTCTGTTTGGAAGTGAAACTTCAAAGTGCTAAATTCGACTTGTTGAAGTTTCGATATGAATCATGAAATTCAGAAATAAAAGAAACCCGTGTTTCTGAAAATTAACCTTTCGTCTGATGTTCTATTCAGAAATTTCAGACTATTAAGCCGAGCTCTTGCGTCGAAGTCACGTATTTCCAATAATGAAATGCAGGGCTACTTGAAGGCTACGACCGATTTGAGTCAATACAACGACAATTGGATTGAGTTCGCGTGGGTCGATCGATTGAGCCTAATAGGAGGCGGCACTATCGACGGCCAAGGCTCCAAATCTTGGCAATACAACACATGTCCCATGAACAAAAATTGCAAGCTTCTTCCCATCGTAAGCTCTATTCATTAACCAATCTCAATTCCAAATTTCCAACCAAAATTTTCATTCAGTTGTTATTTTTTTAATGTTTGAGTCTAATATACGGATGTGTATTATGATTTTATCAGTCAGTTAAGTTCTCTGAATGCACCAACACCATCGTGAGGAGCATAACATCTCTGGACAGCAAATTCTTCCACATTGCCTTGTTGGACTGCAACAACTTCACCGGAAGCCAACTAAAAATCATCGCACCGGAAGACAGCCCAAACACGGACGGCATCCACATTGAGCGTAGCTCCAACGTTGACATCTCGAAGTCAGTCATCCGTACAGGGGACGATTGCGTGTCGATCGGGAACGGAAATTCCGGAATTTCCATCACAAACGTCGCATGCGGGCCTGGTCATGGCATCAGGTAAATAAATTTTATCGCATCACCTCATGTTTTTCACTCATTTCGGATACCAGAATTGAACTTTAGTTTTTTGGGTCAGTTTGAAATGAGATTTTGAAATGTAATTTGGTTAAATTTTGTAGCGTGGGGAGCTTAGGGAAGTACCCCTACGAGAAAGATGTGAAGGAACTTGTTGTTAGGAATTGTGTTTTCACAGGGACACAAAATGGTCTCAGAATCAAGACTTGGCCGGATTCACTAAGTAGTATTAAAGTCACTAACATGACATTCAACAATATTGTCATGAGGAATGTTTCCAATCCTATCATCATTGATCAGCAGTACTGTCCTTTCAAATCCTGCACCAACACGGTCAGTCTAGCTAGTCGAATCATTTTATTTTAATAATTCCGTAGCGAGTTCGGGAAAATATAGTTCTCCTTAAGAGCGGGCCCTTTGTGTTTGTGTTATTTTTTTAGGTTCCGTCCCGGGTCGAGATCAGCAACATTTTATTCAAAAACATAAGGGGGACCTCGATGACGTCGGACGCGGTAGTGTTGGATTGCAGCCAAACGGTGCCTTGCAGGAATATCAAGATCGAGGACGTGCATTTGAATGTTACCGGAGGAAAGGAAGCGTTTTCGAGCTGCGAAAACGCTCAAGTTCAGTACTTTGGAATGCAGATTCCTCCACCGTGCATGTCATAGACATTGTAGAATCTCAATTGTTATGTTGTTGTGTAGGCTTTTGTTGTTATAGATGATGTAATTTAAATGTAGTGTTGGATTTTTTATTTTATTTATTCAGAATGATATTGTTTTGATGATATTTTTATAATTTGATTATTTTCTTCTTTTTATTTGATCTCCTCACTCTACCCATCCAAGTTGTGAGTCCCAAACGTCCTAAAAGCTTTCTCCACTTAGGAATCATTATGAGCACAAGAAAATTTCTAAACCATAAATACAATTCAAAATGAGGTTAAAAATGAATTTTTCATTCTAATCGTAAGGTATCTGGGGTTTATTTAACAATTCGACCATTTTGGCAACAGTTTGCTTTATTTGGGGTGCTTATGATATTGCCCTATTATTCTTGAGATTTTAAAATGGATGCCAAAAGAAAATTCTTTTCCGACTACATTACACTGTGTATTGCTGACTTACATGATTACATCATTATGTTATGTAGCAAAGTAAATAAAAGCAAAAGGCATTTCGGTTCGGGGTATCAATTGTTTATTGGTTTTTTGTCCTGGGTACACTTGTAAAGCCCATTTATTGGACATTTCCTCCCTTATAATTTTATATTGGTCTACGTGAACATTCAAACTTATTGTGTTTATACACTTCCCTCCTGTCCCTGTTACATTCTAACCGACGTCGTCATTTTAAGTTACCGTTCCGTTAGAGTTAGCAATTATCAGAGAAAAAATAGTTTGTAATATGGTTAATCCCCTACAGTAATTTGTCTCCATTCATAACGCTAAAACCCCCAATTTCATCCAAACCCTTACCCTTCCTTCCCGATCTCTCATTCCCCAACGAAATCCCAACATCTCTGAACCCGACATCCACCTCTCCGAAACCGACCGTCCTCTTCCTAATCACTCCAGGACAACAACCCTTGCAAACCCAACTTTCATCCCTCTGGTCCTCCACTAGTCCGTCGCCGAAGTTCAGATGTCGTCTTCCACCGACCGCCCGTCGATTCCTCTCTCCGACGTTCCCACCTGCAAATGTGGACTTCCAGCCAATATCCATGCGTCCAACAAGGCTATCTTATTCGGTCGTCGCTTCTGGGTGTGCCCTAGGGATTTCAAAGTTTGCTTTCAACTTATCTCACCTCATTCGTAGTTTATGATGAGTGTTGGCCCCCAGACGTTCGATAATTTGTTTGTTTGGAGACTTTAAAGGGTTTGATCTTGTTTTACTCAAATTTTGGTATAATAGTGGGGTATGGTTCAACATATTTGTCTTGTTTTCTCTCAACTAGAATTTAAGGATGGTGCCGCAAGTTGCATGTTCATAGTATTTTTATTCATAATTGTGCTTATTTCCTTTCTGTCACTTTACATGGAACTTGACCACACCATGAATTTCGTTGACACACCCAACTTTTACCTCAAATGAAAATGAAGGGAAAAGAAGATGTGGTACTTAATTATGTAGAACTTGGAATGCACCATATTTTGTTTTCCTTAATTCTCACTAACTACTAATATGTGAAACAAACATGCATCAGTTAGGTTTCTTAGACACTGCACCAACTTGACATTTTCATGTTTTGGGTTGATTCTTGCAACTTGACCAAGAAATGAAGAATAGGATTTTGGGTTAAAGTTGAAAACCAATGGTACAACGATATTAACGAAAACCAACTTATGAATATAATGTACAATTTCCTTATGTAGAACTTGGTCACTTTTATAATATAAAATTGTTTTTGATCAATAATTGTTATTTATTTTTGTAGAGTTCACATTCGTGCGATTTTTTTAGGTTGTACTAGGACGATACAAAAAACCCGTGATGGAAAAGTTTAGTTTGATTAATGATAAGATGGAGTATTGCTTGGATGAGCTTCTCAATCTCAATGTTCGGGTCAAGGAGATGCATGCGTTACTTCGTGAAGTGAAGCAAAATGTGGACGAGGTGAATGTGATTGTGAAGATGACCGACATGTTTTTCTTGGTGTTATAGTCCTTGCTCTGTTCGTAAAGTTGGTTGTTTAGAATGAATGTCTATGTGTGTTTCAATGTTTTGTATGTGTGTTAAGATGTTTGTTATGAGTTAAATGTTTTGGTTTAGCTGAACTAAATGCGACGACGTGAGCATGCAACAATTTGGTATGGTTGTGTATGAAGTAGTCATTGTCTCTCCCTTGTTTAATCAACTATAAATTTGGTTTGTATCTGGGTTTGTATCTGGAGATTTCTGAATTTTCAGGTGTCTATGTGTGTTTCAAGTGAGCCACTTTGACTTGACATTATACTTTAAAAAAATTGTTTCAGAGCCAACTATTGCGTCAAGCTACTTTCAACACAAGATCAAATTTTAAAAAAATAAAATCTAAAACAACTAATCCATCCCTAAGCTTCTCAAACACATGTGCCTACATCACAACTGAATTAAAACTAAAAGTATCACACACAACTGAATTGAAACTTATTTCAAATACAACTTAAAGTGAAACACATATGCCTGCATCATAACTGAATTAAAACTAAAATTATCACAGACAACTAAATTTAAATTGATTTTAAATACAACTTAAAGTCAAATACATGTGCCTGCATCACCACTGACTTAAAAAAATTGAAATAAAGTTCGATCAAGGGAGACATCCACCGCTAACTTGACCAAGAAAGTCCATCATTGGTCCAGAAGCAGTGATTATAGGTGGTGGATCGGTTGTACTAAAAGTTGTTGGTGCTTCAAAAGTATCTGCATTATTTTTTGAAGAACTTCCCTTAGTCTTCCTATCACAACCTCTCTTCATGGTACGTTGAGCCCCCCCCCCCCCCCCCCCCTATTTTTTAGTACTACAACAACAAAAATGTTAGTAAATTTGTCTAAATTTTATGACCGTTGAATCCCAAATAAATACATCACCACCAAACCAAAATGAGAAATGGTTGATCAAGTAAAATGTCTAAATTTTTGCAACTTCACCTATCCGGGAATGAGTGTTGATCCATCATTGGTTCCTTGCATTTCCAAGCATGGTGTCCTAAAATCCCACAATTCTGCATTTGTGTCGTCTTTGTGTGTTTGTCGGCTCGTCAAATGCTTTTTTACTCTTCAATGTTGCTCTTCCGGCTTTCCTCATGGTTTTCGGTGGTAGTACAAGTCCGACTTCTTTGACCCAATTTGCTCTGTCTGGCATCAGACTAATGTTCATGGTGAACTTCATAACAATGTACCATTCGCTCACGTAATTCTGCCACAACCACGCCTCTAAGTGTTGAAAGCAAGGCACAAACATGCTTGCAAGGTGATGCATTGCATACATTGCATCATATGTCTTTCATTTAGATTACTTTTACATCAATAAATGCTACTAAGGTATGTGTTTAGTCTTATTTACAGAATACAGGGACCTGAATGCAATTTACCAACATTCCGAGCATAAACGTGTGCAAAAGATTCACTTCTATCATAAAGACCGAATTCAAGTTTATCGGGTTTCAATTGGAAATGCATCCAAGCATAAAAGCATTCAAGGAACTAATCACAAAAAGGTCAAGGACTTAATTGCAAAATGCCAAGGACCTAATTGCAAAAGAAAAGGATCAAGTTATTTTGTTGGAAAAGTCAAAAGAAAAATCAACTATAAATCTCCAACAATGGAAGGAATTAATCCGGAGCTCAAGACAATGGAAAGAAATCATCCAGACACGCAAATAAAGTTCAAATCATACCATAAACGCGTGACAAAAATCCTGATTAAATCCGACCAACGTGGAAGACTAAGGGAATAAAACAAGAATTAAAAGAACAGAATTTTATTAATAAAACTAAGGTACACTAAAAACTTGATGTGAAATTTTATTTATACCGCAAGTGCACGGCGTCAATGAAGACGTGGCAAGTACGGGTCGAACACAAGGAGGGAGAGATTTCGTTGTTAGTGTGATTTCGATTGAGGGGAAGAAGGGAGAGAAGAATTAATTTGGGTTTTTGGGGTTTTTGGTTTAATTAACTAAAGTACGAAACAAAAGCAATTAAAATTAAAACAAGAACAAAGAGAGAAATCCGTGGGGTGGAGGTTTAGACTTAGGTTTAGAGTAGAGAATTACTGAAACTTATTGTAAATCATGTTAGTTATGAAGCATTACAAGATAAATGACTTAACATAAACTCAAGTAATCAAAATACACTAATCATGAACTTAAAATAATAACATGCATTCATCATTCTCTAACCCTAATTCCATCACCTCCACCCTTTGGAGAGAGTTAGAAACTCATGGAGGGAGGAAGAAGAAGAGGTCCTTGAGACATTAAAAGAAAACTAAAACAAGAATTAAAAGAACAGAATTTTATTAATAAAACTAAGGTACACAAATAAGAACAACAACCAAGGACCCTATTTACATCGTTCTCGGGTCTATTTATAGTTGCTACAAGGGACTTAGGTATAGAATTGGATAGTACACGTGTCCATACACGAGTGGACGAAATTGGGACACACGGATCGACCAATGGGCGGCGGAATCGCCGCACATCATGTGTATTGTGCGGAGGATTCGCCTCCCACGTTGGTCGGATTTAATCAGGATTTTTGTCACGCGTTTATGGTATGATTTGAACTTTATTTGCGTGTCTGGATGATTTCTTTCCATTGTCTTGAGCTCCGGATTAATTCCTTCCATTGTTGGAGATTTATAGTTGATTTTTCTTTTGACTTTTCCAACAAAATAACTTGATCCTTTTCTTTTGCAATTAGGTCCTTGGCATTTTGCAATTAAGTCCTTGACCTTTTTGTGATTAGTTCCTTGAATGCTTTTATGCTTGGATGCATTTCCAATTGAAACCCGATAAACTTGAATTCGGTCTTTATGATAGAAGTGAATCTTTTGCACACGTTTATGCTCGGAATGTTGGTAAATTGCATTCAGGTCCCTGTATTCTGTAAATAAGACTAAACACATACCTTAGTAGCATTTATTGATGTAAAAGTAATCTAAATGAAAGACATATGATGCAATGTATGCAATGCATCAAATACCCCCACACCTAGATTTTGCTAGTCCCTAGCAAAACAGAATATAAGAAAAATAAAAACAGGGAAATCCTAACTCACTTTCGTAGGAATCACGGTTGCACTTAGCATGTGCAACAAGCCTTTAAACCTCCTTGTTGCCAAGGGGGAGGAGTGTTGTCTCCTGAGGGTTTTCAGCAGATATACCCACAAAGTCTTAATTCAACATTCCATTAATAGCTCTTAATATTTCTGCCTTCACCTTATACATCTCACTTAAAGTTCTCGCATGCTCATTATATAAATCTAGCTCAAAAAATATGACTTGGTCTTTGTTCCTCCAACATTCACACCACTAACCCTTCTATACATGTTTATCACTTGAATTATTTTGCACGCCTCCTCTGGTGGTGAAGTATCATTCGGATCAACCATGGCATGGATCATTCTTTTAGCTTTGGGCCTTGAGTATTATTATTTTTTTCTTTTCTTCCGTGATTCAACACATTTGCTTTTTGACACTTTTACCCTTTTGGCATTTGTGTAGCGAACTCATATTGTAGACCATCTACTCCATGGAGTTTCTATAATGCCAGTGTCCGACCTCTCCAGACTTTGTGATACAAGAGTTTCAGGTGATATTCTCTCTGTAGTTGATCAGCAATATTCTTCACTGTGAGTCTCTCATCTTGCCTTAACAATTCAAGTGCTTGATATGCAATCTAGTCCTTTGTATCTATCTTTGAACCACAAGTATTGATGGAGGAGCATGTGTGAGAGTTCTAAGTTTCTTGATCTAAAACGCCTTCGACTCTTGCATCCGCGACACATGAATTCTCCATGTGCAATTTGTTTCTTGACACATTGCAGTCACTTGATCTGGTTGACTCTTAATTATATCAACTGCACTCTCAGACAAGATACAATGTTGCAACAAACACATTCTGAAGCAGCCCATATCCGGGAAAATTGCCCCCACAGACATCACCGGGTTCTTCATGTCAACATGAATTGGTTTTGGTCCATCATCGATATTAAAGTCCAACTCTTGCAGAAGGTCATCCTCATCCTCGAAGGTGTCATCAAACTTCGGGAAGAGGACTTCTTCTTTCTCATATCTTTCCAATTCTGACTCTCTACTCGACATGTATTCGGGTCCTTCATCAAATCCCTAGTGGCAACCATGTCAACATCATCGTCATCTTCGATTGTGGGGTCATCATTTTGGACTCCACGAAAACCTCTCCTACAAGTGCCACTGCTAGACCTTCTTGGTTGACTGCCTTTTTTCAAACCTTCCATTTGCATAGGTTCAATTGTTGGAGGTTGTATTGGAGATTGTGGTTGTTGTGGGCATATAATGGTGTTTTGAACTTGTCCTTCTGTTACCAGAACAATTGGACATTCAGGCCGATCCACAATTTTGCTACCAAAACAGGAGTCCACATGGTGTAGTCCTTCAACCCCACATTCTTCCTCCCTATTCGTATCATTTTTGGTCAAATGAGGATCGTCACCTATGGCCGGCGCCGTGGAGACATTTTATACACTTCCAAAGATGTGCAACTCCATCTTCTGATTACTATCCAGTAGTGCTTCCTCTAAATCCATATCCGAAGAGATGGTTTGATACTCTCTCATCTTCGGATGAGGAACCGTGTAGTGAATTCTCAATACCTGGTTGACACCAACCTCAACAAACTTTTTGGTCTACCTCTAAAGATTACTAAAATTGACTTCTTCAATAATGATCATCCCCTCTGCCTCTTTGAAACCCACAGCACGCCTATGTCCCTATCTAGATACCCATTTTCCTCAATGTGCAATTTAAGGTTAATATTTGTCACCCGAACATTCCTGGTAAGATGAATAAAGGGTTTCCAAAACAAAGGTATTTACAATAAAGTTCTACATTCTCACATTAGCAGAAGAATTGAATATACATGTTCAATTTCAAGAGCTCAAGTAAATTGTTGTCATGGATAACTGAAGAAAGATACTTGAGACTAAGATCAGTTAAAAGAACATGTAAGAACAAGGATTCATATTATTGCCATATTGGACTTTCATGAATGGCGAAGCATGAATCAAGAACATAAATCAGTTGGGCCACAAAAAACATGAAGGTTTAGACGCTACAAAATTTGGACCACACCAACATTAAGGTTAAGACGCTGTAAATTTCTTGTTGCATACCTTTCGAGCACTTCTTAACTAATAATAAAACATGGTATGTTACTGGGATTTATATAAGATGAGAAACAAAAAACCACCAAAAGTTTCAAGCAAAAAACTTAAGATCCAGAACCATTCCTTCGTCAAAAAGAGATACATGTGTAGGATTTCATGTTTAATTGCACATATTTATTTTCGAAATTTTTATGCACAATAAAGATCAATTACAATTTTTCTATGATTTGTTTCATGCATGCATCAGTTTGTTTCAATAACTAGTTTCAAAACTTTATTAAAACAAACATGGGCTTCGAATTTCATACCTAGAAGTTCTCTAAAACTTCTTGAAGATCCAGAGACGTTGAGGATGCTTGTTGCTGCGCCGGATGCCTCCGAGTGTTCACTAGACTCTAAACAAGATCGGAGAGAGAAGAGCTAGCCTCTCAATCTCCAATAGGGTTTAGAATCTAATTACTAACCCCTCTTTAGTTCCCTTGAGAAGAAGATCTCTGAAAACTAAAACTAAACTTAAGAATTAAGGAAATTTCGTGGATAATTATGGAGAGAGAAGTTTGCACAAGAAGATAATGAATTAATTAATTAATGAGGTAATGAGATAAACTTGTATTTATAAGTTCTCTCGAAATTACCTATTCATGTGCAACCTCTTGCCCATGATTTCATGCAAACTTCCTTCTAACCAACACTTATTTGCTAACAAATAATCTTAGCCACGAATTAAATCAGTTATGGACCAATTCCATGCATGATCTAATTAATTTTTAAATTTATTCTGCAGTAACCGTCTGAATCGGTCGACCGTGTTAAGGGTTCGGTTGACCGATTAGACCAAGTTTTGGTCGACCGTTTATAACTCGGTCGACCGTTTAGACCAAGTTTCGGTCAACCGTTCGCAACAAAAATTATTTCATCGCAATGTTCGGTCGACCGACCGAACTACTTCGGTCGACCGAAAACGAACAGACGAAATTCCTGTAGCGATCGAGACACATTCGGTCGACCGTTTACCATTTAGGGGTCGACCGTTTTTGCATAATGATGCAGATTTATCAAATTTCGGTTTAACCCCTACAAAATTTGACATTTCGGGATTAGTAGTAAATTCACAACTTCTGTAACATATTATCCTATGTAATGAGAAATCATTATACCCCATAATATTTACATCACATATGAATTTAATTTAGATTCTAATTATGTTATTAATCACAACATAGTTTTGATTTTGCTTGTTCACCACATGTGTCATATTTTCTACATGAAACCCGACACACCTTATGAACTCAAAATCCCCATTTCTTGTTTCCCAGTTTTGTAGTGTGACCTATGGGAGGATCTAAACTAAGTTGGCAG
Organism: Triglochin maritima; assembly: GCA_963682175.1. Classification (NCBI taxonomy): domain Eukaryota; kingdom Viridiplantae; phylum Streptophyta; class Magnoliopsida; order Alismatales; family Juncaginaceae; genus Triglochin; species Triglochin maritima. The sequence continues at coordinate 15,116,845 of OY821774.1, read as the reverse complement.
TGATATTAAGAGCTTAATATAAAAAGCTATAAGCGGTATCTAGCTACACATTACAGCTCCCAATTAGTTAGATGTCTTAATTCCACTCGAACCAAAACCCGATCCATTTAGTGATGGAGTGCACCACTTGTGTCCGTCCCTTGCCACATGATATTAAGAATACACACAGAGTAGTATTGTGTCATCTTTGTATTAGTATTCATTTCTTGATCTCTTTAAGCTAGTTATAAATATGTGACTTAACTCAAATCAAATTGTGCACATTATAACTTTGCTTTATCAAGGGGCCCACTAATATCATCACTCAATTAAGAGGGGTAATGATAATCTTTTGACTAACTATCTTCTCCAACGAAAGTCATACTTAACCAACTAATACCTTTACGCTACATTCATCGATAGCTCAAGACACTAGTCTAATCAAGCAATTCTTAAGTGATCGGATAAAAGTTTCATATCAAAGGACCAAGGACACAGTAAAATATTAATGACACAGAAACACATTTCTATAATATTTTACTTATTAGGTCTATTCAGTATACAAAAGTAATATTTTCCTCTTTTGTGTACCCGTGTTGTCACTCACTTGTAGAGCTACAATGATCTATGACCAACACGACAATCTTAACTCGGTAATTAATGTCCCATGTTAATTACTACGATTGCGAATATCTTTTGTTTTATGTAAACCAATATCTTTTTGAGCTCAACTGTTAAGGACTAAGAGCCTCTTCCTTAACACTTCTAAAAGACGAATAACATAAACAAGGAACAAAATGATTTCTCATTCAATTCATAATAATTGACATTTAAAAGTAAAACTTTTAGAACACATTCCCTTCAATCTCCCACTTGTTATCAAAGTTTTCTTTCACATACATTCTCAATGTATAAAATATTAATAACTAGGGTAACCTTCTCAAATCACCTATCAAGCCAGTCCACATGGATCCTCGGATCCATGGACTCGAAATATATTTCGCCTCTTAGCTTGGTATGAAGGTTTGTTGAATGGATCAGTTGTGTCACTGTTGTGTCCACCCATTTATTTATTTTGTCTTTCGTTGGTGGTTGAGTTAGCCATAGTGATATTACTCCTAACTACATTAGCTCATACCCCCACCTTTGATAATGATGACGCATCATCATTCCAACCTCCTATTGTCAAGAATCCCTATGAGAATTGCATCAAAATAGCCCTCGGCTGTTTTCTCCTTTGTCTTCCATAAACAAGAACCTTATCCTTAGTCCGGTTAAAGTACTTCAGAATATTCTTGACCGCAATCCTACAAGTAGGACCTGCGTTGGATTGGTGACTACCTGTCACACTTAGAGCATACGAGATATCGAGTCTTGTGCAAGTCATTGTGTACATGGTCCTTCCTTTTGCTGAAGCATAAGGGATACCTTCATGTACTCCAAGTCTTTACGTCATTGGGCACGTTTGAGACTTCTTGAGTTGCACACCTATACTCGCACTTATTGGCACATTGTCCATATCGGAATTGTTCACCCTGAACATTTCCAAGACATTGTCAATGCATGCACATTGACTAGGGCCAATGAGTCTACGGGATGTATCTTAACGTATCTTGATTCTCAAGATGTGTTGAGCCTCATCCATTTCTTTTCATTGAAAATGCCGATTTCAATGAAATTTCTCGTTTGCTAATGCAAAGGTATATGATTGCTCATGAGCAATATGTCATCGACATATAAGATCAGAAGTACTACACGGCTCCCACTAATCTCCTCATATCAACAAGGTTTTCCCTTACTTTGAATGAAGTGAATCTTCTTCACCTCTTCGTCAAAGCGTTTGTTCCAACTCCTCGATGCTTGCTTCAATCCATAAATGGATCTTTGAAACTTGCATATCTTCTCGCTATTCTTTGGATCATCAAAACCTTGAGGTTGTACCATGTACATATCCTCCTCCATGTTCCCATTAAGGAACACTATTTTGATATCCATCTTCCATATTTCACAATTGTGAAATGTGGCAATAGTGAGCATAATCCGAATAGATTTTAACATGGCAACCTCTCAAAAATTTCATCAAAGTCAATTTCTTGAATTTGAGTGTAACTTTTGCTACAAGCCTTGCTTTGTAGGTTGTCAAGTTACTATCCATGTCTATCTTCCTCCTAAAAGCTCATTTATACTAAATGACATTTTCTCTTGAGGAAGGCAAATCAAGTTCCATACTTGATTGTCATACATGGATTCTATTTCGGATTTCATGGCCTTAAGCCATAGTCTGGAGTCTTTCCTTTTCATTGCTTCTCGTAAGGTCGAGGGATCTTTGGTATCTAGTACCACGATCTCGTGAAGTCCCGCATACTTATTGGGTTTCTTTCTTTCCCTCGTCGACCTTCTCCATTCTTTTGGTTCTTCTCGTGTCTCTCGAACTTCTTCCACAATTTCTTGAGGAATAGGTTCACGTTCGACTCTCGAACGTACACTAGGTGGGGATGATTAAGATTCTCTCACAATTTCTTGTAAGGATCTCTAGCTCATGCTCCCACTAACCAAATGAATCTCGGTTGGGCCTTCATGATTTTGAATGCAACATTCACATCATGATCTTGTAGAGTATCTTGAGTTTTCCCAAGCTTAACTCTACTCCCACTACTTTTCTCTCTTTTCCAGAAATTCTAGAAAAACCATATCTCTCTCTACAATCTTTCGATTGGAGGTGATACACCAAAAGTAGTATCCTCTTACCACACGAGTATAACCTATAAAGAAGCAATTATCCAATTTTGGTTGAAGCTTGGTCGACATCAATTCCTTGACGTAGACCTCACAACCCCAAATCTCGAGAAAGTTGAGCTTAGGTGTCTTTCAACTCCATATCTCACAAGCCATTTTCTCCACGGATTTGGATGGAATATTATTTAGTGAGTTCGTCATTTCTTGTAGTGCATACTTCCAAAAGTAAAATAGGCAATTTAGATTGACTTATCATTGATCGAACCATGTCGAGCAATATCCTATTCCTACTTTAGGAATGAGTCAAATTAGGTATCCTAAGCACTCACCCCTACGAACCATTCATAGAGACTCGATATTCTTGTTGAGTCGGTTCACTACTTCATCCTCGAATTCCTTGAACTTGTCAAAGAATTCACTTTTGTTTCCCATTAGACAAATATAACCTTAATGACTATAGTTATCCGGGAACAAAATGAAGTACCTTAAACCGTCTCTTGCACTTGTACTCATTAGACCACATACATTCGAATGTATCATATCCAATAAGGCACTCGTTTTCGTTCCTTTCTTCTTGAAAGGTCTTTTGGTCATTTACTTGACCAATCCGACAATGCTACAAGAATGAATCATTCTCGTGAGTTATCTTAGTTTCCTTTTGTTATTGTTTGTTTGAGTTTGTTTATTATTCATTTCAAGCAAATAGAAGTCATTCCAAACGAATGTATTTGCATAGAGAATTCCATTCTTCGATATAGACAAGCAAGAATTAGAAATATATATTAAGTTATCCATATCCAAAACATGATACAGAATAGTTCTTGCTAATCGAAGGCACTTAATAAACATTCTTCAAAACATAAATTTAAATCATTAGACTATTGAAGTTCCATAGAACCTTGTACAATCGCAACTATGCTTGTACTATTTCCGATCTTCAATATCATCTCGTTCTCCACGAGTTCCTTCATATCCTTCAATAGCTGCACATCAAAATTATGTGAGCACAAGATCTGGTAACCATTACCAAATTGAGGACAGAGGTGATTAAATTTATCTCAATAACAGACATACCTACGACGTTTCTCGGGTGTCTACATTCAATCATCCCATTTTCAAGGTCTTCCTTGTACTTGGGGCAATTAGGTCGGATGTGTCCCTTTTCACCGCAGTGAAAGCACTCCGTGTTGGGAGTTGGAGATTTGAAAGAGTTCCCCCTTGAGATACTCCTATGAGCACCTCCTACTCCCTTGCTTTTGATTGACGTATCTTTGGTAATTTTGCTTTTACCTTTATTGATCATTTTGCTCCTCTCATGGACGGCTAGGACCTGATTGTCCAGACCCTTGCCCATGTCAACTTCTGCCGTTTTGAGAGCGTTGTGAAGATCCTCAAGACTCACCACCTTTTCACGCACATGATAGTGCATCACAAAATCCTTAAAGGACGGGGCTAGAGAACCAAGAATCAGATCTTCGGCAATGTCATCGGGCATTGGAGAGGAGAGCTTCGACAATTTCTCAAGGTATCCTTGTATCGTGAGAAAATGCATGGATACCGATGTTCCCTCCGCCATGTGGCACCTTGTGAGTGCGATGGTGGTCTTATAGCGCTCCTTTCGGGCACTATCCATGAACATTTTTGTTAAAGCTTCCATGGTCTTCTTGGGTTTTGAATCCAAGTATTTCGATTGAAGCGAGTCACCCATGGATGCCAACATTAGACCGTGAACTTGATTCTCTTGGTCTTCCCACTTGACTATTGCCTCTTTCTCATTACCGGTTGCCTTCTCATTCAATTTTGGGATTTCACCATCCAAAATATGAGATAGTTTTTCAAACCTCAACACGATATTAAGATTGAGTTGCCATTTCATGAAGTTTGAGCCATCATTTTGCAAAGGATTCTTTTCGATCATAGATCGCACAATTGGTTGGATATTAGACATTTCTACAAAATATATTATACAGGATTTTAATGTCAATTTTATGTTTTTTAAAATACATACATATATATCAAATATAATTGTAAATACTGCAAATAAAATTTTGCCCAAAAATACAGTAATCCAAGATCCTATCAATTGCAATATAGACTAGCTAAGGGCTATCGAATATATCACAATATCAAGGTAAGAAAAACTCTTTCTAATCACAACCTTTTTGAATTTTAGCAATATTAGCATCTTCAAACTCTTGTGATTCTTGTCGTTTTTAATTATGAGGGAATATGACCTATCCTCGTAAGAAAAACTTTTTCCCAAAACCGAGCGAGGGCTCTAGGTAATGTTAAGAAAACTTATTTTCATTTGATACGAGATACGTTTATCCATTGTATTCACAACCAAACATACTTGGGGTTCACTAGGGTGAAATGCACCTCATATATTTAATCGTGACACAACAATAGACAACCATTATATCTCCCACTATTCCCGAAGATGAAGGGAGCTATCTCCCACTAAGGGCGAGCAGAGTATCCCTCGATCAATGGCTGCTAGTGGATGAAATAAGAAGGAAAATTACTCTTAATTTTGTTGGAAAATTTCATATATTAACATGTGATTCGGAATTTTAGGTTATCATGCATATTATCATTCATACACATCCTAACATTCAATCACATTCATCACATGCATAGCAGAAATTAAAAACAGAAATTAAACCATTCACACAATCCGCATCGTGTGAGTTTATATGTTCCCTTTGATCCTTGATCCTCGATCCCTGATCTTCGATCCTCGATCGATGCGCTACAGAGGCGACTTCCTCTTGCACCGGAGATGTAGATTTTACAGAAAATAAACATGCTCTTCACATTCGATAAAAAACCGACTAGTGCAAGTCCTATGAAAAACCTCTCAAATGCAAATGCAAACAAATATCTTTTGTTTTATGTAAACCAATATCTTTTAGAGCTCTACTGTTAAGGACCAAGAGCCTCTTCCTTAACACTTCTAAAAGACGAATAACATAAACAAGGAACAAAATGATTTCTCATTCAATTCATAATAATTGACATTTAAAAGTAAAACTTTTAGAACACATTCCCTTCAACATGCCCATCTAATATTAGGTCCATGCCATTTACATATGAATGGAAAATGGTGAATGAGTATATAGTCGCTTTAGTCTATGACACCATAATGACTTTTGATAGAAGTATAACATTTGTAACCAACTTATGATTCGTACAATACAAATTACAACCTAGCAAGTCCGTCAACCAAATACCACATATGACAATGTTGTTAGTTCAAAGTCAGAGGTTGTAATATGGAATAAATTACCTTACTCTAAGCACAAATGGCTAGCAAGATGCAAGGAATATAATCTGAAGGTTGCAATTGCATACACCTATATCAACCTAGGTAAAAAAAGAAACATGGAAACCATTATTGATATTTTAAACAACATAATTAACCATACAACCAACTATTGTAATTCTATTAAAGAAGAATCACATTATGTAGTGTCTTAACCTTCATGAATGGCGAAGCATGAATCAAGAAACCAAAAGTTACAGTAATTCGAAACACCTACCTCAGAGAGGTGGATGTCGGGTTCAGAGATATTGGGATTTCGTTCGGAATTGAGATCAGGAAGGAAGGGTAAGGGTTTGGACAAAATCAGGGGTTTTAGGGTTATGAATGGGGACGAATTAATGTAGGGGGTATACCAAATTACTAAATAATTTTTCTCTGATAATTGTTAACTCTAACAGAACGGTAACTGAAACCGACAACGTCGGTTGGAATGTAACGAGGACAGGATGGAAGTGTATAAATGCAATATCTGGAGTTTGCATGTCCACAGGGTCAATATAAAAAAATATAGGGGAGCAAATGTCAAATAAAGAAGCTTTACATGTGTACTCGAGCAAAAAAACCCAATTTTTCTTTGTTTGATCAAGAAAATATTCCTAGTGTGTCGCTCTAACTAAAATGGCAGAAAAATGATTATCGGGATAAACTTGTTATGAAATCCAAAGGTCTTGGATGATTCACATTCTCCTCCCATAACTCCATCAACCTCTCAGATTCTAATTTGTAAACTCTTGTAACATACACTCTTTCATTTGTCTCCTTTAACCTATAAATATGAGACCATTGTAATACTTTGTGTATTGAAATACAAACAATTATTTTAACTCAAATCATCATCTTATTTGTTCTTTGTTATATTATTTTATAACACGTTATCAGCACGAAAGCTCTACCGTTACCGGCTAAAACCTTTGGTGTCCACTCTGAGTCAAGAAAGTTTATTAATCTTACGCTGACTATTAAAAATAGAATGATGTGTCTTGATCCCAAGCCATGAGAAATCCTAGCCATACCTAAGGAGAAGACAATTAATTAACTTTAAAAAAAGGGAACTACTAAACGTCGCCCCAAAACTACTTAAATCGCCCCTTGAAATTACCAAATTGCCCTTAACAATATATTTAATACTCATATCGTCCCGTGTCTTTAAACAAGGTTATTGACTCAGTTTTACTAACATTCCTAGTACCAACACCACGAAAATGTCTGGCGAAACGCCTAGATCAGGCGAAGTAACGGAGGCGGATTTTTTTTTCCGACACGGGCGTCTGGCTAAGACGCCTGTACCATCGTGGAGGCGTCTTAGCCAGACGCCTCCACGATGGTACAGGCGTCTTAGCCAGACGCCTATACCATTGTCTAGGCGTCTGGTTAAGACGCCTCGACCATGGTGGAGGCGTCTTAGCCAGACGCCTCCACGATGGTACAGGCGTCTTAGCCAGACGTCCCGTTTTTTTTAATGTTTTTTGTCAAATTAAAATTATACGGTGTGTTATCTCAAATTATTTGACGTTTCTTTGCAAATTTTCGGTGGTAACCGGTCGGATTACAATGAGTTTTTTTGCAAGTGATGAAGATTCAAAAAAATTCCAGATCCAACATTTTTAAAGTTCCAAATCCCCCGGTGGTAAAACATCATGACTTACAAATACCACCTCGACAGGTCGTTCGGGGGTGGCAAGGGGGCAACGCCCCCTGGAAATTTTTTGGATTTTGAAATTGTTGGATCTGGAAATTTTTGAATTTTCGGTGTACCGAAGAGGTATCGGTCATCCGAATATAGTAATTATTAACTTATTAATTAATTTAACAATTATCTAAATTTATAATCAATTATTTTTTAAAAAAATAATAAAAAATTACGGGCGTCTGACGGAGCCGCCCCCACGTAGGAGGGGGCGTCTGGCTAAGACGCCTCCCCCATGGAGGAGGCGTCTTACACAGACGCCTGTCCCAAGGGCGGAGCGTCTGGGTAAAACGCCTCCCCGATGGGTAAGGCGTCTGGGTAAAACGCCGCCCCCATGGGGAAGGCGTCTTAGCCAGACGCCCCCTCCTACGTGGGGGCGGCTCCGTCAGACGCCCGTAATTTTTTATTATTTTTTATTATTTTTTTATTAAAAAGATGTTAGATGTTTTACCAGATTCGAGTACACTGGGGCGTCTGTTGGTTCATTACTGACCTCCAAAACATTATTTTTTATGATTATAAGAGGAATATGAAGAGAGATGTGTGATAGGAGGGTAAAATGTCGCGTTATAGCAGTAGAAATGAGAGAAGGACAAAATGGTAATTTCAAGGGGCGATTTAAGTAATTTTGGGACGATGTTTAGCAATTCAGTAAAAAAAATGCCACTACTACAAAATAAGTTTGCCCTACAGATTTGAAAAAAAAGCCCAATCTGTCGGCAATGCGCTTCTCGAAGGGTCTTTCGGCAATAGTGCCGACATGTGTGGATCACGTGTCGCACCTTCGATTGGGCACGAAATCAACTTTTTTGTGCAAGACCTGATGATTTAGGACTATTGCCAGCGAATTTCCATTGGCAATTATCTTCCGTGATAAGCTTCTTTCCAAGTGGTGTGCCAAACATATCGACACCAAACTATGAAAAGGGAAGATCGAGTAGTTGGAACTTTTGATTTGAGACAAGCTGTCTGAAGAGAGAAGAATCTAGGATTTTTTGCAAGAGTGAGAGAAGCGGCTAAATTAGGCATCTATGCCTTATTGAATAAAATAATAAGGTTACAAAGTCATTTGTACATCATAATGTTTCAACAAATTGATTGGAATATTATAATAATTGGATCTACCGTGATACAAACTCATTCGATACAAAAGGGGTGGGTTGGTGCGAAAAGTTTCGAAAAGTGATTTTCGGAGTCAAACGAAAAACAGAAGAAAACATAATCCAATGGAAAACAATTTCCTTCTGATTGAATTCTGTTGTTTGTGCATGTTTGGACAAATAAATTCTAGCCAGTTTGGATATCGAGACATGGTTGACCGAAAATATCGATAAACCGAAATGAGAATTCCAGTAAAAGAATTTAATTTCTCATAGCAAATGTTTCGGATGACCGAATGAATTTCGATCGTCTGCACTGGTTTGGTCTAGTAAGGATTGCGGTGTACCAAAATGTGTTCGGTCATTCGTTACGATGATTCTGGTAGACCGAAATGTGTTCATTAGTTAATTACTTTGGATTTTCCGTTGCTTTCCGACATCAAACCGAGGGGAATTATAGAAAAAATTGTATATATAGGAGAATTTGATGGAAAGTTGAAATGGATTCTCTTGAGTACACAAGACAACTCCCTTAGCAGTGGTCGGATGGAAAATAATTTTTAATTTTATTTCACTTTATTTGTCCCGGGGAGTTTTGACTTTGGTCAACTTTATCCTTTTCAATTTCACCAATACCATCGTGGGATTGCACTTTAGTTTTAGGTCCATATTGTATTCCAGTTTCTCCACCACTTGGAATTTTGATTCGAGCCGCAACCCACGTTGCAATCAACGTTTCAAAAATTAATAAGCTAAAAAATAAAAATTAAGAAATACTAGTGGATCAAGTCATGTCTCAATCATATTAGCATTTATTTTGGTTCCCCTCTTGCAATCATGTCATTTCGAAAGTGACACGCGTAACCTTCACGTCTATTCGTACTAAAACTTAAAAGGACAAGAAACACTTCAAAGGCTTGCAATGATTCAACTAAGACTAGAGTAACCATGACCTCAATCATGAGTTTAATTTCTCTTTATTCTTCTCTTTATTCTTTATCTTTCGTATCAGTTTTCTCTTTTCCTAACTCATTTTCTTCTTTCCTACACTATTCACATCTTAATCACAACTCACTACAACTTATTGCTCTCTTCCACATCATTTCGGGATCGATTTTGGAAAAACTTTAAATAATCAAAACAATTAGAAAACGTGTTTTCAAAAAAAAAAAAAAAAGATTCAAATAATTTTTAAAAAATCAAAACAAAAAAAATACTTTAAAAAACGTGTCAATCATTGACGACCTGGACGACCAGGTCGACGACCTGGTCATCCACGACCGGGACGTCACCCTACGATCGGGTTGAAACCGGTCGTCACCCTCAGTGAGAGGGTGACGACCCGGTCGTCGGGGTCGTCCCACGCCGGACGACCCCGTTTCTAAGATTAGTGATCATGATCGCAAGTGGAGAATGAAAGCATCACAATAATTCGTGCAAACCAATAGTTTAAGAAAATTTAGATTACACACAGATAGTACTTGATCACATAACATGGAAAAGCCAAAATTGTTACCCAATTAAATAAGTTTTAGCAAACAGTTTAAGTGGTCTCTAAACGTAATTAAGACAAACAAAGGTCGTCTATGAATCGTGTAATCAGTAGTTAGTTCTCGGAGGACGGAGATTCTTTCTGGATATACTCATGTACCCAACAGGGTTTTTCCCTGTTTCGATTTCGGCCGAGTAATTTTTTTATTTTTAGTGACTTCAAAAGGTAAACCTTCTTCCGGTAACACCTTATTATTCCATTCTAACCAAACATTCCACATAAACGAGCAGAACTAGATGTCCCACTCCTTCCTTGTTAGGCCTAATTATTTGAATATCCAATCGAAAAGCTATGCTATTCCTTGTTTCTACGTTAATATCTCGTAGGTTGCTTTGGGCCAGAAATTATCCACATAATTGCATTTAAAATACAAATGATGGGCATGATGGAGTAGCCACGATATCTTTCCTAGTTAAGTACCTCAACTTTTGGTGAAAGAGAAGCAGGAGTCCGCCATCATTAAGATCATAAATAAGCTGAATTACATGTAAAGTGACCCTAAACCAGCTATTAGTTCGAAGTGGAACATAGGATAAACTTATAGTCTTTTTTGTTTGCTCGGTAAAGTTCTCAAGGCCTGACACGATTACACGATATGTTGATTGTTTACAAAAAACTGACATGAATAACATCTTTTGATAGGTAATAAATTATTTTTTTACTTGATAACGGTCAATTAAGCTGTTATTTAGAAAGAAAATATCAATATGACATATCACTTAATTATTTTCAATATAAACATGATGAATCTTTTTCAAATTATACTTAACATGATAACACAAAATCCTGATATGAGTACAAAATTGTTTGATATGATAGTATAGGAACACGACACGATTGACATGTCTATCTTGAAGTCGATTTTACTCATCCAATTGGTTCTTGCTTGCATCAAACTAGTTAGATTCATCTGTAAGATTTCGTTCTCCTATGTATGTATATATTTTATAATTTTTATATATGCATACAAGATCGATTTTCATATTTTCGACGATTTCATATACATTATATTATATTTATTCTAATATTTTATAATCTACATATATATTAAAATAAATAGAAAGAGATCATACCCAAATGTTCATTAAAATCATTATAAAGATCCGGAGTTGCGTTGCCCGTTGAATCGTCCGCCGATTTGCCTCCAATTGTTCACTAAACTCTAAACAAGATTAGAGAGAAATGAGCTACTCAATCTATTTCTAAATAAAAGTTAGAATCTAGCAAATAACCCCTTCTATGCTCCAAAGAAATTAATCTCTACCACACAATTAAACTTAAGAGAATTTTGGATGAAATGATGGAAAAATTGGAGAGAGAAGAATTTTGCATTAGTAGTAACAATGAAGGGGGAGAGACCTATTTATAGGATTTCCTCTAACCCACATCATGTGCAAACAACTTACACATTATCTTTTGTTAATCTCTCCACTAAACCACATAATGTGAAAACCACTTGCACATGATATCTTGTTTACATCTCAACTAAACCACATCATTTGCAAACCACTTTGCACCTAATCTCTTTTTTATTTTGCCACATCATCATCCCATAACTACCTCTAACCAAGGTGAATTAAATACAATCATTAATCAGTAAAAATCTCTTATTAATATATGCAAAAACGTGATCAAACAATTGGATCATTTTGTGGGATGGTCTCTAATTCTAATCACTTTTAAGCAAATTACCTACTTGTTTAATCAATCAAGATATGCACAGCGGAATTTAAACAAATACAAGTAAGCAAAGCAAACCACAAGATGACACTAGATTTTTATAGAAGTTCGGCTTCCCACCAACTTTCTCTTTTGCAAGCTCCGCTCAATCTCCCTCGAACTCCGCTCGCGTCTTCACTATCAACCTCGTTCTGGGTCGAGATTAAGCCTTTTACAAAACAAGCTCTACGAACACCCTCGTGAGCTTGACTTTCTTTTCTCACAATCCGAGAGGAACACTTCGAGCTTTCACCGAAGTCCTTGCTTCTTTACAACTGAGATCTTGAGTGGAACACACTCTCTAACTTGAGCACACTTAGCTTAGGATGTGGAATTGATGCTAAGATGTAGAAGTTTAAGCTTGGAGAGTAGGATTTGGGGAATGAGAGACTTGGGAGTTTCTCTTAGATGTATTTGACAAATAGAAGTGTAAGAGTTGTGTGATTGTGTCAAGGGAACACCAATTTATAAACTCCTAAGGTATTATAGCCGTTGGGGATGAATTGGGTAAAAGATTGTGTAAGATACACAAAACAGAAACTGACAGGACCCAATTCTGAGTAAGTTCGGTCGACCGGATCAGGTTGTTCGGTCGATCGTTTGACAATTTAGATTAAGGTTCGGTCGACTGGTTAAGGAACGATCGACCGTCAAAGGCTACAATCTTGGTACACTTAAGTGATCGGTCGAACACCGAGATAGGTTCAGTCGACTGATTCACACCAGACACTTTGGGGTTGACAAACAAGGTTATATTCGGTCGACCAAAACATGGTCCACGGTTTACCGAAAACCGACAAGCACTTTGGGTTTGTCAAGGAACATAAGTTCGATCGACCGAACAAGGTCCTCAGTCGACCGATACACAAAATGTATTTGGGGTATTTGGAGATAATACGAATACGATCGTTGGGTATAATACGGCAAAACAAACTGTCTGAAAAATATGTTAACTCGGTCGACCGAAAAGGTCTGGACGGTCGACCGAACTTGGGTAGTTAAACACTAACACGATATATGATCACTCGGTCGACCAAATGGTCTGTTTCGGTCGACCGAATGTGGGCAGACTGTTCAGGTTTTGGTTTAGTGTTTTCCGGTCTAAGTTTGGGTGATCTATTGAAGTCCAAATTATGTGAAATTTCGTGTGTGACTTCTATATGGAACCTAGTGTGTGTTTGAGTAGATTTTAGCTCAAGTATGCTCAATTACACAAAGTTACTAAGACTCAAAGAAGTACAAATTACATGTCTTCAAATGAGCTTGATTACATGTCTTGACTTAATTTCATTTCTTCTTTGAGTCTTGATCACCCGTAGAGGTTAACACAAAGCAATATATATACAATGAAACATGTGTGCTACTATTCATGATCACAATTAAGATTAGGTTGTTTAAATCATCAAAACATAGATTAAGGCAAAAAAGGCAACACATTTTTCACTGGTTTTTACTCCACCAAATTTTAGATTTATATCCAACAAAATTTGGACTTTGGGGTTTTAGCAAATTCATATGTTATAATGTTGTAGATCACATTATATCATGTAATATATTATCACATATAATGTCAAAACATTATAACCCATAATATACATCTCATACGAATTTATTTATTATTCTAACCATGTCTTTTTTACGCTATATTGATTTTATTATTTTACCACATGTATATTATCTTATAACACGTGAAACTTAATACATCTTATGAAATATAAAATCATATTTCTTGTTTCCTAGTTTTGTGGTGTGACCTATAGGAGGATATAAGTTATGTTGTCAATGATATAAAACACATTATATCATTAACTATAAGTGATATTTAGCTACACATTATAGTTACCCAAATAACAATGATGTTTTGCTCACTCGAAATAAACACGATTCACTTAGTGATATGTAAAATATCACTTATGTCTATCCATTGCCTTATGATTGACATCATTTCATGCATACATTTGTGTCTTATATCCGTTATCTTTCACCTAAACAATGCTACGTAACGAGTTTTATGTTTCAATTTCATAAATAAATAGGTTTGAGGAGAAGAAGCATAAAATGACCTAAAAGTTGGAAAAAGGACTGATTTGAGAGACTTAGGGACTAAGATGCAATGGAGAAGGACCTGAATGTAAACCCCAAAGGACCAATGAGCAAATGAAGAAACTCCACTCCATCATGAGGAGTATTTTTAAAATTAGATTCGGACCGACACTCCTATAACCGATCTGAGTGCACCCCATGTGAAGAATTGAAGAAATAAAGAACATATCCAAAAATGAGTCGGATCCGGGAAAAAGTGACCACCAATTGGCGGTTTGTTTGTGTCCGAATCCGACCCGGTTTCTCCAGGAGATGAGTTATGTGTTTATATGTATTCTGGGAAGGTTTTATTAGTCCCACATCGGGGGATTGTCCCCGATTACCTTTTTCTATGGCTATAAATAGAACTCCTCCTCCTCCTTTTGTATTCACCCATTGCTTGGTGGCATTCTCTCTACTTGGAGTAAGCCTTGGAGTAAAAACTCAAGGTGGAGAAGAATGCTACTAGTAATGTGAGTCATTTAATAAAATAATTTTCCATTGTTTTATTCTCATGTTGTTTCTTTTTTATGCATGCTTAGCTTAGTCTTATTTCTTTGATCTTAGGCTAAATTAGTTAGAATATTTTCTTTCTTCTTTAGTTTAATTTCTAGAATAATGTGTAGTGAGTAGATGCATCACTTTGGGGGTGGAGATGATGTTCATATATATTGTGAATTTTGGAGAATTTTGATGGGTTTTGTCATAAGATTTAGACACTTCCCATGCTTAGTTTTCACATGTTTATTGACTGAAATTTCTTGTTGAATATGCTACATGTTAGTTATGTGTTTGTATTTGTGTTTGCTTGCTTGATTGATTGAAGAAACTTTGTTTTGATGGGTTTTGCCATAACATTTAGACACCTCCCATGCTTACCTTTGTTCTTCACATGAGTTTATGGTTTTTGATAAGTCTTGTCATATCTTTAGACATTTCTCATGCTGAGTCAAATCTTATGTTAATCAAGTAATAATTGCCGATACGTTATGTGAATGGATTGATAGATTTTGCCACATCTTTAGACACTTCCTATGAATGAAGACACACACACGACACACACACATACATGCTTACATGCATCTTTCATCACTTATTTCACTTCATATGTGCACATACTCCACCCCTTAAGGGTTTCTCTTTCTGATTTCCAATCTTTTGTTGCTTTCTTTCGCATTTCTTACTTCCTAGTATAGTGTAGTTTAGCTTTAGCGTAATCACATTTTTCTCCCTTTATTCGCAACTTGATTTCTGACAAACGAGAGGCTACTCACCTCCCCGCGGATCGACCCGTACTTGCCACCGCTTCATCGCGGCCGTGCACTTGCGGTCTAAATATAAAACGAACAAACACCTCATGATATTGAGAATATTATACAAAGTAGAAATGTGTCACATTTGTATTATATATTCATTTCTTGATCTCTCAAACTAATTATAAATATGTAACTATACACAAGTTACATTGTGCACATTATAATTTCGCTTTATCAAGGAGCCCAATAATATCATAACTTAAGTCAAGAGAGATAATGATAATCTTTTGACATATCATCTTTTTCGGCACAAGTCATGTATAACCAACTAATACATTTATCACTATACTCATTGATAATTTTTGATAATAATCAAATCATACACTCCTTATGTGAAAAGATATAGGTCTCATATCTTAGGATTCAAACACACAATGAAACATTAATGACACAAACACAATTTCATAATATTTCATTTGTTAGGTCAATTCAATATATGAAAGAAATATTTTCCATTTCATATACTCATGTTGTTAAATATTTGTAGAGTTACAATATCTCTCTTAACCAACATGACAATCTTATCTCGATCATTGATGTTTCATGTTAACCACCATGATTGTGAATTACTTTTGATTTATGTAAATGATTATCTTTTAGAGCTCTACGGTTAAAGACTAAGAGTATCTTCCTTGACACTTCTAAGAGACGAATACATTAATAAGGAACAAAATGTTTGCACATTCAATTCATAATAATTGACATATAAAATAAAACTTTTAGAACACATTCCTTTTATCATCTTGTCTCCAACTTGATACCCGACAAATAGATTCCACGAGAGCATCACAAACAATTCATTCAACAAAATAAGCCAACAAAAAAAATCACAACAAATTTTTAACACAACCAACTACCTATTTTACAGTAGTTGAGACACATATTAACAATTTAAGCAAACGTTATCAAAAGCCCACTAGGATGATGATGCCTAGAAATATAGCCGAGAGCTGGATTGGAAATTGCAAAATGAAGACAAAAGTGATTTCGAAATTTTCAAAGATAATTATATAGAAAACATGACTATAGGAGGATCATATAGAAAATTTCAGTTAAAATATATTAAAAAATACGTTTTGGAGTAGTAAAACATTCTCATTTTTAATATTAGATCATCTTGATATCACGATGGGGAAGTTGATCATTAAAATGATAATTGATATTA
Source organism: Triglochin maritima (assembly GCA_963682175.1). Taxonomy (NCBI): domain Eukaryota; kingdom Viridiplantae; phylum Streptophyta; class Magnoliopsida; order Alismatales; family Juncaginaceae; genus Triglochin; species Triglochin maritima. The sequence goes on along the minus strand of OY821774.1, from coordinate 15,100,184 downwards.
CGAAAATACTTTTTTTCTGATTCAGATTTCGTAGAAGAGTTTTGTGAAATCGTATGGTTTCTCAATGAGTCCTTGGAGACGGACACTCTCCTAAAACGCTTCCGTAAGCTTTGGCTACATGCACGCCACATTGGAAGGTCACATGGGGTTGGTGTAACTGGTGAACGGAGAGCAACGATTGGCGTATGCACCGTTTCAAATTGAAACCCCCCTCCTAATTTGACGTCCCTATAGGAAATTTAACAGGTCCGCGACACGAAAAGAGAGGGAAACAGTAAACCCTTCATTGAGAGGTAACCAAAAAATAGCGGAAGTGGAAAGTTTAGGAAAAACTGAGAATAAAGCGGTAGGAAGAAGATCGTCGGTGAAAAGAGGACAACATTACGTTGAAGGATTCACCCATCTACTACCGCTTGACGAAAGGATTTAAGTAAGTCGTTTACCTTTATTTTATGGTAAAAATTGTTTTGGTGTGTTTTAAATTTGACGATAAAAAAAGATGTGTAACGTGAATGATTGATGTCGCAGAGGAGATGTTTCGGAGCGCGAAGGGCAGGACTCGAGGTGCAACTTGTCTTCTTGGGTTAAAGAGGCGGTGTATATGACGGAGGAGCACCGCACATTCCTTGCACATATGCCCTTCAATAAATTCCTAGACATGTCAAACCTCGCCATCGATAGCTTGTTAGTCAAACAGCTATTGAAGACGTATAAACACTCGAATGGTGGGTTCCGGAAAGCTGGAAAAAATATTCAACTTCGACAAGAAGGAGGATGCATGTATCCTGGTCTTGAAATTGAACGATATGGGACTTGATTTTGGCAAGAAGGGGGGAAGGTTGCATCAGAAATATTTTAGCGACACAAAATGCAAGTTGTCGTACATCAAAGTTGGAGAGAAGGTTACGAGATTCGGAAGAACTGAACGAGCAACTAGACTATGTTAAGATTTTGATTGTTCATCTTCTGGGTAATTTCTTATTCCCAAGCAGCAAAAGGAGGTTAAGCTGTGGATGATTGCGGTCGCCGACGAAACCAGGCTCTCCACAGGTAGCCAAGAGATATAAAATGGAAATACGGGGCCAAGTCATTGAGAGAAAAAGGAGGCAATATACCTTGGATACATCAAAGGATTCACAACAGTGTTAAAGGTTTCTAAAATTAAATTGCCTATGAAATGTACATTGGATGTTGTTAGGTATTCCTGCTACTAATTTAGGGGTCCCTGGTCAACAAGGAAGCTTAATATATTATTTGATGAAAGCAAAAGATTTCTCATACTATTATATGAAATGTACTTTGTGTTATTTTAGATGGTCGTTGTTCGTGTTGATAGGTTCGTTATCTCGATAGGTTACTTCCTTTTTTAAGGAGGATAGATTTTTTGTCCATTAAATGTACATTTGGTGATTTTAAGAGGGATACCGGTCCACATCGGAGACTCCGAAGATTGATAGGTAACTCCTATGAGTATGATCGAACACTAATCTAGAGGGGGGTGAATAGATTAGCTAACAAATTAGTTAAATATGCAGAATTAAAAACAAAAATGAGGGAAATGCAAAGCACAAGTTGACTTCGGAGATTTTATAGAGGTTCAATCAAACCACAATGATCTACTCCTTTGTTTGAGTTCCGATCCATCCTCCGATCCCTACTTAAGAATTCACTAATTTATTCATTTCGGAACGAAGATACACCTCTTACAATCTGAGCCTTGCGAACACCCTCGCCTTACTCGATTCTCCTCTCACAACCCGAGAGAGAGCTTCCTCGAAGCTTTACAATGCTATGGAATTTGATATTGTGGTTGAACTTTAACTTGAGTCTATTCAAAGGATTTGAATTGGGCTTGGAGTGAATTGAATGAAATTTGAGAGTTGTTGGAGCTTTGAAAGCTTAGAACATGAGAGGACAAAGAGTATGATTTATTTGTGCAAGCTGTGTATGTGTTTCTCTTAAATGAGGTTTTTCTATGCTTTAAAGGGAATCGATCTGTTAGAGAGAGTTGGTGAAATTTTGACAAATGAGAAAGAAGTTTGAACTTGAGCTGGGGCAGAAATCGACACAGATTCGGTCAACCATTTTGAAAAAGGTTGCTCGAAATAAATAAAATGTAGGTTTGGTTAATATAAGGGGTTCAGATAACCGAATAGGGTCCGGTTAGCTGATCTCCAACTTCCAGCAACTTTTTCTTAATTTTGACTTAATTATTGTCAGTTCACCCAGTGTGTTTCGATTAACCATTTGAAGGTGGATAGTAAGAATTGATCGGGCTTTGATCAAAACAATTTCGATCTTCCAGTACCCAATTGGTCGTCTGGATCAATGGGTTGCCTTTTAGCTTAAATTATTGGAAATCAATAACCATTGTGAACATAACGACTATATTGACACATGGAAAGAGTCGTTGTGTGCTAGACACCAATATAGGAAATGGTCGACCGATGCAACCTTGGTGAACCGAATAATATGAGTTCTCAAATATTTGTGCATGACGACAAATATAAGTCTGTTGGGAATGCTCAACGGATCTTTGCCACGTGGGTCAAAGGGTGTGAGCCATGTTTGAATTTAACGTTAGGAAAACTTGGATGACCGAGTGAATGATGGTTGACCAAAACGAGATATCAAGTAGAGATTGGAATTTCTTTGAACCAGGATTTCAGATGACCAAATTAATGGCGTGCGGTTGTCCAAACCTTTGATTCCAATAAGGATTTAAAGTTACTGATTCAATAGGTTCGGTTGACCAAAATGAGTTCAGTTGTCTGTTAGGATAATTTTGGTTGACCAAAATGTTTGTGGTCAACTGATTTAGTTGGATGTCTTTGGTGCATTAAAGTGTACATTTGATCCTAAGTCTTAAGAATGAAAATTAAATGTCTTATCGTTGAGATTTGATTACAAGTCTTGAGCATTGATCTTGAAGTTGATTAATTCTTTGGTTTGAGCACCTACAATGTTAGGAAAATAAAATATAAATGCAATTTGGCAATATGACATGTGTGATGTGTTAATTGGAGTTATGCATAAGAATAGTTTGTTAATCATCAAATTTAAGAGTAATGAGACCAAAAAACCAACATGTTCTACTTAGTAAGTTTGATTACATGTATCTTTGTTTATTATAAGTGGTCGGTCGTCCCGTCTAAGTGTTCCCTAATAACATTTTATTTAAGTTGTATTTTCGATATTCTAAAATCAACTATTGGTTGAAATGTATGGTTCCATGAGCACGTCCAGTACTACCACAAGACCGAAGTGTTGGCTTTGATCTTACCCAGGATCGATCTTTGGTTTGATCAACTACATAACAAGAACCTATAAAGGAAGATTGTCATCAAAAAAGGATGTTTAATTGATTGACCATCTTAATACAAAATTTGTGAGGACATATCGGATGGAACCTACATGGGCGGAGATAGCAAACTTCAAGTTCTAGGAACCGGGAGAGGCAGTTGAACCAGTTGACATAATTTTAATTATAGTAAATTTGGTACGATAATTGATTTTAATGGTTAAATCATTTTTGACAATTGTATTTGTCTCATAATTTCGTAATAAAGTCGGGCGTGAGATAAACGTAGACTGGGGATGTACAAGTCCATGTTATTCGATAATACCCGCCTCAGGGCTATGATTGAGGAGAAGTGTCGGGAAATAATCCTACTCAGGAAGGACGTGACACTACTAAAGAAACATGTTTCACTGACAGGTAGTTATGCATATATAAAACATTTGTCCATGTAGGTACAATTCCACCGACGAATAATGTTAATCGACTGTGCTAATATACACCGACAAATATGCTTTCACACAGTGACAAAACATTCATCAGACAATAATTTCGTAATTTTTGTCAGACCAACAATATACACCGATGGATATGCATCGTTGGTGTTCGTTTATGAAAAAATAGATGAGGGAGAAAATATTTTTTTTGGTGCCAAAATAACCACCGACATGTCATTTACCATGGATCGATGGAAATATACAGTGCTAAAATTAAATTTTGGCGCAAAAAAATCCCCAACAAATAACATAAAGGTTCACTCGCGGATAGCTATCGTTGATTAATTATTTCATCATTAGCCTGAATCATGCTTCTTCTTCATTCTCATGCTTCTCCCAAACCCTAATCCTCCCTCTCCCACCGTCGTGTCGCAGCCAACCCCACTGCATCGTCGTCCTATCCCACTGTCACGTTGCCAAATCGCGCCACTGTACAACACCCTCGCCACCTCCTCTCCTAGAGCTTCCACCCTTCCCAACCACCATCTCCTCCTTGCCCCCTATCCTCCCCATCCACGACCTCCTATCTGACCCCCCCTCTCAGGCTACCACCACCTTGTCCTCCACCGCAACTGTAACATCCCGAAATAGCGGAAAATTTAAAATACAAGCATCACAAAGATTAAGACCACTAGTGCAGAAAAGCCCATATACGTCGGATATACAGGGGTATAGACGTCGGATTTCGTCGGTCCAAGTACCCGACGTATATTTTCTCGTCGCCTATGCCCTATTGTATAGACATCGGCTATATACGACTGATGTCTACAATACGTTTAATAAACCAAAAAATATATTGCACCCTATATCAGGCATTCAACCCTCACATTAATCAAACCCAAGATGCCCAAGTGCCTCAAGTGCCAATCTTTTGACAAATATGCGCAGGTGCCCCACTCGTTCGCGTTCAGAAGTAAAAGAGTGGTTAAGTACATCAACAACACCAACAAAAACAAATTCTCTGATGTGGGACTAAACTGTTACGACCTATAGACGTCGGCTATCCTATAAAACCGACGTCTATACCTTAAAATAATAATAATGAAAACATTACGGCCTATATACATCGGCTACCCTGTAAAACCAACATTTATACCTTCAAATAATATAAAAGACCCCAAAATGCGGGAACGTCACTCATGAAATATCCAAGAGGTACACCATATTACATCAGAGTTGTCAAAAAGGTATGACTACATCAAGTACAAGAAAGAGTAAATACAATCATATAACCTAGAAAGTACGATAGAGGATCCGATCCCAGAGTCTCAACATCCTCGATCACCACCCGCTAGAACCTACTGTGGTCCTGAAATGCAAAAATAACAACAATGCCTTAGTTTCCATAAGGAAACCCCGTATGTCAAGCTCATTTATATGCATGCTAAGGTACAATGAAAGAACCTATCATACTAGTGTTGCATGACATGATATAATGCAGTAAAACATTCCCTCTAAGGGTAAATACAAACATTTGTCCCACAATCTTGTTGGATTTCGTGCCCTATATTATGTATATATTTTTGAAATTTTATAAACATATAGGATCGAAACATTCATATTTTCTTCGATTTTCATATAGACATGCATTTGTTTATCCTAATTATTTAACATGCATTAGAGCAAACAAACAATTGCAAAGAGGATCATACCTAGAGGTTCTCTAAAACCTCTTGAAGATCTGGAGTCGCGTTGCCGCTCGAATCGCCCGGTGGATTGCCTCCGAGTATTCACCAAACTCTAAACGAGATTGGAGAGAAGAGCTAGCCTCTCAATCTCCAATAGGGTTTAGAATCCAATTACTAACCCCTCTTTAGTTTCCTTGAGAAGAAAATCTCTGAAAACTAAAACTAATCTTAAGAATTAAGGAAATTTCGTGGAGAATTATGGAGAGAGATTTTTGCTTGAGAAAATAATGAATTGATTAAAGAGGTAATGAGATAAACTTGTATTTATAAGTTCTCTCCAAATTACCTATTCATGTGCAACCTCTTGCCCATGATTTCTTGCAAACTTCCATCTAACCATCCATTATTTACCAACAAATAATCTCAGCCACGAATTAAATCAATTATGGACCAATTCCATGCATGATCTAATTAATTCTTAAATTAATTCTGCAGATAACCGTCTGGACCGGTCGACCGTTTGGAGGTTACCGAACATTGCGTTGAAATATTTTACTGTTGAGAACGGTCGACCGAGTTGCGAACGGTCGACCGAAACTTGGTTCGGTCGACTGCTCGAACCAAGTTTCGGTCGACCGTTCGCAACTCGGTCGACCGTTCTCAACAGTAAAATATTTCAACGCAATGTTCGGTCGACCGACCGATGGATTCGGTCGACCGTTCCGAACAGATGAAAATTCCCTGTTATCGGTCGAGACGTGTCCGGTCGACCGTGCACCGATCGGTCTACCGTTTACTTATAACCGGTCGACCGTTTTGCACAGTACTGCAGACTTGTCAAATTTTGGTTTAACCCCTACATAATTTGACATTTTGGGATTAGTGGTAAATTCACAACTTATGTAACATATTATCCTATGTAATGATAAATCATTACACCCCATAATATTTACATCAGATATGAATTTAATTTAGATTCTAATTATGTTATTAATCACAAAATAATTTTGATTTTGCTTGTTCACCCCATGTGTCATATTTTCTACATGAAACCCGACACATCTTATGAACTCAAAATTCCCATTTCTCGTTTCCCAGTTTTGTGGTCTGACCTATGGGAGGATCTAAACTAAGTCAGCAGTGATATTAAGAGCGTAATATCACAAGCTATAAGAGGTATCTAGCTACACATTATAGCTCCCAATTAGTTAGATGTCTTAATTCTACTCGAACCAAAATCCGATCCATTTAGTGATGGAGTGCACCACTTGTGTCCGTCCCCTGCCTCATGATATTAAGAATACACACAAAGTAGTATTATGTCATCTTTGTATTAGTATTCATTTCTTGATCTCTTTAAGCTAGTTATAAATATGTGACTTAACTCAAATCACATTGTGCACATTATAACTCTGCTTTATCAAGGGGGCACTAATATCATCACTCAATTAAAAGGGGCAATGATAATCTTTTGACTAACTATCTTCTCCAACAAAAGTCATACTTAACTAACTAATGCGTTTACACTACACTCATCGATAGCTCAAGACACTAGTCTAATTAAGCAATTCTTAACTGATCGGATATAAGGCTCATATCAAAGGACTAAAGACATAGTAAAACATTAATGACACAGAAAACACAATTCTATAATGTTTTACTTATTAGGTCTATTCAGTATACAAAAGTAATATTTTCCTGTTTTGTGTACCCGTGTTGTCACTCACTTGTAGAGCTACAATGATCTATGACCAACACGACAATCTTAACTCGGTAATTAATGTCCCATGTTAATTACCATGATTGCGAATATCTTTTGTTTTATGTAAACCAATATCTTTTAGAGCTCTACGGTTAAGGACCAAGAGTCTCTTCCTTAACACTTCTAAAAGACGAATAACATAAACAAGGAACAAAATGATTTCTCATTCAATTCATAATAATTGACATTTAAAAGTAAAACTTTTAGAACACATTCCCTTCAATCTCCCACTTGTTATTAAAGTTTTCTTTCACATACATACTCAATGTATAAAACAATAATAACTAGGGTAAACCCCATTACATATCAATCATCAAGCCAATCTACATGGTTCCTCATTCCCATGGACTCGAAATGCATTTCGCCCTTGGCTTGGGATAAGGGTTTTATGAATGGATCAGCTGTGCTGTTGTTGGTGTCCACCCATGAAAGATTTATTTTGCCTTCGCCGATGAGGTCACGTGTCACGAAGTACTTACGATCCATGTACTTCACTTTGTGGTGTGATTTGGGATCCTTGATTTGCGAGATAGATGCACTATTATCACAAAACAACTCTACTGGTCCCTTGCTCGAGGGAACTACTCCAAGCTCTTCAAGGAACTTCTTAATCCACACTCCTTCCCTGCTCGCTTAAGCGACAACCATTACTTCGGAAGCAGTGGCTGAGTCGGCCGTAGTGCTTTGCTTCCAACTACGCCAACTCACAGCTCCACCATTCAGAAGGAAGACGTATCCTGATTGCGACCTTCTATCGTCTGGATCACTCATGAAACTCGCCTCCGAGTAACCCTCGGCTATCAACTCCCTTTGTACTCCATAAACAAGAATTTTATCCTTAGTCCGGTTAAGGTACTTCAGAATATTCTTGACCGCAGTCCAATGCTCAGGACCTGCGTTGGATTGGTGACGACTTGTCACGCCTAGAGCATACGAGACATCGGGTCTTGTGCAAGTCATCGCGTACATGATTGACCCAATTGCCGAAGCATAAGGGACATCCTTCATGTACTCTAAGTCCTTACGTGATTGTGCACGTTGAGACTTCTTGAGTTGCACACCCATACTCATTGGCACACTGCCCTTTTTGGAGTTGTTCATCTTGAACCTTTCCAAGACCTTGTCAATGTATGTACGTTGACTTAGGCCAATGAGTCTACGGGATCTATCTCGATATATCTTGATTCCCAAGATGTATTGAGCCTCACCCATATCTTTCATTGAAAATGCAGATTTCAATGAACTTCTCGTTTGCTCAAGCAAAGGAATATGATTGCCCATGAGCAATATGTCATCGACATATAAGATTAGGAATACTACATGGCTCCCACTAACCTTCTTGTAGATACAAGGTTCTTCCTTACTTTGAATGAAGTGAAGCTTCTTCACTTCCTCGTCAAAGCGTTTGTTCCAACTCCTTGATGCTTGCTTCAATCCATAAATGAATCTTTGAAGCTTGCATACCTTCTCGCTATTCTTTGGATTTTCAAAACCTTGAGGTTGTACCATGTACACATCCTCCTCCAAGTTCCCATTAAGGAACACCGTTTTGACATCCATTTGCGAAATTTCATAATCATGAAATGCGGTAATAGCGAGCATAATCCGAATAGACTTGAACATGGCAACTGGTGAAAAAGTTTCATCATAGTCAATTCCTTGAACTTGAGTGAAACCCTTCGCTACAAGCCTCGCTTTGTAGGTTGTCAAGTTCCCATCCATGTCCATCTTCCTCTTAAAAACCCATTTATTTTGAATGACCTTTTTCCCTTGAGGAAGGTCAACCAAGTCCCACACTTGATTATCATACATGGATTCAATTTCGGATTCCATGGCCTTAAGCCATGGTTTGGAGTCTTCCCTTTCCATTGCTTCTTGGAAGGTCAAAGGATCATTGGTATCTAGTACCATGATTTCATGAAGTCCCAGATACAAGTCGGGTTTCTTCCTTTCCCTCGTTGACCTTCTTAGTTCTTTTGGTTCTTCTCGTGTCTCTCGAACTTCTTCCACAATTTCTTGAGGAGTGGGTTCACGTTCAACTCTTGACCGTACACTAGGTGAGGATGATTGAGATTCTCTCACAATTTCTTGCGAGGGTCTCTGACTCACGCTCCCACTAACCAAAGGAATCTCGATTGGGCCTTCATGATCTTGAATGTCATCATTCATGTCATGATCTTGTAGAGTATCTTGAGTTTCCTCAAGCACAACCCTACTCCCACTACTTTTTACTCTTTCCAGAAATTCCTTTTCCAGAAATGTGGCATCCCTCTCTACAATCACTCGATTGGAGGTGATATGCCAAAAGTAGTATCCTCTTGTCTCACGAGGATAACCAATAAAGAAGCACTTATCCGCTTTTGGTTGAAGTTTGGACGACATCAATTTCTTGACGTAAGCCTCACAACCCAAAATCTTGAGAAAATTGAGCTTAGGTGTTTTACCACTCCATAGCTCGTAAGGCGTTTTCTCTACGGATTTGGATGGAACATTATTTAGTGTGTAAGCCGCAGTTTGTAGTGCATAACTCCAAAAGTAAAGAGGTAATTCCGTATGACTCATCATTGACCGAACCATGTCGAGCAATGTCCTATTCCTCCTTTCGGATACCCCATTCCACTGAGGTGTACCGGGAGGGGTGAGTTGAGGCATAATACCAAACTCCTTTAGGTATGAGTCAAATTCGGCACTTAAGTAATCACCTCCACGATCCATTCGTAGAGACTTGATTTTCTTGTCGAGTTGGTTCTCTACTTCATTCTTGAATTCTTTGAATTTGTCAAAGGATTCACTTTTGTTTCTCATTAGATAAACATAGCCATAACGACAATAATCATCCGTGAACGTAATGAAGTACCTGAAACCATCTCGTGCACTAGTACTCATTGGACCACATACATCGGAATGTATCAAATCCAACAAGCCACTCGCCCTTGGGCCTTTCTTCTTGAAAGGCTTTTTGGTCATTTTTCCCATTAAACATGGTTGGCACGTCTCCAATGATTTAAAATCAAGTAGACCAAGAAGGTTAGCTTCTTGCAATTTCTTGATGCGCTTTTCATTTATGTGACCAAGACGATAGTGCCACAAGAGAGTATCATTCTCGTGAGTGGTCTTAAGTCTTTTGTTATTGATATTAAAGACTTGTTTATTATTCAATTCAAGCAAATAGAGACCATTCCTTATGAATGCATTTGCATAGAAAACACCATTCTTCGATATAGATAAACAAGAATTTGAAATATTTATATTAAAATTATCCATATCCAAACATGATACAGAAATAATATTCTTGCTAATCAAAGGCACATAATAAACATTCTTTAGACATAAATTTAAACCAGTACATAATTGAAGCACCATAGAACCTTGTGCAACCGCAGAAACGCTCGCACCATTTCCGACCTTCAATTCTACCTCGTTCTTTACGAGTTCCTTCCTATCCGTGAGTAGCTGCACATTAGAAACTATGTGAGCACAAGATCCGGTATCAATTACCCAATCCTGGACAGAGGTGGCTAAATTTATTTCAATAACAAATATACCTTTGGCCTTTTTGGGGCGCCGACGTTCAATCACTCCGTTGTCAAGGTCTTCCTTGTACTTGGGGCAATTTGGCCGGATGTGTCCTTTTTCACCGCAGTTAAAGCACTACGTATTGGGAGTTGGAGATTTCTGAGATTTCGCCCTCGAGGCACTCTTATAAGCACCTCCTACTCCCTTACTCTTGATTGAACCACTTTTGGTAGATTTGCCCTTTCCTTTACCAATCCTTTGGCTCTTCCCATGGACGGCAAGGACTTGCTTGTCCCTACCCTTGCCCATGTCAACTTCAGCAGTTTTGAGAGCGTTGTGCAGCTCCTGAAGACTCACCATTTTTTCACGCACGTGATAGTGTATCACAAAGTCCTTAAAGGACGGGGCTAGAGAGCCAAGAATCATATCTTCAGCAATGTCCTCGGGCATTGGTGAAGAGAGCTTTGCCAACTTCTCAAGGTACCCTTGCATCGTGAGAAAATGCATGGATACCGATGTTCCCTCCGCCATATGGCACCTTGTGAGTGCGATGGTGGTCTTATAGCGCTCCTTTCAGGCACTATCCATGAACATCTTAGAGAAAGCCTCCATGGTCTTCTTGGGTTTCGAATCCAAGTATTTCGCTTGAAGCGAGTCACCATGGATGCTAGCATAAGACCGTGAACTTGGTTCTCTTGGTCTTCCCACTTGGTTTTAGCCTCCTTCTCTTCATCGGTTAATCTCTGATTCCATTTTGGGATTGGGTCTTCCAAAATGTGAGACAGTTTCTCAAACTTTAACACGATGTTGAGTTTGAGTTGCCAACTAATGAAGTTTGAGCCATCATTTGCTAAAGGGTGTTTTTCTATCATGGATCGTACGATAGGTTGGATGTTCGATATTTTTCTACAAAATAAATCATACAGGATTTTAATGCCAATTTTATGTTTATACATACATACAAATGTAAATGCTGCAAATAAAATTTTTTGCCCATAAATGCAACAATCCAAGATCTCATCAATTGTAATATAGACTAGCTAAGGGCTATCGAATACATTACAATATCAAGGTAAGAAAAACATTTTTCTAATCACAACCTTTTTGAATTTTAGCAACATTAGCATCTTCAAACTCTTGTGATTCTTGTCGTTTTAATTATGAGGGAATACAACCTATCCTCGTAAGAAAAACTCTTTCCCAAAACCGAGTGAGGGCTCTAGGTAATGTAAAGAAAACTTATTTTCATTTGATACGAGATATGTTTATCCATTGTATTCACAACTAAACATACTTGGGGTTCACTAGGGTGAAACGCACCTCATATATCTAATCGTGACACAACAATAGACAACCATTATATCTAACATTATTCCCAAAGATGGAGGGAGCTATCTCCCGCTAAGGGCGAGCAGAGTATCCCTCGATCGATGGCTGCTAGTTGATGAAATAAGAAGGAAAATTACTCTTAATTTTTGTTGGACAATTTCATGTATTAACATGCGATTCATAATTTTAGGTTATCATGCATATTACCATTCATACACATCCTAACATTCAATCACATTCATCACATGCATAGCAGAAATTAAAAACAGAAATTAAACCATTCACACAATCCACATCGTGTGAGTTTATATGTTCCATTCGATCCTTGATCTTCGATCCCTGATCTTCGATCCTCGATCGATGTGCTACAGCGACGACTTCCTCTTGCACCGGAGATGTAGATTTTACAGAAAATAAACATGCTCCTCACATTCGATAAAAACCGACTAGTGCAAGTCCTATGAAAAACCTTTTGTATGCAATGCAATTATCTAAAGATAGAAAGAGATTTTGGCTTTTACATATAAATAAGCCCCTGTATAATAATAATTACATACATTCATAGTTGCTGATTTGGAACATATAAACTCACAATTCCTGCAAAAACAACTCGAGCAACGCATACACGCATGTCCAATCTAAACTATTTAATCTAGATTATCAAGCATCTAAAATCAAACAATTCTAGAAAAATAATTTGAAATCCATTAAAATAATTTTCATGCATCCATAGTCCAAAATTAATTATTTTGAACCGCCGTTCATCCAATTTCCAAAAGGAAAGATGTACTTTAGTCCTTTTCGGTTTTGTTGATTCCTTTATAAAATAATCATTTAAAATAAAATGAAAAGTCTATAAATTAGACAAATGTCTAAATTTCAATTCTAACAATCATGTGTGATGTTTTAAAACATATAAAACCATCAAAACGAATTTATTAGAATTTTATCAACAAAACATCGAAAAACTCGAAAAAGACATAAAACCGAATTGTTTTAATTCTAGATGGTAGCCTAAATTGATTTTATAGTCTAAATCAAAGATAATATGAATCAAAAGCTCTGATACCACTGTTAGATTTCGTCCCCTATAGTATGTATATATTTTCGAACTTTTATAAACATATAGGATCGAAACATTCATATTTTCTTCGATTTTCATATAGACATGCATTTGTCTATCCTAATTATTTAACATGCATTAGAACAAACAAACAATTGCAAAGAGGATCAAACCTAGAGGTTCTCTAAAACCTCTTGAAGATACGGAGTTGCGTTGCCGCTCGAATCGCCCGGTGGATTGCCTCCGAGTATTCACCAAACTCTAAACGAGATTGGAGAGATAAGAGCTAGCCTCTCAATCTCCAATAGGGTTTAGAATCCAATTACTAACCCCTCTTTTGTTTCCTTGAGAAGAAGATCTCTGAAAACTAAAACTAATCTTAAGAATTAAGGAAATTTCGTGGAGAATTATGGAGAGAGATTTTTGCAGGAGAAAATAATGAATTGATTAAAGAGGTAATGAGATAAACTTGTATTTATAAGTTCTATCCAAATTACCTATTCATGTGCAACCTCTTGCCCATGATTTCATGCAAATTTTTATCTACAAATACAAATTTCATGTATTAAGATAGAGTTAAGATATAGGTTGCCATCATCAAAAAGGGGGGGGGGGATTGTTGGCTTTTTGGCTGTAATCTATGTTTTGATGATTTAATTAACCTAATCTTAATTATGATCATGTAGAGTAGCACACATATTGCATTGCATATATATTGTTTTGTGCTAACCTCTATAGGTGATCAAGACTCAAGGAAGAAAGGAAAACAAGTCAAGACATGTAATCAAGCTCATTTGCAGACATGTATTTTGTATTTCTTTGAGTCTTTAGGAACTTGTGTATTTTGAGCATACTTGAGATAAAATCAACTTAAACACACACTAGGTTCCCTATAGAAGTCACACACAAAAATTCACATTATTTGGACTTCCATAGATCACCCAAACTTAGACCGGAAAAACACCAAACCTGAACTTTAGCTGTCTAAACCAAAACGGTCGACCGCAACATGCCGTTCGGTCGACCGAATGATCAAGTAATCCAGTTTGTGTTTCCCTGTCCAGTTTTGGTCGACCGCACCATCTCTTTCGGTCGACCGTTTGAACTTATTTTCCCGACCGTTACTTTTGTCGTATATACCCAACGGTCGTATTCGTATTAAACCAATTATACCCCAAAATACATTTCATGTATCGGTCGACCGAGGACCACGATCGGTCGACCATTTGTCCATCTCTTGACAAACCCGAATCTCCTGTTGAAAAACGGTCGACCACTAGACCTGTTTCGGTCGACCGAATATCAAATTGTTTGTCAACCCCAAAGTGCGTGGATAAAATCGGTCGACCGAACCCTTTTCTTGTGTTCCACCGATGACTTGAGTGTACCTAAGTTGTAGCGTTGGGCGGTCGACCGTTGCTTAACCGGTCGACCGAACTTAGTACAAAACTGCCTAACGGTCGACCGTTCAGCCCGATCCGGTTGACCAATTTTGTCCAGAATTGGGTCCTGCAGTTTCTATTTTGTGTAATTACACATCAACTCATACCCAATCAATCCCAACGACTCTATTCTCTCTAATGCCTATATAAGGAGTTGTAAAACACATTTTAACACAACTCTCCTACTACAAACTTGTCCCAAACATTAGGGAGAATCCCAAACACTCAAAGCCTCAAATTTCCACACTTAGAATCAATTCCTTATTTCTACTCAAGTGTGCTCAAGAATTAGAGAGTGTTGCTCCACTCAAATTGTTTGTCAAAGGAAGCAAGGACTTCGGTGAAAGCCCGAAGTGTCCCTCTCGGACTGTGAGAGAAGAAAGTCAAGCTTGCGAGGTTATTCGTGGAGTTTGTTTTGTAAAAGGCGTTCTCTCCCGGCCCGGTACGGGGAGTGGATAGTGAAGACGTGAGCGGAGCTCGAAGTGTCGAGCGGAGCTTGCAAGAGAGGACGTAGGCGGTGGCCGAACCTCTGTAAAAACCCTAGTGTCCATTGTGGTTTGCTTATTTCTTACTTGCTCGTTTTGTTGTTTAAATTCCGATGCATATAACTCGATCGATAAAACGAGTAGGTAATTAGTTTAAAAGTGATTAGTGGACCCATAACCCACACGATCCAACATTTGGTATCAGAGTCTTGTTAGCTAAATTGCATACTTAATCGTATTTTTAGCATGGCTAGTACATCTAATCATGTAGAGGGATTATGCACAACTCGACCTCCTTTGCTAAATGGGTCAAATTATGATTATTGGAAGAATATGATGAAAATTTTCCTAATTTCTAATGACCTTAAGTATTGGATGTTTCTCCAAAATCCATACACACCCCCAAATGAAGATGAATTAGATTCACTCACTAGGCCCAAAATGAAAGAAATTGAGATGAACTCAAATATTATGAATATTCTATATTGTGGGCTAAATGAGGGTGAATATAATAGGATTAGAGGGTGTGTTAGTGCATATGAGATTTGGCATAGACTACAAATGCATCATGAGGGGGATAGCAAAACTAAGGAAACCCGCATTAGTCTCCTCATGCATAAATATGAGATTTTTTCTATGCAAATCGGTGAAAATATAAGCGAAATGAACACGCGCTTCACCGATATCACTAACTCTCTTTTGGTTCTTGGAAGAAAAATCAATGAAGGAGAGATGACAAGGAAGTTCCTCCGGTCACTTAGCATCGATTGGGAAGATAAAGTCGTCGCAATTGAAGAGGCGCATGATCTTTCTAAATTAAAGATGGAGGAACTCGTTGGAAATCTCATGGCTTATGAGCTCCAAATTAACCATCGTAAGGAGAAGGAAGCCTCCAAGAACAAAATCACCTTGGGATTACATGCAAATATTGACCAACCAAGGAGAAGTGTAGAAGATGAGGACATCGAAGTCCTAGCAAAAGACTTCTTCAAATACCTCAAGAAGGATAAAGAAGAAAAGAATGAAAGAAGAGGTAGAAGGAGTGAAAAGAGAGAAAAGAAGGAGAAGGAAGAGAGTGGAAATGAGAGAAAAGAGAAGGAGAAGAAAAATGAGAGGAGGGAGAGAAGGAGAGAAAAGGAGAAGAGTAAGAGAAAAAAGAAAAGGTTGGAAGCTCACAAGGCTACATGGGACGATTCATCGTCTTCATCGTCATCCAAATCAACCACACCTTCATCAACAAAAGAATATGCACACATGTGCTACATGGGCATTCAAGATGAAGGAAGTGAGGTAGAATCTAACTCTTGCTCTAGTAATTCATGCTCAACTAAGTCTTATTATAGTGATAACTCAAACTCTAGTGCAAATAATGAAAATTATACACATGATGAGCTTCAAAATGCATTTCATGACTTAGTTAAACAATATGAGATCATTTGTGATAAAAACAAGAGTGCTAGAAAGTTAATCAAAGATCTCCAAAGCCAAATTGAAATATGCATGAATGAGAAGAATGAGGTGGTTGCTAAACTAGAAAACTTTGCATCAAATTTTGATAAATTAAAAGCAACACCTATAGATTGTGAACAACTAGATCTTCAAGCTTGCAATGTGCAATTAAGAAAAGATTTAGAAAGATTCACGAATGGAACTCATATGCTCAACATGTTATCAGGTAGTCAAAGACAATCCTTGCAAAAACATGGTTTAGGTTACAATTCAAAATTGAAAAACCATGTATCTCACACTACACTAAATGGCAAGCACATGTTCATTAACCATAGTTCCTCAAGTGTGTGGGCTCCTAAAACCAAAATGGTTTGGGTTCCCAAAACTAACTTTCAAGGACCCAAAGTTGTTTGGGTACCTAAATCTACACTTGTAGGTGCTTAAGGAGGAGATTGGTGGTAATCGGGTGAGCCAAAGCGTCAAATTCAAGTTTGGTATAAAATTTCTATCTTTGAATTTTCTGAAAAATTAACTCCAATCTAGTTAATATGCTTAATTGTCATATCCTTAGATGTTTAATTCATTGCAAATCATTAACCCTATTCATTGCAAATCATTTATCACATCCATTGATTATAAATGTCAAATTTTAAATGGATGTTAGAATAAGGCCTAAATTGAAACTTAAATGAAATAAACTTGAATCTTTTTCATAGTTTTCATCTAGCCTTATTGATAGGGGGAGCTTAAATGTTATATCTTTTATTAGTGTAATGAAGTGCAAAATTTAGGGGGAGCAACTTCATTACAAGACATCCAAATTCTATGCTTAAAGTCATAATTATTGTAGTTTTTGATGGATGTCAAAGGGGGAGAGATAATTAAGGGGGTAACTTGGAATTTGGCATAAAATTGAACAAAAACTATGCACATCCATAGGGGGAGCATTAATATGCATAGTCTACAAATACAAATTTCATGTATTAAGATAGAGTTAAGATATAGGTTGCCATCATCAAAAAAGGGGGGGATTGTTGGCTTTTTGGCTGTAATCTATGTTTTGATGATTTAATTAACCTAATCTTAATTATGATCATGTAGAGTAGCACACATATTGCATTGCATATATATTGTTTTGTGCTAACCTCTACAGGTGATCAAGACTCAAGGAAGAAAGGAAAACAAGTCAAGACATGTAATCAAGCTCATTTGCAGACATGTATTTTGTATTTCTTTGAGTCTTTAGGAACTTGTGTATTTTGAGCATACTTGAGATAAAATCAACTTAAACACACACTAGGTTCCCTATAGAAGTCACACACAAAAATTCACATTATTTGGACTTCCATAGATCACCCAAACTTAGACCGGAAAAACACCAAACCTGAACTTTAGCTGTCTAAACCAAAACGGTCGACCGCAACATGCCGTTCGGTCGACCGAATGATCAAGTAATCCAGTTTGTGTTTCCCTGTCCAGTTTTGGTCGACCGCACCATCTCTTTCGGTCGACCGTTTGAACTTATTTTCCCGACCGTTACTTTTGTCGTATATACCCAACGGTCGTATTCGTATTAAACCAATTATACCCCAAAATACATTTCATGTATCGGTCGACCGAGGACCACGATCGGTCGACCATTTGTCCATCTCTTGACAAACCCGAATCTCCTGTTGAAAAACGGTCGACCACTAGACCTGTTTCGGTCGACCGAATATCAAATTGTTTGTCAACCCCAAAGTGCGTGGATAAAATCGGTCGACCGAACCCTTTTCTTGTGTTCCACCGATGACTTGAGTGTACCTAAGTTGTAGCGTTGGGCGGTCGACCGTTGCTTAACCGGTCGACCGAACTTAGTACAAAACTGCCTAACGGTCGACCGTTCAGCCCGATCCGGTTGACCAATTTTGTCCAGAATTGGGTCCTGCAGTTTCTATTTTGTGTAATTACACATCAACTCATACCCAATCAATCCCAACGACTCTATTCTCTCTAATGCCTATATAAGGAGTTGTAAAACACATTTTAACACAACTCTCCTACTACAAACTTGTCCCAAACATTAGGGAGAATCCCAAACACTCAAAGCCTCAAATTTCCACACTTAGAATCAATTCCTTATTTCTACTCAAGTGTGCTCAAGAATTAGAGAGTGTTGCTCCACTCAAATTGTTTGTCAAAGGAAGCAAGGACTTCGGTGAAAGCCCGAAGTGTCCCTCTCGGACTGTGAGAGAAGAAAGTCAAGCTTGCGAGGTTATTCGTGGAGTTTGTTTTGTAAAAGGCGTTCTCTCCCGGCCCGGTACGGGGAGTGGATAGTGAAGACGTGAGCGGAGCTCGAAGTGTCGAGCGGAGCTTGCAAGAGAGGACGTAGGCGGTGGCCGAACCTCTGTAAAAACCCTAGTGTCCATTGTGGTTTGCTTATTTCTTACTTGCTCGTTTTGTTGTTTAAATTCCGATGCATATAACTCGATCGATAAAACGAGTAGGTAATTAGTTTAAAAGTGATTAGTGGACCCATAACCCACACGATCCAACATTTGGTATCAGAGTCTTGTTAGCTAAATTGCATACTTAATCGTATTTTTAGCATGGCTAGTACATCTAATCATGTAGAGGGATTATGCACAACTCGACCTCCTTTGCTAAATGGGTCAAATTATGATTATTGGAAGAATATGATGAAAATTTTCCTAATTTCTAATGACCTTAAGTATTGGATGTTTCTCCAAAATCCATACACACCCCCAAATGAAGATGAATTAGATTCACTCACTAGGCCCAAAATGAAAGAAATTGAGATGAACTCAAATATTATGAATATTCTATATTGTGGGCTAAATGAGGGTGAATATAATAGGATTAGAGGGTGTGTTAGTGCATATGAGATTTGGCATAGACTACAAATGCATCATGAGGGGGATAGCAAAACTAAGGAAACCCGCATTAGTCTCCTCATGCATAAATATGAGATTTTTTCTATGCAAATCGGTGAAAATATAAGCGAAATGAACACGCGCTTCACCGATATCACTAACTCTCTTTTGGTTCTTGGAAGAAAAATCAATGAAGGAGAGATGACAAGGAAGTTCCTCCGGTCACTTAGCATCGATTGGGAAGATAAAGTCGTCGCAATTGAAGAGGCGCATGATCTTTCTAAATTAAAGATGGAGGAACTCGTTGGAAATCTCATGGCTTATGAGCTCCAAATTAACCATCGTAAGGAGAAGGAAGCCTCCAAGAACAAAATCACCTTGGGATTACATGCAAATATTGACCAACCAAGGAGAAGTGTAGAAGATGAGGACATCGAAGTCCTAGCAAAAGACTTCTTCAAATACCTCAAGAAGGATAAAGAAGAAAAGAATGAAAGAAGAGGTAGAAGGAGTGAAAAGAGAGAAAAGAAGGAGAAGGAAGAGAGTGGAAATGAGAGAAAAGAGAAGGAGAAGAAAAATGAGAGGAGGGAGAGAAGGAGAGAAAAGGAGAAGAGTAAGAGAAAAAAGAAAAGGTTGGAAGCTCACAAGGCTACATGGGACGATTCATCGTCTTCATCGTCATCCAAATCAACCACACCTTCATCAACAAAAGAATATGCACACATGTGCTACATGGGCATTCAAGATGAAGGAAGTGAGGTAGAATCTAACTCTTGCTCTAGTAATTCATGCTCAACTAAGTCTTATTATAGTGATAACTCAAACTCTAGTGCAAATAATGAAAATTATACACATGATGAGCTTCAAAATGCATTTCATGACTTAGTTAAACAATATGAGATCATTTGTGATAAAAACAAGAGTGCTAGAAAGTTAATCAAAGATCTCCAAAGCCAAATTGAAATATGCATGAATGAGAAGAATGAGGTGGTTGCTAAACTAGAAAACTTTGCATCAAATTTTGATAAATTAAAAGCAACACCTATAGATTGTGAACAACTAGATCTTCAAGCTTGCAATGTGCAATTAAGAAAAGATTTAGAAAGATTCACGAATGGAACTCATATGCTCAACATGTTATCAGGTAGTCAAAGACAATCCTTGCAAAAACATGGTTTAGGTTACAATTCAAAATTGAAAAACCATGTATCTCACACTACACTAAATGGCAAGCACATGTTCATTAACCATAGTTCCTCAAGTGTGTGGGCTCCTAAAACCAAAATGGTTTGGGTTCCCAAAACTAACTTTCAAGGACCCAAAGTTGTTTGGGTACCTAAATCTACACTTGTAGGTGCTTAAGGAGGAGATTGGTGGTAATCGGGTGAGCCAAAGCGTCAAATTCAAGTTTGGTATAAAATTTCTATCTTTGAATTTTCTGAAAAATTAACTCCAATCTAGTTAATATGCTTAATTGTCATATCCTTAGATGTTTAATTCATTGCAAATCATTAACCCTATTCATTGCAAATCATTTATCACATCCATTGATTATAAATGTCAAATTTTAAATGGATGTTAGAATAAGGCCTAAATTGAAACTTAAATGAAATAAACTTGAATCTTTTTCATAGTTTTCATCTAGCCTTATTGATAGGGGGAGCTTAAATGTTATATCTTTTATTAGTGTAATGAAGTGCAAAATTTAGGGGGAGCAACTTCATTACAAGACATCCAAATTCTATGCTTAAAGTCATAATTATTGTAGTTTTTGATGGATGTCAAAGGGGGAGAGATAATTAAGGGGGTAACTTGGAATTTGGCATAAAATTGAACAAAAACTATGCACATCCATAGGGGGAGCATTAATATGCATAGTCTACAAATACAAATTTCATGTATTAAGATAGAGTTAAGATATAGGTTGCCATCATCAAAAAAGGGGGGGATTGTTGGCTTTTTGGCTGTAATCTATGTTTTGATGATTTAATTAACCTAATCTTAATTATGATCATGTAGAGTAGCACACATATTGCATTGCATATATATTGTTTTGTGCTAACCTCTACAGGTGATCAAGAATCAAGGAAGAAAGGAAAACAAGTCAAGACATGTAATCAAGCTCATTTGCAGACATGTATTTTGTATTTCTTTGAGTCTTTAGGAACTTGTGTATTTTGAGCATACTTGAGATAAAATCAACTTAAACACACACTAGGTTCCCTATAGAAGTCACACACAAAAATTCACATTATTTGGACTTCCATAGATCACCCAAACTTAGACCGGAAAAACACCAAACCTGAACTTTAGCTGTCTAAACCAAAACGGTCGACCGCAACATGCCGTTCGGTCGACCGAATGATCAAGTAATCCAGTTTGTGTTTCCCTGTCCAGTTTTGGTCGACCGCACCATCTCTTTCGGTCGACCGTTTGAACTTATTTTCCCGACCGTTACTTTTGTCGTATATACCCAACGGTCGTATTCGTATTAAACCAATTATACCCCAAAATACATTTCATGTATCGGTCGACCGAGGACCACGATCGGTCGACCATTTGTCCATCTCTTGACAAACCCGAATCTCCTGTTGAAAAACGGTCGACCACTAGACCTGTTTCGGTCGACCGAATATCAAATTGTTTGTCAACCCCAAAGTGCGTGGATAAAATCGGTCGACCGAACCCTTTTCTTGTGTTCCACCGATGACTTGAGTGTACCTAAGTTGTAGCGTTGGGCGGTCGACCGTTGCTTAACCGGTCGACCGAACTTAGTACAAAACTGCCTAACGGTCGACCGTTCAGCCCGATCCGGTTGACCAATTTTGTCCAGAATTGGGTCCTGCAGTTTCTATTTTGTGTAATTACACATCAACTCATACCCAATCAATCCCAACGACTCTATTCTCTCTAATGCCTATATAAGGAGTTGTAAAACACATTTTAACACAACTCTCCTACTACAAACTTGTCCCAAACATTAGAGAGAATCCCAAACACTCAAAGCCTCAAATTTCCACACTTAGAATCAATTCCTTATTTCTACTCAAGTGTGCTCAAGAATTAGAGAGTGTTGCTCCACTCAAATTGTTTGTCAAAGGAAGCAAGGACTTCGGTGAAAGCCCGAAGTGTCCCTCTCGGACTGTGAGAGAAGAAAGTCTAGCTCGCGAGGTTGTTCGCGGAGTTTGTTTTGTAAAAGGCGTTATCTCCCGGCCCGGAACAGGGAGTGGATAGTGAAGACGCGAACGGAGTTCGAAGTGTCGAGCGGAGCTTGCAAGAGAGGACGTAGGCGGTGGCCGAACCTCTGTAAAAACCCCGGTGTCCATTGTGGTTTGCTTATTTCTTACTTGCTCGTTTTGTTATTTAAATTCCGCTGCGTATAACTCGATCGATAAAACGAATAGGTAATTAGTTTAAAAGTGATTAGTGGACCCATAACCCACACGATCCAACAGTTAGATGTCTTAATTCTACTTGAACCAAAACCCGGTCCATTTAGTGATGGAGTGCACCACTTGTGTCCGTCTCTTGCCTCATGATATTAAGAATACACACAAAGTAGTATTGTGTCATCTTTGTATTAGTATTCATTTCTTGATCTCTTTAAGCTAGTTATAAATATGTGACTTAACTCAAATCACATTGTGCACATTATAACTCTACTTTATCAAGGGGCCCACTAATATCATCACTCAATTAAGAGGGGCAATGATAATCTTTTGACTAACTATCTTCTCCAACAAAAGTCATACTTAACCAACTAATGCCTTTACACTACACTCATCGATAGCTCAAGACACTAGTCTAATTAAGCAATTCTTAAGTGATCGGATATAAGTCTCATATCAAAGGACCAAAGACATAGTAAAACATTAATAACACAGAAAACACAATTCTATAATGTTTTAATTATTAGGTCTATTCAGTATACAAAAGTAATATTTTCTTCTTTTGTGTACCCGTGTTGTCACTCACTTGTAGAGCTACAATGATCTATGACCAACACGACAATCTTAACTCGGTAATTAATGTCCCATGTTAATTACCATGATTGCGAATATCTTTTGTTTTATGTAAACCAATATATTTTAGAGCTCTACGGTTAAGGACCAAGAGCCTCTTCCTTAACACTTCTAAAAGACGAATAACATAAACAAGAAACAAAATGATTTCTCATTCAATTCATAATAATTGACATTTAAAAGTAAAACTTTTAGAACACATTCCCTTTAAATCCATCATCGGCTCTCCCACTGAGACATACCGCAAGCATATACGGTCATATGGAGAGTATGCAACACACCCCCACATGCAGTTACACTAGTCAAGTGGTTCAATGAGGGGCGTCTGCACGTCCACGTTAGTAGAATCAACCGAATCTCGTGGATAAAACCTCACCAACGGAGCCATCGCTCAGGTTGGTCCACTCACCTGGCTGTGCCACAACCAGGCTACCTACGTGAATACATCGTCGGACAGTCACCACCGCCATCAAGGTCGCGCGGTCCACTCCATCACGACTTAGTCGCGCGGAGGAATCCTCACCTGGCTGTCTCTCAACACAGGATACCAACACTGCTACCATCAAGGTCGAATGAGTCACATCATCGCCATCAAGGGTAGTCGATGGTATCCGTCGCCCGCAGGTCGTCCTATCGACTCATCCGGAACGAAGTCCGCAGGGTCATCTCACTTCGTAGAGCCGTGCAACATCGTGCACTGGGATCTGTAATCCCTCAGGTCTACTACTTTAGTGAGAGTCAATGCATGCCCTTAGCTATGCCACAATCTATAGAACTATTAAACCCTAACTCACCCTTACACTCTCTCCTCCCTCACCGATACACCTCTCTCCCTTCCCATTTTCTACTTCACAGAACCAACCCTAAACCCACCCATTTCAGGCCACCCAATCACCTCCGATCTCCGATGAGAAGATTCGGCGACGTCGATAAGACGAGGTACGCCACCCATCTCTTTAGATTCGGGTTTGGGAGTGGAGGAGAGTCAGGGTGTCGGAGGAGAAGGTCGATGACAGGCCGGTAGAGTTGCACCGGTGGCAGCACGACCGCACGTGGCTAAGGGTCATGCACCACCGTGCGGTGGCGGTGGCCTGGGGCAGCTGCTACGGGTCAACGACGGTGCGTCGCCGGGGCATGGGCATCACCGACGGCGGTTAGGGCTGGCCTTGGTTGGGTTTTGGTTTTGTTTGGGTAAATTGCAAGAAGGTTATGGAATTTAGTTGTTTTTGTTTGAATGAGATAGTTGGTTCAATTGCAAGAGAATCCTGGATTCCATGAGAATTAGTAAAATAAGTTAATCTGGTTTAATTGTAGATTAGGTCTTGTAGTTTAACGGTACTTGGGTAAATAGATAATAACTGAATAATTTGCCTGCAAAACCCTAGATTTTAGTGTATTTGTTTAATTCATTTAATAATTGGACTTTTGTTAGAAAAATCACGGTTATAATTGAATTTGAATAAATAATGAATATTGGATTTTGCTTAATAAATCTTGCATTTTCCATAATTGTGAAAAATGTTTTAATTTAAGGAAAATTGCCTTCAACCCTAAAATTCATTTATATTTGTAGAAAATTCTATAAATTGGGAAATTTATTGTTTTCCTGTGAACTTATGAGAATTATGTTTTGGTACGGAAATTTTGGTAAATTACACTTATACCCATGTACTTTCAATTGTGAGTTTAAAGCTATAATTTCATTACGCTTCTTTTGTGATTTTACAGTCTCTTTTGTTCTTATTTGCTCTATATCTTGTTGGGGTCGTTGACCCGTGCTTTTGGAGGTAAATGCATTTACCCTTTGCCTTTTGAGACTGTGAGAGGTTCGGTGAACCAATTGTTTACCCATGTTGTTGAAAGGAATGTGTTCTAAAAGTTTTACTTTTATATGTCAATTATTATGAATTGAATGTGCAAGCATTTTGTTCCTTGATTATGGTATTCGTCTTTTGGAAGTGTTAAGGAAGAGGCGCTTGGTCCTTAACCGTAGAGCTCTAAAAGATAATGGTTTACATAAATCAAAAGTCATTCACAATCATGGTAATTAACATGGAACATTAATTACCGAGATAGAATTTTTATAAGGAATCGACAAAACGAAAAAGGCATATGTTTATCTTTCTTTAAATTTTTATTTATGGAAATTAGATAAACAACAGTTCAAATATTTTATGTTTTGAACTATGGATGCATAAAATATTTAGGGTTTTGAACAATGTGTGTGTGAATGAATTTATTTATGTGTGTGTGCTTGATATATATGTGATTGCATGGATGAATGTTAGGATGTGTATAGATGATAAATATGCATGATCACCTAAATTCTAAAATCACATATTAATGTTTAAATTGTCCAACCAAAAATTAAGAGTATCTTTCTTTCTTGTTTTATCCACTAGCAGTCATCGATCGAGGGATATTCTGCTCGCCCTTAGCAGAAGATAACTTCATCAATCTTTGGGAATAGTGGGAGATATAAGGTTGTCTATTGTTGTGCCACGAATAGATGTACAAGGTGTGGTTCCCCCTTAGTGGACACGGAGTATATTTGTTTGTGAATACAATGGATAAACGTATCTCGTATCAAATGAAATAAGTTTTCTTAACAAGACATAGAGCCCTAGCTCGGTTTTGAGAAAGGGAGTTTTTCTTACGAGGATCAGTCAAATTCTCTCTTAATTAAAACGACAAGAATCATAAGAGTTTGAAAAATGCAAACGTTGCGATATTTCGAAATGGTTATGATTAGAAAATGTTTTCTTACCTTGATTTTATAATATATCTGATAGCCCTTAGCTAGTTTATATTATAATTGATAGGATCTTGGATTGCTGCATTTGTGGACAAATTTTTATTTGCGGTATTGTTTTTTAAAACATAAAATTGACATTAAATCCCATATAATTTATTTTGTAGAAATGTCGAATATTCAACTTATTGTGTGATCTATGATTGAAAAACATCATTTGGCAAATGATGGCTCAAACTTCATAAGCTGGCAACTCAAGCTCAATATCGTGTTGAAGTTTGAGAAACTATCTCATATTATGGATGGTGAAATCCCAAAATTAAATGAGAAGACAACCGATAGCGAGAGAGAGACAAAAGCCAAGTGGGAAGACCAAGAGAACCAAGTTCACGGTCTAATGTTGGCCTCCATGGGTGACTCGCTTCAAGCGAAATACTTGGATTCGAAACCCAAGAAGACCATGGAAGCTTTAACAAAGATGTTTATGGATGTGCTACAATAAAACGATATAAGACCACCATCGCACTCACAAGGTGCCACATGGCGGAGGGAACATCGGTATCCATGCATTTTCTCACGATGCAAGGATACCTTGAGAAGTTGTCGAAGCTCTCTTCCCCGATGCCCGATGACATTGCGGAAGATTTGATTCTTGACTCTCTAGCCCCGTCCTACAAGGACTTCATTATGCACTATCATGTGCGTGAGAAATGGGTGAGTCTTGAGGAACTTCACAACGCTCTCAAAACGGCTGAAGTTGACATGGGCAAGGGTTGGGACAAGCACGTCCTAGTCGTCCATGAGAGGAGCAAGAAGATCACCAAAGGTAAAGGCAAATTCACTAAAAATACGTCAATCAAGAGCAAGGGAGTAGGAGGTGCTCGTGCAAGTGCCTCAAGGGGGAATTCTTTGAAATCTCAGACTCCCAACACGGAGTGCTTTCACTGCGGTGAAAAGGGACACATCCGGCCAAATTGCCCCAAGTTCAAGGAAGACCTTGACAATGGTGACACCTATACCGTCGGTGTTCACCTATACCGACGGTTAGTGACATACACAGACGGATATCGTCCGTCGGTGAAACTTATTTTCCTGTCGTGTGCGGCAATTGAACAAAGCAGCATATGATGCATTCAGACAGGTTTATGGCGACACAAAAAATATGCAATCCCAATCTCAGGGCAGTCAGCTTGGAACGGAGATGGAATTTATTATGCTTGAGGATGATCTGGTACAATCATCACCAAACGCCCTGATGGTTGAGAAAAAAGGCCCCGGAAGAAAAAAGAGAAGCAACAACGACATAAGGTGGGAGAGGAACAACGGCCTAGTCTATAATCACGTCATCAGCAGCAAAGGTCAAAATGAAAAACCATCGTTAAGTCAGATTTAAAAGAACGAGAAAAAACATGTTAAACAAAGAAAATGGCGAGTCATTCCGTAATTTTTTTATTTAATAAAAAAAAATCCAAAATTCGAAATTTAGGAAATTTTTTTCCAAAACTACTCACGCCCGCGATCCGTTCGCCGCCATTTTTTTTTTCGATTTTCTGTTTTTGTTTTTTCTTTTCTGTTTTTATTTTTTATTGTAATTATTTGTAATCTTTTTTTAAAAAATATGTTTTCTAATTTATATTATTTTTCTAAATTTTTTAAAATTATTTTTAATTTTTCCAATAATCGACCTCCAAATCACGTCGATAACACGGCGTATTGAAATGTTAGGGTATTTTATACAATAAAAAAACAAATTTTTTTAGCCAGATTAATAAATTATTTACAACTGAATATTAAACAAACACTAAAACTAATTAAAACAAAAAAATTGGAAACGTTATCAAAAATTAATAGGGTGTACACACATTGCAAATATATTTGGAGGTCGATACAGCAAAAAATTAAAAACACAATTAAAAAAATTTAAAAAATAATAACAATTACAAAACATATTATGAAAACAAATATAATAAAAAACATAGTTAAAACGATTTTAAAAAAATCAAAATATAAAACACTACGACTAAAATCCGGGACTTTTTTATTTTCTTTTATTATTTTTGATTTTATGTTTTGTTTTTTTACAAATCATTTTAACTATGTTTTATATATATATTTCAAAATATGTTTTGTAATTGTTATTAATTTTTAAAAAAATTTAATTGTGTTCTAAATTTTTTGTTGTTTCGACCTCCAAAATGTTTGTAATGTGTGTACACCCTACGAATTTTTGACAACGTTACCAATTTTTTGTTTTCATTAGTTTTA
Source organism: Triglochin maritima (assembly GCA_963682175.1). Classification (NCBI taxonomy): domain Eukaryota; kingdom Viridiplantae; phylum Streptophyta; class Magnoliopsida; order Alismatales; family Juncaginaceae; genus Triglochin; species Triglochin maritima. The sequence continues at coordinate 15,071,803 of OY821774.1, read as the reverse complement.
TGGTTTGTTTAATATTCAGTTATAACTAATTTATTATTCTGACTAAGAAATTTTGTTTTTATATTGTATAAAATACCCTAACAATTCAATACACGCCGGGTATCGACGTGATTTGGAGGTCGATTCTTGAAAAAATTAAAAACAAAATTAAATTTTTTGAATAAATAAAAACATTTTAAAAAATAATAAGAATTAGAAGACTTATTTTTAAAAACAAATATATTAAAAAACAGATTAATTTTTTTTTAAAATATCAAAAACATAAAATCAAAAACAATAAAAGAAAATTAAAAAGTCACGGATTTTAGTCGTAGTCTTTTATGTTTTGATTTTTTTAAAATTATTTTAACTATGTTTTTTATTATATTTGTTTTCAAAATATGTTTTGTAATTGTTATTATTTTTTAAAATTTTTTAATTGTGTTTTTAATTTTTTGCTGTATCGACCTCCAAAAATATTTGCAATGTGTGTACACCCTACTAATTTTTGATAACGTTTCCAATTTTTTGTTTTAATTAGTTTTAGTGTTTGTTTAATATTCAGTTGTAAATAATTTATTAATCTGGCTAAAAAAATTTATTTTTTTATTGTATAAAATACCCTAACATTTCAATTCGCCGTGTTATCGACGTTATTTGGAGGTCGATTATTGGAAAAATTAAAAATAATTTTAAAAAATTTAAAAAAATAATATAAATTAGAAAACATATTTTGAAAAAAAAAGATTTTAAAAAAAGATTACAAATAATTACAATAAAAAATAAAAACAAAAAACAAAAAACAAAAATAGAAAATCGAAAAAAAAAATTTGGCAGGGAACGAATCCCGGGTGTGACCCGCGATCCGTGCCACACCGCGATCCGAGTAGTTTTGGAAAAGAAAATTTCCTAAATTTCGAATTTTGGATTTTTTTATTAAATAAAAAAATTACGGGAGTCATTCGCTCTGGGAAAATACGGTGCCAAGACCCATGTGACTCCGAAAATAACGCCATCTGTAAAGGCGTCCCATTGCGTTCAAAAATAGCACTTGGTTCTAATTTGCATTTCTCAATAAAGTGCCTAAAGAATCTATCTCTTTGTACTCATGGTTTTTAGTCATTTGAAACTAGTGGATAAAATTGAGTCTCAATTTCGTTTACCAAAAGTAACTCAATATTGAGTTTAAACTCCAAATCTATTTAAGTTAAATTACATGTACACCCAAATCAGGTACTAAAATCCAAGGTACAAATTGCTTTTGTTAAAACAAAAACATCTGCCGTAGTTTTTCACAGACTTAGATTCCTTCCATTTAATTGAGGGTCTTAGATTCCCTCCATTTAATTGAGGAATAAGTTTTTCCTATATATATTTTTGTTATGATTGAAAATTCAAACCGTACATTTCGATATATGATGCGAGTTATTCATGTATGTTGAAAATCGTAAAATTTAATAATCATTTTATATAAGATCAAAAAATCGACAAATGTAGTGCATTCATTTTTATTTTTGTCTCGATCGTATTGAAAATGTTTATATAATTTTATGATTTTCAACGTGTATGGAGAATTTGTTTCAGAGATTAAAATGTACCATTTGGAAATTAATAGAAAAGTATTAGTAGGAAACAAAAAAATATCATTTTCAGATATATTAAAATCAGAATTATATATATTGAGAAACTTGACAGGAAATGGAGGGAATCTTGGCTCAATTTTTCACTTTACCGGTGCATCAATCCCAATAACGAAAATACGACTTTACGAGGTTATAGTTTGATGGGAAAGTATCCTGCGTGGGCACAAAAATCACATGCTCATTCAAATAAGATCGCAAACAAAATATCTACAGCGCTAGAAGTTGGCATCATCTTATGGATTCCAGAAACAAGTTTGTTTTATGCTTCCGACACACCTCCATCGCTCCTTGGAGATAACTCAAGGATATACCACGACACATGCATCGCCACACCACCACACATATATATAACATCCACACACAACAATTAAGAGAGACAAACACTTAAGAAGAACAAGCTAGCTAGAGAGAGATGGGAGAAGAGAGCAACAAGAACGTTGCCAAGTCGGTGGCAGTGGCGGTTGGAGCGGTTGCGGCCGCATGGGTGGCCATCGAGGTGGCCTTCAAGCCTCTGCTGCAATCCGTCCTAGCTGCTTTGAAGAAGTCTGAACCGAAGTCGGAGTCCAAGGAAGAGAAGAAGGCCGACCCCGGAGAAGCGCCGGCGGCACTTGTTGCTGCGGAGGCGACGCCAGCCTCTAGTGCTCCTGCTGCTGGTGAAGGAGGTTCGGCTAAGGAGTAGAGAAGGAAGGAAGAGTTGTTTTGGTTGTGTTTTGCGGTGTCTTGTGTATGTTGTTGTGGTGAATTTATGTTTGTTTGATTTCTTTGTTTGTGGATTGCGTGGTTGTTGATTTGTGGTACTCCTTCTCATGTCCTATGTTTTGAATCGGAAAACAATGAGAAGATGAATAAATGGATCTTCCCTTGGACAAGAAAAGAAAAGAAAACGTGAAATATTGATCATGTTATATGTGTTCTTTTTTCTCAAAAAAGAAACAAAAGTTTACAACATTTTATTGAAAATTCTTATTGATGTGCGACATCAATAATTATATATACACATGGCATTTTTGCTTGGGTTGACTTTCAAAAGTGTCTTGTTAGACCTTTACACATCTATAAATTTTTATTCGCTCGGTACACTTGCAAATTTGATTAATTATTTTGGTACACTTTCACTTAATAGTCGTTAATAACCGTTATCGTCGAATGTTATGTTTGACGGATTTCCAATAGGGTTAGTCTGTAGAGCGGATCCGGACGATTAATGAATGAGATTCAGTCCTTCGTTATGGGAGTCCAGTAACTCTAAGGAAGACTTTGTTGGCTGGGTTTCGGATGACCGAATGGGGTTCGGTCATTTGAAATGGGAATTTTGGTGGACCAAAGGTTTGACAGTCAATCAATATAGTCAGATATCCTTTTGTGTATCAATGTTATGTTTGACGGATTTCAAATAAGGTTAATTTGTAGAGCGTATTCGAATGATTGAATGGTTTAGTCATCCATTCTGGGAATCTAGTAACTCTAAGTAAGACTCTATTGATTGGGTTTCGGATGACCCAATGGGGTTCAACCATCCATTCTGGAAAATTTGATGGACAGAAAGTTTGGCGGTTGATCGATGTAGTCGGATATCCTTTGGTATATCAAGTGAAAATTACATGTCTTCTCGTTGAGTTTTTATTACAAGTCTTGAGTCTTATCTTGAGCTTGATTAATTCTTCAATTTTGCACCTACGATGATAGAAGTTATGTTCAGGTGGGCTGTCACCTAGGCGAATAGACAATGCCTAGACGACAGCCCCTTCGGGTGGTCGCATATGCGACCACCCGCACACTGCACACAGTGGTGTGCGGTATGCGGCCCTACATGGTCGCCTAGGCAACCATGTGTTGTGCACTGCTGCTTACTGGTTCCTGGGTTAGGGTTTGGGGAAGAGAGATGGTGGTCGGGTTAGGGAGTAGGAGAGAGAGGGTGGTTGGGTTAGGGTTTGGGGGTGAGAGGGTTATATAGTGACTTGTCGTTTTGGTGTGATGCAATCTTGGTCGTTCATTTTCCTTTTTTCTTTTTCTATTTTATTCCCTCTCCTACGGCTCTTTCATTCCTATAAATCCTTAGTGAGTTGGTGATTTGAGTTTCTTTTTTATGTTCAAACATGTAAGGTTTTTTTCAATATTTTATTTGTATTTTTCCAATTTTTCCCTAATTGTTTAAATTAAAACATAAAAAAATGATCACCCAAACCTAGGCGACTGGGCAAGGCCAATCGCCTAGGCTGAACCTGAGCATTGGTTAGAAGTATACAATATATATGTGATTCTACATTATGATATATGTGATGTGTTCAATTTTAGCACATCCACTTTATTTGAAGATAGAACTTTCGTAGGAGTCATTGAAAATGTGGTGGAAATTGAAAGAATTTGAGTTGGAGAAGGAGTTAGGAATGATTATAGAAGAGGTGGATGAAGAAAATGAATGGAGAGTGGCTAATTATAGAAAAACTCAAGGGCAGATGGATGGGCAACGAGTGTAGGCGTTCCAACAGTTGTCTATAAATGGAGCGGATGACCGTTTGAGAGCTCCAACACCTATATTCCGCAAAGTGTCGGTCAACTGACTGAAGTTCGATCAGCTGAATATTTTAGACAGTGAATTCCAAATTTGCTATTGGAACTATGGAACGGACGTCTGATACGGGTTCGGTTGTTCGAGTTCTAGTGGAAGTAAGAGTGTTTAAACACAAATTAACCTAAATTCGTCAAACATAACACTACTGGAACAATTGAACGGACATCCTATAGTGGTTTGGTCGTCCGAGTTTTAGTGGAAATCTGAGCGTTTAAGCACAAATTGATAGAAAAATCCATCAAGCATAACATACGACTCTAACGTACGTTAAGTGGAAGTGCACCAAAGCAATTAATCAAGTTTGCAAGTGTGTTGTGTCAATAAAAACTATACATATGCAAATGTTCAATAAGACACTTTTGGAAGTGCACCCACGTAAATATCTCATATATATTTGATTAGTAGCATATCATACAATGCATTCATGTTATATATACTTTATTTTACCCCAATTTTGTGCTACTTAAGTGTTTGTTTGATGTGTTTTGGGTTTTAGGTAATAAAAAAAGAAAATAAGCAAAAATGACCTAAATGCAAGAACAAATGACTGATTTGGAAGCTTTCTGGACCTATTTATAATGCCTGATGACCGGATTGTAAGTCAGAAAGGACCTAAGTGAAAACCGAGAGGGACCTAAGTGTAAAGAAAAATATGTTGGTTGCAAGAGTCTGTAATCTCCTGAAGCTAGGAGTAATTCGACAATTAAAACCAAACGGGTTCGAACCAACGGCTCCGGGTGCACCACACGTGTTAAAATTGTACAATAAAGCTACTTGTGAAATTAGACCCTAAATTTCTACTGTAGGTTGGGTTTTCCGGTAAGAGAATTATGTAACATCCAGGTCTGATTTATAGTTTTCCGATTGTGCTTAGATTTATCCAGATTCTCTAATCTTCTATAAATACACTTGTAAACATTCCCTCTTTCTTCATTTTCGCTTCTCATTCGAGTATGGTAGGAACAACGACACACACAACTCCTTGAGGTTCGATCCGTATTTGTCACGTCTTCACCGACGCCATGCACTTACAGTTATTATAACTGAATCAATCAAGTTTTTGGCACCGTTGTTGAGGCCATTTTCGTAGTCGAGTTCACCATTTCGGTGGTTTTTTTGTTTTACATTTTCTTTTCTCTTTTTATTACTGGAAGGGCATTACAAGTGGACAGGGCGACCTAAAGGAACTTAGGAGCGTGCCGGTAAAGTCTGGGGACCAGTATCCCCAGACAATCCGCTAGTAGCGGATTTGGATCCGCCACTGGTGGCTCTGGTGAGTTTTTTTTAATTCTGTTTTTACAATAGCTTCCTTTGCCTATTTCTAGTTGTTTACTTCCACTGTTTTATGCCATGTATCCTCTATTTAAGTGTCAGTAATTAATTTGGCTTGCATGACCCAGTTTTAAGACAACTTGGACGCTAAAACTCAAAGGAAAACATTAGAGTAATTGTCGTCTAGGTCATGCATCATTTGTAGACCTTACATGCAGTCGTCTTTTCTTTACATTTCCGTTGTCGATTGCTGGCATGAGGTATGTGCACCCGTTCTCTCTTTCATGCATGTGTAGAGCATGCATTAGTTAGTAAGGTGCATCACGATAAAAGTGAGGCGAATGATTGATTGGTTTGTTGATTTCTAGCTTAGGATTCAAAACAACCTAGGGGGCATCCTGTACAAGATAAGGTGTGAGATTTCATCACCCTTTCCTTAGCCCAAAACATCACTCCTAAGTAAGAGCCTAATCTAAAATCAATTGGACATTAACCCTTAAGGATATCGGGTGCATTAGGAGAGTGATCCGGTTGTGACTGTTATAGCCTGATCGTCGTCGTCCACTTTGTCGATAGTAGGAGAGACGAGATCTACGGATCTTGGCTCACTTTCTAGGCTTTGTGGTCTTCGTCGTAGGAATGTGAAGCGTGTTGGGGTCTGATTAGTAGCATATCATGCATCATATTCATGCTACTGGAGTGTTTGATGTTATATTTCAGGTATTAGGTAATAAAGAAGAGAAGGGAAGACAAAAATGACTGAAACGTAAGAAGAAATGACTTAAATGAAGCAAAATGGACATCTATGTCATGCACAATGACCCATCTGCAAGAGGGAATGCCCTGGATGTAAGCCCGGAGGGACCAAATAGCAAACCGAGAAACTTCACCCACCACGATGAGTATTTTGGCAATTAGATTCGGGCTCAAACTCCAATAATCAATCCGAGTGCACCCCACTTCAAGCATTGAAGCACTAAAGCATATTTCCAAAATTGGATCAGATTCGAGAAAAAGTGATCGCCAATTGGCGGCTCTAGACTGCCAGTTGGCGGTCCCTTTTGATCCGGATCTGACCCGGCTTCTCGTGGTTGTTTATTATGTTTTTTATTCATTTGTAGAAGTTTCATTAATCCCACATCGGAGGATTGTCCCAATTGCATTTTTATGTCTATAAATAGAATTTTTCTTCCTATTTTCTAATCTAGGCATTGCTTGGTGGTCATTCTCTCTACTTGGAGTAAAGTCTTGGAGCAAAACTAATGTGGAGAAGAATGCTACTTGTAATGTAAGTTATTAATAATAAAACAATTCTTAGTTTGTTCTAATGTTGTCTCTTTTAATGTGTTTATGTGTAACTTAGTTTTGTTCTCTTAATCTTAGTATAATTAGTAGCATGTCTTCTTTCCTTAATTCAATAGTTAGCTTAATGTGTAGTGAGTAGTTTTATCCCCTTTTGGGGGTAGAGATGATGTTTATACATGTAATGAAGAATGAGAATGAATGCTATCTTATGCAATATGTGATGAATGTGAATGTATGTTTGTTTGTTTAAAAGAGAATACTTAACTTGATGGGTTTTGCCATAATCATTAGGTACTTCTCATGCTTGTGTAGGTTCTTAATAACCAACTTGTTTATGCTCATGTTAATCAATTAGGTTAGTGATTGGAATGATAAGTTTTGCCACAACCATTAGGTACTTCCAATGCATGAAAACATATCCTACACTTGTGCCTTATTGAATGCATAATTCACCATTTTATTACATGTGTACACACACTCCACCCCTTGGGGGGTTTCTCTTCCTGAATTTAAACTTTCTTTTATAGTTAGTTAGTTTAGTTTCAATTCTTCTTGTGCTTTCATCTTCCTTGTTTGTTACTTACTAGTTCAGTGTATCTTAGTTTAGTTTAATCAACTTCTTCTCCTTTTTATTTTCCACTCAATTTCCAAAGAATCAACTTCTTCCCCCAAAGGAAGACTCAACAGATACGACACCGATTCGTTTCATGCTTTCTTTGAGAGATTGAAGGACCTTCTTCTGTAGTTCCCTCATCACGGAATTGAGTTGTGGCACCTGTGTCATATTGTTTATGAGGGCCTGAACTATAACACCAACCCATTGTTGGAGTCGATGTGTTAGGTTGACTTCCAAATGAAACTCAACGATGAGCCATGGGATATTTTTGAATTAATGTTTAATGTCCCACTGAGTGGGACACCATGAGAGAGCCACCAACCATCAGGTCTTCTAGTCGAGCCGGATCATACCAAGTTGAGTCTACTATCGTGTTTGAGGCAAAAATGACTACTCTCGTGCGTAAGATTGAGAGTTTAGAGTTGGACCGAGCTCCTGTAGCTCAGGTCGCTACACCCGCTTGTAGTAAGTGTGGACTTATGGGACAGAGTGGCTTGGAATGTACTTATTCTCGAAGCGATACTGAGCATGCAAATGCAATGTATCAACAATAGCCCCATAACGACCCATACAATCAGTCCTACAACCCAAGATGAAGAAATGACCCTAACTTCGATTGAGGGCCTAGTTGGGGCCAAGGTTAGAGCTCGCACGCTCAACCGCAACACTCCACGCCCATCGGCGACCTACCAACCACCACATCAGAGGTCTCAGCCTCATACTCACCAACTTCCTCAGACCTCATTTTTGGGTTATTCTAGCCATACTCCACCCTAGCGGGTTGACCTAAATGACTCCACTCTTGAACAAGTCTTTCAAGCGTTCATGTAGAGCACACAAACCATGTTTGTTGCCAACAACAATTCAGTCAAAGCATTAGAAGTGCAAGTCATTCAGCTGGCTCTTCAGTTCCATGAACGTGAGATGGTCAGTTACCAAGTCAACCCGAGGTGAATCCTTGGGATACCAAATTGCAAGGAAGGCTACTAGTACCTCGTGCTATCTCTAAACTGACCCATAATGTTAATGTGATTCATACTCTGAGGTCTGGTATGCAGGTGGACAACCAAATTGGGTTGCCTTCTTACAATCACCATCTCTTGGTGTCACCAGACCTGAGGTGATACCCACATTATGAAGGAGTCAGATCCTGAGGTTCCCTCAACGAATACTTCCACGAAGGAGCTTGTTTCTGAGGTTCCTACGCAGAAGTCGACATCCATGGGTCCACCTAAGGTCCATACTCATGTTTCTACAGAACTGAATGCTGAGATTCCTTCGAAAGACCCTTATGCTCTGTAGGCGTCATTCCCTAAGCACCTCAAAAACAAAAGTTTAGATCATTACGACAATATGCTTGAGATTGTTCAGCATGTTAACATGAACAATCCGTTGTTGGAGGTGATTCAACAGATGTCACCTTATGCCAAGGTTCTCAAAGATTTATGCACCAACAAGAGAATAACCAATGTTCCCAATAAAACTTTCCTTACGGCAAATGTGAGCTCATTATTGGTACAACCCACGCAAGTCAAATACAATGACCCTAGATGTCCTATTATTTCTTGTGTGATTGGTGATGTGTCAATACATCGATCTTTATTCGACCTAGGTGCATCTGTCAATGAAGAAACCGAGGAGCGGGCTGGAAGATGGTCTTATCAAAGTGGGTGTGTTCATTTATCCATTCGATTTCTTTGTTTTGGTAACTGAACTTGTGCCAAACCCACTTGGACAAATTCTTATTCCTTTGGGGTGACCATTTCTAGCAACTTTCAATGTCTTGATCAATTGTCGTAATGGCATGATGCGCTTGACATATGGTAGTAGGTGCACTAATTTCAACATCTTCACCATCGGGAAGAAGCCAAATGCCTTCAATGACCTTATATAGGTCTATTTTATCTAGGGTACGAATGAGAACGAAGTTGAATGCACCTTCAAGTATTTCAGAGAGTTGTTCGATGGAGATCATGATAGTGGTGAAGATGTTTCAATTGTGCTAGCACAAGAAGGTGCCTTATATTGTGCTCATATGGCCTTTGAGCCATGTCCTTTTGAGCATGTGGCTCTTGATTGACATCATTTCATGCTTATATTTGTATCTTATATCCATTATCTTACACCTAAGAAATGCTATGTGACGAGTTTTATGTTTGAATTTCAGAAATAAAGAGGTGTTAAGAGAAGAGCCAAGAAAGGACCCAAAAGCAGGAAAAAAGACTTAATTGTGAGACCTGGGGACTGAGATGCAAGGGAGAAGGACCTGAACGTAAGATCGAAGGACCTAAGAGCAAAACAGAAAACTCCACACCATCATGGGGAGTATTTTGACAATTCGATTCGGGTCGGAGCTCCAATAAACAAAGTAGATGCATCAAAGACCAAAAAACACATCAAACAAAGCCCAACATCAAAACCGGACGGATCTGGATCCTGTAGACCGCCAATTGGCGGTCCTGATCTTCCTGGATCCGATGAAACTTCTGGAGAGCGTGTATTAGATGATGTTTAGGCTATTTTGGTATTTGTTTAGTCCCACATCGGGGGATTGTCCTGGATTACCTTTTTCTATGGCTATAAATAGAACTCTCCCTCCTCTCATGTAATCTATCTCTCTCTTGGTGACCTTCTTCCCTACTAAGAGTGAAGCCTCGAAGCAAAACTCTGGTGGAGGAAGGGCTGCTTGTAATTTGGAGTGAGTAATAATAGAAGTTTTCTAGTTAATTGTTGTTTGCTTTAGTTTTTACATTCCTTAGTTAATTTCAATTTACATGTCTTGCATGTTTCTTTAGTCTCATGTTCTTTTAGTCTCTTTAATGTTTCTTGCTTGCTTAGATTAATTTCATTTCAGTATTATGTTTCATTTTGTTAATGTAGTTAGTGTAATGAGTAGTGAGTAGATCCATCCCCATTTGGGGGGTGGAGAAATATGTGATATAATCATGTAGTGTATTAAGTGTGTGCTATCTTAATCCCTTGAGCTTTATATGATTTCCATAACCATCTAATGGGTTTCCACTCCTATCTTTGATATGCTAATGCTCTTGAATGAAGCTTAGCATATGCTTTGATTAGTGGACCTATTTTATGGGGAATGATAAGGTTAGGATATTGATGAAATTAATATTGGAAACACAAGTTGTAGTGTATGTACTCTTGTTGCCTTTCCTTGGTTAATGCCTTGTATGTTTTAATGATATAGCCTTATCTTAATTCATGTGGAGGCATAGTAGGGTCTAGTCTTTATACATGAGTTCATTTAGCTTCATTCTAATTATTGTCTTGTATGTTTTAATGATGTGATCTAATCTTAATTCATGTGGAGGCAAAGTTGGATTTAGTTTTATGATTTCATGCACTACATATTGTGAGGAGCTTAATGAACACACACACACACACACACACACTTCTTTATGTTCACATTATTTCTCAACCCCCTTTGGGGTTTAGTTTTATTGCTTATCTTTCATTTCCTTTTGCATCTTAGTGTAGTTTAGTGTAATCAACCTTTCTCTCCTTTCTTTACCACTCGCCTTCGCACAAACCAAACGTCGACACACCTCCCAGTGGACGACCTATATTTGTCACCGCTTCAACGCGGTCGTGCACTAGCGGTTAATATAAAACGATCAATCAAGTTTTTGGCGCCGTTGCCGAGGAGGTGCTCTGTCCAGACCTTGGTTTGGACGATTCGAGTGCTCTTAATTTTTTGTTTGTAGTTTTTCTTTGTTTCAGGGATCCTAGAGCTCAAGGGGAGGCCACTGGCGAAATTGGAGGCACAGAAGCACCAAACAGACCGCCAATCAGCGGTCTGGGACCGCCAAATGGCGGCCTGGTGAGCGTTTCTTGTTCTCTGTTTTGTTCTGGTAGTTGTCTAGTTCATTGTAGTTATCTGGGAGCCCTATTTTGCATGTGGTGACTTCTAGTTTGCTCCCAGATTTAATTTCAATCCCCTTTAATCAACTTGGCCTTAAAATCCAAAGCAAAAGATTAGGCATTTGCTATGTTTAGGTCATGCATCATCTAGTAATGACTTGAGCATGTTAATTGTCTTCTCCTAGTTTTAATTTTTGTCGTTGATTGCTGGAGCGAGGTACACATTCCTTAACACTCATTCACGCATTAGGACATCCATTAGTGAGTAAGGTTTGCATCGAAACAAGAGTGAGGTGAGTGCTTGTTTGGTTAGTTGCTTGCTAGCCTAAGAGTTCAAAACATCTTTAAGGGGCATCACCTATAGTCTTCAAAGATAAGGTGGGGGATTTCATCACCCCTCCCTTAGTCCCAAAAGGCACACTCAAGTAAAGCCTTAATCTAAAATCAAGTAGACATTGGCCATTAGGACTTGGGCGCATTAGGAGAGTGATCCGGTCACGACCGTCATAGCCTGATCGGCGTCGCCCACTTTGTCGATAGTAGGAGAGACGAGATCTCCGGATCTTGGCTCACTTGCTGGGCATTGTGGTCTTCGTCGTAGGGCGGTAAGGCGTGTTGAGGTTGTTTGACCTCGTAGTTAGGCGTCGTCTAGCTGTAAGGACCTATAGCCAGCCTAAGCATGTTTGAGCCGTGTTTGCTAGACTAGGCTTCTATCCTCACCCTTTACCCATGCTAGCTGATGAGAATTTATTTATACCGCAAGTACATGAAGTCAATGAAGATGTGGCAAGTACGGGTCGAACACAAGGAGGGAGAGATATTGTTATTTTTGTGATTTTCGATTAAGGAAAGAAAGAGAGAGAAATAAGGTTGGTTTGAGATTTTGGATTTTTAATTTTCTAAAGCAAGAACAACAAAAACAAACTAAGAATAAAACAAATATGGATGAGAGTCCAGCGGGTGGGGGTTTAGATATCGGGTTTTGTTTAGAGAAATCTGAAACTTATAATAAATCACATTAGTTATAAAACATTACGTGATAAATGACTTAACATAAACTCAAGTAATCAAAATATACTAACACGAAATTAAAATAATAACATCATTCTTCTTCTCGTCACCCTAAATCTGTCACCCCACACTTTGGAGAGAGTTAGAAACTCATGGATGGAGGGAAGAGAAGGGGTCCTAGAGAAGCTACAAAAGAAAACTAAAAACACGAAATAAACCAACAAAATTTTATTGCTAAACAATGGAATGAAAAGAGTCTTTTTACAACAAAATCTCGGGGCTATTTATAGCCGATACAAGGGACCCAAGTATAAAATAGGAAAGTACACACGTCAACACGCAACTGGACAAAAGCACGACCTGCGGATCCACAGGGGTGCGGCGGAAATGCCGCACTTTGCATGTAATGTGCGGCGGAATCACCGCAATTCTGGATCAGATTTGATCCGGATTTTTCCTGTGTGTTTATGGTATGATTTAGCTGTCCTTTGCGCGTCCGGATTGATTTCTTTCCTTTCTTTTGAGGTCCGAATTAATTTCATCATATATTTGGAGATCCAAATTGATTTTCCCCCAAAATAATATTTTGGTACTCGTAATTTGCAGTCGAATCCTCGGCTTTTTGCAATTAAGTCCCTGACCTTTTTGTGCTTAAGTCCTTGGTCTTTTTGTAATTAGGTCTTTGGATGCTTTTACGCTTGGATGGACTTCAATTTGAACCCCGATAATCTTGACTTTGGTCTTTATGACAGAAATGAGTCTCTTGCACGCGTTTATGCTCGAGATATGGGTAATTTGCATTCAGGTCCTTGTATTCTGTAAATAACACTAAACACATACCTTAGTAGCATTTATTGATATAAAGTTAATCTAAATGAATGACATATGATGAAATGTATGCAATGCATCACCAGCTCTAGGGATTCTTCCCTCCTCATCTGAGTCCTCTCCTCATCTATTTTCTACGCGTAGTCTCCTCCTCTAGTACACCTTCTGTTGTGTGTTATTTTAGAGTCGAGTCGAGCATTTTTATGCGAGGTTGGGCTCGTTCTGCTGAGAGCGCTCGACTTGAGAGAGTGCATTTTTCTGAGATGGACGGTCTTGGTGATCGACCATCTCCGCCTCGTGCTCCTTTGGAGCATGAGGCCGAGTCGTCTCATGGTAACGGGGGAGACCGGGGTCCATTCATGGATTACCTCGGTCCGCTCCCACCACCACGTAGACCTCCTTCTCCTCCTCCTCTGACTCGAGAGGAAGGGAGATTCGGTCAGGATCGAGTTCTTGGTGCACCACCACCTTTAGCTCGACATGATAGACCGATGACTTTGTGGGAGCGGACCCAACCTGTTCGGGCCGTGCAACCTTCTTGCATAGTTCTTCCTCCTGCTCGCGGGAACAAGTATGAGTTGAAACCTCAATATGTGAGCATACTTCCAACCTTTACTACCAATAAGGAGGATACGTATATTTTTATACGCGAATTCGAGGAAGTATGCTCCATGTTCAAGCTTCAACAGCTTGACGAGGATTTAGTCTGGTTGAGGATGATTTATTTCGCGTTGAAGGATAACGCGAAGAAATGGATGTACAGCCTCCCGGCGAGCTCCATTCGGTCTTGGGTTGACTTTGTGACCGTATTTCTGAAGAGATTTTTCCCTCAAAGGAAAACTCAACAGATACGGCACCAAATACATCAAATGTATCAGACTGAGACCGAATCTTTTCATGGTTTCTTTGAGAGGTTCAAGGACCTTCTCCAACAGTGCCCTCATCATGGATTTGAGCTATGGCAGTTGTACCAAATTGTTTATGAGGGCCTCAACTACAACACCCACACATTGTTGGAGTCGATGTGTCAGGGTGACTTCCAAATGAAACCCATCGATGAGGCATGGGACACTTTTGAGTTAATGGCTGAACGCACCTTTGAGTGGGACACCATGACAGAGCCACCAGCCGCCAGGTCTTCTGGTCGAGCTGGATCATATCAAGTTGAGTCATCGATCGCGTCTGAGGCGAAAATGACTGCTCTCATGCGTAGGATTGAGAGTTTAGAGTTGGACTGCTCTCCTGTAGCTCAGGTCGCTAATCCCGGGTGTGGTAGGTGTGGACTTACGGGACACGATGACTTGGAATGCGCTTACGCTCAAGGGGATACTGAGCATGCATATACGATGTATCAAGAGAGGCCCCATAACGACCCGTACAGTCACTCCTACAACCCGGGATGGCGTAACCATCCTAACTTCTCTTAGGGTCTTAGTGGGGGTCACGGTCAGAGCTCACACGCTAAACCTCAAGCTCCACCTTATCAACCTCCACGCCCATCGGTGACCTACCAACCCCCACATTAAAGGTTTCAACACCATAATTACCAACCTGCTCATGCCTCATCGTCGTGTTATTCCAACCAGACTCCACCACCCCAGTGGGTTGACCCCAAGGACCCTTCTTGTGATCCGACCCTTCAAGCGTTGCAAAGTACAGTCAAGGCTATGGAAATGCAAGTTAGCCAGTTGGCTGATCAATTCCATGAATGCGAGAAGGGTCAGTTCCCGAGTCAACCTGAGGTGAATCCTCGGGGTACCCATTCTCAAGGAAGGCCACTTGTGCCTCATGCTACCTCTGAACCGACCCATCACATTAATGTGATTCATACTTTGAGGTCTGGTAAGGAGGTGGATAACCACATTGGGGTGCCTTCCTTGTCATCACCATCTCTTGGTGTCACCAGACCTACGGTGATACCAGCATCTCTGAGGGAGCCAGATCCTGAGGTTCCCTCCACCAATACTTCCAGGAAGGAGCGTGATCCTGAGGTTCCTTCTACATTTCCTTCGACAATGGGGCCGAACCCTGAGGTCCCCTTGTCTCCTTTTGTGTCAAAGGAATCAGATTCTGAGGTCCCCACTCATGCTTCTTTGGACCAGAATTCTGATGTTCCTTCGCACCCTTATGCCCTGAAGGCGTCATTCCCTGAGCGCCTTAAAAAGAAAACCTCTGATCAGCATGACAAGATGCTTGAGATGTTTCGGCAAGTTAAGGTGAGCATCCCTCTCTTGGAGGTGATTCAGCAAATGTCACCTTATGCCAAGGTTCTCAAGGACTTATGCACCAAGAGGAGAAAAACTCATGTTCCAAAGAAATCTTTTCTTGCGGCTAACGTGAGTTCTTTGTTGGCACAACTCATGCAAGTCAAGTACAAGGACCCTGGCTGTCCTACTATCTCTTGTGTGATTGGTGACGTGTCCATACATCGAGCCTTATTGGACCTTGGTGCATCTGTTAATCTTCTGCCATATTCTGTCTATGTCCACCTCGGTCTTGGAGACCTCAAACAAACAAAAACCACTCTTCAATTGGTTGATAGGTCTATGAAGAAACTGAGGGGTGTGGTGGAAGATGTGCTGATCAAAGTGGGAGAGTTCATTTATCCAGTAGACTTCTTTGTCTTGGATACTGAACCTGTGCCAAACCCACTTGGACAAATTCCTGTCATTCTGGGGCGACCATTCCTTGCGACTTCCAAACCATTGATCAATTGTCGCAATGGTCTGATGCACTTGACTTATGGTAGTTAATGCGCTGATTTCAACATCTTCACCATCGGCAAGAAGCCAAGTACCTTCAATGACCCTGTTGGGGTCATCCTTACCCAGGGTTTGGATGAAATTGAAGTTGAGGGCACCTTCAAGTATTTCAGAGAATTGTTCGATGGAAATCCTGAAGGTGGTGAAGATGTTTCACCTGGGCTCGCACAAGAGCAGGGGTGGACCCAGGATGATATTTAGGGGTGGGCACCCTTTAAAAATATATCAACCAACAAATAATATAATAATTAAAAAAGTTTTTATATTAACTTCAAATATGTTTGTTACAATGTAATCCTAGGAGGTTTCATGCTTTGAAATTTTTTCATTATAACTTTATCACTAATCGTATCAAAAATCTCTCATTCGATGTACGTAACAAGAGCATCATTAACCCATGCGTCACCCATCAGGTTCCGCAATCTGTTTTTCACGACATTCATAGCTGAAAACATTCTCTCAACTGTTGCAGTTGCAACTGGCAAGACCAATGCCAAGGTAATCAACAAGAAAACCAACGAAAAAGTTGAATTTTTCTTCTTTTGAATCATCTTCTTTGCGAGTTCTGTTAAACTTTTCAAATCTCCAAATTCTATATTGGATCTGACATCACGAACATAAGTCTCAAATTGACTCTCAAGAACAATGAGATCAAAATCAGAGAATTCTTTGGGATAAAATTGGTCATTTGAAGTAATCTTGTCTTATCAAACTGAGAGAAAGATTTTGTAGGACTTAAACACGATACACACATTAATAACTTTGTGCTCCCCTCTGTGAAACGGTTGTTCAACTCCTGAAGTTGCATATCAATTATTGTGTTGAATATTTCAACACGATAATGATGCCCATTAGTAGACTTCTCTACTCTTCGACGAGAACGCCCTCGAGGCCGATACAATTTAGACATTATAGGAACCATAATATCATGTTTGTGCAGAACTGGGTAGTTTGCTCTAATATATAATCCCATCCTTTTTCTCTCATTTCTTGTAAACTTTGTTTTGCCACTACCACTAAATCCAAGGCATTAATAATGTCCTGGTCTTTTCTTTATAATGCCACACTGAGAGATCATTAGTCAGTCCTAAGATATTTCTCATCAAATGTAAAGCCTACAGAAACAAATGCTTTCTCCTTCCCAGAAGAGCTGAACAAATAACAATAAAGACAGAAAGCAACATCTTTTGTGACACTATATTCCAACCAATCATTGAATTCATTGAACCATTCGCTGTTGAACCGTCACATTTTAGCACCCATCTTGGTTTGTAGGAACTCATAGTTAGGATCAGAAGGGCGGGAAGGTCCTCTTAAGTAATATTCTCTACGAATTTCATTATGCAGAGTAGGATGAAATTCAGAAATTTGTTTTCTTTCTCCTGAATCTAATACTAATTCAGCTAAATTTATTTCAACTCGACTCCGTTTTTCCAGTGGTTGTGCTTGTTTGGGTTTTTTAATCAAAAACTTATCCATTCCTGACAATGAAAAACAAAAATTGAATGGAGTTGTGATCAAATTCTATACTCTAAAACAACACAATGATCAAATTTCTCTACTCGCAAACATTAAATTGGAGGAGCTATTTTATTCTTCAATCAAAATTCGTAATCAAAAATTAAATCTAGCAGGAGATGCAATTCAAAAAATAAGATAGACACAATCATAGGAACCCCCAAGGATCAAAGGCGAGACTAAAGAGCAAACTCTCGCCGTCCCACACACCTTCAATCTTTGCTGGCGAGACGAGTATCGTCCCACGCACCCGCAGAAGGGCCCACTAGGGACTTGGTTGGAGAGAGTACCTGACCGAAGAACCCGGAGAAGTTCACGTCAACTCGTCAAGTGGTCGTCAACTACAACATCAAAAAATACAAATTAAAGCAATGGAATACAAAGTACCAATAAAATTCAGAAGAAACATTACTTATTACATCGATACACTATTTCATACATCGTGAACAAAATTCAGAAGAAACATTACTTATTTCATTCTTAACATGTCTGTTTAAGTCCTGTACTCTTGTAAGTGTCTTTTTCCAACTCAACTTCTAGATTTTATAAAAAATCCTTCTAAAGTGGAATTTCCCTCTTCCTCAAAGTCTTCTCGTTAAGGCAAGAAAATAATGGTAAGTGTATTCTTGAGAAAACCAATTTAATGCTAACCAAACAATGCCTTCTCATTATAACAAAATCAAATCAACTATACAAGTACATGGAATCGTAACACAAAAGTCTTTCCACCAAGGGTGGATCCAGATCTGGATCTATTTCCAAAAGTTAATAATGACTTAATGGTAGGATTCGTTCATGTTCTTGTTATGTCTTATTTCATGTCTTTTCTCCTACTTCAAATATAACTTAACTTCATTTTGCATGAGACTTAGCAAAAACATAAGTTTTTTGGAACAAGATTTGTGGGTTTTTGATTTCCAATCCCATTTTGCTATGATTTGTAGAGGGTGACAATTTCATGATGCATCTCATATTACCTGACAAGATTTTGTTCACGAACCAAGTCCATATCAGACCACTTGACAAGGAATACCAAAACAAAAATCAAAATTAAAATCGTTGTAATTACTTGACAAAGGAGACAGTACCTGATCGAAGAACTCGGAGAGGTGGAGGCGGAGGCGGAGGCGGAGGCGTGGAGAGGTGGAGGCGCCGTAGGCGCGGACAGGGGCGTGGGCGCGTGGGGCGCGTGGAGAGGCGGCGCCGTGGAGTCGTGGAGCCGAGGAGATGGAGAAATGCGGACAAGTTGGAGAAGTGCGGAGGAGTGGAGAAGGTGGAGGGAAGGAATCGCTGGATTGTGAATTTGTGAGGGATTTTGGTGGTGGAGACGTGGAGTCCTGGTTGAGAAGGTGGAGGGATTTTGGCGAAGGGTTTGTGAGGGATTTTGGAAGAAATTTTAATTTTAGGGATTAAAGATACATGTAATGTAATTTAAATTTAAATTTATTTAAGTGTACAACAATTTTAGAATAGTCCCACATCGGAAATCATTAATTGTTGGATGGTCTTTATAAGTTTGTAGCTCTCCACTCTATTGTGAGTTGATCACACACTCACAATGCATATTGTGCCTAATTGGAAGTGTGGGCACACATTAATTTTGATTAATATCTTACATTAACTTCAAATTTCTGGCGTGGGCACTTGCCTACGCGTGCCCACGCCTAGGTCCGCCCCTGCACAAGAGGGTGCCTTATATTCTGATCACGTGGCCTCATTGCCACCTCCTTTTGATCTTGTGGCCCTTGAGCCACATTCTTTTGATCTTGTGGCCCTCGAGCCACATCCTTTTGATCACGTGGCCCTTGAGCCACATCCTTTTGATCACGTGGCTTTTGAGCCACAAGACTATTTTTATGGCCTCTCGGCCACATGTTCTTCATTCTATATTTGCTGAAGACCCCATGTGGGTTAAGAATCAACCACCTGGTACCCTTCAACCTGTTAGAGGTTCACCTCTCATTCATGCCTCCTCTTTTGCTAACTCTCAAGAGGCATCGAACAACCACAATGTATATAAAGGTGTCAGGTGGTCAAGCAATTCTGTTTTGTATGTTGCGAGCCCATGCATGTGCATTTCTGGCTCGAGAGATGGTGGGTTCCCATTTGATGTCCCTTGACATATGAAGATGGAAGTCTATTGTTGTACATAGTTAAAAAAAGACTCCATGAGCAAGCATTGATGTTGTGGGCCCGAACCTTTGAGTATTTGGGCCCCAATTCTTTCACGTATTTGTATCCCTTCCTTAGCATCTCACAGGTTTTGAGGGAATTTGGGTTGTGTCCAACAACATAGCCAGAAACTTCCCTGTGTACTTCACAATGGTGAGATCTATTCTTTTTCATGCATAAATCCATGTAGTCTTTTGCTCACATTCATTGAGGACAATGCATGAAGTAGGTGTGGGGGATGTTTTACGTGTGTACATAGTTGAGTCCTTTCCTTTGTTTTTGTTTTCTTTTGTGTGTATTGATAGGGTCATGTTATTGTGCTGCATTTAATATCGATATATCTGCTTGCCATGATCCTTGGGTGACTTGTCTTCTTTTGCTTGTCTAGTGCCTTAAAATTTTCACATTTCTTTCAAAATCTTCATGTGTTTGCGAAAGAAAATGTTTGTGGGTTTTGCGTGTGTTTAGCATGTGCAAAACCGTTGAGAGGCAAAGTAAAAAAAAAGCTCCCACAATTGTCTTGAACTTTATGCATTAGGATATCTAGTACTGTGGCTTTAGGATTTATCGAGTCGTTAGGATGCACCCCAGTTTTCCCTTGGGGGTGAGTAATCATAGGGTTTCAGTGCTCAAACATTTAAAGAAGACCACCTTGAACCTAATGAGTCAATAATTCGTGTTTGTTAACTTAAGGAAGTTTGTTGTAGTCAAGGACCCTTTGAATCTTGTTGTGAGCCATTAAGTGTAGGGGTTTTGGTTCATGTGTAGATAAGAAATAAGTGAGTAGGTGTTCTTTCTTTGGCTCCTATCACTGGGGAAAATAGGTCTGAGGGGACTTTGTGCCTGGTGCTTTCGAGTCATCTGACTTGGGATGCGCCGACCGAACTCCCGTTACACAAATGGTAGGGATTGCCCTATGTGGAGATTTGGGGAAAGGTGTACGTGATAGTGTAAGTCCTCATAGGCAATGATGCACGAAACCTGACCCTGAGAGAATAAAGCTCCAAATAATAATAAAAAAACAAAAAAAACAAAAAGAAAAAAAATGGTAATGCAAATAAGAACCTTAATGGACCTTACACTTTGTATCACTTGAGGATGTTGAGGTTGTCCATGTCTTTCACTTAATTCCTTATTTAACTTGCACGAATGGTTCATTAGGTTAGGTGCGTGGACTGATTACTTATAAAGAGTCGGCCCGTACGATTACCACGTCCAATGATCGACAACATATGTCCAACGACTCAAATGTCTAGATTGAATAATGCATCTTGTTCGAATTTTGTGGGTATATCCGCTGAAAACCCTCAGGCGACAACACTCCTCCTCCTTGGCAACAAGAATGTTTAACGGCTTGTTTCACGTGGTAAGTGCAACCGTGATTCCTACGAAAGTGAGTTTGGATTTCTTGTTTCTCGTTTGTTTTTCTCTTTCTTTGTTTTGCTCGGGACTAGCAAAAACTTAGGTGTGGGGGTATTTGATTGACATCATTTCATGCTTATATTTGTATCTTATATCCATTATCTTACACCTAAACAATGCTATGTGACGAGTTTTATGTTTGAATTTCAGAAATAAAGAGGTGTGAAGAGAAGAGACATGAAAGGACTCAAAAGCAGGAAAAAGGACTTAATTGTGAGACCTGGGGACTGAGATGCAAGGGAGAAGGACCTGAACGTAAGACCGAAGGACCTAAGAGCAAAACAGAAAACTCTACACCATCATGGTGAGTATTTTGACAATTCGATTCGGGTCGGAGCTCCAATAAACAAAGTAGATGCATCAAAGACCAACAAACACATCAAGCAAAGCCCAGCATCAAAACCAGACGGATCTGGATCCTGTAGACCGCCAATTGGCAGTCCGGATCTTCTCGGATCCGATGAAACTTCTGGAGAGCGTGTATTAGATGATGTTTAGGCTATTTTTGGTATTTGTTTAGTCCCACATCGGGGGATTGTCCCGGATTACCTTTTTCTATGGCTATAAATAGAACTCTCCCTCCTCTCATGTAATTTATCTCTCTCTTGGTGGCCTTCTTCCCTACTAAGAGTGAAGCCTTGAAGCAAAACTCTGGTGGAGGAAGGGCTGCTTGTAATTTGGAGTGAGTAATAATAGAAGTTTTGTAGTTAATTGTTGTTTGCTTTAGTTTTTACATTGCTTAGTTAATTTCAATTTACATGTCTTGCATGTTTCTTTAGTGTCATGTTCTTTTAGTCTCTTTAATGTCTCTTTTAGTCGACACACCTCCCAGTGGACGACCCGTATTTTCCACCGCTTCAACGCGGCCGTGCACTTGCGGTTAATATAAAATGATCAATCAGCTCTTGAGCCACAAGAAACCATTTTTGTGGCATTTAGGCCACCTGCACTTCACTTTGTATCCGTTGAGGACCCGATGTGGGTTAAGAATCAACAACCTCATACCCTACACTTCAAACAACCTGACGGAGATTCACCTCTCATGCATGTCTCTTGTCTTGTTCATTCTGAAGAGGCATCAAATGATCACAATACTTATAAGGGTGTTAGATGGTCAAGCAATTCTGTTTCTGGACTTCGCCATCTGCGTAATAAGTCCAGGGTGTCACTTTATGTGGATGAAATGATCCATGTGCACCCAAATGTCAGTTGGAGGGTATCAAATAACCATCAGCTTTGTCACGGAATGGAAACATATCTGTTTCCATTTGCTTTCATAGATTCTGGTTTTGAGAGGCATGAACCATCACCCTTGGTTCATAAACCTCTCAGCAATTCTCCTTTTTCTCATGTTGCGAGCTCATGCAAGTGCATATTTGGCTCGAGAGATGGCGTGTTCTCACTTGATGTCCCTTTGCAAATGAAGACAGGAGCCAATTAATGTACATAGTTCTCATAAAAAAAGACTCTACAAGTGAGCATTGATTGTTGTGGCCCCAACCCGTGAGTATTTGGTCATCATATGTTTCACGTATTTGTCTTCATTCTTAAGTATCACACATGTTTTCGGGAATTTGGCTATATGTCCATCCCAAGGTTCAGAAATGTGGTAAGCAGATGCGATGAAGTGAGGCACTGCATCCGACATATGCGACCCGTGGATGCGATGCTGGTGCATATGCGGTTTGTGATTTAATAATTAAATAATATAATATAGATATATTTATTATAAATTATATACATGTAACTAAAAATTTATGTAAAATTTTGAATAATTTCTAGGATCAATAAGTTAATATTAAACAAATCAGAATAAAAAACATAAAAAAACCCCATAAAGTGAGTGTTCTCAAATGCGACCGCATTGACTCACATATGCAGCTGTTGAGAGGCGAAGTAAAAAGGAAGGTCCTATAATTGACTTGAACTTGATGCAATAGGATATCTAGTGTAGATGCACCCCGGTTTTCCCTCGGGGTCAGTGTAATCATAGGATTTCAGTACTCAAATAGATAAAGAAGTCCACCCTGAACTCAGTGAGTTGAATAATTTGTGTCTATTAGTATAAAGAAGTTTTTCGTAGTCAGGGGTCCTTAAACTCCTGTTGTGAAACCTTAAGTGTAGGGGTTTTGGTTAATATTCTGATTCTGATTTCCACATTATTCTCTACCTCCTAAGGGGTTTATTTTTATCGTTTGTTTTCTGATTTAGTAGGCATCGTAGTGTAATTTTGATCTCATATCTCTCTTTTCTTTTTCCACTCGAGTATTGTGGATTTTGACTCGCATACGCTCCTCGTGGACACGACTCATACTTGCCGCATCTTCACCGACGTCGTGCACTTGCGATCATTATAACTGAATCAATCAATATTATATGTATACATACATATATATATTAGTAGGTGGGGTTACTTTCGACATTCTTCGCCTAGGTGGCTAGAGGTCTTCAACCTACTTCCTCATGGTCCCATCGAAGTCGGACATTCCTTTGTTCATCACAGAAACCGGTGAGATTTCTCTTCATTTAGGTGTATTATAAATACCCCTGGAAAAAAATAAGAAAAATAAATTCTATATTTATTAAGTAACTAGGATGACCGAAGCAAATGCATACCAATACCACTACTTTTGATAAATATGAGTTATTCAATTTTCATCTCTTATGCTTTTGAAACGTCGTCAGTGTTATCAGTTCATCACATACAAATTACCTTCAATCCATCGTACTCCTACTACAGAACAACGAAAACAAAAACAAAGAAAAAAACTATCCAACATACTAAGTTCTACAGTTTCAAAACTTGGAAGTCTCAGGTAACGTTTGGATAAAGATTCTTGTTGGAATTTGATTCTTGATAAAATATGCACCCAAACATGATCATATATAAGATCTTGATTCTACAAGAATCATGAATTCTTGTACCTTTATTTTAGTGGAAAGTAAGAAGCTAAATAAAAGCGACTTCTTCAAAGAATCCAAATTATTAAGAGTGAACTTCCAATAATACCCTCAACAATTTATGTTATGACTGGGTGTGTCCCATGTATTTACAACACATGTCATCCGCAAAAGTAAATCTATCTCTTCTCTCCATCACTCTCGTTTCAAGTATTGAACCCTAAACCCATTGCGTTGGATCACATCAAAGGTGAGATCCTATGTTTCCTTATTTTCTTTCTTTCTTAAGCATTTTCTCCCCCATCTTCTCTTCTTTTAGTTTTGTGTTTAAAATAGATGATGCATAGAGATTGGTTTTTTATTGATGTTTCTTACATTTTGCTTAAGAGTATCACTTTTTTTGGAGAAATCGGTAGATTGTGATTTGTATTTGTGCCATTTTAAGGTTTCATTGGGAACTAAAATAATTTTTGATTTTTGGGTGTTTTCAAATTTGCATTGTAATTGGGGAATTGGGACGATGTAGTTGATGATTTATTATAATTGTTTTTTATGTGGGATTTTGTTTGTAGTAGTTCGTAGGTGCTACATTTGGTGATGATCAGAAAACCGAGAGATAACCTGCACCAAACCCCACACCATATTAGACTTCATAAAGGAAGCAAATACTTTCCTTTTTTCAAAGATTACATTGGTGCATTGGACGGTACACATATCCATGCTATTGTTCCCAAAACGCAACAACTGTCATTCTGTTCTGGTCGTGACCCGAAATCATGCACCCAAAATGTGGTCAACAACCCACTAGGACCCAAAGAGAAGTTAGGATGGTTACGTCATCCCGGGTTGTAGGAGTGACTGTACGGGTCGTTAGGGGGCCTCTGTTGATACATCGCATATGCATGCTCAGTATCCCCTAGAGCGTAAGCGCATTCCAAGTCATCATGTCTCGTAAGTCCACACCTACTACACCCGGGAGTAGTGACCTGAGCTACAGGAGCTCGGTCCAACTATAAACTTTCAATCATACACATGAGAGCAACCAATTTCACCTCAGACGCGATAGTTGACTCAACTTGATATGATACAGCTCGACCAGAAGACCTGGCAGCTGGTTGCTCTCTCATGGTGTTCCACTCAAAGGTACGTTCAGCCATTAACTCAAAAGTGTCCCAAGCCTTATTGATGGGTTTTATTTGGAAATCACCCTGACAAATCAACTCCAACAATGTGCGGGTGTTGTAGTTGAGACCCTCATGAATAATCTGGCACAGCTGTCATAGCTCAAGTCCATGATGAGGGCACTGCTGGAGAATGTCCTTGAACCTCTCAAAGAAATCATGAAAAGATTTGGTCTCAGTCTGATACATTAGATGTATCTGGTGCCGTATCGGTTGAGTTTTCCTTTGAGGGAAAAATCTCTTCAGAAAGACAGTCATAAAATCATCCCAAGACCGAATAGAGCTCGTCGGGGGGTTGTACATCTATTTCTTCGCATTATCCTTCAATGTGAAAGAAATCATCCTCAACCGGACTGAATCCTCATCAAGCTGTTGAAGCATGAACATGGAGCATACTTTCTTGAATTCTTGTATAAAAATATACGGATCCTCCTTATTGGCAGTGAAGGTAGGAAGCATGCTCACATATTGAGGTTTCAGTTCATAGTCGTTCCCGCGAGCTGGAGGAAGAACTATGCAAGAAGGTTGTGCGGCCCGAACAGGATGGGTCCGCTCTCACAAAGTCATCGACCTATCCTATCGAGCTAAAGGTGGTGGTGCACCAAGAACTCGATCCTGACCGAATCCCTCTTCCTCTCGAGTCAGAGGAGGAGGAGAAGGTCTACGTGGTGGCAAGAGTGGACCGAGTTAATCCATGTATGGAACCCAGTCTCCCCATCCCCACATGACGACTCGGCCTCATGCTCAGGTGCACGAGGCGGAGATGGTCAGTCACTGATTGAACGTTTTAATTATAACCGCAAGTGCACGACCGCGTTGAAGTGGTGGCAAATACAGGTCGATCCATAGGGAGGTGTGTCGACATTGGTTAGTTCGAAGGCGAGTGAGAAACAAAGGAGAGGAAGTTGTGATTACACTAAACTAATTTAGAATAGAACAATCAATAAAACAAGACCCCATAGGGGGTAGAGAAAGAATGTGAATACAAAAATATGTGTGTGTTCACTTGTGTTCATCACAACATGCAGTGCATGAAAATCATAAAATTAAATCCAACTTTGCCTCCACATGAAGTAAGATAACACAATATCATTAAAACATACAAGACAATAATTGGAATGAAGCTAAATGAACTCATGTATAAAGACCAAACATCACTATGTTTCCACATGAAATAAGATTTACACAATCATTAAAACATACAAGACATTAATCAAGGTAAGGGCAACAAGAGCACATGCAACTACAAACCATGTTTCCTTTATCAACTCCATCCTTATCCTCACATCATCATTCCCTATAAAATAGGTCCACTAATCTAAACAGATGCTAAGCTTCATTCAAGAGCATTAGCATATCAAAGACAAGAGTGAAATTTCATTAGATGGTTATGGAAATCATGTAAGGTTCAAAGGATTAAGATAACACACACCTATTACATCACATAATCACATCATATATGTCTCCACCCCCCAAATGGGGATGAAACTACTCACTAATCATTATACTACAAACTACATTAACAAAACGAAACATTCTAATGAAAGACAATTAAACTATGCAAACAATCTAGTAGACATTGATCAATAGGACTCGGGCGCATTAGGAGAGTGATCTGGTCGCGGCCGTCATAACCTGATCAGCGTTGCCCACTTTGTCGATACCAGGAGATACGAGATATCCAGATCTTGGCTCACTTGCTGGGCTCTGTGATCTTCGTCATACGGAGGTCAGGCGTGTTGAGGGAACGTGAGTTCGAACTTAGGCGTCGTCTAGCTTAAGGACCCATAGCCAGCCTAAGCTTGTTTTAACCATGTTTGCTAGACTAGGCTTCTACCCTCACCCTCTGCTCATGCTAGTTTTAGGGATTCTTCCCTTCTCCTCTGAGTCATCTTCTTCTCACCTACTTCTATGTTATAGTATCCTCCTCTTTACACTCTCTGTAAACGTTTTAGGATCGAGTCGAGCATTTGCGAGCTTGGCCTCGTGGTGGTGGGAGTGGTTGACTCGAGAGTTCTTTCTCGAGATGGGTGGTTAAATGGGTGACCATCCATTTCATTTCTTGGGATCAGGACTATTCTCCCTGGTATTTCAGACCCATGCAACCTAGGGTGCCTCAGATAAACACCCTGTATGGTTAGGACAATCTTAATTTGGCTAAGTAGTCATCAAATTGGGGTAATATGAGAGAGACACCGATTGCTAGACCTTTATCTAGTTATGTCGGATCATATGTTGATCAACAAACTGAGACATTACAAGAACCTTTGACCTCTTTCATGTATGGGGTTCACGACATGAGTGCACCAGTGGCTCTAGTAGACCTTCCGTGCGACTGTTGTGGGTTTAGTGGTCACATTTCCCCAGAGCCTGATTATGAGCATACATTTTCCCAAAATGCTCAATGTGAGCTTTACGCATCTGTGTACAACCCAAGAGGGATGGATTCATGGGGAGATAATATTGATTCAAATTGTTATACTTCATACCCAACTCAATATCCTCCTCCTGATTACCAAGAATTATACCAACCACCACCCATGACCAATCATTGGACTCATTCTCAGCCCATAACCACCCAATCCCAAAATCTCCAAAATTTGGAATTGGACCTCACACTTGATCACAGACATGATTCCTTGAAACAAACTTTCCTTACATTCATGGAACCATGCAACAGTCTATGCAAAATATGGCAATGCAAGTTAGTCATATCACGCAACAATTACGTGAACGTGAGGAGGGTAATCTTATTGAGAATTAAACTTAATCCTAGGTGGCGACTTAACCCTATGTGACGTCCTAGTCACCCACCACATCATCACTGCTTGATGACTCATCAAGGGGGTGAAGAGTCAACACATGAGAAGACAAAAGGTTGAGGGAGTGGAAGAGACAAGAGTCTTTTCATTTTTTTGTAATTTTCGTCCTAATTATGTATGCAATTTAAGTAGAGGGTGTAATGATCTTGAATGATCATGTTTATGTAGTCTTTATATTTGGAAGTTGTAGGGTCATGTAAGTGCCTATATAAAGCACTAGAATTCACCATTTGAAATAGAACAACAATACAACAACAATAGATTACAAGCATTACAAGTTAAGCCACGAAATTGTATGAAAAAAGAATGAGATGTGAGTAGAAAGAGAGAGCCACCTTCTTTCTTTTGTGCCCCCCAGTTGCATAGATCAAGCAAGGATCTAGTGGAGTCCATTGAAGGCAAAATGCATGAAGATCAGGGCGGTCTAAAGCAGCGCACGAGGTGCGCCTTTTAGACTGCCAATTGGCGGTTGAGGACCGCTAATCAGCGGTCCCTGTAGCCCAGGAGATGGGCATTCTCCTGTGATGGGTTGATCAGTAGCTCCCCGTCCTCCTCCCGTCCTCCAACATCTGGTATCAGAGCCTCGTCTGATGGGAAGCTCGGGAATGACCTCGTTTGGTCATGCATCGTTGCCTCGATTGTCGAAAGGCAACTATGACAATTGGAGTATCCAAATGCGTGCGCTGCCGGGTGCGCATGATGCTTGGGATCTTGTGGAGAGCAGCTTCGAGGAGGAGGCCGAGACGAGAAAAGAAATTGTCGCACAAATCAAAGCACAAAAGGAGAGAAGAGCCAAAGATAAGAGTGCTCTTTTCCTTGTCTTCCAAGCGGTGGATGAGAGTGGCTTTAAAAAGATCGCTGAAGCAAAGACGTCGAAGGAGGCGTGGGACACCCTTGAGAGGAGCTACAAGGGTGCTGATCGAGTGAGGCAAGTGCGCCTCCAAATGCTTCGAGGTGAGTTCGAGGCGTTAAAAATGAAGGAATCTGAAGGTGTTGCCGATTTCGTGATGAGAGTTCGCATGGTGGCAAACAAGTTAAAAAGAAATGGGGAGGCGCTGACCGAAGGAAGAGTGGTGGAGAAGGTTTTGCGTTCTCTTACCGAGGACTTCGAGAATGTGGTATGCGCAATCGAGGAATCAAAGGACCTCGGGAAGATTACCGTCGACGACCTAGCAAGCGCGTTGGA
Organism: Triglochin maritima; assembly: GCA_963682175.1. NCBI lineage: Eukaryota > Viridiplantae > Streptophyta > Magnoliopsida > Alismatales > Juncaginaceae > Triglochin > Triglochin maritima. Next base: position 15,042,734 of record OY821774.1, on the reverse strand, counting down.
GGCACACGAGCAAAGAAAGAAGAAGAAGAGACAAGATGTCTTAGAGGAGGCGTTGCAAGCGAAGATGTCGCTTAAGGAGGAGAAACCTCGCAACGTAGATCGTGGAAGCGGTAGTGATTATGGAGGCCATCCAAGAAAAAGGAGGTCGAACGCTTCAAGTGTGGGAAGCGTGGTCATTTTGCGAAAGAATGTTGGTCGCAAAAGAAGGTGGAGGAGAGCTCCAGCCGTATCCGTGGTGATCGCGGATCAAAGAAGGTGATTGAGTGCTTCAATTGTGGGAAGCATGGACACTACGCAAGCAAGTGTTGGTCGAAGAAAAGGGTGGAAGAAAACTCCAACCTTGTGGCCATGAAGGAGAATGCTTGTAATGAGGATGTAGTCTTGCTTGCCGACAAAGGAGTGGAAGCCGAACAAGAAGGAGTTTGGTATCTCGATACGGGAGCAAGCAACCACATGTGTGGAAATAGACACATGTTCGCACATTTGGAGGAAGGGGTACATGGGCACATTTCGTTTGGAGATACATCAAAGGTGCGCGTGGAAGGGAAAGGCCACATCATGATCCAAGTAAAGAATGGATCTCAAAAGCTTATCTCCAATGTGTTCTTTGTGCCCGATATGAAGACGAACATATTAAGCATGGGACAACTCCCGGAGAAAGGGTTTACGATCTTGATGAAGGATCGACACATGACTGTGCGAGGACAAGATGGACATCTGATTGCAAAGGTAGAAATGTCCAAAAATCGAATGTTTAAATTGAATCTAACTTGTGCTCGTGCTAGATGCTTGAATGCGTGCATTGAGGGAGATTGGTTGTGGCATATGCGACTTGGACACTTGAATTTCGGTGGGATCCAAGAAATGGCGCAAAAGGGAATGGTGCATGGTCTGCCGATGACCGAATCCAAAGACGGATTTTGTGAAGGTTGCATGGTTGGAAAATTACTAAGGAAGAGTTTTCCAAAGCAAGCTGAATATAGAGCAAAGAAGGTGCTAGAGTTGGTGCATACCGACATATGTGGACCGATCACTCCACACTCGATTAGTAAGAATCGTTATTTCTTAACGTTTGTTGATGACTTTTCACGGAAAACGTGTGTGTACTTCTTGAAGGAGAAATCTGAGGCATTTCGCATGTTCAAGAATTTCAAGGCATATGTGGAGAAACAAAGTGGCAACAACATCAAGACATTAAGGTCTGATCGAGGCGGCGAGTTCACATCAACCGAGTTCAACAACTTTTGTGAGGAGAATGGCATAAAACACCATTTGACGGCTGCATACTCACCACAACAAAATGGTGTAGCTGAAAGGAAGAATAGAACCATCATGGACATGGTTCGAAGTATGTTGAAAAGCAAGAATGTGTCAAAAGAGCTATGGGCCGAAGCAGTGACCTGTGAAGTGTACACGTTGAATCGTTGCAAAACTGCAAGCTTGGAGGGAGTAACCCCACAAGAAGCATGGAGTGGCTACAAGCCAACCATAGCACATATGAAGGTGTTTGGAAGCACAACATATGCACATGTACCAAAAGAAAGAAGGATAAAACTTGATGATAGGAGCATCAAGCTTGTATTTGTTGGCTATGATGAACGATCGAAAGCTTATAGGCTTCTCGATCCGACTAACAACAAAATTGTCATTAGTCGTTATGTACAGGTTAACGAGGAGGTAACAAGGGAGTCCAAAGAGGAGATTCCACAAGTGCCAAATGAAGAACAAGAAGAGGAGATAGTCAACCCCACTGATCATGAAACGGTTCCATCCGACAAACATGACGAGATGAGACCAAGGAAGTTCAAGACACTTCGTGAAATCTACGAGACGACGAGTGAGTTGCACATGGTATGTCTTCTCACACAAAACAAAAGCATTGCCAATCCGCTTGTATGTGAAGTTGAGAAATCAACTTGGGATGGTGGATGGAAGAGGATTAAGTTCAAGGAGGAGTATTGAGAATTGAACTTAATCCTAGGTGGCGACTTAACCCTATGTGGTGTCCTAGTCACCCGCCACATCATCATTGCTTGATGACTCATCAAGGGGGTGAAGAGTCAACACATGATAAGACAAAAGGTTGAGGGAGTGGAAGAGACAAGAGTCTTTTCATTTTTGTGTAATTTTCGTCCTAATTATGTATGCAATTTAAGTAGAGGGTGTAATGATCTTGAATGATCATGTTTATGTAGTCTTTATATTTGGAAGTTGTAGGGTCATGTAAGTACCTATATAAAGCACTAGAATTCACCATTTGAAATAGAACAACAATATAACAACAATAGATTACAAGCATTACAAGTTGAGCAACGAAATTGTATGAAAAAAGAGTGAGGATGTGAGTAGAAAGAGAGAGCCACCTTATTTCTTTCGTACCCCCCCCCCCCCCCATTTTCATAGATCAAGCATGGATCTAGTGGAGTCCATTGAAGGCAAAATGCATGAAGATCAGGGCGGTCTAAAGCAGCGCACGAGGCGCGCCTTTTAGACCTCCAATTGGCGGTTGGGGACCGCCCATCAGCGGTCCCTGTAGCCCAGAAGAAGGGCATTCTCCTGTGGTGGGTTGATCAGTAGCTCCCCGTCCTCCTCCCTTCCTCCAACAAACCTTTCTTGTCAACATGAGGATTTATCTTCTGATATCGAACCACCACCACATCCACAAATTCAAAGCACAATCTTTCCACGTCAAACTCCTAGTTAGTCTGAGGGACATGGGGTTTCAATTCAGAATCACTTTGTGGGGGATTCGATTCAAATTGAGAACAACATGGGCCAATTTTATTATGAGTCGGCATAGGATTGTGCCTTATCTTTTTGTCTCGTGGCCTTGAGCCACATGATCTTATTGTTGTGCCACTTAAGGACTGTCCTGTGGTGGAGTAAGAGTTCCCTAGTACCCTTAATTTCATACGATCTGATGAGAGTTTGTCTCCCACTATTGTTCTTGATCATCTTGGAAATGATGGGACATCAAACAACTACATTGCCAATGAGGGTATTGGGAGTTCCTTAGAGGATACCTTGGGTAAGAGACTCCTTCCTTTCCGTTTGGTGAGTCGGACATGCATAACGAGCTTCTTGACATCGTTCCGACCACCAGCCTGTTGGTTGGAGAGTTTGGATTGGCGATCATAACATAAGTATCACAACGGGGGAAACTCTTCTTCTGTTGCCCAATTGTTGCAAAACTCTCGAGAGGTTCCAACTCTTTCAGTTTGATTCTTTGAATGAGATGCCTTTGTGTCTAATTCATGAACCTCTCCTTACATCTTGTGCACCTTGTGAGTGGGGGCCCAAGCATGAGTATTTTGGCCCTTCGTGGTGTCATGTTCCCATTCCAAGTGCATTGACCCACTTCTAAGGTTCCCATTTGATGTCCTTTGACAAATGAAGATGGGAACCTATTGTTGTACATAGTTATATTTCCAAAAAAGACTCCAAGAGTGAGCACAACTTATTGTAAGCTCCAACCCCTGTGTATTTAGGCCCTATTCATTTCACGTATTTGTCTCCTTCTTTAGTATTTCACAGGTTTTGAGGGGAATTTGGGATTGTGTCCATTAACATAACCATGAACTTCCCTTTGTGCTTCACGTTGGTGAGATCTTTTCTTTTTCATGCACAAATCCATGTAGTATCATGCTCACATTCATTGAGGACAATGCATGAAGTAAGTGTGTTGGGGGGTGTTTTATGTATGTACATAACTGAGTCTTTCTTATTTTGTTTTGTTTGTATTGCTAGGGTCATGTTAGTGTGTTACATTTAATTTCGATATATCTGCTTCCCATGATCTTTGGGTTGTCTTCTTTTTCTTGCCGAGTGCTTTGAATTTTTACATTTGTTTCAAAATCTTCATGTGTTTGTGAAAGAAAATGTTTTGCGGGTTTTGCGTGCGTTTAGCATGTGCAAAACCGTTGAGAGGCAATCAGAAGAGAAGCTCCAAAAATTGACTTGAACTTGATGCATTAGGATATTTAATACACCGGCTTTAGGTCTTATCTAGCCGTAAAGATGCACTTTGGTTTTCCCTCAGGGAAGAGTAATAATTGGGTTTCAGTGCTCAAATAAATAAAGAAGTACACTGATTGACATCATTTCATGCTTATATTTGTATCTTATATCCATTATCTTCCACCTAAACAATGATATGTCACGAGTTTTATGTTTAGTTTTCAGGAATAAATAGGTTTGAAGAGATGAAGCATAAAAGAACCCAAAAGCTGGGAAAAAGGACTGAATTGTGAGATCTGGGGACCAAGATGCAAGGAATAAGGACCTGATTGCAAGACAGAAGGACCTAAGAGCAAAACAGAATACTCCACACCATCATGGGGAGTATTTTACCAATTGGATTCGGATCGGAGCTCCAACAAGTCAAGTAACCGCATCAAACACCAAGAATACCATCCAGGAAAGCCTCCAAGAAAGCCCAGACGAATCCGGACCCTGTAGACCGCCAATTGGCGGTCTGGAACCGCTAATTGGCGGTCCAGGTGGATCCGAATCCGCTTAGCTTTTTTGGGCGTGTGTATTAGAGCGTGCTTATGTTATTTATGGTATTTGTTTAGTCCCACATCGGGGGATTGTCCCGGATTACCTTTTTCCATGGCTATAAATAGAACTCTTCACCTTCCATTGTAATCACTCCATGCTTGTGGCCATTCTCCCTAATTGAAGTGGAAGCCTTGAAGCAAGAAACTCAATAGGGAGTTGCTACTGGTCTTGTGAGTCTTCAATTAATAAAATTTTCTTTGTTTTGTGCTTCTTTTATTGTTGGTGCATGTTTTAGTTTAATTGTCTTTTATTAAATCTAGCTTAGTTAATATGTTTTCTTATCTTAGTGTAATGTGTAGTGTAATGTGTAGTGATTAAAACCACTCCCCTTTTGGGGGGTGGAGATGATTATCATATATGCAATTAAGGAAATGGGGATGTTTATTTTGAAATGTGTTGATTAATATGAATGCATGCTTGCTTGTTAGAATAGAACACTTCACTAGATGGGTTTTGCCACAAGTTTTAAGACACCTCCCATGCTTGTTTAGTTTCTTGAATAACCAGCTTGTGTTTATGAATGTTAATCAAAGTAGGTTAGTGATTTAATTGATGGGTTTTGCCATGATAAGTAGACACCTCCCATACATGCAAACACTACCTCCACTTATGCCTATAGGAAGATATTCTTGCCTCCTTATTGTGTATGTGTAGTCACTCCACCCCCTAAGGGGTCTCTCTCTCTTATTGATTCCTGCATAGTATCAAGTTTCTCTAGCTTAGTTGAAGTATTCGTTTGTTTTGTTTCCTTCGCATTTGCTTCTTCGTGTTAGCATAGTTTAGATTAGCATAAACAACTTTCTTCCATCTTTCTTTGCCACTTGATTTCTGATAAGCAAGAACGAGCTCACCTCCCTGAGGACGACCCGTACTTGCCACCGCTTCATCGCGGTCGTGCACTTGCGGTAGAAATATAAAACGTTCAACAAGTTTTTGGCGCCGTTGCCGGGGAGGTGCCAGTCCAGACTCTTGTTTGGACGATTCGAGTGGATTTAATTTGTATTTTGTAGTTTTTCTTTGTTTCAGGAGACTTGGAGTCGGCAGGAGGAACATCTGGAGAAGTTTTGAAGCAAGCTGGGCACTGTAGACCGCCAATAAGCGGCCTGAGACCGCCAATTGGCGGTCTGGTAAGCTCAGCTCGCTCTCTTATTTCTTTGGTTTGTTTATTTTATCTGATATAGTGGTCTGGGACTAAATTTTGCATGTTATGACTCTTAGATTGTTCCCAGATCAATAATCAAACCTCCTTTAAGCAACTTGGACCCTAAAACTCAAAGCAAAAGATTAGGCATTCTTGTTGTTTAGGTCATGCATCATGTATGTGACTTAGGCATTTAGATTGTCTTTTATCTTAGCTTTATTTTCTGTTGCTGAGAGCTGGCGTGAGGTACGCACATTCTACTCTCATTCATGCATTTCGTATGAACATGCATTAGTTAGTAGGAAGTGCATTGCAACAAGTGTGAGTTGAGCGTTGTTTGGAGTGTTGATTGCTAGATTTAGGACTCCAAAACGCTACTAAGGAGGGGCTGTCCCGTAAAAGATAAGGTGGGGGATTTCATCACCATTTCCTTCGCCCCAAAAACCACACTAATCAAGAGCCTAATTTTAAAATCAAGTAGACATTGGCCCTAAGGATCTTGGACGCATTAGGAGAGTGATCCGGTCCCGACCGTCATGACCTGATCGGCGTTGCCCACTTTGTCGATAGTAGGAGAGGCGAGATCCCCGGATCTTGGCTCACTTGTTGGGCTTTGTGGTACTCGTTGTAGGGAGGTGAGGTGTGTTGAGGCCGTGTGACCTCGCAGTTAGGCGTCGTCTAGCTGTAAGGACCTATAGCGACCTTAGGATTGTCTGAGCCTTGTTTGCTTGTGTGCTTCTACCTGCACCCATCCGCCGTAGCTTAAGGACTTCTTCCCTTCTCTCCTGAGTCATTCTTTCTCTCCTGTGTTCCCTCGTCTTCTCTTCTACGTACATTCTTTATTTGAAAAAAGAAAGAAAAAAAAGAGTTGTGGTTTGTGTGCACCTTTGTGCATGCTTTCGTGGACACGAGACGAGAGTGCTCGTTTGACGAGGAGCGTTGTCAATCCGGCTTCGGTCATCGATTTCTCGACACCTTCCTCCTCTCGTGTCGCACGTAGTTCGGGTCCAATGGCTGCTAATTTCCGTGAGGAGGAGCAGTTGCTGGACCCACCTGCTCCACCGGTGCTTCCAGTTGTCGTTCCCATACCCCTACGCGATCGATGCTACCCGAGCCGTACAGCTCTGCCCTCATGCATTGTATTGCCAGAGGCAAATGGGAACCATTTTGAGGTCAAGCCTCAGTTTATTTCCATGCTCCCTCATTTCACTGGGAAAGGTGACCCCTATATCTTTCTCAGGGATTTTGAGGAGGTCTGTGCTATGTTCAAACTGCAACAACTTAGCACAGACTCCATTCATCTTAGGCTTGTCCCCTTTGCGCTTAAGGATGACGCCAAGAAGTGGTTGTACAGCAACCAGGCGAATGCCTTCAGGACTTGGGATGAGTTTCAGTCTGCATTCCTCAAAAAGTATTTTCCAAATCATCGGACTCAAAAATTGAGGAACGAAATCAATTCGTTCTATCAACATGAGACCGAATCATTTCATGCATACTTAGAGAGGTTCAAGGAGCTACTATCCTCATGCGCTCACCATGGCATTGAGTTGTGGCGCCTGTGTCAGATTATCTACGAGGGTCTTCACATTCCATCCCGAACGCTCCTTGAGTCCATGTGTCAAGGAGAGTTCTTGGGAAAGGATGAAAGGGAGGCATGGGCTTTCCTAGAAGACCTCGCCGAGAAAACAATGCAATGGGAGAGTGTGAGGGAACCACCTGCATCATCTAGTATAGGAGCAAGGATCGCGAATGCAAACTCGACTAGATTGGGTTCCGCATTTGCTGTCGATTCCACTACGGCCACCGAGGCGCGCATGGCGGCCTTAATGCGCCGTATGGATTCGATTGAGCTCCAAAACCAGCACGATGTATCTCATGTGTCTGCATCTGGTTCAGTTCCATGTCATTTATGTGGTAGGATAGGTCATATAGGGGGTGAGTGTGCATCCATTCCTCCTGAGATGGAACATGTAAATGCCATCTATGATAGATCCAGGAATGACCCATATTCATCATCATATAACCCTGGATGGAGGAACCACCCTAATTTTTCATGGAACCATAACAATGCCCCAGGTGGTCCTTCAAACTTTTCTCGACCACCTAACCGACCACACTACCCTCCCATGCATTCACAGTCTCATCAGCCACCCCAATGTCAGAATACCAACCAACCAGGTTTCCCAAATTCAAACAACTTGGCAACCCGGTTTAATTCGCTTGAGAACTTAACTCGTGGACTTGAGAACTCTGTAAAAAACTTTATGTCGTCCACGAGTCAAGTTCTCACTTCGAATCAACAGACCATCAAAGCTCTCGAGCTTCAGATGGGTCAGTTGGCTCAGTCTGTACATGAGAGAGAGAGAGAGAGGGAGCCTGCCTAGCCAACCTGTGGCTAACCCCCGTGCTCAACAGCACTCGAACATGCAAAATGCAAGTTCAAGACCACAGGGGGGGCAAGTGAACTATGTGGAAGAACCTGTGAACCATGTTAATGCCATTGTGACCCTGAGAAATGGGAAGCAGGTCAACAACCACGTATCATTGCGAGAAAATCCATCTGTGCCACCCCTTTGTGGGAATGATGGTGAGGAAGAGGCCGAGGGTGAGAGTAATACACCAAAGCCTCCTTCTCCGGCTCCGCCCAAGACATACCTACCAAGAGCTCCTTATGCTAGTAGGTTGTCTAAGAAACAGAGTGACAGTGTGGATAAGATGATGGAGATATTTAAGAAAGTGAATGTCAACATTCCTTTGTTAGACAAGATTCAACAAATACCTCCATATGCAAAATTCCTGAAGGATCTCTGTACAACTAAGAGGAAAACCAATGTCCCTAGCAAAGCCTTTTTGGCGGCTAATGTGAGTTCGATCATCTCGAACCCAACATACATAAAATTGAAGGACCCGGGCAGTCCAACAATTTCATGTATCATTGGGGACTCTCGCATTAACAATGTTTTGCTAGATCTAAGGTCGGCGGTTAACCTCTTACCTGCTTCTGTGTATCAACGATTAAGCCTAGGCACTCTCAAGCCTACGAAAACAACTTTGCAGTTGGCTGATCGTTCGATCAAAGTCTCGTTGGGGGTCATTGAAGATGTCCTAATCAAGGTCAGTGATTTCATATTTCCTGTTGATTTCGTCGTCCTTGAGACCGAACCGATTAAGACTACCCACTCTCAGATTCCATTGATTTTGGGTAGACCTTTTTTGGCGACGTCAAATGCCTTGATCAATTGTCGTACTGGACTCATGAAATTGTCGTTCGGGAACTTGACCGCGACATTCCATGTGCTCAATATGGCTAGGCAGCCGGCATCTTCCGAGGACCCCATGGAAGTCAACCTTATCTGGGACATGGAAGAAGAATTGGAAGAAGAGTACCCTCTGATTCATGAGAATTTAAATGATTACTTCATGGATGAGTCTGATCATGAAGAGGATGGGGGTGAGTTGAACAATGATGTGCATGTTGTTCAGTACATGCGAGCTCCTCCTATCTTACATCTCGAGCTAGATATCACGCCTCGCATGGAGGAGCCACCCACACCTAAGCTCAAAGAACTCCCCAAGGAATTGAAACACGTTTTTCTTGGTCCCGATAGGTCATTTCCGGTGATTATTTCATCGACGTTGACTGGTAATCAGGAAGAACGGTTGATTCAAGTCCTAAAGGAGCACAAATCAGCCATTGGGTGGTCCTTGAGGGACATCAAAGGGATAAGTCCCGACGTCGTGCAGCACCACATCTTTATGGAGGATGAGGCATGACCACGTCGCGACCCACAGAGGCGATTAAATCTAGCCATGACAGAAGTAGTTAAGAAAGAGATCATCAAGTGTTTAGATCATCGCATCAGTTTTCCCATTTCGGACAGTACTTGGGTAAGTCCTGTCCAGGTTGTGCCCAAGAAGTCGGGTATCACCGTTGTCCAGAATGACAACAATGAGCTTGTACCCACACGACTTCAAACTGGGTGGCGAGTTTGTATTGACTATAGGAAGTTGAACGCGGTCACGCGTAAGGACCACTTCCCTCTACCTTTCATCGACCAGATGTTGGAGAGACTCGCCGGGCACGCCTATTACTGTTTCCTTGATGGTTATTCGGGGTACAATCAAATCCCAGTCACCCCCGAAGACCAGGAGAAAACCACGTTCACTTGTCCTTTTTGGGACGTTTGCCTATAGACGGATGCCTTTTGGGCTATGTAATGCACCTGCAACATTCCAACGTTGCATGTTAAGTATCTTTTCCGATATGGTCGAGAACTTCCTTGAGATCTTCATGGATGATTTCTCGGTTCATGGCACCTCCTTTGATGAGTGCTTGCACCACTTGAGCCTTGTTCTCAAAAGGTGTTCGGAAACGAACTTAGCCCTTAATTGGGAAAAGTGTCATTTCATGGTCACAAAAGGCATCGTGTTGGGTCACGTGGTATCTTGTGATGGTATCGAGGTGGATAGGGCAAAGATTGAGCTTATTTCTAAGCTTCCGCCACCCACCTCGGTAAACGAAATCCGTTCATTCCTTGGACACGCCGGTTTTTACCGGCGATTCATTATGGATTTCAGCAAGATAGCTCGTCCTTTGACGAGCCTGCTTGCTAAAGGAACCTCCTTTGAGTTCACACCCGAGTGCCTGACTGCTTTTGAGTTTCTGAAGCGTGAGTTGACCTCCGCTCCTATTATTAAGGCACCGGTGTGGACTCTACCGTTCGAGCTGATGTGTGATGCTTCTGATTACGCGATAGGAGCGGTTTTGGGTCAGAAAGTCGACAAATTGTCTCATGTGATCTATTATGCAAGTCGTACTCTCAATGACGCCCAACTCAACTACTCCGTTACTGAGAAAGAGTTCCTCGCGATCATATTTGCGTTGGAAAAATTTCGTCAGTACCTCATAGGGTCGCATGTCATCATCTACACTGATCACTCAGCTCTTCGCTACCTTTTGTCTAAAAAGGCTGCAAAACCCCGTCTCCTGCGTTGGATCTTGTTGTTACAAGAATTCGACCTTGAAATACAGGACAAGAAGGGATGCGAGAATGTCGTGGCTGATCACCTATCTCGCATCCCCATTGATCTTTCACCGGATCCACCGGTGAACGAGTTTTTTCCTGATGAGAACCTTATGGCAATAGCCTCACCTCCCTGGTTCGCTGACATTGTGAACTATTTAGCAACCGGGGAGGTGCCGGCTCATTGGAGACACAGTGAGACAATGAAGTTCAAGTCGTTAGTCAAGCACTTCTATTGGGATGATCCATACTTATTTAAGTATTGTGCTGATCAAATCATAAGGAGGTGCATTCCTGACGACGAGATTCAGAGTGTCTTGTCCTTTTGCCATAAGGAGGCATGTGGTGGGCACTTCGGTGCCAAGAAAACCGCTGCCAAAGTACTCCAATGCGGTTTTTACTGGCCCACGTTGTTCCAAGACGCTTTTGCATTTTCAAAGCATGCGATAGGTGCCAACGTGTGGGCCGCATTGGTAGACGAGATATGATGCCACTCAATCCCATCTTAGTGGTTAACATCTTTGATGTTTGGGGAATTGACTTCATGGGTCCTTTCCCCGTGTCCCATGGTCACACTTACATCCTGGTGGCGGTCGATTATGTGTCAAAGTGGGTTGAAGCAATCCCCACTCGCACTAACGATCGCAAGGTTGTGATCAAATTTCTTAAAGAACACATCTTCGCGAGGTTTGGGACACCTCGTTGTATCATAAGTGATCGGGGGACACACTTTGTGAACCGATCCCTTGAGGCAGTGCTGAGGAAATACTCCATCACGCACAAGTTGGCCACACCTTATCATCCTCAAACCTGTGGCCAGGTGGAAATTTCCAACCGTCAACTCAAGCAAATTCTTGAGAAAACGGTTAATGCTTCAAGGAAAGATTGGTCGGTCAAGCTTAATGATGCATTGTGGGCTTTCCGCACTGCATTTAAGACCGACCTTGGCATGTCCCCCTACCGGCTAGTTTATGGCAAAGCTTGCCATCTTCCGGTAGAACTTGAGCACCGGGCATTATGGGCAATCAAACATCTTAACATGAGTCTTGATGTTTCCGGTGCCAATCGCAAGTTAGACCTCAATGAGTTGGAGGAGTTGAGAAATGAAGCTTTTGAGAATGCCAAGATCTGCAAGTCCCACACTAAAATTTTCCACGATCGCTTGGTGCGAATCAAAACCTTCGAGGTGGGACAAAAGGTCTTGTTGTATAATTCTCGCCTCCACTTGTTTCCGGGGAAATTACGGAGTCGTTGGTCAGGTCCCTTCATTGTTTTAACCGTCTCCCCTCATGGGGCGGTTGAGATTCAAAATCCTAGGAATGGGGACGTGTTCAAAGTTAATGGACAACGCCTCAAACCATACTTGGAAGGAACCACGGCAGAGGTCGAGGAGGAAGTTGTGCCTTTGCACGAACTCCCCACGGATGTGGTCACTTGATGTGGCCCATCCCTCCATTAGTTTGTACATATCTTTGTTTTGTGTTGAAAAAAAAAAGATAAAACCCAAAAATTGGAAGACCTATGTGATATTTGCCCTTTCCCTTGATTAAAAACGCGTTTTCTCCTACCCTACGCATTATTACAGCAGAGCAAAAACGCGTTTCTCCTTCAGATAGCGCCTCCACCCAAATTATTTCACCCGATCCCCTGAACTGGCCGCTAATTAGCGGTTTAGAACCGCCAATCAGCGGTCGTTTGGTCTTCGTTTCCTGATTCTCTTCGTCAGGGTGTTGGATTTGGTATTCTCTGTTGGTTTCGTGGTTGGGAGTCTGTTTTGCTGCGGGAAACGGCGTACGGTGGTCTCTTCTCCTCTATCAACTCCATCATTATCCTCACATAATCATTCCCTATAAAATAGGTCTACTAATCTAAGCATATGCTAAGCTTCATTCAAGAGCAATAGCATATCAAAGACGAGTGAAATTTCATTAGATGGTTATGGAAATCATGTAAGGTTCAAAGGATTAAGATAACACACACCTAATACATCACATAATCACATCTCATATGTCTCCACCCCCCAAATGGGGATGAAACTACTCACTAATCATTATACTACAAACTACATTAACAAAACGAAACATTCTAATGAAAGGCAATTAAACTAAGCAAACAAGAAATATTAAAGAAGCTAAATGAAAGAAAATTAAACTAAATAAGCATGCAAGAATTAAAAGTCAATACAATATTAAAAGAAACTAAGAAAAATTATTTTATTAACATGACTCGCATTGCAAGTGGCATTCTTCTCCACCTTGAGTTTTTTTCTTCAAGGCTTTTACTCCAAGTAGAGAGAATGCCACCAAGCAATGAGTGAATACAAAATGAGGAGGAGTTCTATTTATAGCCAAAGAAAAAGGCAATCAGGGACAATCCCCCGATATGGGACTAATTGCATACAATAAACGGACATAAAACAACATAATACACCACCCGACCAAAACATGTCGCCTTTGGACCGATTTAGACCGCTGAATGGCAGTCTTGGGCCGCCAATTGGTGGTCTATAATTGTCAAATCGAGTCTGGATTTGGTGGCTCGGTTCTGGCTTGATATCTTGGTGTTTGATGAACCCGATTTGGTTATTGATGGTTGGGCCCGGATTTAATTACCAAAATACCCCTCATTAAGGTGTGGAGCTTCTTGATTTCCTCATTGATTCTTTTGGTTTTACATCCGGGTCCTTCTCTCTTTCATCTCAGTCCATAAGTCTTGCAACTTAGTCCTTTTTCCTTGCTTTTGAATACTTTTATGCATTTTCACCTCAACCTTATTTATTCCTGAAACCCAAACACAAAACTCGTTACGTAGCATTGCTTAGGCTAAGAATAAAGGATATAAGACACAAATATATGCATGATATGATGCCGACCAAATACCCCCACACCTAACTTTTCCTAGTCCCGAGCAAAACAAAGAAAGAGAAAAATGAAAGAAGGAAAAAACATAAGAAAAATTGGGAAATCCTAACTCACTTTTGTCGGAATCACGGTTGCACTTGCATGTGCAACAAGCCGTTAAACCTCCTTGTCGCCAATGAGGAGTGTTGTCTCCTGAGGGTTTTCAGCGGATATACCCACAAAATCCGAACATAGATGCATTATTCAATCCATAAACTCGACTCGATGGACTCATTTTCATCGATCATTGGACGCGGTAATCCTACGGGCCGACTCTATATAGGTATTAGTCCACACACCAAACCTAATGAATCATTCGTGCAAGTTAAATAAGGACTTAAGTGAAAGACATGGACAATCTCAACATCCTCAAGTGATACAAAGTGTAAAGTCCATTAAGGTTCTTATTTGCATTACCATTTTGTTTCTTTTCTTACTTTTTTCTTTTCTTTTTCTTACTAGTTGGAGTTTCATTCTCCCAGGGTCATGTTTCGTGCATCATTGCTTGTGAGGACTTACACTATCACGTACACCTTTCCCCACATCTCCACATAGGGCAATCCCTACCACCTGTGTAACGGGAGTTCAGTCGGTGCATCCCAAGTCAGATGACTCGAAAGCACCAGGCACAAAGTCCCCTCAGACCTAATTTCCCGAGTGATAGGAGCCGTGCGAGAAGAGAGAACACCTACTCTCTTATTTCTTATCTACACATGAACCAAAATCCCTACACTTAATGTCTCACAACAAGATTTAGAGGGTCCTTGATTACAACAAACTTCATTAAATTAACAGACACGAATTATTAACTCACTAGGTTCAGGGTGAACTTTTTTAAATGTTTGAGTACTGAAACCCGATGATTACTCGCCCCCGAAAGGAAAATCGGGGTGCATCCTAACAACTAAATAAGTCCTAAAGCCAATGTACTAGATATCCTAATGCATAAAGTTCAAGACAATTTTGGGAGCTTTCTTTTTACTTTGCCTCACAACGGTTTTGCACATGCCAAACACACGCAAAACCCATAAAACATTTTCTTTCGCAAACACGTGAAGATTTTGAAAGAACTGTGAAAATTTTAAAGCACTGGGCAAGCAAAAGAAAACAAGTCACCCAAGGATCATGGAAAGCAGATATATCGATATTAAATGCAGCACACTAACATGACCCTATCAATACACACAAAAGAAAACAAAAGCAAAGGAAAAAGACTCGACTATGTACACACATAAAACACCCCCCACACCTACTTCATGCATTGTCCTCCATGAATGTGAGCAAAATACTACATGGGTGTATGCATGAAAAAGAAGAGATCTCACCAACGTGAAGTACAAAGGGAAGTCCATGGTTATGTTGATGGACACAAACTGAATTCCCTCAAAACTTGTGAGATGCTAAAGAAGGGATACAAATACATGAAAGAAATGAGACCCAAATACACAAGGGTTGGGGCCCAAAACAATCAATGCTCGCTCATGAAGTCTTTTATTGTACTTTTTTTTAATATAACTATGTACAAAAATAAGTTCCCATCGTCATTTGTCAAAGGACATCAAATGGGAACCTCAAAAGTGGGTCAATGCACTTGGAAAGGGAACATAACACCACGTGGGGCCAGAATACTCAAGTTTGGGCCCCCTCACATAGAGCACAAGATGAAAGGAGATGTTCATGAATTAGACACAAAGGCGTCTTATTCAAAGGATCAAACTGAAAGAGCTTGAACCTCTCAATAGTTTATAAAATAAGGGGCAATGTAAGAAGAGTTTCTCCCGTTGTGGTACTGAAGTTATGATCGTCAATCCAAACTCTCCAACTAACAGGCTGGTGTGTCGGAACAAGGTCAAGAACCTCGCTAGGCATGTCTGACTCACCAGGCGAACAGAAAGTGGGTCTCTTACCCAAGGTATCCTCCAAGGAACTCCTAATACCCTCATTAGCAATATAGTTGTTTATGTTCCATCATTTCAAAGATGATCAGGAGAAATAGTGAGAGGCAAACTCTCATCAGGTCGTTTGAAATTAAGCGTACTAGAGAGCTCTTGCTCCACTAGAGGTGAGTCCTTGGGAGGCACAACATGAAGATCATGTGGCTCAAGGGCCACAAGACAAAAAGATGTGGCACAATCTTGTGCCGAATCATAATGAATCTGGTCCATGTTATTCTCAATTCGGATCGAATCCCCCACCATGTGATCGTGAATTGAAACCCCAAGTCCCTCTGACTGACTAGGAGTTTGACTTTGAAAGATTGTGCTTTGAATTTGTGGATGTGGTGGTGGTTCGATATCAGAAGATAAATCCTCATCTTGACAAGAAAAGTTACCCTCCTCACATTCACGTAATTGTTGCGTCATTTGACTCACTTGCAGTGTCATATTTTGTATGGACTGTTGAGTGGTTTCCATGAACGTAAGGAAAGTTTATTTCAAAGAATCAGGTATGCGGTCAACTATGAGGTCCAAGTCAGAATTTGAGAAATTTTGGGGTTGGGTGTTGATGGGCTGAGAATGAGTCCAATGATTCGGAGTGGGGTGTTGGTAGAATACTGGGTATTCGGGAGGAGGATACTGGGGTGAAAATGATGTATAAGAATTTGAATAAGAATTGTCTCCCCACGAATCCATCCCTCTCGGGTTGTACGCGGATGCGTAATTGTCATATTGAGCATTTTGGGAAAAGGTATGCTCATACTCAGGCTCTGAGGGAACATAAGGACATTCCCCGATAATATGACCACTCAACCCAGAACAATCACATGGTACGACTACTTGAGTCACTGGTGCACTCATGTCATCTACCACATGCATGAAAGAGGCCAAAGGTTCTTGCAATGTCTCAGTTTGATGACAACATATGATCCGACGTAACTAGATGATGGTCTAGCAATCGATGCCTCTCTCATATTACCCTAATATGAAGATTGCTTAGTCACACAATTAAGATTGTCCCAACCATACAGGGTGTTTGTCTGAGGCACCCCAGAATGCATGGATCCGGAGTTCCAGGGAGAATTGTCCTGGTCCCAACAATGATATGGATGGTCGCCCATGTAACCATCCATCTCAACAAAAAAACTCTCGAGTCGACCACTCTCACCACTACGAGGCTAAGCTCGCAAAAAGTGCTCGACTCGACCCTAAAACGCTAACAGAGAGTGTAAAAGGGAGGAGACTAGAACGTAGAAGTAGGTGAGAAGAAGATGACTCATAGGTGAAGGGAAGAATCCCTAGAAACTAGCGTGGGTAGTGGGAGAGGGTAGAAGCCTAATCTAGCATGCACGACTCAAACAATTTATGGCTATGGGTCATTAGGCTAGACGACGTCTAACTTCGAGATCACTAGTCTCGACGTGCCGTACCTCACTACAACGAAGACCACAATGCCCAGCAAGTGATACCAGATCCGGAGATCCATTACCTCATACTATCGACAAGGCAGACGACGCCGATTAGGTCATGACGGTCTCAACTTGATCACTCTCCTAATGCTTCTGAAATCCTTAGGGTCAATGTCTACTTGCTTTTCGATTAAGGCTTTACTTGAGTGTGGTTTTTGGGGCTAAGGGAGGGGTGATGAAATCCCCCACCTATCTTTGAAGACTATTGGTGATGCCCCTTAAAGATGTTTTGAAATCTTAGGCTAGCAAGCAACTCACCAAACAAGCACTCACCTCACTCTTGTCCCGATGCACCTTACTAACTAATGCATGCTTTAACCATGCATGAATGAGAGAATGGGTGCACGTACCTCACGCCAGCAATCGACAACAAGAATGTAAAGAAAAGAAAAGACAAATGCGTGCAAGGTCTACAAATGATGCATCACCTAGATGACAAGAAGTCTAATCTATTGCTTTGAGTTTGATGGTCCAAGTTGTCTTAAAAGGGGAATTTTATTAATCTGGGAGCTAACTACAGGTTGAAACATGCAAAATTGAAATCCCAGACTATTAAATTGACGAAACAAATAACCAGAACAAAATTTAGACCAAAGTCACCTCACCAGGCCGCCAATTGGCGGTCCCTTTGGTGTCCTTCTTCCTCCAATTTCTCCAGTTGCCTCCCCTCGATGCCAAGATATCCCTGAAACAAACAAAAACTGAAAACAAAAAATTAAACTCACTCGAATCGTCCAAACCAACGTCTGGACAGAGCACCTCCCCGACAACGGCGCCAAAAACTTGATTTAACGTTTTAATTATAACCGCAAGTTCACGACCGCGTTGAAGCGGTGGCAAATACGGGTCGATCCCCGGGGAGGTGTCTCGACTTTGGTTAGTTCGAAGGCGAGTGAGAAATAAAGGAGAGGAAGTTGTGATTACATAAACTAATTTAAGAAAGAACAATCAATAAAATAAAACCCCATAGGGGGTAGAGAAAGAATGTGAATACAAAAAAATGTGTATGTGTGTGTGTTCACTTGTGCTCATCACAACATTTAGTGCATGAAAATCATAAAACTAAATCCAACTTTGCCTCCACATGAAATAAGATAACACAATATCATTAAAACATACAAGACAATAATTGGAATGAAGTTAAATGAACTCATGTATAAAGACCAAACACCACTATGTCTCCACATGAAATAAGATTTACACAATCATTAAAACATACAAGACATTAATGAAGGTAAGGGCAGCAAGAACACATGCAACTACAAGCCATGTTTCCTCTATCAACTCCATCCTTATCCTCACATCATCATTCCCTATAAAATAGGTCTACTAATCTAAGCATATGCTAAGCTTCATTCAAGATCAATAGCATATCAAAGACAAGAGTGAAATCCTATTAGATGGTTATGGAAATCATGTAAGGTTCAAAGGTAAGATAACACACACCTAATAAATCACATAATCACATCACATATGTCTCCACCCCCCAAATGGGGATGAAACTACTCACTAATCATTATACTACAAACTACATTAACAAAACAAAACATTCTAATGAAAGGCAATTAAACTAAGCAAACAAGAAATATTAAAGAAGCTAAATGAAAGAAAATTAAGCTAAATAAGCATGCAAGAATTAAAAGACAATACAATATTAAAAGAAACTAAGAAAAATTATTTTATTAACATGACTCACATTGCAAGTGGCATTCTTCTCCACCTTGAATTTTTTTCTTCAAGGCTTTTACTCCAAGTAGAGAGTATGCCACCAAGCAATGGGTGAATACAAAAGGAGGAGGAGTTCTATTTATACCAAAAGAAAAAGGCAATCAGGGACAATCCCCCGATATGGGACTAATTGCATACTATAAACGGACATAAAACAACATAATACACCACCCGACCAAAACTTGTCGCTTTTGGACCGATTTGGACCGCTGATTGGCGGTCTATAAGTGTTCATTTCGAGTCGGGATTTTGTTGTCTCGGTTCTGGCTTGATATCTTGGTGTTTGACGAACCCGATTTGGTTTTTGATGGTTGGGCCCGGATTCAATTGCCAAAATACTCCTCATTAAGGTGTGAAGTTTCTTGATTTGGTCATTTATCCTTTTGGTTTTACATCCGGGTCCTTCTCTCTTTCATCTCAATTCATAAGTCTTGAAACTTAGTCCTTTTTCCTTGCTTTTGAATCCTTTTATGCATCTTCACCTCAACCCTATTTATTCCTGAAACTCTAACATAAAAATATTTACGTAGCATTGCTTAGGCTAAGAATAAAGGATATAAGAACCAAATATATGCATGATATGATGCCAATCAATCACCTAGACCGTCCCTCTCAGGAAAATGCACTCTCTCAAGTCGAGCGCTCTCACCAGAACAAGCACAACCTCAAATAAAATGCTCGACTTGACTCGAAAATAACACGCAACAGAAGGTGTACTCAAAGGAGGAGACTACTCGTAGAGTATAGATGAGGAGAGGACTCGGATGAGGAAGGAAGAAACCTTAGAGCTAGCGTGGGTAATATGTGAAGGTAGAAGCCTAATCTAGCAAGCACGGCCCAAACAACTTATGGTTATGGGTCCTTAGGCCAAACGACGCCTAACTTCGAGGTCACTAGTCTCTGTAGGATTTTGTGTCCTCATGTATGTATATATTTTCAAAATTTTAATACAACATACAAGATCGATTTCATATTTTCAACAATTTTATGTACATTACTTTGTGTTTATTCTAATATCATGCAATCCAACATATATTAAAATAAATCACAAAGAGAGAATCATACCCAAAGGTTCTCTAAAATCTTTAGAAGATCCGGAGTCGTGTTGCCTGTTGAATCGTCGGCCGATTCGCCTCCAAGTGTTCACCAAACTCTAAACAAGATTAGAGAAAAATGAGCTAGCCAGTCAATCTCTAATTAGGCTTAGAATCTAGATAATAACCCTTCTTTAAGCTCCCGAGATTTTCTATCTCCAAAACTTAAATTACTAAGAGATTTTCGTGGTGATTAAGTGAGAGATTAATGAGAGAAAGTATTTTTGCATTAACATAAACAAGTGGGATGAGGGGTCCTTTTATAGGATCCCAAAACATCCTCATCAAGAACTATTCTTTAGTCATGATCTATTGCTTATTATCTCCTAAAATTAATCTCAAATTGCCACATAAGCACCCATAAAAACGTTTGATTAAATCTGGAATTAATCCAACCCATGATTTAATTATTCTCTTTATAATTCAGGCAAAAATCGCACTGTTTGGTTGACCGAGATTTTTTCTTGGTTAACCGAACCATTCAGTTATAACACATGTTTGGTGGACTGTGAGCTAGACGGTCGACCAAATATGCATGAGAAAAATTCTCTGGAAAAATTCAGACAATCCGCGTCTTGCTCGGTCGACCGTTGACCCACCAAAATTTCTCCTGGCGAACATGCATTGGACTACCGTGTCACCATCGGTCTACCGAAAATATCCCAAGATATTTTCTCTCGATTGACCGAACCCAATTGTCCAGGCACTCCAGACAATTTCGGACAACCAATTGTGCTTACTCGTTCCCCGTTCGGTTGATCGTTCCGAAGACACCTCGGTCGACCGAACCCTAAACGGTTCACCGTGTTTGACCCCTCATTTTGCCTTTGTCAAATTTTGGATTTATTTCCAACAAAAATTGATCTTTTGGGGTTTTCAGCAAATTCATATCTTATGTAATATATTATCCTATGTAATATTAAATTATTACACCCCATAATATACACACCTCATATGAATTTATTATGATTTTAATTATGTCAATTCTCATGACAAATTGATTTTATTCGTTCACCACATGTGTCCATTTTTCACATGAAACCCGACACATCATATGAACTCAAAATCAAGCTTCTTGTTTCCCAGTTTTGTGGTGTGACCTATAAGAGGATTTAAGTCAAATTGGCAGTGATATTAAACACTTAATATCTCAAACTATAAGCGGTATCTAGCCACATATTATAGTTACCCAATTAGCATAGATGTCTTTGTTCCCCCTGAACCAAAACATGATCCATTTAGTGATGTAAGTGCACCACTTGTGTCTGTCCCTTGCCTCATGATATTAAGAATATTTACAAAGTAGAAATGTGTCACCTTTGTATTATATTCATTTCTTGATCTCTTTAATCTAGCTATAACTATGTAACTTAACTCAAGTTACATTGTGCACATTATAATTTTGCTTTATCAAGGGGCCCACTAATATCATCACTCAATTAAGAGATGCAATGATAATCATTTGACTAGCTATCTTTTCCATCACAAGTCATGTTCAACCAACTATTGCCTTTATCACTATACTCATTGATAGATTTTGACAATAATCAAATTAAGCACTTCTTGAGTAAAAAGATATAAGTCTCATATCTTAGGATCCACGACACAGTAAAACATTAATGACACAAAACACAATTCCATAATGTTTTACGTGTTAGGTCTATTCAATATATAAAAGTAATCTTTTCCTCTTTTATATACTCGTGTCGTCAATTATTTGTAGAGCTGCAACAATCGATGACCAACACGATAATCTTATCTCGGTGATTAATGTTCCATGTTAATTACCATGATTCTGAATAACTTTTGATTTATGTGATCCATTATCTTTTAGAGCTCTACGGTTAAGGACCAAGCGCCTCTTCCTTAACACTTCTAAAAGACGAATACCATAATCAATGAACAAAATATTTGCACATTCAATTCATAACAATTGACATATAAAAGAAAAACTTTTAGAACACATTCCCATCAGTCTTGACATGCCTCACCTCCCTACAACGAAGACCACAATGCCCAGCAAGTGATATCATATTCGTAGATCCAATACCTCCTACTATCGACAAGGCAGACGACGCAGATCTGGTGTTTTGAGTCTTAATCCCCCACCTTATCTTGTATGGGACAGCCCGTCCTTAGTAGTGTTTTGAGTCTTAATCTATCAATCAACTCTCCAATCAAACGCTTACCTCACTCTTGTCCCAATGCAATTCCTACTAATTAATACATGGTCATACAAAATGCATGAAAGAGAGTAGGAAATGTGTACCTCACGCCAGCACTCATCAATTGAAAGTAAAGCTAAAATAAAAGACAACTACGTGCCTAAGTCAAGTATATGATGCATGACCTAAACAAGTAAGAATGCCTAATCTTTAGCTTTGGATTTTAGTAGCAAAGTTGATTAAAGGGGATTGATTGTTAAATCTGGGAGTAAACTAAAAGTCACAACATAGAAGATTGCACTCCCAGACAACTACATTGAAACAAAAAACAACCAGAACAAAAATTGGAGCAAAAGAAGCTCACCAGGCCGCCAATTGGCGGTCGCAGACCACTGATTGGCGGTCACTGTGGTTTGGATCGGGTCTGGATTTTGTGTGGGCTTTCCTGGATGGCTTTCTTCATGTGTGATGTATCCAAGTCGATTGTTGGAGCTCCGGCCCGAATCGAATTGCCAAAATACTCCCCTTGATGGTGTGGCATTTCTTGATTTGCTCATTGGTCCTTCGGGCTTACATCTGGGTCCTTCCTTCTTGCATCTCAGTCCCCAAGTCTTGGAACTCAGTCCTTTTCCTTGCTTTTGAGTCCTTTTTTGCCTCTTCTCCTCAATCTTGCTTATTCCTGAAACTTAAACATTAAACTCATTACGTAGCATTGTTTAGGTGAAAGATAATGGATATAAGACACAAATATATGCATTATATGGTGTCAATTAGCGTGGATGGCTGGACTGCTAGGAAGACGGCTGGACAACGTGGACGGTTGGACTGCTGGATTGCGTGGGCAGTTGAACTACTAGACAAGCGTAGATTGTGTGAACGGCTGGACAACATGGACAACGTAGACGAGTTCTGGACAGAGTTTTGGGGCAGAGTTCTGGATGGACTTCTGGACGGAGTTTCTAAACGGATTTCTTGACAAGTTTCTTGACAGACTTTTGGACAAACTTTTTGGACAGATTGCTTGACAGAGTTGTTGGATGTTGTATGTATCACCCCTGGTTCCTGTCCTTATGGAGTGTCAACTCTGTCCACGGAAACCCGCGTCCTCGCCTTGTGCGTAAGCCATGAGGTAACGGTGGGTGTGTTGATCGTGCCTACCCGGGGACCGCCGAGTGGAAGAGTGTCGATACTCCGGACATGCCACCGTTGGTTATAGACTATGGCGTTGTATTAGAGTAGTAGACTGAGGGATCGTGGATCCCAATCCACGATGTTGCACAGCTCTACGAAGCGTGATGACCCTGAGGACTTCGGTCCGGATGAGTCGATTGGTCAGTGATTAGTAGCATATCATTCATCATATTCATGTTATACTCCTTTATTTTACCCCAATAGGGAGCTACTCGAGTTGTTGTGTGTAGTGTTTCAGGAATTAGGTAATAAAGAAGAGGAAGGGATCAAAAATGACCTAAATATAACAAGTATGGATTGATTTGGAAGGTTCTGAACCTATTTGTAATGCACAAGGACTGGATCGCAAACCTGAAAGGACCCAAATGCAAACCCGAAGGGACCTGATTGTGAAGTGCAAAATATGGTGACGCATGACTTGAATCAAATCAGTATTTTGCCAATTAAACTCAACGTGATTCGAGCCAAAAGACTAGGACTTCAGCCCAGGTGCCAAATGAAGAAATAGAGTGGGATGCAAAATTTTAACCGGATCAGACGCATTTGATCTGCCAGTGGAGGATTTGGATCCGCCACTGGTGGATCAAAATGCTCCAATTCGGTTGAAATGTCGGTCGTTGTTTGGGTTGTCAGGTCAGAGCATTCTTGGACTATTAGATGTGAGTTAGAGCTATTTGATTATTCACAGATTAATCTTAACCATATATTAGTCTATATATACCATTTTAATCTCTCTTATCCCTCTTCTTCTTGCTTCTCCATTAGTTTTAGCTTTTATTTTGCTGCTGCTTAGTGTAGTTGGAGGAGAAGAAACACACTATGTAATCCTTTCATTTCAATCAATAGTGAGTTGTGTCCTTTATTACATGTCTTTTACTTTGATGCAATTTCTTTGATGTTGTTGTTTAGTTAATCTTGTTTTCAGTTATTTACAGTATGGGTTCTTATTGTTTTTATGCTTTCTTTAGTGTAGATATGAGTAGAGACTAGTCCATCCCCATTGGGGGTGGAGAAGAAGGTGATTGATCATGTGATGGATTAGTTTGTGTGTTAATCTTAATGTCTTGTATGTTTTAATGATTGTGATAAATCTTATTTCATGTGGAGACATAGTTGGATAAGAGTCATTTTGCATGTGAACATATTAGCTTTATTTCAATTATTGTCTTGTATGTTTTAATGATAATGTTTTATCTTATTTCATTTAGAGGCAAAGTTGGAATTGAGTTTTGTGGATTTCATGTATGACATGTTTTGATGAGCCCATTTGAAGACACACTACACCACACATTTTCATATTCACATTCTTTCTCTACCCCCCCACCCCCCGAGGGGTTTAGTTTTTTTGTTTTTGATTTCTTACGTGTTGTAGTTTGATTCTGATCACATCTCTCTCCTCTTCTTTTCCCACTCGAGTATCGTGAATCCGACTCGCACACGCTCCTTGTGGATCGACCTGTGCTTGCCACCACTTCAACGCGATCGTGCACTTGCAGTATATTAAACTGATCAATCAATCAGCCTTATGGGCGATGGATACGTTCGACTGGCCTTGGCGGAGTTTGTTGCACCATCCGATGTTGTTCCAGACGTATTTGACCAAACGCAATGGTTTTCCATCGGGTGTACTGACCGAGGATGTATTCCAGCAGGTAGCTTGACTGTGGCACAACTAGGTGAGATGGACCGACGTAAGCGATGCTCCGTCGGTGTGGTGTTGACCACGAGTGAAGATATGTTACTACTGATGCGGACGTGCGGACGTACCTTACTGAACTCCATGATTAATGTAGTCGCATGTAGGGTGTGTTGCGTACTTTCCGTATGATCGTATGTATCTACGGTAGGTTCTACGGGTGACCCGATGATGGATTGATGGATTGGTGGACTAATGTCCTTATTGACCCTTGGAGGGTGATGTTTACAGTTGCATTTTATATTGTCATGCTACTAGTATGACTGGTTCCTTTCTGTATCTTGAGCATGCATATAGGTGAGCTTGGTATACGGGATCTCCTAATGGAAACTGAGGCATTGTTTTATATTTGAATTTCAAGACCGTAGTATGTTCTGGCGGGTGGTAAATGAGGATGACGTACTCTATGATCGGATCCTCTTCTTGAATTTTCCTAGGTAGTATGGCTACTTGAATTTGTAATTCTCGTACTCTGATGTAGTCATACCTTTTGACAACTCAGATGTAATATGGTGCACCTTTCAGTTATTTCATGAGTACCGTTCTGCGCATTTGGAGTCTTAATCTTTGTGATGATTGTGGTTTGAATTTTTAAAATTTTCCTCTATTTTGGGACGTTACAACTTGGTTTCAGAGCGGTTGATTCTTGTGTTCTCATCTAAAGAAACCAAACTTAGGAGTACAACAAATAGTTATTTTGCATTTTGCCTTTGATCATGCATGCATTGCTGATTGATTGTGAATGTTGTTCCACTGGGGGCCGGGGGGGGGGGGGGGGGGGGGGGGGGCAGATGAGAGATGGACGTTGTATGGTACAGTTGAGAGACTTAGCGAGTTCTTGGAGCGTCAGGCAGCCCGTACTGAGCAGACTGAAGTAGGTGCGGTACACGACAGATTCATGCGCCAGCATCCGCCTACTTTCATGGGTGGAGTGGACCCCGAGGCCGCAGAGGAGTGGGTCTTCATGATGGAGAAGATCTTCAAAGAGATGCATGCCTGATATGAAAGTGGATCCGGCAACCTATGTTATTGGCGGTGTTGTGTCCAACAGGTGTGGGACCACATCTGTAGTGGTGTTTACAGCAGAGAGGACGTGACTTGGGAGGAATTCTTGGAGGAGTTCAACGAGTAGTACTTCTCACAACATGTCAAGGACGGGAATCGAGAGGAGTTTGTGGCATTGGAGCAGAAGGAGATGAGCCCGGGGGACTACATCAGGAAGTTCAATGCTTTGGAGTGTTACTTCCTGGAGATCTATGTTAACCAGGAGCAGAGAGCGAGGAAGTTCGTGCAGGGACTTCGGAAGTAGCTTCGGTCCCGCGTACTCACTAGCATGCCGCGTACTTTGGCGGACGCCTAGAAGTGCACAACGGTCCTAGACAATGACTATCAGGAGAACTATCAGGAGGCTAGGAAGGCACAAGGGAGTGCAGGTGGACGTGCAGCTGGCCGACCACAGGGAATGCGGGCAAGAGGACATAGTTTGATGGAGAGGAGGAGCACACCAAGAGGACGTGTGCAGGTTTGGGCAGAGATCCCACCAGGGAAGGAGTGTTTCAGACGCATAGGCACGTGTTTAGGTTGTGGTCAGCATGAGCACTATGTTCGAGAGTACCCCCAACAAGAAGGGCAAGCCTAGAAGGAGGCCAGTGCCACCAGTAGCAGGGAGGAGCGGAGGCAACAAGAAGAGCAAGAGAGTTGGACGGGGCTTCACTATCCAGGCTGGGGAGGGGAGGGACTCTAACACAGTGGTAGAAGGTGCTCTTTTCGTTTACGGTCTTGTTGCTCGAGTTCTTTTTGATTGCGGTGCCACACACTCCTTCATCAAGTTTGTTGGCGAGTTGGGTCGTACCCCTGAGCTGCTGACTGATTGTATGGAAGTCAGTACACCTATGCGTGATGTGGGCACTGTGAGGAGCTTTCTCCCCGACACCACAATTGTTTCGGGAGACCATGATTTTCCGGCATATCTGGTCTTACTACCGATGGAGGATTTTGACGTTATACTGGGGATGGACTAGCTATCACAGTACGACGTGTGGGTCCTCTACCGCGAGAAGAAGATCCTGATTCTGAGAAAGGACATGCCCGATGTGTTGATCAAAGTGACGAAAGCAGAGGAGGTCGTATCATAGTATACGCAGTAAAGTCACAGAAGTTGATACAACAAGCTTGCAGGGCTTTTGTTGCTACACTGGTAGTTCCTAACTCAGATACGAGGAGGTTGGAGGACATTGAGGTTGTGCAGGACATTCTAGAGGAGTCTCCAATAGATATTCCGAGTCTACCTCCACACAAAGAGATTGAGTTTGGCATTGAGTGGTAACTGGCACAACACCACATTCGAAACCTCCATATCAGATGACACCTGTGGAGTTGACTGAGCAGAAGAAGTAGTTGCAGGAGTTGATGGATTCTAGCTTCATCAGACCGAGTGTTTCACCTTGGGAGTTTCAGTGTTGTTTGTGAAGAAGACTGATGGGTTGTTCTGGATGTGCATCGACTACAAGATGTTGAATAAGGTTACCGTCAGAAAGCAATATCCTTTACCCACGATCGAGGATCTCTTTGATCAATTGCAGACCGCGAGAGTGTTCTCGAAGATCAATATGCGCTTGGGTTGTCACTAGTTGAGGATCAGGGATGCAGACGTCCAGAAGACAACTTTCAGGACGCGGTACAAGCAGTATGAGTGTTTGGTGATGCCGTTTGTACTGACAAATGCACCTGCACGGGAAGCTGGTGCCGTTATGTGATTTACAGCAACACATCGGAGATCGGTTTAGGTTATGTACTGATGCAGCACGGGAAGGT
The DNA here is from genome assembly GCA_963682175.1 of Triglochin maritima. Taxonomy (NCBI): domain Eukaryota; kingdom Viridiplantae; phylum Streptophyta; class Magnoliopsida; order Alismatales; family Juncaginaceae; genus Triglochin; species Triglochin maritima. Next base: position 15,015,015 of record OY821774.1, on the reverse strand, counting down.
GGTGGCGTACACTTCGAGGCAACTGAAGGTGCATGAGAAGAACTACCACACTCGTGATTTGGAGTTAGCAGCGGTGGTGCATGCGTTGAAGACCTAGAAGCACTATCTGTACGGCGAGCAGTTTGATGTCTTCACAGACCACTAGAGTCTGAAGTATATGTTTTCACAGAAGGAGCTGAATATGAGGCAGCACAAATGGATGGAGTTCATCAAAGACTACGACTTCACCATTTTCAATCAGTTAGGGAAGGCAAATTCAGTTGCAGATGCTTTGAGCAGGAAGGTGGAGGTGTCAGTGGTCGGTCTGTACATTCAAGAGTGGAGGTTACTTGAGTCATTGTCAGAGTCGAAGCCTTTCACCGATGAGTCAGAGGGGGCAGTGATTATTGGGCTGAGAGTGGAGCCGCAGACAATCTCGAGGGATGTGCAGGCTCAGAGAACAGATGATGAGTTAGCCAGTCTAGTGCAGTTGGCTGCTAAGGAAGGATCCAACTTCACTGTGGGAGTAGACGGAGGTCTGAGGTTCATGAGCCGTATCTGGGTACCAAAGGTGGATGAGTTGAGGGAAGAAATCATGGAGGAGGCTTACAGAGCACGATATTCTATCCACCAAGGGAGCACGAAGATGTATAAGGACCTGCAACGGAACTTCTGGTTGAAGGGGATGAAGCGAGACATAACAGAGTTTATGACCAGATGCTTAGTCTGTCAGCAGGTGAAGATTGAGGACCAGTGACCAGCAGGACCAGTGACCAGCAGGTGCAGAGCATTGAGTTGCCAGAGTGGAAGTAGGAGCACGTAACGATGGATTTCGTCACTAGGTGGCCTAAGACGAAGAGCTTTCATGTGCGATTTGGGTTATAGTCGATCGACTAACCAAGTCGGCACACTTCTTAGCTATCAGGATGGCGTTGCCTCTTGAGGGTCTAGCTAAGTTGTACATTGAGGAGATAGTCAGACTGCACGGATTACTAGTGAGCATCATCTCTGATCGAGATCCCAGGTTTACATCCATGTTTTAGGGGAGTCTATAGAAGCCTTTGGGGACACGACTAAAGTTCAGTACAATGTTTCACCCACATACAGATGGTCAGTTGGAGAGGACTATGAGACTTTGGAGGACATGATGAGAGCTTGTACATTAGATTAGGCAGGACATTGGGATGATCACTTGCCATTGATAGAGTTCGCCTACAACAATAGCTATCACGCGCGTATTGGGATGCAATCGTACGAGGAGTTGTACGGGCGAGACGCAATTGGTTGGGCCTGAGATTGTGCAGTTATACGCTAATAAAGTTGATGTGATCAAGAAGAGACTTGCAGCAGCACAGAGCAGGCAGAAGAGCTAACACTGATAAGTGCAGGCGGGAGTTGTGCTTCGAGTCGGGTGACCACGTGTTTCTGAAAATCTCCCCATCCCAGGGACTAATTGTTGGTTTTTTGGCCCTTTAATCTTAATTTTGATGATTAACAAACTAATATTATGCATAACTTCAATTACAACATCACACACATCATATTGTCAAATTGCATAAATATTGTGTATTCCTAACAATGTAGATGATCAAACCAAGTGACTAATCAACTTCAAGATCAAGGCTCAAGACTTGTAATCAAAGCTCAAGGACTTCATATGTAATTTTCCATTTATTTGAGTTATAGGATCAAATGTACACTTGATGCATAAAAAGATAAACCCGTCTGTCTCGGTCGACTGTGTCCTTGTCGGTTTACCGAACCTGGTTCCCCACGGATAACCGAGTGTCTCTCGGTGAATCGTTCCCTATAGAGTCAGTAACCACTTGATCTCCTGAAACCCTTGTTTCGGTGTACTGAACCTTATCCGGTCAACCGTCTCCTTAGAGTCAGTAAACACTTGATCTCCTGGAATCCTTGTTTCGGTGTACCGAACCTTACCCGGTCGACCATTTCCCTATTCCCAGTACCTTCGAAATTTCTGAGGACATCTCGATTCGGTATTCCGAAGATGGATCAGTCATCCGAACTCTCTTGTGTCTTTTGGCCTAAACGACTTCATCTTATTTGCCCACGTGGCACAAACTAACTCCACCAGACTTATATTTTGTCGTTTAGCCACACCCTTGAAACTTCCATACCAGTCTACCAATAATGCTTCAGATTACCGAAGTGTTGTTTTCTATCAGAACATAACGACTATTTTTCCACGTAATATTTCGACCGTTATCGATAAACCAATTTCTCACTCAATGTCAGTCGAAAACCCGCACATGTATCGGTCAACCGAACTTGCCACGGTCTACCGAACATGATCACCAAGTCGCACCAATTCTTTACTGTCCGTTTGGAACGGTGCACCGAAGTGGTGTCGGTCAACCGAAGTTAATTAGCCGATATTAGGAAAATGTTACTGGAAGTTGAACGGTTATCCGACCTATAATCGGTCAACCGAGTTCCTAATTAAGACCACTTCTTGGGACTACCGTTTGGATAACGGTCGACCGAATCTGTCTCGATTTCTACCCGAGCTTAAGTCACATCTTGTTTTCCTTTGGTCCAATTGTCACCAACTTACCATAACGGCTCTATTTGTTTTAAAGGCTATATAAGCTTCACTTAAGAGACACATTCACCACAACACTTGCCAAAAATCAATCCTACTCTTGTACTCTCAATCTTCAAGCCTTCAAAGCTCCACCAACTCTCATACTTCCACTAAATTCACTCCAAGCTTAAATCATATCCTTGAGTGCATTCAAGTTAGAGTTCAACAACCACATTCAATTTCCATTGTGTTGTAAAGCTTTGGGGAAGCACCCTCTCGAGTTGTGAGAGGAGATTCGAGCAAGGCGAGGGTGTTCGTAAGGCTCTGATTGTAAGAGAGTTTATCTTCGACCCGGAACGAAGATAATAATGAATTCTCGAGTAGGGATCGGAGGATCGATCGGAACTTGAGGAGTGGACTAGATCATGGTGGTGTGATCGAACCTCTATAAATCTCCGGAGTCATCTTGTGGTTTGCATTCTTTCCCTTATTATTTTAATTGTGCAATTGTTCAAGAAAATTAGGAGATATTCTTGATTGACATCATTTCATGCTCATATTTGTATCTTATATCCATTATCTTACACCTAAGCAATGCTACGTGACGAGTTCTATGTTTAATTTTCAGGAATAAAGAGGTTTGAAGAGAAGAGCCATGAAAGGACCTAAAAGCAGGAAAAATGACTTAATTGTGAGACCTAAGGACTGAGATGCAAGGGAGAAGGACCTGATCATAAGACCGAAAGACCTAATAGCAAAACAGGAAACTCCACACTATCATGGGGAGTATTTTGGCAATTCGATTCAGGTCGGAGCTCCAATAAACAAAGTAGATGCATCCAAGACCAACAAAGACCACCAGCAAGGCTCACAACAAATCCCAGATGAAGCCAGATCCAATAGACTGCCAATTGATGGTCTTGGACCGCTAATTGGCAGTCCAAATCATTCTGGATCCTCTCAGAATTGTAGGGCACGTGTATTAGTGTATTCTTAGTCTATTTTTGGTATTGGGGGAGCGGCTTCCTCAGACGCCCACCCCATGCGGGGGCGTCTCCCTCGGACGCCGACCACTTTTTTTAATTTTTTTTTTAAAACAAATAAATAACGTTAAGTTACCGTATACGGGTAAACCGGGGGAACTGCTGGCTGCTTGCCTGGCCTCCGAGACATTCGTAATCTTCTGTAGTAGGTATTGGAAGAGAAAGTTTTGAGAAAAGAGTGAAATTGTGAGATATATAAGCAAAAATAGGAGGAAGGGCAATTTGGTAATTTCAAGGGACGATTTAAGTAATTTTGGGACGATGTTTAGCAATTCAGATTTTCAATTCATAGTCTAAATATTAAGTTATGAACGAAGGTAAATTTATGTCAACTAAATTTAAGTACAGTAGATCACACCTCTCTCTCTCTCTCTCTCTCTATATATATATATATATATATATGTGAAAAAATATGCCTATACGGCTATACCTGTATTTTGAACACGACCCAATACGCTCCTAAGAAATGAATATTTTTCCTCAGCCCGGCAACTTGGTGCTGAGTTATACATGCTTTTGTCGTGAGAAATCAAAACATCATTTTTCTCCCGTAAGAGAACAAAATTTTCGAAGAATATGTAAAGAAACTAGGGTGTGAAGACCGAGTAGTTCTCTCTCTACATGAGGATTGAGGATACGTATAGCGATACGTAAAGGCTATCAACTATACATTTTGATAGTTTCTTTTATTCAAGGTAATTCCACTGTAACGATGAAGTCGTCTGAAATCAGGTAGCCTTTTTGCAGTAGCTTTCAAGCCAATCCATTGTCACACTTTTCGGCCTTTCAAGTGGTAGTCCAAGGGCACGGTCCCAAACCAACTGCAAAGGAGAAAGAACTTCAGGTTGATTACGCCTAGTTGCCTACCAACAAAAAAGATGTAAAATGTTTCTGGATAAAATGACGGATACAATCATACAGACCTGAGAACATATTCCAATGCTTCTTGAGACGCCAAAAAGAACGGTGAAGTATCTGCATAAGCTGACCCTTGTTAGTATCTGATCGTACATTTATCTTCTGAATGGTGCTAAGCACGATCAAGGGACTATCCAGAAGTACAAATTAGAAATGTAAATTTAAGGGGCACAATGATGATATGAAAGAATCTGACCTAGCTTCAGATAACCCAAAGTGGTTCAACAGGACACCACTGTGAGCATCAACATTGGGCCATGGGTTTTTCACCTGAATCAATTAAGAAAAAGAAATAATTATATTAGAAACTACACAAAGTGGTACTGAGTTACACTTTACAGAATTGGACTAATGCATTGGAGAAATCATTATTACCTTTCCAAGTTCAGTGAGGACAGCAGGAACAACCTCGTAAAGTTTTGACACCTACCAAGATGGAAAAATGTTAGAGAAACATAAGTTATTTTGCAGGTAAAGCTAGTACCATTACATTAATTGCCCAAGAAACATGTTTTAGTAAAGTCAAGGTGTTTACTATTTGGAAAAGTGGGTCATCAGGTAAGTGTTTCAGCGCAAACTCCCTTTGGCATGTATATCTTGGATCTGTCTTGCGCAGAACTCCATGTCCAAAACCAGGAACGACCTAGGGCAAGAAAACACAAAATTATGCGGTCAGGTGAAGATCATAATTGGAAGATAAAGATCTTATGCTTCCACTGGTATCTTTCACTGCCAACTTCCTGAAGTTTATTAACAGATAGATGAAAGAGCAATTATGATGACAGTCTACCAGCCATCTAACGTGACCACAAGTATAAGTCAAGAATAAGCAGTAGTTGGAGAGAATATATATACGCATTACTTGGGAACATAAATGAGCGACTAAACTGGACATCAAGAAGCAATTTTGAAAGTAGGATTCGTGACTAACAAACAATAAGAGGAAATACAAATTAAAAACTTTGGCATGTGAAAACTAGATAAAAGATGACTTCTTTAACTAGCAAAATTTAGTACTGTAATCTTGAGTAATTGATAGTTAGTGTTGGCTTTCAAATTTCCATGAAGCCAAGGAGTCAGTTACTTCAGCAAGTAAGAACTTACGAATTAAAATTACGAAGGTAAAATCATTACCTTGCCACTGTTAAGTGTTTTCCAGACGTAGTCTCTCAGCTGGTCGGTGGTTACCTTCTCCCCACACTCATCAACTACAGACTTGATCCACAACAGGACTTCCTGAAACAAGCGTATCGTAAAAACTTTTTAAATTTATGATTGGTAAAGAAAACCAAAAGTTCAACTGAACAACCATATTACAGAATAACTATGAAATAAACATAACAATTATATATTACCATATTAATTGAAAAGGTCAAAAACACAGGCATGTGTTATTCCCAAACTCGGGATTTAATAACTAGGCATGCATTATTCAGGGTGCAATAAATTATCTAGCGGACAGACTAAAGGCATGTGTTCTATTCTCAAACTCGGGATTTAATAGGGAAAAATCAGTAAGTTTCTGTAAAACCAAAAAAGATATCTCAGGCTTTCACAACTTTTTATTTTTGAAATCAAGTTGTAAACGAATTAATGCTCCTTTTTATGGTCCTCCATCTTTCTCTTTTGATATAGATTTTGAGCACCTAGAAGTTATTTTCGACCAGTACTGATATCAGACTGAGCATTTCATTAGTTGGGCATCTAAGGCAGATCCAGGTTGATAGAAAGAGATTATAACATAAATCAAAAGAGCTATGACCTGATTAGCCAACCCATGCAATGGACCAGCTAGACCATTCAATGCTGCTGCAAACGAAAGGTAAGGATCTGAAAGAGCACTGCCAACCTGCATGTCAACATAGTTTGTGTGAATTTCTATGGACCAAGTATCTATAGGAAACAAGAAAATTTTCCAAATAAACAAGGCCATCCTTCATTCAAGAACAAAAGGTTAAAAGAGCAGAAAATAAAATAAGATAGATGACACAAAAATAACCAACACCACAAAGTGATAAAGCCAGATAGAATTTATTTTCTGAAGCATCAAAACTATTATATCCTCTAGGTTGCAAACACGCTTACTAGGTGAGCAGTGTGAGCGCTAACATTTCCCCCTTCATGATCACTGAGATTACAAAAGTACCAAGTTCAAGATTTCAAGAATATAAAGATAGTAAGGATTATTAAAAAGAGCAGAAATACAAAATGGCAAACAACACTCACGTGTGAATGGTAACGTATAATCTCATCAATTCTAGCATTTTAGGGTCATCAAATCCAAGCATATGAGAGAAATTGGCACCATAATCAAGTGACAGGTCTGCAGGTACAATTTTTCCATCTTTGTAAACCCTGCACAATTTAAATAATAAAAAAAGTCAAGAAGGCAGATGTAGTTATTTGGTATGGAAAAATATGAATATGAACATACGATGTGGTACACTAATTTCATAGAAACTGGAATTTTGATACCAATCAAGGGTAATGTCCATTCAAAAAAGTGAAGAGTGTGGATGCATTAAAATTTTGAATCTATTTTGTTTGCCATAAACAACAACAGAAACACATGTTCTTTAAAACACCATACACATAGTGTTAACACAAACTCAGAACATGTGTTGAGAATTGAAAAACAATGTACTGCGTTATTTATACAAGGTTAGTGAGTTTACCTTCTGTAGATATATGATGCAACAATTGGAAGTCTAGCAATCAAGTTCAGAGAATCCTCAAACGTAGGCTCCCAGAATCTGAAGGAAGAAATGGTTATAATGTGTGAAACAATTCACTCACAACTTGCAAAAGATCAGTAGCAATCAAAAACTTACTTTGCTTTGGACATCCCACTTTCGTATGCTTTTTGGAATTCACTGTGAATCTGAAAATCAAATAGGGACACTGTTTCATCAGCAAACTTCAGAACATTATGTTACTGGACAGAAGATGTATAAACAGAAGCCGATTCGCAAGTAGAAGTTTCACAAACAAACAAACAATAGAATAATCTTCTGTAACATTTTGCTGCTATAACAGGAAATTTTATCCTAACTATTACTTCTGCAAGAGTACAAGACAAAGAATCTAATGAAAATACATAGACAAAAAATCTGCCCACTAGCAATTCACAACTGCTATTTCTTATTGATAGCAATTCACAACTACTGTAAAAATTGATATGAAAAAAATTGAATATACGTGATAACAACATAATTGTTACCATCTACCGAATGCAAAAAATCATGAGAAAGCATGCTGCCGATATTGTCCAAGAAAGTGAATCAACTATTATTACGTACTAGGGAAAACTAATGTTCTCTTTTGTCATTATTTTGCTACAAACTTTAGAAGCTTAACAAATAGAGGCTACAATGTATCTTAAAATCCACATATAAAGATAGAACCAATTGAGTGAAAATAATAGACTCGGTATTCTTAAGACTTTTCTTTTCTTGCTCTTTTGTTGAGGCAATACAATTACATCTAAATTAGTGCATTGAAGATTCTATATGAGTTGTTACTTGCTCAAAGATCAAAAGGAGGGAAAGAGAGAATCATGTTCCGTGGTATACATACATTATCGGTTAAATGAAAAAGGATAATTCAGCAATAGCCCTTTTAGACAAACAATACCGGACACAAACTATTACACTTTTGCTGCAATGTAATGTGCTTAATGCGGTAAATGAGTTGTAAGGAGGCGGTTAATTTCCAACTTGACTGTAAGAATGCCAACAAACCTGCAAGGCCATAACACCTGTAGTGAACTGAGTCATTGGATGGGCTGTAACTGGAAGAGCATCAATAGCTTTGTAGACATGATCTGCCATGAGAACCAAGAGTAAATGGAGTTGTTTTTTTAATAGTATGGTAATGTCCTGAGGAAGAAAATTCGGTTTGGGATAAACAGTTACTTATTCATGGACAGAGACAAGAAACAAGGACTTCACAAGTCAACTAATATTAACCATTACTTGTTTAAATATATAAGGGTAAAATAACTATAATAGAAAAGGTTAACATTTTAAAATAATTAAGTGGAGGAATCACATTAATGCAAGGAATGGAAAAATAATGATTCCCAAGCATGTTCAATTCCTCAGGGGTCAGAATTCATTATAATTGCCATATTTCCACTGGTTTGGTATTCTGATTAATAAGATGCAAAAATTAAGCAGTTGCGTGGGAAATTATCTATTCTAGAATTCTGCACCAAGATTTTAACACTAAACTCACATTATAATATTTAAGTTGCAACTATGGCTGTTTTTTCCCAACTTGTGGTCTAGAAATCAAGCCAAATAATTTACAAAATACAAGGACATATAAAGAACCTGGAACCGTAGAGCGACTTCTCAAATCATGTGACAGTGCGTCAACTTGCTCTTTGCTGGGAACCTAGGTGTCAACAAGGCATGATGATCAATAAGTAAATTATTTCAAAAAACCACATTTTTATACTTTAACTTCTAAACAGAATACAATATGAAATGAAACAAAAAGGAACTGTTTCTCAAACATATTATGCTGGCAAAATGAAGTTTTTTTTCCACAACCTTGTTGAAAAGTTTTCTCGCATTCGTTTCCACTAACCTAGAAAAATGCAGTACATGTTCTTCATATTCCTCTGACATTCTATTTGTAATGGATGGTCTTACTATTACTAGTATACCATATATGCTGATCATTTTAAAAATAATGATTCTCAAGCACGCAATCTTCCTTTCTTATATCATCGCCGAAGTTTTGATTCTTTCACAATCTAGTCACTGATTTGATCAACAAAGCAGTTAAAAGGGGAGTCAGATTCACCTTTCCTGTCAAAAGAAGCCACAAAAGACCTTCTGGCAATGGCTCCCCTCCAGACTGAGCAGCTGGAAGAGCTTTCTGACATTCAGGGATGGAGAGCCCCCTGAATCGAATGCCCTGGAAATGAACAACCTTGTCTTAGCATGTCAATAATAACTCACATTCTAGTAATATATTTCAAAATTAAATATTTAGGGTCCATAAACAATATAAGAAAACTAAATTCATGGCCATTTTCTTAAATAAATATACAGAAAACTATACTAAATACGAACAGAAAAAAAAACCTCATCTGGATCGAGTAATGAAGTTTCCCACAACAATCCTGTCATCCCTCTCATCCCACCTATCACCTGGAAGGGATTCAGTCATTAGAATGAAAAGCTTACTTCCAAATAGCATCTAACTTCTACAGAAAAGCAACTGCAATCTGTTACCGACTTAACCATACCATGTCCACCGTGATGTTTCCAAGCTGGACCTTTCCATATTCTGATTTCAATTTTTTAAGGCGGTCCTGCAACAACATAAATGACAAAGCTAAAATCCTTCTATCTAATGCCCAAGGATCTTAGACATAGAATAGAAGATTTCAGGAAGATGCCACAACAGGGGAACTAACAAGCAATAGTCGTATTCTCAATGCATAAAAGCATGAGAAAGTGATCGATATGGGGTTATGAGATACTTAGATATCAATCCCTTAACTCTCCCTCCAATGGAGGAAACTTTTATAGGTTCTAACTTCTAACCAAAAGCAGACAAGATAAATGAAATCTGCACTCAGATTTGTCAATAAAGAAAGTTATTCTAAACTCACTTTATTTTCCCCAAAATTCTGAGGCTCTTGTAGGTTATTCCAAGATGTCTACATTTTCCCATGTTCACTCAAGGCCTCTATTACATTATCAATGTAGCTTTTTCTTAGGAGAAAGTAGTACATAACATTGATAGTTAGCATAAATTTTACTTGATGGCTTGACTACTTCGTAATATTTGAAGTTTCAAACAAAGTTTTGACTTCCAATTTCCAAGTCCAAACAGGCACAAGTGGATAGGACTAGTCAGTAAATTGAAACTCTATATGCAGGGCAATTCTACTGCTGAGAAAGTTACTAATTCATAAGTAATAAAACAAACCTGCTGTTCCGGAATAAGATCCTTCAACTGAGAGCGAAGGTCCTGCACAACATCATATATGAAACAAATCAAACAAGTCGTCTACGAGTCCGGAGGACTGCAAAACAATGCTCACGGATCGCAAAAACTACAAACTAACACTCTAATTTTAAAATAACAAACAGCAAAGAAACAGCCAATTTTTCGAAGTTACGAAAGATAAAACCACAAAACTACAAAAATAAAGAATCCAAACACAAATACAAAAACCAACCTATCACTAAGAAATCGATGTACAAGACCACAACCACCACTGATCACACTCAACCTATTATCATCAATTCCACAAAAACAGGAACACTCACAAGGTCAGAGCCAGTCTGAATCTGCAACCACCGAACCGAACTCAGCGAAACCACTTGGTTTCCCTACCACAAGTTCAAATCAAACAACCATTAGATCACATTCCACACAACAACAACAACAACAACAACAACAAAACCTACGATTTCTGCAATCGGATGGGAGCGCTTACAAGGCGAGAGCGGATCTTGGAGAGCGCGGAGATTCCTCTCATCAGAACCATGATCAAACAACCTGAAACACATCCCCAAAAAAACGGATTTTTTAAGAAATCGCCCGATTTTCTTCGGATCGGAAGGTTTAGGGGATGGGATGGATTGAGATCGAAAGGGGGATTTGAGAAGGGGAATTACCAAATGTTGAACGAGAATGGGAGATCGACGACAGAAGTATGGATATATATATAGGGTAAGTTACAGTGAGTCTAGGATTCATCAAATTTAGTTTAAGCTCCCTACAATCTCACCATTGAATTTTATTTACCGTTAATCTCACTATTCATTAGTATAACCGTTTTTTTCTTAATCTACCTTACATCTTGAAATGAGGGGTGGATATTATGGGGGCTTAATTTAGAAAAATTAAGCTCTGGGCTCACTAAAGAATTTCTGTACATATATATATAGTATTAAGCTCTAGTGAGTCTAGAACTCATCAAAATTAGTTTAAACTCCTTACAATCTCGCTATTAGATTTTATTTATAGTTAATTTCATCATTCATTAGTATAATCATTTTTTTCTTAATCTACTTTACAATTTTAAAATAAGTAGTAGATATTGTGAGGATTTAATTTAGAAAAATTAAACTCTAGACTCACTAGAAAATTAAACTCTAAACTCTATATATATATATATATATATATATATATATAAATTGGGACTTGAGAGGTTGGAATTGGCTTTTGCTGGTTGGGAATTCTAATTTGGTTTGTTTGGTCTAACTCGTTTAATGCCGTTGAAATGAAACGTAGTGTTATATGGAATTATATGTTTTAAGATTTCGTTTAAATGACTTAATTTCTGGATGAGTTTCTCTCGGTAATACAGCTTTTCATGTTAGAGCTTCTTCATGTTCGATCAGTATTGAAATTTAGCTTCCTCTTTCTAGAACATTTTCAATTTTTCGCACGAGTTGATTACAAATTCACACCAATAGTTGGAACTTGGAGTATGATTCCTATGCAAAATCAGAAAATTCCGTGACACTTTGGCTATATATAATGAGAAACATTTCTTGAAAAGGGTGTTATTTGATGGTGTTGTTATTGGTAAACCCGAATGAAGGACATATATTAATTACCTTTTAGTCCTTTAGTCTTGGAGAACAAGTAGGAAACAAAAATAACTAAAATAGAAATTTCATTCCTCCTTTGACCGACTGCCACCTACGCGACCAGAATATTACATGTCCCAATTATAGTACCAAACAATTATAGTAGCCAAATAAGTCATTCCAAATAAGGGAACATCTAGAAGGAAAGGTGTAACAATTCAGATATCAAACACCAACTCGAGGTTTTTGAGAAGTGTTATGAACGAAAACATCATGTCGCTAAACTACGAGACTGGATTCCAAGAAGGGCGTTATGGTGACGAATGACAAGCGAGTTGGCTCCGCAACTCAATATCGAGCCAACTACAATGATCTTTTGGCTGCAACATTGATTTCGGTAATCGTACAAGCATTAAAGCATCGGATCTCATAAGAACTTGATTGTTTGGATGAAAAGGTAGGAGTGCGATGAAGTTCGACTCTCAACCCCACAACAACTTATGATGCAGATCGCAACATACGTTGATCATTCGAGGGAACACCAATAAGTTAGGAACAAAATAAATCATCTACGCAGGCGTGGCAATGGATGCAACACAGAAGTGTGAACCCCTAATTATTATTATTATAATATGATGATCATGTTTTTTTGCGAGCAACACAATATAAAAACATAAACTGACCTCACCTAACAATCCGTGGAGAGGGCAACTTGTACCTTTGACCAATCAATGGCTTTTAGTTATTATGTTTGAAACCCCAACCCTATTTAACCACTACAAGTCTAGACTATACAGGTTGTAGGTTGCGTGATTTTTACCGTATATGAATTTTTTTATCCTTAAAGATTCTCAAGCTATGTTAATGAAATTGTTAAATCTCACACTATTATTCATAATATTCAATATTAACTTTTGAGTATTCATACTTAAAATAATTGAAATTCATACACGCAAAAATTTCAAGGGATTATAATACTATATAAACACAAATTTTCAACCATAAACACGGGTAGAAATTCAAATCCTCGTCCTACTTTTTAACATTTTTAGTAACTCTAATTAAATTTTCCATCATAAACACTACCCAAAAAATCATCATAATCACTCATCCCATTTGTTTAACAATATTAACTTTGAGGATGTAATTGCAAAATACCCGGATGGATATGTTACTAGCAAATATTTTTATTTTGCAACATGCGTATATGAAAAGAGGAGTGTTAGAATCCGCTTCATGTGTTGTTAAATTAAATCACTCTTATTCAACTAAATTACATCCACGTTCAACAAACTATTAAAGGTGTTTAACAAAGTTGACATATTATTTAACAGTCTCCTGAAACTGTTGATTTCAATACAAATTTACACTACAAGTACGATTTTGATTTAAATAATGATATATTAAAATCACTTGAATTTTGAAATATAGGTTTAATTTACTTAGCAAATTCAATTCTTCAGTCGAATAGTAAGAATCCAATTAGGGGTCTTGTTTTTATAAAATAAGATAACGTCTCATTCTAATATTTATGTATGAAAAGATGTTTAAATATGAATGTCAAAAGAAGATGAGATGATGTTATGCTTTGTTTGGTATTATAATTATTATTACTTTTTGGAATTATTATTATTAATGTTTGAATTTTTATTCTCACACGTTTGGCAACGACAATTTAAATATACAACCAAACAACTTGGTTATACAACGGCAACAATGACAATTTAAATATACGATAATTAAATTTACGATTTTTTGCAAAGTGACGTGTGTGTAGTCAGTGGTGGATGTATACATGGGCATGGGTAGGCAAGTGCCTACGTAAAAAAACTACCGAAAATATAGGGGGGTCTATTTATTTGAGTCATTAAATTTTTTTGTCTTAAAAAGAATACTAAATGTCACATTTATCATTGTTATTTTTGTCGTAATTACAAATTATATCATTCTTCTTCCCAACATCCATATTTCTCCTAACTCTCTCTCCCAACATATTTCTCTCATAAATCTTATAACCTCGCTTCAACCACCATACCTTATACACCATAGTATTAAGATCGATTTCCATTATGTAAGTTTTATTTTGGTATTTTTTCGATTTTAACACAAAAGTAACCAAACAAGCTAACTTGTATTCAACAAACAAGCTGAACGACATGACTCGTTGTCGACCAAACAAGCAAGGTCGTTTTGACCAAACGAGCTAGGTCGTTCAACAAAACAAGTCGGGTCGTTTTATTCATAACATCCACATCCAAATACGAAATTCGATGATTCCAGATGCGGACTAAAGACAATTGAAATGAGCACATATTGGTTTCTCATATGACTTGCTAAATTCCAATGATACGATGGTGAAAAACGTGTTAAGACAAATCCTATTTGGAAACTAAACAATCGACAAATCTTGAATAATTTGTGCATAACTCTCTCATCTGATATCCAAATAAGGTGATTCAAGACTCGTTACAAAGAAGATTTTGAGAAACAAAACTTTGATGTTTTATATTTTTTCATATTTGGAACGGAATGAGCTCATAAATGGCATGGGGGACTGCTGATTTGAGAGAACAGAAAACAATGTGGATTGTTCTTTTCCAAACGAGTTGGATCGTTCGACCAAACGAGCTGAGTCGTTTTATTCATAAAATCCACATCCAAATACGAAATATGATGATTCATATTCGTTGGAAAGACAAATAAAAAGAATACATATTCGTTTCTCTTACAACTTGCCAAATTCCAATGATACGAGGGCGAAAATGTGTAGTTAAGTCATGGGCAGGTCTTGTTCCAAATTTTTCAGGACTAATTTAATTAGGTCTCTAGCTAGATCCATCATCGATCTCGATTCATACTTTATCAATAACATTAAGCAAATCTATAACAATAATACGAAAACTACTTAACAAAAGAGAAGAACAAGTTCAAAACAAGAGAAAATCGAGTTTCCAACCAAGTT